>CM062395.1:0-1325571 GCA_031304145.1 Cardiospermum halicacabum | reverse complement strand
CATTATTATTATTATTATTATTATTATTATTATAGTGTAGATATAAGAGTATCTATACTCCTTTACAAATAAATACTTCATCTGTTCTTATTTAATTGTTACACTTACTAAAAATGAATATCCCTAATTCATTGATATACTTCCATTTTTAGTAAACTTTTATAATAGAAAAGACAACATTACCCTTACACTTTTTCAACCACTCAACCCCACTAACCAATATAATATACCATTTATTCTATTTTTAAAACTTTTTAAATTCTCACACTATCTCACAACTTTCTAGGTGGGCCCCTTTCATATTATATTCAATTGTAATTTATTAATTGTTATAAGAGTAAATTGGACAATTCATAATTTATCACACTACTTCACAAATTTTTAACCGTAACAATTAATTAGGGACGGCGGGAGTACATTCTTCGAATTAATTTTCAAATTTATAAATAACAAAAAAATTATAAAATTTTTAATTAAATTACTTACCGTAAAAGGAATTTAATTAACTCAAAATTAAAAGTTCAAGTCAAATTGATAATTTGTACTTAAAAAATATAATTAAATTCAAGACGTATTTCTAATTTTAATATGTATATTTTTTTATCATATTTAATAGTATAATAATTTTTTTTAATTATATTTATATAATTTATAATATTAAATTTTATTACTTACTCTTATTATATCCGATCTCACAATCCATGGAATAAAAAAGTTAAAAAAGAAATCCAGTTCCTAAATTATTTATTAAATTTTTAACTAAAAATTATAAACAATTTAAAAAAAAAAAAGAAAAACTTATCGCAAATCTGTGGCACGGGTTAGAAAAAAAATATACTTTATGATATTATCCTAAACCGTATGAACTAATGATTATTACATATTTCATTTTCACTAACCACTCGAGAGTTTTTACAGCCCAAACATATCACTCATGCTGGAAAATGACCACCCATCTCTCACGTAAAAATGGCTTTCTATATTAAACCAAAATGCATCACTCGCCTCCAAATACACAAAAACCAACTGCACCCATCATCATCATCATCATCAAATTACACTTCTCAAGCCTTTGTATGCTTTGATCATTACAAAATATTTGGAGCACCAAAAGGATTAGTTGTTTGCGGATGTCCAGCAGGATTTGCAGGAGAGAATGCAGTAAACCCGGAATCGCCGAAAGGATTTGTTGGGTTCATCATTAGTGGCTGTGGCTGGGGTTGCTGGTATGTCGGTTGGTATGGACCGAAGGGGTTGGTTTGCTGTTGAGCCATTGCTGCCATTTGAACTGATGGTGGAGGAGCCACGTTGGTTGACATGGCAAATGGATCGTGTAATTCGAATGGGTTTGGTGCTGGTGCTCCATAGATAGGCTGCTGGGAAGCTGTGTATGCGGCTGAATCGTATAAGCTGTTCAGTGTGAGCGAGTCCAATCCACCAGCCTAACATTTATCAGAAAGCAATCCAACTATTCGTATTAGTCTGATGTGTTGCAATAACTCCAAGAAACTTTTGTATGGACAAATACAACTGAGACATACCAGTTGTCTATCATTAGGTGCCGAAATATCAGTGCTTGGTGTGGTTACCAGGGCGAGTTCCCATCCAGTAGGATCGAAATCTTTTGTCTGAGTGTTAAATGGTGATGAAGAAGCAGCAGCAGCATCTACAGAAAACGGTTTTTGCTAGTAAAATAACAAGCAATAGATGGTGCTACAATATAACACAGTGAACTTATGGAAGTAGAAATCAGGTCTACCAGGTCCAGATGGAACTATGGCAAGAGCCAAGGCATTACTTTCCTCGATAGCAGATGCATTGGCTGCATCAAAACTCAATCCCTGAAGAGACCATAGTGTAAGCATAAAGTAACGTAGAAAAAGAAAAGGGTTTACTTTGATTCAGTCTAATGACTTCTAAAGAGGTTTGTACTGCATTAATTACCAGCAAATCTCCAGTATCCATGTTCTGAGGCTCAGGAGGGGGTGGTGGGGGTGGTGTTGTATCCTCAACTTCAGACGAAGTAATAACATCCTCCTCAGGTGGTGGTACCTCAGGCTCATCGTTTGGTATATTAGCATCTTCTGATGGCCCTTCTTCTGGTCTGTATGTCAAAAGCTGTACGAAATGGCCAAAATTAGGGAGGTCAAGGAAATATAGTTGATGATTATCAATCAAATAGATAAGTTCCCTACTTATGGAATCTGCTAACTCAATTCAACTCGAAACAAGTTGAAAATCCTCAAATGGACTTTCCTCAGGTGGTACCAAGTTCTATTACAGTTACCTAACACAGATACTATTGAAGTTTTGTATACTTGTATGCATGCTCTCACGCCATTCTTTTTCGCATGATTGATTATTATCATGATCATATCTATCATAAGTGAATGGCAGTCAATTGTCGAAAAGACCTAGTTCTATTCTTGTACTACTTTATTTATTTATTTTTCTAAAATATAGGGATTTAACAAATAATTAACCCAACCCTTAGACTGGATAAAATTAATCGGGTCCCAACATAGTTAACGATTTCCAACTCAACCCAGCCTATTGCGAATATGCCACCCCTAGCACTAGTCATCAACTAGTATCTAACTAACAGCTTCACCATGTGTTTTACTGATTTTCTTTCTTCTCTTTTCATTTCTTTATTTATTGGAGGCAAACTTCTTATTTGCAGTACAGAAGAGAATCCTTTCATTTGATTTCACAAGGCGAATCTAATTTGCAGTACAGAAGAGAATCCTTTCATTTGATTTCACAAGGCGAATCTAGTTTAAGCAATTTCTAATCATCCTTCAAATTTTAACCAAAACAATGCCCAGAAAACTAGCATAAATTAGAAATATGCTTCCAGCCGACATGATATTCACTTATAATAAATTTATCACTCACCAATGGCTCACTAGGAACAGTAACCACACGAGGTGCCTCTCTTATATATTCTTCCATCGTTGTTAGAAAGGATTGCGGTGGCTGCACAAAGGAAAGTAAAATATTGATGAGTGAATACAGTGACATATTAAAACAAACAAAGTCAGTCAATGCCTTAGACTCAGTACCTCTCTCAGAACGGGGAACTGAAAATTCCTTGCTAGTTCCAATCCTTTACAAACATCATAAAAGTCAGAAAGGCTCCCTGCCTGAGCAAAAACATAGATATTATGTCAGCAATGAATTCATAACTGCTGACAAGGATATACTGTGTGCATAACAGCAATCGACTTGAACATTGGGCATCACCTGCTGACCAGCCCGTTTGTAGATCTCAAGAGCCTTGATAGCTTCATGTCTTGGCATCTCAAAAAACTGAAGAGAAGCACCAGTTTAAGTAATAAACAAATGAATATTTAAATATTGCTACTATAACACTTCTAGCACAACCAATCCCTCCAGTTACCTTATCAACAAGATTGATGATGCCATCATTAATTGAACAATAAATTTTAAAGCTCTCTTTCAATACCTGAAAAAAGTACATGGACACAATGTCAGAAATATAACCAAGTATTCTGATTGTTCACAGTTTTTGATTCCTATCTAAACTTGGCAGACTCAGTTAGAAAACATGTTCAGATTTAATCTATCTTTTTTTTCCCCCAAAACATTCGAAGTTAAAACAAGTTAAATTACCCATTCCACCAACTTCATATGATTGTGATCCCCATAACGATGGAAAGAGGAAAATAGTGTGATTTATGAATCTTGGATTTTAATGCTATTCATGCAAAAATTAAGAGAATGTCAAATATGTGTATTTTGTACATTTTTATAATCAGTACAAGGTAGGTAATAAATTTACTTGAGCAGATCTCGTGCCTAGTTCTGAAACTCATTCCAAAAAGTCTTTTATTCAGCAAGAAGAAAGCAAATAACGTAACATACACATACGTACACATAAATTTCCTTGTATGACAGAAGCGAGGTAAAAGAAAGCAAATGAGAGCAAAGAAACACGAAAGATTCAAAAAATTCTCGTGTTAAGTTTAAAGTAAAAATGTCAATGGATAAAAAACCTAAAATAGAACATTGAAATAAGGTATAGATTCTCACATACTGGGAGTAAATTAAAGGTACAAAATTTGTAAATGACAGAATTAGAGAGAGAGAGAGGGAGAAACTTACCAGAGCAAGCGCATACTGTATAACGTAATTATGAACCGCTGCACCTTCCGGCTGAAAGACAAAGCATTTTGAATCATTTATTTAAATGTACTAAGATCACAGATATATTCAAATCAACAAGTATCTCTACCACAATTGATAGACAGACACATTACACATGGAAAAGGTACTTATATCACCCAATGAGCCCACAGAGTTGCTTTAGTAACACCACAATTGATGACATAACCAAAATACCCATACGTAACTGAATACAAAGTTTCAGCTCACATTCCTTATCATCCTGCTTACTTTTTTTTCCTCCCATGGAACTTCTCAATCATTCTTACATCTCTCAATAAAACTCCCTCTCTCTTTAGGTATAGAGTTAACAAACATTTGCCTGTCCAAGGGAGCAAGATAATACATTGTCTGCACCCTTTAAATAATTTTAGTACTAAACAAGGAAGAGTCATACTTCATAATTTTCATATCAGAAAGATACTTAGAAACTCAGTTATATTCAGCAAATACAATACAAGGTAGTTTCTCACTTAACCATCCAGGAGAAGGAACTAGACAACATATTAACTGCTATTTACATTAACAACTAACTAAAAATTCATCTCTTAATTTGTAGAGGCCCAAGTTTCAAAGAACACTACAACATACACATAAACTAGGAAATTCCAGATAAGTAATTTCTACAACTGATATAATACTCGTATCCATGGTTATGGGAGATATCGTTAATATTACAAAACAAATAAGTCTCACCTGGCAACCAACAAGACGATGCAGCAGTTGCTGCAAAGCAGGTAACTGCTCCAAAAGGTCTTCACTGTTCAAATCCCTAGTTCTGCTGTAACCCTGTTATTGAAGAGGAATTTGCAGAAACTATAAATATGCAGATCAAAACAAGCAATATCCAAAGCAGCAGCAGCAGCAGAAAAAAAAAAAAAAAGAACTTCGAAGAGCCTCTTTTCTGGATCCTTCATCAACACTATAGTTTATTTCTATATTGTAAATGATTGAGTTAAAAAGCTATATCGTTTCTGAACAATCTAAATATGGCCCTTCAAATACATAATTTACCATATAAACATAGAGAAGTTGCATATATTGAATTTCCACATAATACATGGGATTTTATACAGGACCAGAATTTCTTAGCTAAACATAACATACAGTCAGAATGTTCAAGAATAGCCTTAAAACTGTGCAAATCTCTATGCAGTACACAATTATTGTAAAGTACATGTTGAAATCATGAATAAGAAAATGTACCTTATCCTCTCCTTGTACAGGTTTTGGAAGACGCTCAGACTCAATATCATATTTCAGAATCCTAAAACATTCAAGTCTCTCCTCCAAAAACAATGCATATGTACGTACCCAAGCTGAGCAATCCCAGGCTACATATAGAACAAAAATGTTAAAAACTTGTAATTTGTGTCCCTATGAATTAGCATAAAACACCAGACATACAGCTATATTTCCCACAGCACATACAGAAACTATAATCAATTACAGCAATAAAGAGTAGATAAAAAGAGATGAAGGAATCTTAATTCACCAATTGGGCTTGAATCATCCTTGAAATTAGAAAGCTGAAGAATGCGTCCTCTCTGTTGAAAATTCAGAAGTTCTTCTCTAAATGTAGGGTCACCCTCCCTCAACGTCCTGTGAATAACTATCAATGTTTTTAAAGCAACCTGTTAAACAACACAAGACAAGGAAACAAGGTCCATATGTAGATCAGTATGCCACTGAGTGCTTACAGGAATAACACAGTAGCCGAATTAAAGCATCAATTTCAACTTAATAACCGTTAGGCATGGAGAAACTTAGTAGATAAGGTTCACAAGCCAAAAGAAAAATAAAAAATGGTGCTCCCATAGTTCCAGTGAAAATCCAAAAAATATAAACCTGACCCCTTCTAAAAAATTTCAGAAGAAAGAGTTGCCAGTAAAGAAAAAGCAGGAAAGTAAGAGTAAGCTTTGGTAATGCAGTACAGGCCCACAGCCAATTTACACCTTCCCAAGGATTTTAAGAGGTCGATTGTTAATACTCAATCCAACAGTCTGATCCACTTCTAAGCCAAAGTTTATGCACTTCCAAATAAAAACTAATCTCTACTGTAACATTTGTTGCAAACAGCTTGCATATGGATCCATCCTGAATACAGTACGGCCAGGGTCTAGTGCAATTACTATTAACAGGACTAGTATTTTTGCACACATTTTAGGTTATATGCTGGTACAATAGTCATTAATATGTTCATATGTTCCAGAAAATATATAAATACTTCTGCATAATTTGAAAAGCTCACCGCTCACAACCAGAACCCTCACACACCCCTAAGTTATGCATGCAATGAACAATAAAATACTACTACAACATTCACAAATAACTATACTTCCATGTCTTATAGCATCTAAAATTGAGTATTAAGGGTGTATAATCTACTTAATAATACTTCCATGTGTTACAGCCTCTAAAATTGAGTCCTAGATTGTATAGTATACTGTAATAATACTTCCAGGTGTTACAGCATCTAAAATTGAGCGTAGACAGTGCTAAATACTGCATTTACACTAAAATTAAAATTAAGCTGCAGATTCTAAGTACATAGCCCAATTCAACTACAAGAAACATGAATCAAAATGCAAAATGAAAGCAAAAAAGAACAAAAGAAATTTGAAATTCAACATGAAACAGTCAAAATGTACTAAAGACAAAAATAGAATGAATACCGTCCAATTATGTGTTTTGGCCAATCGACGGCCAAGCGCATGAATACAATACGCAACATCCGCTCGAGGTCGAATCGCTGATGTGGCAACCAAAATTTCTGCAACAAATTTCGATTTCATAAAATCTCAATTAAATCGGATCTACATACACAATTCGCCTCCAAAAACAAAATTAGAAATCAACAAGAACAAAATCAAAAACTGTCTTACTTCTTAGATGTCTCTCTTTAGGCGGACACTCGACGTGATTAGTAGCTTTAACTATGGCGACATCCATGTCCTATAAATAGCAAAAATCAAAACAAAAATTAAAAATAAAAAATAAAAATGAAGCAAATCAAACGAAATCAACAAGAGAGTGAGAAAACGGCACCGCATAGTCACTGTTGACATGAGCGAGACCGACTTTGGTCTGGTCTTTGAGAGCACCATAGGCTTTCCTCCACGTCTGCAGCGTTCCCATAATCTAAACTCTATTCTTCTTCTTCTTCTTCACTCCTCTCTCTCTGCTTGGATCTCTCTCTCTCTCTCTCTCTGTTGGTTACGTGTAGACGAGGCCTGATTTCTCTCTCTCGCTCTCTCTCCTCCTGCGTTGTTTAGATTCTGCGAAGAGAGAAAGAACAACAAGGCAAATGAAAGAACTGATCAACGAGCCTGCCAAAATCTGGTAACTTTATTTTAATATTTTTATTTAATTTTAATATTTGGAAAATGAAAATGGTGAATTGCTGTGTTGGGTGGCGGTCCCACTTTGGTATGCGTCGTCATCTGGTTGGTTGGTGTTAGCCACCTGTCGGCTTAGCGGTTAAATCTTTTCATTTGCAGTTTTTACGGTTTTTACTAATTTACCAATTTTAAAAAATAAAAATTAACATATTTCGTAGAGGCCGGTTTGTGTACACCGTAATATTATTGACCCGTTTAATATAGGGCTCGGGTCGGGCTGGTCCATGTACTAGTATTAGTGTAGTGATTTTGACTAAATTTTGATTATAGAACAAGAGCGAGTAAACAATGTTGACTTTTTTTTTTTTAATTGAAAATTAAAATTTTAAAATAATAGATATTAATAGATTAATTGGCTTAAATATTTTATAATTTATGAATAATTAGGAGTAGTGTTAAAGAAAAAACGAAGCTTTACAGGGTGGACCACATGAGTCATGAAGGGGTAGGAGAAAGGTGAGCTAATTTTGTATGAATAGATGGAATAATAATTTGGAAGTTTATGCAGATTTAATTTAGTTGATTGGTTGGCAGACTGTTGTCTCCTGTTTGAATTCTGTATTTATGTTTAAAGGTAAAAGGAATGAAGACTCGAGTCGGGTTTCTCGAGGAAATTTGATTCTCTTTGAGCACTTGCTTTTTGTGTTTCCAACTATTCATTTATACACTTGTAATTGCCTACATAACTTTGTCTTCTTCTAATTGATAGTAGGAAACCATAATTCTAATTACTCATTCTCTTTAATAACAATCAAATAGCATTTCACAGTAAAACTTGAACCAAAAACTCAATTATATCCAAGATCACGCTTTAGTAGAGGCTTAAGAGGTAGCTGAGAAGAATAAAGAATTGAAAAAGAGGGACACTCCACTTTATTAGTTGTGAAAGAGAAATCATATGGCTTATAGGATTCTCACTATTTGAGAGGTAGAAAAGTAGCTTTCTGATTCAAGGCAAATGATGAGAGAAAATGACTTCCATCTAAAGAAAAGAAGCCATTCATTTGCAAAAAGGAAAGAGTGTCACATGAACATAAGAGTATCCAACCTCAATTGATTGATCAGTGAAAAACCTAACTAAGAGGGTGTATGTATGGTATATCTATCAACAGAAAAGAATTACTATCGATATCAAACCACATTCTGATTCTTCTTCTGTCAAAACTACATCTAAATCAAATACCTATGAAGAAAATACATCTTTAAGTACCAATATCAGAAGGTTAAGAGAATCAACTCACATGAAGCAAAGAGAGACAATTGAATTATCAAGCATGCGCGCAGAGGAACATTCAATATGCAAAACAATTCAAGTAGATGTAAAAAGAAATGACTGAAATTAATATCTAGATTAGAACCATAGTTGATTCTGCATAAATCTTAAAAAGCAAAAGAGATCCAATATATCATACACTACATGTCCACATAGTGAAATTGACAATGTAATACAGACACACACCATACTATAACTAATTGTGCAATATCAGTTGAAGATGATTGTTGTTTTACATATGTTCTGTAATAATGTAAAGACAATCTTATTCAATGACAGTTTCTATCACATCTTATTCAAAAATGACACAACCAATGAGTCAGCCTGTTGACTATTGTTTCTTAAACTTTAATGCAATGTACATGTAGACATATATCTCATTGCAGAATCATTGATAAATACCTAACTTTATCCATTAGCAAGTATTATTCATGATTTGGTGTACTCAATAAATGAGTTTGCTTTAAATTCTGGTAATACAAGCTTTCCTATGGACCTACATATCGATTATGTGATAGTAAGTAGGGCCATTGAGATGATTTTCCCTATTTAAATGAAAAGTACAACAGCGTATTTATAGGAAGCCTGCTAAAATGCCTCCTTTTGCACTATCTTATTTGTTATACAGTCCACAGAAAAATGGTAGCAAAAAGGAGGTTCAATTTAAGAGGAAATGCTAGAGAAGAAACTAATATGCGATGAACAAAAAAAAACTCAATTTCCTCCTCTAATTTGTAAATGAATATTTGAAACTACAAAAGTACAAATAAATGTTACCCAAAACCTGTGAAGCACACCTATCACAACAAGTACTTCTCCACTACAGTCCGCCCGAACTTCTCTTCCACATCCTTTGGAGTTTCAATCTGGAAGTTTCCCAGAATTTAATAGTCACAATCAAATTCAGAACAAGGAAGAACAAACAAGCATCCATCAAAACAGAATATCGGGCTACTTACTGCATTCAGGGCTTTGAACAGAGCCTTGACAGTGTTATGTGGATTTCTGGAGCCAACAACCTGCAGAAAGGCATGAGGTACAATGAGTACAAATATATAAATGCAATTCATTTAGGCAATCCATTACCTTTGATTTGATATTTTTGAATCCGGCTAGATGCAAAATTGTTTGGACTGTTCTTCCAGCTTTCATACCCGTTCTAGTCGGCCCAGGCCATAAATACACCTAAATCGGATTCAATTTCACATTAATTTAAGAACAATAAGAAAAGAGAGTTTAACTGAGAGATGAGGGAGGAATATATTGATTTGGAAGTGGCAACCTTAGTTTTCTTGTAATGTGTTTGTATTGTATGCGCAATTGTATGGTTCTCATGCATTTCCACGTAGTGAAGATTTTGAAAGCATTTCTCATGTGCCTGCATATTGCTAAATCAAGTGAGTAGATCTGCAGAAATATAAATAATTCTACTTGACCACAAAGAAATGCTGTGCAAGTTACAATGAGAAGGAAACCATAATGCACTGGACTGGTTCACCGAGGTTCAAGTCAGAACACAGATATTACAGTAAAATAATTTGAGAAAAGGGGTGTTTTCTCAAATGAATAAAACAAGGATATGGAGAAAAGCACCTACACACAATGCATGGCTGAAGCAAATCTAAAATGAAACAAACCAAAAGAAAATTACCATTGAAAAAGTTCAAAATAAGAAATCAACAAGTCAAGAAACGGAAAACCTACGCAGAAAATGTGAATCAAATTGAAATAGAGGTCACAAGAAGGGAAACACAGATGCCAATTTTGCATTATCTCAATGAGAACAAAATACTAGTGGACAAAGAGCAAGGGCCTTCTATAAATATCACTACTGCAACCAAAATAGAAATAATTATTCATGTCTAACCTTTGAGGCATTACATGAGCACATAAGCTTATACCAGATCTATGCATAAAATCCCTAATCTATATCCTAGTCATCTAACCTTTGAGGCATCACATGAGCACATAAGCTTATATCACATCTAAATGCATAAAATCCCTAATATGTATCCTAGCCATTCACCCGGCATAACTTTTATCTGCAATAAAATTTGTGCCAAAGATTTTAGTAATAAAATCCAAATTCTACTCAGAGAGATTAAAACTCAATTAGTAAAAGATTATTACATCATGATATCAGGTATCAACATACCGTATACATACTTTAAACATACTATTCCTAATCTAATCATTGACCATAGAAGAAGAAAATAAATTACCTTCTGAAGAGCAATAGGGACTGTTGGACCTTTAGCCTTTGCATAACCTATTACACCATGGTAGTTCCCGCAGGCTAACATGGCAGTATATTTGACCAGTTGTCCTCCCTTCGTGTATGTAAGAAAGAGAAATCACTAAAAATTTCACAAAAACTTTAAATTTTAAAAAAGAAAGAGAGTAAAGAAGTAGAGTAGATACCTTAGTAACTTTACAAGTTCTATTCACATCTATCAGTTTAACATCAAACCCCTGCCAATAATTAGTAACAAGTTAAAATATGCATCAATAAATAGCTTTACAGCACAAAGTCATGCACATAGCACACAGGCATTCAAATAAGCCAACAAAAGGAAATTAAAATAGAAGAAGACAAATAACTTCATCAAGTGAAAAGAATGAAGAAAGAAAATATTAACAACCCAGACGTTCTAAATGGCAGCTTTTTTAGTACTACAACTGCTGACAACAAAACCCCGATTCACTATGTCTAATATCCCTTTTCCTAATCAAATTTATTGGTAGATGAAATGAATAAAAATTGCGAAATCTAGAGTAACATCACTCACAAACAACCAACCAAGGAACTCTGAAGAACTTCTGGAGAAACTAAGGGGCCCAATTATATCTCTCAGAACAAGATATATTCTTTCGAAGTGACAGAAAGTACAGCCTCCACTACAAACTAAAGATGGTCTACCTATGGCTGTAGTCTCCATTACAGATGGAGTACCTATGGTTGTATCAAAATGAATTGTCTAATGTCCAAGAATTCACAATCTGAATTCCATGCATCCAAATTACAAAAGTTATAGCAAGGTTGAGTAATACGATACGTGATACGGTGCGTACGATACGTGAAGTATCGAAACGTTTAATACGTTAGTATCATTAAAAAAAATAAAATAAAATTAAAAGTTATAAAAATTTAAAATATATATATTCAAAATAAAATTAAGTGATTTTATAATACTAAATGGGTGTATACCCAATTTAACATCAATAAAAATAGAGTAGAAATGCTTGTAACATAACAAAATAGAATAAAAGGAAACATTTCGTATCATTCAAACATCGATAAAATTTTAAATCTATCCATTGGAATCCTTAAATAGTGGGTCACTTAAGTCTAGGGGTTGGAATTGTGAATTCCACTTTGGTATGCTATCTTATCTTTATATCTAGTTCCCGAACTTTCTAATGTTTAAAGAAATAGCACAAAATACCTTATAATGTATATATTTAATCTTTAGCTGCAAGTTCTTCTATCTTTGAGCTTTCTTCTTCAAAGTCTTTCCATCTTTAAAGAGTTTTTTTCCCCCTAAAATTTTGTAACGCAAACGGCTACTAGATTTGTAAATAAGGTTTTAAATTTTAAATAGTTTTAAACTTATTAAGTTTTCTTACTCTTTAAATTGTCTTTTTATTTAAAATATCATCAATACCCTTCTTCTTTTTTTTCTTTATTAAGTTTTTAATGTATTAGTACGCGTATCATACTAATACGCATTATACATGGTATTAAAACGTAAAAAACACCATCGAGTATAAGTACAAGTATAACGTCTGTATGATACGTTTTAAAATTGATTCGTAGTATTATACATATTTCGCGTATCGATATGAAGTATTTCTCAACCATGAGTTATAGTAAGGAAACTGAACTCGAACTACAAGATACAAAAAGTTATTCCATATCTTCAGAACTCTCTCACTGCTATCAACAAGTTGAACAGCAACCTAAACAAGGGGCATATAATTTCTCTTTTTACATATTTACATCATTGTACTGCATCTTACTGATACTGAACTTTTAATAGATCAATTTAACTTCCTAAGCAAACAGAGTAGAAAATATTTGTTAGCTTCATCAACATATCATTCAATATAGACACATCTGGAAACATCATATAGTCTCGATAGAGAAATAAATGAGGAAATCCAAACTGGCATAAATGTCATCAGTGCAGAAAATCATATTCACAAAGCATAAATCAATTCAGTCAACATTTAACCATTTGTCAGGCATAAATTTAACAAAACTCAGAACAGGAAAAATAAAAACAAACTTTGCAGGATGGTATGAGCACTTACTTTCCTGTAAAGAGGCTTTCTCTTCTTATCAATCAAAGCATTTCTCTCCTCTGCAAGATCTCTAATCTCCTCCTCCAAAAGCTTCCCTCTCCTTCCAAATGTATGTTCCAATTCAGCCAACTTCTCCTCAAGCTTCTTATCTATAGCACCTAGCTCCGCCAACAGTTTATCATCCTTCTCTTTCATGTCATCATACTCCTCTTCCTCATCATCAATTCCCTTCTCTTTCGGTGCCTCATCTTCTTCCGCTTCAGCCTTATCTTCCACCGATTCAACATTAGGTCCAACCTCCTCATGAACCAAAACTCCATAATTTTCAGGATCATTAGGATCAAAAGCCTCTTTCCATTCCACCATCCTCATCGCTCTATTAAGCTTTTGTTGAAGAATGAATCTCTCCTTTCCTTCCGATACCTTCATCCTATTCATCAACTCACCAATCACTCTATACTCAGGCCTAAGACCGAAATGTTTCTCCTCAAATTTATCAATCTTCTTCATCCATTTAAAAGCATCATCAATATTATCTACCAAACAACATAAAATTCAATAAAATTTCACAAACTAATTCTAAATTCAACAAATAAACCACAAATAATAATAGTAATAATAAATGAAAATAACAATACCAGTCTCACTGAAGCTCTTGAGCATCTCCTCAAACCTATCAAACTTCCTCTCAAAAAGCTCAGACCTCTTATGAATAGCCTCTTGACTAAACCTATCATCCTCATCTTCACTATCGGAGTCAGTAGGCTCATCAAACAAGCTCCAGTCAGTGATATGATCCAACCTCTCTTTCTCTACCTTCTCGATCAACGGCCCAACACCCATGTAATCTTCCACATCCTCTTTATCAATATCCTCAGTGTCTAGTCCCGCTCTCTTCCTCGCCTCTCGTTCTCTCTTCTTCTCAAGCTCCACCTCCGCCAATAGGTTCCGAGCAGCGTTCTCGAAATCGGGAGAGTCGTCGGCCTGCGTGGAGAAGTTGCTAGTCGTCAAACGGGAAAACGAGAATATACGGTTGGTTGGCTGGGGAGAATCCGGCGTTTGGATTGTAGGAAAGTGCGAGAAAGCTGAGATATTCCGGGAAAATAAAAATGGGGTTCTAGGGTTTTTGATTGTTTGGCTAAAGAGGAGACGCGACCAAGTATTGTATGTCATTTTGAATTGAAGAATGTTATCGTTATCGATTCATTTGAAGAGAAATTTTGCTTAATTCTGCATATCGCTAATATGAATGTTGAAGATTCACAAGGAGAGTGATCAGTGGAGTAGGGTTTTAGCTCAGAATTGAGAACCATAACTGGTTCAAAAATTTGTCTGGTTTTGGGCTTTAACTAAGCCCAGCCCATAGAATGAGTCCAGTTAACTTGGCCCAACATGATCTTACTGGGCTAATACTAACTATGTTTAAAGTTGAGGAAAATCCTAAAAATCCACATAACTTTGCCATATTACCAAAATTTTATATTTTTAAAAAAACATTCCCACTTAATCCATCTCAATATTCCGCTTAAGCATGTTTAAATCTGATTATATTATATTTAGATTTTTTTTTTCCAATCTCAATGCTATCTTTTATTTTTAGAACACAAATTTTATCATATTAATTTTTTTTACAAAAAATAATAATTATTATTCGAATTTTAATAAAAATAGTTTATAAATGATTGATGGTAGATAAAATTTTAAAATTATCCAACTAATTTTTCTCAATTGGACCGCCTACAAAAATATTAGTGTTTTCTTGAATAATATTTTTATTATTTAGAATTTATATAAAAAAGTGAAAAAAGTGGGGTACAACTGGTAATAATCCAAACCTATGTGAGGGTTTAAGGATTATTATCCCTTCAGCTTGAGAATCAACAACATAACAGTTTCTCTAACAATCAGATAAGCTCAATCTGAACCACTTATACAGACATTATCTGTCACATGATGAGGTCATCAATGAATGGTACACTAAATGGAAGCTTCACAGTTCCAGAAGCCACTAGCAGCAACACAACCCAGATTGGTAAAATCCACTTCATGAACAAAATCAACATTCCCTTTCCTGCAAACCAATTAAAACTTCATCAAACCATGAGAAGAAAACAAATGGAGATGAAGAAGAGAAGGGTTTTAAAGTATTGTAACTAGATGATCGAATTCGTTCTTCACTATAGTTAACAAGCCACTCTCCAGTCTGACGAACTTGCTTCTCAAGAGACCCTTCTAACATCCGACTAAAATCCGGTAACACACCATGGAATAAGATCTTCTTTTTATCCACAATCCTGATAAAACACAAAATCAATCGAGTTAATACAAGCCCTTTTAACAGTTATTGAGATTTGAGAACACAGTAGAGGCATTGCTTTGGTTCTGTGTCACGGTAAGTGCCAGCACCGATGGCTTTCTCCATCTCCAGGATTGCTAGCTGCTTGCGGTGCTGCTCCATGGCGGGGCTGATGCGTTTTGTTGACCCTTTTGGTCTCTGTGTTTGATTGTTGTTGGTTGAAGAAGAAGAAGAAGAAGCTAGTGTTATGTGGAGACAAGAAGAAGATAAGCTAGACATGGTGTGGTATTGTGAACTGATAATTATTGTCCTGTTTATAGCTCACTGCTTGACTAAATAGTCAAAGTGCAAAAATATCTTCTAAAGTAACATAAATGTGAAAAATAGCTACAGATATTTTTACATTGTCTCTATTTGTCTCAACAAAGTGTTTAATTTCATCATCATACTGGTAAGTTCCTCAGCAGCCGAAGAGCAGTTGGCCATTGACGTCTTTGAGATAGAACAATTCTTCGCAACGCTGGTACAGCACCGGCACTGATGATATCTGAATGATTCTCACTGTCCATGCTCAGATTGTATAGAATTGCTAGACTTGCTTCGGCAGCGCGCTCGCTGCCTTCTTCCATCAGCTTCACCAATGGGGCTATTCCTCCCTGGTAAGGAATGGCACGAGTTGAATCCACAACCCCTTCGGAGATTATTCTGTTGAGTTCTATAACTGCAGCTTCCTGTGCTTCAGGGGAGAATGAGGATTTAATCTGCTCGATAAGTCTTGGGATTGTTTCGTAGATGGTTACTTCTTTGTTGATTGGATTTTCCAAACTCATGTAGGGGCCTGAAAGACAACTCAATTTAACCAGGCAAGCAGCAACCCAGTCTTTGTACTGAAGAGGGATGTTTGATGTCAGGATTTTCCGTAGCAGTTGAGTGAAGTGGGCAGAATTTATGGTTTGTGAAAACTGCTTAGATTCTAGCAATTTAGTAAGTAGTCGAGATGCTGCAGAGATTGCAAGACCAGCTTCTTCAACTTCAAGGGCGTATTTCTCTGGCTGCCAACCCTCAAAACCATCTTCTGTATCTGTCATGCACAAGCATATATACTGAATGGAAAAAGAAAAAGTAAACGGAAACACAAAAAACCAATGTTTTGCGACAGACTGCTCATTGGAGAATTCAAGTTATAACCACTTAGAAAGAAAATTATGTGCTAACCAAGTAATTATTAGAAAAAGCAAAAAGGCATAAGTTCCAACTTCCAAGTCACTAATCTCTACCTTCAGTATTGATAAGATAAAACTCAGAACTCAGTATTTAAACAAAGGGAGCTATTTCTACCTTCCAAAACTCTCTGTCGAAAAACAGAATCAAGACCAGATTCAATATCTGCAGACATGATTGTATCCATACTTGGGTCTATAAAAGCAATAAACTCAAGGATGGAAGCTGTCTTTCTCTGGAAATTTGGGGACGAGGTCTTCATAATGTTGACCAGGCGACCGACAAAGACAGAGTCCAGCACTTCTCTATAACTGGGTTTACAAGATATGTACACTATCAGCAACAAATAATTTACCATGGCATGCTGGATTTTATCAGTTTGCTATGTAATATTGCATATGTGGACACAACAGATACTCTATCTGTAATTTACTGGCAAGAATTGTGTACAGTGAAGAACTTGATTTTTTTTTTTTTTTTTTAATTTTAAAAAGGAATTAAAGAAAAAAAAGAAAGAAAAAAAGGAAGAAAGATGAGAAAGGAGAAACTTTTCTCAAATGAAAAATAAAAGACGACCTGATATTGGTATTGGTATCAGCTGCAGGCATCTCAGTTCCAGTCAATTCATTGGAAGCATTACTGCTGGCAATATTAGCACCATTTTTCGATCCATTAACTGGTCCGTTATAAAACTACAAAGTATCACTAAGCTAAGTGAGTCAACAGCATAGTACTAAAACTCATAATATAATGTGGAAGAAGGGGCTGCCTAACCTTTGATTTCATTTCCTTACTAGGGTCTAAGATACGACCCAGTATGTCCAAATTCTGCATTGTGAAAGAGTTCACGAAATCACTAATAAGGAGTAAAATTATTTTCTTCCGTGAGAATTAGTTTGAAGTTAATAAATAACTACACAACCTTTTCTATCAAACTGTCAGAGATATCTGAAGACTTCATAGATTTGACCAATGGTTTAATAACACCTTCAGCTTCAATAATCTGGCAAACACCATGACTGCATCAAGAAGTGAATAGCAAATAATTCAGCATTCAAAGATAACATTTAAGTTGATGCAGTAGTAATATAGAATATGTCAAGACACAGATCTAATGATCAGTAGACAACAGACATAGAATAAGGAAAACTAGAGAACCTGACAGACAATCTCTCCAAAGCACATGTAGCTGCTAATCTGATTGCATCACTCTTATGGTCCAACAGTTGAACCAATGGCTTAATTGCTCCAGCCTCCTTGAATGATTGCCGCATATGTTCATTGATAGATACATCAGCAATTGACTGTGCTGCTCTGGCTATAGCCACCTCATCTTCAAGCCCAATAATCAAAACCAATCTAGCCACACCATCCACCCATCGAAGAATAGTGATTTGCTCATCAATGGGCAGATCAGGTTGAGGCTCTCTTCCATATTCCACTTCGATTGCCCCCATACGAGCAAGAAAATGTTGCGTCGATCGTCCAACCACAGCATTCATCTTGGCTTCCTCAATTTCAGAGTTCTTGTCAGTAACATTTAACCCTAGGAGTAATTCATCAGCACCATATTTTGAAGGGCCTTCATAAGTTCTATCAATTTGAGTGCCATCTGGAAGGGTAGGCCATGAATGCAAACTAGGTTTGAAGCTTTTATATGCATCAGCACCAACCAGGGGAACAGGCACCAAACCTTCCTCTATGATTAGAATTCTATAATATTCGTCCTTTGCAAATTCAATCAAAGCATTTCTTGCTTCCTTCCGCATGACTTTGGAATCGCCAGAATCTGTTTTAAAGAGCTTTGCCTGCATCAGCTTATAAGATAATTAGTATCTGGCATTTTCTAGACACAGAGGTGTGAAATTAAACATACAACTCTTAGTAAAAAAAAAAAAAAAAAGGCCTACAAATGTGAAAGTGAATCCACAGGACATTTACTTCCTATTCCCTAAGAATCTGCCTTTTACATATTCACCATCTCAATCAAATAAAATGTGGGGTATTGATGTAGTTTAATATTTAAATTTTTAAAAAAAAAAAAAATTATAACCAATTATTGAAGACTTCAGTAAGTTAAGTCATATAGGTACTCCTTTTCATCTTCATTAGACTCTCCAGTGCTCTTCACAACAGTTATTCCCAGGCAAATTGGAAAGCCATTTTCAGAAGATACCCTATAGCTTTATACCATATCACCTCTAAGTTATAAGCAACTATATTCAAAGGACAGTTAGTCTTTAGGATAAAAAAAAATGGCCTCTTTCATGATTAGATTTCATAACTATAATCTACTTCAAGCACAAATATAAAGGAAACAGAAAATCTTACCAATTTTGGAATAACTCCCGCTTCAACCATTATACTGTGATTAGAACGGCATAGTGCCATATTTGCCAAAATGCCGCCAGCTGCTTCCTTCACTCCAATTTCATCATCTTCCAAAAACTTTATAAGTAGTGGCAAAATATCACCGTTTGCAAGTTTTACACTAAACTTCTCGTCTACAGATAAGTTCCACAAAGCACATAAACTTTCTTCCTTCACCTACAATAAATAAGTGCAGGATGCACCTCAGTCTTCCACAAACAGGAAACATGGTAAAATATTCCAACAATGAGATTCCTCCTCAATACCTCAGGTACCAGTGAAGGTCGACTAAGCAAACCAAAAATTGCTTCTATAGCTCCACTTTCTGCAACAGAGTCCCTGTACACATTAATTGAAGCTATTGTTCTTAAAAGACCTGCAGCTGCCTCACATGCAACACTAGACTCCGACTTGAGAAGATTAATGATGAGATTTATGCATCCACTGTACTGCATAATATTATCAATACATTTCTTTCCACCTAATGCGTATTTCCATAGTGCCTCTATTGCTTGTTCTCTGTCTAGTGGATCATTGTCGAGACCAAGCATCCGAACAAACAAGCCCACATAACTGTCACCAAGAGAAGAAGAGCCAAGTTCTATCCCCTTAATACCCTGTAATCAAAAAGATATATATATCATCACAACATAAACAATTTCTTTGATCATACTCAACTGTCTTGACTTGCCAAACCAAATAAATAGTCCATTGGTGTTCATATCACAATAAGGTCTCTACTAATGTTCCTAGATAGCATAACACACAATTAACATAGAACTAACAAATACACAACAAGCTCTACTTTCTTCAAGTCAATCTCTACAAGCCATTACAGTAATAAAATGCAGTCTCACATAAGTTTACCCAACTCAGTCATCAATCAAAACACAAACTCATCGCTACAAAAATCAATTCTTTAATTCAAAACCCTATCAAGTCAAGAAAATAACAAAAGAAGAAGCAAACCCACCCAGGGTTCTGATAAAGGAACTTACAGTCGACGAAGAAGACTGTGGCGGATTGGCATCAACACCCCCATCACCAGAACCACTCGCTTGAACTGTACGGAGAGAGCAGCGTCTGCTGAAGTGTGTGTGACGATGGAGATTATAGTGAAATGAAGTGGAGGAAGAGACTGATGTTGTTTGCTTTTTTCTTGTGGGTTTTGCAGTGGTAGTGACTGTAGCATTGACAGTGTTGGAAGATATTCGATTAATACAAGGAAGCTTGATGTTATGTACTGGGACTGTGGATCCCAACATGGTTTACACACCGAAAATGTCAAACCTTTCGCTGCTCAAACGAAGAAGAGAATCTACTTGAAACTGAAGAAGTGAGTGTATCTATAAAATGATAATTTTAGATTATGAAAGAGAATAGACCCGATATTTGGACCCGGAACCGAGACCCGACCCGATTATTTGTCAAAATAAAGAGAAATCTGTTCGGAGAAACCCGAATCGATACCAATGTCGAAAACAGCCGAGTCATACAGACCGGGGCAGCGAGTCCACTCAGCGAACGATGCCCGCCGAATCGGCACTGTGAAGTACGTGGGAGAAGTAGAAGGCTACTCCGGCGAGTGGGTGGGAGTCGATTGGGACGACGGAAACGGCAAACATGACGGCTCCGTTAACGGCGTTAACTACTTTCGAGCCCGCTCCGACAAATCCGGATCCTTCGTCCGGCCACAGAACTTGAGCTCTGGCATTTCATTGCTTCAAGCTCTTCTTCAAAGATACAAAAGCGAGTCCACTCAAGAAGAAGAAGGTGTGTATGTGTTAGTGTTAGATACTGTAACTGTTTTCGTTTCTAAAAATGATCGCTTTTTATTATTTATTTATTTAGGATTGAAAAATTGTTGATTTGTGTTTGTAGATGAAATGTATGTGCTTTCAGCGAGTAATAAGAGAGTTTCGGTTCAACTTCTTGGTAAAGATAAAATTCAAGAGAAGTTGAACAATTTTGAGGAGTTGAAATCTGCTTCTTTGCCTTATTTGGGTGTGAGCTCTCCTGGAGTTTTATGTAATGGAGATGATGCCATTTTGCCTAGTAAGTGATACATTTTGGAGGCTGAAGTTGTTTAATTAGTTATGATTGTGACTTGTGAGTTGATTGGTGCTTTTTCTGTGTTGTAGAGTTGAAGGAGCTTGACTTAACTGGAAATTTGCTTTCGGATTGGAAGGTGTGTGTTCCTTCATTTTATTTAGTGTTTTGAATTGTTTCTTAGAATGGATTCTGTTCTTTGTTGAACTTTTAATTATTTGGTAGTTGATGATGTTCAATTTTAATTTTCATTGTGAGGTGTATGGATTCTGTTGTTATCGTATATGTTTCTATTTTATCAATCAATCTTTTCCTTGCAGGATGTTGGCGCAATCTGTGAACAGTTACCGGCTCTTGCTGGCCTCAATCTGTCTAACAATTTGATGTCCAAGGATGTTTGTGGACTGCCACAATTGGAAAACATCCATATTTTAGTTTTAAATAATACTGGTGTGAAGTGGGCTCAGGTGAGTTATCCTCTATCCTCTATTCTTTTTTATTTTGTGTTTTGAAGCTCACCAGTTCTTCTGATGTGAAGTGCTGTTTCTCTGTCTCTTTCTCAAGTTGATTAATAAGTAGTATTGTTGCAGATCGAAATACTCAAGCAGTCATTGCCAGCACTTGAGGAACTACATCTTATGGGAAACAACATAGATGTGATAGAGGTGTGTCTTAATTAAGTTCTGGTCTTTGCACTATCTCATTTAGATGTATCATGTATGTCAAAAATGACATAATTATCAATTATCTAAGAGAAAAGTTCATGTTACCATTATCTTGCTAGAAAAAAAAAATCAAACAAAAATAATGAAGGCACACCAGTTTCACTTCGAGTTTTGAATCATGAAACTTCTTAATGCATATGAATTCTAACAATTTAATTATATCTGGATGGTGGACAAAAATTAAAAGAAAGAAATATGAATGGATATTATAAGGTAGGTGAGAGTATATTTACTGCAGTGCATGCGCTTAGTGCAAAGATGATTTGTGCTCCAAGATGTGATATTTTGATTGGTGATGATGAGCCTTCAAAAGTGCGTAATCTGATCAGTTATTAAAGAACATGTAGTTTTGAATTTCATCCTCACCTTTGGCCATTGATTTCACCTTTAGTATAACACTTGATATTTCTTTATCAACATTATCAACATTAGTGTTTATATTTAAAAACATGCTTCTGTGAAATATGCCAATCATGTTTTTCTAATTTGCTTCACTCTGATTGTTGTTGGCATTCACAGTTTAAAATTGATCTTCAATCTAACTGGTTTCCAATTATTCATGTCTCCCAGCCAATGTCATCTCATATTGTTGAAGGATTTGATTCCTTACGACTTCTGAATCTGGATGACAACTCAATAGCTGATTGGAATGAGATTCTGAAACTCTCACAGCTTCGAAGGTTAGGCAGAAATGCATATGGTTCTCGCAAAGATCTATTATCATGAGATTTATAAATAAAGTTGTCTTTTTTCTTCCTCATAAAATAGAAGTTATATTGTAATTTCTGGTTTCAGTTTACGCCAGCTTTATTTGAACAAGAACAAGTTAAATCGTGTCTATTACCCTGATAATAATACTCATGAACTGCTTAGTGCTCCTGAGAAAAGCTATAAACCATTTGAGAACTTGAGCTGCCTCCTCATGGGTAATCTGTTTAAACTTTCTGACTTTGTATAATTGTGCTTGTAGCATTTTATAACTGTTTCTGATTTTGTGGTCATTTATTTTGTTCAGGGAGTAATAATATCGAGGACCCGACTTCAATTGACTCACTGAATCTGTTTCCTGAGTTAAAGGTAATGTTTATAGGAGATGAATTGTCTGACAATTTCTCATTTTGTTTTATCTTTTATAATAAATTCTGTTACATTATGCTTCATGAATTTTTTGGTACCCCTAATCTTCACTCATGTTGGAGTTTGGATTGACTGTTTTCCATTAACAATGCTGCATGGTTTTAGCTCAAGGAAGCAAATAGCTTACACTTTTGTTTTACAGTGTATTTGCTCATATGCAAATTTCATGGTCGTTTGATTGCTTCTATTCTCATATCTCTTATTAAATTGAAGGACATCAGGCTTTCAGATAATCCAATAGCTGATCCTGGAAGAGGTGGTGTGCCAAGATTTGTGATAATTGCACGATTAGCAAAAGTAGAAATACTGAATGGGAGTGAGGTAAGCTCTTCAACTTTGATATGGTTCATATTTTTGTTACATTGAAATTTTCTGGGAATCCGCTTGAGTCTCATCTTGTTATTCACCTTCCAGATAAGCCCTCGTGAAAGGAAAGAATCTGAGATCCGGTGTGTATATTAATTTCCATACCAGTTCATTCCTTAACCTCTTCCTTTGAAGTTTTTTAATATTTTTTTCTTTTTAATCTGAACCTTGTTGATTCGGTGAAGGTTTTGTTAAGAATAAGGTTTGTGCTTTACGTAATTTGGGGTCTTGTTACAATGAGAACTATTACTAGGTACCTGGTTCTTTCAAAGTAGTAGTGGTCATTTAGTTTTTGTTGAAAGAAAGCAATAGACAACTTGAGTATCATTAGGGTTGATTTTAGTAGTTCATGGCAGTTCATTTACTATGACCTATGCTAATGTCATTCAACCAATAGCCATTCAAATATCTTTCTTGCAGATATGTCCGCTTAACTATGTCAAAATTGCATAGCAATCCTGAAGAAATTGAACGGCTGCACCCGAGGTAAAATCATTCATTCATTCTACATCCCTACATTTCTTGTTTGTCTGCTGGTAGAATCTAAAATCAATTACAGGTTTGGGGAACTTAAGAAACTCCATGGGATTGAGGATGAAAGGCCATCAGTAGGAGCAGTTGGCCCTCAGAAAATGGCTTCAGGACTTCTGTGTATGCTTCTCAATGCTTTGTTCATCTTATTCATTTTCATTTTATGTTTCAGGGTTTAGTATCAATTTAGTATATGCATAATGTGCAGCCATCACGTTGAAATGCGTGGGTGCATCAATGGGTGAGAAACCTCCCCTGACAAAGAAATTACCAGCCACCACCACGGTAATGATCTCACTTTTTACCCTGGAAACATCCATCCGTGTCAAATTATAGTCTTTTTAAGATTTCGCTTATAAATGTTGTTTTCGTAGATTGGGAAGCTAAAGATCCTTTGTGAAAGCTTTTTCAAGTTGAAGTCTATTCAACCGAAACTTTTTCTCCAGGAAGAGGTTTGTACTCTTGTTTTGTGCATTCATATTGATCACACCTATCATTTTTTCTGACGCCGAATGCCGGTACTCCTGAATTTACAGGGTTCTCCCTTGCCATTGTTGCTTGACGATGAAATGGCATCTCTGATGGATCTGGGAATTGGCAATGAGTCTACCATCCTTGTAGATGAAGAGAGTTGACACTAGTTTAAAATGCTACTCTACCCAAGTGTTCAGTTTCAATTCAACTCACAAACCACCACATGTACATGATACAATACAATTTGCTGCTTATGTTGGCAATTCTTTTTCTTATTTTTTTACTGTGCTTAAGTTTCTTGGTGGTGAATTTTGTGGAAGTGCAAGTGAGGTTTTTTTATTTGATTGATTCTTGTACCAACTATGCTTTGATCTATATCCAGTTCCAGTTAAATTACCAGCGATTAAGATAACACGAAGAACAAGAGAATGGTCCCACATTGACACACTTAGTGGTCCTAAACTTTTGTGGACATATTTATACTTTATCTTATACAATTATCACATTCTCTGTTTTGTTGCATTGCATGAATTCTCTACCATGAAACCAAACTCAAAGATTACACACCATCACAAAATAGCCCTGAAATGAGCTGCTGCTTCTTCTCCAGCCTCCAAATCCCAAAGGCACTGCCTTATCTTCCTCAACACAGACCTAAACCATCACTTCACATTTCATCAAAACTCAATCAACCCAACACCCCAAATACTCCTCCAAACATAACCCAGAAAGCAATCAATTTCTTCAATGGAAAAGGATCTGCCTTGGCAGTGCAAGCTGGACTACTTTTAGCCACTGTAAACTAACACACCCCATCTTCTCATATCTGTATGTACTCATGATTTGTTGGATTTTTTTCAATAGCTAATTGAAATTAAGATTTGAATCAGCTTGAGCAGCCAGCACTTGCAGTAACTGGAGAAAACAACTATGAGATTGACTACATAGATGCTGCTATCAAAATTGGTGCTATTGCCTTCTGGTACTTACTCATCATGCCAGTAAGTACTATTTTGTGCTTCTTTTATATATATATGGAGCTGATTGTCACTAAATGCTGAATTTTGTGTTGTCTTTGGTTGATGTTATGTTTAGCCAATTATAATGAACTGGATTAGGGTAAGAATGTACAGAAGAAAGCTACTGGAAATGTATTTCCAGTTCATGTTTGTCTTCTTGTTCTTTCCAGGGTGAGTTTTGGATGATTTTCAATTCTCTGTTTTGAACTTCTATGAATACTTTGGTTTATTAATCTAGTGTCAATTTTTTGTATACAGATTGATGCTGTGGGCACCATTTCTCAACTTCAGAAAATTTCCTAGAGATCCAACAATGAAGTATCCATGGTCTGTACCAGAAGATCCTCTAAACGTTCCAAATGCTTTCGCCAAATATCCCTGGGCAGAACCTGAAGATTATGACAATTTCTGAACCAATTCGATATGTTAATATGTAATATTTTGAAGTAAAAAGAACCTGTTTATGGCATATGTAGAACAGAAATTTCCAGGACAAGCAAGTAACTAAAATCAAAATGTTCATTTCTCAAAGCACTCTAATGGACATATTTAGAATCTACAACCGAATAAATTACCTGATAAAACTATCACCAAATAAAGAAAAAGCTATGTTCCGATACATGATATAATATTAAATGTAAATTCCTGATCTTCCTTAACCTTATTTTCCTCGGAGATGCACTTTGTTCTATCTCAAGAAATTTTAACAGCCTGTAGTTCTGATGATACTTTTGTCACACCTGATCATAATATACCTCAACAACTTTAAATTAAACGATTTCTCTTTTCCTTTCTCGGTCAGAATCAAAACGTTTAAGACGGGCTAGTCGCTAAGACAAAAGAAAACTCTTTCGCATATAGGGGGCTCTAGTGAGCCGGAATACTACAGAAAAATTATCCCCATCTGGAGCTTTTTCCTGAGTAAGATGGCTGGCTCAGAAAGATATGTAAGAGTTTATAGCTGCTGACAAGCTATTCCAATCAAAGGACTGGATATCTGGATTCATGACTGCAGCACCCACACCGAGGGCTACAACAATGATGGCCACACTTTTCAGGCACCCGTGGCCTCGTGAAACTTTTCCCAGTAAAGACTTACAGTACTTGTCTGCATTCTTGTAGAGTTTTTCGCGCGCAGGTTCCACATCACTAGCAAGTGCTTTCTCATTCTGAAAGATGATAGGAAAGTTTTTAAGTTTGATAGGGAATAAATATCGATCCCTCCATTTTGTGGGAGGAGTTGGATCCATAGATCAGATACATAAATGTATGATTGTAAACTACGTCCACAATTTATATATAACAAAATAAGATATTACCTTGTGCCTAAAACTCTGCAAAGTTGTTCTCATTGATTCGTAAGGAGAAAGTTTGGCAGAATACTCCTTCCACTCCTCGGAGAGTCTTTTCAGAATAGCAACACTAGCTTCTAGGTTATCCTCATAAACCTTGTCCTGATTTACGGCACAGGCATTAAAATCAGACTAGAACTTCTAGAATTCAATTTTATAGGTAAAGGAAATGTCACAAGGACAAAAGAATATAAAGATCAAAATAGTTTACCCATTGCTTGAAGCAGTCAGCATTTTGAGACAAGCACCAGATACAAATGGCAGCTGCTTCACGGGATAACTCAGGCACACCTGTAAAAGAAAAGCTATAAATCAATCCTAGAACACTTGAATCTATCAATTATTTACTATAATATAAGTAATGAAAAATAAAGTTTTCAAGCTTATGTAATATACTTTCTCCGGTGGCTTTATGAGAAAATGTCAATATCTGCTGTGCAACTTGTTTCATTGCCTTACTTCCAGAGGCACCAGCAAGAGCCACCTCCTTTAGAACAGGATAAATGGCTTCGAACCTTTCAGTAGCCTACATGAACCATCATAGAGAAAGTAAGACGACTATCACCAAACTAAACAGCAAATGGTATATTGACAATGCAAACCTTTAATCTAGCTGAGGATGCAGGGAAGGTAAGCCGTAACAATGTCTCAAGTGCAGAAGGTGGCATCAAGCGCTCACCCTTTCTAACCGCACCATTCACTAATATTGTCCGTGCCTTTGGGGTAGATAAGATTCTGCAACAATAAAAAATATAACAGAACAAATTACATCAAAATCTTAACAATGAAACTAAAACAGTAGACTAGAGAAGCATTCATACCTCTCCACTAGCTGCAAAATTATATCCCTTGACAGTGGATTGCAACTTTTGCTACCAATAATTGGTAAAAGATTATGTGCCCATGAATACAACCCTACTGCCAAATCCCCTTGAGAAACCTAGACAAGCAAATTTCAATATCTAGAATTAAAAGCATATCTTCAGGGAAAAAATTAACAAAGAGTTATTTCCTTCTAATAGATATACTGGTTCAGATTAAATGTTTTTTGTAAATCAATATTTAACCAACAGAAAAGGAATTAATTAAACCAATCTTGCACTCACCTGAGTTATTATCCACACAAGAACTGGAAGCTTATCCTGTCCTTGGTACTTTTGTTTTTCTCTTAATGTTGGTAACACACTGGTTAAGGCATCAGGTTTCCGCCTCAAAACCATTGCCAAAGCCACAAAAATTGCAACCTGCCATTTCATAATGTGTTAAAAAAAAGGAGTAGGAACTTCGACATGACAACAGTAATGCTAAAGTTAGAGGAGAATAGATAAAAAGTGAGCTTCAATTAAAATATTTGAATAAAGTTGATAGAGTATGCAATTGAAAACTGAACTTGGCAAGTAAAACCAGGAGTACTAAACACAAAACTGATAAGAAGATTCCAAACTATGACAAGTTGAAATCAACACAACAAATACAGGGTATATTCTTTACTGACAAGGACTATTAATCAATAGAAATGAAAAAAGTAAATTACTTAGCACACAATAGAATAAAATGGAAAATAGATACTGAACTTTATAGAGCACATAAAACAGCACAATCATAAATAATCGAATGTGGCGATTAGCGAGGCAGCAGTAACCTGAGATTTTGATGATGCTGATTGCACGGTCTTTTTAGAACCCTTTCCACCGGACTGATGGCTTTCCAAGTCAGAAAGAATGCTGTCCAAAGACCATAATACAAAAGATCCAAGAGCTTCAAGTGAACGTTGGTTGATCCAATCAACTGATGTCTTGTAAACATCTTCTGAAATATGTGATAAGGGTATCTGTTGCAGAAGAAATGAAACATATAAGGGAAAAAATTGCAGAAGAAACTAAAACACAAGGAAAAAAGCAAGTTCTATAAAATTTGTGCTCTCTAAAAGTTCACAGATTTTTGTGAGTGTTTTTGCAAATATACCTCTGATAAGGAAAAAGAAAAGTGAGAGCTACTGCTTTACAGAGCTTAAAATGACAGAATAAGAGAGAAAGGACTGCATCAACACATATAAGCTTATCTTTTCTAAGACAAAAGGAGAAAAGGGAGGCCATGCAAGAGATTGAGTTGATCTAGCTTCCATTTTGAAGTTCTCCAATAGGGAAAAATAAAATAATGACATGAATCACACATGGTACAGCAATAAGAATCTCCAACTTCCTTGAACATTTAAAAATCTAGTAAAACACAAAAACAGTGGAGGAAACCAAGAGTATTACAATTTTATTTTATTTTATTTTACCAGGGATCATTCAATCATTCAATTTTAAACCCCTAAAAAGTCTAACAAAACTCATGTCAAGAGAACCCCTGCTCAAAGGATACTAAGATAATAAAAATGTCAAATTATCATATAACTGAGCAGATTGAATTTTTATTTTTTTTCTTTTTTAATTCCCTAGAAAAGAGGGAACTTCAAAATCAGCAACAAACCTAAATCAGATTCCAAAAGCGACAAAGAAGAAAATGACAACTACAAAACACAAAAGAGACATCTTTTTGAGAAATATTCCATCATATCTACCGCAATTCAGCATAAGAGCAATTAACCTAAATTCATTTGAACATTTATGGTTAATTAATCCCTGCATTGTATATGAACAAGCAAAATGAGGCCACTCACGTTGGCGATCTTAGAGACAGGACTCTCCCTGAAAGTTTTCATCCACGGGAATTGCGAAGCGCTCACAGCCGAAAATGCCCTCCCGAAATAGTCAGCGAATCTCATCAATTGAATGTCTTGCTGCTCTACGTACGTACTCTAAAAATCAAACAATTCAAACTCAAAATCAACACACATCACACGATCCATTCCCAAAAACAATTATCAATCAATTCAGTTCACACTTACAGATATATCAACCAAAAAAGCACCGAGATCAGCCGCGTCGATCTTCGCAGCGGCTTCCGCCACCGTAATCTTCGGCTTCTTCGGCTTCTTTTGCTTCGGCCTTTTCACCTCCTCAGCCTTCCCATTCTCCTGCTCCGCATCGCTATCGTCGTCATCCTCGTCGTCAGATCGGTGCTTCGATCTCACCACAACAGGTGCAGCAGCAGCAGCAGCCGCCTGCTGAGCGCCAACGATTCGGCGATGTCTCTCCTCCGCGTGCTGCTCCAAGGAACGGAAGACGCTGGTCTTGTCGCCGTTGGCCGTGGCGCGAACGGTGGATGCCGGATCGGCTGGTTTGGTGGCTTTCTTCTGACGTTTGGGGTAGGTGACCTTCTGCCAACCGTGATCGGGGTTGGTGACGGCGGCGGCGACCTCGACGGCGTCGCCGTTGACATTTGAATCAACAATTACAGGTTCCATGCCTTGATTTTGTTTTTATTTCGGTTCAGAGAGAGAGGGAAATATGGAAAGCAATTAGTACGTGTTTGTGATGGCTAAGCTCCATATATAACACTCTACTCTCGTCATTTGCCATCACTTCTCACACATTTTACAATATTGCCACTTGTTATTTTAGTTTCAAACTCTAATCAGAAAAATTCTAAATTTCAGATAAGAATACCATACAGTTGCATACATAATCACAACAATGTCAACACTCAAAACCTCTTATGATTCTACATACAAAATCAAGCTTCAACAATGAAGAAATGGAGGGTCTGGTTATGGTTAGAATTCAGCTTGGTGAATAGTATTTGCTTGACAGCATCTCCACCACTTGCTTCATTGAAGGTCTTGCATCTCTATCCTCTTCTATACACTTCAAAGCAACTCTAACCAAAACCTCCATTTTTTCCATTTCAGGTTCACTTGTCAATGCAGAATCCAAAATCTCATCAATCCAAGCTCCTCTTGTACCATTTTCATCACTCTTTGTCTTCTCCTTCAACCATTCAACCAAACTTGTTGAACTCAAACCAATCATCTCCAGCACTACAATTCCATAGCTGTAAACATCAACCTTTGAGGTGATAGGAAGATTGTATATCCATTCCGGAGCCATGTACCCTCTAGTCCCTCTTATCCGCGAAAACTCCGAATTACTATCTATCCCTCCTGCTCTATTTAGAAGCTTGGATAAACCAAAATCTGCAACTTTTGGCTGGTAATTGGAATCCAAGAGTATGTTTTGTGGTTTTATATCACAATGTAGTATCCACTCTAAGCACTCTTCATGTAAATAAGCCAACCCTCTTGCTGTTCCTATTGCAATTTCGAATCTTTGATCACAAGTGAGTGAATTGGAAGACATGTTATCTGATAAAGAACCATGATTCATATACTCATAAACCAGAATCCTGTGTGTTCCCTCTGCGCAATATCCCCACATCTCTATCAAATTCATGTGGTTAAGTTTCCCAATTGTGCTTGCTTCTGCTAGAAACTCAGCTTCGCCTTGTTTAGCTTCATTGAGCTTTTTAATGGCTGCTACTCGTCCATCTGCTAATGTTCCTTTGTACACAACTCCTCCAGCACCTCTACCAATCTCTACAGAGAAATTTCCTGTGGCTTTTTTAATCTCATCATAACTGAACTTCTTGAATCCAGTTGTTGCAAGAATGTAGCCCTGGTGTGCATCAGTCTCAGTACTTTCAGTTCTGTATAGACAGCACCATATCAGAAACACAGAGGCCACTTCTATACATCCAACACCAACAGTAAACCATAGCAAGAACCTCAATATTTCATTGTGTTTAGATTTTTTGTACCATCTGTTGAGTTCTACAACTGCATCTGTGGGACAATCCAATGATGGCTTGTCTTCAAAGTTTCCACTGCTTACACCTTTAGGCACTTTGACATACATTGTACCTTTGAAACTAGGCGAACGCAGTCCATTAACCAAGAGAAACTTCTGATAGCAAGCATAAAGACCTGTTCCTTCCAACCTGAACATGAAGCCTTTGCAGTCACATGATTCCGAGCATCTGGTTTCGCACTGTCTCAGAGTTGAATTCCATATTATAGGCATGTCATAGCCATAGAAATCAACATGAGGGAGTGTTAGATAAACGTAATCAGTCTGATTGCAAATGATCTTCTGTGAAATTTCGCAACCATAAGACCAATCGGAATTATTGTTAAACTTGTATCCAGGAATACAAGAGCAAACTCTATTCGATTGATGAACATAATTACAAATACCATTCGGTCCGCAGAGTCCATGGATCTCACATTGATCTGCTATGAGTTGCCAAGACACTTTCCATTCACCTGAGACCTCATTGCGGCTATACACTCGCAAGTTTCCATCAAAATCAAGCGTCAATCTCCTTCTAGGTCCGATACCATAATCAGATGTCTTGAATTTGTAATTGTCAGTTGATGTGAAGAAACCTGAATCATCCAAAACTGCCTGATTAGAGCTGTTGTATGTTGATCTTCCAATGTCGAAAGGATGGACTGTAGGGTCAGGCCAGTAGACACTAGATAGCACGGATCCAGTATATATAAGCCTCAAGACATTATCACTGTCGAAATAGAGTTTGTAGAACCCAGAAGAGAAGTTTCCTTTACTTGTCCGGGAGACAAGTTGTGAGGCTCTGATGAGTGGTTGATGTGGAAGAAGGGTATCTGTTGGTGAGCTAAAACTTTCCCAGAGTGATTTGGATTCATTTCCTATATTTCGAAGAACAAGATTGGAACTGTCTAAGAGGACTAATTCAACTGGAGAAGCTGAAGATGTATCAGAATTCCAGACTTGAAGTCCGCCAGCATCTGTTAAGGAAAGATCACCATTTCTCAGAAGTGAAAGCTTGGAGAATTTTCCATTAACAGGCATGTCCCTATTGGCCATCCAAGAAGCTGTTAGAGGTGAGGAATTGGTGAACCATACAGCGAAAGTGAATGCGTTTTCACCAGTGGAGAAGAAGCCTGCAGAGTAAACTCCATTTGGTGAAACCAATCTGTTGTTCCATTTGTCTACTTGTAAAGATGAACCTTGTTTGAGAACATCGTTGAATGTTTGTGAAGAGAATAGAGGAGTTAGCAGGAGTAGAATAAGGAATGTGATTGAGATGGACATTTTGAAGAGTGCGGTAGACTACAGAAGGAAGGAGGTCTTTAAATAAACTCAGCTCTATTGAAAAGTCTAAACTGTAATGTTGAAATTTCTCGTTCATGCCGTTTGTTATGGGCATAAAACAAGCCATCTTCCACACGTTAGAAACCCAGAAAGAAAAAGTTGAATTGTTCTTGTAATATAACCAACTTTGTACATTAAAATATAGAGGGCAAAGAGTGAGCAATTTCTTCTGAAAAGGTTTGACTGTAGTTGAAATTCTAAAGCAATGTATAGCAATCCCAAGCTCAATAGAAAAGCAATAGAAGATAATAGAAAATGAAACTCCTCAGCAGTAATAATAATATGACCAAGGAGACTTTTACACCAGTAAATCATATTATAAAGACAGACAGACAAACAAACCGAAAAAATATTAAGGTAAACAAAAGAACCCCGACTACAAAAACACAAGCCTCAACATGCAAACACGACCCACAGCTTGACCAATTGTTGACAGACTCTCAACCTGGAAACTGACCCAAACTGACTACACCGATGTAACTTGATCCTTTGATGGGCAAAATATGAAGCTGATCGACTAAACCTCATCATATTGCCAAGCATAAGGGGTGTGAAAACAAACTCAAACCTATTGAAGCTGAGGAAGATGGCTTCTCATCTTTCTTTTATGCATACTTTTCAAGTCTTTGATTCTTTTTCCTCCTTGGCAGCAGAAGGCGCCTCTTCCCCGTCTTTTCCCTCAGATTTCTTCTCCTCAACACTCAACTTTTCGATAAGACCAGCAGCTGCAGTTGCAGTTGCATCTTCTTTATCTTCTGTGGGTTTCTGCGATTCTGTAGTTGCATCTTCTTTTTTATCTTCAGTGGGTTTCTGTGATTCCGCAACTTTATGAAACATCTCCATAAAGGTTTTGCAATCTGGATTGAAGAATAAGAATAGTCAATCCAACAGCAATGAATGAGCTGTGTTTTCTATCCACACAAAATGCAACGCATACACAAACGAGTTCGTTCAGATTTACTACTATAGCAAGTCATCTCATCACAGAAATAACAAACAAGATATCAGAAGAAGAAAGAGACAGTACTAAGATGGCACTCATAACACTCAGGTGTCACACAGGATACTCAATAGGCCTTCACTGATTTATTAAATTAAGGTTATGCAGTTCATGAAAGTAATATTCAAGCCTAGATAAACTGGTGAAGGTCGAATACTAATATAATTAAGTGAAATGCATGGGAAGGAGAACTACAGCGATTTAGCCCATCACATGTAGAGTTTCATTGTAGACAGTAGTTTTTTTTTTAATGATTAATATATACAACACTCAAGTGCCTATATAAGCAATATGGAAACAACACCAGCAAGGACAGCTAATAGCACATAACAATATATTCAGCACTAAAAGCTATAGATCCCTACATAGCTAGACTTCAGAATCAAAAGCCATAGCCCCAAAATGAGAATTAATATCAACCTCACAAAAATGTGAATAGTAGGTTAAGGCAGTGAGCGACGGTGAAGAAAAATAAAGCAAGTGCAACTTTCCATTCCAAGAAATAATTGACATAGATAGCCATCAACCATATTGATCAGATCAGTTTAGCTATAATGAGCACCAAAACAACTTATCCAAAAAAATTTGAAGATTAGATGAAGGTTTTTGTTGCAAACAATAAATTTGCATATAAAGGTTAAACTTGTGAAGTCAGTGTAATATTAGTCACAATTCATATAAGTTATATCTTTTAAGAACTCACGGGGTTATCATCTCTTAAAAAAATTTCAGGCTTTAAGCCAATTTATTTGCATGGATTAAATATCAAAATAAGTAAATAAAATATAAGCAGGACTCAAACCAAAATTGAGAACAGTAAAAAAAGGGACCTGAAGAGAAAAGTCAACACATTCTCAGCAATTAGACTAGTGAGGCACACTTCAAACTATAACCTTATAACGAGATCAAAATAATGACTCCTAATACCAGAACTACCATGTTATTAACAATAAATATTCAATAGCCAAAAAAAGTCCTCAGTAAAATGCACTATACATCATCACTCAATAGTAAACTCAAAACTCAAAAAAAAAAAAAGGCGCATAAAGAAACTTATAAAACTCACTAACATAGTCACATCAAGATCAAAATAATGACTCTAATATCAGAACTACCTTGTTTTTAACAACAAATATCACATAGCCAAGAAAAGTCCTCAGTAACGCACTCAATAGTAAACTCAAAAAGAGGCACAACAAGAAACTTATAGAACTCTACTAACATAGTCCTATCAATAATGTTGTAACACCAGTACATTAGTAAAAAGTAAAACATAAGAAAACAGTCATATGACTACATCTGGAACAAAAACACTCCATCATACTATTTTTAGCAAACAGAAAACAGGGAATACGAGCAAAAATAAAACAATGGACTCAATATTACTGATTTAATCGCTAACAAACAGTAGAAATCCCTAGAAAACATAGCAATAAGGTTCAACAAAATAAAACTCACTCTCAACGGATGCAAATCTGATGCAGAAAAGTTCGTCCTTCAATTCACCATCAGCAAAATCAGTGGCGTGCCAGACACACGATTTGTCATTGCCGGAATGCTCTTGCACAGACATATTCGCCAAAACTGTTTCAATCAAACAGATTACAATCAACTCACGAAATCGCTTTATTTAAGCAAAAGAAGAAAAAAATCATAGAGAGAGAGAGTGAGTGAGCAAACCTATATGATTAGCGCAGATCTTGAGAGTCTTAGATTGTCTCATGACGAGACGGACCTTTTTAGTCTCCTTATGCTTCAAAAGCTTCACAGTGCCGGCGCCTCTCTCCTTCCACTGATTTCCATCTTTATCGAAGCGATAGAGTTTAGCTTTCCTGTTCCAGAAAAAAAAAATCAAAAAACAAAACCCTAGGAGATGTTAGGGATGAGATCGAGAAAGATGATTACAGATCGAGGATAGCGTCCTCATCTTCTTCGCCAGTGGTGACAGCGACTTCTTCCAGCCTGACGATGGGAGCGACCTGAGCACCGGTGTCCTCATCTTCGTTGTGAGGCGCTTCCTCGTCTTCTCTGTTGGCGGTGGTGTTCTCGGGATCGGCGGTGCTTGCCATTTCTGTAGTTTAGAATAGTGTAGAGAGACTGAGATTTTTGGGAGGGTTTATATATATCGTTGTGCTGTGTTGGTGTTTTTTGTGTTTTCGTCAATTTAGCGTCAAATATAAGCTATCAATTTTACTTTTCTTACTTTGATACTATGTGGAAAGGAAATTACCCCATTTATTTGACGTAAACACATGTATAGGCGGCTTGGTTAAACACCAATGAAATGGCTTTGTAAGTGGGGTTGAAATAGAGGTGGCAATTTGGATAAAACATGGTTTGACAAAGAACTCGTTTAGGGTTTGGGTTGAGTATAAATGGGTTGGTTCGACATGATATGAACCCGCCAATCCGTTTAAATTTATTTTTTATTTTATTTTTATTATTTATAATATTATTTAAGTTTTATTAAATGTAATTTAATGTTAAATATATCATAGTTAGATTTAATAGTATAATAATTATATATATCGAAAATTTTAATTATAATTATGTAATTTATAATATAAAATTTTATTATTTAAAAAATTATATTTAATTTTTTTCAAATAAATGGGTTAGACGGGTCAACCCGCCAACTCGTGGGTTGACACGATCAACTCGTTTATTAAATGAGTCAGGTTCGGGTTGGGGTCAACACGACACGCCAACCCGAATTGCCACCTCTCGGTTGAAATAACGGAATGGGATTAAAAAGCATGACTGATGTATGATTCAGTAATTGAAATATTTTTTAAATAAAAAAGAAAAAAATTAGAAAATGTGTCTCTAAATTGGTTTTTCTTAAAGTGAATTTTAATTACAAGAAAATATATTCTTGAGAATTTTAAATAGAAAAAAAAATTAGTAGTTTAAAATTAGTTTGTAACTAAGTAAATTAATGTATGAATATGGTCTTTCTATTCATTTTTAGATATTCAGAGATAAAAAGTATAGATCTAGTTGGTTAGGTTTGGAAGGTACCATATGGGGATTTGGAAACCATAGAGATCTTGAGGATTAGAATCGAGTCCTATTATATTGTGAAAGTTATATGAGGAAAACTTGTGTGTGAGGCTATGACCAATGTATTTGGGTTGGAGAGTGAAGGAGTGGTATTCTGATTGCATATGTTGCTTTTTTGTTACATAGTGAATTAAACTATTATCATCCTGATGGTCATGGTTTTTTCTCGCTTTGGTTTCCACGTAAAACCTTGTGTCTTATTTTCTATTTCCATTTTCTTACTTTATGTATGTTTATTTACTTTGTGGTTACCAATACTCGTGTCTGTTACATTGGATCACTGATTTGTTCAACAAATGGTATTAGAGCTAGCCAAGTTTTCCCAATCATTGGTATTGGAGCCCTTTCGTTCTTAAGCTAGTTAGTGTGATCCGTGAGTTTTGGTTTGCTCAAAGTAAACATGGATGTAGGTAAAATTAAAGCGAAAGGTTTTGAAGATTGGGTAAAATAAATTTGGTTTTTCTGATCGAGTTGGGAGCTAATTGCATAAGGAAAAAAAGGTCAAAGCTGGAAAAAAATTATTTACAAGTGTTGTCAATATATGGTCTGCAATATTCATAGAGATGAAAAAGTTTCACAATAGTTCTCGAGCAATGACGGCAGTGATCTACGATATATATGATTGCGATGGTAAGGTAGCTTTGAGACTTTTATGGTTATCTGTTAACACAAGTAAAGATCAAAAGATGTGGTCAAAAATTTAAATCTAGTTAAATAGTTAAAATAAAATTGAGGGTTTGACTAGTGGTGTTTTAGGATCTTTGTGGGCTGGTTTATTTTGATAAATTGGCTGGTGAACTCGAATAAAGAAGGATTATGAGGAGCGGTTCGATAAAGACTCCGATTGTATGCTAGGATAGGTGTCCTTCTGACATGTTTTGAACCACCAAGGTTGTCATAATAAAGGATGGAATAGTTTTAGCATGTCCACATAATTGCACGAGCATCTGGTTACCATGGATATGGGGTGTGGTGGAAAGTATGTTGACGGTTGAGGAGTTTCCTTGAAGCTGATGAAGGAAGCTGCACCATGATTTATTCGGCAAATGTTTCAACATGTGCCGAGAAAAAGAAAATCTTGGATTTATAGTTCCTGAGTGGCTAATCTTAGAATGGATCGTACCTAAATGGGTATACCTTCATGGTGGGGTATGATGACTCTGTTATTGAGTTGTGGTCGTCGGATAAGGATAAAGGAATTCTCGCCAAGGGTGGTTTGTTAGGATTGTGACAAGAATTTGAATATACTTTTGTATCTATAATTGGTTTATAATTAGGAAAGTACTTGAAGACTGTTTGAGAAGTTTCATATTTGATTAGAAATGGTATTTTTTTTAATATGGATTCTACTTAGGAAAAAGAGATTATTAAGAATCCTAAATTAAAAAAAGGTTTTCTTAATGGTTTAGGATTATTTTGTGACTAAGTGAACTAATACTATAAATATGGTGCTTGTATCTATTATTAGATATCCAAAGAGAACAATGTATATCTAGTTGGTTAGGTTAGTGAGGTACCCAATGGGAGCCCGAAAACCATGGAGATCTTGAGTTCTAGGATCGAGTCATGTTATCTTGTGAGAGCCATATGAGAAGAGTTTGTGTGTGAGACTGTGACCAATGTAATTGAGTTGGGGAGTGAGAGACTGGTATTCTGATTATAACTATTACTTATTGTTACATAGTGAATTAGTCTCTTGTTTTCCTAACTAGTGGTTGTTTCTCGCTTTGAGTTTTCATGTAAAACCTTGTGTCTTATTTTCAATATTTATTTTCTTACCTTATGCATGTTTATTTACTTTATGGTTACCAATACTCATCTCTACTGCATCGGATCACCGATTTGTTCAACAAGTGGTTTAAAGCTAGCCAAATTTTCCCTACACGAAATTCAAGAGTTAAAATCCACTTCCAGGGATAGCAATAGTGGATTTTCGGGAGTGAATCTAAACTTTTAATTCACATTCATATGTACCAAGCAACTTATTTGACAATTATTTTACCTTAACTACAATTCCCGATGTTGAATGTTGTATCAAACATCCCATAACTAAAATTTCGGGACATTTAATATCGTAGCCATATGTTTAGACATTCAGTATTTGATATGGAAATTTGGAATTCCAAATACTGGATCAAAAATTGAAAAATTGGCTCGAGATGTACTGTAACGTTTTGGTACTTTATTTTTTCACTTTTTATTTGAAATTTTTTATTAACTTTATATTTAAATCACACATTGAACTATAATGAGTTTTAAAAGGTTGAATTCAGTATTATGGTATGGTACAAAAACTTTTTGATACTATTCCAAATAAGGCTAGAAATGAGCTGAACCGACTCGTGCTGACTCGAGCTCGTATTTAAACAAACTTTTAGCGAGCCGAATCCGAGCCCAATCTTAGACGAGTCGAGCCTAAAAACTAAAAGTTTATAAGTTTAGCTAGCCTAAATGAGTTTAGTGTATTATATATATATATATATATATATTTATATTCTTCATATAATTATATCAAATTAATATTTTATTTAAAATATTTAAATGAGTCGAGTTCGAGCCAAACTTTCAAGTCGAGCCCAAACTTGTATATAAGCTCATGAGTCCGAGCAAAGTTTGGATACCAAAATTTTGGTAAATTTTGATTCGGGATCGAGCCTGAACTTTTGGTAAAGAAGCAGAGCTCGAGTCTATACAAATTCGGACTCAGCTTAACCCATGTCAGTTTGAATCCCACTAGTCTCGAACTTAACGAGCGTACCAGATAATCATATTACAAAAGTTTAATTTATATCGTACTAAAATTTTGACCGGTGTTTCATTCAGACTATTAAGGGGGAAATCCAACTTAAAAACTGAAAAAAAAAAATCTAAAAGAAATAGTTATAAGTTAAATAAAAATAATACATTAAAAAAGCATACAAATATAAATAAATAAATAAGACAACATAAAAAAAAAAAAAAAAAAGACTTACTTTTGTAATTCTACTTGTCTCTTAACTCGCTAGTAGTGATGCAAGTTGTCTCGCAATTTTTTTTTTTAAAATTACAAGACTTGCTAGTTATGAGCCAAGTTACTTATTTTTAAAACTTCCGACTTTTAAATTTTTTTATTTACTTGGCGGCTTGCAGGTCGCGAGCTAAATTGCTTATGACCTGAATTTTGTAATTTCAACTTATTTAATTTAGTTGAGCCTCTAAGGTTACGTAGGCATATATTTTGACTATTTTTTTACCCTTCTTAATATATAAAAACTATATTGACTTGAATTACGAGAAACATAGTAATTTTTATTTATCAATCACCTTATCAAAGTTAAATTTATTAATTAATTAGATGGACTTAAAATATATAATATATAGTTTATTATAAAATGAAATGGCTTAGACATTCTCCTATTTGATTATTCATTATTGGTTGATTGATGATTTTTCTGCTTCCGAAAACAATAGTGTGTTTCTATTAGCACTCATGTGCCTCATTTTAGCCAATGAAAATATATTGTAATTTGTAAGACATTACATGTGTGTTTTTGTATTTGGGAAATATTTATCAACTTAGCTTTCTGATTTACCTTTTGTCTTTCTCATTTTTCTTGATTTCTTCTTAAAACAGGAACAGGAATGGGGCAGATAACCGACCAGAATCATTTTGATCGGAGCCTTTCAGAAAGTCTATTAGCTATTATTGATCATCACTATTGTTCCTAATTTGTGTATAGGACCGTGTTCCATATATGTACATAATAATAATTGATCATAAGTGTAGTTTCATACTGAATTTATATCCATAAATTTTTAAGCTATATAATGGAATTTATAATCTTTATACCATGTAGGTATAGCTATTTTTGTGCATGTGCATATTGTTTAGATAACCGCATGCTTTCTCAATTCGTCACCGCAATAGAAAATTGGATCGCAGTACTATATATATATATATATATTATAGAATGACTAGAATCCACTAAAAAAAAAATTTGCTCCAATTTTATTACTTAGTGATATTTTTGTAAACTCTATTGAATATTTATTTGGGTTATTTTCATTTTTGTTATTTTATAATTTTTATTTATATTATATAGCACAACTTTAAAATTTTTACAAAAATATTCTTTCAAATTTTTATTTTTAAAAAATGAATCAAATTGATCATTTTACACTTCTGTAAAGACCTTTTACGCTAATCTGTGAAGATGTGAAAATTATATGTAAAGAAGATTTATGAAGGTGTGATGGTCTATTTTTGAAAATCAAAGTTTGGATGGCTCAAAAATAGAAATAAAGTTCTATTGATTTAGTTTTGAATTTTTAAAATTTATTTAGGGTTGTTTTCATTTTTGTTATTTTATAACTTTTGTTTGCATTGTATAGTCCAACTTTAAAAACTAAATAATCTTTCAAACTTTCACTTTTAAAAAATGAACTAAATTGATCAATTTACCCTTCTGTAAAGGTCTTTTAAACTTATCTGTGAATGTGGTATGTAAAAAGAATTTATGAATGTGTGATATCAAAGTTTGGGTGGCTCAAAAATAAAAATAATATTTTATTGGTATAGTTTTGAATTTTTAAAATTTGTTTGGTTTATTTTATGTAATTTTCCCTTTATTTAGTTCAATTTATGTAATTGTTCATACTTATTTTTAAGTAGGAATATCTTTAATTATATATAATTAAAAATTACAATAATTTAATATTTAAAAAATAGAGATTAGGGCTTTTTTCATATATGGGCTTTTTAAAGTTTGAATTTTATTTATAGGCCCAGTTTCAAAAACTTTCAAATATAAGCTTTGTAAAGTTTGGTTTGCATCCCATAGGCTGTGCTTCCAATTTTACCCTCAGCTCAAAATTTTCCAAAAATCGCGCACTTCACAAATTTGTGATCCACGATCACACATTTCTGATATGAAATCAAAATTTCTGATTCAGTTGTTATTTTATTTCTGATCTGAGTTTAAAGATGTCTGAAGAGATTTCAGAATTTGTGAAGTGATATCAAAATGGCAGTACTGAAATTAAAACTTCAAGTGGAGGGTAAAATTGTCAGCACGGCCTATGGGATGCAAACCAAACTTTACAAAACTTATTTTTGTAAAAATTTGAAAATGGGCCTATAAAAATAATTCAAACTTTAGATGGCCTATTTTGAATAATTTTCTCTAAAATAAATTTAACTATATTATTTTTTACATGTAAAAAAATAATATTTAAAATAAATTAATTGATAGTATATACTTACTTAAAAAAAATTAATTAATTAAATAATTTTTATTTTTAAATAGATATAGCGCTTCGATATTAAAATGAAATACAATTTCCATTATCACCTATCAACTTACGGGTTTGCGTTCTTCCAAAAAAAAAAAAAAAAAAACCTTACGGGTTTGTGTTTACGGGTTTGTGTGCATGCACCGTCTCGGTCCACCCAATTCTTTGTACACGCAAACCTCCATTCAACTTGTTGAAAAATTTACATAAGGTTAAAAAGCAAGTCTTGATTTCACATTGTGCTACTTGTAAAATGCATGCATATATGATTGCTCTTAAGCCACCTGCCTCTGTATACTGAAACCACCTGACATTTTCAATGTGAGTGAGTGAGTGAGAGATCATTAAAGCTCTTACCTGCACTAGTCCATTGATCACATTCTCAATCTTTGAACATGTACGTCTCAACAATTCCCTTTCTTCTTTTTCTTGTTCTGCAAATTCCACTATTCCCTTCACAAACATTCAACAATGTTCTCAAACAAGGCTCATCTTTACAAGTAGACAAACCAAACAACATTTTGGCTTCAGCAAATGGAATATTTTCTGCAGGTTTTTTCCCCATCGGTGAAAACGCCTTCACTTTCGCTGTATGGTTCACCAACTCCTCACCTCTAACTGCTTCTTGGATGGCTAATAGGGACACGCCTGTCAATGGAAAATTCTCCAAGCTTTCACTTCTAAAAAATGGTGATCTTTCCTTAACAGACGCTGATGGAGTCCAAGTCTGGAATTCTAAAACATCTTCAGCTTCACCAGTTGAATTAGTCCTCTTCAACAGTTCGAATCTTGTTCTTCGAACTACAGGAAATGAATCCAAATCAATCTGGGAAAGTTTTAGCTCACCAACAGATACACTTCTTACACGTCAACGACTTATCAGAAGCACACAGCTAGTTTCCAGGACAAGTAAAGGAAATTACTCTTCCGGGTTCTATAAACTAATTTTCGACAGTGATAATGTCCTCAGACTTATCTATTCCAGGTTTGTTCTGTCTAGTGTCTATTGGCCTGACCAAACCGTCACACCTTTCCATACCGGAAGAACAACGTACAACAACAGCAATCTAGCGTTTTTTGACGACTTTGGTCAGTTTACATCAACTGATGATTTCAAATTCAAGACATCTGATTATGGTATCGGACCTGTAAGAAGATTGACACTTGATTTCGATGGAAACTTGCGTATGTACAGCCTCAATGAAGTCACAAGTGAATGGTACGTCTCTTGGCAACTCAAATCACATCAATGTGAGATTCATGGTCTATGTGGACAGAATGGTATATGTAGTTATATTCCTCAATCGAATAGAGTTTGCTCTTGTATTCCGGGATATAAGCGTAAGAATGACTCTGATTGGTCTTATGGTTGCGAAATTTCGGAGAAGCTAATCTGCAATAGAACTGATTTTGTTTATTTGACACTCCCTCATGTTGATTTCTATGGTTATGATGTGTATAACTGGAATATCAGTTTCCGAGATTGTAAACAAAGATGTTCAGAGTCGTGTGATTGTAGAGCTTTTATGTTAAGGTATGAACCGGACAAGGGTTTGTACGGATGCTATCTGAAGTATCTGTTGGTTAATGGATTGCGTTCGCCGAGTTTTAGAGGGACAATGTATGTCAAAGTGCCCAAATCCGGTAATTTTGCCTTGGAAGACAAGTCATCATTGGATTGTTCTGGTAAAGAAGCTGTTGTAGAAATCAGTAGATTGTACAAAAAGTCTAAAGAAAGTGAGATATTAAGGTTCTTGCTATGGTTCTCTGTTGGTGTTGGATGTGTAGAATCGGCTTCTGTGTTTTTGATATGGTTCTGTTTATACAGAACTGAAAGTTCTGATACTGATGCACACCAGGACTACATTCTTGCAACAACTGGATTCAAGAAGTTCAGTTTTGATGAGATTAAAAAAGCTACAGGAAATTTCTCTGAAGAGATTGGTAGAGGTGCTGGAGGAGTTGTGTATAAAGGAAATTTAGCAGATGGACGAGTGGCGGCTATTAAAAAGCTCAATGAAGCTAAACAAGGCGAAGCTGAGTTTCTAGCAGAAGTGAGCACAATTGGGAAACTTAACCACATGAATTTGATAGAAATGTGGGGATATTGCGCAGAGGGAACACACAGGATTCTGGTTTATGAGTATATGAATCATGGTTCTTTATCGGATAACATGTCTTCCAATTCACTCACTTGGGATCAAAGATTCGAAATTGCAATAGGAACTGCAAGAGGGTTGGCTTATTTACATGAAGAGTGCTTAGAGTGGATACTACATTGTGATATAAAGCCACAAAACATACTCTTGGACTCCAATTACCAGCCAAAAGTTGCAGATTTTGGTCTATCTAAGCTGCTAAATAGAGCTGGAGGGATTGATAGTAATTCCGAGTTTTCGCGGATAAGAGGGACTAGAGGGTACATGGCTCCAGAATGGATATATAATCTTCCTATCACCTCAAAGGTTGATGTTTACAGCTATGGAATTGTAGTGCTGGAGATGATTGGTTTGAGTTCAACAAGTTTGGTTGATTGGTTGAAGGAGAAGGCAAAGAGTGATGAAAGTGGTGGAAGAGGAACTTGGATTGATGAGATTTTGGATTCTGAATTGACAAGTGAACCTGAAATGGAAAAAATGGAGGCTTTGGTTAGAGTTGCTTTGAAGTGTATAGAAGAGGACAGAGATGCAAGACCTTCAATGAAGCAAGTGGTGGAGATGCTGTCAAGCAAATACTGTTCACCAAGTTGAGTTCTAACCATAACCAAAATGTTTTGATGTTTTTCTTCATTGTTGCTGCTTGATTTTGTATGTAGAATCATAAGAGGTTTTGAGTATTGACATTGTTCTGATTCATATATGTTGCAACTGTATGTTATTCTTATAGTACTTCCTCCGTTTTTTTTTTTAATTTTTTTTTATGTGCTATACTTGAATAGTATTTATTATTCATTCATCAATTTTGTTTTTTATATTGTTACTTACGTATAAAGAAAAATATATTCAAGTGAGATCTTATTTTATTCATTTTAATGTCTACTTTTTAAATATAAAATTTTTATAATTTTTAGTTGTATATAATTAAAGATATTTACCATTAAATTTAGGTCTCGAATAGTGTGCAAACAGAATCGGTAGCACATAAAAAAGAGCAGAGGAATTATAAAATAACAAGTGGCAATATTGTAAAATGTGTGAAAATGTAATGGCATATGAGTCAATGACGACAGTAGAGTGTTATACCCTATCACAACAAACACGTTCTTGTTGATTCCAATGTCAACGGCGGTACAAGTGCAAATTAAAAAAAATTTCAGGGTTGTCTGGTAATTAACCGGTTTCTATATAATGAACCGGAAAACCTAATTCCGTTCTTCTTCTCTTCTCTCTCGCCCTCGCTCACAGCTCCGACGTAATTCTCGACTCCTCTCACTCTCAGGTACCTGTATTAAACTTCCTAGTTTCATTCTCGTTGTTGAATATAGAGTATGATGTTTCTTCTGTAATGTGTAGATTGATGCGTCTTAAGCTGAGTTAGTGAGAAACATTTTGTTAGGTTTTTGTATTATTTGTTTGGTGATGATCAATTGATTGATGCTGTAAATGTTGAATTGAAATTTAATTAATGCAGTTCAATCAAGTAGTTAGGATGCGCGGCAGACGTAGTAATCTACCCCTCACATTTTCTCCATTTGCACGTTCAATAGCACAAGCCAAGTCTCAACCAAAGAAATCCAAATTACCTAAACAATCTTCACATCGCTCTGCAGGTTTATTTTCTTCATTTGAGAAGTGATTTTGTGTGATAGTGATGTTGAAATTGGTTTATATTTCTAGTGAATTAGTTTCAATGGTGTGCTCTTTCCAGGTAAACGAAGGTTGGATGATAGAAGCAGTCAATCCGAGTCTTCTGAAGATGAAGGATTTGACGTGAGTAGTACGTTCTTGATTAATAGTTGGTGTTTCTATGTGTTTGATTGTTGATTAAATTTTTTTTGAGATAATTTTTTTTTTTGGTTGAAGGGAGTTGTTCAAGCGGATTTTGTATTCTTTGATCCGAAACCGGATGACTTTTATGGGGTTAAGATGTTGCTTCAGAATTACCTTGATGATAAGCTGTGGAATTTGAGTGATTTTGTAGACTTGATATTAGCTCAGACCACTGTGGGCACCCTTGTTAAAATAGAGGGTGATGAAGATGATACACCGTATTCCTTTATTAGTGTGCTTAACTTGGGAAGATATAAGGTAACCCTCCCAACTTTTGATACAATTTTTTTACATATGATTCCAGTGATAGAATAGGATTATTAACATCTTGGTTTGTAAAGAAGAACGTGTTACTCAGTGCACTTCTGTTATCAAATATATTTTCAATTCCATTTGGAGGCTATTTTGCGTCTGATGTGGTTCGTGTAATAATGTTCTAATTTTTTCTTTCAACCTTTATGATGACGAGGTTGTGGTGTACACGTCTTTTCACTAGTATGTTGTAACTAGTATGTTGTATCTAGTGCTTCGACCTGCTTGTCTGTTGGACCTTACTTGTAGTGGCTAACTTAATGTAAATAATGTACCAGGATCACAAATGTATCATGGAAGTCAAGGAGTTTCTCCTTCAAGTATGCCAAGAGAAAGATTTAAAGGCTAAGTTAAGATCAATGTTGGGAGAACAAGCACATGAGGTGGGTCTCTTGGTCTCGCAGCGGGTAGCTAATCTGCCTCCTCAGCTCTTGCCACCACTTTATGATGCACTCTTCGATGAAGTTTCGTGGGCTACAGAAGATGAGGTTGGATAATAGTTGAAATTCAGATGCATTATTTTGTAGTCTCTCTTTTGCATCAATTGACTTTTGCCATGTACTTATGTTTCCTTGTTTCATTTCCTGAAGCCTACTGAAGAGCTCCAGAATTCCTTTCGTTTTAAGTTTTATCTACTAGTCAGTAAGATATACAAGGTTCATTTTCTCTTGCATTCTTATTTCTTTTTACCTATGATTGGTTTCAAATATACCGAATTTGTATTTTAAAATGAAAATGTTGTTTTTCTATTGATTAAAATCACAGATTAAGAATGCAAACCACAAAAAGAATGAAAATTCAAAAAAGAGACCAAATAGTCATATTGATGATGAGATAATATACCCCAAGCCAGAAGATGAAATTTTTCACAAGGTATTGGATTTTATTGATCCTATAATTTGCATTTTCAGTCCTTTCTCTATTTCTTATACAATTTATAATTGTGCATTTATAGTCTTTATTATCTATGTAACTTAGATTTTATTTATTCATTGAATTGATAGTTGTTTCTTTCAAATACATTTCAGCTTTGTTCATGGTCCTTTACATTTCCAATGCACAACCAGCCAGTTGAAAGTCAAGAGGTAAGTAATTTTGCAGTCAGCTAATCACAATCTCATTTCGATATTTTCACTTATCACTTCTAAATTAACTTCAAGGCCTAACAATAGCCAAAGTTACTGCTGACAAATTGCATTTTATCTTTACGGTTTACTACAATATTTTTATGAATTCAATCTGAGATTTTGGATCTTACATTTGTGCTACAATTAGACTATTTCTACATCGATTGCATTATACACGACCGCTTATATGGCCCATCTTTGACATGTACTGTTTATAGGGTTACCTCATGTGGATTTTCAAAATGCTATTGCAAGTTTACCTGACCTTTTAATTACATAACTAAATCTTTCATTAACAGCGTTTTTTTTTTTTTTTACTTGCCTTTATAAATCTTTACTTGCCATGAACACTATTGTTGCTCTAACATTAAAATCAACTCCCATTCTTTACTTATTTGCTCATCTCTTTGCTTAATTTTTCAAAACCACCAATTAGTCTTCCCATGCATCCAACGATTATACAAAAAGTATGTTCTAATCCTAGTAACTTTTATTTTGCAGCTAAAAAATTATAGCTTAACAGGACTGGTTATGGTTATAAAGGCGGAGAAAGTTTCCACATTCCGGCAGCAACTGAAATCCTTAATAGATGAATCCTAAATCTCAAAGGTACTATATATATCCATTCCTATTAGCTCTTGCTCTTGGTACCTCAAAACAAATTTTGATGATTCATTTTAGTTATAGATGTAGCTTCTCTTATGTGAGATGATTATTGTGTACCAATTTTGATCTAAAAAGTAGACACATGGTGTGATTATTGTGCTGTGTGCCTTAAAATGCCAAGCATAAATAGAGGTAAGGGCCACAAAAACATTTACAGAGCAACAGATTGAAGAATGATGACCCATAACCATGTGATGCCATGTTTTGTTGAACCATCAAATCTCATAACACTACCTCTTTTATTTTCCTTGTCTCACGGAGCAATTATTTTGTACTTCTTCATTACTACTATGCTTCTTCACCTTGAAGCATTATCTTTTGTATTGTGGTATAAGTGTGTTGTGTATTGCATTGCATATATAGTATTTTTTTGGCCCACTATTCCTACTGTTGTTATTATCATTCTTCCTTGTTTGGACAAACATAAGTCATTTGATCATGTAGACAACCATGATGCTTTTGACTTCTAGTAGCTTGTGTTTTCCAAATGTACAACTTGTTTGAGGTTTGAGTAGATTGGCTTTTGGTTTTTACCTTTTGAATTTTGGTTTTTAACTTCTGAAATTTGTTTTGAAGGGTATTTGGATAATTGACTGCCTGAGTATTTAGCTTTTCTAATGTACTCGCAGAGAGTAAAAAATATCAGTTTATCGAAAATGGTTTCTGTAACTCTTCTACCTGGCGATTTTAACAAACATATATTTTATTTTCAAAATGCTTTTGGAAAAATAAGCTCTTCCAATAATTATTCAAATAGTGGTCGAAATAGCTTTTAGAAACTAGAAGTCGTAATTAATTTAAACAAAATTCAAAAACATGATGTATATTTTACCATTTGAAGATTTAAAACAAGTAATACACTTTTAAATTGTTTAAAATGTATAAATTTTTCATAGTTTAATTTTTTTTTTAAATTTAGTTATATCAATTTATACCTATAGAATGTAATTTAATATATAATAATAATAATAATAATAATAATAATAATATATCCAAATTGAATCAGAAAATAAAATGAGTAAATGTACATTTTCTTTTTAGCAAAAATGATATGATTTTCTTTTTCTCAAAATAATGATTTCTTTTCTGAAAAAATAAAAAAATTACCCAACAAAATTTAAAAGCAAAAATTATCAAAACTTAGTTAGGTAGCCAAACTCAACTTTAAAGATAATTGAAAATCAAGTTTTATTGATTGATATCTTGCTTTTGAAAAGCTATTTATCTAACAAAGCAATTATATTCTAACTAGGTAAAAATATAGGAAAGATCTTTTTCATAGATAAAAGCATTAATATATAGCTCTAATTATACAACAAAAACTATATGGAAGGCGAGTTCTTTTCCTCTATTTCTATTTTAAGAAAAAGGAAAGAAAGTGTCCACAAACTATGTACCACTTTTCAAATGGTAATGAGTTGAAAGAAAGCAATAACATGGGACCTCTTAACCATACAAAATTAGGACATAATCATGTGTGCATGGTTGCACCAAGTTTTTCAATTTTGTGATTAATAATTTGGTTTTTAATGATTTGAACTTTTGACATTGGAAGAACAAAATTATGGACATTTTTATCATGTTCATTCTGGATTTGATCCAAAGAGGAATGTGAGACATTCTAACAAAAGCTAAATCTTATTATATAGTGTAATTTATAAATATATGAGTGTATTAGATTCCTATAATGTTCTAATTTTTCGTTTTTTAATATATTAGGAGGATGACATGGTTGGTTGTTTAGTAGCAGCACATGGTGTTGTATTGTAAATCCAACCATTGAGTTTAGTTATGTTATGTTGTGTTTCTCCTCCCATGATAGGTTTTTTTTTTTTTTTTAAATTTTAAAATGAAAATTATTTACTTATGAATGTAAAGAAGAAGAGAAAATGGAAAAGTAGGATTTTTTTATTTTTTTATTTTTTTTAAAAAGAGAAAAATAAAGAGATTATAGGAACATAAGTCACATGGTACCTAGAGAGTTGGACCCACGTGAGATATCATGAATCACACAACATCAACACGTGTGTCAATTTCATCCTCCTTATTCCTTCACTTTGACTTTCCTTATCCATTAACTTTCTCACAAGCACTACCGATTCCACCTCTTGGTTAAGAGCATGTTTGGAGACATTAGTTTTTAACTTTCTGAATTTTTAAAAGCTATTTTAAAAGCTGTTATAAGTGCTTAAATAACGGGTACATAATTATATGAAGTTAAAGACGTCGATTTCAGGAAAATGAGTTCTAGTTTTATTATTATTTTTTTAATAGTTAAAAATTAAATATATAAATAATGCGAAACGAATTCGAATTTAGCTGAATGTATAAAATTTTCAGTTAATTGTATTTGAATGAAACTAGAATCAAATTTTATTGAAAAGTTAAAAATTTTATTTTGAAAAAAAAAATAAATTTTAAAATCGAAAAAATTCAATTTAAATTTCTAAAAATATAAAAAATTAAAATAATTAATTATTAAAATTAGCAATTCTCTATTGTATTTTTTAATTTTATTTATTTTGAAATGTTTTTGTTAAATACAATAAATTTTAAAATAAAAATCGTATATAAACTTTTTGTATATTTAAATTAATTCAAATTAAAAGTATATTGATAATACTGTACACTCTTTTATAATTTGTTTGAATCATATAATATTATGTTCATCGTATCTACTGCTAATGTACTAGACTTGGAGGGAAAAATAAATAAATAAACAAATAAATAAAATAAATGGTGAAGAAATAAATGAAAAGAAACGTATAGATGGAATGAACTGGATAAGATGACTGACATCTTCACCGACCGACTCCTGTTGGACTTCATGATTTCAACACACCATTCACATGCATAACTCAATATTATTCTATTCACCAAAACCAACCAATATCATTATAATATATATATATATATAATATTTTTATGTTCTAATATTACATGAATATTGTGCAATAATATACCTATCCATTATTTCCACTTCAAGCCGGCACAAAACAAGTCTTCGATTAAATAATTTTTAATTAAAAATAAATATTATTTAATCGATAATTTCACGTTAGCCGTTTATGTATCTTTAGATGGTGATATTATTATATAATATGGTTTGATAATTAATCATGGAGTGTAGTTTTATATTTTTAGAAGAGGATAATTGATGTTGGCAACATCATGAAATGTAATTTATTGTTGAAATTATGACGAACCGAAAGGAGTGTTGAATTTTTATTTATTTTTTAATTTGTGGTGATAAATTAAATAAATATATGGTGGACTCTTTCTTTAGTATTTATTGATGAATTGAAATCCGAGATCCCAAACGGTAGGGACATATGTGTCACAATAAGATAGAGAATTTTACAGCTTTGATTTAATTTTATTATTGTAGAAATACATTACATTATATTTTGTATAATTGAGTTCAGTATCGTATAATACTTTCTCCGTTTCTATTTACTTGCAACATTTGAATAGGTACTATTCATTAATCAATCTTTTTTTATATGTTATTCTTGATGTATAAGAAAAAATATAATCAAGTGAGGTCTTGTTTTATTCGTCTTGATGTGTATTTTTTAAATATTAAATTTATATAATTTTTAATTATATATTATTAAAAATATTTACATTTAAAATTAATAGCGTGTCCATATGAAATGTTGCAAGTATTTGAAATAGAGAAAAGTATAATAGAGTCACGAATAGCGGTTGATGCGATTTTCTTCCACGTAGATTTCAACATTTGATCACTCAATGTGACTCATTCATTGTATCTCTACATTACATGTTCCGTAGACATAATAATTCTACTTATTTTAGAACAAATAAAAGACCCACTTGTATCTACAAAAAGTTCTAATTAATTTTTTCTTAAAGAAATAGTTTATGTAGATTTATGAAGGATAATTTCTAGGTCTTATAAAGATATTGAATTGGTAAACTATTGAATTAGTTTTGATGGAATGCATGAGGTGAAAATAGTAATAAATTAGAAGGTGGAGGAGAAGGTTGGATTTCAAAAAGTGATTAGAATTAGATAGTTTGGAAGGTAAAGCTTTACATTTTTTTGACCTTGTTGATTTTATATGAGAAGAGATCGAATTAAAATGAATTAATTTATGTAAACAAAATCTAATAAATTAAGTGGCCTAGTAATTTATGTAAACCGAACCTAATTTAGTTGGGTACATTGATAAATATAATAGTTAAGATTATTAGTATTTACTATAAAATTATCAAAATACTAATAAATTAAATTGAAACCTAGATTCTAATCTGGTCATCCAAAGTAAGATGAGTAATTAGACCATATATTCTCATCGGTTTATATTCAACGTTAACAAATGTAAATATAAATTAAATAATAATATTTTTTTAAACAATTTTTTATCCAATTATTTCAACTATTATAATTGCTTCAAAATGCAAATTCGCTATATCACAATTTAAAAGCTAAACACGCACCGGTTAAAATCCATAATTAAGAAATAATTTTGATATTTCTACTAATTAGCGTTTAAAGTAATAATTAAATAGGCTATCAAAATAGTAGTTACTCTAACAGGTGTAACGATGAAAACTAACCGTTAAATATAAAATCATAAAACAATTAATATAATTATTCGATTTATTTTTGTTAATGTAAAATAAAAGATATATTTATAAATTTTAAGTAGCAGTTTGAGTAGCAATTCAGAAAAAGCTATTTTGAATAATGTTTATAAAATTTATTCTTAAGTTGCTAATGTTACTTAGAAATGCTATTATCAAATATTTATTCCAACCAACGACTACTCACCACTACTTAAACCACTGAGGTTATGTTGATTAGAATTAATGGTTAAAATAGCAATTTTAAATAGTGGTTTGAATAGCGGTCAAACTAGTGATTACCGTAACGGTTAGTAATTAAGAATAGCGATTAAATATAAAATTAAAAAATAATTATTTAATTTATATTTATTAATATAAAATGAAAAAATATTTTAATAATTTTATAATAATAATTATGGTGAAAGCTAATTTGAATAGTGTTTATTAGACTGTTATATAAATTTATTAAACGTTATTTTAAAAAAATATTATTAAAATTTATTTTTTCAAATTTCTACCGCTAACGCTAACCACAGTAAATGCTACTCCAAACACACACTTAACCCACGTTCAAAATTGACCTAATTTCTCTATAGTTCCAACCTTATCCAACATTAAAGATAACTTAGTCTATAAAAATTAATTCACTAGTCAGCTCCTACAATAATACTTGAAAGTAAGGGAAATTAAAAGTCAAATGTACCCCAACCAAAATACACAAATTAAACCACATAAATCATCTTCTATTACCCAATTCACTCCCAAATTCAGACATAATAACTATTAAAAAAAATAAAAATAAAAATAAAAACATATAATAGAGTTGGGTTGGCTGTAGAGTCAGGGTCTGGTCCTATCTACAATTCATATAAGAAATTGAGCCCCACACCCCCTCACCACACAGCACAGAGACAGACATCAGTTCTATTTATTTTATTTATTTATTTTAAATAATTTAATTTAATTTAATTTATTTTATTATTTATCGCATCTTATCTGTTGTAGCTGTAGTAGTTGCTGTTATTGTTAGTGTTTTCTCTCTCTCTCTCGTTCATTGAAAGTCGCGCCTTGTCACGAGCCTTATTTTTCCTCTGATCACTCACTCTGATACACACAAATTAATTTTCTTTTTCATTTTCCTCTCCCTCTATATCCTCTGTACTACGAGTTTATAAATTTAAATAAAATAAAATAAAAATAGAATACCTCTACCTCCATTACCCAATCTCCAATGTCCAGATTCCTCCATCTCTCTGCCCTGTAAAAAAAAAAAAGAAATCATCACCATGAAGAGAGAGCATAACCAGATGAACAACAACATGACGGGTAAAGCTAAGATGTGGGAAGAAGCCGACGACGGGAAAAGAACCGATGGAGGAGCTATGGATGAGCTTCTGGAAGTTTTGGGTTATAAAGTTAGGTCGTCGGATATGGCTGACGTGGCACAGAAACTCGAGCAGCTTGAACAAGCTATGGGTAATATTCAAGAAGATGGAGTCGGACTCGGGTTTTCTCATTTAGCTTCGGAAACCGTTCACTACGATCCGTCTAATTTATCTACTTGGCTTCAATCTATGTTAACCGAGTTTAACCCGGATCCGATTCCGCAACCCGTACCGTCTCTAGATCCGGATTCAACCATCTCCACTGCCACCGCTACTACCTCTATCGATTTCTCGACCTCGGATTATGATCTGAAAGCGATTCCAGGTAAAGCGATGTATAGTCAGAGTCACAGTCATAGTCACTCGTCTTCTTCGTCGTCTTCGTCTGCAAGAGAGCAAAAACGGTTGAAAATTACTGATAGTAATAATAATAATATGTATCAAAGTGAGTCAACTCGTTCGGTTGTTCTCGCCGACTCACAAGAAAACGGAATCAGACTCGTTCACGCTTTAATGGCGTGCGCCGAGGCTGTACAGCAACAGAATCTCACAATAGCCGACGCTTTTGTGAAACAGATTCGTTACCTGGCGGTAGCTCAAGCCGGCGCGATGGGAAAAGTCGCGAGCTGCTTCGCCGAGGCTTTGACTCGGCGAATTTACAACTTCTACCCTTCGCCACAAGACTCGATAGATCATTCCTTCTCCGATCTTCTTCAGATGCACTTTTACGAAACCTGTCCTTATCTCAAATTCGCTCATTTCACGGCGAATCAAGCGATTCTAGAAGCTTTTGAAGGTAAAAAGCGTGTTCATGTGATTGATTTTTCGATGAGTCAAGGTATGCAGTGGCCGGCGTTAATGCAAGCTTTAGCTCTTCGTCCCGGCGGTCCTCCGGCTTTTCGGTTAACCGGAATCGGACCGCCGGCGGCGGATAACACCGATCATTTACAGGAAGTCGGATGGAAATTGGCGCAATTAGCGGAGACGATTCACGTCGAGTTTGAATACAGAGGCTTCGTCGCTAACAGCTTGGCCGATCTCGACGCGTCGATGTTGGAACTCAGACCGAGTGAAGTCGACTCAGTAGCTGTAAACTCAGTTTTCGAGCTTCACAAACTGTTATCACGACCTGGAGCAATAGAGAAAGTGTTCTCCGTCGTGAAAAACATTAAACCGGATATTTTCACTGTGGTAGAACAAGAAGCGAACCACAACGGTCCGGTTTTCCTCGACCGGTTCACCGAGTCGTTACATTATTACTCAACGATGTTTGACTCACTCGAAGGCTCGGTCACGACTTCTGACAAGTCCATGACAGAGCTCTATTTAGCAAAACAGATTTGCAACGTGGTGGCTTGTGAAGGGACGGATCGGGTCGAAAGACACGAACCGTTGAGTCAATGGAAAACCCGGTTCGAGTCAGCCGGATTCGACCCGGTTCATCTCGGGTCAAACGCTTATAGACAAGCGAGTATGTTGTTGGAGCTATTCGCCGGCGGTGATGGATATAGAGTGGAAGAGAACAATGGGTGTTTGATGTTGGGTTGGTACACGCGTCCTTTGATCGCCACGTCAGCTTGGAAACTCGGCAGTAGTAACTCAGTGAGTCGAGCAGCGAGTTAGGTTGTAATAAGTGAGTTGAGAGTGAGTGGAATCGGAAACCCTAATTTGGTGGGGACTGGAACTGAGTGCAAGTCTGAGCTGTGTGGCCTTATTGAATGTGACCCACCACCACCACTGTCTAAATGTCTCTCTCAATCTTTTTTATTTTTAATATTTTTGTAATTTCAATTTTCTAAATTTATTTAGGTTTTTTTTTTTTATATTTAAACTTATTTTTGCTTGTACTATCTTTGGTGAATTTACATGGAAGAATGTGTATTATATAATATATATAATATTATATAATGGTAATAAAATAAATAGATTTAATGGAATAGTAGTCATTAATTAGGGTTAATTATTATATTATTAATTAATTAGTCACAATTATGTATAACTATAAAGTAAAAAGTCTTTAAGTTGAGTTACTTCTATGTTTAGTGTGATGGTTTTGCATACACTTTATAGAAAAGTTTCAACTTTTAAAAAATATATATTATTTTTATTTATTTTTTAATTAAAACAAACTCTTTTGCCTACTTTAAGTAAAATCTTAAAAAGTCATCAATCATAATAAAAGAAACTATGGTGGGTTTGTGAGTATTTTTAAATAATAAAAATAATTTGAATAATTTGGGAGAAAAATAAAGATGGGTAGATAGGGTTTTGATTAATTAGATTGAAAAGGAAAGTAGTAGCTTTTAAGTGGTGTGAACGTATTAATTGTAACAAGGATTTTTATGTAATCAATTTTCTATTTTAAGTACCATTCTTTATAATGTATACACTCTGTTGCTTTCTTATCAGAAACAAATGTACCACCACATTCTATTAATTGTACTAGTATATATATTTAAAAAAAATTAAAAAATAAAAAATAAAAAATAAAAAGAGAGAGAAAAAAAGAAGAAGAAAGTTGTACAAGAAATGGAAGTTTGACTATCATGTGGGAAATAAATTACTATTTTACTATAATGTTTAGAATTTCATGGGTTTAAATTTTTTATATTGCAATTTATTTTTTAAATATTACTTTTATTTTTAGCTAGTTCAATTTTTTTTTTTAATTCACAATTGATATATTGAAAATATTTGATTAAAAAATAATCTAATCCATTTGAATTTTCTTATAAACGAATTATGATTTAATTAAAAAAATTTTAAAAATATTTTAATAATATTTATTTAAAAAAATTTATCAAAAAAATTACATTTTTAAATTAAACTAAACATATATATTTAGTTAATTAGAATAAATACTAATTTAAATATTTTATTTTTTATCCATTGAGAATATTTATAATAAAAAAATTATAAATATAAATATAAAAATACATATTATTATTTAAAATTTTTTATAAAATTTATAAAACATTATACACTTTATATTTATATTTAAAATTAAGTGTCATTATTATTTTGATTATAAATATTCAAATTTAATATCTTTGGGGGGAAAATCAGTAAAAGTCACCTACCATTAGAGTATATTTAATTTTTTTTTCAAAAAAAAATACATTTAAACAGAAATTCATATTGTTATCATAATATATGAACATGCTAATCATTAATATTTGTATTAAAGAGGAGTAAGGAACAAGATAATTAAAAAAAGGAGTGTGGTGGGATAGTGTAGGTGGTTGTAATATCATTCATATAAATCAAGATCAATATCAATCACCATTTTTTAACAAATATGGGAGCAATTAATAAGTGCTTCATACTAATCAATCAATTTTCATCAAACCACTTCCATTTTTCTATTTTTAAAAATTAAATTAATATTATTTTCATTTCAATTTTCAATTATTTATTAAATCTCCTATATATAAAAATTTTATCATATATTATTCTAAATTCTCTAATTATTATGGAATATATTATCAAATGAACATAAAACAATCTAGTTTGGATAATTTTTTTAAATATTAAAAATAATATTAATATTTAACTAATTTTTTAATGCCAACTTTGTTGATCTGCCAACTTGCATGGATGTGGAAATTATGAGCTGGACCTCTACTTCTCTCTCATCACATCATTTTCCATTTCCAATTCCTTTGATTGATCTCTTTTTCTTTTATTTAAAAAGAACATTCTATTTGTTTAATTTTGTTTTACAACCTTTATTCATATTTTCAGATGAATTTTGAAAAAAAAAATCCAATTATTTGTATAAAAAAATATTATATTTCCTCCTTAAAATAATAAATGGGATTTAAGAAAATGAAATTTGATTATTTGTATTATTTTAAGTTGTATGAGTTGGTTGGTTTGGGTCTAGTGGTCCTTATATATAATGCATATATAATAATAATTAATAATACTAATGTTTAAGTACATTTGTATTGATAATAAGAAGTCAAATTGAGATTATTGTTGTTGATATTATGTGGGTCAAGAAAGAGACATGAAATGTTGAAATGGACCACTTTAATGAATTCAATTGATACATCAAAATATAACAATCAAAGCTTAGACCAAAGGAAAACAATATTCATGGCTTGTGACCCACTCATGACTTGTAATCCATCAAAAGATTTATGTTAGATAGCTTTTATTATCATTTATTTATATATTTATATGATCTCAACTTCACCATACATTATAATATAAATGGGCAACCATACAATTGAAAAAATAAATATAAAAAAATTAATAATTTTATCAATATTTAAATTCAACCACACTTTTAAAATTAACTATATAATAAAATAAGTATAAAATGAAAACATTCTGTTTTTTAATATTATAAATGTAAATTATGATTTTTTTAACTTCTCCTATAATATAGGGATATCAATATAATCAAAGAGTATATAAGAAATTTAATAGTTAAAATAAGTCTTTATAAAATTAATTATATAGAATGAGATTAGTAGAATATGAAATGAGTATATAGTAAAAATAATAAATATATCTTATTAAATATAAAATTATTAAAAAAAATATAGCTCATTTTATTAATTATTAAATCAGAATTTCCAATATTTTACATATTAATCAATTTAATATTTTTATAAGTTTGTTAACATATATATATTGAAACAATAATTACTTCATGCAATATTTTAAATATAATTGAATTATATTTATAAAAAATTTATTTTTAGTGGATGTTATTAGATGCTTAATCAATTTTCTTATCAAAGTGACATTTTAATCAACACAATAAAGCAATATTTTTTCCGACCCGCAACGCAACTATTTTTTTTTTAGAAAAAGATGAAAAGACTAATTAATATATATATATATATATATAATTTAATTAAATATTGAAAGATTTATATTCAAATTTTGATAGAAAATATGATAAATTAGAAGTGGAAAATGAGTGAACAAATAGTCAAAACTAAAAAGAGTAAACAAGTGGTGGACAACAATGGAACCACTGTGTTTCTAAACAACTACTTTAATTAATTTCCAGAAAAAGTGTTGATGACTTTAATTTTAATTCCACTTATATATTAATTTTTCAATTAAATTAATATTCTACCCTCAACATGTCTTTTCATTTGACCTTAATTAATTTAATTTAATTATATTATGTCATTTAAATAATTCACCTAATTCATTGGGTGAATTGTCAATTTATCTAGATATCTAGATAAGCTTCAAGTTAATGTCACTAATAACGTTATTACAAAGAGAAAATTGGAATAAACTAATTTTGATTTATTTTAGTTTGCATGGGTGTTTGAATCTAAATTTTATTTATTAAAAATAGAATATCGCACTTTTATTTTTTAAAATAAGAATATTGTATTTGTATTAGGACCTCCACTTACAAAAACTCTACTTTAAAATATCTTCCATGTATTTTTTAAAATATAATTTTAGAAAAAAAGAAGAAAATATCTTCTATAAAAATCATACCTAACATGTAGTAGTTTACAATTTAGAAACCTACTTAATCTTTTTGGTCTAGTAATCAATAATTAGATGCCAAAAATTAGTTCAAAATTGGACATTTAAATTAGATATTTATAAAATATAACACAATAATAAATATTTAAAATATTATTCACATTCCTACAACTACATGAAAATAAATACAAGAGAACAAAATATAAAATGTCGAATTTTATAATTTAAATTATTTTTAAATGAGAAAAGAAATGGACCACAACAATGTTGTCTAGTAACATCTTAGTGAAATGTCTTTGTCACTAGAGTTGTATTCTATGAAATGTCTCTAATTTTTTTATTTATGTAATATAATTTAAAAAGAATACTATTATAAGAAAATATGTGAAATGTAATATTGATAGAGAAATATGATTTTAAAAAAGGTTTAGAGGTCACATTGAAATTGATTTGTGATATAAAGGTGGCATAGGAAAGAGGTTAACAGGTGTTGAAGAGGTAGGTTCTAAGTTTTATTTAAATTCTTTTTATAACTTGATTTAAAGGAATAGTATAGGACTTTGATAGTGAAATTTATTTTTATTTTTGTAAATTGGTATATATAATTACCAATTAAAAAATTGCTTTACTTCTTCTAGTATTAATGCCCTTATATAGGGTTGATGTCCTTATGTTAAACTTCGGAAGGTTTAATGAAATCTCCTCTTATTGTGTGTGATTGGAAAGTAAAATGTGAAATTCTATTTCAGGTCCTGGTTAGCTGTTCTAGTTCAAATTTGTTAGATTCTATCCCTATATAGGTTGAAAATTAAAGGGTTATAAAGTTTGAAATTCTATAGAATGTCATAAAAATTATTAAAAAAAAGATTTGAAAAATTAGAGTAATTTTTTTATTTTTTTAAAAAAAATCAAGCGATTGGTATAATGATTTTGAAAAGGTTTCAATGTCTCGAGAAATAAGAATTTTTGTATATAAAAAAAAATTAATTTTTTTACATAATATATATAGAAGCATTGATTTATATATATATATATATATATATATATATATATATATGTGCAGAGAGAAAGGAGGTAATAGCTAACTTTACTAATTTAATTAATAAGTTAATAGTATTTAGACTAAAAATCACTGCTGGGTTATTTGATATATATTTCTGCCATTGACGTAGAAAGTATAAGCCCGTCTAATTATAGCTACTCATATTCACAACATCCCAAGTTGGAAGTATTTTACAAATGCCCAACTTGAAATACAAGAAATAAAAAATTGATGATGACATTGCTTTTGAAGTTTACTTTGAATGTGTGTTGTTAAAACAAAACATACTTTATACTGATTCCTCACCACATGACAGTCTATGTCAAGGAGTTTGATTCTTTCATAGAAGATCGGATTGGCTGTGATGTGAAGTGTTGATTTCGAATCATAGAATAAGAAAATTGGTAGATGAATTATGATCTAAAGGTTAGTGAGAATGTATGAGATCCATTGTAACTGTCACGTCCGTAATCTGGGGTTATTCGTCTGCTAAATTTTGAATTTTTTATTTATTTATTTTCATTTTAAGGGTAAAACGGGCATTTTTGAAAAATGTTGACTTTTCCGGTTTGACCAAATTATTTGACTCAGTTGAATTTTGGGTTGGTTTTGAAAACAATTTGATATTTGAGTTATAATTGTAATTATTTCATAAATGGGGTTATTTTTAATTAATTTGAAAACATGTGGGTTTATGGCATATTTGCCACCCATATATATATTGAATAGAATAGCTTTTTGATTCATTATTTACAAAACCTAGAAAGACTCACTTTTACGTATTCATATTTTCTCTCAAATCAAGAACACACACCCATCACATATTTCTAAACTTCTTATGTGGTTTTCGCCTGTGGTTTTCGCTTGGGATTTGGTTTTGACCTCGATTTATTCATATAGGTAATGATTGCTACAACTCTTTTGTTTTAAATCACATTAATTGATTTAGGAATTTTTGTTGATATTAGGATTTGTTGATTTTAAGTTTGATTTCAAAAATAGGTTTGGGATTTATAATCTTCATGGGTTGGGATTTGAAACCCTTGATGTTGATTTCATAAATTAGGTCTTATTGGGTTTTAATTGATTTGAATTGTTCTTGGACATAAACCCTAACTTTTGCGAATTGGGGATTTATGAGTTACTCTTGGTTTCGTGTAGACCAAGTTTGGGATCGTCAACCGGAGTAATTTCGGTGATATTTTGGATTAGCGAATAAGGTTAGTAGTCATGTTTACACCCTCACTATTGTTTGATTTGTTTGTTTACTTGTTTGCAAATTGGTTAAACTAAAATAAGGTGAAATCTATGATTGAATACTTAATCTGTTGCATTTGATATAAATTGCTTGGGAATATTGCTGCTCTATTATTTGATCATGTTCGGAAATATGAAATTATGTTCACATTTGTTTGCTATGTGTCTGCTATATGAAATCTGAATTTTGTAATCTGCTAAAGTCCTGTCTTAAGATTAATACGATAAGACCAGCATGCTGTTAGGGAAACTAGATGTATACATCGATACGCGAAAGCGTATATGACCTTGATTGCCAACCATTTTCTGGATGCGACGACATCATTTTTGGATGCGACGACATCATCTCTGGGATCTTTGATCCATCTCCGAGGGTTTAACCCTATCTGTCTGTTTTGTTCCCGATTTTGTTGTTAGACTAAGGACAGGCCTGGCAAGTTAAACACCTAATTAATTTAGGTAATCTGAACTCTGAGATAATGATGTATTTCTACTTCTGGTTATGTGTTGGATATGTTGTGGTTTGTTTCTGGCTGCTGATAGTTGTTTTCTTTTGGGTTCTTACACTGGGTAGTGTTTATTGTGACTACTAATTGGCTGTAAGTGCTTGGATTAGACCTAACTAGGTAGCTAGACTTTGTTTGTCGATCGAAATAACTTGAATTAGGCTTAAAAAGTGCCCAGGGTCCGTAACCGGGCTGTTTACCGGATTAGATACCGGGCTGTCACTTAAAATAGGAAAACTGAACGTAGAATGGTCTCTGGACGAACTCCTTACCGACCTGGTTACCAAAATACAATTCGGTCAGGCTGGAGATCATTAGATTCACTCTCTGGACGAATTACTTACCGAATAGGTTACCGAACTGTAGTTCAGTATGAACCTCCGAAGACTGTTCAACCTCTCCGATCGAACTCTTCACCGAGCTAGGTACCGAATTACAATTCGGCATGTCTGAGAGAATTGAAACTCTCTGACCGAACTTCATACCGGAATAGAAACCGAACTATCACTTAAATTTTCATTGGATTCGTATAATTACTCTCTGACCGAATAGCTTACCGGAATATTTACCGAGCTATAATTCGATAAGTCATATATGCTCTCTGACTGAATAGCTTACCGGAATGCCTACCGAACTACAATTCGGTAAGTCTGGTAATGCTCTCTGACCGTATAACCTACCGGACTGTGTACCGAACTATTATTCGGTTACGGTCTTTCTTCTGAAAATAATTTGATATCTGTAAATCCCTTTTTCAGTCGGTAATTGCAATAGTCTGTAATCATTTATCCTAGATCACTTAAAAGGGATTAATTTTGGGATAACTTGATTTGTTAATCAACTTGTTTGCCTCTGTTTGTACCCTTGGTTTGTTAACTAACCTGCATTGGTGCATGACATGCTATTTTGTTTAATAAGACACATCTGTATGTGCTTGTTGGGCATTGGCTTACTAACCAGACATCGATAGTCTGACCCTTCGTTGTTTCTATTTTTGTTTTGTATGTTTTGAACCCTTTTTGGGAATGGACTTGCTGAGTTCAGACAGTCAGGTGGGATAACAGGATATCACTAGCATCGAGCATTCACATGGCATCCTTTTCAGATTTGGATTTCATATCAATTTACTTTGTTGGATTTATTTCTGTATTTTGAAACAGCTGCATATATTTTGGATTTGTTTTCGGATTAAGTACTATTGGGATATTTTTATGTAATTTGTCTTTCATTCGGAACTTGTAGTTCAACTACAATTTAGTTTTGAATTTGTTTCTAACTATTTGAAATTGGATTTATAAGAACTGTCTTTCGAATTTGAATATAATCTGTTTATCTGTCTCTATCTGTTATTTGTATGTTCCGTTATTTGTCTTCCGCATGTGACATCCGGTCTCCGCGTCCCCTTTCCGTCGGGGCGGGGGTTCGGGTGTTACATTTATTGGTATCAGAGCACCGGTTCTCGGTTGTTTCTTGTTGTGCATTAGAATAAGTGTGATTGCGCATTATTTTCAAACTCATGACATTGCATACATGACATTGCATACATGGAATTGAGTCTTAATGAGTATATCCTTGCTAACACCTGCTTTTGAACACTTTCCCATCCCGAATTCCTTTTTGATATGTCGATTTTTGATTATGGCTGGCAGAAGCCGTAATCTTCCCTCTGGACGTGACTGTACCTTAGTTTTGGAATCTGGTTTGACTGATAAGGATCTGTATGTCACTAATCCGTTGGGTAATTGTGTTGTGGTTAACCGTGTGTACCGTGATTCCCAATTGTGATTGGTGGTATTACTTTTCTGGGTGATTTGCTGAAGTTGAAAAGTAATGAATTTGATGTCATTCTGGGTATGGATTGGTTGTCTAGACATGAAGCAGTTATGGATTGTAGGGCGAAGAGGGTGACTCTTCAATCTCCGCAAGGTTGGGTCACGTTTGTAGGTGATCGTAGGAATCCTTTAGATACGGTTGTTTCGGCTGCTTTGTGTGATAAGATGCTTTGAAGTGGATGTGAATCATTCTTGGCTCATGTGGTGGAAGTGGATAAGCCACGTTCTGATGGAAAGTTCATTCCGACTGTTAATGAATTTTTGGATGTCTTTCCTGATGAAATTTCGGGTTTACCGCCACAGAGAGAATTGGAATTTACGGTTGATCTTGTTCCGGGCGCCGCGCCAGTTTCTATGGCACCTTATCTAATGGCTCCGACAGAATTGAAGGAATTGGAAGTGCAGTTGCAGGAACTGTTAGATAAAGGCTATATTCAACCAAGTACTTCGCCTTGGGGTGCTCCAGTTCTGTTTGTGAAGAAGAAAGACAGAACTTTCCGGTTGTGTATTGACTACCGGCAGTTGAATAAGCTTACTGTGAAGAACAAGTTCCCTCTTCCTCAGATAGATGATTTGTTTGATCAGTTGAGAGGGGTTGATGTGTTCTCTAAGATTGATTTGAGATCTGGTTATCATCAATTAAGGATCCGGGAGTCGGATATTCCTAAGTCAGCATTTCGGACCAGGTATGGCCACTATGAATTTGTGGTAATGCCATTTGGTTTGACTAATGCTCCTGCTGTCTTTATGGACTTGATGAACATGGTGTTTAAGCAGTTTTTGGACCAGTTTGTTGTGGTGTTCATTGACGACATTCTGGTGTATTCAAAGGATAAGGAGGAGCATGCTAAGCATTTGAGAATAGTTTTGCAGATTCTTCGTGAGAAGCAACTTTTTGCGAAACTGTCCAAATGTGAGTTCTGGATGGAAAAAGTAGCTTTCCTTGGTCATGTGATTTCAAAAGATGGCATTAAGGTGGATCCGAAAAAGATTGAGGCTGTAATGGCTTGGAAAACACCTGTGAATGTGACTGAAGTAAGGAGTTTCCTGAGTTTTGCAGGTTATTACCGTCGGTTTGTGAAAGGATTCTCCTCCATTGCAGGTCCTTTGACGAAGCTTCTGCATAAGGGAGCTAAGTTCGAATGGACTAGCAAATGTCAGGAACGTTTTGATATGTTGAAGAAGTTGCTTACTGAAGCTCCAGTTTTTGTTCAGCCGGTTGAAGGGTTGGATTATATTGTGTACAGTGATGCTTCGCTGAGCGGTCTTGGTTGTGTGCTTATGCAAGATCGGAATGTGATTGCTTATGCATCAAGGCAATTACGGACTCATGAGCGTAATTACCCTACTCATGATTTGGAGTTGGCTGCCATTGTCTTTGCATTGAAAATCTGGAGGCATTACTTGTATGGAGCGAAGTGTTTTGTGTATACGGATCACAAGAGTTTGCAGTATCTACTTGTTCAAAGGGATTTGAATTTGAGACAGCGTAGATGGGTTGAATTTTTGAAGGATTATGATATGGAGATTAATTATCATCCTGGTAAAGCTAATGTGGTAGCGGATGCTCTTAGCCGCAAATCTATGCATGCTTTGTATGCCATGATGGCCAGATTGAGTCTGAAGGATGATGCTCTGGTAGCCGAACTGGTAGCTCAGAAGTCGGATGAGATAGCTTTGGAGTGGGCTAAGAAATCTGGTCAGGGTAAGAGGATTGAAGCGTCCCAAAGAGATGATGGTAGTTGGTATTTCGGTGATCGAATTTATGTGCCATTATCTGATAATCTGAGAACAGAGATTTTGACAGAAGTGCATAGGCAAGTGTATGCTATGCATCCTGGTGCTACCAAGATGTATCACGATCTGAAGGTGATGTATTGGTGGCCGGGTATGAAGAAGGACATTGTTGATTTTGTTGGGAAGTGTTTGGTCTGTCAGCAAGTTAAGGATAAACATCAACTTCCATCTGGTTTGCTTCAGCCGATATCAGTTCCGGAATGGAAGTAGGATCGAGTCACTATGGACTTTGTTGTTGGGTTGCCATTGACTCGTGAGAAGTTTGATGCTATTTGGGTGATTATGGATCGTTTGACCAAGTCTGCACACTTTCTCCCGATTCGGGTTGATTATTCTTTGGAGAGATTGGCAGAATTGTATCTGAAGGAAATTGTGAGGTTACATGGGGTTCCATCGTCTATCATTTCTGACGGGGATTCTAGGTTTACCTCTCGATTCTGGAAGAAATTTCAGGAAGCTTTGGGAACGAAGTTGAATTTCAATACCGTTTTTCATCCGTAAACTGACGGGCAGTCCGAAAGGACAATTCAGACCTTGGAGGACATGCTTCGATGTTGTGTAATTGAATTTGGTGGTTCTTGGATCAAGTATTTGCCATTGGTTGAGTTTGCTTACAATAACAATTTTCAGGCAAGTATCTGTATGGCTCCTTATGAGGCTTTGTATGGACGGAAGTGTCGTACTCCGTTGTGTTGGACTGAGTTAGGAGAGTCTCGGATTGTTGGTCCGAATTTGCTTTTGGAAGCTGAGGAGAAAGTTAAGTTGATTAAGGAAAAGTTTAAGGAAGCATCGGATAGGCAGAAGTCCTATGCTGACCTTAAGAGGAAGGATATTGAATACCAAGTTGGTGATAAGGTATTTCTGAAAGTTTCTCCATGGAAGAAAGTTCTTCGATTCGGTCAGAAAGGTAAGTTGGCTCCACGATTCATTGGACCTTATGAAATTCTGGAAAGGATTGGTCCAGTTGCTTATCGACTTGCTTTGCCATCTGAATTGGAAAAGATCCATAATGTCTTTCATGTATCGATGTTAAGAAGGTTCTGATCCTTCTTAATATCCTTACACGTGAGACTATTGAGATTCGACTAGATTTGAGTTATGAGGAAAAACCGGTTCAGATTCTGGCTAGGGAAGTGAAAATTTTGAGGAACAAGACTGTACCCCTAGTCAAGGTCCTCTGGCGTAACCACGCGGTTGAAGAAGCATCGTGGGAACCAGAAGAGACTATGCGACGCCAGTATCCGTATCTGTTTAGTTCAGGTAATTTCGGGGACGAAATTTCTTAAGTAGGGTAAAGCTGTCACGTCCGTAATCTGGGGCTATTCGTCTGCTTAATTTTGAATTTTTTTCTTAATTTTTATTTATTTATTTTCGTTTTAAGGGTAAAACGGGCATTTTTGAAAAATGTTAACTTTTCCGGTTTGACCAAATTATTTGACTCAGTTGACTTTTGGGTTGGTTTTAAAAACAATTTGATATTTGAGTTATAATTGTAATTATTTCATAAATGGGGATATTTGAGTTATAATTGTAAATATTTCATAACTTTGGGTTGGTTTTGAAAAATGAAGCATTATTTGTGAAAGCTTTCGAGTTTACTAAGGCAGTATAATACACCTTAGAAGATTATGTAACACTAACTGACTTCTTCCTCATTCTCATTGTATATAAACTTCCTTCCAAGTATCCATAAGCGAATACTTGTTCAGTTCGAAGGTCCTACAACTCTAATGTCAATGGGTGAAATATACATTTTATTTGTTCATGTTTGGTAATCTGATGAATAAATGAAAGGTTAAATAGAAAATCTGGAATGTAAAAGACATTCTTCAAAAGCAGTTCAGGTGTTAATGCAGCTAAATCTATTTTTGTAACCAACAGATTAGTTCCATTTGGTAATATAACTGAGCAGGGTTTTCCAAGTCATGTAATTTTTTAAATAAATTTGCATTTTCATAAATGTAATTAGATGCTTCTGAGTCTAGTATCCATGAATCTTTGCATAATGAGTTAAAGACATTTAAAATAAAATGAGAATTGGTACCTGCACTGTCCAAAAGATTCACCATGTTCATTAAATTTGGATTTGATGCATTAATAAACTTAGCTATCTCATTTTGAATCAAACTTGCCATTTTCAGTGAAGTCTCATCTACTGAAGTTTATCCTCTGCTATCCTGTCACTTGCATATTTCATGTAGCATTCATATAGGTTTTAAAGTTATTAACACTTTGCTCTTTTGGTATTTTATACCAATCGGGATATCCATGTATTTTGAAATAGTTATCTTTTGTATATCTCATGCTAGCACAATGTGAACATTTATTTTTATTCCTTTTCTAGTCCTTTTTTCTTCCTCCAGTATAATAAATTTCTACTTCATGTATTTGATCTTGCAAACATAGCTATGGAAGTTGACTCGCTAGTAGTTGTAACTTACACCATTTGTGTCATAAATTCTTAGAATCAATGAGTAAGTCTTGTTTGCTGTTGGTAGCGGTTCCATTACTAAAATTTGGTTCCTAATATAATCAAATCTAACATGTAAGCCAATTAGAAACTTAATGATATGGTTAGAGAACATCAGATCTGTCATAATTTTAGTAGCTCCACAATTGCAGCCATTGCAACAACATGGTGATATTGGTGATAAACATAATAGTTCATCCCATAGCCTCTTGACTTTAGTGTAATATGCAACTGCACTCATATTTTTTAACGTCCTGTCCCCGCCCCCGGATGACTCGAGGCTCGGTGGCAGGGCACCACATCATTACTTGACCGATCTTAAGGCTGACTACTAGCCCCACAAACCACCATTACGCTACCTAACATGCTTTGTCCTCACTTGCATGCTTTTCGGAAAAACTTCCCGGAAAGTTACCCATCCCAACATTGCTCCAAGCCAAGAACACTTAACTTTGAAGTTCTTAAGTTCTGAGCTCCTGAAAAATAATCCGCACATTTTTTATATGGGTAGCAATTCAATTCATTTTAACAGTCTCAATATGGCGTATTACAATCCACCTCCTCAGGACACAACGTCTTCGTTGTGGTTTGCGCACAACCTTCTCAGAATCTTTTACTCCTGCTAAGTTATTGCCCTGGGCTCTTTCGTCCATAGGCGCACCTTGCGGTCGCAGAATTAGTCTGATACCATTTATAACGTCTGGTCCCTATCCCCAGATGTCCCGAGGCGTGGTGGTAAGCTGTCATGTCATTACTGTACCGGCTTAAAGCTAACCACTAGCCCTACATACCACCATTACACTGTTTAGCATGCTTTGTCCTCACTCGCATGCTTTCCGGACAAACTTCTCGAAAGGTCACACATCCAAGATTGTTCCAAGCCAAGCACAATTAACTTTGGAGTTCTCAAATCAAAAAATATTGTGCACATTGGTGATATGAGTAGCAATTCAATTTCTTTTAACTTTGTCTCAATATAGAGTGTTACAATCCACCTCTCTTAGGGCACAATGTCCTCGTTGTGGTTTGCCCACAACATTTTCCTTGGCTAATAGAAGTTATCTCCCTCTGCAACTGATATACTAATTGCCCATTTACTTCACTAAATTCTCCTTAAGATCACTCCAAAGTTCTAATGTTGAACTAGCAAACAGAAATGCCTCTACTTCATCTTTTGAAATTGAATACAATACCAATGAAGTTACGATATAGTCTACCTGTTTCCATTATTCTAAATCTTTAGATAATTTACTAAGTTTAAGACACGCTCCTTCTATAAACCTTTACTAAGTTTAAGACACGCTTTTTCTATAAAACCTAGTTTCAATTTTTCCCCCAAAAGCAATCCTAATGGCCCTACACTATGAATTGTGATTTGAACCCGAAAAAATTGCAGTTATGAGACTCATACTTGGGTGGTCTGAGTTTTGGAGATGTAATGGATTCCTAGTGTGGTAGATCTTAACTCCACTTGGTTTCACCTGATCTTGGTCTATATTGAATGATGACGTTGCTTCTTAGATTTGGAAGAGGGAACTTCACTAGCAAATGATATTTGAACAGAAAAGAGACATATCAAAAGTTGGTAACTAAAATAATATGTTATCGCCCATGCATAAAGAATAATACTATAGATCTTTTGCTCTGATACCATGTGAGGTTTTCAATGTCTTGAAGAATAATAAACTTTATTGCAAAGAAAAAAACCAAAATTTTTTATATATACAAAGGCGTTGGTTTATATATAAAAGTATTAGCTAACTAATATGTTATTTAACAGCTAACCTCATTAACACAATTAATAAGCTAATAGTATCTAGACTAAAAATCATTGCTGGGCTATTTGATATATACTTCTACCTATTTACGTAGAAACTACAAACTCATCCGATTATAGCTACTCATATTCGAACAGGGGATGCTTTAGAGCCTCACTTTAGGGTGCCCGCTTTTGGGCTTACTTTTGAGCGTGTTTTTGGGCATGTTTTGAGTGCCCGCTTTCGGGCAAGCTTTTAAGCGTGCTTTCGAGTACGCTTTGAGCATGTTTAGTGTGAGTTTTAGTATCAATTTTGGAGCATGCAATGCTTAGTAGTCCAATCACGAGCACGCCCATGCTCTAAGCTCAAAAAGCATGCTCCGTATTATTTCAAACAATATAGCCTGCTTGTGAAGGACTTCTGAAAGATAATTTTTCAAAGACTTATCTGTTATGAGCCCAAAACTCAATTAGGACAGATCATTACAAATCCTAATAAGAATTTATTTCTTAAAAATAATGAGATATAATCTAGTACAATAAGAAAAATAGGAAAATTGAATATAATTTGACTTATATACGGCTTTAGAGGAGATATTCTTACGAACAAACCCTCTAAATAGAGATCTTTACATAACATGAATGAGGCATTCAAAAATATTATACAGGTGGAAATCAAACCAAATTTTCAACCCTACAGAAACCATTTCACAAAAGTGGTTAGATGGGCTATGATTTTCTTAATACTTGTAGTTACCTTTCAGAACGGTACTTTAATTATAGTGAACTTTAATTATAGTGAAGCTATTCAAAATTTGGCTCGGAGAGATTTGGATGGTAGGTCACTTTTCAAATTTCCTTAGGTTCTACGGTTTGGAGTAGTGTTGTTTGGATAGTACCGAAAATTTTTTATTTTTACATTAAAGATTCTAACTTAGTTGGATTTATTAAATGTCGTGCCATTGTATTGAAACTCGATTATTAGAGTAGGAAGTATGATTATTCAAAATTCAAATCATCATTTCTTCAAAATTGAAGATATGTGAACCAAATTCTCTAATGGAAAAATGAAGTTTCAAAATTCGAATTGGACAATGTATCCCAAAAAGCAAATAAGCCTATCAACCATATGACCCAATCCAAGGCCCACTTGATTGAATCATTTGATATTTCATATCAATGACCCATAACTCTTTTCCTCTGATGTGGGGTTTAACAAAATATCTATACTTAGAGTTGATATCCACATATCTATTGCTAAATCAAGCACAGTCCCATTCTTGTAAACTTGGTTTGGTTGGTGTGTACACCTATACATATATAATAATCATATATAGTAATAAGCAAACACATCGACACCTTACCTTACTCTTGACATTAACAAATCCTAACCTAATTCATGCTATAATAAAATAATCAAAAACCCATTTTCTCGGTTTTTTCTGGAAATCTTGGTAAATGCAGGTCAATTATTGTGTGCCAACTATTTGACAGAAATTTTGGACCGTTGACATAAAGAGCACCGCTTTGTTGATTTCATGAAGAGTTCCTCCATGTGACACTGAAACAGATATATACAGATATACTATATATATTATATATAAAAGCAATGTCCTAAATGAGTTAACTTGGTTTGTGTCTTATGCACATATATATGTAAAAGACAATGGACATAGATGACGTCTCACCAAACACCTTACCTGGATTGCATTAGGCACTGCACTCTTTTCACATGCAAAAGCTGAAAACAGATAAGATTCTATCATATGTACTCAACAGCATTACAGAAATGGCTTAAAGCTAAAACTGTCGTCGAAATAAACCTAACACCATGTAAAAACACATAGCTTCCACTATCATGTGGAACACAGCACAATCAGATAAGCATTTCAAGAAAAGATTCTAGGAAGGAAGATAAAAAAGCACCTTTTTCCTTCACAAGAAAAATTGTTTCTTCAAATGTAGAGAAGTCAGCTTCCTTGAACATCAACACAAGTAGATATTAGTTTATATAGTTCACCAACCACATGCAGTCAAAAGCCAAAGTTCTAAGACCTAAACAATTAGAATAGTAATGAGAATTTTGTGTTGCCAAATCACACAGCAAATCACCAAATTGATACCAACAACTTGGTACAAAAGAACTTCTCAGAAAAATCCTGCAAGTTGTTTAGATTATTAAAATATAACCAAGCAGAATTCAGAATACTTGTAGAGAGACCAACATGACCAACAAAGACAAATTCAACTTTATTCCAAACCACAAAATTCAAACAACACTTTGCAATGGCTCTTGAACGAGACATTGAGTTTATTCGACTCGAAACCAACAGGTTTATTAAAACATGAGAGCATAAAGCACACTCATGAGACTCAATTGTAACAACATTTAGCAATTGATGTGTAGAAGACTCTACTACTACTACATCAATAACAGAGATTAAATATAAAAAGGGAAGTGCTTTAGTACTTCTTCAATGGGTAGTTATCTTCAGATTGAGAGACTTATTAAGCCAAGACTTCCAACTACCACTTCCCCTGCGACCGATTGTTGCTGTGGAGGCTGTCGGACTCAGTTTTTCATCATCTGCAACTTTCTCCGATTGTGGCTTCCTGCACAGCATGAAGTTTCGCGATCCTTGTGATCCAATTGCCTCCCATGGACTCAGAGCTGCAATATATAACACCCACATCAAAATATTGCACAACTAGAAGTCCAATATCACAAATTCATACAATCACAACAAAAGAAGCCAACTTTATACCAAAAACACTTAAACACAATCATATTCATCACACCCACATCAAAATATTGCATAATTTGAAATCCAATAACTCAAAATCACACAAATACAATTCAATTACAACAAAAGAATCAAACTTTGTACTATAAAACACACCCAATTGAGCAATTAAAAACAGAGGAGTGGGAGATTTGAAGGACTAACCACCAGTAGGAGCATTGGAGCAATAGAGCAAGAAATCATTGAGATTAGAGCCAAGAACCGGAAGCCTGCCTTCACGAGCATAAGATTTCAAAGCGGTATCAATAACAGCAGCGACAATCTCCTTCTCATTAACAACGAAACGGATCGGACCAGCGCTACCAAGCACAGTTATACTTATCAAAAGCCGATTCCCGCCTTTGGCGGACTGGTGATGATTCTTCTTCTGCTTGTTGTAAAGCAACATTGTGAACCGGTCGCTAATCAAAACAAATCAAATCTTCAATTTACTAAACAAACAAACAAAAATTCTCGATCTTGTCTTTTTTTTTTGTTCTCTCGAATGTTCGCGTTATTGTATATCGTTTAAAAAAAAATAAAAACCAAGAAAAGGAGATCAAAGAAGACGAATGAATTGATCGATTAGGTTCAGATTTTCAGGGGTCGACGCCGAGGCAGCGGTAGTACCAGCCCTCCTTGCAAGATCCGAAAGCGAAAGCAAAAGAAGCAAAAGACGCGCTCGCCTTTGTTGATTCACAAAGGGAGAGCATCAAATCACTCTTCGTCGAGATTGTTTCCACCATTCACAAACGACTTGTACGATATGATGACGACGATGATAAGAAGAGGAGGGGAGGCGGTTTATTGATCTTCTCCGTCTCTGTCGTTTCCTTAATGAAAGGAGAGAAATTAAGAGAGACCCGGAAAGCGATTAGAGGAGAGAGAAAGTGGGTTTGGTTTCGATTGTGGAGAGGAGGCTGTTTCTGGTTGGAATTTATAAGAATGAATGAGTGGAGATGTTAGGGTTAGGGTTTGTTTGTTTGGTTATGGGGGGCTCCAAGTCCGAGTCGGTTTTAAACTTCGAGTGTTTTAAACCCCCAACTCCATACGCGCCGCACCAGAAACAACAATTATTTATTTTTTTAATTATTTTTTATTTTATTTTATTTATGGAAACAGCTTGCATATCTAAAGCTACAATAAATAAATATATATTACTTATTTTTATTTTTTAATTTTAGTTTCACTAAATTAAATTTTATTTTAAATTGAAATTGAGGTTTGTCTGTTGCCTTTTTGACCGATCGAATCGCTCTCGTTGCAGACACCAAAATCTACCGTTTACAGAATATCGTATGTATACACGTGTGGTCAATTTAGGTGTGGTGAATACATGTTTTTGAAAAATATACTTTTTACCGTGGATTATTGAGTTATTGCAATTTTATCCTTTATTTGGATTTGTTCATGGTGTAAGTACTAGGTTTTGTAATATAGTAATATCTTACCCCGCAAAAGAGTGAATCTTTGAAATGTTGATTGTATGTGTATGGTGAAAGAGTTCGGAATATTAAATCATATGATCAACGTTTGGAGGACGTCATGTTACTAATTTTACTCGCTGGACAAATATCACCTGACATTGTTAAGGGAAAGAAATCAAATTTTGAAGGTTACGAAGAAATGAATAAGATAAAACTAAATTTAATCGCTAGAAAGATAAGTGGTTGTTTTCTTAATATACTCAATATTGTCTAAATACTAGGTCCTAATTTGGATGCGATTTCGAATGTTGTACAAAACGTAATGCGATCGAGATGCATATATTAAAATAGTTGGATATCAGAGTACTAAATATGTCGTACATAAGGATTGTAGTAAATTATTTATTATAAAAAACGTTACACTAAAGGAAATAATAAACACAACCTTTACAGGCTTACAAACATAACTGCCTAATTTATTATAATTTTAGCTACTTGGGATATATTTAGACAACAAATACAAATCTAAAATAAGTAACCTTACACAATTTTAGGATTTGACTTTGAATTAGTTTTCAACACCCTCCCTTAATTTAAAGTCACAAACACCCAAATAATGTTATGAAGTAGCAAACTTTTCTTTAGATAGAGCTTTCCTCAAAATGTACGTTAACTGATGATGAGGGTTGTATTGCTCACATTGATCTCTTCTTTAGTAACTACTTATATGATGAAATTGAACGTAAATGTATTTTGTCCTTCCATGAAAAGTTGGATTCTTGGTCATGAAGATGGCTGATTTGTTTTCATATAAGACATCAGTTGCCCCTTTTGCTTGTGTTTAAGTTTCGTCAAACTTTTTCTCAACCAAATTACTTAGCATGCTTTTGTACTAACTAATAGATACTCAGTCTTAGTTATAGACAATGCTATGGTTGATTGTTTTTTCGAACTCCAAGTGATTGCACTAGAATCTAATGTAAACTCATCAGTAGAAGTACTTTTTTTGTCATCTAAAGCTCTTGCCCAATCACTATCAGATAAACTATACAACTTTAATTGTGTTGTTCTTGTGTACTAAATGCATATCCAATTATCACATCATTATGCTGTAAAATATGTTTAGCTGCTCCAAATGAAATGTTGATGGTTTTTGCATGAACTTAACTCTAATAGGGACAACGGGATAGTTGGGGGCTGAAACCCCAGAGGATCTGAAGATCAATAATGTACAGGGGGTCCGAAGATCGAACAGGGGATCCGAAGATCAAATAGAGGATCCATAAAGGATCGGGTCGATGTCGTTGCATCTAGGGAGGACTGTCGCTCTAAATAAGCAGCACTTCAAGCCTAGTTCACATTTTCATGTGTCAAAGTATACTTCTAAGTTCCCTATGGCATTCCAGTATATTCACTATTTTAAGCTAAGAAAAAAGACACTCTTTTTAAGTGATCAAACAACATTTACCACTTTCTTTTCATTTTACATAAAACCATGTAATACCATTGTTATTCCTCTACAATGACACTAATTATCATTTCTTCCACATAGCCACAAGGGCAAAATATGTGTATATCTTTTTTAACATGTTCCATTGACAAAACAAACATGATGCATTGTACTAAATGCACCCTCTCTACATTCAATATCCATGGTCTAGTCATCAAGCCTCCATGGCTAACAACAATCACAATCATCAAACATCAAATAGCATCACATACACATACACATGGTCATTTCCAATTCCAATCAATAACTGTCTACATGACATTATTTTCATAATTCTCGACATATATATTATTTACCAAGTAATTAGCATTATTATCATACCATAATGCAATCAAATACAAAATAACCATCATACATGTATATAGAGCGTAAAACAAAGATGCTAACTTCTCCTCCGAAGATAACTAACTAGTCTCCTCGATTTGGTGCTCTCAAACACCTTGGTTGCCTATTGGAACCAATCCAAGCAACACAAATTAAAACCTAACAAAATTTCATCAAAATCACTATTCTAGCTCTAAGGTTTTTTTTTTTTAATTTTATTTTATTATTTTTTTATTTATCAAAAAGTAATAATGACCAAAATCAACAAGACTAAGACCATCACCAATGGAGGTCTCTCCTTTGAGTCTCTTATGTGGGCCCGTGTATGCCACATCATCAAAGAGACTCGTTAGTAGAAAATATAAGAATTTCACTCCAATGCAAAGTCTCTCCCATTTGTTTCCAAAAATTAAAAAAGTCAAATATATCATGCTACGCCCTCTTTTCTCTCTCCACCTTATCTTTCTTTTTAATGAACTTTCCACGTGTCATCTCATCATTTGTTAATTTTTCTAAAAATGAGTCTCTCATTTGAGAGACTAACTTTTAAAAAACTAGTTACTCCAATGCAAAGAGACGAAACATGAGTCTCTTATCAGAGGAGAGACTCACTAAGAGACTCCCATTGCGGATGGTCTAACTATCCAGAGGTGTTATAGAGTCGCTAAGGATCCTATTCATGCTATCAATATAAATCAAAAGCTTCAAGAATCAAAATCACCATTAATGAGCTTTTAAATCTTACCAAGAGAATGAAGAGAGAATGGAGCTTGAAAACACTTCTAGTAGACTTAAATGAGGTAGATGGTGGTGGTTCCAAGTTTTAATGAAGTGGGTCTTGGTGATTGAAAAGGATTAAATGAGGTTAGGATTTGAGAGTGATGAAGAGAATAATAAACATGTTTTTTTTCTTGAAGAGATGAGGATGAGAGTGAGAGTGAGGGGGTGGATATGAGGTGGTGTTCTGGTGGTGTGATGGGCCTTTTGGTGGGTGTTGGGCTTGATTCACTCTATTGGCCCAATAACCCCCCAAGCCCACTCATAATCCCCCAACCCAAACCGAAACTCCGCTCTTGGTTTCGCTTTCAAAAATATTTTCCGACTTTAAGAATGTATTTTTACCATCAAAACCATGTTTAATTTGAAAGTCACATTTGAAATAGATAAAAATCTATTTTTCCGAAATTGGTCCGGTTTTACGAAAATCATTTCGAAATTAATTATAAATATCGAAATTGACTCAACACTTCCGAATTCGGTCTCTAGTTACAATTTTACACTTAGAGCAGATTTTCGATTTATTCCGATATGGAACTTTCGAAAATCAATTTTGTAAAAAGCAAAATTTAAAATAATAATTTATTCGAAAATTTAGGCCCTACTTATGAACGTTACAAACTTTGTGTCTTATCAAGAAAGGAAAACATCTTTTTTGAACTTATCATATGATTATAACAGTATCTAAACCATATGTTACATGCATCCTTTGCATCTTCTTGAGTGATAAAGAGTTTAAACTCTTGTTTCTTTTCATTATTTTTTCTGTAAATTAGCCTAGTGTTCATTGTACCAACATCAACCTTCATATAACCATTGATAGTTATAACATTGAACTTTACTCTATTACCATGTATCATCACTCATTCCTCTTCCTTTGCTAGAACCACGTCCCTTGCCTCTGGTTTGTCCTAAAAAACTTCATCATCCTTGACCTTTTGTTGGTGAAGATAATTTTTCTTCATCATTAGAGGCTTCATGATTAAGCATCGTATGTGCAACTTTATGCACTATTTCATTAGTTATTTTGAGAACATTATAGTGATTTTATACTAATTTGCCCTATTTTTGTGAATATGAACAGTTTGGAGGCATTTGTGCAAATTATGAAGATTTCTGGGATTAAAGACCAAAAGTGCAGAAGTCAAGGATTGAAGACAAACTTTCACATCTTTCAAAAGTTAAATTAGAGATTATATTAGAGAGGATTTTGAGGAGATTTTGGAGGATTTGTTATTTTTTTTAAACGGAGTATATTTACTCTGCAGAACAGTTTGTTAGATTATCTTTTGTTTTCTAAAAATACTTGAGGAAGGAATTAGGCTTTAGTTTTTCTATCTATTTTCTTCTTTTTGTACGTTTAGTTGATATTTTAGACAATGATGTTGATTGCGCCCATGGGGTGCTAAGCTAGTCTGCCCAGCTAAACGATTGATTTAATTAATTCATGTCATGAGATCTTTGCTTCGTTGCTTTATCTTTTAATATTTGTGTAATCTCTGTGCCCATAGTTAAGGTCATTCTGTGTCCATAGCTAAGGTCATGTTATTTTTATTTAATTAATTGATTAAGCGCGCGATTGGTTAATTGAGTATGCTAATACACTGCATGTTAGATAATTCGTAATTAATCTAATCTAGGTAGTGTTGAGGTTTCAAAATCATAGTTCAAGAACTGTCGTATTGATTCATTGGCTATGACCGTAGGTCTTTTATAGTTCATATTGCAATCTATGTGTTAGATTAGTGATTGATTCGAAGGGTCGTACCCGGTCTGTCTAATAACTTAGGAAAAAATTGGTTGTTAGGCACGTTGTCAATAACTATAACTGTGGTTATTAAATTCGATAGAGATATCTTTAGAATCAATGATCGACACATTAATTAAATGATTGGTTAGCTGGGTCTTTTTATACATTTTATTGGTAATATTTTGCGTTTTTAGCATTCAGTCCAAATCCACTTTTCAAACCCCCATTTACATTACTTGGTCAGTATACAATACACAATTGATAACTGTTCTCTGTGGATTCGACATTGTTTACTACAGTCAATTTGTTGTTTACAGGATATTTAAATTACTGACGGACTCGGCACCCGTCACTTCATTTACTTGAAATGTTTTCTCTGTAGTCATCTCAATTCAATGACTTATCATAATCTCATGAGCTTGAAATGATCCCATTAATTCATCAAAAGATAATTGAGTTAGGTCTTATGATTCTTCAATGGCAGTTACGATATGACCAAACTTAGAGCTCTAGTTTATAAGAACTTTCTCTATAGTTGACTGATCTATAATCTGCTCACTATAGGTTCTCGTGATTATAGACATTTTCCTAGAGAGAAACTCTGCAATTGTTTCTCCAATATTCATTACTAGAGTCTTACATTCATGTATTAGAGACGGTAATTTCACCACCTTCACTTTTGCATCTTCTTAGAACTCTATCTTTAGAACAAATCATGCCTTTCTTTGATGTGGCTGGTGCTATAATCCTCAAAAAAATTGAATCATGTACTATCTGTTGAATTATTAATAATGCTTTAGCATCTCTTTTTCTAGTCTCTCTTAACATGGTTGCTTTATCATCCCTCAAGTTAGTTACTTCAGCAGGTTCTATATATCATTAATCTACTAAATTTCAAAGATTTTGAGATTAAGTAATTTTTTTACACTTATGCTCTAAAAATCATAATTTTCTCCTTTGAAAACTGGGATGAGAAGATGTGCAGTTTCAAAAGCAACTCCATTACTTGTACCCATCTTATCAAAGCTCTCAACCTCACGTGTTTACTCTTAACCTCACGTGTCATCTCAAAGTACTAACCGTGCAGTACACAAGGATCACAATAATCTATTTATTGAGAATGCAAAAATGTTACACTAAAGGAAATAATAAACAAAACCTTTATAGACTTACAAACATAACAAATCTGCCTAATTTATTGTAATCTTTACTGCTTAAGATTTATTCAAATAACAAATACCAATATGAAAATAAGTAGTCGTTACACAAGTTCAGGATTTAACTTTGAATTAGTATTCAACAAAAACTTACTGAACACCAATAAAAAATACAATGAATAAAATAATATATCGCAGTCACATTCTGAATATTCTTACCAATAGTCTATATGATATTTATATCTAGACTATATATTCTATTGAAATAGGAAAATCTCTTAAAGAAAAAATGCAACATTAAAGGTAGAGTATGAATGAATTTTTTACATTGAAATTTTACTAATTTATTATGATGGATAATTGTCTTGTTTTGAGTCAAGTGCAACTTATTAAAATGAGATTTGCATGATCTGAATATCATGGTTCCTTAATCATTTCAAATTTGAGTAATTATTACAAAGTTTCTATATAAGTGAAATAATTACAAAAATAAACTAAATATGAAATAAGATAGAAAAATTCAGCATTACTGGAAAATTGCTTAGGAATATATGTATAGTCTTAATAAAAACAGAAAGCGTAGTACAAAATTGCTTAGGAATATATGTATAGTCCTAATAAAAATAGAAAGCGAAATACAAAATACTTCATTAGAAACTTATCAACAGATTTCGCCACTAAATTAGAACAATGTTAGAAAAGAAAAACCATTAAATCCTAAATTAAAAGACAAATGATAAAAAGAAATTTATAAATATATTTAAAGAACATTATTTTAAATACTATACGAAACTAAAAAAATATGACAAAAGCTCTTCTTCAAATATTATTAACGTAAATACGGTATATGAAACTCAAAAGGTTCTTATATATGTATACAATTTTATTACATAAATCATCTTTAATAATAATAATAAAAATAAAACTTACATAATTTTTTTTAATTAAATCACTTCCAACAAGGAACTTGGATATGGAAAGAACCGCGTACTCGAGAATAGGACTTTCTCTCTCCCAAAAGTCTCCCAACTAAAACCCTAAACTCAGCAGTTGTCGCCATCAGGGAAGGGACTCATTTCCCTTCTCTAGCCGGCCACATCTCCTTTGTCATCTTCATTTCCTTTTTTATCTTCTTCTTATCTTTTGGATCTAGTTTGTGCCTTTTTTTTTTCTCTCTTTCAGTTAGGTGCTTCTATGGAGGTTTTCCTCCATTTTATGTCCTCCTTTTGTGGAGGTAGATCTCCTTCGGATTCTGGTGAAGATGGTGGTTTCGGTCAACATTCTGCTAGATTTTTGAAGGTTTCCGTTCCTCCTTCTCTGATGCCGGTGATTTTATGGAGACTTATTTTTCTGTTATTGACTTTGAATCTCCATCATTCTTAATCCATTGCAGATGGGAAAATTTGCGGATAACATCGAAAGCTACAGCAAATGATGTTGGTTCTTTTCGACTTCTCTTAGAGACTTATGTAGAAGTGGGAATTTGTATTTGTCTGTATTTCTGATGATTATGGACATGTACCCACACTTCTCTTGTCTTTCCTCCTTTGGAGGTAGTTTCTTGGTGTTTATTCACCATTGATTGTAATCCCAAGCTTGATTAATAATATTGAGATTTCATTGTTAAAAAAAAAATTAAAAAAAATTGGATATGGATGTGACATTTAGGGCTCACATGGTTTACAGGATAAAAAATAGGATAGGATAACTTAATACGATTTATATGTTTATCAAGCATTTGGTTGATGTTTAGGATAGGAGGAATATAATTTTATACGATAAATATAGAATAACTTTATCATTGATAAATGCTCCGATAACTTTATCACGTACTTTTCGTATTAGATGTTCATCATGTTATTACTAAATTATCCTTAGATAAAATTAGAAAAAAAAATAAAAATAAAAATAAAAATATACATAAAAATTTAGAATAATCCCAAAAAAAATCCGGGAGGATTTCAGAATTTTTATTGAAAATTAAAATGACCAAATTACCCTTTTAGAGTTTTTAATATTATTTTAAATTTCTACTTTTAATTTATTTTCTAATTAATTACAAACTGGAATGACCAATTTACCCTTCCAAAATTTGTAGAAAAAAGTCAAAATAGTAAATAATAGTAAATTGGACATTTATTGACAGGAAAGTGGCAAATTGGGAAAAAAAGTTATAGGGATTTTTGAGAAATTTCTAAAACCCTCATAATTGTTTAGAATTATTCCTAATACTTATTTTTATTAAAAAATATATTAATATATTTTTATTATATTTTATTTATTTATTGTTAATTCATAAATAATTGTTTTATTACTTGTCAAGTTTTTGGGTATTTTGGTAATCCATCCTATTATCCTATTACTTATCGAGGTTTACCAAATATAGGTTTAGTACTTTGTTATCCTATCATATTACTTATACGATAATTAGCCAAATACAATTTATAGATAACTTAATTCTTATACAAAATTGTTATCCTAATCATTTTCCTTATACTATTATGTGTTTATCCTATACGATGATCCATGTGAGCCCTTAGTATATTTACAATAATGGATTTAAAAATAATCTAATTTTTATAATTTTTATTTTTTATTTTGAAAAAAAAAACAATTTAATCAAAGGACAACCAAATTTAAGGTTCATTTAAAGATACAATCAATCAAGAACATGAAATGTTTTAAAAGTGATGGAAAAACATTAAATGAAACATGAAATGTTGTAAAAGTGATGGGAAAAAAATAAATATGAAAATTTTATAAATTAATTTTATTATTGACATTAATTATTTATCAGTGAAATATGGCCGGCCAAACATGCAAACCCTTTACACACTAGTGATATACCAATTTTTATAATTTAATTATTATTCAATATAAGTCAGATCATATATTTAAATTAGGATATAATTTTATGCTTAACAAGTTGTTTATATTGGAATAATTGTTGTTAATCATTACCAGCACATAGATTTGGGACTTCAACAATTATTGTGTTTTAAGGTTTATTCATTTTATGTGACAAAATAATTGATTTGTAGATACATAACACTTTTAAATAATTTTGGATTCAACTTTAAATAATTTTGGATTCAACTTTAATCTCTAACTAAGTTCAACCTTTTAAATTTATATTTCAAAAACCCCATTATTTCAAAGGTTCCACTTTGATAAAATTACCTCTAAAATCAAAATTATTAGTGGTTTTGGTATTTTTGATATTTTGTGAGCGATATTAGTGTTGTTTGAATTTTTTTTAAAATTCTATATACTTTAATTTGAATATTCGAAAATTTCCTAAAATCAAAATTATTCATACAACACCAAAACCGCTCACAAAAATACTACAACCCTGCATTCATCCACCCATCATATCATCATCACATCCTAACATGAATATTTAGGTTTTGAGTCCAAATTCAATGATGCATAAACACAATACCTAATATTTAGATCTAATTGCCTTCAAAATCACTAAAAACAAAACAAAACACAACTCATGTGAAATTAACCACATGAGATTCTTTTCACAACTTTTAAGTCAAAAAAGCAACAAAGTATATTCCATATCATGTTCTTCCATGTACAATTAATTATGCCAATCTTCTTACGTTTTTCACAACCAAACACATTTGATTTGATACGTAATTCTTATGCTTACAAACTTTAAACCATTCAATTTGATTCCAAAATTAAATAATTTGATTCTCAAGGAAAGGTGAATAGGTTTTTGCCATTTTTTAAATCCTTGTGATACGTGATGCCTTTATCTAAATTATTGGTTCCCAATTTGTGTGAATTTGAACGGTGGGAAGAGAAACTTGGAAACGAATATATTTAAATATAATAAAACAAATTAAAAGTTGCATGTTGCTTTCCTGATATATACTATGTACAAATTATTTTATTATTATAATTTTTGTCAAAAATAAAAATGATCTTAAAGTGTTAAGTAAATATATTTAATATCTCCTCCAATTTTATGAAGTTGGGTACGGAATGTTATTTATTTATTTTTGTAATAGAACCTCTTTTCAAATAGTGTTTAAAATTAATTGTGAAAATTTTAGTATTTAAAGTAAAAAAAAAGATTTTTTTATTAATAATTAAATATTATATATATATACACATTAAATTTAAATACATTTATATTTAAATAAACTAAAATTTTATTTTTATTTTAAAAATTGGTTTAGAAAATATTTGAATATCTGTTTAAAAAATTTATTATTTTTTTAAAAGTATTTTAAATGAAGTTAGATAAATCATATTTTTCTTTTTATTTTTAATTAATTAATTTTACTTTTAATCTTATAAATATGTGCTACTATAAATTTACTTATAAGAAAAATTTAACATAAATATTTATATATAAATTTATTTATTTTTATTTATAATATTATCGAAAATTTATAATTAAAAAATACATTAATTTTAAGTCATTTAAAATTATAATTTTTTTAAAAAATTTAATAACTTTTAGAAATATCACTTATAAAAACTATGACAAGACCCATTTGTACATAATTTAAATAAAAATTTGAATAATATTTTGTGAAAATAAATATTTAATAATAGTATTATAAAATAATACTTTGGAAACTATATATATATATATATATATATATATAAACTCACACTATTATTTTGAAATTATAAAAAATATAGTCTTATATTAATAAATATAATTTAAATAATTATATAATTTTTTCTTTTAAATTTTATATCTAACTATCATTTAAATCACTAATTATAATCAAATAATTATTGTACTCATTTTTATTATAAATACCTACCTCGCTAATTTAACTTCTGAAATATAATCTTAAAAATTATAAATTAATTTCAACAAATTTTCTCCTTAATTTAAGACAATTATTGAGTGACATGATGAATCATGTTCTTGATTGAGACATGCATATGCATGAAGACAGATATAAGTAAGGTAATGTATCATGCTCTCAAAGAGGTTCATCAGTCATTGTTTTTAAAAATACCATTTGTTTCACAACTGAGGAATATATTGCAGTTAATTATCCAAGCACATGATTTTGTAACTTGTTCATACTTTAAAATATCTAAAATAATACTTTTAAAAAAATGTGGTACACACAAATTGAAAAAATTGGGTCCAGTCCAGTGGTCCTGTCAACATGAACTATTTGTGATTGAAAATGTTTTCGTACGACCAAATTGTACCAATTTGAACTTAATTTCTGGGAATGATAAATATGTCTGGATACATAGCTTCAAGCTTATCATTTAAAGGTCGGCGAAATTTGGAAGTGATAGGAAAAAGTTCATTTATTGTTTTCACATTGGTGATGATTTTATTGGATTATTGTTGTGTAAAATAAGTTGGTAAATATATGGAAAAATATATGTAAAATTGTGTGAGATTAATGATATTGTTTAAGTGCTTATTTGTAGTGATAATATGACTAGAATCATTAGGAACATAAATGCTTTTAGTGGTACAATTGGTAGTGGTAGGTGTTGGTTAAAAAGAATATAGAAGATTTGGTATGTCGGATGACAAATCTTATGAGTTGAGGAGTCCATTCATAATCCTAAATTTAAAATGGTAATAATTAAAATTTTAAGTAAATTTTACCATATATTTTTTATTCCACACGATAGTTTAATTATTAGCGTATGGTTAATAGTAATATTTTTATAAATTTAAATTTCGTCGACCTATATTATCATTTAGGATTGAAAATAACCGTTAAATATAATTAAATAAAAGTTTGATAGGAAATAATTTTTTTTTTACCATAAATTTTTTATTTTTTTATTAATAAAATAAATAAATATTTATATTATATTTTATTATATATTTTTTAAAATACAAAATACAATATAAATACAAATAAATTACTATATTCGTATTCATATCATATACATTATAATTACAGTAAATTCATATTCAAAGATAATATATTAATTTTTACATATACAAATATTTTATTGATTAGATCAAAATAAGACTCAAACCTGAAATGGAACCATAAATTTTGTAAAATTCATTTATTATTAGTATTTTAAATTATGTCTATGGTTAAATTATAAGCTTAGAGGAGAGTAATGTTAATTATATTATTATTATTATTTTTAAATATTTAATCCAGTTGGATACTCCTTATAACATACTTAATCATTTTGAACTTGTATAGGGAGTACGCACACAAATAAAATGTTCAAGTGCATTGAATAACCGAGGAAGACTTTATTACAACACAAACTTCTATACCATTATCTCTATATTAAAATCAAAATTAAATGAATATATGAGGTAGGGTTACATGCAGAGTAAATGAATTTTCCAGTGCAATGTCCAACCGAGGGAGGATTCTGGAAATCTAAAAATGTCAGTCTCAACAACATGCAATTTGTCATTTTCTACTCACACTGCCTTGTCACAATCCAATTCTGATTTCTCACATGTGCCCAATGACGTGATTTTTCAGAGTATCTAACCACTCTTTGTCTTGATTTAGAATTCAATGACCACCATTGATAAACATAGAGAAAACCAACAGATGTCGAATTACAGTGAAGCCCAACTAAAAATAAATTGGGCTGAGAGGAGAACTCGGAAGGAAAAAAGGCCCATAAAAAGCATTGACTTTGAAAAGTCAATTCATCCACATTCATCATCGCATCTTCAGACAAAACAGAAACAGAAACATAAACAAAACAAAAACATCATCGGATTTATCAAATCGAATTTTAGAAGAAGAATGGATGGCATGCTTGGTCTCCTTAAAGTTCATGTTAAAAAGGGTATCAATCTCGCCGTGCGTGATACTCTCTCCAGTGATCCTTATGTTGTTCTCACCTATGGAAACCAGGTATGTATATATATAGATATAGATGTATCTATCAATTCATTGAAAATGTTAGACATGATTGATTGATTGTTTTTGCATTGCAGAGATTGAAAACGAAGGTTATCAAGAGAAATATTAATCCAGAATGGAAAGAGGATTTGACTCTTACAATCAAGGACACTGTTACTCCTATCACTTTGGTAATCATCCATTCCCATTCATTTTTTCAGAAAAAAAAAAAAAAAATCTCGAAATATTCATTTTTCAATAGTTTAAGTTATATTCATTTGATTATTTGAAAATATTTTTATAAAAATAATCCCATTTGTATATAATAATTTATATTTGAAAATATTATGACTTGTCTAATTCTAATAATTTAGACGGAAGAATTAGAGTAATCTGAGCATGTTATCCGTTATCTGATAAAATTAATAAATAGTTTGAAAAGTTATAAACTATTTGGTAAAATTAATAGATATTTTGAAACTATTTGACAAAATTAATAATATGTCTAAACTATTTGGTAAAATTAATAGATATTTTAAGGCGTTATCTAGTCATAGTAATATTTTTCAAGAAAATTAAATGAAAAACTTAAATATATAGCGTGGAAATTATTTTCAAACTGGATATTAGAAGAGTACTTTTAAGAACCAGATGGTTTTATGGAAAATATGAAATGTTTAATGGGTTGTTTGTGATTCAGTTGATATTAATATTTGATTTGATGAAATGAAAATGTTGGAATTGGAAATGCAGACAGTGTATGATAAGGATACATTCACAGTGGATGATAAAATGGGAGAAGTGGTGCTTGATATAAATCCATATGTAGAAGCAATGAGAATGGGAGTTAAAGATCTACCAAATGGATGTTCTGTGAAGAAAATTCAACCTGATGAGAAAAATTGTTTATCTGAAGAAAGTTCTATTGAATGGGAAAATGGCAAAATGATTCAATACATGCGTCTCAAGTTACAAGATGTTGAATGTGGTGAAGTTGAAATTTCTCTTCTTTGGGTTGATGTTCCTGGTTGCAAGGGTTTGAAATCCAAAAACGCCTTCTAAATTTCTCTATTTGTTATTTTTTTTGGAACGTCTGCGACCTAAAAAAGTGATTATTTTACGATCAGAAGCAGTGGCAGATACAGATATACATACATACACTTTGTGTTTCATTTCACCTGTGTTATTATGCACATGATGTTATAAGAATTTGATAATCTGATGAGTTTATTTGTTTGTTTCTGTCTGATGTTTCAGTTTTTGTCCTGTTTTTTTGTTTACAGATATTTTCCCATTGTAAGGTTAGAATTTGATATATGCATAATCTTATCTACACAATTCAAATAAAATTCATGAGCAGCAAAGCTTAACACAACCAAAATGGCTACAACTTCATATTCAATAACATTCATCAAACCAAACCAAACTTACATAAACTTCAAATCCAATAACTCAACCAAATTCAAACTACTAAAATGTTCCACCTCAACAAAGTACAATGAGCTGGTCATAGATGAAGAAATGGACCGAATTCGAAGGTTACAGAATGGTTCGGATGTTAGAGGAGTAGCAGTAGAAGGCGAAAAGGGTCGAAAAGTAGACCTTACACCAGCTGCAGTCGAAGCAATAGCAGAGAGCTTTGGTGAGTGGGTAAAAAGCAAAATCGCGAAAGATAATGTTAGTATTTCATTAGGCAAAGACCCTCGGATTTCAGGCTCATCGCTCAGTGTGGCTGTTTTTGCTGGCCTAGCTCGCGCTGGCTGCTTAGTTTTCGATATAGGCCTAGCTACTACTCCTGCTTGCTTCATGAGTACTATATTGCCTCAATTCGACTATGATGGTTCGATAATGGTACGCGTAATGTTCATTAATGTTATTCATGGATAAATGAGTTAGTGATAATGTTAAGTGTTGTTTTTGTAGATGACTGCTTCTCATTTACCGTATACTAGAAATGGACTGAAGTTTTTTACTAAGGGAGGTGGATTGACGTCTCCGGAAGTGGAGGAGATATGCGACGGAGCGGCGTGGAAGTATGCGAATCGGATGATGAAAGTTTCTACGGTGCTGAATAGTCCTCCGAGGAGAGTTGATTTCATGAGTGCTTATGCTAAACATTTGAGGGAGATCATCAAGGAAAGAGTTAACCATCCTTTGCATTATGACACTCCTTTAGAAGGTTTCCAGGTATAGTATAGAACGGATGTTTGGGCTTCAAGCCCAAAAAGCCCAAACTAATTTGAAAAACAACTTGTTTAGGTGTTGAAGTTATAATTTGGTTGTCAAGCTGGGGTTAGTTGTAAAAGCGCACTCTTTCAAATATGGACATTTTCAGTTTTGTCCCTAGCTTTTAAAAATATTTTAAAAAATCTTTAATTTTAAAAATATTTAAAAAAAAGCCTCCGATTTTTTGGAAAATTGGTTTTAAAAGTTCGAGTGGTTGGTTTTAATTTAGTCTATCTTTATTTTTTTTTATTTATTAAAACGCCTATTTTGATTTAACTTAGTCTATTAATACACTATTCCGTCTCTTAAGTGTGAAATAATTTAAAATTATTTTTCATAGTAGAGAGTATTAATAGTAAAATTACTATTGTTTTTAATATAAAATATATTATAATATAATTGGAGATAAAATTACGTTTTATATATTAATATTTAAATTTAAAATAAAAAACTCTTCATTATAAAAAATATTTTAGAAATGAAAAGATCAAGTGATAATTGTTTAAAATAGGTTTTTTAAAATTTAAAATATTATTTTAAAAAAATATAAAAATAAACTTTTAAGAGTTTGGTTTTCACCTTAGATTAAATTTTCCAAAATTTTTATTATTTATCGATTTTATAAATTACGCTCACAGAACTACGATCATAATCTATTTAGAGTTTAATTTTGTAAATTTTTCAAACTACGATAACGATATATTTAAAATTTTTATGACCTAATTTTTTTTTTTCAAAGATCAAAATAGACCAAATTAAAATCGTCTATCCAACTATTTTTACATAACTATACTCATTTTCAAATAAACTTACTTATTTAAAAATATTTTCAAATATATATTTTAATTAAAAATAAAAATTTAATTAATCTATTTTCTGAATGATATATAAATATATGAATTTTAATAGTGGAGACAAACTCAACTTATTAAAATCATAAATTATTTTCTTTTATTAAAATTTAAAATTATAATAACGTTATTTTATTATAATAAATCTAACTCAAAAATTGATTGAATTTAAATGGTACATGCGGACAGATTTTTTTTTTTTCCTTCGCGTAACACTAACATCTAATTCAACATTGACATTAAAATGTGGCAGATAATCGTAAACGCAGGAAACGGATCGGGAGGGTTCTTCACATGGGACGTACTAGACAAACTCGGAGCCGACACATTCGGTTCTCTCCACCTCAACCCGGACGGCATGTTCCCCAACCACATTCCAAACCCCGAGGACAAAACCGCAATGTCTCTAACCCGAACGGCCGTGCTCAAAAACAATGCCGACCTAGGCATTGTTTTCGACACGGACGTGGACAGGAGCGGTGTGGTAGATAAATTAGGCAACCCTATCAATGGTGACAAGCTCATAGCTCTAATGTCGGCAATAGTGTTGAGAGAACATCCTGGGACTACTATAGTTACTGATGCTAGAACAAGCATGGCGTTGACTAAGTTTGTTACGGATAGAGGTGGAAACCATTGCTTGTATAGGGTGGGTTATAGGAATGTGATTGATAAAGGTGTTCATCTTAATGAAGATGGGGTTGAGACTCATTTGATGATGGAGACTTCTGGGCATGGTGCTCTTAAGGAGAATTATTTTCTTGATGATGGTTAGTTTGTTTGTTGGTGTGTTGGTTAGGGTTTGTTTGGATGGCTTCTTTTTTGGTTTAGGGTTTTTGGCTATTAAAGAAGAAGTAGCAACTATTTTCAAGAAAGTGGTATTTTAATCTTGGTTGGGATTGTTTCTAAGAGGAGAAGTCATTTTGAAGAAGCTGATATTTATTATTTTTTTAAAAAGTGCTTTTACGAGGTTAAAAACATTTTAGGAAGTGTGTTGATTATGTGTCTGATTTGGATTGCTTTTTCTTTTGGTTGATAGTTTCTTAGTGTAAAAGAATAGATGTTGAAGCTATTTTGAAGATAAATAGACTAACTTTTGATTTCTTACTTTTTGAAATTGTTTCTTATGGTGTTGAGATTAATTTTGAAAAGAACGTTTAATCTTCCAGAAGCACTTCTAGAGTTAGGTAGAGGGTTTGTTTGAGATTGTTTCTATTTTGACTTTTGATCGTAGAAAAAAAGAAGTAGAAGTCATTTTTAGAAAATTAGTTTCTAAAAGTGCTTCTACATAGTTAGAAGATTTTTTTTTCGAGAATATCAAAATACCATCCAAAACAGTTTTCAGAGAACGGAAGTTAAAAATCAGTTTATCCAAATAGTCTTACTTCTCTATTTCTACTCCTAAAAGTCAAAATTAGAAATAATTTCAATCTAGCACTATATATATTTTCAATTTTATCTGAAAGGGCTTCTGAAAAGGTAAAAGTTAGTCTGTAATCAGTGGGAAGCAAAAAAAATCTAATCCATCCAAACAAACCATGCATTTTTATTGTTATTGTGTTATGGAATTTTGATGTAATTAGACTGATGAAAATGTGGAAATGTAGGGGCTTACATGGTTGTAAAGATTATTATTGAGATGGTGAAGATGAAGCTTGGTGGATTAGAGGAAGGGATTGGTAGTTTAATTCAAGATCTTGAGGAACCACTTGAGTGTGTTGAGTTAAGAATGAATATTGTTTCTGAAGCTAGACTTGCTAAGGCTGATGGTTCTGAAGCCATTGAAGCATTTCGCCAGTATGTTGAGGTACATTTATTTAAGCATAATTTTTAAAAGTACATACTCATACATTTGATTAATTTCTTTCAAATTTTAACCAAATCGTATTTGATTTTCAATAGGAAGGGAAACTTGAAGGGTGGGAATTGGATGGATGTGGAGACTGTTGGGTGAGTGAAGGTTGCCTTGTCGACTCCAATGATTCTCCAGCTGCCATTGATGCTTACATGTACAGGTAATAATAAGCTTGTGTTCACCGTTAACAAATTAAGATTAGGGTTAATCTTAATTTTTTTTTTTCAAAAAACCATACCAGTTTAAATTTTTTCCCATTTTATCACTGCCATGTTAAAAATGTTAAAATTTTTAATAGTTTATTTTAGTAGAGCTCCAATAGACGATTCTAATAATGACGGTATCTCAGTGATGGGTGGTTGAACGAATGAGATTTGATGAAATTAAGAATTGTCGAAAATTGATTTCTCTATTATTTCTCCTTCGTCCAACTACTAATTGCGGATAGACCACCACCATTGTACTCGTCTCTTGGAGCTCCACCAAAGGTTAAAATTCATTTTTTAAAATTTTAACATTTTCCGTCCTAACAGTGATAAAATTAGGAAAAACAAAACTGATGTGGTTTTTTGGGTAAAACTCCAAACCTCAGTGGTTTTTTAGGATTATCTCTTAAGATTATGTTTGGTGTCAACAATAAATATTAGCGGTTTAGATAATTGTAGCGGTTAGAATAGCTGTGAGAGTAATGATTGCAATAATTGTTCGGTAGTAGTTGCAACGGTTCAAAATAGTAGTTAGATATAAAATTACAAATAAAGAAGTTACAATTATTTTACTTGTATTTATTAATACTAAAACCAGAATTCTTTGATAGTTCCAAAGTAACGGCTTGAGTAGTGGTGTGGAAAAAACTATTGAGTAGCATTTGTTGGAAAAACTTTTTCCGGACCGAACATGAATTGCTATCCGCTATTTTCAACCGTTATAGATGAACACTTATGTTTTCAGAACGCTACTCCAACTGTTGTCCAGACTATTAAATACTACTTCAACCACTATTTCTCGAGTGCAGCCTAAATAGAGGCCGTTTGAGTAGGTTTTATACAAATAGGTGTTTCGTAATAACATTTTAAAGTAGCGTTTAACCGTTCAAATAGTGATTTAACAACCGTTGCTCAAAATAACTTTTTCCAAACCGTTATTTAAACCACTATTATCAAAATATCCTTATATTTTATTTTAATAAATATGAACTAAACAATTATATATGTTTATAATTTTATATATAACAACTATATGAACCGTTACGACTATTGCCGAATAGTAATTATAACCACCACTCGAACAACAACTCTAACAACTATTTTAAACCGCTAACTGCTCCGACTATTCAAAACGTTTAATAGTCCATCCATCTATACAACATTGATTTAATTTCTCAAAATTGACCAACTTTTGATATAATTAAATTCTCTATTTAGGGCAAAAGTAACAGACGAGGAACATGGACAATATGGGTGGATACACCTTAGACAAAGTATACACAATCCAAATATAGCTATAAATGTCCAATCAACAGTTCCTGGAGGGTGTTTATCTATTGTAAGAGCTCTTAGAGAAAAGTAAGTGTTTAATTTTTGTGTTGTTTTGTTGTTTGATTTAATGGAATTGTGTTGTGTTGTGTTGATGTTAATGTTTGAGTTGTTGAATGTTCTCGTCAGGTTTCTGCTAGCAAGTGGAGTGGACAAAGTTCTTGACATATCTGAAATCAACAAGTATGCTAATGGAAACATAAACTAAGAGGTGTTTTGTTCAATTAAGTGATACGTAGCGTGTGAATATGTTGTGTATACATGTATATTAAATTGAGGTGTTGACACTGCTTGTAATTAATGAAATGATCATTATACAGTTATAGAGTTGGTTCTTTATTCATTCATATGGATTTTTACTAAATAACCCCATATGTTAAATTCGTGGGATGGAATTCACAGTCTCACATCGGTTAACCAGGCTAGACTTATATATTAGACTTTCTGGAAAGAGTTCGAAAATAAAATCTTACGGAATTGGTCCAAAAAGAACAATGTCATTTTATATAAGGTGAAAGGATCGGAACTCGGTTCCTAACAGAACCTACACAAAAACAATCTAATAATATAACAAATAAGGATTGAAGTTAAAAGAATAGCCATTAATAAATGACAAATGTGGTTCATAATTTTATGATGAATTAATGAATTCTCTATTTAAAATTGAGTAAAATTTCTTATATTATAGTGGTGAATAATTATGAAAATGACTAAATGAGTATAAAATTCCTACAAGATTAGTAATATCAAGACTTACGTAGGAGGCATGCAAAAGTCAAAGATTTATTTACATGAACAAATCAATCTAGAGATCACTTTGTGTCACAACATTAGTATATCATTTAGATAAAGACACATATACCAACTACCACCATTCAATAATAGAATTATTAATTTAATAAAGAAGGAATCGGATTTGATGATGTGATGATAACTGTATTTCCTATGACACTTTCTAGAAGATGGAATAAACGAAATTTTTTCTTAAATTATTCTTTAAAATGTCCATTTTGAAATTACTTTCGAAGGTTTTTAATTTTATTATTATTTAAAATTACTTCGATTTTTGAAATATTAATAATATTATTATTTATTAACTCAGATAGGAAAATTAGAGTAGTTGGAAATAAAAATAGGCCAATTGAGAACACGGACATACAAATTAAATATTTTAAAACATTTAAATATTATATGGTGAATTGAATTAAACGCCAGAAATATAAATTAGGTATTTTCAAACATTTGAATATTAGGGGTGAATCGAACTAACTACCAAATAAATAAATATATATATATATACTTTCTGTATTTTTTTTACTCATTTCACTTTCTGTTTACACATATTTTAATACTAACTATCTTTAATTATATACACCTAAAAATTTTAATAATTTTATATTTAGAAAATAAACGTTAAGACGAATAAAGAAAGATTTCACTTAACTATATTTTTCTTTATACATAAGTAACAACATGCGAAACAGGATGAATAGTGGTTACAATATAAGTGTAGCGATTAAAAAAAACGGAGGATATATATATATATATATATATATAAACGCACCCACCAAAATTGATCAAAATGTAGAACAAGACTGATATTTAAACGGTTAAAAATTTTCCGTTCTATCCATCTTTTTTCCTAATTTTAAATTCGATTAAACCAAAACAATCCGACCAAAAACAAACACGATATTTAACGTGGTTTGAAAAATTGCTTAATTCATGGAAAGATAACAACTTTATTATAGAGAAAAAGATTACAAAACAAATTCCAACAATCCTCTCTCCATACAAAATTGTTTTCTTTCTCAAAATCTCATTAATAGCGAGACAACCTCAAATCGAAATCTCCTTAACGGCGAGACAACCCAATTCGAAATCTCCTTAATGGCGAGACAACCTCAATTCGAAAAGGCGAAATCCCAACCTCAATACTCGAAGTCTCCTTAATGGCGAGACCCCAACTCCAATAATCATTACCCACATTGGGTATGACCTAAATTCAAATGATCACTAACTCATAGGGACGAGATACTTTCTTCTTCATGAGACAACTCTATTTATATTGATTATCAAACATACTTTCCTAATTTGTTTCCTTTCCAACTAAAGAATACAATCAACCAAATTAGGAAAACCAAATCTTTCCAAAAATAAGGAAGTAAACAATTAAGAAATAGATACAAACTTAAAATAGGAAAACCATCTTAAAAGAAAATCCTTATGATTCAAGTCAATTCTAACATAAACAAACACAAATGAAAAACAAATCACGTATAAACTATTTAATAGTTAATTAAGAGCTTATAATATTAATTGAACTTCAAATAATATAAAAATATATTTAAAAAAAAAACATGTTTAAGTGTTCGATTTGGTTTTAGACCCCAAAATCGAACTGAACACCATACCTTAGCTGATTGGATCCATTAAAACTGATTGGATCCATTAAAACTGAACATTTAGGAAAACATGCTAGAAAATCAATTTGATTTATATGTTTTTTTTACCCCTAATTTGGAGAACATTATTGGTAAGTAATAATGATAAAATTATTTATATTTTTCATCCAAATTAAATGAAAAATTTAAATTAGGAGTAGTTTAAGATTTTTTTAATTTTTATTTTCAAAATTGAAGGTAGTTTGGGTAGTATTAGTGGTTATCAATAACATTGAAATTATTTGCCACCTCTACCAAAAACAAATAAAAAATTAAATTGTAGATCGTTTGGAAATATTCTCAAAATTGAGGTAGTGTAAAAAAAATCAAAATATAAACTAACTAAACTTTAGTTGATATGTATTAGACAATCAAAACTTTATAATTCAAAATAAACTTCAAAATTTCAACTTCAAAAAAATGTCTTAGTGAGGAGGTGATGTATTTTAGAATATGAAACACAGAAGCTGATGTATATATAGAATATAAAACAGTACACATACATATAACACACTTCTCACTTCAACACCAGGCATGGTTCCACATACAAACCACAACAAGCACCAAACCATTTATTACACAACATAATCAAAATCCAGAATCAAGCCTGTTGAGTGAGATGAGCATCGAGATCATTGGTGACATCAATGGCCAACTGAAGCATGCCATTAGGTTCAGGAACATCAGCACTCTTTTTCTCATATTTCATAGTCCAATGGACCAAACTGCCCCCATCACTCTTTGGAGTCACTTTAACTATGAAGTGGATGCTTTTGTACTTGTCGAGTAGATGGCCTTCGATTACTTTGAAAGTGGTTGAGTAATTCTTGTCGTCTACCTCTTCTATCAGATCTTTAGCTACTTCAGCTACTCCATCTGGTAATATTGTGTGTCAAAATTGGAATACATCAAATTATATAGCTAATAAGCAAGACAAGAAAAGGGTTATTTCCAAAAAAAAAATTCCACTTTTTCAAACGTTTCACTTTTGAACCCCCGGTTTCGAAAAGTTTGAAAAACCACCCCAAAATCAAAACCACTAGTTGTTTTGTTATTTTTTTGAGTGGTTTTGGTATTTTATGAGTGGTTTTGGTATTTTATATGCTTTAATTTGGAGATTTAGAAAATCCTAAAATCAAAAATACTCATACAACACCAAAACCACTTAAAAAAAACCAAAACTACTAGTTGTTTTGATTTTGGAGGTGGTTTTCCAAATTTTTCAAAACCGGGAGTTCAAAGTGAAATGTTTGAAAAAATGGGGTTTTTTTGGAAATAACCCTAAAAAAAATAGGGTTGTTTGTAATTTACCATGTATGTAATTCCAGGTAATGATAGAGCCTGGTTTTCCCCATTGGCCTTGATGCATATCACAACTCATGACTTTGTGAGGAGTAGTGTTTGTCAAGTGGTGTGGTCTGCAACTCATCACTTCATGGAACTTATCAGCAGAAGCCTTGATCTCTAGATCTGTCTCTATTTGACCCACTAGACTACTCATTTTCTTTGCTTGTTTCTGATGCTTTTTTCAGTGCATTTGGACTTTATATAGAGAACAACAAACCAATATAGGGTTAATTATTTTTTTAATTTTAAATCAGGTATAGTTTTTAGAATAACTCAAAAACCCTAGTTTTGAAGTGGAAATTGGTTTCCATGGCGTGGACAACTGTGTGGGTCATTAAACAATGGAATGACAAATTTATCAGGAAGTGTTGTACACAAATTCTGACAAAAGTGGAGGATAGTTTAGAAGTATTTTTAAAACCAATAATAAATGAATTGGGAAGTGAAATTTAGTTACATGGAATAATATTAAATTTTGAATTCTAATTCCACTGCCTCATCAATTTAATCGACCTACCTATTATTTTATTAATTTTAATATTACAAACTAAAAATAAAAATTAATAACTTATTTTATTTTGATATTTTAAATTTTTAATAAATAATTAATAATATATAACTAAATTTCAATTATTAATTTTATTAAATTAAACTTAATATATATATATTCAAAATATGTAAATATTTATATTTAAACAATGCTTTAATATATAAAAAAAAAATGAAAGTTAACAATAGGAAAAATAAAAATAACAATAAGTAGGATGTTGCCGTGTGGAATTTTTTTTTATGGTTTGATTTGCATTAATAGACTGTAATGGCTTCGGGTTTGTAGTGGAAGACGATGAGAAAACTTTTCCGGTGACCGTATCTGGTTTTGACGAAGGTGGTCCTCTTCCGACAATGGTAGAAGTAGCGTTCTTAAAAGTTTTATTGGATTGGAAAATGGTAGAATTCGCATGGGAACTGTAATTAAAGTGGAATTCTATTGGATAGCTGATTCATATTCTATTACTCGTATTTTAACCGTAAGTTGAATAGAATAACATTTGTCAAATGGGCTTCTTGCTTATTGGGATATCTGATTAAAGGTGTTTCGGTTTTCACATGGTTGGAGTGGCTGATATTTGTTATGGACCGTATCGGAAATATGAGTCAAGCCCGATCGGACTCGACTCGTTGAAAACATGATTTGAGTTCGAATTCAAATAAGTTTATATCTAATTGAGTTCGAATTCGAATTTAATCAAGTTGAGTCTCGAACTTTCAAAATTATAAATGTATAAACTTTACGAATTTAATATATTATATATTTTTTATAAAATTATATTAAAATAATATATTAAATTAATATTTTATTTAATATATTTAAATAAGTCGAGTTTAGACCAAATTTTCGAACTGAGTTTATAAGGCCACGAGCCCCAACTTATACGAGCTGGAATTCGACTCCAATACACTCCTAAATCGACATATCAAATAATCTGCAACAGGTCTATTTGACAACTTTCAAAATAGCGACTAGAGTGCTTGAAAAGAACCATTTGAAAGAGCCATAAACGAACCGTCTATTCATCATATTCAAAATTAAAATAGTACTTTTATTAATTTTTTAAAGAATTTTGTTAGAATATTTTAAAAATTAAAAGTTAAAAATTGTTTATTTAGCAAAATTTTAAAAAATAAAGAAAAAATGGTATAATGCAAGTAAAAATGAGAAATTTTTATAATTATTAAAAATTAATAAAAAGGGAAAAAATAGAAAAAAAAAAAGAGAGTAAGAAACAAAACAAAAATTGAACTTTTAAATTGCAGTGAAAATTTTAATTTCACACTATTTTTCAAAATTATTTTAATTTTTCATTTTTTTTTTATAAATTACAAAATTTGAATCTCTTTTTATTAAAAAATTACTTATTTTAAAATTACAATTAAAAATAATTATTTTTTGAATTACTTTTAAAAATAAAAATACCAATCTCAATTGATGTACTCAGATTTCCACCATCACTATGACTAATAAACAATTGAGCCAATATTTTTCTAGAACCTTTAAACTTTATTAGGTTAAAAAGATAAAGCATTATCATCATCAGACTCCACTTCTTCCTATATAAAGGCCAAATGAGCTAATGTATTTCTCAACCTTCCAATTAAACATCAATAATAGCATAAGAGAATGAGTTGTAGCACTAGCCCTTTGTTTAAGTTGGAGACTGAAATAGAAATCAAAGCTCCAGCAGAAAAGTTTCATGATGTGTTCAGTTGCAGACCACATCACATCTCAAATGTAACTCCTGGCAAGGTCCAAGGTGTTGATTTGCATGAAGGTGAATGGGGTAAACCTGGCACCATTGTCTCCTGGAATTATATGCATGGTAAGCCAAACCCAAGTTTATAGCTATATTTTGCATGGAAGTTATTTAATTTGAGCATTATATTCAAGGAAAATTCTTCTTTCAACCCCTGTTTCAAAAAATATTCCTCAAGAATTCTAATTTATTTTTTTCTTTTACATAAACCACTCCACTTTATAATTTAGTTTTGTCACGTTTCAAATATATTGATACCTTAAAGTTATAGAGTGATTGTTTACACACCTTCTCGGACCAGTGCAGTGGAAGTTTTAGTTGGTGAATTAGTTGGTGAAGTAGAATTATAAGCCATTAAAGAGTAAAATGAATAAAATTTAGCAATTTGCCCAATTGCAGAGATCATTCTTAGAGATCTTAACGAATATCCGAAACACTAATAAAAAATATTAACAATAGAAAATATTAACAGTAAAATTATATGTTAATTTAAATAGAAAATTGGGTTAATTTATGAAAAAAAAGAGTTGAAATAGATAATACGCGTTGAGTTTTTGTATTTCGATCCTTTGAGAAATATAAAAAAACTCCTAATTTTTGAAACTATTTCCGGGACATTTTCAGTTTTAAAAATATTCTCCAAATTATATATTTTTTTTACATGATTTTAGTAAAATATGCAAGTGGTTTTAAAAGTACAATTAATTTATAACGTTTCAAAAACTGTCTAATTTTTTTCTTACAAATTAACTATAAATTAATAGATAACATTTGGACCATCAAGTTATTTTGAAATCGAATTGTAAAATGGAGTTGATAGTTTTAAAACTAGGGTTTGTGCAAAATAATTTTAAAAATTGGGAGTAAAAGGGAAAATTTCCATAATTAAAATTGAGCATAGTATTTCCTTATACTAAATCCCAAAACCTAATTGACAGATGGAGTAGCAGAAGTGGCTAAAGAGGTGATAGAAGAGATAGATGATAAGAACAACTCAACAACTTTCAGAGTAATTGAAGGACATCTACTTGAGAAGTACAAGAACTTCCATCTGATTGTTAAAGCAACACCAAAGAAAGGAGGTGGCAGTTTGGTCCATTGGACTTTGAAGTATGACAAAATCACTGCAGATGTGCCTGATGCCAATGGAATGCTTCAGTTGGCCATTGATGTTACTAAAGATCTTGATGCTCATCTCACTGAGCAGGCTTGAACAAAGATCATCCAATTATCATATAATATTAATGTATGGTTTGTGAACTATGCTTCTTGTTATAATATGTGTATTTTGGAATAAATGTTTGGTACTCTTGGTTTGAATGTACCAATTAATGCTTGGTGTAACAAGTGCTTTGCATTGTTATGAATGCTGATATTGTATAAGGTTTTCTTGTTTGGCTCCTTGGAAAATGTTATCACCTTTATGTATCTTATAACATGAATATATGATATTACTTCTACTACTTCAAATGGTGTTTTTTAAAGGGAAAATTTCTTTTTCTTTTCACCCTGTCTTTTCAATTTTTATTTTTGAAAATTATTATTCCATTTATTCTCAAATAATATATAACAAGCTTTTATCCTGAATTAGATATGAGTTTATAGTCCATGTCATGGGATCTTGAATTGCAAAGAATTTCTAATTAATTGGACGAAGATGATTTTTATTTGAAAATGATTCCCTTGAGAGAAATCCTCATTTTGAAATTAAATCAGTTTGCATGTTGTTACAATCCTTATTCGGAAAGGATTATTATTATTTGATATCCCTTAATCGGAGAGATAATAAATTAGAAAAATATATTTGGTTGGTACTATAAATAGATATATTCATGAAGAAGTAATTATTCCATCTCTTTAAGTGATGATAATATAATCCTAATTATTGTTGGGGTGTCATATCCAATACGACATCGGTAATACAAGAGGATAGTAACTTGTGTATATAGAATCCGTGCGGGCTCGCCCTTAACCTAAAGTGGACAATATCATACTAATATGGGAGTTGGGGAGCTGCTCCGAAAAGTCCATAAATGGTATCAGAGTTTGGTTCAGAGATGGAGCCCATGATTAGATTCGTGGTGTGCCTTGTGTCGAAAGTCTTCCTAATAATATGCTGGTCAAGCAGCAGGTCCCGTTGGGTAGTAATGGTGGTATAATATGGTTTGACAGATCGATAGATCATCTCAATGGAAGGTCGGTGGATTATCTCGAAAGAAGGCTACATGATGTGTGATCCTTTGTTTGAAGGACCGATGAACTAGCTCAAGGAGAGGCAATGTGGTCGATGGTTTGAAGAGGAGGATTGTTGGGATGTCAAACTCAATATCACATCGGTAATACAATAGACTAGTAACTTGTATATATAGAATCTAGAGAAATCCATTAATATAAGGCCTTTTAGTTGGTGGTACCAAAAAACAAATCCGAGCGAGTTCACTCTAGTTAAAGCGGACAATATCATACTAATATGGGAGTTGACGAGCTGCTCCGGAGGGTCCAACAATCATATGGGTTTGTCTTTCCATTGAAGATATTCTATTAGGCGCTTCTATTATTCATTAAGTTATTTCATTTAGTCATCAAAAGATTGTCTTGCACAAATTGTACTATTATTGGTATATTTTAGTTATTTGGTCAACTTTAATTATTATTTTTGTGGCACATCTTCGGAGATGGGATAGAGTGCATGATAGTATTTTGTATAGAGAGATTGTTGTCAAAATTACATGTAATCTTTTCTTTTTCTATAGTTAAGTTGCTAACTCTGTTGATTAGACATATCGTCAGACCACATCAAATTTTGTGTCTATTTTTTCTACTTTTTATTACTTTAATTTTTGTTTCAATTTTGATTGCTGCTATTTTTTCCGCCGTTCCTAACAAAATGGTAGTAGAGCATAAGTCGGGATTAAACTGTAGCATCAACTTCATCAACAAAATTTGTTCATTGTCATATTGATTTGATAAATGAACTTGTGTCTTGTCATGAAAGACGAAGAAAAGTAAAGAAAATATTTTATCACCATTGATAAAGGTAACCTAAGTAAGCATCAGGGTAAAAGAAGGGTTCAAATTATCTCCAAAACCTTTTGAAACTTTGAATTAAATTAAGAGAAATTTCTTTCAAATGGGCTTTTCAAAGTTCAAAATACAATTATAGGCCTATTTTGAAAAACATACAAAAACAGGCTTTTAAAAGTTTAGTTTTCACTCCATAGACCAAATTTCTCAAAATACCCCTGAGTCTTTACAATTCACAGATGCTGTGAATTACGCTCACAGTCTGTGAATTACGGTCACAGTCTGTGAATGGCCTATGAAGTGAAAATCAAACTTTAGTTTTGCAACTTTACAAAAGTGGCCTATAATTATATAGTAAACTTTTTATGGCCTATAAAAAAAAATTTGCCTTAAATAGACCATTTAAATATTAATTTCATTTTATAAAATTTTAAAAGTTAGAAAACTCACCAATTAAATCATATTGAGAAATATATTATTTTTCAAAGTTTCAGTTATTTGGAAGGCTCTCTACGGATATGTAAGTAGCCTTCTATATGTTCGTATATCAGAAAGTATATCAGTAATTTTAATTTATTTTAAAATTTTAAATTTAGAAGATTTATAAACTTAAAATAAAATTTAAATAGTTAGAGCATCTCCAATGCTTTTGTGGATGAGAGATGATATGATAGAGGAAATAGACAATGTTTTCCATGACATATTATGTATTTGTTAGCTAAACAGACAGTATTATTATCTCTTCTACAACACTATTTCAGTATATTTCTGAAAATAGAAGTTTTGATACACAATGTAGTTTATTTTTATATGCAGTATCACTGTAGTTTATTTTTATAAAACTCCCTTAAGACTGATGATTTGACTATACAAATGGAAAAATATACCGAAGTACGGGAAATGCTCTTAGTTTAAGATATCATGAAATTTTCCTTTTTAAAGATCAAAATTTTTGATTATCCATTTTAAAAATGTGAAAATGATAATAGAATTGCTAAGGGAGATTCCCAAAAAACCACCGCAGGTTTGGCCTATTAGCCAAAAAACCTCCTCTATTTCGTTTTTAGCAAAAAAAACTAAACTTGTGTTTTTCCATCCAAGTTACTATTCATCTGTCAGTGATGAACAGTAACCGATGGGCATTTTGGTAATTTTGATTTTTTAATTTAAAAAAATTTTAAAATTTAAAAAAAAAAATAAATTCCCATTTTTTTCTTTTATTTCTTCAATTTTTAAATTTAAAAAATTTACAAATATGAAATTTTAAAAAAAAAGAATATTTTTTTTTAAAAAAAAATTCTTCTTTTCTTTTTCTCCCCCTTCTATTTTTTTTTTTCGTTTTTTAATCCTTTTATTTTTTTTAAATTGTAAAAATTTTAAAAACCAAAAATTTTAAAAATTTAAAATTATCAAAAAAAAAAAATAGTTTCTCTTAGTTTTCATTTTTCCTTTTTTTTTAAATACTTTTTCCTTAAAAAAGAAGAAAAATAAAAAAACTAAAAAAACAATAAAAACTTTTTTATTTATTTTTATTTTTTAAATTAAAAAATCAAAATTACCAAAATGCCCATCGGTTACTGTTCATCACTAACGGATGAACAGTAACTTGGATGGAAAAACACAAGTTTAGGTTTTTTGACTAAAAACGAAAAAGACGAGATTTTTTGACTAATAGACCAAACCTGCGGTGGTTTTTTAGGAATCTCCCAATTGCTAAATTTAGATCTAAAATAAAATGGGTTGTACGAAAAAGGAGGAGCAAACAAAACCTTTTTTCTGAAAGGTATAAATATAATTATAAAATATGTAAATTATATTATTAATTAGAAAAGAAAATCCCACCGTTGAAACTTTATTATTTGTTTGTATGAATTCCCATGGGAAAATTATATAAAATGAACCAAATAAAGTTTGAAAATTCAAAACTAAAACAACAAAACTTTATTTCTATTTTTAGCAATTCAAGTTTTGATTTTCAAAAACAGACCATTACACCTTCACAAATCCTCTTCACAGACCATTTTCACATCTTCACAGATTAGTATAAAAGATCTTCACATAAGAGTAAAATGGTCAATTTGCTTTATTTTTTAAAATTAAAAATTTAAAAATTTATTTTTGTAAAATTTTTAAAGTTAGGCTATATAGTACAAATAAAAATTATAAAATAACAGAAATGAAAATAACTCATCTTCCACTAACAATCATATAAAACTATAATGTTGAATGGTTATCACATGTTTTATGTATATATATATACTTTAAAATTTGAATAAGAAAAACTATTTACTTATAAAATAAATCAAATACGCTTGGAGAAAAATTATAATCAATTTTACCTTTTAATTGATAAAATATATTATGAAATGTAATATATGTTTTTTTTATAGTTTGACATTTTTTTAATTAATTAGAGTATTATTTCACAAAATAACTACTAAAAAGTTAATTAAAATATTAAATATAAAATTATAACCTATACCCTAATATTATTGAAATATTTTATAAAACAAATACATGTTACACAATGAAATAACTATAATAATCAAAATAAAATTTTACAGCCTTCAAATTATAAACTTATTCATGATTTAAAAATACTTTATATCGTAGGATAGAATAAACCATCCTTAAACAATATCAAATTATTAAAATAGTGGTTTTTATTTTTAAATAGTTCTTTACATTTTTTTTAAAAAAAATAATTTTAAAAAAATAAATTATTTTTATAATGTGAGAATAAATCTGTTGTAGATAGAAGATTTGTTCCTACTCTTCTAGAAATTTTCGGTTATTGAGAATGACATATTATGATTAAGTAATTGATTGATGTGTATTTTTGAAAAGATTTTCAGAATCAATCAGTCATTGACATTTAAATTAAATTTAACATAAATAATTAAATGAGGTGGTGTTAGTTGGATTCATTTGTCTTATCCAGAAAATTAAATTATATATATCGCTTGCATGATAGTCGTGCAGATTTATCTTTGTTTCAAAATATTATAGGATTATTTATAACTTTGGTTTCAAAAAAATTAAAATATATTAAAAAATGTTATATATTTAATAGTTATTTTATTTTTTTTAAAAATAAATATAAAAATAACACTCAATTTTTTTATTAAAATTATATAAATTACATAATTTTTGGTTATGTACAAAATTATTAAAGGTTAAAAATAAAAATTATTAAAAATTTTAAAATAATTAAATAAATATTTAAAAATTATTGACACAAGTTGCAGTTTAGTAAAATTAAAAATCAATACTAAGAAGTAATTGTTATTATTTGTTCAGAAAATACTAAATGAAAATTCAAAAAATATTTAAAACAAAATATATTTAGTTAAGTAAAAATAAAAGTTAGAAATTAAAAATTTAAATCACTAAAATTTATAAATCAAAATTTAAAATTTTCTTTAATTATAAAACATTTTGTTAAGTTCAAGTAAAAATAAAAATAAAAATTAAATATTATTTAAATTATTTAATAAATATTTAAAATTTATTAAAATTGTTAAATTATTAAAAATTAATAAAACTAAAATAATTAGTAAAAGCCACTCTCACTAATTTTGGATGATTTTGGTATGGGATGGTAGAAGTTTCCAAAATCAGGTATTTATGGAAATTAATAAATTATAATATATAAAATCAATTTTCATTAACTAATCTTTCTGTTCTTCCATATATCATATTTAAATTCAATATATTATAAATTTTAATATTATTGAATGTGAGATTGATAATCATAATTTATAATTGTTTAATTTTCTTAAAAATTAAATTAATATTTTCAAATTGATTTACTGGACGTTTTATTATTACTATAGAATGGGATTAGATTTAACTCATTATCACTTTCGGCATCACATTTCCTAAAAGAGTGATTAACCTGTCATTTAGATTAAGACCCAAATTATTAAAAACGAAAAGAAATCAATACTATTATCCATGAAACATGTTGATATGTTTTTCAAACAAATCAACCCAAATATTACAGACATTATTCAATAATCAATTTTAAATTTGTTAGGTTAGATATGGATTTGATATGTCTAGGTATGAATTGGTATATGAAGGAGAAGATGTCAACTCTCTATTTCATAACAATCATTCAAGAATGTGATATGTTGTGATTAAGCTACTAAATTCGTGATAAGCGTGGTTATCATTATTAACTAAAAAGATTAAAGATAAGATATCCAGATAGATAGTAGGGAAGGCAAAGTCATGTATACGTGGTGATGTAAAATATTAGGGTGACATTCATTACAAATTATTAGTGAAATAGTTGTATGATTTTTCCTTATAAAATTTAAAAACAATTTCTTTTATTTAAAAAAAATAAAAATTATATATATATATATATAAAAGTATAAGGCTCTAAATTTGACTATATTTTTTAAATTAGTCCTTCAGTCCTTAATTTTCAAATTTTGTGTTAATTAAGCTCTCTTTACTGTTGTGGAGGGTTTAATTGAAATTTTAAAGTTAACCTTTTCTTTTTCCAGCCAAATCAGCATTCAATTCGCAAAAGGGCTTAATTGACCCATCATTTGGAAGTTAAGAGGCTACATTGATCATTCGTAAAGTTTGAAGGCTAACTCAAAAAGTATAATCAAGTTCGGGGGCTCTTAAGGCCCTTATATCTACAAATAAAATATTAATAAGAAAAAGAGTGGTATATTTTAAACTAAAATGTTTGATATACAAATTCTGAAAAATATTATTGAAGAATAATATTATAAGTAACATAAAGTAAAGAATATTTGAAATTAACAAACAAAAGTAAAATTCATGAAAAGTTAATTTAACTAAAATAATTTTAATGTCTAACTTTTCATTTAAAATTCTCTTTTAAAATAAGTTTAGATGAATTTTAAAAATTTATTATTAAAATAGGTTTAGTTTCTACTTTACTTGTAAAAAAATCCTAAATATTCTCTAAAATTGTAAATATGGCAATTCAAAAATTTGAATTAAATTAATAGACTATCAAAACTTTATTCAAATTTTATAAACTTTTAAAAGTTGCAACTTTTAAAAAAATAAACCAAATGTACCAACATCCCTTCCTTCACAGTTTAATGACATGTCGCAAGTGAGGGGCAAAAATGACAAATGTCATATCCCTGGTTTTTACATGTATCAAGCAGTATAGAAACACTTCCGGTCAGCCTTCTCAAACTTCACCACACGTCAACATATATGTTTCGACAAAGTTTTTGAGAAGCAATGGAAAGTAGTTCGTAGTTAAGACGAAGATAGCCTCTCAATTAAGGAAAAAAGATAGATAAACTAAAGATAACTAGATATAAAACCTGAATTTTATTTATTAAAATAAGAATTGATTGAATTAAACTATAATTGAAAACATCAACTCCTTATATAGAGTTGAACTAGTTCTAAACAATTAAGAAATGTAACAATTTGGAAAATTTAAAAGCAAATAGAAAAACATACTAGGAAAAATAGTTTAATTCAAATTAGGAATAAAAATCTATAACAAGTAGAAGTTCTTGTCCAACATCAATCTCCTCCACTTGAAGAAAACTCGTCCTCGAGTTTTTCTAATGGTGAAAGCTCATCCGAAGGGAAGTACTTCTATAGTTAAGTTTTTCTAGTTTTTTCCATGCGGCTCTATTAGCTTCTGTAGAGTCAAAATAATTTTCTTTCCATACCATCAAAACATGAAAGCGTTAGCTCTTCTTCTATAAGTAGCATCCATATCATAATATTATAGCCGCCTAATAGTATATGGCAAGGATCCATGTCAATTGTGTCACTTAGAATTTAATCCTTGAAATGCTTTCCCATAGATATGAGGACTTTGCAGGTTTTCAGCACTTGAACTTCAAGGCCTTTCTTGATCCAAGTGATCTTATAAGGATGATGATGTTTTTTAGTTTTCAACTTCAAGATTTTCATTGTCACTACCGTCACTGTCGATAATAAAATTACATACCTTGTTGTTGATGGTGCATCTAGTTATGAAAATCTTGTGCTGTTGTGAATTATCTATACTCTTTGGTGTGAGTAATAACCTTTGTAAAATACAATTACTAGGATCTTCTTCTTCTACGACTTCAGCTCCTTCATAGAAGGCTTCATTGTCATGATGTTGATCTTTTGCACCATATCTCTATGTTCTTTCTTCCATAAAGTTTACTATTTTTCGGTAGGGGCAGCTATTTGAAAGATATTCTGGCTGATTATAATGGAACACTTACCCAAATTTGTTCTACAATTAGGGTTAGAGTTTGCTCGCCTCTGCGGTTGGGGAGCAATTTAAGTTGAATTTGGACTGTTTCTTGTGGAATAGGTGTTGCGTCACTAGTTGGTTATTGAAGAGCTGAAGTGTTCGATCTTCTATAATTAGCTAAACTTCGTTGATGGGGTCGATCCAATTATGCTTCTATCTTCAAGTTATGTTTACTACATTTCCTAATGTCCATACTGTTTGGTAAACCATCTTTCCTTGGATTTCTTCTCTTAATCCACTAATATATTGAGAAACTGGTTGATCATCTATTTCGATCAAATCTCATCTATTAAGTAATTGATAGAATTCCTCCATGTAATCTGCTACCTTCCGGTTAGGGGTGAGCGGGACCGATTCTGGTACCAGTTCCTTGAAGGAACTGGTACCAGAACCGAATTACCGGTTCCTTAGTTTTTAGGAAGGTACCAGTACCATTAGTACTTAGAACCGATACTGGTTCCAGAGTGGTTCCAGTTCGGTTCTGTTACCGGTTCCGGTTCTAATAGTACCGGTTATTCAAGTACGGTTTTGGTATCGGTTCTGAAAAAATAATCAAACTTTTTACAATTAATCCAATTATTAATTTTTTTTTGTGAAATCACCGTTTGTTAAATTTATATTTACAAAATAATCATTCCAAAACCAATATAATAAAACAAACCTACACATATAAGAAAGTTACTAATGTTCGCAATTATCATTATCAATTTGTTAAATTGGCTCTCAAATTGCATACCAACAAACTCCAAAAGTTTCACTAATAAACTTAAATTTGATGTCTAAACAAAGAAAATAAGTTTAAAAGCTCCATAAATCTAAAAAAAATTGTGCATAATTTTAAATAATAATAATAATAAAAGTTTCAAATATTCTGCACGTTTGAGTCTAAACCGCATAACCCTCTATATTCTACATTTCAATTTTCTTAAAAAAAATTAATTAGTTAACATACACATAGTAATTTAACATAATTTAGTTGTAATATAAAAAATTAAAAAATTAAATTAATTTTCCAGGTAGATTGTTCAACACATATCTAGCACTCAATTTCAGCTCTTGGAACAATATTTTTCAAAACTTCAGGATCATTCTAATTTCTAAATATATTTGAAATAGCAATATAATATATATATATATATATAGGGTTATTTCCAAAAACATCCCATTTTTTCAAACGTTTCACTTTGAGCATCCGGTTTTGAAAGTTTTGGAAAACTACCCCCAAAATCAAAACCACTAGTGGTTTTTGGTATTTTTGTGAGCGGTTTTAGTGTTGTATGAGTAATTTTGATTTTAGGAAATTTTCGAATCTCTAAATTAAACATATAAAATTTCAAAATCACTCATACAACACCAAAACCACTCACAAAAATACTAAAAACCACTAGTGGTTTTGATTTTGGGGGTGGTTTTCCAAAACTTTCAAAACCGGGTGTTTAAAGTGAAACGTTTGAAAAAATGGGGTGTTTTTGGAAATAACCTTATATATATATATATATAAAAGCGTTAGAAACAATTCGATGGTGAAGAAATAAAAAATAAATATTAGATTAAAAATATTTTTTTAAAATTATTTATATAAAAATTACAACCGCGATATACAATTTGAAATAAAAAAGAAATTGTAAGAGAAGAGAACAATATATATTTTTTTACTTAGAAAGAAATTCGCCTAAAACGAGTATATTTTATTTATTTTTTAAAGAAAAACCGGTTCCTTTACTGGTTCCAGTTTGGTCCGGTTCTGGTCAAGTTCCAGTCCGGTTCTAATCAAGGATCCGGAACTGGTACCAAAAAATATAATTTTCGGTACCGGTTCCGGTCCGGTTCCAAATAATCCGTTCTTTTTCGGTTCTAATACCGATTCTGGTCCAGTTCCCGGTTCTGGAGCGGTTCCAGAAGGAACCATGCACAGCCCTAGTTCCGGTTGAGTTAGTGACACCTTCGTAAGTGTTGAAGAAATATCTGTCTGAAGGATGGAAACATTGTTTGAGTAATAATTTCATCTTTGCCCAAGCTTTGACTAGTTATTTCCCTCTTCATTGTCTTTTTAACGGTAATTGATCCTATCATGCTAATGCTCCTATTTTCATCTTATAGACTACATATTTAACCTTACGATTATTTGAAATTTCAAAATTTTCTGCAGCCTAAAGTCTCGATATGCACTCCAACATCAAAGATGGCCAAGTCCATTTTTAGCTTGAAATTTGGTTCATCTTGATATGCAGAATAATGTTCAGGAATGTGGGTTTTGTAGTGTGCATTATATTGAGGGATGGTATTAACCAGATTAACCATGTTTTCATCATCAGAAGATTTGTCGGAGCAGACTCATCAATTGCCCTTTCATATGTTAGTTTTGAAGTTGGTATATTGAAAAGAGGGTGTCTTCTGATATCAAGTTCTACATGATTCTTATCATCCCAGCTAAAATCGACTTTGTCAATGCGTTTTCTTGCTCGCATTGAAGATGTAGGGTTTAGGTTAGTTTGATTTTAGGGTTTAAGGTTTACTGTGGGTCAGACGGATAAAGAGGGTTTCAAGTGGCCCCATGTTCGCCACTTTACTGGAATGCGTGCAAATGTCTGATCCTATATCCAATTTAGCCAACTCGTACAATTTTCCCCAGCATCAAACTATGCTCTCTAACGTAATTCTTAGCATGCCACCTAACATACCATGACTTGACTTGGAACCACTCAATCAAGTCATATAATGAAGTCATATAAGTCGAATATCACTTAACCACTTGGGAAGGATGTAATAGCATATAGAGGAAATTGAGAAAATTTGTGAAGAAAAAAAATGATAATGGGTTCAAACTGAGAAATCTTACAGATAATTGAGGTTAAATTGACCTTTACCCATATTCCTTTTGGCTTAAGAAAAAAAATATTTCGATAAAAATGGAACTTTCAATTGTTAGAATTGAAAGCCTTTCATGCAAATGGATAAATATAGCAACTTCTCAAATTTTACCAATACCTACTCGTAATTCAAATTATAACAAATTTATCTCATGTTATTCTTTTAAAGAAAGTCATATAACAACATTATATTGAAACTCAACCATTATCAATAGAAAACATACATTAATCCATACCAAATCTCTCACATTACATTCTTAAAAACAGTCATATAAAACCCTCACAACAGTTGCACTTCAATAGATCATAAACATCACACACAAAATACATAACCAAGTAGAACTCATCACACAAGATAAGGTACACACAAGTACCAACCTTATTGCACTATACACACACACATAGATAGGCACATAATATCTGGATTTAAGCTTGTGCAACGAGATGAGCATCAAGATCTTTGGTGACATCAACAGCCAACTCAAGCAATGCATTAGGCTCAGGAACATCAGCACTCTTTTTCTCATAATTCATAGTCCAATGGACCAAACTACCCCCACCACTCTTTGGACTTACTTTGACTATAGTATGGATGTTTTTGTACTTGTCAAGCAGATGGCCTTCGATCACTTTGAAAGTGGTTGAGTTGTTCTTGTCGTCTATTTCTTCTATCACTTCTTTAGCCACTTCAGCTACTCCATCTGTTTCAAACCATATACATTAATTATTAGTACAAGAATAATATGAAATTGTTATTCAATAAAAAGGAAAATACTAATAAAAAATCTCCAATTTTTGTAAGTATTAATTTTAAAAACTTAGGTTTCCATATGATTTTAGTGGAAAATGTTATTGATTTCCAATTTTTTTTTTAATGCTTTTAACTGTAAAATCATTTTAAAATTAAAAAAGACAATTTGTACCATTATTTCGAAATTATGAGTTTTGGGGAATAGTTTCAAATATTAGGAATTTTTTAATATGATATAATAAGTAAAAGAAGTGGAAATCTAAAAACCCTCCAATTTTCAAAATTATTCTTCAAAAATCTCTCATTTTCAAAATATTTTCAAATTTTCTTCAATTTAGGGTTTCATCTGATTTTTAAGTTTTCATCTGGTTTTGGAGGAAAGCCATAATAATTTTATTGTTATCTTTAAAGATAACATTCTTTAAACTATTTCGATTTTTCCGTTTAACTTAACAGATAATGTTATTGTTAACATTTTAATTCCCACAATTATTCTGAATCCAAATTATAAAGTGGGATGATTTGTTGAGTAGTTTCAAAGTCGAAAGTTTTTTTAAGAATAATTTCAAAAGTGAAGGGTAAAAAGAGAATTATTCGAAAGAAACATAGAGGAGTGACTACTACCATGCATGTAATTCCAGGAAATGACAGAGCCTGGTTTCCCCCATTGACCTTGGTGCATATCACAGCTCATGACTTTGTGAGGAGTTGTGTTTGTCAAGTGGTGTGGTCTGCAACTCATCACTTCATGAAACTTATCAGCTGAAGCCTTGATCTCCACATCTGTCTCTAATTTACCTACCAAACTGCTCATTTTCTTTATTGCTATTTGAACAATAATCAGAAGCTGGTTTGAGATGGTCATTGCTCTTTTGGTCTTTATATAGGAAAAATTCTGATGAATGTGGGCATCTGTTATTGATGACGTTTGTGTTATAGTCGTCACCATCATCAGATAGTCAAATGTACAATAATTGATAGAGTTGGTGCCATGACATTTAAATTCCAATTACAGGTGTTATGTAACTTATATATCAAAATTTTAAAATTCAAAATTAAAATTAATTTAATTATTTTATAAAAAATATTGGAGAATTAAACAAAACTAAATAAACATTATATATATATATAAATATTAAAATTTAACCAGATATTTTAATAATCAATTTTATTTATTATTATTAAATATTATTATTCGTTAATTTTGTAATTTAGTGGTTGAGACATATCATATAATTAGTTATGTGTATAATTTATAAATTATATTTAAATTAATTGTAGATTAAAGTATTAGTTATGTGTATAATTTATAAATTATATTTAAATTAATTGTAGATTAAAGTGCGGGTCTCCCCAATGAGTTAGAAAAAACTCAAACGGATCGCACTTGTGCTTCCACAAACATTAAGATAATATAAAATTCGAGAAAAATATGTATAGGTACGTAGAATAATAACTCATACAAAGATAAACTCAATTTTAAAATTTATAAAAATATTAGTTAAAATTGATGGAGCTTGAATTCATCCTTTATTCAAATATTTAATAAAATTAAAATTAAATTTAAATTTTAAATATGTATTCAAATTTACATAGTTTTAATTCGTATTATTTTTCAAAAAAAAAAATAGGTAAAATGATAGAATTTAAACCAAATTTAGGTGGTGATCCCGCCCTACCAATTTCCTTTCCAATGAGAAATTATAAAAGATAAATGAACCAGAATGATTAACCCACATTTAAATTGTAAAAGACATCATATTATATAGCCCATACATGCTGAGCAATCACATAATCACATCACATTTACACTGGTATGGTACAATGACCTACCACTCTTATTACAAAACATCCTTGCAATACACACAACAGAAGCATGAACCCACACACAACACTGATAACATCAAGAAACCAAACAGAACAGGACAGGTGATTATTCTAAGCTTGGTCAACAAGATGAGCATCCATATCTTTGGACATATCAATGACCAACTGAGTAAGCCCAATGGGATCAGACACATCTTCACTGATCTTCTCATATTGGAAAATCCAATGGACCAAACTGCCTCCTTCCTTCTTTGGACTGACTTCAAGTGTCACATGGAAGTTCTTGTACTTGTCCAATAGATGTCCTTCAATCACTTTGAATGTACTTGAGTTTTTCTCATGGTTTATATCTTCAATCTCCACTTTGGCCACTTCTGCTACTCCATCTGGTTTTCAAGATTGTAACGGTCATCATATCAAAATTGGAATATAAAAAGAAAATACTATAAGAGAGGAATGAGTTATTATTACTATGGGAAATTTCCAGAAACCCTTATTTTTAAAAATAATTCAAAATATCTCCTATTTTTTAACAAAATAATTTGGTAAATTTCTCAATTTTAATTGAGTTTTTGGTCGGTTGCTAATTATAATGTGTTCAGGATGATATATATATATATATATTATTTGACTCGAAATTAAAAACTTAAAGGATTAAATTGAAATTTCGTAGAGTTAGAAAATTAACTTTGAAAAATATAATTAAATTTGGGGGCTATACGCTTATTAAATATATTTAAAAATCGGTTTTCCAAAGTTGGATGGTAGTTCCAAACTGTATCATCTTTATTGTTTTTATCCAAATACATTTTAAATAAAAAATTTGCAAAAATTCTATTAAAATACAAATTCAATAAGTGGAATAATTTTATATATATATATATATTTAATTAACAAATAGAATGAATTGTTTTCTATATTTAGGGTTTATTCAATTTTTTTAATAAAAATAAAAAATTTAAATTCCTTTTTTAAAATAGCGAATTTTTAAAATTATTTTCAAATAGTAGGATGTTTCTAAAATTTCATTATTACCAACCCTACCATGCATGTAGTTCCAGGAAATAATGGTGCCTGGTTTGCCCCATTCACCACCATCATGCAAATCAACAGCTTGAATGTTGTGAGGAGTGACATTTGAGATGTGATGTGGTCTGCAACTGAACATTTCATGAAACTTCTCTGCTGAGCCCTTTATTTCTATTTCAGTCTCCATTTTACACACTGAATCAATACTCATCTTTCTCTCTTGATTTCTTTATGATTGCCCTATAATATATGCTACTTAACTGATCCTTTTATACATATATAGCTATATTTTGTATGAAACATTCCACCACTCGTTAGATAATTTAAAATATTTGATTCACAAAGTTGATAATTTAAAATATTTTAGATTACGGATCATTTTTAAAAATAATTTAAAAAAAATAAAAATTCATAGTTGCTTGAAATAAAAAAAAATCTCTATAATTTTTCAAATTTGAGTAAATCCACAAAAACATTATACATCCATACAATGTAACAATAATAATTTTAATATATATCAAATAAAATATTAATAAATTTAATTTACAAAAATTTAGTTAAAATATAATTAAATTATTAATACAATTCCTCACAAATATTTCTATTTGATTTTTTTTAATTTCAATTAATAATCTCTAACTTTTAGTAAATCTAAAATCATAATGATTTTTTTTTAAATTTTTTTTTACTTTCATTAGAAGATGAATTTAGAATATGCAGATTGAAATTATATCCATTTTAATTTCATCATGCATCATTGAAGCAACCATACCTCCCAATGGTTCTCAAAATTTTACCTATCATTTGTTATCATAATTTTGGCATATAAAATTGAGTTAAATATCTATTTACGAAATACTTACTATTTACTAATAGAAAATGTAGTTTTAAATTTGTAGCATTACATCTTTAAAATTTTAACAAAATTATACTTAGATTTTGCTGAATATTAATTTACCATCACAATAAAATATTATTCAAAATTCTTCCATATCTTTTGTAGTAATAGTTAACATGAGATTATTATGGTGTTAGTGTACTGTCTAGTATTTGAGTCCAACCAATTTATAGATGGGATGTAATATTTGTTATTTTCACAACTGAAATTCATTAACTATATATTTTTTATTATTAAAATTAAAAATTATAGTGGATTGATTGGTTCAAATTTTACCTAGTATACCAGAATTATAATAGTCTTTCTTTAACTAACACCACTTATTAATTTATTAATTTTAAAAGTTACTAGTATTATTTTCTCTAGCTTTAGAAGAAAAAAAATCCATATTTTTGAATTAAAAATTTAATCATTACAGATTTTGTATACATGCATATCATATAGGTTATATTATCCTCCACCAAATAATTGAATTGAAAATGGAAGACACAACAGATCCAACATATCTTATCTTGTCTTCTTAATAGAATTGATGTATGTACCCATGCAGAATGATGAGAGATTTGAGACAGATTATTAATTATTGTGCATTAAAAATATGATAGAGTAGTTTGAAGATAAATGCTGACCAACTAACACCATTAATATTTGATTAAATTTTATTTATTAGGTTAGGTTGGATTTTTTATTAACATTATCTTCTAGATAGTTCACTGAGTCATGTCAAGAATGATACATATAAACCGTATAATGAAAATAATTGATGTAATAGATATTGCCCTAAATTATTTATTTGGATCGTGCAAAGTAAAAAAAATAAAAATAAAAATAAAATTACTCTAAATTATTTATTTGGGATTCGAAAAATTTATTTTTAAAAAGAATCGCGAGTTGAATACTTTAAGGAGTGCGATTGAAACTAACGGCGGAATTGCAATTGAAACGGTTCAAAAATCATATATCAAATTAGTATTTATTTTATTTTTATTTTTAAATTATATTATAACATTTTAAAAATAATAATTTTTATTTTATTTATATAATTTTTTTTATATTTTAATAATAAATTTCTTTTAATATTTGCGATTATTTTTTAAATTAAAATTTTAGTTATTCTATCAAATAAAATTAATTTTAAAAAATAATTTCAAATATTTTCATTCAGCGAACCAATTCAATGAATATATATAAATTGAAGTGTTAGCAAATTTGATGTGATATATATGTTAGGATTATGATACATCCATAAAAGATTTCCACAAAGATGACCCTCTTCAATTAAAATTATGATATTTCTGGTAAGTTTAACTGATGCATTGAATTGTGATAATTACAATTCATGGGTGTGACAGAGAATGAGTGATTTGATAATCAATTTTGTAAATGGAATACGTAAATATCAGGAATATCACTAAGATCAAAATTTAGAAAACACAACTTCTTGTCTAATAAAGAGGTCCATTTTTATATTTCAAAACTACCCAAAAAAATTCACATTCTAACGAAGTCTTCATCCATTTTTATTTTGATAAAAAATTTCTTTAACTATCACAAAGTTATTGGACACCTAAACTATGATGGAAATACTATCCCAAATCCATAAGTTGAGAGGTACTTCTTTAGGATTCTAAAAATCATATAGTACCTAGTAAGTTTAAGGAAAAATTTTTAAAAAAAAATTAATTTTTTTTATTATTAGTTAATTTCAAATTTTGTTAACAAAATATTCAGATTAATCAAATTTTTTTTCAATCACTCATTCACTGGTTTCATCTTTAAAAACACTATTTTAAATTAAAATTTTAGTGGTTTTGAATACATTGTTATAAACATTTAAAATTAATGGAGAAATAAAAAAAAATTAAAAATTAGGTTTTTTTATTTTATTTTATATATTTTTAAATTTACCAACAAATTCAATTTGTAGACATGGTTTTTCCAATTTTATTTTATTTTTTTTCAAAAATTTCAAGTTAGGCCATAGTTTTCACATCAAATAACCCAACTCCTAACTTCATCTTCATTTCCCTTTATTTTCTTTGATAAATTCATTTATTTAAAAATTCACTAAGGTTTATCAATTAAATGTTTTCATACTTTGAGCACCCATCGATGATAAAAATATATAATAAACACCTTTCTCTATAGTTTTCAAGTCAACTACTAAATACTTACCATATAAAATATCACATGATTTCATGTAAATTTTCCACAAAATCATACATTCCAATATTATTTGGGGTGAAGCACGTTCAACTTTTAAACTCTCTAGAAGTTTAGATAAAATATTCTATTTTAAACTATTATTGTGTTTTCAATTCTAAACCATTATTATTGTGTGTTTCCAGTAATGTATCCTGATATTAAGGACTTTAAAATTAAAAATAATAACATGAAGAGTTGACCCTTAATAAGCTCAGTATAATACAATTATACAACATAAACCACTCATTACATAATTTTAAATTATTTCAACATGTCATATGACAACATTAACAACTCCAACCAAGAGTCATTATCATTATTGCACAATCAACACACTTAAACACACATAATCATAATCATAATCACCAGAAACTTGTGATAAAGTCTAGGGCTGCTCCATGAGATGAGCATCAATGTCTTTGGTGACATCAATGGCCAATTGAATCATACCATTAGCATCAGGAACATCAGGACTCTTTTTCTCATATTTCATAGTCCAATGGACCAAACTGCCTCCTTCAGGCTTTGGTGTTGCTTTAACAATCAGATGGAAGTTCTTGTACTTGTCAAGTAGATGCCCTTCAATCACTTTGAAAGTGGTTGAGTTGTTCACATCATCTATTTCTTCAATTATCTCTTTAGCTACCTCTGCTACTCCATCTGCAATACAGAATTATAGATTATTAAATTAGACTTTACACTTGCATTTTAGGGTCACCATAATATCCAGCTGGTCCAATCCATTTTCAAAAGTCTAGAAGGAAATTTTTGGACACTTTGTTAAAATATTAAAATCCCACTTTTAAAAGTATTTTTAAATTATTACTAAATAACGATTTTGAAAATTGAGAGTGCCGAATTTTAATTTATTTTATTATGTCATTTGTCAGTTAATTAGAATATATATTGGATCAATTTTTTATTTTAAATTTAAATATCAATATTATCTCTTAGAAATATTTATATTTTTAATATTTATATAATAAAAAAATAAATAGTAATAATATCATTTTACGTCTATCTAGAAAAAATAAATATACCTTTTAATTAATAAAAATCAAAATAAATTTAACTAAAAGCGATTGTTAGATTTTTCACTTGTAACTTTTGAAAAACTCTAAAGATACTTTCATATAAATTCAAAAATATCAATTTGACATTTTCTATTTTTATTTTTATTATTATAAATTAAAAAATAAAATTAATCTAAAAAAAAAATTCATACTCACTTAATTTTGAATCTACTTTTTAAAATAAAATTAGAAATTAAATACTAAAAAAAATAAGAATATATATATTAAAATATAAAAATATTTTCAATATTAATTTTCAATATTTTAAAAATTGATTTTTTTTTGTTGGATTTTAATTCCTGATATAGAAAAAGCAAGAACATAAATAGGGGACATACCATGCATATAATTCCAGGAGACAATGGTGCCAGGTTTACCCCATTCACCTTCATGTAAATCAACACCTTGAATCTTCTCAGGAGTGACATTTGAGATGTGATGTGGTCTGCAACTGAACACATCATGAAACTTTTCTGCTGGAGACTTGATTTCCAATTCAGTCTCCAAAATACACTCTTCACTACTCATCTCTCTTCTCTTACTCTTAATCTTATCAATATTGATATTGAAGCTAGATTGAATCACAGACTAATATGAACTGGTTTATATAGAAAGTCCAGCATTAATGAACTGTCTCAATGCCATTATTTTATTGTTTGTTAGCCTGTCTGAGTGTGATCCGATCTGATTTTTTTTGGTATATATTTAATGGATCGTTTAAAAATTAAGGGTAGTATAAAAGTCTAGGATTCTTCTACAAATATGTCAAAAGTTTTAGTTTTTAAATTTTTTTATGTTTTATTTAGAGTTTAAAATATTATAATAAAAGTTCTACTTTTGGAAATTAGTAATTATGGGGTGGGTTAGAGTATGTAAACGGAAATGGCCGGAAGTTACCAGAATAAGGACATAGTTTTTATGTATGACAGAGGTTTTTCAATTAAGATTCGATCATTTCAATACGATTTAAGTTTAGTATTTACAGACAATTTTAAATTTGCAGTTGTGAACGGTGAGATGGTCCCATAATCCTCGCGATACGATTCTTGGTAAAATTAAAAGTTTTTATGTAAAAATACTTTTTAAAAACAGTTTTTTAAAATTTAGTTTTCACTCCATAGTTCAAGTTTCCAAAATATTCCTAAATCTTTACGATTCACAGATACTGTAAATTTCGCTCACAGTCTTTGAATTACGACAGCCTTTGAATTACGATCACAGTCTGTGAATAGTTTATGGACCGAAAATCAAACTTTAGTTTTGCAAATTTTTCAAAAGTGAACTATAATTGTATAGTAAACTTTTTATGGCTTATAAAAAAAGAATTCCCAAATTCGATTAGTGTGAGACATTTTTTTTATAATAGCACTATAAATAAATTGGTGTAAATTTGATCCTGACCAGAAACGAATGTGATAGTTCAGGAGCGGCTCCAAAAATCCAAACGAAATCGGTTGATTCGTCCATACCAACAACAAAAATTGGATTCGAATATCTTTTGAGCTCTGTAAATTGATTTGCAAAATGAATATTATCGTCTTTATTGGATAAGGCCTCCTAATACAAATGTATAATAATTTTGTTAATAATACTGAAAAATAATAACTTTTTATAATTAATATTTAGAATAATTTTATCTGTTGAATAATTTATTGATCAATATATTTCAATAAACAATTATTAACGACAATTTATTAAATATATGTTGGTTATTTCACTAATGAAAATTTTTGAATAAAATACATCAAGTTGTTACAATTATATATCATTTGAAAATGTTAGATAAGAAATGATGTATTATAGTTTTGTTGTCACTATTGAAACTTTTAATGGAAAATTATTAAGATATCTGATAAAGACATTGTAGAGCAGTATCACGTGAAAACTTGTTTATTATCAGTTCCTAATCTCGTGTTTCTCAATTATTTTTGGATAAGTAAATGTAACTCAAGATTTAAATATATAAATAAAAAAATTGTCATTATTGTCAGGCTGTCACCATCTCAAGTTCTACATAATCTTATATATTTGGGAGATATTCAAAGTTCTACATACAACTATAAGTACTTGTACCAAGATTATTATTAGCTTTTTTTACTACTCTTTTTAAAATTTCAGTTCTTGATATTAATATTAAAATTTAGTATTTAAAATAACATTTTTATTAAGTAATTTATTTTCAATTTTTTTTATTATTATTTCTTTAATTTAATTATTAAATAGTTTTTTAAATTTTAGAATGTATTAATATATATTTAAATTAAAATAATATGGTTCTTTTGAATTATAGCTATTGTTACTATAAAATTTATTTGAGTAATAATTTTTTTCAAAAAAATTAAATATATTACATTAATTATTTTTTTAAAACAACTAAATATGATTTTTATGTATATATTAATTAAATTTGTAAAAATATTTTTATTACAATTTTAAGATATAAAATTTCATAAATTCTTATTGAAATTTTAAAATGATTTTAATTTAAGATTTTTTAAAAATTTCATGAGTATATTTAGATTAATATTTTAAAATATAGATGAATATTACTAATATGGGTTTTTAGGAATGATTTAAATTACTATATATATATTATTTTAATTTTTTTTAAAAATATAATAGTATATATTAATATTAAATATTTTTTATTATATTTATATTTTATTTTTAAAATATATTCAAATTTATTAAAATTTAGTAATAAAACAAATTTAATCAGATTGTGTAGAATTTGAATAAATATTATAATATAACGTTGGTAAGAAATTTTAAATCAAGTTATTATTTATTAAAATATTAATAGTATATAAATTAAATAATATAATAAATTTATTATTGATAAAATTTTAAAATAATTAAAAATTTCAATTTATTTTTAATTAAAATAATATATTACAGGAAGAAGATATCATATCTATATTACAGCAAGCCTTTAAATTAAACACACACCATCTCAAATATCTGACTTTACATCCATTTTATTGAACATAACAAACCAAATTTGTAACTATTTGGTTCTTTTATTGAAACTATAATTTCATATATAAGTATATGAAACCAGTCTTCACTTCTCTAGATGTGATCCAATGTCTGAGAGAAAATTGTTATAAAATTCCAAATAAGCATAAGGGATGGGAACATCTTGGTTGAGTTTCTCATATTCCAATATGGTTTTAATGACACAAGAAGTATTTCCTTCATCTTTGGGAATAGCTTGTAATGTTGCTATCCAGTTCTTGTAGTGTTTGAACACATCTCCTTCTAACCCAATAAGTTTAATTGTTAAATTCTCATCATCAAATTCCACCTTCTCCTTGTATACCTCCTCTCTACCTTCTGCAATTCATTGCAATCCAAATTTTAATAGGAAAATAAAAAATATGTATATATTTTTTTAACTCTCGTCCGATTTGGGATTACTTGTACTTCTAATTTATAATTTAAAAAAAATAAAAATTAACCTATAATTATAGTAAAGCAGAAGTCATTTTAGGGAGTACTATCTTTTACTTCTTTTGAAGTAACTTTTGAAAGGTTAAAAACTCTTCTAATAGTTATCAAAATACAACTAATAATAACTTTCAAATGTTGAAATTCAAAATTCAGTTCATTCAACCCGATTCTTTATATTTAAGTTCATAAACCATCACAGCTTTTTTTCAATTTATAAATTTTCAAAATTTAAAATTATAAAAAAATAATAACTAAAATTTAAATATAATTTCTTTACTTTTCAAAAAGATTTCAGGAGTGCTTTCAGTGAAAGGTGACAAAATATTCATCAACCCACATAAATTAGTAAAATTGAAAAATAATGTATTCTCTTAAATCAGGATATATTTAAATTAAAATTTATATAATTTAAATATATCCTGATTTAAGAGAAGATAGAGTGTTATATATATATATATTCATGGAACCATGAGTAAGTAGTAAAGTTAGTGAATGGTGCATACCTATGGTGTATTTCCATAGCTTGATGGAACCATGAGCATCCCAATCACCTTCATGGAGATCAACACCATTAACATGGTTGGAAGCAATGTTTGGAACTAGGTGGGGTTGAGTTTTCCAAACATTATAAAATTTGTGAGCAGGTGCTTTGATTTCTGTATCAATTTCCACCTTACCTGTTAGAGCCATTCTTTGCTTAGCTCGATTTGATTTTATGACCTTCTTTCTTATATCACTCACTCTTGTTTGTGTGAAGATGGTTTGCTTTGCTTTGCTTTCCCATTTATAGACCTTGGTTGTTACTGTTTAATCATCCTAGTGGAATACAACATTTTCTCTCCACAATTATTTTTGGAATAATTTAAATATATTCCACAAAAATTTGGGATATTATAAGTTTTCTAACATTATTTGTAATTAATAATAATAATAATAATAATAGTAATAATTCATTATCATTTGTAACTTATAGAAAAAAAACATTAATATAATTCATTCTGATCTTGCTATTTTGGTCATATTAGAAGAGACAATTTGAATATGATGATTGAATTATTTTATTGAAATTTCTATAAAAATAATAAAATAGTTCCAAAATTTTGTGAATTTTTTAGAAATATATATTTAAAACGATATTGATATTATTATTATTATTATTATTATTATTATTATTATTATATCATGAGTCCATTGAATTTCTAGGTTATAAAAAGTTTACTATATAATTGTAGGATACTTTTGAAAATTTTGCAAAACTAAACTTTGATTTTCACTTCATAGGTCATTCACAGGTGTGAGCGTAATTCACAGACTGTGAACATAGTTCACAGCATCTGTCAATTGTAAAGTTTCAAAGGTATTTTAGGAAAGGGTTATTTCCAAAAACCACCCAATTTTTTAAACATTTTATTTCTAGCACCTGGTTTTGCAAACTTATATCAAACCACCCCAAAACCACCCAAAATTAAAACCACTAGTGGTTTTGGTGAGGTGTGAGTAGTTTTTGTGTGATTGAGTGGATTTTGTATTTTTGAGTAGTTTTGCTAATTATTTAATTTTAATTTTTTTTTGTTTGATAATTTAACTAAAATTTAATATTTTATTAAATAATTTAATATATTTTATTTATTTTTTAAAATTTACTAAACTAAAATATTAAATAATTTTAAATATTTTTTAATGTTTTTGTTTTTTTAATAATTTTTAATTTTTATTTTAAAATTTACTAAATTAAAAAAATTTATTATGCAGATTTAATCATTTAAAAAATATTTGGTTAAATTATCTTTAATAATTTTTTATTTAAATTTTTATTTTTTAATTTACTAAAACCTGCTGTAAGAGATTATTTAATTATAAGTATGTTTGAAATTTTATTAAAAAAATTTATATTATTATTATACTATAATTTTATAGGTTCTTAAAAATAAATATCAAAAAGTAAAAAATATTTAAAATTGAAAAATAATTAAAAAATATTGATATATTTAATAGTTATTTTATTTTTAAAAAATAAATATAAAAATAAAACTCAATTTTTCATTAAAAAGTATTTGAATTAGATAGTTTTTGGTTGTATGTATAGAATTAAAAATTAAGGTTGAAAAAAAAAATTATTAAAATTATTCAGCTAATTAAATAAAAGAATTAAAAATTTTACAAATTATTGATACTAGTTGTAGTTTAGTAAAAATAAAAGTAAGAAATTAAAACTATAAATTACTAAAGTTAATGAATTAAAAATTAAAAATTTCTAAAACTATAAAAAAAATTATTTAAATTATTTGATAAAATATTTAAAAATTTACTAAAATTATTAAATCAAAAATTTAAAATTATTAAAACTAAATAATTAGTAAAACCACACAAAAACCAATTAAAAACACAAAAACCACCCATACCTCACCAAAACCACATACACCTTACTAAAACCACTAGTAGTTTTAATTTTGGGTGGTTTTGGGGTGGTTTGGTATAAATTTGCAAAACGGGTGCCAGAAGTAAAATATTTCAAAAATTGGGTGGTTTTTGGAAATAACCCTTTTAGGAAACTTGGCCTATGGAGTGAAATCTGAACTTTAAAAAGCATGTTTTTGTATGTTTTTCAAAACAGAACTACAATTGTATTTTAAATTTTAAAAAGCCCATTTCTTAAAATTTTCACATATATATTTATATATATTGTTCTTATATTATAAACAAGTATTTTGTTATTTTTTGTTTTTAAATTATTATTATTATTATTTTATATTTTTAGCAATAGCATACATATAGAATTTCAAATAGAGTGGTTTAGAATACATAACTTTTACACGTGGAGTCATGTTGTCTATGTAAAAACTGTTATTTTAATGGTAGATCTATGACAATTTAATTATGAATTGACGAGTTGTTGTGCATGCAAGGACACATGATTTAATGGTGGACCTGGGACAATTTAATTATGAATTGATTACACTGATATGACAAGTAAAATTATATCTGGAAAGAGCGGATTACATTATTGATAAATATTTTTTATTTTTTAAAAATAAATATATAATTACATTTTAGAATAAAATCCGATTTAATTTTTCAATATGAAAACTCTATTATCCTTGAATAGTACATCATATGATATTATTTAATATTTAAGCCGAATTTATACTTTTTTTTTTTTTAGATAAAAGAATGCTTACAGTTTTCTTCATAGGTGATTTTCCTAAAATTTTCAAATAATATGATCAACAATTGCATTTATGGAAAATCAAACATGAAATTATTATTTGTCAGAATTAAATTGGGTGGTTGATTAGAGGACTATCATCAGGTCAGAGTAATGATTGTGGGCGGGCTCATATTGGGCCAGTGAGCCCACTTGCCATCTAAACCCACTAAACCTTTTCAACTGGGACGAGTGAATTAAGAATGTGGTGTTTTGCTGTAAAATGTGAACTGTTATTTCAAATATGTTAATTACTAGGCCTATGATAAAAGAATTTTTATAATATTTTCCATTTGTAAAAAAAATTCGAAATTTTTTTAAAACTATTCTTTTTAAATAATCAAAATATATTTTTAATTGTCATCTAAAAATAAATCGTCAAATTAAATGAATGTTCAATCTATTTTATACTAACTTTTACTAATTGGAATGTATTTAAAATTTAAATGGGATTGAAATATATATAAAAGTTTATAGTTATAAAATATATTTGAAAATTTAATTTTTTGAAAACTGGATTTATAATTATAAATTGTTTCATCCCGATTTTTATCTAAATACAGACTCTTTTAAATATCCGAAAAAATTTTAATAAAACGTAAATTCGTTCAAAAAGTATTTTACGTTCAAATTAACTTAAATAGGATAAAAAGAATTTGGATAACCTACTGAATTCAAAAAATTCTTCCCAAATAAAATTTGAGGATATATTTAATTTATTTTTTTAAAAAGTAATTTTTTTAATTAATTTGAAAGTAGATATGTTTTATACTTTTTAAAATAAATTTTTTTTCAAATTAATTTAAAAAAAATGGGGTGTTTGGAAGATTCCCCATAATAAAGTATACAATGCCATTTGTATTGTGTTTCAAATACAGTTTTCTCATTTTCTTATACTTCAATAGTTTTACGAGATGTATTTTGCATGGTTTAAAAAATTCCCCCCGAACCGCTTAGGTGCCCGCTTAACGCGTTGACCGCTTAGGTCCGACTAGACGTCCGCCTTTTAATTAGAGCTATTTGTCATAATTAAAATGATTTATTTGGATCTATATGAGTATATTTTATTCGTATTGCTTATGATTTTACAAGGATGAGAACGTATATGAAGTTTTAAATATGTTGGGATTTTTTTTTAAGTATAAGTTACATTTTATAGTTAGTCAATATATTTATTTATTTATTTTTAGTAAAACCGCCTAGGCCCCACCTAGTCCCCGCCTCAACCGCCTAGACCTTTTGGAGGGTCACCGCCTTGATTCCGATTTCCGATTTTTCTGGTCTTTTGTGATGTTGCCAACACAAATCTCTCAATAATTTTTCTCCCCTGACTATTAGTACTTATAAATGATTAAATTTGAAATTATTTTAAATTTATTTTAAATTATATTTATATATAGTTCTACCATATATAATTTAAGAAAAAAGAAGAAATATATTTGAAATTTTAAACATCTATATATTATAATATTATTGATATATCTAATTAAATAAATAATATTAAAATTTAATAGTATGATACTAAGACTTATAAAAAAGAATAAATTTACCTAACAAATACTAATTATTTAATTTTTTTTTAATAAAATTAATATTATAATATAGAAAATATTGGAACTTTTTTTTTTGGTTAAATTTTCATTTTTAAAATTATTTAATAAAAAGTACATATATGTACAATTCTTTTTAATTCACAATTTAACTATTATAGTATTAAAAGTAATAAAAATCACCATATTTATTTAAAAAAAAAAAAAATATTTTAGATAAAATGGAACTTTCATAAAGTCAAAATTACCACAGTCGTCTACATCTTTAACCCTAACACTACAACTATATCTCTAGAATAATTAATTTCTCAATAATAATTATATCATAACTCATAAGTCCATGATCCTCTACCTAATCTATTGGATTTTCCCTAATTTAAAAGATAATCAATGTGATCAATAAGTGATAATAATATGTTGAAGTCGCTTTAACATTTTCAACTATCACTGTTCATGTCGTAATAGCATCACTTAATCAGAAAGTGTGGACATGATTTATACACATATATATTGAGATAATTAATACCTAGTTATAGCTAGAATATTAATAGATGTTTATCTATTTTTAAATAAATAATTGTATATTACCTACTAATTTCAATCAATTAAGTACAATAAATTATCTATTAATTCTCAATCAAACTAAATAGAGAAGGGTTGCTGTAATTTTCAAAATTAAAGTATATTTAATTTCAATTTGTTCATTTATCTCTGATATTTAAAATTTTAAATTATAACCTAGTGCTATTTTTATATAATTTGATAAAGTTGAAATAATTAATATTTAATTATGACTTAAAAAATCAATAAAATGCGTATTATGTATTTTCCCAAATTATAAATAACATGGATGTCATTAATTTCTCATGAAATAATTTATTTTAAAATTATTTAGATTAATTTATTTTAATTCATTTTCATGATTATTATTTTATATATATAATAAAAAAAGTACAGTATAATTTTTTGTATATTTATTTTATAAATATTTAAATTTTTATTCTGTATAACATTATATTTTTACAATAATAACCTAATAAGTTAAAATTATATTTACTTTTTAAAATTATATATGTAATTAATTCCGTAACATTACTAAATTTAATTGGATGGTACCTATTTTTACAAAAATTTCAATTAGATATTAAAATTTAATATTTTATACATTAGGTTTTATTTATATCATTTAACAAGCATGCAAGAACATAATTTTATACCAATATTAAACAACTAATTTGTTTTGTATACAATAAGATGCATTATATGATAACATACGTCACCAATCACGATATATCTCTAGGCTATTTAAAATTGGGATAAATAATAAATTAATTAGATTATTTAAAGAAAAACATCAAATAAAGAAAGAAAACGTATGTATTTTTCTTTAATTACTTTAAAAAATTTCTAAATAAAATAAAAACATGTAGTTGGTAATAAAATCTTCCCAAGATCATCTTATATCTCATGACGGAAGTTATCACATCACCAAATTGTGATAATAGATAGATATAGAATTATATTAGTAGTTGGTGAGTATCAGAGAATAATATTGTGATTTATATTTAACTATTTTCTCTTAAATGTAAAAATTAGTTGTTGAAACTTTTCAAAAGTGATGTAATCAAAACTTGTTTGATGCTTTTAAATATTATAATTTGTTGATGTAAAGAAAATAAAAAAATCAATACTAATATAATTAGTATCTAAAATAGACAAATATAGATTACAAAGCGTAGTGAATATGGAAGTGGAAATCAATTGATTCGGGTGGACATTGTAATCTATGTAATCTATTCCCAGGACATATTCATACATCACTATTTATAATGGAATGATTTTAATTTATATTTATTGTATTATTATTATTAATTTATCATTCAGATAATAAAAGTGAGTTATATAAATTACGTAACATTATTTTTTTAAAATAGATTTTTTTAGTTGGATAAATAAGGAATTTTGTTGTAAATAACTCCACACGATTTATAAAATATATTTGAATTATTTTTTAAAATTTGGTTTTTATGAAAAATGTTGGTAGTTTTACTGTGATTTTTTCTAAAATTTGGAAAATAGTTTATAAACTATTTTTCATTTAAGATTTTCATTCAGGTGTGATAGAAATATTATTAGTTATACCACTATTTTCAATAAATAATATTTAAAAATATCTCAATTTTTTCGGTCTAAATTTAAAAAGAGATAATCTCAAAATATCAACGAGCATGGTTATGAAAATCTCCCTTTTACCTTATCATTTTAAAGATGATGAAATTTTAATAGAAATTTTTGGATTTTGGTAGAGCTCCGGTTTCTCGGATTGATAGTTGAACGAAAAAGATTCGATAAAATAGAAATTTCCAAAGCTATGCATGTTATTATTATTATTTTTTATTTTTATATTTTTTTTAAGAAGCCTGTGTATTCGAATTATTTTATTTTAAAATAACATTACTTTTAGCATTTTTCATTACCGTTTAGTCATTTTCAAATAAGATTGTAAAATGGAAAAAAACATCAATAATAATTTCAAAACTAAACATTAAAAAAATAATAATAAAACTCAATATCTTTGGAGAATAGTTTTTTAAAAAGAATATATAAAAATATTCATTAAATATTTATATATTTATTCAATATGATTTTTTTAAATTAAATTAATATATACATAAATGGAAATATTTTTCCCTAAAAAATGGAAATATTAAAATCCAAAGAGTATATTTGTGATATTTTCATCCCATACCTGTCCTTTAACATCATCTTAACAATTGTGCCACTATTTCATTCCTCACATATTACTAAATTTCTTTTAATCTACTGTGAATGGCACTCACCAAATTCTTCATCCCATCAAATTTCACCATCTAAACCTTTACGGCATTATTTGTAGGACTCTCCACTCTAACTAACCACATTGTGCCACATATCCTATAATTAATTTCCTACATTTAATCATGTAAGAAAAATTGAGTCACAAGAAGAGGAGTTAATCCTCTATATAAAGGCAACATTTTAGTCCAAGTCCAAACACAATTACAATTTTCAAGTCAAAATGGCATTAAGGGGTAAGATTGAGGCTGATTTGGAGCTGAAGTCATCTGGTGATAAGTTCTACAAGACTTTAAGTGCTCAAGTTCACCAGGCACCTATTGCTTCAAGTAAAATCAAATCTATAGACCTTCATGATGGTCACTGGGAACACCCTGGAGCTATCAAGCAATGGACTTATGTCATAGGCACTCTCTATAACCATCAGGAAAAAACTACCATTATCCTGATGCACAAAATTTGAATCCAACCACTTTTCCGATGACACATAACCATGTAATTAATTTTGATTGGAGAGGATATGAGCGTGTTTGGTATGATTTATATAAACACTTTTATAATTTTTTTTATTTCAAAGTATTTTTACTATGCTATTTGGTTAAAAATTTAGAAGTGTTTATAAATTAAAAAAGTACTTTCAGTGAAAGCACCTAAGTTGGTGATTTTGGCAATGTGCTTCTGCTGGTCAAAAGCACATTCTATTCCAAACGCCCTCTAATATTTACTAATATCATATGTGAATAATGACATACTGATTTTCCAATCAAAATTAACTATAATATAGTTATGAGGATTGGCTGCTTAAATCCTATATGGTGTCTCAAGTCCTTTTTTATCATTGTTTTAAATGGTTTATAGTTTTTGATTTACTTTTCTTTTAATAAACTAAATACACAGATGGAAAGACTGAGATATTCAAGGAGAAAATACACTTTGAGGACAAAGATAAAACCATTATCATGGAATGTGTTGATGGTCATCTTCTCCAAAAATACAAGAAATATATAATAACTCTCCATGTTAAGAACCAGGGACAAGGTGGAGTGGTGAAGCTGGTCATAGAATATGAGAAAAACAATGAGGCTGATGAACTTCCTCACAATTATTTTGATTATGTAGCTGATTTTATCAAAGACCTTGACAACCATCTCGTCAAAGTTGCTTAATATATATATATATATATATATATATATAAATAAAGGTATGTATGAACATGCAACAATGGTGATAAATAAAGTGTAGAGGTTCTGTTTACATATGTGATGCAACTCTAGCTACACTACTATGAAGTGGTATATATTATATCAATAAAATGTTAAAATGAGTAAGTCTTGTTTTGTCTTTATTTTGGAATTTTTTTTCCCGTTAAAATTTAGAATTTTGGAATATGTGTCTTTGTATATTTCTTTCCCTCACTTTAATTATAGAAGACAATATAATATAAAGAACATTTATTTAAACTCTTTACATTCATACTTTTTATACAATTATCAAAATAATATAAAGTGAAACTCTCCAAAATATTGCTCCAATCATTCACACATAACTGGTAAAAAATAATAATAATGTTTTTTGGTAATATTATATCCTTACACCCTCTCTTAAGTTGAAGTATGTAGCATACCGAACTTGGATAGTAAAGCATCGAACCGTCCTTTACTAAGTGTCTTCGTCAAAATATCAGCACACTGAGTAGAAATATGAGATATGAGAATCAAACTTCACAGTAATTCATCACGAAAAAAAGTGAGAATCCATCTCAATAAACTTAACACGCTTATAAAAATATCAGATTCACACCAATATGAAAAGTTGCCGTACTATCACAAAAAATTTACATCGGAACGAGATGTGAGAAACTTAGGAAACAGAGCCATTTAAACTCAGGACAGTTATGAAAAAATACTCAACCTCAGCAGAGGATCTAGCCACAATGGGTTATTTCTTGGTTTTCCATGGAGGAGACTCCTAACTGGACAAACCACCCCATGAGAGAACGGCGAGTTAAGAAGAGCTGTCTATTCGTAAAAAAAAGTACCATGTTCGGGTGCCTTTCAACGAACCACCCAGCGCTGGGTGCTAGTGATCAGTCATTGGATCTTTCAAAAACTTAATAAAAATATGAAAGAAATCCTAATGTCAAAACCGATTAAAAAAGCACGAATTTAATCTTCTAAATAAAGAAAAATATAACATAATCAAGAAGTTTTTATTTATTTATTTATTACTATCTTGACCAATCCAATTCTTTAATAAATCAACTGAAAACTGGTACTGCATCATTCTTTTCCATTTATAAAAAGTTTTCCCTCAAAGTTTTTATAAAATATCTTTAGAAGAGGCCAATGTCGAATTGTTTCTACTTATTTTCTTCCCCACATATGCATTAATGATAATTTGGAAAAGCTATGTATATTAACACTCTTTTGGAAAAATATTTTGGCAATATGTAATGGATCATTAGTTTTTTTTACAGCGAATTAACTATCATAAAAATAGAGAGATCCATACTAAATATTCGTAAAAGGCTAATAAAGAAATCCATATCCACACTAAGGGCCTGTTTGGACAGACTGATTTTTGACTTCTAACTTCTGAAAGGTGTTTCAGATGGTGTTTGGGTAACTGGCAGAAGTGCTTCTGCCCTCCCGAAGCTCTCCCAGATGAAGTAAAAAATATTAGCTTTCTGAAAATGACTTCCACTTCTCTCCTTCTACCGACAGAAGTCAAAAGTAAAAGCAATCCCAAACAAACCCTAAGTATGTGATTTAAGCAGGAAATTACCCATTTTTTCTTTGAGACGAATTCAAAATTGTTCGAATTGTAAGACTAATACCGAAATCCATAGACAAGTCTTTCGAATGTGATTTTCATAGATTCTTAATTAATCTACAAAAGTTCTTTACCACTTCTTTGACGAGTGGTGGTAAAGACAACGCATCCTCCATTTCATTCCTCAAACCATTGTATTGTTGTAAACAAATCACAATAATGTTTTTTATCACTTCAATGGAAATGATAACAAATTTTTCTTCCACTTTGATCAGTATTGGAGATGAATCCCTAATTACAATCTCCATATTTTATTTGTTCTAGAACCAACTTCAATCGGGAATGGCTTAAAATTTTTGAATCCAATACTGATCCCTTTAAATTCATATTCGAGATATTAGAATTGTAATTATATACTTCAACAAATCAAACTGGAACAATAATTTATTTTAAAAATTTTCGTGAATACAATCATGATATTGATGGTATAGAACCTAGACATAATTACTAGGGTAAAAATACTGTTCACTCATTTATTTTTTCACCGACCAATTTTACACGAGTTCAAACATTCTACGATAAAGCTCATTAACGCCTCCTTTATATTTAAGTTTATAAAGCAGAAGCAATCCCTCTACAATTGTAACTCTCCGCTCTTTTCAACATTCATAATCTCAAATAATGGCTCTACTTCTTCAAATTAATAAAAAAAAAAAGCTTTCGACATCCAACATCCCAGAAAAAATCTTAAATACCTACATTGATGTTGTAACTACTCTTGTGGTTAATTCTGGCGTCTACGTCGATTTTGTGGCAATATTACTGAAACCTGCATCAACTGTTGCATAATTAAACTCATATGTGATCTAGTTCAACCATTGATATCATCAAAATGGTAACTTTATTCACCAAAGTCACACATATTGATACAAAATAGAAACAAAATATGGATTATGTTTTATTTACCTAAAAATATTTTTTAAAAATATAATATCATAGAAATTATTTTAAAAGTAAAAAATATTTAAATTAAAAAAAATTCAATTAATTAGATGAAATAGATGAGAGGGTAGACATTAAACTGCTTTAAAATATATAAATTCTATATACCCTAAAGTGAAGGACAAGCAGTTTGAAATTGGAAAAGTAATTATATAGTGCCACATGTCCCTCATTAATTTCCAACTTTTAACCATGGATAGGAGAGGAGTTAATAGCTAAGAGCATCTGCAATGAGACTGTTAATTTTCTGATTTGCACCGTTTACGTTATATAGGTATCCTATAATTTTTATTTGTATAGGTATTTCTCCACGACCAACTCAACATTTTTTAATATAATTATATTTTATCTAATCAAATTAAAACATTTAAGCAGTTTTCATCTAACCAAAATCAATTAAAAACTCTTCTGCCCTCCTTAAATTTAGGTGCTACATAGTGTTGACACCCTCTTGACTGTGGTGCCATGTATATTCCAATTCACGTTGGAGATGCTCTAATATAATGGAATGTTAATCCTCTATATAAAGGCAAGGTTACAACAACATTTTAATCCAATTCAAAATGGCTTTAAGAGGCAAGATTGAGGGTGATGTGGAGCTGAAGTCATCTGGTGATAAGTTCTACAAGATTTACAGTGCCCAAGTTCACCAAATGCCTACTGCTTCAGCCAAAATCAAATCCGTAGACCTTCATGAAGGTCACTGGGAACATCCTGGTGCTATCAAGCAATGGACTTATGTGATAGATGGCAAGACTGAGATATTCAAGGAGAAGGTACACTTTGATGACAAAGACAAAGTCATTACCATGGAATGTGTTGGTGGTCATGCTGTCCAAAAATACAAGAAATTCAAATCGATATTTCATGTTGAGAACAAGGGACAAGGTGGAGTGGTCAAGCTGGTTATGGAATTTGAGAAAAACAATGTGGCTGATGAACTTCCTCACAAGTATTTTGATTTCGTGGCTGATTTTATCAAGGATATTGACAATCATCTTGTCAAAGTTGCTTAACATATATATATGTATATGGGTATGTGTGTGTGGACATGTAACAGTGGTGATAAATAAAGTGTAGAGGTTGTGTTTATATATGTGATGCAACCCAAGCTACACTACTATGGTGTGGTATATATCATAATCTATGAAGTACTAAAAGTAATAAAAATAGTTGTCTTTTATTTTGGAAAATTTTCTTTTTGCCTAAATTTTTAAAATATATTCTAGTCCACCATTCTAAGATAGTTCAAATCTACCACTCAATGACTTTAATTCTCTTCGAGTGCAAATTTGTATTGGCTTTCAGACACCATATGACCTTGATAAGAAATTCATACTAAGTTTGAAAAAAAAAAAAAAAAAAAAAAACTGGGGCAAGACATGCAAAATAATCCTCAAATGCGGGTCATACTCCTCTAGTGTCTTAAAATATACTAAAATATCATACATCTTGAAGACGTGGTTTATAAGATTATGAAATTCATTGGCACGTTAGTGAATCCAAATTGCATTACTATAAACTCACTGTATCTTGTTCGAAATACACATTGTCACCTCCAACTCTTCGTGACGCATAATGAAAGTAAATTTAAAACTAATTAGTTAAGAATTTAGATAGCTAATTTCGTTGAATTGAGATAAAAACAAACCCTAATTTAAGAAAAAAGATATAGAAAAGCCGAAATATTTTCGTAAGAATAAAATAAAATTTGAAAAAAAAAATTAATTTTTGAATATCTCAAAAGAATATTTATAATAGAAAATCTAATAAAATTTAATTTAAAAAAATTAATGAAATAAATAAATAAATATATAAATTTAATCCTCTAAATAAAAAAAAATAAATTATAAATAAAAAAATTTATATCATAATACAGAAATTATATATTTTCTTTATCCGGTTTTTTAATAAACCCATTCACATTAGTTTGATTCACAACTAATAATACCTGAACTTTAGATTGATTTTCGAAAATATCCATGCATCAGTCCACATATTATCATTATAAAGAGAGTTTACTTATTCTTCACCTCAACATATTCACCTAGTAGTTGTCTATACAAAGAAAGAATTTTCTTTCGAATAAATAAAATCGGTGAACTCTATAGTCAATTATGAAGACTTTATTTAACAATGTAATAATACGAAGAAGAAAAGAAGAATTATCTGGAGAAAAGAAGTTAGAAAAAAGTAATTTTAGGTTAAACCACTTGATTTTTATTCATTTACTTTGACAACCTTTAATTGTAAAGGGATAAGGGCATTTAAAGCCCCAAAATTTGGCCTTGAAGTTTGTATGTGTTAGGGTTTGACAAAAATTGGTATTCAATATACTAGTCTTTATTTGGAAGCTGAAAAAGATTTGAAGACTCTTTTGGAAGTGAAAGATTTGAAGACTGTTTTGGAAGTATTATATTTGACTAGGAATTGTATTTATGGCTTATTAGAATTGCAATTAGGAAAGAATCTTTTTCCTCTTTTTTAGGAATTCTAGTAATAATAGGTTTTCTAGTTTATTATGATTTACTTGGTAAGTAAATCATTGTTCACTATAAATATGATGCTGTAGTCTTCAATTGTAGAGACACAAATTGAGAGATCCTGAGTGTCTTGTGAGTTTCTTTCTTGTGAGCTTGGGTGAGACTTGTAATTGAGTTAGAGAGTGTTTTCTGGTTGTGGTTGTAATATCTTTTGCTACATAGTGAAAATCTCTGTCCGTCCTGACGTCCGTGGTTTTTCCCGTTTTGGGTTTCCACGTAATCTTGGTGCGTTAATATTTTGTTTCTTGTCTTTTGTTTTGTTTACTTATTAATCGAGATAAATTCCGCTGCGACGAGCCCGATTTTCCTAACAGTATGGAGGTTGAGATGATAAATTTTAATTTCAGAGCGCGTTTAAACTATTTTTGCGTACACGTGGACGTTTAACGTGATATGCAGCAAGAATATCATTTGTTAAATGCAAATTGGGGGTTAGGTTTTCAACATTATTCTGAGTAAAAATCAGTGATGACAATGACAATAGCAGCCAGTTGAAAGAGGGGGTTCGTTTCTTGAATATGCCCAACAAATTGCCAAAGCCCAAATTTTTTCAATCTTACACCGACAAAACTACAAACACAAGAACCTAACGCACCGTGATTAGATTCGTTATATGTCTTGTGTGGAAAGTCTTCCTGAAAATATGGTGTTCAGGCAGCGGGTCCCATTGGGTAGTAACGGCGGTACAAGATGGTTTGACGGATCGGTAGATTATTTCAAGGGGAGGTCGGTGACCGATGGGCTGGTGAATTATCTTGAGGGGAGGTTGATGAGTGATCCTTAGTTTGGAGGATCGGTGGACTAACTCGAAGTGAGGCAATGTGGCCCTTAGTTTGAAGGGGAGGATTGTTAGGGTGTCAAACCCAAAACCACATCGGTAATACAAAAAGATAATGACTTGTATATAAAGCATACAGAGAACTCCATTAGTATGAGACCTTTTGGGTGGTGGTATCCAAGAACAAATCCGTGCGGGCTCGACCCTGACCTAAAGCGGATAATATTATACTAATGTGTTGGAGTTAGGGAGCGGCTCTGAAGAGTCCAACAAAATGAAGGCTCAGGGTCGAAATGGGAACCTAGGGCCGAATCTGACTTTAGGGTAAAACTGACATGTTCTTGTTTGAAAGTAGTAGCTATAAAATCACGGGAGTAAATTGCACTCCCCTGAACGATAATTAACTACTGATAGATATACCCCTATTTTTTTTTTACTTAATTGACATTCAACCCCTTGACCGTAAGATCTGTTAGTTTGACTTAGTTGACCTTTTGAAAAGTCTATTCTACCCCTATTTAACATATTGATTTTTTTAAAAAAAAAATTATTACTTCAACAATTAAAAAATTTGAAGTACATATTAATTTATATTTATTTATTTAGTTTTTTTAATAATATGATTTTTTTTTTATATTTAAGAATATTTATAGTATTTACCTATATTTTATTAAAATTTCATATAATATATAGTTTATTTCCTACTATTTTCCAAATAAACAATAAATATATTGTTTAATGTAAAATTATTATTATTATAAATTTTTTTTTAGTCAAATAGACATGGAAACTAATTTTATATATTTTATTATATACTCCAAAATAATATTTAACATTTAATTGATAAATAATTTTATTTCTACTAAATTTTGTTAATATATATAGTTTATAAATAATTTTAAAATAAAATTTAATTAATATTAATAAATTATTCAAATAAATTAAGATTTCTAAAAATAATTCATCCATTAATAATAAATTAAATATCTTATATTCAAAATAATATTTTTAAAATTTATTCATTAATATATAAAATGAAATATGTCATATAATTATTATTTAATACATTTAAATTTAAAGAACTATTCAAATATGTTTATTTAATTTAAATAATATTAAAAAAATTATTAAATGTATAAATTATGAAAATTATATTAAAAAAAATAAGTTATATTATAATTTAGATAATTATTTTAAATTATTTTTATATATATATTTTGATAACCGCGCAAAGAGCGATTATTACCTAGTTGTCATTATAAAGAGAGTTTACTTATTCTTCACCTCTAACATATTCACCTAGTAGTTGTCTATACAAAGAAAGAATTTTCTTTCGAATAGATAAAATCGGTGAACTCTATAGTCAATCATGAAGACTTTATTTAACAATGTAATAACACGAAGAAGAAAAGAAGAATTATCTGGAGAAAAGAAGTTAGAAAAAAGTCATTTTAGGTTAAACCACTTGATTTTTATTCATTTACTTTGACAACCTTTAACTGTAAAGGCATAAGGGCATCTAAAGCTCCAAAATTTGGCCATAAATTTTAATATAATTCCCCAACTTTGAGTTGGGTCAAATAAGCCTCTAAATTATAATTGAGAGGGTCAAACACACCATTGAAGCTTGTATGGAGGTTGAGATGATAAATTTTAATTTCAGAGCGCGTTTAAACTATTTTTGCATACACGTGGACGTTTAACGTGATATGCGGCAAGAATATCATTTGTTAAATGTAAATTGGGGGTTAGGTTTTCGACATTATTCTGAGTAAAAATCAGTGATGACAATGACAATAGCAGCCAGTTGAAAGAGGGGGTTCGTTTCTTGAATATGCCCAACAAATTGCCAAAGCCCAAATTTTTTCAATCTTACACCGACAAAATTACAAACACAAGAACCTAACACACCGTGATTAGATCCGTTATGTGTCTTGTGTGGAAAGTCTTCCTGAAAATATGGTGTTCAGGCAGCGGGTCCCATTGGGTAGTAACGGCGGTATAAGATGGTTTGACGGATCGGTAGATTATTTCAAGGGGAGGCCGGTGACCGATGGGCTGGTGAATTATCTCGAGGGGAGGTTAATGAGTGATCCTTAGTTTAGAGGATCGGTGGACTAACTCGAAGTGAGGCGATGTGGCCCTTAGTTTGAAGGGGAGGATTGTTAGGGTGTCAAACCCAATATCACATCGGTAATACAAAAAGATAATGACTTGTATATAAAGCATACAGAGAACTCCATTAGTATGAGACCTTTTGAGTGGTGGTATCCAAGAACAAATCCGTGCGGGCTCGGCCCTGACCTAAAGCGGATAATATCATACTAATGTGTTGGAGTTAAGGAGCGGCTCTGAAGAGTCCAACAAAATGAAGGCTCAGGGTCGAAATGGGAACTTAGGGTCGAATCTGACTTTAGGGTAAAACTGACATGTTCTTGTTTGAAAGTAGTAGCTATAAAATCACTGGAGTTCTCATGCAACTTGAAGTCTAGATGAGCATAAAAAAAAAAAAAAGTCATTAATAATTAAATAATAATAAAATATAATATTGCTTAACCATTCAAATACTAAATCTATTATAATTTGAAAATAATGATATAAAAAAATAAACAGTTATAATCCCATTAAAATTCTAATTATTAGGAGATATTCTCTTCTGAAAATTCTATAAATAAAAAGTCATTACATACTAAAAATTCATTCAAAAACACCTTATAGAAACGCTACTAAAATCCTCTCAAAATTCAATATTTAAGGTCTTGCAAAATAAAGAAGAATATTTTCCTCTCAAACTTTCTGCACCACGGTCACACACTCTTGTTAATAAATTTATGAATTAATCTATTTTAAAAAATAAAATTTATGAAAATTTATTTTACAATTTTCTTTTATCATATTTTGTAATTTTTAGAAAATTAACTTATAAAATTACACAAACTTAATAAGAACTAAAAAGAACTATAATAAAATTATGTTGAAAAATAAAGATAAATCAATATTTAAAAAAAATATGGTAAGTGATATTTCCCTTAATTCAATTTTAATAGAATGGAGTAGATAGGGGTCGTCCCTAAACCCATTTAAATTATGTCAATTCCATATATCCTAAACCAAAGGTTACTAATTTGAAATTGGAAAAGTAATCATATTGTGCCACATATCCCATAATTGATTTCAAACTTTTAATCATGAATGAAAAATTAGTTACCTTTAGTAAATACTTCTCTATGGATGCTTTTAGGCAATACCCCACATTTGAAATTTAGGTGCATAATTATTTCAGCATAAGAAGATCAATTAACACATTATATAAAGGTAAGGTTATAAGAACATTTTAATCCTAAGTCCAAATATACAAGTTCAATTTCCAATTCAAAATGGCTTTAAGAGGTAAGATTGAGGCTGATGTTGAGGTGAAGTCTTCTAGTGATAAGTTCTACAAGACATTGAGTGCTCAAGTTCACCAGGTTCCTACTGCTTCAACCAAAATCAAATCCATAGACCTTCATGATGGGCACTGGGAACATCCTGGAGCTATCAAGCAATGGACTTATGTCATCGGTACTCTTTATATCCAATATAAGGGAAAAAGAGAGAAATTATAAAATAATTTTAATTTTTCAAACATTTATTATTCCACTCCTGATTTTAATTTTAATTACAATTTTTTTTTCCTGATTTGATTCGATATACACATCATCCCTTTAAAAAAATTAGTTATTTTGGTTGAAATAGTGATTTTTTTTCTTTAACGTTAATGAAAAAAAAAAACATAGGTGTAATAGTCATTTTGAGTTGTATCAACGAAAATCACTCTAATTTTTTAAATTTGGATGGATTGTAACCATGCTAAGAAGGAGGAGGATTTATATAATTTACCAAAAAAAAATTCAAATAATCGGCATAATGATTAACACAACACTTCAATTTATTTTAAATTATGTTTTCTACTATACGAGATTTTAATTTAACCTCTTAATTATATATTATCTGAGTCAATTTTCATTTATTTGATATATAATTCAAAGCCAAATATATATATATAATAATCTTATTAGGCCATCTATTACCGGAGTGAAAAGAGGTAAATGGGTCTAATATTATATAGTTGAAAAGGTAAATATTAAATAATTAGATGGTTAAATTAAAGAATAATTTTTATTTTTATTTTTTTAATTTTCTAATAAACTATACACAGATGGAAAAACGGAGGTATTCAAGGAGAAGATACACTTCGATGACAAGGACAAAATCATTACCATGGAAGGTGTCGATGGTCATCTTCTCCAAAAGTACAATAAATATAAAATAACACTTCATGTTATGAACAAAGGACTGGGTGCAGTGGTGAAGGTGGTGGTAGAATATGAGAAAAAGAATGAGGCCGATGAACTTCCTCACAAGTATTTTGATTTCGTTGCTCATGTTATCAAAGACGTCGATAACCACTTCCTCAAATGAGCTTTATTATCACTATTATATTAAATATGTCAAAGAAGATGTACTACTTGTTATATGCTGGTTTAAGTTACTATAAATAAATGGTATGGAGGCTAATCAAGGTTGTGGTCACAATGTTATTCGTCCGATGATGGTGTCCTCCATCAAAGAAAAGTAAATAAATGGTGTGGTGTGCATGAAGTTGTACTCAATAAAGTGTGGAGGTTGTGTTTATATATGACGCAGAATGGAAGAAAAAAAATATAAATAAAGACTGTTTAGACTCTGAACAACTATGAGAGTTCTAGATGTTTGAGCCGTCTCAGATGAAGATGAAAGAAAGTTATTTATTCTTTTACTTTTCTTGGGAGAAAAACAAAAATATATATCAGTACAACGTTATACTAATGGGTATCTCAGATCAATGTGACAAAAGAGATATGAGCTTCGTCCACTCAACAGCTCATAATTGAATATAGGAAGCAGGCCCATCAGTAAGCAACCAATGAAATGATGCGTGTGAAAACGTGAGATCTTCAACCTACTTCATTCTTGCATTCACCAACATAATTCGGTCACGAGTTTTCATAGACTGATTATACTCGGTCATAAGTGTTAGGCGACCAATTTCGTTTGACCGGGACGATGAAAATTTCTAATTCAAGGGAAGATAAACCTTAATAAGGGAAAATTCTATTTCAGAGAAATAAGATATTCAAAAGTTGAAAGATGAAAAGATATTTTATTGATGAAAGGAAGCCCCTTATATAGGGGTTACAACCTAGATCAAATAGAAATCATTTTAAGAAGGAAATTTCTAAATTAAATAAAAATCCTTTTAACAAGGAATTTCTCTAATATTTTAGAAAACCTAAAAAGAAAACAAATAAATGAAATAAGGAAAATAAATCCTAAATCCTATTAGGAAATAAACTTTAAAATAATAAATCTTAAAATAATTAGGGCTTCTTTCTAATATTGACCCGGTCCAAGTCTTCCATAAAATTTAAGGCTAACCGATCCGCATCATTCCCTTCCACTTTAGAAGAACTCGTCCTCGAGTTCTTATCAAATAGCTTTTGAGAGTGTAAAAATTATTTCCACCTTTTTTTTCTTCCACATATATATTGTCTTCAATAATAATATTTTGATGATGCCGAAGTCAAATAATCTTTAAAAAAAATATTTTGGTAACATGAGTTAAATCTCCAGACTTCTTGTAGAAAATAAAGTGCGCCATTTTTGAAAACCTGTCATCTATAACAAAAATAAAGTCAGATTCACATTGAGTACATGGAAGGCCGATAATGAAATCCACATCCGCTTCTGGCAAAATAGAATCTACTTCTACTTCTAGCAAAATTAAGCCTACTTTTGCTTGTACTTTCTCTTCAGTTTGAGGTGAATCCTTCTCGATTACAAAATCACCGTCAGATTTGATCGTGATCTCACTTGATATTTTTTCTGTCATTGTAGATTTTTCTTCCAATTTAGTTGGTCTCACAGATCCAGTAAGCAAGATTACAATCTTCTTTTTATTCCACTTGAAGGTTTACGAATTATTTTCTCTTTTGTATACAACATTCAGATCAAATAACCAAGGTTGCCCAACGAGACTCTACATGTATCAATATCCATAACATCACAAATAACAGTATCTGAATAAGATTTACCAATCGAAATAGGTACTCTACATATTCGATTTACTTCAATCAACATACCTTCTTTCTTCCAAAAAGTCTTGTATGGTGAAGGATGAGGTTCTGTTGGTAATTGTAGGATCTCCATCAACTTTTCAGCAATTAGATTTTCATAACTGCAACTATCTATAATCATCCTACAAACAGCATCTCCAACACGAGAATATGCTTGAAAAATCTCCATATCTGATTTTGCATCTTGATTATCCCCATGGACGAACACTGCTCTAATAGTAATTGACGCAGAACGGAAGCAAAAAATATAAATAAAGACTGTTTAGACTCGTTCATGAGTTTTGGTAGACTGATTATACTCGGTCATGAGTGTTGGTTGACCAATTTCGTTTGGTCGGAGCGATGAAACTCCCTAATCCAAGGGAAGATAAACCCTAATCCAAGGGGAAACTCTATTTCAGAGAAAAGAAAATATTCAAAAGTCGAAAGATGAAAATATGTTCAATTTATGAAAGGAAATCTCTTATATAGGGGTTACAACCTAGATCAAATAGAAATCATTTTAAGAAGGAAATTTCTAAATTAAATAGAAATCCTTTTAAGAAGGAATTTCCCTAATATTTTAGAAAACCTAAAAAGAAAATAAATAAATGAAATAAGGAAAATAAATCCTAAATCCTATTAGGAAATAAACTTTAAAATAATAAATTCTAAAATAATTAGGGCTTCTTTCTAATCTTTATCCGGTCCAAGTCTTCCATAAAATTTAAGACTAACCGATCCGCATCAATATATGTGATGCAGCTGTGACTAAACTAACTAGTATTAATTTTTGGATTTATATGGATCTATAAAATCAAACATAGATATATTCAAAATATCTACAAATATATTACAAACAAGATCACTGTCTTGGGAAAATTCGATTAGTTCTGATATCGTTTGTTGAAAAAATTGGTGATCCATTACATATAGATAAGTATTGATAGTCATAAAGAAAAACAAATATATACAATGTAAGAAAATAAAGATAAAAAATAAGACACGAGGTTCTACGTCGAAATCCAAAGCGGGGGTTCTATGTGGAAATCCAAAGCGGGAGATGTCCACAGTCGTCAAGACAACAAGAGACTAATTCATTATATAAGAATAAAGCAACATGTATTACAAGAATACCACTCTCTTACTCCTCAACCTGACTACATTGATTACAGTCTCGTACATAAGCTCTCCTCATATGACTCTCACGAGATATCAAGACTCAATCTTAAAACTCAAGATCTCCATGGTCTCCATGGTTTTCAGGTCCCTAATGGGCACCTCCCAAACTTAAGTTGTTCTCTCAAGAGACCTAATAATAGACACAAGCATCATATTTACAGCATCAGGTTATTTAGTCACAAAGTAATACTAAATCCTTAAGAAAACCTTTCCTTATTTAGGATTCTCGAAAATCTCTTTTCTAATGAGATCCACTTTAAGAAATATCATTCTTAATCAACTATTACGCTTAAAAAAACTTCAAGTCCTTTCTAAATTACTAAATAAATTATGGATACCAGAGTATATCTGAATTCTCATCATAATTCGGATGAAACGCCCCTTAACAATAATTTCCCCTATCTATTTTCGATGGTCACAACTCAATAACAAAGTCATCATACTCTATTATGAAGGTATACTCACTCAAATACGACCCATCTAAAGGTTAACCACTTGAGAACCATCAACTCAAGATTTTTTTTCTAGGCACATGTCAAAATACTTGCTGAATAAACCATGATGCAGCTCCCTCCACTAGCTTTTAGAAAATTCATCAGACATTGACATACTTTCCACCACACCTATATCCATGTTGACCAAATGTCCGTGAAATTATGGACACACTAGATCTATTCCATCTTTTATCATGGCAACCTCGGTGGTTTACAACTTGCCATTAGAAAACCTATCCCACCATACAGTCAGAGCCTTTGCAAAACTGCTTCTCATTGTATTTCCTTATTCGAGTTCACTAGCCAATTTATCAAAATTATCATCCCATACATGAATAATGATGCTTGTGACTAAGTATTTGGATATACAAGGTAAAACAAACATGCACAAGGTAAGAAAATAAAAATAAAAAATAAGACATGATTTTATATGAAAACTCAAAGTGGGAGAAATCCATAGTCATTCAGACGACGAGAGATTAATTCATTATAAAAATAAAATAACGGTTACAACCATAGTATCACAATTTTACTCCCAATCCAATTACATTATCCTTGTATCATTTATAGAGAAATAAAAAATATAATAAAAAAGAATACCTAAGACAATATTTTTGTAATTTAAGATATAAATTTCATTTTGGGATATAAGAAATGAAGTAAATAATAATAATAATCTTATTATTATTATTATTTATAAGGCAAAAATAGGTCAGAACTCCCTCAAGTTGTCCTGTTTTCCTAGGTAAATACCTAAACTATACGGATTTCCACCTGGATACTTCAATTTGTAAAAAATGCTAACACTGGATACCTAAAGCGAGTGGTGATTTTGTTGGGTCTCGAAAACTTCTAATTTTATTTAATGGTGGTTGAATATAATCTCATTTCTCCAAAAGTTGATTAGTCCAATAAGTAAGCAATACTTATTTGTTGTCAATGTCATATATACAATTGTCAACTCACCCACCTTCATAAATCACTCATCTGAGTTTTTGTTTTTGGTTCAGTTAAAATTTTACACAGATTGAAGCAAGCAAATGTCTGACAAACAAGCGGAGGAAGCAATGGTCTCAATCATCAACGAAGCAGAGCAGGAAGAGAAAAAGGACAATATCAACAAGTCCACGTTTGGCTTCAAAAGCTTCCTCTGACATGGTGGCTCTGTCTATGATGCTTGTTTCAGTTGTGCTTCTAATCAGGAATGTACTTATGGATGTTCAATTCACACACCCTAAACCCCTAATTCGATTTATTTAATGTTGAATGAATTATTTTGTTGACCTGGACCCAAAAATATAACCATTCACGCGCCTTCAAATGTTGTTAGCCCACGACAAATGCCAACTCAGCTTCAAGTACCTAGTGTTAGCATTTTTTACAAATTGAGGTATTCAGGTGGGAATCCGTATAGTTTAGATATCTACCTAGGAAAACAGTACAACTTGAGGGAGCTCTGACTTATTTTTGCCTATTTATAATAATAATAATAATAATTATTATTATTATTTATAATAGAGTATTTTTTATTTATTTTATAGTAATATGCAAATAGGATACTATAAAATTTCAATTTAATTATTACCATATAAAATTTTTGGCAGAGTGAGAAATTTACTCGTTTCCCTCTATAAATTTATCGTACCAAGAATGTCACCAACATATCTAACTCAGATTTGGACTTTTAAAAAGTTATAAATTTAAAAAATAGATTTGAACTTTAAAAAAATTATAAATTTATAAAATAAAATAAAAATCAAACCAACCCTATCCTTTAAAATACAATAATTGAAAATGCCTAACTTTGATAACCACAGTTGGAGAGTCATTTTATGATGATGGATGAAATAAATTCGTGATTTGGCCTTAGTAGCAATAATGAACACTAGCATGATAAGTCAAAATTTCTAGGGCATAATTATATAATCTACTCAATTTATCAATTTTAAACCCACCTATGTAGGTTCTATTCTATTGATGAATGGTTGATCCAGCTTATTCGACTAGCTTTTTAAATCCTATTAATGGTGAGGATGCCTTCAATCACACGTCATTTTTTATTGGTTTGAATCTCAAGAATTTTTATTTTAATCTATTCCTTTTCTGGAAATATTTTATATAGATGGATTTTTTTAAAAAAAAATAGTTTAAGATTTTTTTTAAAAATTTATTAATTGATATTTTATTAAAATGAAAATCGAAAAAATTATATTTGGTAGTCAATATAAATAAAATTATTTCATAAAACATTATTGTTTACCAGTCTGATCCACGATTATGGATATATTTATATCAGATTTTTAATTATTGATTAAATAAGTGGTTTAGAAGGTGGGTAACATTAAATAGTTATAAATCAATAGTTGGATTAAATATTTAGTATTAATTTTAATTTTAGTTGTTAATAAAAAATTATTGTAAATATAAATATAATTGAAAAAGTAATATAATAAAACAATTTTAACATTAGAATTGAAAGTCATCTCTAATCTTTTTCATAAATACTATCTGAAAGGTTAAACGCAGTTATCAAACTCGTATTTTTTTTTTTAAAAAATAATTTAAATTTTCACCAAACATATACCATATTTTTTTAGCCCAATTATTAAAATTCAACACAGAAAACACATCAGCTGGTGCTAGTTTACAAGTTAGGGGTGGACATACCCGCGTTAGGTTGGGATGATTGTTCAATTCAAATCGAATTGAAAATTAAATATTAAAAATAAAAATTGTACAAAAACTATACTTTACTTTTCACTTGATATCGTAATTAAAATAAAATTTTAAAAATATATAAAAATTAGATATAGAATGAAATTGTAATATGATATAATAAAAAGAAAATCATAATTATATCATTTTATAATGTGCATGCATAAAAACTGGATTGAATTGCATTACAAATTTTTAACACCAATCCATAAAAATTGAGATTTATATTTTTCAATCGTATTTTTAATCCAATTAAAATTTATATTTTTCAATCGTATTTTTAATCCAACTAAAATAACGAATTTAGTTATTCGGATCTAGTTAAGATTTATACCCATAACAAAAGTTTAAACAAGCTAAGATTAAATGAGCTAGACTAACGTCCAGACCTATAACCATTTTTACAACTCTATTAAGAGTTCCCCTGTTCATTGAACATATGGTGGTTAGGTACTTTGATTATACATTTAGGTATTATTAGTTGGTTTGGAGAAAGGGTTTTATCTTTAAACATTTTAAATATTCAATCGGTTAGTTATTCTTTTCAATCCATTTGGAAAGTTAGAATAGCAATGATTTGGAATCCTTCTCTTTAAGTTATTAGAATGGTGTTTGGGTGGATTATAATTATAAAATTATTGTTTTTATATGATCGGTATATTTTTAAATTTATACAATTAAAATTATTATATAAATATAAATTTTATATGAATAAGAATATAATATAATATTATAATTATTTAATTAGTTATTTTATAATCATAAACAGGTGCAAAGTGTAGGTCTGGTATGGATAATTTAGAATGTATTTTTTTTTTTAATTACTACTATTCTCCTCTTACTCTTGTTAACTAATTAAGAGTTTTATTAAAACTCCTCTTTTTTTCTTTTGTTTTAGTTTAATTTAAGATTACATCATTTGTTCTCTCAACTAATAAAAAATATATAAAAAAGTAGGAGATCAAACATGTTGAGGATTGAACCTAATTTTTATATATTTAAACAAAATAAACAGATTTTTATTACTTATCAACTCATTTACTCTTAGCCTAATCATTTTGAATTCATATTCAACTGGGTTAAGCAATTATGTGGAATTCTAGTTAATTATTGTGTCCAATAAATTTATATTAAAAATTCAAATAAAAAACAGTTTAATAGCATATGATTATTATTTTTGTTATTATTTTTAAAATAATATAAATCAATATCAGTATTTACATGATTAAACATATATTATAATTTATTAGTTTTCTTTTCAAAATATAAAAATTATTTTTTTAGTCTACTTGTTGAAACATTAACCTGTTCACTAAGAGTGAGTTCAGTCCGGTTAAAATTTTGCCAAATTCAAACTACACCGGCTAATATAATTGGTCTCTAATTAAAATTAAGACGGATTCGAACCGATTATAATTTTGGACTAGTCAGTTCAATTCTAACTGGGTTCGATTCTTATCCATTCCTGTCCAATGGGATTGGACTTTTCAACTCTTTTGAAAAGTATTTTGAAATAAATTTAAAATAAATCACATCTATTATAAATTGACACTATAAATATATGTATTTAATTTATAATAGATGGCTAGTAAATTTAAACTAATATAATTAAATTAATTAAATATTAAAAAAATTAATATTTAATTATTTACAAAATAAATATATGTAATTTTTTTGTTTCAATTATTTAATTTATATTTTTAATATTTATATATAAAAAGTAATAAATAAATTTATTTATTTATTAACCAGTTTGGTCCGGTTCCTAGAGATATGGGACCGGATTGGACCGACAAATATAGTCGGTCCCAACTTTTTTAGATTGGACTGGAACCATTTAATCAGAAATTTTCGGTCTGATCCGAGTCGATTTCGGTCCAGTTTAACTTCCAACCCTTACCAATTTTAATGGGTTGGTGTGAATCCATCATGACTCATTTTAACATCTCTGGTTTTTTTTTTTTTAAATATATATATATATTCAATCATAATTATTTCATTTAATTTATTTTTTGACTTTTTTAAAAAAAATTTACAGCCACATTTAAAAATAATTTTGAAAAAAAAAATTCTAAAATTATTGTTTTAGAAAAAAAATACTCACTTTTAATGAAAATAAATTCAAAATATTTCATGTAAAAATTATAATTATTTTCTCAAATTATTTTTAAAAATATATATAACATTAAAAATTTCTTTACTCCTATATGCTAAAATAATAATAATAATAATAATAAATAATATTATTAAAAAATATAATTTTAATCAACTGTTATTATCATATAATTAAAATTAAAGTCCGTATAGACAGCATATATTTGGAAGTAAAAACCCTCATAAATACATACTCAATCTAAAGGACACTGAACTGGAGGTATAACCAAAAGCAATTGTGTGTCACCACGTGTCCTTCATCATTAATTTCTTACTTAAAATAAATTCCAAGAACAGTAATAAAATTCTCTATATAAAGACCAGGTCTCAAGAACACTTCTCATCAACTCGGAATACAATTCAAAGGTTAAAGATTGAAAAATGGCTTTAAGAGGAAAGATAGAGGCTGACGTGGAGATCAAGTCAACAGGTGATAAGTGGTACAAGATTTTCAGTAACCAAGTTCACAAAATGCCTTCTGCTGTTTCAAGCAAAGTCAAGTCTGTTGATCTTCATGATGGTCACTGGGAACGTCCTGGTGCTATCAAGCAATGGACTTATGTCATAGGTATAATTTATTTATTTTTTAATTATTTGAATTCTTGAATTAATTTAATACATCATACAAATTTTTTTTTATAAATTTTTAAAAATTTAAAATTTTAAAAATAATCTAAACTAATTAGTATATCCCTTTTCATAGTTTTATAGGTTTTTTTTTAATTTTTTTTTATATATATAAATATTTGTAGATAAACTCTTTATTAAAATTTGCAAAGTTTGTAAAGTGAAGGACAAGTTAGTAATTCTGAATTTTTATTTTTTTAATTCCAACTTTCAAAAATATTGAACTTCAAACCAAATTTGAACCCTTTTCACTTTTTCATTTTTTTTATTAGTTATTATTTAAATTTTTAAAAAAAAAACTTAAACTTAAATAATACAAATATGTGATTTTCAAACGGAGAAAAAATAATAAAAAAATACGTATTCATAACTTACCACAATCATATAATCTTTCTCTAGTAAGTTTTTTCATGTTGAAAATACTCTTTCGAATCTAAATGTGTTTCTTACTTAATTTACCCATATTATTATGAAGTTGGCTCATTTTTTTAGATTTTTATAATAATTTAAACATTACTAATTTACTTACAAATACACATAGATGGAAGGACTGAGGTATTCAAGGAGAAGATACACTTCGATGACAAGGACAAAACCATTACCCTGGAGGGTATTGATGGTCATATTTTCGAAAAATACAATAAATTCACAGAAATATATCATGTGAACAACAAAGGACAAGGTGGAGTGGTGAAATTGATTGTTGAATATGAGAAAAAGAATGAAGCTTATGAGCTTCCTCACAGGTATTTTGATTACCTTGTTGAATTCATCAGAGACATCGACAACCATCTCGTCAAAGGTGCTTAATATCACTCACTGCTATGTCACTTGATACTATGTGAGATAAATAAATAGTTTGGTTTGGTGTGTTAAGTTGTTTTATGAGAATAAAGTGTAGAGGTTGTGTTTGTACACATGATGCAACCCTAGCTACACTACTTTGTAATGATATAATGTGTGTTTATATATGTTGTTATATTTATGGAATGCTAAAATTAGTAACTTTATTTTCGTCTTCATTTTTCTTGATGGAATGATGTATTTCTCATACATGCATGCTTGGAATACTAAATTAAATAATAAAGAAGTCGACCTAATTCCCATATAATACAAGTTCCATTCACCAATGGCAATGGAGTGGGAAAAGCTTTAATTAAGTTTTAGACTTTAAAGAAATCATGAATTATTATTTGAAATTGACGTAAAATTGATAACTTATCTACTTCAATAATATTATTAATAGATTCACTATATATACGATTCCTACTTAACCATCTCACTGCCTAATCAATTAAATTTTCTCCAACTAACTCCTTAATTGATGAATAAACTAATTGATGCAGAATATACTGTTGGGAGAATCAAACAAAAACAGTTCACTATAAAATTTTTCATTTATTATCCACTTGAAATTCATTTTACTTTTTTAAAAGGAATCTTGAAATGGATATTTTCTTTTTAAGAAAAAAATTGCAAACAAGGGCTGTCACTGGACTACTATCTGAGAAATTTGTGTTTCTCTCTAGCTGATTTTATAGATCATCTAATACAGTATAAATAATTCTTATTAAATTATTCTTGTAAAACTAATAAATAATAAATAATAAAAAAAACTAAAATTTGCAATTTGAAACTAATTATTCATCCAAGTGATTGAGATGATTTATAATAATTATTAATATTATAGTATAACTATTCTTATTAGAATAAATAATGACACAACACTAAAATTTGTGTTTTGAAACTAATGTTTCATCCGAAACAAAAGTGATGAGATGATTTATAATAATTATTAATATTATAGCTTGGGTAGGTGAACTCGTTTGATTAGTATATTTTATAATTAAAAATCAAACTTCAATAAACAGTCAACACTCTTTAGTCCCCATTTAGACCACTAGTGTCTAAGGTAGATGACCGATGTGATTCTGATTTCCGATTTGTACAAATTTATCTTCGGAGTTAAAAAAAATATTTTCTTAATTATTTTGGATACTTTATGGATTTTCTTATATATTAAAAAAATATCTTGTCTATTTTCTATAATGCTGTTTTAGAATTTATAAAACTCGAGATGAACGAAATTCATTATTAAAAAAAATGACCGTGTCTATTCTTTATCAATGATTGAGTAATCTAATATCAATCCTATTAAATATAGCTCCAAAACTCCATAGTCTTGAAGATGAAATTGAAGAGAACCACGAGACACCATTTGAGGAATATAGTTAAAAAATAATTTTGTATTCCGATGGAATGAGAAAAGGAAATGATATTTCAAGAGCTTTATCAAGTGTAACGAGCTCAACCTCATTATATTTCATTTCACATACATGACACGAAAAGATTCAAATTATATTATCATAGTGATCACAAACTACTCCTCAAATTTCCAAATCACCTGGCTTGGTCAACGATCTGTTGGTTAGAGAGAGGCGAATTTCATAGATTAGAGATTGTCATTGAAGGACATGTCATCTCCCAAGAAGCATCTAAAAATTCAAAATTTTGATTGCTTTTGTCCAAAAGTTAGTGCAAGTGAGGGAGAGTTGAAATAAGACTTCAATAGATTTCCTTTCACCATTAAAAAAATAATTCTTACCTAGCCATATTGTCTAGATTGTAGAAACAAACAAGATTATCCAAAATTTCACTTGCAGTTTTCCTTTCACAAGAGAAGATCATTGATGGTACAAACTTATGAAACATGAAGGTAAGCAACATGAGATACTCTACCAAGTAGCTCATTTGTACCTAAGAGAGAAGTAAACTTATAATGCAAGTGGTGGTCAAGATCTTCATCTACACAATCGTAAAGATAGCAGGATAGCAAGTTGTTATGACATATACCAATTTTGGATAGAAAGACTTTAGTTGCAAGCTTCTTTTGGAGTGTCATAAAAAAAAAAACATAATAACCTTTAGCGGGATATAATTTATTCTCACAATTGGATGAATGGATGAAGAAGAAGATCAATGGAATAAGAGGGAATGAATTCAAGTAATTTGTAGTGGCTGATTTAACTAAGAATATTCCAGATGAGTTAAGACTTCAAATCTTTTTATCTAACTTGAATCTATACAAAAGGAATGATTTAATATGATTTAACAAATATGAGACCTGATTCACTTCCTAAACTCTTAATTCTCTAAGCTAAGTACAACTCAAACACCGACTTAAACCTTCCCTAAAACCACATTCAACCATCTCAAACACCGACTCAAACCTTCTCTAAAACCACATTCAACCATAACAATATCAAGATTGGTGATTAAAAAGAATATGTTCCGATAAATAACTTTAGTGACACTTTGCTTATCCAAGGGTCTAGCCAAAAATGAAAAGTATACCCATTCGCCACAAGTATTTTGACACTACTATTGAAGGACTCTAATAGAAGGATTTTACCAATTTTTTTTCATACACGGAAACATTTTTTAACATGACTTCAGTACTGGAATAAGAGAATCACCAAATTATATTTATCTTGTATAACTTTTTACTCTAAGTCTCAACTATCAAAATTAATTCTCCCAAGCAACTTGAATAAAAAATACTGGATAAAACTCAAAGTCCACCCAAATATTTACTAAAATTAATTAGTAACCGCTGAAGTTAAATTATATCGATCTAAATTTTATGTATGGAAAAATAGCAATGGAGTTGGAAAAACTTTAATTATGTTTTAGACTTTAAAGAAATCATGAATTATTAATTGATATAGACGTAAAATAGATAACATATCTACTTCAATAATATTATCATAATAGATTCACCACATATACACGATTCCTATTTAACAATCTCACTGCCTAATCAATTAAATTTTCTCCAACTAACTCCTTAATCAATGAATAAACTAATTGATGCAGAATAGCTTGTAGGGAGAATCAAATTAAAAGAAGTTAACTATAATTGTTTCATTTTTTATCCATTCGAAGTTCATTTTATTTGGAATAAGGACTGTGGCCAGAGAGTACCGGTGGACAAAACCATTCAAATCCATCCTCTTCGGAGTTAAAAAACTATTTTTATTGTTTAGATTTTCTTCTTTTTTTTCTTAAAAAAAAATTGCTAAAAATTATCGTGTTATGAAATTAATTATTTAAAAAAAATGACCAAGTCTAAATAATTTTAGACGTAAGTTACTAATCTTCAAATATTTTAATAAATTATATTTAACTTAGAAATAAATTTAATATAGTAACCATCACCGCAAATTTATATGCGGTGGCGGAGTAAGAAGCTAAATTTCGGTACGACACCGCAATTTTGTAGTTCATCAAAAATTCAACGGTCTCCCAAAAGTACGAACATATCCCAATATTATAATTTATTTTTCAAACAAAATATATTAAATAATATTGTATTCATCATATGTTCCCAAAATACGGACATATCCAAAAATTCGGCATAATCTCCCAAAATACGGACATATCTGATGAAGCACAGCGGAAATAGTTTGCAGCTAAGGCAAATATTGTTCACAGCTAAGGCGAAAAGATAGAAAAACTAAAGTTAACTAGGTATAAAATCTGAATATTCTTGATTGAATAAAATTGATTGATAACTGAACTCTCATAACAATTGAGATAACAACTCTTTATATAGAGTTGAACTAATTCTAAACAAATAAGAAATCTAATTAACTTAGGAAATCTAAAAGCAAACGGAAAAAAAAAACTAGGAAAACAAGTAGGAAATATAGTCTAACCTAATTAGGAAATAAAACATATAACAGGTAGGATTATGATTCCTTATCCTACATCAATCTCCTTCGCTTGAAAAAAAAACTCGTCCTCGAGTTTTACTTGTGGTGAATACTCATCTGGAGGCAAGTATTCAAAGATATCGGCAACACTGGAAGTAGCAGAGATGTTCATGTTGCTTGGTAAATCAGTCTTGTAACCATTGTCTCCAAATTTTTACAATAGGTAGAAAGGACCAATTTTCTTGTCACGAAACTTGTGGTATGTTCTTTTGAACCAAAACCTATCATGAATTAGATAGCCATAACCAAGTTCTTGCTTATGAAACTTAATCCATATCTCGCTAAAATCTTCATCTTCAACGTAGGCATCTTTAAGGACATTAAATCCCACAACTTCAGTATTGATAGTGGCTAATAACGAAGCATGCCTATTTAATGCATCCGCAACTCTGTTGGATTGGCTAGATTTATGTTAGATGAATCCCACTTGTTGTAGGAATCGTTTAACCTCCATCTCATTTGCTTGAAAAAATCTCGTCCTCAAGTTTATAAAGTGCTTCCTCGAGAGGAATATATGGAAGGATTCCACCAAGCAAACTACAAAACCATACTTTGTCTTCCTCTATCATATACAAAGAGTATGTTAAATCTAGACATTAGGTATTATTGTTTATCACGTAATATGTATACTTGTACAATTTCGGTCTCTTCCTCATCGATCCCATATTGCCGAACCCTTTTGTCTTCCCTCCAACCTTGGTCCAATGAAGTCATATTATGAGAATCTAGCAATTTGATACCAAAATGGAGGGTTTTTGGAACTATAGAAATCTATTGTGGATCTTCACAATTTGACAGACTTGGAATTAAATCTACTACTTTATAGTTGCAAGAAGACTCCACGACTATTACTTGACGGTCAGATAAAAGATTAGGAGTTGAATCTAGGCTACGGAGATTGGATATGACTTGGATCTCATCATCTTGTCTAGATACTAACTCTTCACATGGTTGATTGGTATGAGTTTCTGAGTTTTGATAAAGATCTTGAACCTGAATGGATGGTTTGTCATTGTAGGTATTGGTTTCTGTGATGGAGTTTGTCATCGTGCCACCTAGTAAGTCAGGTTGACTTTGATTGACAAAACAAGTTTGTTTTACCAATGCAGCTAACATTCTGTTTATTCTTTGAAGTCTTGCCTCTACGCTCTCGAACCTCTAGTTCATGTTGACTTCCATGGTGTTTAATCTCTTGTCAAAATTGATTTTCATGAAATTGAGTCTCTTGTCGATGTCGGTGAACCGCTCATCGATATGTGCAGACTTCAGTTCGTTGTCAAAAGTGTTGGAACCACTTGAACCATCTTTGGCCATCGGACATGGGAAAACCTCGCTCTGATACCAATTGATGAAGCATAATGGAAATAGTTCGCAGCTAAGGCGAAGATTGTTCGCAGCTAAGGCGAAAAGATAGAAAAATTAAAGATAACTAGGTCTAAAACCTTAATATTCTTGATTGAATAAAATTGATTGATAACTGAACTCTCATAACAATTAAGATAACAGCTCTTTATATAGAGTTGAACTAATTCTAAACAAATAAGAAATCTAATTAACTTAGAATATCTAAAAGCATATAGAAACAAACTAGAAAAACAAGTATGAAATATAGTCTAAACCTAAATAGGAAATAAAACCTATAACAAGTGGGATTATGATTCCTTGTCCTACATCAATATCCAAATATTATAACCTATCTTCTAAACAAAATACAGTAAATACTGTTGTATTCATCATATATCAAACACAATACATCAAACACAATTGTATTCATCAAATACCAAACAAAATACATCCAACACAATTGTATTTATAATACATTTCATAAGAAAAATCTAACATTTTACTTATCTATTACTCTATTGCAAAAAGATGAAGAGAAACTCTAAGAGATCACAAAAAGTTTTTTCGAGATGCCAATTTTTAAAAACGTTGCATAATCATTTCATCATCAATATTACTAAAAATTCCTTTTTCAAACAACAAATAATGTAGAAGCGGCTCACCCTTAAACGTACTATTAAAGTTTTTACCCTAATCTATAAGCTCGTGGGTTAAACAGGTCAACCCCATGTGTAGGCCCATTTTTAGGATTCTACTAGGAATTGCATTGACATTAAAAGATTCTAAGTAGGCGCTTCAACTATTTGTTTAGGTATTCTAATGTTGTGTATCATGTATTGTACTATTATTAGTATAGTAGATGGTTCAAAAAATATGACATCTAGTCAATTTAAAGTGTTCTATATCACTGTAGATCTATCTTTTAGTCATTTAAAATATCTGATTAGTTAACATTTGAAAAGTTAAATAGTAGCACATCAAATAGTGTTTTTATGTGAAAAGAGAATGGATGACTTATAATCCTCCTTTTAAATGTTAAGGTCCTATCTTTTTTGCGGATTAAACAATTTGGGAAATTAACATAAAACTCTTTTTGTTTTTAATTGGATATTAAATCATTTGGTCTCTCAAATAATAATACCGAAAGCAGATGCCAAATTTAGAATGATATATAGTTTTCTTTTAATAATAATAATAATAATAATAATAATAATAATAATAATAATAATAACTATTATTATTTACTTATTTGGATAAAAGTGTTCTAGATAAATTACTTTTATGTCATTGATACATATATTTTATTTAATATATAAATAAATTAAAATAAAACAGTAAAATATTTTTATAATCACCATTTTTTCTAACAATTTCTCATGGTTATTAATAACATTTTACTATGATAACAAAAATTTTATCTGTTATAATTTTTTTTTATATGTAATTTTAACCCCTTATAATAACCATATTTATAATTAAAATGGAATATTAGGCGTAAAATTCGAAGATTAGGAATTAAAAACCCTCAAATAATGGACAATGAACAGAGCCAGAATGAAAAGCAATTGTATTTCACCACGTTTTCCTTCATCATTAATTTCACCAAGAAGAATACAAAAAAGAGAAGCAAATTTCTCTATATAAAGCCAAGACCTCAAGAACACTTCTCCACAACTCGAAATACAATTCAAAGGTTGAGTACTTGGAGTAAGTTTAAGATTGAAAAATGGCTTTGAGAGGAAAGATTGAGGCTGACGTGGAGATCAAGTCAAGTGGTGATAAGTGGTACAAGATATTCAGCAACCAAGTTCACAAAATGCCTTCTGCTGTTTCAAGCAAAATCAAGTCTGTTGACCTTCACGATGGTCACTGGGAACACCCTGGTGCTATCAAGCAATGGACTTACGTCATAGGTACTTTATTTTTATTTATTTGATAAATAATTTAAACATTATTTATTTTTATTTCATCTAATTATGCACAGATGGAAGGACTGAGGTGTTCAAGGAGAAGATACACTTCGATGACAGAGACAAAACCATTACCCTGGAGGGCATTGAAGGTCATGTATTCGAAAAATACAACAAATTCACAGAAATATATCACGTGACCAACAAAGGACAGGGTGGTGTGGTGAAACTGATTGTGGAATATGAGAAAAAGAATGAGGCTTATGAGCTTCCTCACAGGTACTTTGATTACCTTGCTGAGTTCATCAAAGACGTCGATAACCATATCGTCACATGTGCTTAATTTCACTGAATATTCTACTGTGTGAGATAAATAAATGGTTTGGTGTGCTTAAAAAGTTGTTTTATGAGAATAAAGTGTAGAGGTTGTTAGTGTGTGTGATGCAACCCTAGCTACACTACCTTGTAATGGTATAATGTGTATTTCTCAAGCCGATGCAATTCCCATGTAATACAAGTTTCATTCACCATATAAAATTATTCTCTAACACTTATTGTTTATTCATTGAATCATTAAATTAGGATTTATACATTCTAGCCCAATAAAATTTATTATAAAAATTTTATCATCAAGTGAAAATATGTTTTAATATTTTCAATGGGTCACTAATCCTCAAATTCAATCTACTACTCATATAAGCAAAGCTATATGATACAAGTAATAATATAGCTAATGTAATTCAAGTATACTAAGCATGTGTTTGATCTCACATTTTCAATTAGTGGTTAAATTGAATATTTAGTATTGATGTTAATTTTAAATTAACGATTAGATATAAAATTTTTAAAATTTATTACAAATGTAAATATGATAATTTTCACGAATATTACTTTAAATGCTAAGTATTATTCTAAACGCAAATATCAAATAATTTATTTTTTAAAAAAATTAAAATTTAAATATTATCCAAAACATTAATTTTTTTTTCCAATTACATTCATTACATGCTAAACTTATTAGAGCAAAATAATCATCTGTTAATAATTAAATCAAAACTTAAATTCATTGTCGTATAGAATTGTTTTTATATTTTTTACTTATAATTAAAGGAGAGAAACTAGTATTTAAAAGAATTAATATTTTTAATTTTAAAAAAAAACAAATGACTATCAATTAAAAACTAAAATTAATTTAGTCCAATAGACCATTGAATTAATTTAACGGAGACTAGTGATATATATATATATATATATATAATCTAAATATACCTTCTGTTTAATTTGAATAAATACATTTTAATTATTTGTACTTAATATAAACTGCACGTGTTTCAGGCCTCCACCTGCTGTTTTGTCTTGTTTAGACAAAAATAGACAGCTCACTTTTCAGGTGAGATTTTTAGATCTTGCTTTAGATCTTTTATTTGTCTTAGCTGGACTCTCTATATTAAATAATCAAAATGTATTCATCCAATATTTTTATAATCTTGAAATGATCATCCAAAATTACTCGAATTAGTAAACAGTGACTGAATATGACTGGTATTATGTATTATGTAGGTAGTGAGTAACCTAATCTGTTTATTTTACTTAAAATAACACATTTATCCCAATGGTCAATAAAATTTACAATTGATGAAAAACGTGATAATGGCAAATCATCTTAAACATTAATTGGTTAATGTGTGTTCTCTCTCATGAATTCCATCATAATAGACCAGATCCTGCAATTTGATGAATTACTACATTCATGTAGTAAATTGGAGTTAGATCGGTTGTGTTCGAAAAGAAAATGTAAAATTTGGAATGAATAATTTGAAGCAATATTAGAGTGTGCGGAGAATTAAAATGGAATCGAGTAAATAAATAGCAATTTAATTTTTTGGTTCGTTATCCATTCAGAATTTTTATATGAACAATTTTAATTGCTAAAAATTATTTTAGTTAGAGTCCGAAGGAAACTGTTCAAAACTCATCATCTTTATAGCCGAATAATATTTTTATTTTACTTAATTTTTTAGATTTTTTTAACGTTTAAAAACTGTTTTTTTTTTAATTTTTCAATTTTTCAATTTTCGTCGTTTATTCATTGAATTAAATTTTATATTGTTCCAACTAGGGTTGGAAATGAACCGACTCGCTAACGGTTCGGACTCAACTCGTTTATAACTCGACTTGAATTCGAATTCAAACAAATTTCTGGCGTCCGAACCTGAGTTTAAACGAGCGGAGCTTCAAGCATTTAAATCAAAAGCTCACGAGTTTGGAGAGCTTATGCGAGCCTAGTATATTATATATATATATATATATATATTTTAATAAAATTATATTGAAATAATATATTAAAGTAATATTTTATTTAATATATATAAACGAGCCGAGCCCGAGTTTGAACTTGTATATAAGCTTATTATTATTACGTTAGCATATTATATACATATAATAATATGTCCCTAGTTATTCTGTTGTGTAGAGCTAGTACGAGTTCAATCGATAATTATGTGATAATTATATATATATATAGTACATATCAAATTAGTAGGTATTTGTTGGAGAACAAATACTAGCACCTATTACGAAATTACTACGCCTTTAGTAATTCTCGTGATAGTATTAATTATTAAATTCTTAAATCTGAGTATGTCATATTTCCTACGTAATGATTGTTGTTTTAATATAGTCAAACGTTATCTTTAACCGTGTTAGGTATAGTGGAAATAGAATAACACCAACTAAAGTAAAAACAAAACAACAAAGACAATGAAGAAGCAACACAAGATATTTAATGTGATATGGCGATGTGCCTACTCCACCAAGATAGCAACTTAACCACTAAGAAATAAGAATTACAAGTCATCCAGATAACACACTCTTTTCTATGTTATTGTCCATTCTACATAAACTATCAATCACCTAATTAACCAATTGTACCAAAAGGAATAACCAAATCCGACAATATGCCTTAAATTGTTAGAGATAGAACGTTTTCTCCTAGTCATCCATTGTACCAATAATGGTGCTATCTATGTCAGACAACTTTCAGATACCTAGAAGGTACTAGAGTGCTAACTCTTAATGATTGAGGTTATGGCCCCAATCCTTGATCACCACCTAGAGGGATGAGATGGGATAATTACTTCTTCATGAGAAAACTCTATTTAGAGTGATCACCAATATACTTTCCTAATTTGTTTCCTCTTTACTAGGAATACCAAATAATCATAATTAGGAAAACCAAATAATTTTCAAATAAGGATTATAACAATAAAGAAATAGATATAAACTCAAAATAGGGAATCCTTCCAAAATAGGAGTCTTTATGATCTAAGTATTAGGAATTCCTCCTGATTCAAGGCATCCTAACAAACCGGATAATCATAAAAGCTTTGGACGTTATATGACTTATGCAGTGGGAGTGATTATTTAAGATGTGATTTATTCCTCTCAATAAGGAGAGATATCTATTGGACCATTCGATTAAGTGAAACTAAGAAAATGTATGACCATGTTAAAATGAATTGATAAAGGGTTATTAATGTCATTTGACTTATCAATTTACTTAGGATCAAGAAAAATAATATTTGGAAAAAATACGGTTCACGTGTAACATGTCATATGTCCAAATAAGATATCATGAAGTAAAAGGATTATAATGTAAACTATCACTAGGTACGGTTAAATTATTAGGTTAGTTATAATGTCAATTATAACCAGTGGGCTTTAATAATGTATTGGGCCCGTGACTAAATAACAGCTTATTAGGTCACATGATTAGATCGCAAGTGAACGAGTTAGGATTTCTAGTTAGTGCTACTATATAAGGTAGCAATAAGGTTGTCTAACAATTCATCCGAGAAAAATAAGGTTTTCGAGAAACTTGAAAATTCTCTAAAACCCTAGTTTGTCAGTTCAGTGATTGACATGTTTACAACGGTCGTGTGTGACGCAATAGAGGGTGATGGTTCTAACTAAGTCGCGCCTTTAATCTAGAGTTATGTAGGTAGGTAATTATCTAGTATCAATCTGAACCTTCACAAGTCTTAGATCTAGTAATATCGTGCTATTGTATTTTTCTCAACGATATTTCCGTTGCCTTACTATAATATATTAGTACAATTGTGTGACGATTTTCCAAGAGTTTCGAGCCAAGCTCGAGTCCAAACTTCTATAAATAAGTCGAGTTTGGGCTTGAACTTATACTCGAACTCGACTTGATTCTACTCAACTATACCCCTAATTTCAACCCAATGAAATTTGATTTTTTTTAAAAAAAATGAAATTAAAAAAAAAAAAAAAAAAAAAAAAACTACTCAGTAGAATCTAAACCGTGTTCAAAAGGTTTGGTTCTGTATTCGACGTGTGGATTACCTAATCCTCATCAGACCATAAAATGATAATATAGCTTATTGTGGGTTTTAGAATCTGGGACTCATAACAAAACTATGATGAATTTATTGAACTGCTTCTTGTTCACGACATGGCCAGATGATTGATTGATTAATTAAGGCGTTAATAGTAATAAACGTGTAATTAAGGCATGACAAGGACATAGAAAATTAAGTTATACAACAAAGGACAGACGTTTGAAAGCTAAAAAGGCAATTGATTCACAATTATTATAATAAACAATTGATTAGATCACAAATTATGCGGATAATAAGTCAAGAAGAGGAAAAAAATCCCATTCCACGTTAGGTCTTAGCTCCAATATCCATGTCCTTCCAGTGTTAATTCACTGGTATTTAATTTTTTTTACAAAGAAAAAATATGGAATTTTTTTTTATAATTTTTTATCCATTTATTGTATTTATTAAAAAATTTCTTCATATTTTGAAAATTTTCCAATATATAAAAAATAATCTTGATATTTTATATAATTAAAGTCTCATATGAGTCGACCCGAAATAGTATTGGCTAAACGGGTCGAATTGTTTAATCTATTTTAATAACTGTATTGTGTTCGTATTGATTCATTTATTAAGAATATATATAATTTTAAATTTTAATATTTTATTTATAATTTTTTATTAAAATAAAATTAATTTTTATTAAATAAATTCGTATTATTTAATAATCAGGTTAACGTGTCATTTTCGTATTACACGTGACAGAATGAATAATAACCCACTTATTAATCCTGGTATCGTGTTGTATTCGTATCATGCTAGGGAGAATTTACAATTAATAATCACGTCTTGCAAATCAGTTTTGCCAGCAGTAACTAGAGTAATTTAAATTATATTTTATAAATTAATAATAAATTAAAATTATTTTTAAAATTAGATATAAAATAACTATTTTTTTTTTAAATTTGAGTAAAAATAGTTTTTTCAAACAAAATTATTTTAAAAATATTTTTTTACAGATTACATGTTAAAACTAATGGTAAAATATTTATTAAGATAAAAATATTATGACATAATTGAAATTTCCAACCCATCATTTCATAATAAAATTAAATTAATAAAAAATATAAATAAATTCTTATATATATATATATATATATATATCAACTACATACATTCATAATAACTCAGTACACCACTTATTAAATGATTGATAAATTGAAGAGAAAGTTACCAAATCCTTATAAATATACTGACCATGTTCATAACAACCAATACATCACTTACTAAATGATTAATAAATTGAAATGAAGGTCAGGTGAGTAAATATTTGATATAAAGAGGGGTATTTTCATTTTTTATCCATTTTGTAAAAATTATTCGAAAAATATTTACTTTTAAAAATAATTTTAAGTAATATTCAATTTTTCTAAATAAATTATTTTTATTTATTTTTTATAAATAATTTAAACATTATTTATTTATTTATTTTTATTTATCGAATTACACACGAATGGAAGGACTGAGATGTTCAAGGAGAAGATACACTTTGATGACAGAAACAAAACCATTAGCTGGAGGGCATTGAAGGTCATGTATTCGAAAAATACAATAAATTCACAGAAATATACCACGTGACCAACAAAGGACATGGTGGAGTAGTGAAACTGATTGTTCTTAGTTAATTCACAGAAAAATACAACAAATTTATCACAGAAATAATTTTTTTTCTGTCTTCATTTGTCTGGAATCCAAGTGAAGTATATGCAGATTTGTTTGCAGTAACACCAACCAAAATAACTCATAATCATTGTTTTTTATTTAAATGTTTCATATATAAAATATTATTTACATTATCGGTATGGGATTAGACACCCTAACAGGAATGATTTTGTATTTCCCATACATACATCCATCGAATACTAAAATAAATAATAAAGAAGCTGAACCAATTCCCATATAATACAAGTTTCATTAACCATATCTACTTCTTCCACTGAAATACATGGAGAATGAGGATCTAAGTTAAGCTCAACGAACAGTAATTTTTTTATTTTTTATTTTTAAAATTAAATTGGTGAGATGGACCATTCTTGATAAGGGTATGTGATTTGGGTTGCAAATGAAATGATTTAAAATTTATTTAGGTGGTCAAAATAATTTTTTTTTATTATTTTAATACTTTTAGTATTTTTTTCATTTAAAAATCATTGTTTTTATTTTGAATTCGGACTTTTTTAATTTTTGATATTGGTTTTCACCGTTATCCCTTCACTGGAATTTATATCATTTCAGTCAAATGAAATTGATTTTAAAATTTTTTTTTATGGAATTTAAATAGGGGTGTAAATGAGTTAAATTACTCGCAAGCTATTCGAGATCAACTCGAGAAATACTCATTGTTCACGAGCTCGAGTCGATTTTTTTTTTCTGAAACAAGTTGAACTCGAGCTCTATATTACTCGATTCTTAAAACTCACAAGTCTTATCGAGTTTTACACTTAATAACGTAAATGAGTCGAGTCGAACTCAAGTACATCAAAATCGAATCAAGAATAATTATATAAAATTAAAAAACTATCGATAAAAAATTAACTAATTTCATCGAGTCGAATTCGAGTAGCTCGATTCTCATTCGAATTCAAATTCGATTTTTTACAACTCAACAAGTTCGAACTTGATATAATCTTCACGAATCCAGTCGAGTTTGAGTATAGTGGAGCTCAACTCGACTTGTTTATATCCATAGATCGAAATACTTTTTTGACATTCTTTTTTGTTATGCGTTACCAATCCTCAAATATTTTAGTGTATTGTATTTAACTGCAAATAAATCCAATTTACTAACCATGTAAACAAAACCTATATGATGGTAGTAATCATTTAGCTAAATGTAATTCCAATATATGCTAATTACTAGGTAAACTTATTTCAGCAAGATGGATTATGCTTATATGATTAAACTGAAACTTAAGAAACTCGGGATGAGTTTGGAATGGCTTTTATCTTTTATTTTTCACAATTTTCAAAAGTAACTCGTTTCATATTTTTAACTTTTTTCCAAGAATATTTTTAAAAGTCACAAATTAATTATTACAATACCATCTCAAATAACTTTTAAATTAAAATATAAAAATCAATATACCAAATATACTATAAACTGATTTCACCGACGAAAAAATAGTGGTGTTGATCATATAAACATATAGTCCAACTAAATATACCTTCTGTTTAATGTAAATAACAAATTTAAATGCACATGTTTCAGGCCTCCACCTGCTGATTTGTCTTGTTTAGGCGAAAATAGACAGCTCACTTTTCAGGTGAGATTTTTAGATCTTGCTTTAGATCTTTTATTTGTCTTATCTGGACTCTCTCTATTAAATAATCAAAATGTATTCATCGAATATTATTATAATCTTGAAATGGTCATTCAAAATTACTCGAATTAGTAAACAGTTACTGAATATGACTGGTGTTATGTATTATGTTACCTAATCTGTTTGTTTTACTTAAAATAACACATTTATCCCAATGGTCAATAAAGTTTATAATTGATGAAAAACGTGATAATGGCAAATCATCTCAAACAGTAATTGGTTAATGTGTTTTCTATATCATGAATTCAATCATAATAGACCAGCAATTTGATGAATTACTACATGAAATGTAGTAATTTGGAGTTAGATTAGTTGTGTTGGAAAAAAAAATGTAAAATTTGGAATGAATAATTTGAAGCAGTATTAGAGTGTGCGGAGAATTAGAATGAAATAGAATAAAAAAAAATATAGCAATTTAGTCTTTTGGTTGGTTATCCGTTTATAGTTTTTATATGAACAATTTTAATTGCTATAGAAAATTTTAATTGGAGTCTTGAAACGAAACGGTTCAAAACTCATTATCTTTATAGCATAATTTAAAGTTTTTTTTTAAAATTTTTTTTTTAAAACAAACTTCTATCGAACTAGATGTGAATCTGAGTTTGAATGAGTGGAGCCTCAAACATTTAAATTAAAAGCCCGCGAGTTTGGAGTACTTATGCGAGCCTAGTATATTATATATATATATATATCGATTTATTTTATTAAAATTATATTGAAATAATATATTAAAATAATATTTTATTTAATATATATAAACGAGTCGAGCCGAGCTTGAACTTGTATATAAGCTCACGAGCTCAAGTTCGAGCTTTTATTGATGACAGATACATTATTGTTATTAGTGTTATTATTATTATGTTAGCATGTTATACACATATAATAATATGTCCCTAATAATTCTATTGTGTAGAGTTAGTACGAGTTCAATCGACAATCATGTGATAATTATATATACAGTACATATCATATTAGTAGGTATTTGTTGGAGAACAAATACTAGCACCCATTACGAAATTACTATGCCTTTAGTAATTCTCGCGATAGTATTAATTATTAAATTCTTAAACTTGAGTATGTCATATTTCCTACGTAATGATTGTTGTTTTAATATAGGCAAACGTTATCTTTAACTGTGTTAGGGGTAGTGAAAATAGAATAGCACCAACTAAAGTAAAAACAAAACAACAAAGACAATGAAGAAGCAACACAAGATATTTAATGTGATATGGCGATGTGCCTACTCCACCAAGATAGCAACTTAACCATTGAGAAATAAGAATTACAAGTCATCTAGATAACACACTCTCTTCTATGCTACTGTCCACTCTACATAGACTATCAATCACCTAATCAACCAATTGTACCGAAAGAAATAACCAAACTCGACGAGATGCCTTAAACTGTCAGAGATAGAACGTTTTCTCCAAGTCATCCATTGTACCAATAATGGTGCTATCTATGTCAGACAACTTTCAGATACCTAGAAGGTACTAGAGCACCAACTCTTAATGATTGAGGTTATGGCCCCAATCATTGATCACCACCTAGAGGGATGAGATGGAATAATTACTTCTTCATGAGAAAGCTCTATTTATACTGATCACCAAATATACTTTTCTAATTTGTTTCCTCTTTACTAGGAATACCAAATAATCATAATTAGGAAAACCAAATCATTTCCAAATAAGAATTATAACAATAAAGAAATAGATGTAAACTTAAAATAGGGAATCCTTCCAAAATAGGAGTATTTATGATCCAAGCATTAGGAATTCCTTGTGATTCAAGGCATCCTAACAAACTAGATAATCATAAAAGTTTTGGACGTTATATGACTTATGCAGTGGGAGTGATTATACAATATGTGATTTATTCCTCTCAATAGGGAGAGATATCTATTGGATCGCTCGATTAAGTGAAACTAAGAAAATGCATGACCATGCTAAAATGAATTGATAAAGGATTATTAATGTCATTTGACTTATCAATTTACTTAGGGATCAAGAAAAATAATATTTGGACAAAATACGGTTCACGTGTAACATGCCATATGTCCAAATAAGATATCGTGAAATAAAATGATTATAATGTAAACTATCAATAGGTACGGTTAAATTATTAGGTAGTTATAATGTCAATTATAACCCGTGGGCTTTAATAATGTATTGGGCCTGCGGCTAAATAATAGCTTATTGGGTCGCATGATCAGATCGCAAGTAAACGAGTTCGGATTTCTCTAGTTAGTGCTACTATATAAGGTAGCAATAAGGTTGTCAGACAATCCATCTGAGAAAAATAAAGTTTTCGAGAAACTTGAAAACTCTCTGAAACCCTAGTTTGTAAGTCCAGCAATTGACATATTCACAACAGTGGTGTGTGCGCAATAGAAGGTGGTGATTCTAACTGAGCCGCACCTTTAATCTAGAGTCGCATAGACAGGTAATTTTCAGGTATCAATCTGAACCTTCACAGGTTCTAAATCTAGTGATATCGTGCAATTGTATTTTTCTCATGTCTTATATGTATTGTATTTTTCTCATGCCTTATATTTAATATATTACCAAGCTCGAGTCCGAACGTTTATAAATGAATCGAGTTCGGACTTGGAGCTCGACTTGATTCTAGTCGACTACACCCTAATTTCAACCAAATGAAATTGATAAAATAAATAAATAAACAAACAAACACTTTAGTAGAATCTAAACCGTGTTCAAAAGGTTCGGTTCTGTATCCTACGTGTAGATTACCTAATCCTCCGAAAATCAAAATGACAATATAGCTTAATGTGGGTTTTAGAATCTGGGAATTGGATCTCCTAACAAAAATATGATGAATTTATTGAACTGCTTCTTGTTCACGACATGGCCAGATGATTGATTGATTGATTAAGGCGTTAATAGTAATAAACATGTAATTAAGGCATGACAAGGACATAGAAAATGAAGTTATACAACAAAGGACAGACGTTTGAAAGCTAAAAAGGCAATTGATTCACAATTATTATGAATAATAATAAACAATTGATTAGATTACAAATTATGCAGATAATAAGTCAAGAAGAGGGGGAAAAAATCCCATTCCACGTTAGGTCTTAGCTCCCATGTCCATGTCATTCAATTGTTAATTCACTGATATTTAATTTTTTTTTACAAAGAAAAAATATGGATTTTTTTTAAAAAAAAAAATAATTATCGATTTACTGTTTTTTTTAAATTTGGCATGAAATATAATCCTATGATAATGGTTAAACGGGTCGAATGGTTTAATTCATTTACCAATCGTAATAGATTCATCCGTTTAGTGAATGTATACATAAATTTAAATTTTAATATTTTATTTATAAATTTTTATTAAATAAAATTAAGTTTATTAAACAAATTCGAATCAACCCATTTAATAATCAAATTAACGTATTAATTTCGTGTTACGCGTGTCTCACTTATTAATTCTATTATCACTTATTAATTTTATTATCGTGTTGTGTTTGTGTCAACTCATTTTTAATTATATCATGTCTGTGTTGAGAGTTTATAATTAATAATTGTATTATATTCGTGTCTTATCGAGTTAAATAAAGTGTGAAGATCAACATATTTCGCAAACCCGGTTTGTCAGATATAATTAAAGTAATTTAAATCATATTTTATAAATTAATAATAAATTAAAATTATTTTTAAAATTAAATATAAAATAACTATTTTTTTAAAATTATGAGTAAAAAAAATTCAAAGAAAATTATTTTAAAACATTTTTTAAATATTTTTTTATACTTTACATGTTAAAACTAATAGTAAAATATTTATCAAGATAAAAATATTATGACATAATTGAAAATTTCCAACCCATCATTTCATAATAAAGTTAAATTAATAAAACAATATAGATAAATTCTTATAAAAATAAATATATCAACTACATTCATAATAACTCAGTACATCACTTAGTAAATGATATTGAAAAGAAAGTTACCTAAATTCTTATAAATATACTGACCATGTTCATAACAACCAATACATCACTTACTAAATTATTAATAAATTGAAATGAAAGTTAGATGAAAAAATGTCATGGTCGGTATTTTCAATTTTCTCCGATTTGTAAAAATAATTTGAAAAATATCTATTTAAAAAATAATTTAAATAACATCTATCTTTTTATAAAATAGAATTTAAAATTTACTATTTAAACAAATAAATATTTTTTTAATTATTTTTAAATAATAGATAAAAAGGAAAATATTTTACAAAAACAAATTTTAATAACTGTTTTTTTCCTCCACGTCCAAATGCAATCTCTTTAATTCAACTATTGAGAAATAGTAGTAGTTGTATTTATTAAGATGGACATTTTCTAAAAATTTAAAATTAAAATCGAGACGATAATTATAATAAAAAAAATGAAATATAATAGAATTTTAGATAGAATTTTTTTAAAATGTCTAAACGTCCGGAAATTTATAACACAAAATGTAGTGTACTTATTCGATGTGTTGAGAATAGTAGTAAAATAAAGTGTAGTTATTTGTATTCATAAAAGGCCAAAAACTAGTACCATGTGTCTTGATTATGGTGATGGTAGTAATGACATTGGACCCTTCCAAATTTTTTTAGAAAAATTTAATGAGGGATCTCTCAATCATATAAAGGAGTTAGGTCATTTAGGAATATTCTCCAATAAATTAAAGTTTATATTTTTTTCCCACATGTTAAGATACATCATTATAACACCTCAAAGCAATAAGTCTTTGAATTGATAATTAACAGTATTGAGACTGTATCATTTATTTCTATTTAGAGTTAATTATCACATTAAATTATGTTTTAAATTTATTTATTAAAATATTTAAATTAATAATTTTATATATAATAGTTAATTCAAACTATACTAATAATATTAAATATTAAATCCAGTATATATATATATATATATATATTACCTGCTAAATAAATGTATATTGCAATTGTCTCTAATTTTTAAAAATATTTATTTTTTAAATGTAAAACGTTAGTTAAATCTTTAATTAAAAATCGAGTGAGAGCATACTCAACCTAATACGAATTATATCAACTCATGCATACAAATCCCTAAAGTTTGCTAGTTACCTAATCCAATCTCAATAATCTATATATATTATAAAGCGAAACTTCTAACCGACCCCACAAAATGATGTGGCATGGCTAAGAGTTCGTGATTGGGTAGAAAAATTTTTAAAATGAGAAATTTTAAAATTGGAAGACATTTGACCAATTAGAACATAACACTTGTGATTCTCTTCTTATAGTCTCTTCGTTTCTCTATGCTTTAAATCATTTCTTTTTCATTTTCCATTCATAAATTTGTTGGACCCTTTCTCTTCATAGTCCATCGGTTTTCATTATCATTTTGCGAAGCTGATAATATTTTATTTAATTTTTTAAATTGATTTAATAGGTGTCTTTTTATCTACTTCTCTTTTTAAATATAGCTCTTCCTCTCCAAATTCCATGTGAATTTAATTTAAAATAATTATGAAAAGTAATATAGACTACTGGAGTGTCACTGATTTTCTATAAATACTTCAACATAGCACCACATCATCGCTCTTCATCTCCTTAAAATGTCAAATTACTTTCACCGTATATATGCATTTCACTCTCTCTTTTACTTTCTTTAGGCCGTAACGATGACATCGTGTGAATCAATACTTTTCGATTCATGTAGATATCTTTTATTCATGCAGGGCAGGTAGCAGTCATGATGATACCACGGATTTAAGCCATCACTACTACTCGATTTGTATAGAAAGTAACTTTATTCATACAATTCTCGATTTGTATGAATGGCGGAGACGTGAGTTTTATTGTAAAATGTAATCTCAAACTAAAATTTTCACTTAAAATTATAAATTTCTATATTTAGTCATCGCCGTTCAAAAGGCCACCGGTCTATGTCGTGGATCCACCAATATGAGTCCATTCATTGTAATCATATCAAATATTAAGTATGTGGTTTTGTTTTTGGAATATTAGCACATTTGTTTGCTTGTATTATATATTTATATAATGAGTAAATAAAATAATAAAATAAGTTTTACATTTCATTTAAATTTATCCATTTTTTACTCTTATTTTTGTAGTTGACAATATATAATATTTTTGTTAAACTTTCTTGATATATTTTTATTAGTTTTTTTTTTCTTAATTAACATTAATTTTATCTTAAATGGTGTATAAATCCAAGAAAATAAATTTAACTTTCTAATTTTTTACTCATGTGACTTTTTATTTATATTCAATCCAATGCATTTTCCAATTTTCTCATTTTTCAAAATTAGTACTATTAGTAGAAAAATAACTTTTAAAATATATTTTTTCATACTTTAAAAAAATATATATAATATTTTTCTCTTATAGTTGATCAAAATTAGAAAGTAACTTAATTTCAAATAGAATATTTAAACTGATTAGCCAAATAAATCAATATTTTATTTAACTTATAAAGACCAATTTTTTTTTCAAAAACTTGATTTTTGGTAAATTTATAATTCTTGACTTTTTAAATTATTTTTAATTTAATAATATATATATATATATATGTATATAACAAACAATATAATTCCACCCATTAATTCATCCTATATCTAAATTATCTTCTTTTTTTAATATATATATATATATATATATTATATTTACATACTTATTTTATTTTTAGATTTATAAATAAATTATAAATACTTCTCCTTATTTTGACATTTATATTTGAAAATTTCATTGATGATTTCCTTAAAATTATAAATACTAACTTTACAAATTCCTTAATTATATCAAAATTTATTTAGTGTGTTATTTATTAATTAGAAAAATAAATGTATTAATTATTCAATCATTTTTTTACACTATTGTTTTTCTATACATTCATAACTAAAATAAATTCATATATATAATAATAAATTATTATATTTTTTATATAATATAAATTAAATTTATATTAATTTTTTTTTTAATTAATAAATAAATAAAAGTAGTATATAATAAAAAAAAGTAATAAATTTAAACCCAATATTCATTTTCTTCTAATTTTTTTTAATTAGAATAAAGTAAATAGTAAAAGTATATTATAATAATAAATAGTAAATTTGTACATACATTTTTCTTTTTGTTTCGTTAAGTTTCAAAAAAATATTATTTTATATTCAATATGAAATCTAATTATATTGAATAAATAATCTATATTAGTAAATATTATTTCTTTCTAAGTTTACCTAAGACAATAACACTACTAAGTATATTTGTTGCATGGTACAAAGTTAAAAAAAGATTAAATATTAAATTTTATTTTAACTACGATGAAAAATATTTTTTATATGGTATAAATAGAAATAAAATTATTATTCTATTAAAAAATTAAAATTATAAGATACATAAATGCACATACACATTTACTTCACAAACACCAATTGAATAAACAATTTATTTTAAATAGAAATTTTAATTATAATCAATTAGATTACTATCTACTAACAGTTATTCCCCTTTACTTTTTATATTCCATTATATAAAAGATAATTATTATAAATGTGAACACCATTATACCTTTGTACTCACTTAATCATCATCATAAATTATTTATTTGAAAAAGATAATTATTATACTAATCTAATGGTGTGGAAGTTTAATAGTATAGAAAAATCTATATCTTAAATATTTAAAATTAATTTGTAATAGTAATTGTCAATTAATTATGAATTTTTAAATTCATTTATTATAAATATGTACATTGTAGTCTCTATCATCAATCTTAATATAATTTAAAGTATTAAAAAAATCACATAAAAATAAAATATTAACTATGGAATATAGTTATAGTTGGGTTATTATGAGTTATGAAAATATTGTTTTAAACTTTAATTTAATTACTAAATGAAAAACAATTATATTAAAAAATAGCCAAAACATATAAATTTTATTAGTCTTAAAACATATTTTATTGAAATTGAAAATTAATTATTATTATTATTAATATTACAATTTAAAAATATATATACATTTAATTCTAAAACTTTAGGAGAATATATATATATATATATATATATATATATATATATATATATATATGAAATCACACATTACCAAATATGTTATCATAATTATTTTTCATATTTTTAATTGGTAAAATCATTTAATATTCGAGGTATTATATAATATAATAATTTAAAATAATTAAAAAAATTATTGATTTATTTTTCATAATATAGTTTGTTAAGTGATTCAAAATATTCATAATTTTAATAGCATGTTAAATTATTATTATTATATATATATATTCATGTAACAATGTTCTATTTTAATAAATAATGAACTATGTATTGTAATGATGAAATTTAATAAGGTGATAGGGAATAAATTATATATAGTAACTAATAATGTTGAAATAAAACGATAGAGTATTTAAAAGATAATGATTAAAATAACACAAGTTTTATTTTAAAATTTTTTTTCTTATTTAAATTATAGCGATACCTGAAATTTTATTTTCTACCATTTAAAATATTTAAATCATTTAAAATTATTAACACTTATTTAATATATAAGTCAACAATAAAATTTATAAAAATTTATAACATTAACTAGTTGATTACCAATTTTACCTAAAAGTCTACACGTGATCTTGCTCGAAAATGTCTTGATCAAATGTGTTACTACTTTCCATACAATATTTTAACAACAATAATAACACTATGATTATTATTAGTATATAACGAATTTCGTATTGTACTAATGCTACAATATTTATTGCCTCAAGAATACTAATGCTACAATATTTATTGCCTCAAGAAGAAAAAGATAACCCTAGTTAATAAATTTAATATATTTATAACAACTCGACATACTTTATTAGGAAAAATTTTTATCGAATATTTTCTTTAAATTTTTTTATTTTATTTTATATTTTTATTATTGCTTGAGAGGTTTGCAGAATAATACCTTTATTCTCTGCAAAAATATCATAATCATACTTATTTTTATTATATTATTTTAAATTTAAAGTTTATACATTATTTTATATATATCACCTTTATATCAACAAGATGACCAATTTCCTCCTCTATTTCCATTACTGACAAAAGTTTTTATTCGATCACCATGCACTATTCCATTCATGTATCGACAATATGATGCAATTTTTAGTAATATTATTTTAATATTTCAAATATTCGTTTTAAAAATAGTTAATTTTATTATTGATTCCAGTAATTGAAAATTAAGATATAGTTTAAATAATTTTAAAAAAAATTAAAAAGTGCGACATGAAATTTTTTATTAAAATCTATATTTTTATTTTTTATTTTATATTTAAAGCTAGTACGAATATTTATAAATGGATCCGTCCATCCTAATTTATTTTCGGATATAAATGATTATATTTTAATTTTTAATAAATTTAAAAAAATTCCATCTGCTATAACAAATATATTTATTTTATTTTTAATTATATATTAAATGTTTAGTGTAATTTTTATTTTAAAATTAAAATACTTTAATTATATAATTAAATTCGAACTTAATAATCAAATAACTCGTTTAATTATTCTAGATAATTTTTACATGATATTTTTATAAAAAATAATTATTATTATATATATGAGTTTAGTAACTTTAACTATCAATAATATTTCAACTAATAAATAATAATTAAAAAATACAGATTCGACTATTGCCATGGAGATGAATCATGATGAACGAGTCCGTCGTGTCTATCCACGTGTTGGGATTTTGGTGAACGAGTCCGTCGTGTATATACACGTGTTAGGATTTAAAATTAACAGGACTACTTGGTAAATTTCATTTATTAAAAGTGGTTGGATTTTTATTACAAATTTATCATAAATTTATTCACGTCTCTATCCATAAAAAATTTGCATAGATAAATATTTATTCCTATAAAATACCAAATGAATAAAAATAGTAATTTTATTATTTATTTATTTTTAATTTACGTAGAGTAGAAATAAAATACATCACCTTTATAGACAATAAAAAAAAAACTATTTTTAAATTATTTATTTTAATAGATATATTTATTTATAATATATTAAATTATTTCAATACTATATATTAATAAATTATTTAATTAACTACAAATGTTATTTTTTATATATATTTAGTTTAATTTCATTATTCATATTCAATATTTAAGATTTATATTTTTTTTAATATTAAATAAATTAAATACGATATTGATGCATACAGATATTCTCTACATCTACTATATATAAATACTCAAAACGGTCCAATCAAAATTCGATGACAGAAGGATAGAATTGGTCCAAACACTACCTCTTATCTTGTCATGGCTTCAAATTGAATAAAACAAATAATTGTCTTAAAATGTGTCCAAATACATATCTCACTCTTTACATAAACAACAAAATATGTACATAATTTATTAAATGAATAATAAATTGAAAAGAAAGGTAGGTGAGAAAATCCACTATATAAAGGCAAGACCATGAGAACATTTTTCAATACAAACTACAAGAGTTCAAATTATTAGTCATCAAAATGGGTTTGAGTGGTAAGGTTGAGACAGATGTGGAGTTGAAGTCATCTGGTGATCAATGGTACAAGGTTTTCAGCAACCAAGTTCACCAAATGCCTACTGCTTCAAGTAGAATCAAGTCTGTTGACCTTCATGATGGTCACTGGGAACATCCTGGTGCTATCAAGCTTTGGACTTATGTTATAGGTAAAATTTCATTTTGTTTTCACTCACTAAGCACTTAGATAATAAACAGTTTTTATCCCTCCTGTTATCATGAACATAGATCTCATTAAATTTTCATGCATACTTCACATTTTTGTTACAAATAAGTTAATTCTATACATCATGCTTCGGATATTATCCGTTTTACCATTTAGATTTTGTAAAAAGATATAGTTTTCCATATATTTAATAAAAAGAATTAAATATTTTTGAATTTTTTTCGATTCTGATGAGTTTGATGAAGCCAATTTATATAAAAATACTTTTTCAATAATTTTAGAGATTTCGTCGATTTTACTTTATTCTTAATAATAATATTGATCAGTTCTGATATTTATTTTATTTTATTTATATTTATATTCAATTTTCGATAAATAATCCGAGGATAAAAAGCGAATTTTTTTAGAATTTCGATTCGACTAGCTCTCTTATTAAAGACGTTGGTATTCAATTTTATATATTTAAATTTAAATATGTTTATAGTCAGATGATCAAAATCACACTGAATTTATTCTAAAATTTTCAATTGGATTTATTTTTTCTTTTAAAATTATAATATTTAAATTCGAATTTTTGGATTCATACTCAATTCAATTAAAAATCGAGCAAAATATAAAATTATTTATCCGAATAAAAAAAAATCAAAATATTATTTTTTTTATATAATTTTTAAAAATTGATTCTATCTATTTCAGAACTAAATATATACCAACTATTTTTTAAAATTTCCGATGCAAACTCTTCGAATCGTAAATAATTAGATAATAAAGTTTTTAGAATAATTCCATGAATACCATCAAAAGAAACTCGATGACATCAAACTTTGTTAACAAATCACATCATTAACATCACTATCAAAACCCAGTCCAAACCAATTAACTTATCATTAAACCCACCTAACCAAACCATCACTACATGCTCTTTGCCACAGATGGACAGACAGAAGTGTTCAAAGAAAGAGTACACTTCGACGACAAAGACAAGATCATAATCATGGACGGCGTCGAAGGTCACGTACTCGAGAAATTCAAGAAATACAAAGGAATCTTCGAGGTCTCAAACAAGGAAAATGGTGGACTGGTCAAGCTGACTCTCGAGTACGAGAAGCACAAGGAAACCGACGAGCCTCCTCACCAGTATCTGGACTTCGTTGCTGGTCTCATTAGAGATGTTGATGACCATATCGTTAAAGGTGCTTAGGTCAAGAACCATGTGGTTTTTTGACTAATAAATGGTTTCTATGGTATGGTGTGGGCTTGTTTTATGAGTTATGGTTTCGTGTGTGTTGGAATAAAGTGTGGTTGGTGTTGTGTATGGTGCATGTACAATCACTGGCTACGGTACCATGTGGTCGTGGTGTTGTTTGTATGGTTATTGAATGTTGAGATTAGTAAATATGTTGTTGTGGTTTTGTTTGTTTTTGTGTTTTTGATTAATTTGGTAAGAAATTTGATGGGGTGTGGAGACCATTAAAATGAGAAACAACATCGTGAATAGTGGCAAAATCGGGATGAAATATTAATTGGGTTGGATTGGGTTGAAATAGTAATGGGATTGGATTGATCGTTGAACCCACCTCGAGTTGAAAATTAGGTATTAAAAAAATAAAAGTTATATGTTACTTTTCAAATGGTATATTTCATCTTAGATCACAGTGAAATTTCAAATATTTATAGAGAAAATTAAATATAAATAAAGTGTTAATTTAACATAATGGAAAACATATAATAAATAAAATATTTTATAATATACCTATGTAAATAATCGGGTTGCGTTGGACTGGGTTACAACATTTCAACCCAACCCATAAAAAAATTGGGTTAGTATTTTCTAACACGTGTCAGATAGAACAACATTTTCAACTCAATTTAAGAAAATCGGGCTGGGTCGGGTTGTTTGGGTTGGGTTGAAATACTATGAGAATTCATTTAAATTATTTTTAAAAGATATAGAAAAAAATATTTTTATATTTCTATTTGATTATATAATTATGATGTATAGTTGTTAAAAAATATTTTAATAAAAAGAATGTATAATTTTTATTTTTTATTCTTAATATTTTTGTAATTAATAAAATATTATTCAATTTATTCCATAAATTAAAAAAAAAAAAAAGTTTGAAAACCATATGGTGCGAATATTGGTAAAAGGAAAATATATTGTGTGATGTTGATATATTATAAAATTTTATAAAATGGAGTATAATTGAAATTTCATCTTTATTATATTTATACCTCACCATTACCATTCTATGTGAATAATTCTTCCGATTTTTATAGTAGTATATATAAAAATATAATAATAATAATATTTATTTTGAACTTTTACAAAAATTAATTATTTTTATTATAAATTTTAGTGTCAGGATTTTTAAATTATGTATTTTGGCGTGCTCGTCCATTATTCTAGCTTGATGTGCCCATCTATCACATCACAAAATCAGCCTATTTATACTCATTTGATTCTGTTCTACATATTTTAAATTTTCTTTATAGCTTCAATTCGACAAACATTGATTTAGAATACAAATTAAAACAGATAAGACTTTAGTGGGTTCTTCTGTTACTTTATTTTTTGTTGTTTAATTATTGATATCAATCATGTAACCTAATCTTGCACTTGTATTATTTTATTTTTCTATTTTTATTAATTTAATAAAAAAAATATAATCAAAGTCAATAAATTAATAAATAATAATTTTAGTTAATCACGTCCAAAGCTAGTTGTATATTTGGTATTTTATATTTTTATAATCATATTATTTTTTCATTGTATTTTTGGATTTTTTATTAAAAAAATTATATTTTTAGACCAAAATTACAAAACTGAACTTTTTTTAAAAGTTTTTGTAGAAAATAGACCAAAATGACCGTAATACCTCTGTTTTCCGGTCTTATTTGCTTCCCGAGCAAATCAGACCGGAAAGCAAAAACTACACCGGGAAATAGTTATATTTGTCTGTTTTCTGGTCTGATGCTTCCCGGTCTACCTGAAAACTCATTTTTGCAATTTTTTTTTTAAAAAATTTAAAAGTGTAAAAAATTTAAAATTAATCTAAAATTAAATTTTTTTTTTATATAAGGTCTGAGTGTATTTTCCCTTTTCAATATCATCAAAATTGAGCTGTAATATTGACACGTTGTTTGGATCTTAGTCTTGGTCTATGAGTTGATCTTTTAAGTTTGTTGAATTGGGCCATATTGCTTACTCATGCCCATCAGTTGATGGACTGAGATCCAAATCTCAGATTTTATTTTATTATCTTTACTTATTTATTTATTTTAATTATTTGCTGATATTTGTGACCACCTTTTATCTAAACTGATTATCTATAATATTATTTCAGAGTACAAAATTAGAATATACAGTATTTATCTTTTGAGTTCATTGGATCCTCTATGTCACAGCTACCCTGGTTGAGAGATCAAACAAAAGGGAAATATTAAAAATACTAATAATAATTTTTACTTTATAAAAGTTTTGTTCAAAAACATATTTTGAAGTCTTTTATGTTTTGTAATTTAATTTAGTATTTGGTTAAATTTTATATTAAAATTAATTAATATTATTATTATTATCAGTAATATTTATAGTGATTTTGAATTATTTCGAAATTAGGTGAGAATCGTTTATTATAAAATTAAAAAATGATACAAATAGAGAATTAAATAATTGAATATTTGATGATTTATTCTATTAATACCATCTGTTCATTTACACACAATTTAATAATTATTTTCTATCATTAATTTTTTTACAGTTTTGATCTAATAATTCTCATAAATAATAAATTATTTATAAGATTATAACTCATTGTAAAAGAGTATTGGATTATTGATGGATTCTATCGTGCAGGGAGTAGATGGAACATGTACAATTTACTTCTTCTGTAATTTTACCAAAGAATGATGATCAGTAGAAGCGAGATAGAGAATGAACAAAAATATCACGTTGTCACTTGGGCTTTTCTGAACTTGAAGTGAAATAGAGAAATAATTTTTTTATTTATTTATTGTCTTTTTTACATTCCTTGACTGTGTATACAATTTATAATATTCCTTTTTTCCTTTTGTAACTGAATTCCCTATAGCCTCTATTTTTAAAATACTTTTGTGTAGTTGGGCTGAGGTATTTGTTTGGACTTCTCATTTTTACTCGGGCTCATGTATTTCTCATCTCTCACGCTCCTCTCTCAAACTCAACTCTTGTATAGACAAAAGATTGAGTTTTGTACAAAGAGATGAATGTCTTAATGCAGTTATTGGTTTTGTAAGTAAATATGCTAGCTGATCATCAAATGCTGTGTATTTGACTTGAATCGTATCATCTACAATTTTATCCCGCAAAAAGTGTACATCAATTCTGATGTGCTTTGTTCGTGAATGGAAGATAAGGTTTTGTGCAAGAGCTCTTGCACTTTTGTTATCACACCACAAGGTAGGTCTATGTCAGGGAGAGAAACAAAGTTCTTGGAGAAAGGATATCAACCAAATGAGCTCAATTGATAATTGTGATAAGGCACGATATTCTGCTTATGTACTAGATTTAGCTACAACTAATTGCTTCTTAGAGCTCCAGTAAATTATATTCCCCTTAGAAAGACGCATCTTCCAGAAGTCGACTTTCGATCATCAATGGAGTTGGCCCAATCAGAGGCATTGACCTCTAAAGGAAATTTTGAAGGTCTAAACAATAATCCACACTCAGTTGTTCCACATAAGTAACGTAAAACTCTCTTTAAAGCAATCCAATGAGGTTGTAAATGGTGAACTTGAAACTGACTTATTTATCAAATATATAGCAAATATCAGGACGAGTATGGCACAGAAGACCTTCCGTATACTGCATTATAGAGATGGATTATCAAATGGAGTTCCATTATAAAGAGATAGTTTCACACCTACTGAGATTGGAGTAGAGCAAGGTTTTGATGTAGCCATATTCACTTTCACAAGTAAGTCTTCCTGTTGAAGATATTTTAACCTCAAAATCTAGGAAACAGTGAATAAAACCCAACGTCTTCAAGGAAAATTGGTTAAGTAATCTGTGAATAACAGTTTGAATCATGGCAGGATTATTACAAGTAACCAAAATGTCATCAACATACACAAGTAGCAGAATTAGGAATCGATGTTGTTTGAATTAAAATAGTGAGGTATCACTTTTAGAATTCTAGAAACCCCGACCATTTAGAATGAGCTTAAGAGTGTGAAACCCTACTCGTGGAACTTATTTTAAACCATATAGCGCCTTTTGGAGTTTACAAACATAGGATGGATGTTGCTATACTCAAAATCTTGTGGTTGATTTACGTAGACTTCTTCCTATAAAGCACCATTTAAAAATGCGTTATTCACAAAATTATTCAATATTATTATAAGTATCGTTATTAATTATAAATATTTTTATTCATATCCATTTCTTTTCAATAATAATTTTTCAGAAAAAAATACTATAAAAAATAATTAATTTAAATTATATTTTATATTTATTTTTTTTTAAAAAAGTATATTATTTTAAAGACACTAGATATAAAAATACACTAGAATATTTTTAATAACGTTATTCAAAAATTTCTATCATTAAATATTTAAAAATAAAAGAAAATAGCTACTTGACCTATCTAACAATTTTTATAATGTTACCAAGAAAAAAAACATAGTAATAATTGGCACATCCTTTTGTATGTGCCAATAAACCTAGTCCTTATAAATATAAGGACCACGTCCATGACAACTAATACATCGCATATTAAATGATTAAAAATTGAAATGAAGGTTAGGTGAGGAAATGTCAGATTTAAAGACAAGCTCTGAGATTATTTTTAATTTTTTTATTACTTTTTTTTTCTCTCCAAGTCCAATTACAATCTCTCTTATTGGACTATTGAAAAGTAATACTACTAGTTGTGTTTATTACCGAGTGTGTTTTAAAAACTAGAAAATGATAATTATTGAAAAAAATGTATACATTTGGATGGATATAATGAAGTCTAGGCAGAATAAATACTATTTAAACGAAAAAATTGATTCAAATTAATAGTTTTTAAAAATATTTAGACTTTTTAGAACACTGGTTATCATAAGATGTATTTTAATTTTATAATAGGGTGAGAATAAGTGTAGTTGTTTGTATACTAAACTAGTACCATGTGGCTTGATTATGGTAATGGTAGTAATGACATTGGACCATTGCTGATAAAAGTTTTTATTCTATTATCCTGCACTATTCCATTCTGATATGAGGCAATTTTTGATAATATTATTTGGACACTTCAAATATTCTTTTCAAAAATAGTTAATTTTATTATTAATTGTAAAATTATTAAGTCCCAATAATTGAAAATTAAAATATAATTTAAATAATTTAGAAGAAATTAGGGAGTGGGGACATGAAATTTTGGATTAGAATCTGTATTTTATTCTTAATTTTGTATTCAAAGCTAGTACTACTACTGGTAAATGGCCACTATAACTCAGTCCGTCCGAATTGGAGTGGTTACCTATAAAAAATGTTTATATTTAATGATTAAAAAAATTGGAGAGGATCTTTTATGAAACAATGATTTATTTTTATTTTATTTTAATTATAAATTAATATTTTAAAGTACTTTTTTATTTTAAAGTCAAATTCTTTTAATTAATTAAATAACACAATTAATTATTTTAAATAAACATAAAATGATATTTAATCTATGAAAAAATAATAATAATAATAAGATAAGAATTTAATAATTTTAACCACCATATACAATAATAATTCAACTCATATAAAGTAACAACAATAAAGTTAAAAAAATACAGGTTTCATTATACATACAAATTTTACAGTCTTATCATGTCTTTAATGAACGAGTAGTACTATCTATCCACGTGTTATGGATTTAAAATTAATAGGACTACTTGGTAAGTCTCATTTATTAAAATTAGTTGGATATGTATTAATTATTATAAATTTATTCATGTCACATCTATAAAAATTTTCCATAGATAAATATTTATTCATATAAATGAAAATAAATAAAAAAATATATTATTTTATTAAAATTTACATAGAACAGGAAAATATATATCTTCTTGATACACTATAAATAAAAACTATTTTAAAATTATTTATTATAATATATAATTATTTATAACATATTAAATTATTTGAACATTATATTTAAATAAATTATTAAATTAAATACTAAATTTAAAATAATAAATATGAATAATAAAATCAAACTAAATATATAAAAAAATCATATTTTTAATTATTTTTGTTAATTTTATTTCATCAAAATACTTTAAATTTATATATTTCCATATTAAATAAATTAAATTAACATCATATTGACGCATACACATATTCTCTACATCTACTTTATATAAATACTCAACCGGTCCCTATCAAAATTTTATAACATGAGGAGAGAATTGATCCAAACCCTACCTCTTGTATTGTCATGGCTTCAAATTGAATAAAAAGAAAAAATTGTTTGAAAATGGGGACAGAATATTTATAGCACTCTTCACATAACCCCAAAATATCTTCATAATTTATTAAATGAATAATAAATTGAAAAGAAAGGTAGGTGAGAAAATCCACTATTTAGAGGCAAGACTATGAGAACAATTTTCAATACAATAACTACAAGTTCAAATTATTAATCATCAAAATGGGATTGAGTGGTAAGGTTGAGACAGATGTGGAGTTGAAGTCATCTGGTGACCAATGGTATAAGGTCTTTAGCAACCAAGTTCACCAAATGCCTACTGCTTCAAGTAAAATCAAATCTGTTGACCTTCATGATGGTCACTGGGAACATCCTGGTGCTGTTAAGCTTTGGACTTATGTCATAGGTAAGATTTCAATGTTTTCACTCACTAAGCACTTAGATAATGAAAAGTTTTGATCCATTCAGATATTATGAACACAGATCTCATGTAAGTTTTCATGCCTACTTCAAATTTTTATTAGGAATAAGGTTAATTCTAAACATCATCTTTGGAATATTCTCCATTTTACCATCCTGTGTTGAAAGTTAATTGGAAAGTATGTATCTATTTTTTTAGTTTTACCGTATTTTTAATATTTATGGTAAAACTAAAAAACCGTTCAGTTATTTCTCCATGAGTCAGTTGAAAAATTTATTTGTATTAACCGCTCTTTTGTATAAAAAGAGTAGTCTAAGAGAGTATTTTTATTTTTATATTTACTTTTTAAAAATAATTCGGAAAAACATCCACTTTTTATAAATAGTAAAATTTAAATTTATATTCATATGGGTGTTATGTAGAATTACTTTTAAAAATAAATGATTTTTTAATTATTTTTATAAAATAGATGAAAAATGAAAATACTTGTCTGACGGAGTAAAAATATATATACAACAAATCAAGTAAAATTCTAGTAAAAAATTCTATTTCGGTTTATTATTTCTCTATTTTTTTCAACATTTAGTTTAAAAAAAAAAAAGGAAAATATTATTAATAAATTTTTGTATTTTCTGATTCTAACTGAGTTTGATGAGGTGAGTTTATTGTAGTACTGAGATGGGTATAGTAGAGATTGGTGGTAGGACCAACAATGGATAAAAATATTATTTTTCAATAGTTTTAAAATTTATTAATTTTACTTTATTCTACTTTATTACCGTGTTTAATCAGAAAAAATAATAATGTTTTAAAAAAAATAAAATTATTGATTATATTTCATTTTCCATCTGATATAGATGGTGGGAGGGTCAAAATCGAAAAGAATATATTTTACAGTGATTTTATTTTTTTTCTCATGAATGGTGATTGTTTTACAAATTTAAAATCAAATATTTTTCCATTCACGTGGAACCAAACCAAACAAGTTAACTACCTTAATTTGAAAAAAAAAAAATTATTGATTCTATTCTTATAAACGATTATTTTTTAAAATTTTTATTCGAACCCTTTAATCTGATATGGTTAAATGATTATATAATAAAGTTTTAAGAATTATTCCACGAATACCATCAAATGAAATTTGATAACTTCCACGTCATATCATTAACATCGAATCCAAACCAATTAAAATTAAATCCACACAACCAAAACATCACTTCAAGATCTTTGCCACAGATGGAAAGACAGAAGTGTTCAAAGAAAGAGTACACTTCGACGACAAAGACAAGATCATAATCTTGGACGGTATCGAAGGTCACCCACTCGAAAAATTCAAAAAATACAAAACAATCTACGAGGTCTCAAACAAGGAAAATGGTGGATCGGTGAAGCTGACTCTCGAATATGAAAAACACAAAGAAACCGACGAACCACCTCACCAGTATCTGGACTTCATTGCTGATTTTATTAGAGATATTGATGAGCATATCGTTAAAGGTGCTTAGGTCGAGAACCATGTGGTTTTTTTGATCAATTAAGTGTTGCTATTGTATGGTATGGGCTTGTTTTACGAGTTATGGTTTGTGTGTGTTTAAATAAAGTGTGGTTGGTGTTGTGTATGGTGCATGTACAATCACTAACTACGGTACCATATGGTAGTGGTGTTGTTCGTATGGTTATTGAATGAGATTAGTAAATATGTTGTTGTGGTTTTGTTTATTGTGTTTGTGATTTTGGTTAATTTGGTAAGGAATTTAATGGTCGTGTGCTAACCATTAAAATTAAAATGAGAAATTAATGTTAAAATGTTAGGGATTTGTTTTTAAGCCCATAAAGAGTATATTTTTTAATATATTATTATATATGAATTTTGAAAGTTTGAAAAATAAATTTTGAAAATTTTGAATTTCATCTCTAGGTGACACATAGTTAATAACACAATTTCATCTATATTTTAGAAAATTAGATTTTTGAAGAGGAGTAAATTTTTAAAAATTTATTTTTTCTCTATTTTTTTTAAAAAAATAAACTTTTAAAGTTTAAAAGTTTCAATTCGGAAGAATTATCACATGATTATTTGATATTAATATTCATTGTATATTTATGTCCTGTTATGTGTAGTGTTAAAACATGAGGATTGTTATTTCTCACACCTATATTACTAGTGTTAACATTTTTTTATATAATTTTTTGATATTTTTATATAAAATTAAATTTAATTGTATTAAATAATTATATAAAATAAATTAATTTATTTTACAAATATTTTTATACTTATTGTATCATTTCTCTATTGATGAAATATAAATATTTTTTATCCGTTTATATTTTGTTTTAAGATTTTAGGAATATAAATTTTTTTCTATAGTCTTTGAAAATTCTTTTTCTACATAGTTTTTGAGAAAAAAAAATTATACAAATTTTTAATTGGAAATTCAATCAATAAGATCGTTTAAATTGTTTTGATTTTTTTATTGAGAATTTTAAAGAGTTTGTATAATTATGTGATTTGGATTGATTAACGGGTAGAAAGAGTTTTGATTTAGTTAAAATAAGTGGCAGAAGGTCTTGATTTACTTAAAATATATAAAATAATTGATGTAGGATTATGCCTTTGTTTTTTTTAAGTAGTTTAAGATATGGTTAATTAAATAATTTTACTATTATTTAAAATAATTAAAAATTTTATTATATTGAAATTAAAGGATATTAAAGTAATTATTTAAATTCATTAGGGATATTTTGATAATATCCATATTGGGGCAGTAGCAATCATGTAAAATATAAAGTACATCTAACCATTATTCATTCGGTTTATGTTAATTTACTGATAAGTGAATCTTACACCATAGAATGGTGGATTACCGAATTAAATTATTTAAAAAAATAAAAAAATAATATATTTTTATATTTGATTATTTTATTGTAATATGTAATGATGAGTTATAACTTGTCCCAAATCGGAGATGAAAAACCCTGTGTTCTCTCTTATATCTGTATTAAAGAGACCTAGGGATTGGTGTAATAGATTAAATCCTGAATATGAGATATATGAGATGTACCTTCATATAACTCTTACTGTTTTCTGGTAACTCTTACTATTTTCTGGTATTATTCTGTTGTTATCTGAAATTCTGTATTTGTCCTTCTTCATCAAGGATAATAAAATACATTCTCCCCCGTTGTTAAAAAAAATATTTTAAAAAATAATATATACTTTTATTTTTCAGTTCACTATTTTTGTAAGTAATAAAATATTATTCAATTTATTACATATATTTAAAAAATGGTTTGAAACCCATATGATGCGAATATGGTAAAAAGAAATTATATTCTGTGGTGTTGATATGTTATAAAATTTTACAAATAGAGAATAATTAGAAATTTGTCGTTATTATATTTATACCTCACCATTCCCATTCTACGTGGATAATCCTTCGAACGTTAATATGTATAAAAATATAAGGTATAACGACTCTTAAAGTTGGTATAATTTTTCATATGAACATTTAAACTTTTCGAAATTTCAACTGAATTTTTTAATTTGTTAAAAGTGTTTCATTTAGACTATTAAACGTTTTGAAGTTTCATCTAGACTTTCCAATTTGTCAAAAGTGTTTCAGTTAGACCCTTATTAAAGTTTTATGAGAATCAAATTTTATAAAATATTAACAAATTTGAGGGATCAGTTGAAATTTCAAAAAGTTTAATAGTTTAACTAAAACACTTTTCACAAGTTAGAGGGTCCAGTTGAAACTTTGAAAAAAATTAAGTGTCTACGTGAAAAGTTATGCCAACTTCAGGAGTCTAAATAAGCATTATCCTAAAATATAATGATAATATTTTATTTTTAAACTTCTATAAAAATTAATTATTTTTATAAATTTAATGTTATAAACCCTAATAACATTGTATCTACCAATTAAGCAAAGTTCAAGTTCCAAATTAACACATAATCACATATCACAAAGAGTAACACACTAAGATTACGTGGTTCACTAGAAACTGGCTACATCCACGGGACGGACTCACACAGAGCCCAGCAATTACCATTAAGAGAGAATCAGTACCAGTACAACAACAATCACAAAGATTACCAACAAATAATCCACCAAGCCATAGAGATTTACAAAGATAGACGAAACCCTAACAGAAAACCCTATCAGAAACACAAAGGAGAAAATACAACTGAAGCAGCCGTCCGTGAACATTGATGAAAGGAAGCTTATAAAGCTAGAGTTCCAGTTGCGTCGGGTCGTTCCAAGAACAAAAAGCGCGGATCTTGAAGGTGGGGGGCTTCAGCTTGCAACAGCAAAAATACAACGAGGCCCAAAGCTTATAATCAAGCCCAAGATACAAATTAATATGTATCAAAATGAAAACACATAACATTTAAGTGTGAGAATTTTTAAAACATGTAATTTGGCGTGCTTTTCCTAGTTATGGTAGGGTTGACTAACTTTAAACCAGGTGCGAAGAGAATCGCGATACGATACAGTATATTTTAAAAAAAGTTATCATTTTTATGTATAAAAATTTTTAATTTAGTAATAATAAATTAGAAATTATTTATAATTAAAACACTTGATTTTTTAAAATTAAATTAATTAGTATTGTAATATGTTTGATTTTTATTAGCTATTGAATTAATATTCCAAAAAATTATAACATCTAACTTTTAGATTAACATTAAAATTAGTTATTAGGCTAGTTTTTTTATTGAATATTTGATATTAGTTTTAGTTTTTGAATTAGATGTTAGTTGAAAAATTACTAAAAAAGTATAATAATAATAATAATAATAATAATAATAATAATAATAATAATAATAATAATAATAATAATAATAATAATAACCCAATAGGATTGTTACTCAATTCAATAGGATGGTTTTTCCTCGACCAATTTCATATTCATCACGTGTAGATATATCTCTAATTTTTCTTTAGTGCCATGTCACTCCAGCACAATTTAAGCTAAACCAGGACAACTTTACAAGTTATGTGATTATAAATTATTTTATTCATCTAGTTATCAACTCCACAACCCAAAGCCTGGTAAAGCTTCCAATCAATTAATATACACAATATAAATCATTAGGACACCATATACCCAAAATTTGTCAAATAGAGCTCAATATATCATATGTGTTCCACCACTATAATAGCATAATCATGAAGATTCCAATAACTCATTCCACTATTCAATGACATATCCATATCATTTCACCACTTAAGCTAATTTATCGATAATCAACATTAATAGCACATATAAATATCTACACATTCATTTCATCACATTCATTCACTGCGGTACATATATTTTAGAAATTTTAAAATATCAATTAAAAAAAATATAACACAAAATATTTTAAAGTATAAAACAAATTTGCTAACCTCACTTCTGATGAATAAGCTAGCTAGGCAACCCGGGTTAGGTTCAGTCTTCATCGAATTTATCTAACCACACAATAACAAAATCAACAATACACGCATCAACACAACTCAATCCAATGTCTCTACTCCAAGATTTTGATAGCAAAATGTCAATTAAAAACTCAAATTAGCTTATAGTACCCATTCAAAGCATTTGAATAATAAGGTTCTACTCAACCTATCAACATGCATTAAGAGATATCCAATATCAAATCATCAAAACATTAGAATTGAGAGTATTTACTTACCCAAAATGCAAGTAGTGTGGGAGTAGCCCTAATTTTCCAATAACAATAATCAAAGAAGCTTTTGTAGTGTTTAAAGTAATTTGGGAGTGAAAAGGGAGAGTTTTGAGTAGATGTGGTATGGTAGGTGTAGTCTTGTATGTGAACAAGGGTGGAGAGTGAAGAGAGGGTTTTCTTGTGAGGTTTTAGTGTGTTGAGAAATGTTTTTAAACCGAACCGAACCGGACCGGCCGGTCGGACTAGTTAAATCATGAACCGGTCGTCCATCCGGTTCGGTTTTAGTATAAAATCGGATTTTTAAAAAACCGGTAAAAATCGGTCAAAACCGATTTATTTTTTTTAAAAAATAAATTTAAAAATAAAGTTTTAATTTCTTTTTGTTGTATTTAATTTTGTTAGAATAATTATTTTATTTTTTGAATGAATTAAAAATTTTAAAAATAATAGTATGAATGCTATTTTTAGTTTAAGCATATTATATGAATATTGTATGGTTTATTTTATTGATAATTAATTCATATTGTTAGGTTTATTTTTAAATATATTCAATTATAACTTTAATTAAAAATATATTTATTTTTTGATAAATATAAAATAATTTCACATTTTAATTTTATATAATATATATAAATTAATTATTTTTTAAAAATTTTAAAAAATTCAATTCAACCCTGTTGAACCCTAAAAACTCTGACCCGTTTTCATGACCGATTCGATGTTCGGTTCAGTTTTTGTGTTGAGACAAGCGGGATATTTGTTAGGGTAGTGGGGGTTCTATGATGGGCTTAGGAATAGGTTGCAAGCCCATTATGTCTCTTGGTCCATTATTTGAAAGTAATTTCCAATCACATGGTCTCTCATTTAATTTTAGAAGTACAATAAGTTTCCAAATGTTTATCTTTGTCCAAAATTCCATTTTTCGATTACAAATCCATTTTATGAAAATAAATTTGAAAACACTAAGTAAATTAATTTGACTTTATACTTGTATCTCTAAATACAATTTTTTTTCTCTCGAGTGAATTTTCAATTGATTACTATTTGGAGATTTGAAATTTTGGATTTTGGCCGAAAAAACTAAATTGACTCAAAGTACTAGAAAATTCTAGATCTAATTTAGGATGTTTCACGGTGCTTAGGATATCACTTACATGCTGAATATAAAATTGAAGTGGAGGGAACTACACCCTTGTTTGGTTGTTTCCATCAAGTTTTTCTTAAGAAGACACTTTTTCTACTTGATTGTATCAATCTTGATCTCTTTATTGTAACCAATTCTCAGCCTCTTGGCTGATTTTTAGTAAAAATTATTTGATTATTTTTAAAATTAAAAAAGATATATATCTTTTACATAAAGGAAAGGTTATTAGAATTTCTTTTCTAAACCAAAACTGCATTTTCCAATCCAATAGTTTGTATGTACCTATTGATCACCAAAAGACTTAAGTTCCAGAAGACTTCCATAGTTGATTTACCTAAAGGGTCTAAGTTCATCAAATGCCTTTATTTTTAAAGAAAAATCAAATCTACTATCAAGTAAACTAGAAATACACACAAACTATTCAAGTGATAACTAGGAATAATTTCACTTATCGGGTAATATATAAATGAATGTGTCCTTCCCAGAAAGTAAAAATAGTCATAATAAAAAAATATATATAATATAATTTTTATTTCATAATTATATATAAATTTGAAATTTTAAAGTTGTACTCAAAGATAGCGAACAACATCACCCAAATCATGTACAAGCTTATTTTTATCACTAATGGCAGTGCCTGAAATACCTGCACCACATTTATCAGCCGTATCAGTTATATATTTAAATTTATCTATTGCGAATTTATCGCTACCACCGAGCCCCCGCAAGAAATACTTCACTATGATTTTGTATCCATCTGCACAAATACTCAAGGCTTGCTTCAATTTTGGATTAGTTTCTCTCTCTAGTAAAGTCGTGATTTGATGATAGGTACTTGTTATTTTACCCTTAAGTTTTTAGGTAGCAAATAGAGCGAGCTGTCCGATCTTTACTTTGGAATTTGCAGGATCTGATCGAAGAGTAGTCACACATAAATTATAGTAAGGAGTTCTTTTATAAGAATAATCAATTAAATCTGCTGAAACTTGGATTGCGAGAAATAAAAATACAAAAAGGGTTAAAGATATTGAACTTTTCATATTTACTAGAATAAGTATTGGATGTTGATGTAAGCATAGGAAAAACAGTTTATATAGTGTCATTGGTAGATTTTTTTATTTAATTATTTTTTTAAATATAGAATCATCCTAGTAAAATTTGATATGAAAATATGCTATTTACAGTTATTATTATTATTATTATTATTATTATTATTATTAGATTAAAGTTAATTGTTAGGATTTTCATATATAGATCTCAGATGTATGTAATCTGCAGGTGGGCTTCTGGTTACAGGACTTCTTATTTTCACTTGGGTTACGGGTCTATCTCACTTGCTGTGCAGCCCAAGATCCATGCTCCCTTCTTGATTCGGCCCAGCTGATATTTTGACCCAACTATATAAGCATCTTTTTCAGATACTGTAGCTCAGTTGGTTCCTCAGTCGATTTTGTTATATGTTGCTCTGCTAGGGTTTGTTCTTAGAGAGCTATTTCTTTGTGATTCTTCTGTGGTATCTTGGTGATAGCTTTGTTGTAATCTCTGTGATTGTTAAAGTGTACACTGATCTCCATTTAGTGAATTACTGGGCTCTATTGGAGTCTATCTCCGTGGATGTAGTCTTTTTGACGAACCACGTTATCTTGGTTGTTTTCAGTTTCTGCTTTGTGGTTGTTTGTTGGTTCTTTGTGTATTTGTATGAGTTTCTTGAGTTGATTTGGGTAAGCAATGATGTATGAATCTCATCATGTGGTATCAGAGCTGCTTTCTCAAATCAGTTTTGACATTTGTGTTTTCGATCTTCAAAACTTCTGAGGAACCAACTCAATTTTCAAAACCCTAAAATAGATTTCTTGTTTTTGTGAGTCTTGGTCTCTATATTAGATCTAGGGTTTATATTTCTTTGTTCGATTAACAGTCTTTCAAAGTTACAGGTACCTAGGAGCAAGCAAGGAGTTAAGACGGAAGTCGAAAGGGGTTTTAACGTGAAGACTTGCGGGGTTCTACAAGGGTAACGAATTTCCTAACTCAGATCTGTTGTTTTTAAGATTCGACTATTATACTGTGTTTCTTGGATTTGCGTATGGCTGAGTAGGGTACGGGACTTTGTATCCTGTTAATGCCCTAGAACAGTTTGCTGATCTGCAAATCAGCTTGTTTGACTGGCTGCTAAGGGTACAAGTTGAATTCTTGTGAATGCCCAAGGGTACAAGATCTAAGATCTTGTTAATGCCCCTAGTTTAGGTTCTTGTTTGTTACTGTTTTTTACTTGTCTGTCATCTGTGTGATAATTTCTGTTATTCTTCTTTGGTTATAATCTCTATATACTTGTTCCTTTATTGATTGGTTGTATTACTTATTTGTTCTGTTTTGTTAGTAACCTGCTATTGTTTTTGGGGGGGTTTGAGTGTTCTTTCAAAATAATTCTTAATAACAAACTTTGTAGTGTCAATAGATCCTGAGTATCAAGACCAGAAAATCTGTTTTTGAACCAATTTTAAACCCCTGATTTCTTTAACTTGAACTGTTTTACTATCAATCTCAGTTTACAAAATCTTAAACCTAAAACTAGTTTTTTCTAATAACCTGAACAAGCTTTGTTATACTACATCTTTCAAAATGTCATCTAAATCTACTTCACATAATGTAATGAATATTGAGGTTTTTGATGGATCACAGGATTTTGTAATATGGAAAAAGAAAATGTTATCAGTTTTGGTTTATAATGGTCTTGATGCTGCTGTTGAGGATGACTGGCCTACTGAGATAACACTTTTAGAAAAAGGAAAAGTTAAAAAGAGAGGCTACCACACTATACTACTTCATCTGAGTGATGATGTACTAACTGCTGTTTCTGAATTCACTAATGCCTCTGATTTATGGAAAGGTCTTGAAAACTTATATCTGGTTAAAGATGTCTCTAATAGATTGCTAAGCTTGCATAAACTGTTTGGCTTTAAGTTTAGAACTGAAAAATCTGTTAATGAAAATCTTGCTACTTTTAAAAGACTCGTTCAAGATCATAATAGCAGAACTGCAGAGGATCAAAGGCTCAGTGATGAGTATCTGGCCATGATTCTCTTGCATTCTCTGCCTGAAACTCACTCTGTAGTAAAAGAATTTGTATCTTTTAACAAAGAATCTCTAACCACTAAGCTCATAATGGATGCCCTGAAATTTAGATCTGTAGGTGAAGAGATTACTAAAACCGAGAGTGAAGGTCTATTTCTGAATAAGACCTCTACTTCTCAGAATCATAATCAGAGTAAGGGTAAGAATAAAAGACATAATTCTGTTGGAAATAAGAATAAGGTGAATAATAATGGGAACAACAGTAGTAATAACCATCAGAGAAATAACAGTAATAATGGAAAAAGGTAAGAATAAGAATGGTTTTGAAAGAAAATGTTACTATTGCAAAAAGACAAACCATCTAATAAAAGACTGTTTTCAAAAGAAGAAAGATGAGGCTAATGGGAAACTTAAACAAGAAGCATCAAGTTCAATGGCTGAACTTGATGTTCAAAACTGTGAGGGCCTAACTGCTGTTTTGAATTTGTCTGGTTCTGTGCTTGCTGCCAATATTGAACATGATTGCTGGGTGATTGATTCAGGTTGTACCCATCACATGACCCCTAATAAATCCTGGCTTAGTAATCTGTGTGAGAATCAGGAAGGGTTTGTCTTAATGGGTAGCAATCATAGGTGCGTCATTAAGGGGTTGGGAATCATTAAACTACAACAGTTTGATGGTACTGTCACTAATTTGGATAATGTGAGATTAGTCCCAGACCTTAGGAGAAATCTTTTGTCTGTGAGTGCCTTGGGAGAATGTGGGCTTCACTGTTTCTTCAAAAATAACTCTGTTGATATAATCAGACATGATGGGAGAACTGTTATGAAAGGGAGAAGGATTGGAAACCTTTACATCTTAGATGGGAAAACCATAGAAGCCCTTTCTAGCACCACCAATAATAATGAAAAAGCTAGATTTTGGCATAGCAGATTAGGTCACTTGGGTTTAAATGGCTTAAAGGAACTTAAGAAAAGAGGCTTAATTGAATCTGATACTGATCTGGAAATACCATTCTGTGAGAGCTGTGCTATGGGTAAACAAACCAAGCAACCTTTTAATAATTCTGAATACAAATCTACTCATATTTTAAACTTGATACATTCTGATTTGTGGGGTCCTGCCCAATCACCAACTTTTAGTGAAAAAATCTACTTTGTGACTTTTATTGATGATTTCTCAAGATATAGTTGGTTATTTCTATTGAAAAAGAAATCTGATGTTTTTGAAACTTTTAAAATATGGAAAAACCTGGTTGAAAACCAAAAAGATTTCAAAATTAAAAGTTTGAGAACTGACAATGGTTTGGAATTTTGTAATGATCAATTTAATAAATACTGCTCTGAGAATGGTATTGCTAGACAGAAAATTGTAGTGTATACCCCTCAGCAAAACGGCGTAGCTGAGAGGCTCAATAGAACTTTACTAGATAAAGTTAGATCCATGTTACATGAAGCTAAATTGCCTAAGAGGTTTTGGGGGGAAGCCATTAATACTGCTGTATATTTGAAAAATAGATCTCCATCTTCAATTCTGGAATTTAAAACTCCTTATGAACTTTGGAATGGGAAACCTCCTAATCTGTCACATTTAAGGGTTTTTGGCTGTAGAGCTTATGCACACCAAAGTAAGGGGAAACTTGAACCTAGGTCTCAAGCCTCTCTCTTTATGGGCTACCCTGATGGTACCAAAGGATTCAGGTTAGCCTATAAGGATGGAAGCATGTTTAAGTTCCTTATTAGTAAAAATGTGATTTTTAGAGAGTCTGAACTTCCTGGTTTCTTGGATTCCAGTAGCTTAAAATCTGGTAATAAACATGTGTCTATTAATAATGATGAATTTGATATCATAGGGCCTACAGCAGACAATAATAACATAGGATCCTCCTCTAATCCTCCTACTGATAATGACAATTCTTCCTCCCATGATCATCAAATAGATTCTCCCAGACATGAGACTTATGTGCCTGACTCCTCTGAACCCAGTGATCCTGATAAAGAGGAATACCAAGAGTCTGAACTTGATAATTACCTCCTAAGTAGAGACAGAACTAGGAGAGTTATTAGGAAACCTGCCAGGTATTTAGATGCAAATCTTGTTATTCTTGCTCTTAATGCTTCTGTGAATAATAATTTTGTTCCAGAAACTTACCAGGATGCAATATCCTGTTCTGAGTCATCTAAATGGTTAAATGCTATGAATGAAGAAATTAAATCTCTAGATAAAAACCAATCCTGGATTTTAGTACCTAAACCTGAAAATAAGAAGTTGATAGCTTGCAAATGGGTTTTCCGAATTAAAGAGAGTCTGTCTAGTGATGATCCAAATAGGTATAAGGCTAGATTGGTAGCTAAAGGCTTTACACAAAAGCCCGGGATTGATTATTCTGAAATATTCTCACCTGTCATTCGTTATGGGACAATTAGAATAATGTTAGCCCTTACTGCCTATTTCAATTGGGAGTTAGAACAAATGGACGTTAAAACAGCTTTCCTTCATGGTTATCTTGATAGAGACATCTATATGTCTCAGCCTGAAGGCTTTACTGGTGATCCTAGTAAAGTTTGTCTTCTTAAGAAATCCCTTTATGGCCTGAAGCAATCGCCTAGACAGTGGAACGAGAGGTTTCACAACTTTGTGCAAAGTATTGGTTTTAAGCGTAGTTTGTTTGATGCATGTTTGTATTTTAAAACCTATGATTCTGTTCCTATATTCTTGTTATTATATGTTGATGATATCCTGCTTATGTGCTCTGATTTTAAAATTCTGAATTCTGTAAAAATTGATCTCAGTAAAGAATTTGACATGAAAGATCTTGGTAATGCTTCAAAGATACTTGGAATGTCTATAATAAGGGATAGAAATAAAAACTTGCTATTTGTTAGTCAAAGAACTTATCTGTTAAAGATACTTGAAACATTTGGTATGAGTGACACTAAGCATAATTCACTACCTATCAATTCTGGTCATAATCTGGATTGTAAAGCTAATGCTGATGAAGAGATACTTACTACTGTTCCTTATGCTGAGGCCATTGGTAGCATAATGTATGCTATGGTCTGTACAAGACCTGACTTGGCATATGCTATCAGTGTTCTCAGCCGCTTTATGATGAAACCAAATTTAAAACACTGGAAATGTTTTAAAGGAGTGTTGAGGTATCTTAAAGGTACTATAGATGTGGGCTTAGAATTCAGTAAATTCACTGATTGTGTTAACATTGTTGGCTACTCAGATGCAGATTTCGCAAAAGATCCAGAATTTAGACGTTCTATTTCATCTTTTATTATAACTGTGTGTGGTTGCTGTGTTTCTTGGAAGTCCAGGTTGCAGTTTGACATAGCCCTTTCCACTACCGAATCAGAATATATATCCTTGACAGAATGTATAAAGGAAGTTCTTTGGATCAAAGGTTTATTGCATGAGTTAAACATGTTAGACTCTATACCAGTAGTCTATACAGATTCTCAGGGTGCATATAATATTAGTAGGAATCCCATTTATCATGATAGAACCAAGCATATAGGCGTTAAATATCATTTTATTCGCTTAAATGTCTTGAATGGTGAAGTGCAGGTTGAGCAGATTCCAACAGACAAGAACCCAGCTGATATGGGTACTAAGGCTGTAGTGGCTCGGAAGCTTCTGTTTTGCAGAAGTTTCCTCCACATCAACCGTATCTAATCAGCTGGGACCTGAGATGGACGAGGACTTTAGAGCCCCTGGCAGTTCACTATGAAATGGAGAAATGAAGATTGTTGTACTCTATTCCTGTATATTAATCACCAAGAGTTGTTTGTAATGAGAGTCTGTATTTTTGTTCCCTCTGAGTGTATATGAAAACAGGGGAAGTATGTTAGTATTTTCATATATAGATCTCAGATGTATGTAATCTGCAGGTGGGCTTCTGGTTACAGGACTTCTTATTTTCACTTGGGTTACGGGCCTATCTCACTTGCTGTGCAGCCCAAGATCCATGCTCCCTTCTTGATTCGGCCCAGCTGATATTTTGACCCAACTATATAAGCATCTTTTTCAGATACTGTAGCTCAGTTGGTTCCTCAGTCGATTTTGTTATATGTTGCTCTGCTAGGGTTTGTTCTTAGAGAGCTATTTCTTTGTGATTCTTCTGTGGTATCTTGGTGATAGCTTTGTTGTAATCTCTGTGATTGTTAAAGTGTACACTGATCTCCATTTAGTGAATTACTGGGCTCTATTTGAGTCCATCTCCGTGGATGTAGTCTTTTTGACGAACCACGTTATCTTGGTTGTTTCCAGTTTCTACTTTGTGGTTGTTTGTTGGTTCTTTGTGTATTTGTATGAGTTTCTTGAGTTGATTTGGGTGAGCAATGATGTATGAATCTCATCATTAATAAAAGTATTCTATCAAATTTATATTTTAAATATAGCATTTAATTGCATTATATGTTATTATAAATTTCTTTGACCGTTTTTATCAATATTTTATTCTAATTTCCATATTTAAATTTAGTCAAGTATATCATTTAATTTCATTTTATGTTAATATGAAATTTTTTTAACGGTTTTGAATAATATTTTATGCTAATTTTTATTTTTAAATTCAATTAAATATAACATTTAATTTCATTATATGTTACTATAAATTTCGGATTTTGAACGACATTTTATTCTAATTTCTATTTTTAAATTCAGTTAAATATAGTATTTAATTTTATTCTATGTTATTAGAATTTCTTTGATCTTCTTAAACCATATTTTATTCTAATTTTCATATTTAAATTCGGGGAAATGATATTTAGTAAAAACAATATATATATATATATATATGGATACATTGTCACCTTAAGGCTTGCGGCCGAGATATGAAGGGTTATGTTTCATTATTCATTGCCTATTTTCGGCCGAAGCTAGGCCTCTTATGATGGGCCTATTAAGCCTCACTTGTTCCTCATCATTTCGGCCGAATCTGGGCCTCTTACAATGTTGGACCTATCAAGCTCACATGTTCCATCATTTCGGCCGAAAGTCTACTTTTCATGTAATTTCGGCCGAAGATGGACCTACTGAGTTTAGACCCATGAAACCTCATATGATCCGGCTGGGTTATATCTCCTAAATGAGTAAAACACCTCCACATGATTTAACGGATATCGGCCGAAAGACATTTTCGGAATTTTCGGCCGAAAACAGGAAAATCTTCTAGAATGCTGAGCTGGAGCAGTTACTTGATATCCGCAAATCTCGGTGATCCAGCTTAAAAAATCAGTTAGGATTTCCTGGAGCGTGAAGGAAATCCTATATAAGCAAGAAAAAACATTCAAGAAGGGTATCACGAAATTTCGGGAGACGACAGTTAGAGATAACAGCCCCAATTTTGAGGGGTACGAGGTCCGAGAGGAATTCGGCTCCATCAGTTTGGCGCCCACCGTGGGGCTCTCTTCTCCGTCTCCAAATCAACAAACAATCACCAAACAGAGAAGAACTACTACGGCAAAAAAGAACAAAACAATGTCGACAACCACTCAAGGAGCCACAGATCCATCGACACCAAACGATCAATCACAGCGGACGGACTCGCTTGCACAGCTCATGGCCAGATTGGCCGCGTTGGAGGAAGAAAACAGGAATCTCAAGGTTGTCGTCGAAGGGATGCGACCACCACAAAAGGAAAAGGCGCACGGACAAGAGACCAGCAAGAAAGACGGAAGAGGTCTACCAGATGACAACCAGAATGAGAGCCATGATTTGCTAGCAAACACGGGGCCAATCTTGGGACAAAGTGAAGGCGTAGCATCACCAATACGATGACTTGACGTCTCGGCTTTCGACGACGATGACGATGTAGAAGAAATTTTGGCTGACACACCACCAAACACGATGAGGAGGCCGCTTGAGCCACGAACTGAAGATACTGCGGCCGAAACAGTCAACGCGCGATCGCAGCGCGCGATCCCTAGGTTGCATGTCAGTTACCCTAGAAACACGACAAGTACCGATGGCAACCCTCCGCGGCCACGAACGGAAGGATATCGGCCCCAAACTAATGATATCCCGCAAGAAGTGACCAAACGGTTGCAGGAGATGGAAGAGATGATACGGTTTCTACCGGGTATACCACCCCCACTGCGCAGATCCTCAAAAGATTCTTTCACAGAGACACCGTTTGCTGACAGCCTTAGTGGACTTACTTACTCCAAATATGTACGAACCCAGACCATTATCGCTTCACGCTATCGCTCACTACCGACAAGCGATGCTGACGACTTCACTTCCCAGGAGCATAAGAGAAGCCGGGTTCTGCAAATTATTCGGAAACTCTCTTTCCGGCCCAGCGTTAGAGTGGTACGTGAACCTCCCGATCGGAACAATCGCGTCGTTCTCACAGTTGACCGACTCGTTCATAGAAAACTTCGCCTGCAGCCGCAAACCAGAAAAGCAATCTGATGACCTCTACGCCATTCGACAGAAGAACGGCGAGACACTCAGAGCTTACATCGCCAGATTCAACAAAGAAAAGATAACAATACCAAACTGCAATCAAGACACAGCGATACGCGCATTCGCCAAAGGGCTGCTGCAGGGTTCTGATCTATACGCGGATTTGATCAAGTACAAGCCAAGAACAATGGAGGAAACGCTTTCTCGGGCCTTTGCACAAGCAAGATGGGAGGAGGACGATAGATGGGTCCCGCGCGAACCGATCGTCAGCCGACCATCGGTTCACAACCCAAAGCCAGACCACAGAAACAGGGAACGCAGCCGGCAGCGTTACGCACCATATGAACGTTCTCCTCTGCCCAGGCATGACTCTAATTAAACAAACGCAGTAAGGGCCGAGACGCGACCTCAACCTCCAAGACATGATCTTACCATCTCCACGGAACAACTCATTCAAGAACTTGGAAAACTCGGCCGAACCGTCAGATGGCAGGGGAAGTTGCGATCAGACCCTAAGAAAAGGGATGCGGCCAAACAGTGCGCCTTCCATGACGACTTCGGCCACCACACAGCCGATTGCGTAGCACTCAAATACGAGGTCGACCGTTTACTGCAACAAGGTCACCTCAGGCGATTTCTAGTGCAAACCAACACGCCTGTCAGCAACCAGCCACCACCCGAACAACAAGAGCCCCAGATGGTGCGCACCGTCCATGTGATCATGGGTGGGTCACTCGAAAGTGGAACTACGTACTCAGCCGCCAAGAGAAGCATGCGTCGTGTACACAATGTCAGCGGCAGGGCTGAAAGCACACACTCAGTTGAAGACGAGCTGGAAGTGACCTTCAACTTTAAAGAAAGTATCGATATACTCAACCCACACCATGATGCCCTGGTCATCTCGCTAGGAATAGCTAATTGCCTCATCAAAAGGATATTGGTAGACAACGGCTCCTCGGTCAACATCATCTACGCTGATACGCTGAAAGAAATGCAAGTAGAGGAGACAAAGATCGCTAGACAAGCAATGGTCCTGGTTGGCTTCAGCGGAGAGGCGAAACACACAATTGGCGAAATAGAACTCCCAGTTTGGGCCGAAGGCGTTAATAAGTACACCCGCTTCTGTGTGCTGGAAGGCCCTTCTAGTTTCAACGCCATCCTAGGCCGCCCGTGGCTGCATGATATGAAAGCTGTCCCATCTACATACCACCAGCTGATTAAATTTCCAACAAAGTTCGGCATCAAGCAGATTAAAGGCGACCAAGCCGCCTCCAGGTCATGCTATGCGAACGGGTTGAAACCCCACTCCACGTCAGCATAGCAATTACAGAGCGCTCCACGAACTGAAGAAGTGGAGCACACGTTAGACGAAGTACCTATCCACCCATCTGACAACACTAAAAAGGTACTTATCGGTTCTAGGCTCGGTGCAGCAACCAGAGAAAAGCTCATCCGCTTCCTATAAACTAAGTGCCACTGCTTCGCCTGGAGCCACGAAGATATGACAGGCATTGACCCCAACGTAATAACACACCAGCTGAATGTAGACCCAAAATTCAAACCTGTCAAACAGAAGAGGCGAAAGTTTGCACCTGACCGCAACAAAGTCATAAATGAAGAAATCGAGAAACTCTTGAGCACCGGGTCGGTCAGAGAGGTACAATACCCAGACTGGCTGGCCAACGTAGTTGTCGTGCGCAAGAAAAATGGCAAATGGAGGGTTTGCATAGATTTCACTGACCTGAACAAAGCCTGCCCCAAAGACTCATTCCCCCTGCCGCATATTGACACCATAGTTGATGCAACTGCCGGCCATGAGCTACTAAGCTTCATGGATGCCTTCAGCGGGTACAACCAAATCCTGATGCACCCCGCTGACGCCGAGAAGACAGCCTTCATAACAGAAAGAGGCACCTACTGCTACAAAGTGATGCCCTTTGGCCTCAAGAATGCAGGCGCCACTTACCAAAGGCTCGTCAACCGCATGTTCGCTAACCTCATCGGGAACACCATGGAAGTGTACATCGATGACATGTTGGTTAAATCACTGAAAGCTGAGCAACACATCGACCACCTGGAACAGGCATTCCAAGTATTGGAGCGCTACAACATGAAGCTGAATCCATCCAAGTGCTCATTCGGCGTCGCGTCAGGAAAGTTCCTAGGCTACTTAGTTACCAAGAGAGGCATAGAGGTGGATCCAGACCAGGTGCGGGCGATAGAAAACATCGGACAACCCAAAGTGAAAAGAGACATCCAGAAGCTAACAGGTCGACTGGCTGCACTAAACAGGTTCATACCCGCCTCATCTGAGAAATGTCGTCCTTTTTTTCGCCTCCTGAAGAAAGGAGTTCCATTTGAATGGAACGAAACGTGCCAGGAAGCACTGAAGGCCATCAAAGAACAACTGTCGACCAATCCGGTCCTATCCAAAGCACTTGATGGTGAAGAACTGTTGCTTTACCTATCCGTATCAGAGACAGCCGTCAGCGCAGTTTTGACACGTGTTGAAGGAACAAAGCACGCACCAGTTTACTACATAAGTAAGGGACTGCTCCCAGCCGAAGAAAGGTACATGCCAATGGAGAAATTGGTGCTGGCTCTTGTAACAGCGGCCAGAAAACTCAGGCCGTACTTCCAATCGCACCCTATCGTAGTTATAACGGAACACCCAATCAGAGCGGTCCTCCACAGACCAGAACTATCAGGAAGAATGGTGAAGTGGGGCGGTCGAGCTAAGTGAACACGACATTAAGTTTCGACACAGATCGGCGGTCAAGGCCCAGGCATTAGCAGATTTCCTAGCTGACTTCACAAACGCAGCAGCTGAAAAGTGTACTAACGCAATCAACAACATAGCGAGAAATCAGCCGCGTCTCTGGAAATTGTTTGTAGATGGCGCCACAAGCCAAAGGGGCAGCGGACTGGGGATAGTCCTCATAACGCCTGAAGGCGATGTATTGGAAAGGGCGATCAAGTGCGAATGGCGGACGACAAACAACGAAGCAGAATACGAAGCACTGATACTCGGACTACAGTCGGCAATTGAGTTGGGCGCAAGAAACATAGAAGCGCATAGCGACAGCCAACTAGTAGCGAACCAAGTAAGCGGCCACTACCAAGCAAAAGACACGAAAATGATCTCTTACCTGAAAATTGTAGACCAACTACGGAGTGGGCTGGAGCGATTCACCATCCAGCAGGTACCACGGGATCGCAATATCCGGGCAGATTTACTAGCCAATCTCGGCGCCACGACAGAAGGCAGCTGCGCCCGCAATGTGCCGATCGCTATACTCTGCCAATCCGTATTACACGAGCAAACTACAGCCAAAACATTCTCCATCGAAGAAAGCGATTGGAGAACGCCAATCATGCGCTACATGCAAGACTACGAATTGCCCGCCGACAAACAAATCGCCCGCAAGATCAAGGCGAAGGCTGCGCGCTATACACTGATTGGGCTGCCTGGCGACCCAGGCCGCGTCCTCTACAGGAGGTCCCTCGACGGACCGTTGCTCAGGTGCGTAAGCGGGGCCGAAATCTCCTACCTACTCAATGAATTGCACCAAGGCAGCGCCGGAGGACACTGCGGCCCCAGATCCCTGGCGCTAGCCGCTCACCGAGCAGGTTACTACTGGCCGACAATGAGAGCTGATGCTCGCAACTTCGTCCTTAAGTGCCAAGAATGTCAAAAGCACGCGAGCATAGCCCATCTGCCGGCTGAAGAACTACACCCCTTTTTCCCTTCCTGGCCTTTCGCTCGTTGGGGAATTGATATAGTTGGCAAGCTACCAAAAACAGCGAATGGCAACGAATACATTGTTATCGCTACGGACTATTTCACCAAGTGGGCAGAAGCAGCCCCGCTTGCGAATATACGCGACCGTGAAATGATGGCTTTTGTTTGGCAGCATATCATTTGCAGGTTCGGCGTCCCAAAGGAGATAGTAGCAGACAATGGGACGCAGTTTAGTTCTAGGAACTTCAAAACATTCTGCAGCAATTGGAACATCAAACTGCACTACTCTACTCCCCGTTACCCACAGTCCAATGGGCAGGCCGAATCCACCAATAAAACAATCATGGGAATGATAAAAAAGAAGGTAGGCAGGGTAAAGGCGACTTGGGACGATAAACTTCATGAGGTACTTTGGGCCTATCGCTGTACACCTAAACGAGCAACGGGTGACACTCCCTTCACTCTGGTCTATGGCACAGATGCAGTACTACCAAGCGAGACGCGTATTACTACTATCAGATCCATGATCGACCAAAAATGGAACGAGGAGCTACTATCGTTGGACAAGGACACGATCGACGAAAGGCGAGAAGCGGCCTTAATCCGTATCGAATCATACCAGCAAGCTTTATCGCGGTCGCACGCTAAAAAGACCCGCTTATGCAGGTTCAAATCCGGTGATAAGGTACTTAGAAAAGTTTTCCAAAACACGAAGTCGCCAGGTGACGGGAAACTTGCACCAAACTGGGAAGGGCCCTACACTATTGTAGAAGCATTTGGCCGAGGCGCATACCTCCTCGCAGATAGCACAGGAAAGAAATTAGGCAACCCGTGGAACGCGACACACTTGAAACTGTTCAATCAATAAGGTACAACACTGACTTAATACTTCAGTTTTAGTTTCCTCCACATACACATCACTCTCATGTAAACATCAGACAATTCTGTCTAATAAGACACTATTTACCAAAACCTACAGGTCACGCAGCGAGTCCGTCAAACAGCCTATTCAGGCAATGGACCTGGCAGGCACCGACCTATATTTCCGGTACGTTGTCACGACCGATTTTTAACGTCCATCGACGCAACTACAAGTTTTCACTTGACAAAAATAGTCGTCTTTTTCAGGACAGCCGTAACTGGAATATGCCGTTTAATGCTCAAAAAGGGCGGCCGCACACTCTCCAGTCGCGCAGTAGACCTGCATTGGCAGTAGTCGTGTATTGTAAAGCTGTTAACGACTGCGTTATCATTTACCTGTTGTATGGAGCAAACGATTGAAATACAAATACACAATTTTGGTTGCATGGTCTGCGCTTGTAAATCATTGTTTGAAACTCAGTTTGAACAACCACATAATTACTCATAAAAACTAAAAACCGAATAAACATCAAAAGAGTATAGATGGCCAGAAAAGTAAGCTAAACGGCCGAATAACAGTTTCAAAACATATTGAAATCTAATGACCGAGTCACTAACTATCATCCTCACCGCCACCTCCTCCCTGGTGTGATGGCCCTTCCATGTCATCACCCATTTCTTCATCTTCATCTTCGGCCTCTTCATCGCAGGAAACAAAGGCCTCCCAAGCTTTGTAAGCTGATTGGAGATCCCATTCAGAGCCGCCATGCTGTTCGAACTCCTTGAACAAATCATGCTTGGTCTTCAAGTGGGCGGCCGTCTTCATCACTTTGAGGTCTTCCTCAAGCATGCGCACACGGTCCTCCAGACCAGTCTTCTCAGCCAGAAGATCATTATATTTAATGTTGAGTTCCGAAATTGTGGTGTTTTGAGTATCCACCTTTTCGATCGCAGCCTTTAAGCGGTCCTGGCTCTCCTCCAATTTCGACCGCGCAGTTAGGAGCTCGTTTTTGACAATGTCATACTGATTCCGTACCCAACGTAGCCTGTGGCCGGTCTCATAGGCAACAAATGCAGCCTGCAGGCAACAAATATGATAAAGCAGTCGAATAAGAAAAAGAATACGACAAATATTTCAAAGTCAGTTTACCTGCTGTGCCCGAGAGGCCGCAAATTCGATAAGCCTGTCATCATTCCAGTTGGAGATAACTTGACGATCCTCGTTCAGGTTGCTGCCCATCAGCAGCTCGAGGCCAGACTCGGGGTTATCAATCAAAGAAATCGACCCCATGGAACGGCTCAGATCGTCGACCGAAGGTCTCTTCGGCCGCTTTGGTGATTTCACTGTTGCAGTGTTCTCTGGGAGTTCGGTCTCTTTTCCCCGTCCCTTTTCGGCCGAACCCTTCTTAGCCTTGTTTCTTCTCCCTTTGTGCTGCTTGTCCCTCATTGTTTCTTCCAAGTCTAAAAATGAGATGTCCTTCGCCCTCCTCCTTGCGGCCTCCATCGATTCGCCTACAACCACACGCTCCAAAGGCGTAACGGGGTCAAGAAACCGGTGTCTAAATAATTATTCGGTTGAAACTCTTGCAAGCGCCCAACCGAATACGGATTTAGGTAGAGGATAGGATCTACCTTCAATCCGAGATTTTACGCCCGACCAGAGAAAAGAAGGGTATAACTTGGAAGGATCAGAGAGCGTCTTCCACAAGCGATCCTTTTCTTCGGCCGCAAGCAACCGAGCCGTCCTTCTTCGAATACGGTCGAAGTCTCTCTTTTTGCTTAGCTCGCTTGGATCTGATAAAAGAATACACTCAAGTCATTTTCATGATTTAACAACGATGTGATTATATAAAAAATACCTATAAGTCGCCATTGCGGAGCTAGAGGAGTGCTACCGGCCGCAATGTTTCCCCTTGCGAGGAAGTAAGACTGTTTCCAGACTTTGTCATCTCTTGTAGGCAGGTTTAATATAGGTGCTTTCGTTTTCGACCGCACACGGATACTATAACGACCTCTATCCCGGTCATGCTCACGCAGGAAGTAACTCTGCAGAAAGTCATCAATGGAGAGCGGTTGTAACCCTTGAGCCAAACCCAAAACATCCAAGGCCAGTAGTATCTTCCATCCGCCGGGACATAACTGGCTTGGGGCGATTTCGTAGTGGTCCAATACTGTTTTGGCTAACCCCTTGATTGGAAAGCGGACCCCATTCGCCAATGGATCCAGGTAAAAGAAATGCCAACCAGGTACCAACCAACCAGGGTGTTCATGGTCGGCCGGCAAAGCCAACTCAACGTCATCAGCTATATCGTATTTGATTCTCATCAATCTTAGGGAAGCTTCGGTTAAATTCGTCCGTATATGGTCACAAAGGGCTGTGCAGGGCCTAATGCTTCGATCGACGTCACGAAGACTTGGCTGTGGATTTTCTAAGTCAATCAAAGGGATACCTTGTCCCTGCGGCCGGGAAACAATCCTAGTTTCTGCCATTCCAAAAGGTAAGCGATGGTGGGGTTCTGAGCTCGCTAGCGTAACTCCTATTTCTTCGGCCGAATGCCTGTTTTGTGAAGAACTCGAGCTGGTTGAGGTAGAAACAGTCCTAACACTAAGGCCGCTTGGACTCCATTGACTATCTAGAGGTTGAGTAGGTAGGCCTAAGACAGCTTCGTTCGATCGCATTATTCTCCTCCTTGTGTGGCTACTGTTTGAGTTTTCCATTTGGCTCATGAACCGAAAAAGACCACTGTTAGTATGGTTAATAGAGCTGTGCTATAGTTTGATCGATGTACTTCTTTTCGATCGATCTAATGTGCGATCGAACACTGTTGTGGCCGATAGTATAAGCGATAGAAGTCTCGTCTAATCGGTCAGTAAGATCGGCCGAAATTGAATTCGGCCGCAGATAGTTTATGGTACGAAATTATGATTAGTCGAAACTCTAGGCCTAAGGGGTTGCGACCGAAGAGCTTTATTCGACTCAGTAATCAGAATGACATAAGACAAACATAAAAACATGTAACTTCTTAAAGCATAATGAATCAAATAGTGAAAAAGGAAGTTTTTTTTACTCACTTGGTCTATTGAAGGTGAAGAACAGCGAGGAGAGAGGTTTCAACGCACGCCGAAATATGGACCAAATGGGTCTGAAAACAGATGGGAAAAGATCAGCAACTGACGCTGGACTGAAATCCGGTGTTAGAAATAGAAACCCACCTGGTTTTCGACGTCGGTGACTCTTGGAATCGATTTCCGGTAGAGAGAGAAGTTGAAGAGTGAGATGTTTTGTTTGAGAATGGGTTTTGAAAAACTCAAAGTTCTCCTTAAGGAAGACAGCACGCTTCCCAAAAATTAACCATGGTTAGGTTAAACATGACGTCATCCAAATTTTCCCTCCAAAAGAAACCCTAAAAAAAAATGTATTTGTGTTCGGCCGATTAATCTTGTGGCCGAAATTCTAAATAACTCCTGATTTTATTAAGTCTCAATAAATTCAGGAGTGGGGGGAGTTACTGATGGATACATTGTCACCTTAAGGCTTGCGGCCGAGATATGAAGGGTTATGTTTCATTATTCATTGCCTATTTTCGGCCGAAGCTAGGCCTCTTATGATGGGCCTATTAAGCCTCACTTGTTCCTCATCATTTCGGCCGAATCTGGGCCTCTTACAATGTTGGACCTATCAAGCTCACATGTTCCATCATTTCGGCCGAAAGTCTACTTTTCATGTAATTTCGGCCGAAGATGGACCTACTGAGTTTAGACCCATGAAACCTCATATGATCCGGCCGGGTTATATCTCCTAAATGAGTAAAACACCTCCACATGATTTAACGGATATCGGCCGAAAGACATTTTCGGAATTTTCGGCCGAAAACAGGAAAATCTTCTAGAATGCTGAGCTGGAGCAGTTACTTGATATCCGCAAATCTCGGTGATCCAGCTTAAAAAATCAGTTAGGATTTCCTGGAGCGTGAAGGAAATCCTATATAAGCAAGAAAAAACATTCAAGAAGGGTATCACGAAATTTCGGGAGACGACAGTTAGAGATAACAGCCCCAATTTTGAGGGGTACGAGGTCCGAGAGGAATTCGGCTCCATCAATATATATATATATATATATATATATATATATTCTTTCTCCATATTATATTATCTCCATCCTAAACACAACCTAATTTTAACTTTTTTTGGATTTGTTTTCCTTTTATATTTATAAAACTGATATTATGCAAATAGAAAATTCTACCAAATTAATATATATATATATATATATATTCTAAGTTTAGCATGCTATTAAATTATTTTTAGAAAAATACAAAATTTCTACATTTTATTAAATTAAAATTCTCTTCATTATCTTTCCATATCAAGCCATATTTAAATTTTTTAATTTATTAATTAGTTTGAATTTTATATGCAATTAAATTTAATCGCCAATTTTACCCATTATAACTACTGAATCAAAAAGTGGTGATATACTAACATCCCAAAAATGGTGTGGTTTAAGGGATAGAGGATCCCCAATCATTTTATCCTCCCATCTCCACTCTTATCTCTCTCCCATTGACCTTAATTATTCACTGCATTTGCATTTATCTTTCTAAAATTTAACTCTCTAAAACTTAACACTTCAAATACCGATTCATTTGCTTTCCAGAGAGCACTAGGTCATATATCGCGAACCTTATGAAAATGTTTTATTTTTTATATGAAGTTTAATTTCGTATGTAATATGAATCATATATTCATATAATCTTTTAATGGTTAGTATACTATATTAAAATATATTTTGTAACTTAAAAAATTAATTTAATTCAATAAAATATTAAAATAAAATATATTTGTGTGTAACTTTTGAATTTTCATAATTTTGTTAAATAATAATTTTAAAATACACAAAAACAAATTTAAAAAAGAAAACTGAAAACTTATGGAGTAAAATGTATTATGAAATTTAATTTAATTAAAATATACATATATAATCATATTCTATGCAATTATTTATTTTTAAAATTAAAATTTATTTATTTTTATTATATTAATTTTTATAAATTATAAATTATTCTATTAAATTAATTTTATCAAATAAATAAATTTTGAGAATGGAAAATTTTATTCAATTATTAGCCCTTATAAATTAAAATTTTGAGACATAATTATAATATAAAAAATGATTATATTTCATATTTAAATTATTTGATGATTTCAATTATATAAGTTTGGAAAGGTAAAACAATCATTAAATTTAATTAAATATTATTTTATATTGAAATATCATTTACCTCATCAAAATAATTTATAACTATTATACTAATTTTAATAATTATTATTACATGAAAAAAAATAACGTCTATTTCATTACTATAAAGAAATATATATAATGATTATATTGAAATCAAACTAATGTTTTATTTATTTTGATCCGCTAATTTGAACCAAATAAATTAGTATGTAATACAAATAAACATTTAAAAAAGTAAAAATATAAAATTATTAAAAATTTTATTTATCATAAAATAAAAATTTAAAAAAAATTGAGTGGATGATAACATAACTATGAATTTAAGAAACACTAAATAATTTAATAAATATGTGTACATATAAAGTTATTATAATATATAACCAATATATTATCAATAATCTCTTTTTTAATTACACTCCACCTTAGAAAATACCATTCCTAATATAAAAATATATTTTTAAATTAGTTTTCGAGTTTTTATCTAATTATAAACCAATTTCGAATACCGGAATATATTCGAATTCTCATCATAATCCTAATAAATGTATTGTGTATGTTGAGAATTATAACGAATATATCTGGTTCATTAGCCTATCTATTTAAATTTAAACTTCTAATAATAATAAAATAAAATAAAAATAATAATAATAATAATAAACTAAACACAATTTTTATTAGTCGAATTGTTAGTTTTTATTAAAATAAATATAAAATAGTTATATATTAGAAAAGTTGGTTACTTGTATTCTATATAAAGACGTAGAAAATTTTTTAATTTGTTTCTCATTACAGATAAAAGTTTATTTGTTTTTGATATACATTATCGAAAATCATGGATTTTTTTAAGCGAGAAATAACATAATAAATTAGGTTAGTTGATATTTTAATTTTAATAAAAAATATATAATTTTTTAAATTAAAAATTTAAAAATACAAATAATCTATTGAAAGATGGGTGAATATCTGAATTAGATTTATAATAGACAAAATATATATATATATAATTTAAAGATTATTTTATAATTATATCTAATTTGAAATTTAAACTTGTACATAAATAGCGATAACATCAGCCAAATCATGTATAAATTTATTGTTAGCCGCAACTTGAGTCTCCGATATACCGCCACATCTATCAATGTCCCAGTTATATTGTTAAATGCATCTTGCAAATTTATTGGTACTACGGCCAATAAATATATCAGTATTAAACTATGGTATCGTATCCTTCGGTAATCACTCAATATTTTCACTGTGGATTAGTTATTTGTTTTAATAAGATATTGATTGATTGTATATACTAATTTCTTGACCTTTAAACTTGACATATGCCATATCACCCAGGCTTCATATGTATTAATTTGATTGTATGTACTAATTGTTTGACTTTTAAATTTGGCGTGTGCAATATCACGGAGGCACTACATACCAGCCTTTGAGCTGCTAGGATCTTATCTAAGAATAGTCACAGACTATAGGCAAGATTTTCTAGCCAACATCATCAATCAAGTCGGCAGAAATTGCCAAAAACAATACTATAAATATTTCTGAAGACATTGAAATTTTTATGTTAACTGAATTCAACTATACATATACTCATTTGGGTATTGAAAAATTTATTTATATAGGCTATGGTTGTCAAAAGTTTTTTTTTTTTTAAAGAGTTTAGTGTTTTGATTCAATAAAAATTCTAAAAATAAAAAATATCTTTATTTGGATTAATAGCTTATAATCCAACATTATAGCTTTTAAGAGAGTTTTTAAAACATTTTTCAGAGTAACGTTTATTATTTTTAAAATAAAAATAAAGAATGAAAATTTATAAAATATAATAATTTAAATAAATTAAATATAAATTATTAATATTTATAAAAATTAGTTTAGTATAATTTATAAATGTAACTAAAATTTAAACTATCCAATTTATTTATATTATATTTATTAATTTATTTTGAATATTTTTATAAATTTTAAATATGAAATAATATATAATAGGAAATATCCAAATTATAAATAATTTTAATAAAGAAAATTATTAAAATATCTAAACTAATATTTTTATTTTATAAAATATCATCAAGTTTCTATTAGAATTTTCTTCATATTTTATTATTGTATTAAATTAAAAATACATATTAACAATCCATCAATCCATCCAAAAAAAAATATATAAAAATAAAAATAAAAATATATTTTTAAATGAAGAAAACGATGAAGAGAAGTCACCATTATCACCAAAGTTAGAAATGTAAAAATTATTTTATTACAGGAGAAAAACTACGTGAAATTGTTAGTTTATTATTTGGTTAAAATTTTGGATTTGAATTCGCATAGTTACTCTTACTATATTTCAATAATTGTATTTGTAAAAAGATGTCATAAAACATAAAAAAAAAAAAAGTTATATGACAACACCAAGCCCTCATATTTAAAGGACTCTTTTGCATGAATTAGACATCTTAACATAATATCAGAATTGATTTAGAGCGTATCTAAATGGATAAACGCTCGTATATTGGATGTGACTCGCATTATTTACCTTAAAGGCTCTTTTTAAGGAGAAATAGGGCTCTAACACATTATTTACAACATGATGTAATAATTGGCATCAGAGAATCCATGTATGACAATGAAAGATGATTAAAGAAAATAAAATATCTCAAAATGTTATTCTGGCATATTTTATCTAGAAGCACTAGGCTGAAGAGAAGCTGGGTGAGGTATACTAGTTTGCTGGGCTAGAGGAGGTTGAGGGGGATTGAGACCAGTGAAAACGGGAAGACGATGCCTGAGCCAATTTAGATTTCTGACACGAAATTGAAAGCAGAGGAAGAGAAGTGAAAATGAACACGCTCGTGAGATAGGGGAGAAAAGTTCCAACGAAATTAATTATTAAATTTGCTTAATTTGATTCCTAAACTATAGTGATTATTTTTTTTTTTCAGTGATTTACCTCGAAATGACGGATCAATATGTATTAAATAAATTCAATCATTCAATTTAATATCAATAAATAAAAACTCATATTATTTTTTTTAATAAAAATCTATATTCAAGCCCGAACAAATAAAATTCCACGTGGAACTCGTAGTATTCCACGTGTCACTTTTCAATTGGTTAATGATACTTTTTCAAATTTAGAGAGGATAACCAACAGTTTCATACATATAGAGAAGCAATACTATACTTAAAAACTAACTTATCAGAGCATTCTTCATTTTCCAAGCAGTGAGTCTTTCGATCATCACAGATTCAGTTCCATTGTTGAATGCGAACAAATGTGCTCCATCTCCAACCGCTAAGGACGGGTAAATTCTTGATAAAATGCATGTCTTCCCTCCACCACCGAAACTTTCCACGACCGAGTGATCAATCTGTAACAATTTAACAAACCAATACACCATCTTAGTTAATCACATAAATCTTAAACTATAAATTTTTAAAAAAAATAATAATAATAATTACCAAAGTCCTTAGAGACAGCTTTCCGTCAGATAAATTGACATTGACAAACCCACCAAAGGACGGCTTGTATAGTTTGTCCAGGAGAGATGACGGTCTGGCATCGGAACAGAGAAGCACGACATGTTTGTTTCCCGACTTGAAAATCCTGAAGAAAACAGGAGTGAATTCTTCCAGGTTTTTCGACGCCAGTGTCAACAGCCCGAAAGGTCCGAGTCGGCTTCCGATATTTGAACCCATTTGCGAACACAGCTCTTGTGGATCGGTCCAAGTACTGTTGAATGGATCAGCATTGTCTAGATTTGGAACCCTGAAGATGACCTCCACGTCAGCCTGAACCGGAGAATAATTTCCAATACCTGCAATCTCCAAAAGCTGTCCAGAAAATAATTTACGGTTAATAATTTCCACTCTTTCCCCTCTTAGACTCTCCAGTTCTGTAACCGGCCACTGCATAATTTGCTTCCCATCAAGCCAGACCTGTCTCGGAACAGCTTGAATTCCGGCCCATCCTTTTTTCACATCATCCTCTCTTGTATCAGACTCATTCGCACAACCCCAGAGAATCCTCCTACCCGTGGACTGATCAAAAAACGTTTTAGAAGCATAAAAATTACCATAATCGTATCTCAATTCATCAAAACCATCAATAGACCCATTATCAGGAACATAACGGTCCATCCTTATATCATATCTCCCAACAGTGTAATACTCGAATCTAGTATCATTCAAGCTCACTTTCATCACGTGTTTAATATTTCCTCCTATAACAGAATTATCCAACCCTTTTGTACCCGTAACCGAAACAGGGTAAAAATCAGGACACTCCCACATCCCAGTGTTGTTAACAGAGTGTAAAGGGTGTTTAACTCTAACCCAGTTCAGAAAATCCTTACTCTTATACAACAAAGCCTTCCCCACTCCCTTCCTTTTACCATTCCCAATAATAATCCTCCAGAACCCATCTTTACCTAACCAAGCAGTTGTAGGATCCCGGAATGCAAAAGCATCAATCCCACGTTCGGGAACTATAAGCGGATTGTTGTCTGGTTTGGTCCAGTTAACTAAAAACGGATCGGACAGGTTTTCAGGAATGGCATAGTTTTGGACTTCTGTCAGAAAAGAATCTACAACTCCGGTATAAAGAAGCACCGGTTTGTTGTTGGGCAGAATTGTTGCCGAGCCGGAAAAACAACCGTATTTGTCGAACGGCTTTGAAGGCGAAATAGCCGGTTGTACATGTTTCCAGTTTATCAAGTCCTGAGAAACAGAATGGCCCCACTCTGTGTTGCCATCTCCCGGAACTGCACCGTCCGGATTGTATTGATAAAACAGATGGTATACACCGTTATAGTGCATGGGACCATTTGGATCTACAGGAAAATATATATATATACATTAGTTCGAAAGAAAGATATAAAGATGATAAAAATAAATAAGTTAATGTTACCGTTCATGAAGTTTTTCACAGGTTGAAAATGAAAACCAGTTCTATGTAATTGTCCTAAACCTTCAACACTTGCACTGTAACTGTGAAATAGTGAAACAAAAGATAGAATGGAAAACATGATTTTTGTCATTTTTTTCTCTCTTGAGAATATTGGACAAGTACTACACTGGACAACTGCATCTATGTATATATATAAAAGTCAGTTTTTTCAATGTCAACCACTGGAGTCTCATTAACTCTCCAAAACTAGTGTAGTCTGTTGTTCATAGGGCACTCTTATCCCTAGATATCTACCAGAATAAAGAAATTGATTGAGGTATGGCAGATTTGTAGTCTTGTAGATGTGTAAATTACACATCTCATTTAATCTTAATAAATAATTGTTTACTATTCTTATTCTTAGAGTACAAAAGTTGCAGGAAGCTTCAACAATCAGGCAGTAACTGAGTTTGGAATTCTTAAAGCTCAAATCAAAACCCTACACGTGGAATGAAAGTTTAGGGTTCGTTGTTTCTTCTTATGCCATGCAGCATCTTATAACTAATTTGAGTATAGAAGTAATTACCTCACTAGTAAGAAACTTTGAATAAACATTTATTTTTCAGGTCAAACTCCAAAACAATTGCACATAGCACATAGGTATTATTTATTTTAACCTTCAAATTATTTTTGAGGAGCGAGCTATCCAATATTAACTTTTGAGTTGGCAGGTTCTCATTTGAGAGTGATATGAATAAATTATAATAATGGGTTTTCTTACGAGCATCGTCAAGCATCGTCAGTTAAGACTATAAAAATTTTAATGTTTACTAAAATCAAAGTACTGGTAGGTGGATATAACATAGAAATACTGGTTTAAAATTTTCAGGTTTATATAATATAAAAAGATTAATATAAATTATATGTTTTTTTTATTAAAATTAATAAAATTATTTAGTTTAATTTATATTTTTTAGTATTTAATTTATTCTATGTTCCTATAAATTCTTTAACTATCTTTCACGATATTTTATTTGAATTTTTATTTTTAAATAGTATATATTTATTCGGTAAATGAAAATTTTCTGCTAATAGGAGTAAAATGGTCATTTTGACTTAAAATGACGTTTTGACTCAAAATTAAATTCGAAATCACATTTAATAAATATCTTTGACTCTAAAATCACGAATACAGTGTCTCTAATTCGGTTTTTGTCCATTTTCAGTAATTAAATCCAATTTTGGAATAAAATATGCTATTTCAAAAGTGAGTCAAAATTGTGATCCTAAACATTATTCTTTAATTAAAATATCGTTCGAAGTTTATAAAATATATTTCCGTTATAAAAATCCCTTTTCGGATTGAAATATCATTTTCGAATTTAAATCTTAATCTTCAAACTAGGTTTCAAATTTTATTTTAAAATTTCTAATCTCATAATTGCCCTTAATAGTATTTTTGAATTATTTTGAATTGAAAATTTAAAAAATAAAGCATACAAAAAATTACAAATTGGTCCAAACTTATAGGCCCAATTTGTGGACGTTACAGAGCTAATAGAATGATGTTAGAAGTTGATCTTAATTTTAAAATAAGAATCTTTAGAACTAACAGTATATTTAATTGGATAACTCTCTAAATAACTAGTCTGTCCAAAACTTCCTATATAGGACTAAAAACAATGCTTTAAACAATGCGTTGATTGAAAAGTTTAATCAAATTAGTAATACTTCCACTCAAGGATCGATGCTTATAAATATGATAGGCCTTAAATTTTTTTTAGTGAAGATCACTTAATGATGCATTGTACTACAATTGATAAACATCGTAAAAAGATGGAATATCATTTGAATAACATGTCAATCTGTGATCTTTGCAAAATTAAACCAAAGGCATATGAGTTTAAAGGGTATTATGGTGCCAAATAAACCACAGCCAAATACTAGGCTAAGATTACTTGAATGCGGTAGCTAAACAGCTGACAGATATGGTCTCACAGAGTTTAGTTCTAATGAGTAAAAAATCGGATCCTTTTACAATCATCCCTACCCCTTATTTATAGGAGGTATTTGGGTCATATTTCTATTTGGATTAGGACTCCCTATCTTTCTTGAATTCGATCTCCTTTTTGGGCTTGGTCTTCATTTATCTATCGGGCTTTAGGAGTCCTTGATCCAATGAGATAGGTTTTCCTTTATTAATCGGCTTTAGGAATCCTTGGTCTGGTAAGATAAGTCTTTTTTTATCAATTGGGCTTCGGTAATCCTTGTTTGGTTAGGCAATAATTCGGTGGGCCGGTGTGCTTTGGTTTGGACTCTGTTGGGCTCGACCGAGTTGGGTTGTCTTGGGCCTTTGGCCGTTTCGGCCGAGCCTGATTCGGACATTTCCTGGGCCTTTGGCCCCTTTCGGCCGAGAATAGCCTTCGGGTATCTCTTTAGGCCTAGTTTGTTTCGTAGGATCGGATAAGGTTCGGATTGGATTATTTCAAGTGATTGGATTGAATTGGGTAAGGATAGGTTAAATATATCCTATATCATGTTTGGTATCATATGGGATTGGATAAAATTAAATGTATAAAAAAATAATTTTTTTATATTATATATTTTTTATAAAGTTAATTATTTAAAATAAAATAAATTATTTTTAATTAAACCACCAACTTAACTTATTTAATTTAGTTTTGGAGAGAGATGAGTGGAGGGAAGTGATGGGTTTAATTTAACCCACCATTTCATTGGTTTAAAGTTAACCCATTGGAGTGGGTTAAAATAAGAAAAGTGGAATAAAATAGAGAAGGGTTAAAAGTGAGTTGGTAGCTAACAAACATAGGTTTGGATAAAAAATAATCCTAACCTAGTCCAAACCCATCAAACAAACTAGGCCTTAAAGTTTTCGATCGTTTCGGCCGAGTTGTCTTCGACCGAGCATGGTTGTGGACTTCGACCCCCTTTACTTGTTTTGACCTTCGCCTATGATACTTTATAGTTATTTTCCCACCACAGGTATTATTATAACTTGGCAATTAAAAGTGAACACTATATAACTACCTATATTATAAAGCTTCCATATCCATATAATATAAGAGCTAGAGAAAAGTATGAGTCTCAGGATCAGTGCTCACTTGGTGCCACTATTCGTACAATTAAGCATGTGATTGTTGATATATATATATATATATATATGTCCGTGTATTCGAGCCGAGCTCATATAGGCTCAGGCTCGGCTCGTTTAGCAAAAGCTCGGGCTCGGCTCGGGGCTCGCCAAGCTTTTGAAACCTAAGTTCGGGCTCGCGAGCTTATATACGAGTTGGGGCTCGGCTAAAAAGCTCGGCTCGAGTTTGGCTCGCTAAAATATATTAAATAAATTATTAATTTAATATATTTTTTAATATAATTTTATTAAAAATATATAAAAAAATATATTATAGTAGGCTCGTATAGGCTCATTTAGGCTCGCCAAGCTCGCGAGCTTTTAACTTTGAGGCTCGTGGCTCGGCTCGTTTAGGTTCGGGCTTCGCTCGCTAGAAGTTTTTTTGAATCCGAGCTCGAGCCGAGCTTTAGACGAATCGAGCCCAAACTGTTCGCGAGCCGGCTCGGCTTGCTAAAATATATTAAATAAATTATTAATTTAATATATTTTTTAATATAATTTTATTAAAATATATAAAAATATATATTATAGTAGGCTCGCCAAGCTCGCGAGCTTTTAGCTTTGAGACTCGTGGCCTGACTCTTTTAGGCTCGGGCTCCGCTCGCTAGAAGTTTTTTTGAATCCGAACTCGAGCCGAGCTTTAGACGAGCCGAGCCCAAACCGTTCACGAGTCGGGTTGGCTCGCTAAAATATGTTAAATAAATAATTAATTTAATATATTTTTTAATATAATTTTATTAAAAATATATAAAAATATATATTATAGTAAGTTCGTATAGGCTCGCTAAGCTTGCGAGCTTTTAGCTTTGAGGCTCGTGGCTCGGCTCGTTTAGTCTCGGATTTCGCTCGCCAGAAGCTTGTTTGAATCCGAGCTCGAGCCGAACTTTAGACGGTCGAGCCCAAACTGTTCGCGAACTGAGTCGGCTCATTTCCAACCCTCTACATATATATATATATATATATATTATTTTTCAATAGTTTTTGGATTCCATCAATTATATTCCATCCTAGTTGAGCAATCCAAAACAAACAAAATAATAGTTTTTAAATTTTATTAATTTTATTTCATTCTCAATGAGAGATCGATAGTGCAACCAAAAATAAAAAATAAAAATACTGTTTTTCCGATATATATATATATATATATTTTTTTTTTTTTAATTTTTATAAATTTTACCCCCTCCATTCTGAAATATAAACGGACTAAAAAATAAAATAAAATAAAACTTGATGACTAAAAAATTTGGTGACACATCATATCATTAACATAACAATCAAAAACCAACCTAGCCAATTAAATTCACTTAAATCCATACAACCAAAACATCACTACATGATCATTGACACAGATGGAAAGACAGAAGTCTTCAAGAAAGAGTACACTATCACGGCACAAAATCTGCCGATTTATCCTCATTTTTAAATTTTCTTCATTACTTCAATTAAATTAACATAGTTTTAGAAAACAAATTAAAATAGATTAGACTTTAGTTGGCTCTTCTATTACTTTATTTGTTGTGGTTTAATTACTGATATCAATAATGTAACCTAATCTTGCACTTGTATTAATTTATTTTTCTATTTTTATTAATTTATTAAAAAAATTTATGTAATAAAAGTTAATAAATTAATATATAATAATTTCAGTTAATCATAATGTCTAAAGCTAGTTGTATATTTGACATTTTTATCTTCATATAATTGTATTATTTTTTATATTATCAATTGGGCTGTAATATTGACATGTTGTTTGATCTTAATCTTTGGGCTGTCGGTTCATCTTTTAAATTTGTTGAATTGGGCCCATATTGCTTGCTCCAAGGCCATGTCAAATAAAAAACAACTAAAAATTACTTACACTTATCATAATGACTAATTAAAAGTTTAATATATATGATTTTGATTAAAAAAATATATAACAATATAGTTAGCATTCGGTCTCACCCATAATCATAATTATTTTATAAAACAAATTGAGAATTTATTAAATATATAATTTAAAAGGCTTTACTCATCCTTCTTGATAACTTGATGTATACACCACATTTAATATCATTACTATTCTTACTAAAGTAACTCGTCCAAACGATTTGATTTTATTATTTTTTCTTTTATACATATATAGAAATTATTTGTTGATATTCGTGACCATCTCTCTATCTAAACTGATTTTATAATATTGTTTCACAATAAAAAATATTAACAATAAATTTTACTTTTTAAAACCGTGATATCTTCTGAATTCTCCTCTATTTATCTTTTGACACACTTACAGATAGAAAAGCAGTGGTATTTAATGTAAACATCGCTTTGATTTTTGACGCATTTACAGATGGAAAGGCGGAGGTATTTAATGAAAATGCACAGCTTAATTTATATAAATATATTTATAAAACAAATTAATAAAATAAAATATGAGATTTGGACGAGTTACTATGATAAAAATAGTAATATTATTAAATATGGTGTATAATTTTATATACCTACCACACTACAACTCGATATATCAGTTTCTTTATTCGGTAGACCAAAGAGTAATTATTAACAAATTAGACTAGTTTTGGAGAGTGACTACATTGATTTATCTATATATACGATGTGGTTGTGCAGGAGTTGTATACTGCTCTGAAGAGAAAAAAAAAATGTTTTTCATTCTCTATCTTGTTTCACTGTTTTACACTTACAATGTTGAAGGTTTAGGACACAGAACAGGTTTTCACTTTCAACCAGTCAAAAACTTCATGAATGGTAATGTTTTATTTGCTTATTTTTATCTTCTTTACTTTCAAACTAATGTGTATAATATTTTCCTGTAGATCCAAACGGACCTATGCACTACAAGGGTGTATATCACCTATTCTATCAATACAATCCGGACGGTGCCGTTCCAGGAAATGGCAACACAGAGTGGGGGCATTCTGTTTCTGAGGACTTAATAAACTGGAAACATGTACAACCGGCCATTTCGCCTTCAAAACCGTTCGACAAATACGGTTGTTGGTCCGGTTCGGCTACAATTCTGCCCAACAACAAACCGGTTCTTCTCTATACAGGAGTTGTAGATTCCTTTCAAACACAAGTCCAAAACTTTGCCATTCCTGAAAACCTGTCCGACCCGTTTTTAGTTAACTGGACCAAACCCGACAACAACCCACTACTAGTTCCTGAACGTGGGATTGACCCGCTAGCTTTCCGGGACCCTACAACTGCCTGGTTAGGCAAGGATGGGTTCTGGAGGGTGGTTATAGGGAGTGGGATAAGGAAGGGGGTGGGTAAAGCTTTACTGTATAAAAGTCAGGATTTTGTGAGGTGGTTCAGAGTTAAACATAATTTTCATTCGGTTGAAAAAACTGGTATGTGGGAATGCCCGGACTTTTACCCGGTTTCTATTAAGGGAGGGAGTGTAAAATATGTAATGAAAGTCAGCTTGAACGATATAAGATTTGAGTACTACACGCTTGGTAGATACGACTGGAGGTTGGACCGTTATGTTCCTGATAACGGCTCTATTGATGGATTGGGTGGGTTAAGATATGATTATGGGAATTTTTATGCTTCTAAAACGTTTTTTGATCAGTCAACAGGTAGAAGAATCCTCTGGGGTTGGGCGAATGAATCCGACACAAGAGATGACGATATGAAAAAAGGATGGGCCGGAATTCAGGCTGTTCCGAGAGAGGTCTGGCTTGATAGGAGTGGAAAGCAAATTAGGCAGTGGCCGGTTGCCGAACTGGAGAGTTTAAGGGGCGAAAGAGTGGAAATTATTAACCATAAATTAATTTCTGGACAGTTGGTGGAAATTGCAGGTGTCTCACCGGCTCAGGCTGACGTGGAGGTCGTCTTCAGGGTTCCAAATCTAGACAATGCTGATCCTTTCAACAACACTTGGACCGATCCAGAACAGTTGTGTTCGCAAATGGGTTCAAATATCAGAAGCCGACTCGGACCTTTCGGTCTGTTGACATTGGCAACAAAAAACCTGGAGGAATTCACTCCTGTTTTCTTCAGGATTTTCAAGTCGGAAAACAGATATGTAGTGCTTCTTTGTTCCGATGCCCGACCGTCATCTCTCCTGGACAATTTGTACCAGCCATCCTTTGGTGGGTTTGTTAATGTTAATTTATCTGACGGAAAGCTGTCTCTCAGGACTCTGGTAAATTTTATTTCTTTTTTTATTTTTTTTAATAGTGTTTATATTTTAAAATTTATACGATTAACTGGTGCATTTGTTTGTTACAGATAGATCACTCGGTCGTCGAAAGCTTCGGAGCTGGAGGGAAGACGTGCATATTGTCAAGAATTTACCCGTCCATAGCTGTTGGAGATGAAGCACATTTGTTTGTCTTCAACAATGGATCTGAATCTGTAATGGTCGAAAGAGTCACTGCTTGGAATATGAAGAATGCTGTGATAAGTTAGTTTTTAACTATAATATTCCTTCTCTATGTGTATGAAACTGTTGCTGTGATCAGTATAAGAATGATTTGATCAAATACTTATCCTCTCCAGGATTTTCTACAGCTTTCTTTATGTTTTTATAGACTATTATCAGAGCAACAGAATATGCAATCTATTTGTTGTGTGATTATTACAGGTTTGGTTTCTGAGTTGTGGATCTGATGAGGAAGATAAAACCCTATAAATCCAACAGGTTTGGTTCCTGAAATGTGATTCTCAATCTCGCCTAATTCCTGCAAACAATGACGGTTTCTTATACACGAAGGTATCTTCCAACTGAGTTCAGTCTGCAGGTATTTCACCGGAAAAGCTTGCTACCATGTAAAGTAAGGGTTGAAAAAAGTCATATTAAGTCTCCAGACCAATTGAAAAATGCCACAAGAAAGTCAAATTAAGCATTGCGACCAATTAAAAAGTGCCACGTGGAATGATATGAAGCCAACAAAGCTAAAAATCACGTGTTCAGACAGTAATATTTTGCAATAGGAATCTACTACAAATTTAGTACATGCAGCAGACAGTGATGTTAATGGACCACATATATGGATATGATGAGAAAGAATTACATTAAGAGGAAGAAACCATCATCATCATCTATGATGACCATCAATACACAAGATCATATCTGCCACGTGGCAAACACCCACTAGAGAAACTCAAACACTTCAACTCTTCCCTATCAACAATGAAGAAGAAAATGATGAGGAAAAATTGAAGAACAACAAACCAGTGAACAATCCTAAGTTCATTGAATTTCTTCCATTGAAGAACTAAGAGGAGTCAAGGGATCATTATAGTGAATTAGCTCTTGATTTGATATCATATAATCATGAGTTGTTGATTATATATATATTATATATATATATATATATATATATATATATATATTTATACTTATATTTATGGATTATTTCCAAAAACCACCCAATTTTTGAAACATTTTACTTCTGGCACCTGATTTTGCAAACTTATACCAAACCACCCCAAAACCACCCCAAATTAAAACCATTAGTGGTTTTGGTGAGGTGTGGGTGGTTTGTGTGTTATTGAGTGGTTTTTGTATTTTTAGTGGTTTTGCTAATTATTTAATTTTAATCATTATTAAATTTTTTGTTTAATAATTTAACTAAAATTTAAATATTTAATTAAATAATTTAAATATATATTTTTTAATTTTACATAACTAAAATAATTTATTATATAGTTTAATACTTTTTAAATGTTTGTTTAATGATTTTTAATAATTTTAGTTTTAATTTTTATTTTTAAAATTTACTAAATTAAAAAATTATTATTATGCAGATTTAATTATTTTTAAATATTTGGTTACATAATCTTTAAAAATTTTTATTTTTTAATTTACTAAAACATTATTTAATTATAAGTATGTTTGAAAATTTATTAAAAAAAATTAAATTATTATTGTATTATAATTTTATAGGTTCTTAAAAATAAATATCAAAAAACAAAAAATATTTAAAATTGAAAATAATTAAAAAAATATTGATATATTTAATAGTTATTTTATTTTTGAAAAAATAAATATAAAATAAAACTCAATTTTTCATTAAAAACTATTTGAATTAGATAATTTTTGGTTGTATGTATAGAATTAAAAATTAAAAGTTGAAAATAAAAATTATTAAAATTATTCAGCTAATTAAATAATAGAATTAAAAATTTTTAAAATTATTGATAGTTGTAATTTAGTAAAAATAAAAGTAAGAAATTAAAACTATAAATTACTTTAGTTAATGAATTAAAAATTAAAAAATTTCTAAAACTATAAAAAAAATATTTAAATTATTTAATAAAATATTTAAAAAAATTTACTAAAATTATTAAATCAGAAATTAAAAAATTATTAAAACTAAATAATTAGTAAAACCACTCAAAAATACAAAACCCACTTAAAAACACAAAAACCACCTATATCTCACCAAAACCACATACACCTCACCAAAACAACTAGTGGTTTTAATTTTGGGTGGTTTTGGGGTGGTTTAGTATAAGTTTGCAAAACCGGGTACCAGAAATAAAATGTTTCAAAAACTGGGTGGTTTTTGCAAATATGTAAATGTTGTATAGGTTGAATGTGATATTTATTGCATTTGAGCTCATCAACATTAAACCATCAACATAGGATTTTGTTCTTTTATACCGAGGAAAGGTGAAATCAATGTAATAGGTTATAGGGTTGTTTCCAAAAACCACCCAATTTTTGAAACATTTTACTTCTGGCATCCGATTTTGCAAACTTATACTAAACCACCCAAAACCACCCAAAATTAAAACCATTAGTTGAAAAATATCATATTAATGATAAAAAGGTGTAAAATTTTTAAAATTATTGATAGTTGCAAACTTATATTTGCAGTCAACAATTGATGTCACTTTAACGTCAAACTCTCTCACATGCATTTTCAACTCTTTTAGTCAAACTCTTTCACATGCATTTTCAACTCTTTTCCTTAAGTAAGATCAAGAAAATAGACAAAGCTGTGACTTCACACACACCTTTAGAGAAATTATTAATGAAATCCCAATTTTTTCAATTTTTACACCTCCCAATGCAATTTATTTGTATAAATTCATGCACATGATAAAATCAGAATAACAACAGTGCTCAATCTCCAACAAAATGACAAAACCAAACACCAAACTATGTATATAAATATAAGGGTTATTTCCAAAAACCACCCAGTTTTTAAAACATTTTATTTCTGGCACCCGGTTTTGCAAACTTATACTAAACCACCCCAAAACCACTCAAAATTAAAACCACTAGTTGTTTTGGTGAGGTGTATGTGGTTTTGGTGAGATATAGGTGGTTTTTGTGTTTTTAAGTGGGTTTTGTATTTTTGAGTGGTTTTACTAATTATTTAGTTTTAATAATTTTTTAATTTCTGATTTAATAATTTTAGTAAATTTTTTTAAATATTTTATTAAATAATTTAAATATTTTTTTTATAGTTTTAGAAATTTTTTAATTTTTAATTCATTAACTAAAGTAATTTATAATTTTAATTTCTTACTTTTATTTTTACTAAATTACAACTATCAATAATTTTAAAAAATTTTAATTCTATTATTTAATTAGTTGAATAATTTTAATAATTTTTATTTTCACTTTTAATTTTTAATTCTATACATACAACCAAAAATTATCTAATTCAAATAGTTTTTAATGAAAAATTGAGTTTTATTTTATATTTATTTTTTCAAAAATAAAATAACTATTAAATATATCAATATTTTTTTAATTATTTTCAATTTTAAATATTTTTTGTTTTTTGATATTTATTTTTAAGAACCTATAAAATTATAATACAATAATAATTTAATTTTTTTTAATAAATTTTCAAACATACTTATAATTAAATAATGTTTTAGTAAATTAAAAAATAAAAATTTATTAAAGATTATGTAACCAAATATTTAAAAATGATTAAATCTGCATAATAATAATTTTTTAATTTAGTAAATTTTAAAAATAAAAATTAAAACTAAAATTATTAAAAATCATTAAACAAACATTTAAAAAGTATTAAACTATATAATAAATTATTTTAGTTATGTAAAATTAAAAAAAAAATATTTAAATTATTTAATAAAATATTTAAATTTTAGTTAAATTATTAAACAAAAAATTTAATAATGATTAAAACTAAATAATTAGCAAAACCACTAAAAATACAAAAACCACTCAATAACACACAAACCACCTACACCTCACCAAAACCACTAGTGGTTTTAATTTTGGGTGGTTTTGGGGGTGGTTTGGTATAAATTTGCAAAATCAGGTGTCAGAAGTAAAATGTTTCAAAAATTGGGTGGTTTTTGGAAATAACCCAATAGTTTAATATAAGCTCATTAAAATGATATAATTTTATTGTATAATTGTTGATTATGTTTGAAAATAATTTGAACACTGAAGTTGGTGTTGGGAGATGATGACAAAAGAGGACTATACCCGAAGAACATGCAGACTAGCAAAAACATTATACTACTGTTTAGAGATTGACATGAAAGCCTAAAAATAAAACAACGATGATCTAATGTGATGTGTAAGTTGTTTTCGTTAAAGGTTGTTGTATCCTTTAAATAAAATGTTTTTGTTAAAGGCTGTTGTTGTATCCTTTAAATAAAATGAATTATGGGTTAGAGTATAAGAAAGGGGTCCATACTAAAAATTAAATTAAATATCAAAATTTTAATATTAATTTAATAGAAAATTTTCAAATTTAGGTTGATGTTTGATTTAAATATTAAAATAATAATAATAATAATAAAATAAAGTGATTTTGAATATGATATGCGATAGTACTAAAATTTTTAACATCATTTTAAATTACCAAATTAATAATTTTGTTCAAAATATTTTCCTACCGGAATGTAATCGGAGGTGCTTCAGAATAAAAGGGACACACTTTATGGAGTTCTGGACTCGTTTGGCTATAGCCACTAAGTGACTGGAGTCAAGAATGGCTCACCGGAATGTAATCGGAGGTGCTTGAACGTGATCGAAGGTGATTGACAGGATTGATTTTGGCAGCGTTTAAGTAAATAAGAGTCTGACCCCGATGACAAGGTTGAACCTTCTATTTGTATCAGAAATCTAAAATTGCTTAGACATCCTGTTCCCGTTTTCACTGGTGCGCTTCCATCTCCACCTCAACCTCCTCGCCGTCGTCTTTCCGTTCACCAGACCCAAATAATCTGTTCCATTTGTGTTGCGACCATTGACACCGCCGATGTGATGAATGACTCAACGTTTTTTGAGAAGTCTATTAACACGATTAGCTTTGATGCCGAGAAGCCTAATTCAGGTAGGTTTCGTTACGTTAGAATTTACGAGTTAAAACACGAAGAACTAAATTGAGAATGAAATAAGAATAAATCTTTGAATAAAATATAAAATGGTTTTTATTTTTTTCTTCTGATTTTTACAAATGATTACAACTCAATTTATAATAAAATTTCTATACTAAATTTAGCAATATATAAATATAACCAATAGTTTTAATTAAATATAAAATATAAACCATTCAAATAAATTACTAAATATATAAAGATTAATTAAAATTAACACTCCCCTTAATCTTTATATTTCTCCACACCGATCAATGTTCGCATATTCTGAAAAACATCATATGTTAGAGGTTTTGTGAAAATATCAGCAACTTGATCAAGTGACTTCATATATTCAACCTCTATATGCATGTTCTCAATGCATTGACGAATAAAATGGTACTTTTTCTCAATATGCTTGCTTCGATAATGAAACACTGGATTCTTTACGAGAGCGATGACTGATTTATTATCCATTCTTATCTTGATGGGTTTACTTTCTTCAAAGTAGAGTTCCTTCAATAATATTTTCAGCCAAATAGCATGACATGCGCAAGCAGTAGCATCAATATACTCAGCTTCACAAGTTGAAAGAGTAACTATCGGTTGCTTCTTTGAACACCAGGAAATTGCATTGTTTCCTAAGAAGAATAGGAATCCAGTAGTACTTTTCCTATCATCAATGTCTCCATCGTAGTCGCTATCACAATATCCCATCAACTTGAATTATTCTGAAGTTGAATAAAAGATGCTATAATCGATAGTACCTTTAAGATATCATAGAATCCTCTTAGTTGCTTTCATATGTGTTTCCGATGGATTCTCCATGAAATGACTCATCAAACCAACCGAAAATAAAATATCAGGTCTGGTACATGTTAGATATCTTAAACTTCCAATAAGACTTTTAAAATAATGTTGGATTAATCTTTCGTTGTCATTATTCTTCTTTCTTCGAAAGTTTTACCCCACATTCCACTGGAGTACTGACAGAATTACAATCCAACATACCAAACTTCTCTAATAAACTCTTTATATATGCTTCTTGAGAGATAAATATTCCATCATTTCTCTATTTAACATCAATTCCAAGATAATAGGACATAAGTCCCATATCACTCATCTCGAATTCCCCAGCCATAGCCTTCTTGAAATCATCAAACATTATTTGATTGTTCCCTGTGAATATAAGATCATCCACATAAATACAAACAAATAAAATATCTCCATTTTTCTTTTTCACATAGAGTGCATATTCGTGATCGCACCTAGTGAAATTGTTCTTCTATAGATATTGATCAAGACGACTATTCCAAGCTCTTGGGGCTTGCTTTAATCCGTATAAAGCCTTCTTTAATCTCAACACCATGCTTTCATGATTCATGATTTTCTATGATGAACCCTTCAGGTTGTTCAATATAGACTTTTTCTTCAAGATATCCATTCAGAAAAGCAGATTTCACATCCATCTGATGGATTTTCCACCTATTTTGAGCTGCTATTGATAACAACAAACGGATTGTTTCTAGACGAGCAACAGGAGCAAATACCTCTTTACCCTGTTTTTTCTTGTATCCTTTTGCAACAAGTCTTACCTTATATCTTTCCACTTCGCCTTTAGAGTTCCTTTTAATCTTATACACCCATTTCACCCCAATTGCACTATGACCACTTGGTAAAGGTGTAAGCTCCCATGTATTGTTTTTCACAATAGCATGAATTTCTTCCTCCATAGCTTGTACCCATCTGTGATTTTTCACGGCTTCATGAAAACTCGATGGCTCGTCATTTGAGAATAAACATAATAGATTCTCATCTTCTAATAGTTGAGTTTCTTCATAAAGATCAGCAAGACTCCGAAATTTCTGGCGCCTTTCACTTGTACTGGAGGAAGACGATGTATGGGTAGAACTCGGTGGAGACGGTGTTGGTGTAGCAGAAGATACAGGTTAATTTTGATCTCTATGCACAAGTATTTCTTCTTCATCAAAGTAAGGAAGAAAATCATATACACCTTCATTTTGACCACTCCAATTCCAAATTGAATCTTCTACAAATTCAACATCTCTACTAATCACCAATTTTCTGTTACTTGGATCAAATAACTTGTAGCCTTTGGAATTTTCATCATACCCAATAAAAATAAGTTTTCTGCTTCTGTCATCAAGTTTGGACCTCTCTTGTTCTGGAACTTGAGCAAAAGCAATAAATTCAAAAATTCGTAAATGTGACACATCTGGCTTTATTCCACTCCATGCTTCCTGAGATGTTACATCTCTTAAACTTTTAGTTGGTGATCGATTAGAGAGATAAACTGCACAGGAAACTGCTTCAGCCCACAATTCTTTTCGCATTAATTTGCTTTTCAACATGGTCCTTGCCATATTGAGGATAATTTTATTCTTTCTCTCCACAACTCAATTTTGTTGTGGTGATCTCAGAACTGTCATAGGACATCGAATTCCATGCGTGTCATAAAATACTTTGAACTCATTAGATGTCAATTCTCCACCTCTATCTGTTCTCAAAAACTTGATTTCATGATTGCTTTTCTTTTCAACACGGGCCTTGAACTTTTTGAAAACTTCAAATGCTTCGCTTTTGTGCTTCAAGAAGTAAACCCCAGTTTTTCGAGAATAATCATCGATGAAAAGTATAAAATAAGAACTTTTACCCAAGGACTCAGGTTTAATTGGTCCACAAATATCTGCATGAACCAATTGTAATGGTCCTATAGCTCTCGAATCTGATTGTTTTGGAAAGCTTTTTCGTGAATGCTTGCCAAGTAAACAAGCTTCACACAATTGACTTGGATGGTCAATTTTAGGAATTCCTTTCACCATCTTCTTCATTCCCAATTCTTTAAGTCCTTCAAAATTTAAATGTCCATACCTCATATGCCATATCCATGATGGATCTTTCACGCAAACATTTATGATGAATGATCATATCAATTCTTTAAGTCCTTCAAACTCAGCCCTTAGAGTTTGAAGACGCACTTTCTTCACCTTTTCAACTCCTATGACAGAATTATAAAGAGTTTCTCATGCCTGCTTAGAGCTAGCTTCATTAGCCACCTTTTCAAACATTTCATCATTTAAACCTTGATGAATGATCGTAACTGAGTATTGGTCCTTCTTTCCATTTTTCTCTAATGCATCTCTTTGAGTTGGTTCCAATGTGTCGACTCTCTCAGGTTCTACAAAACTTCTTTCAACAATATCCCATACTCTATGAGCACCAATAATGGCTTTCATTCGGAGTGCCCAATTTTCATAATTTAACCAGGTGAGTTGAGGATATTTGAATGAAAAATGTATTTTCCCTTGAAGCCATTTTCAATAAAGTTGTGATACCACTTTGTTAGAATTTACGAGTTAAAACACGAAGAAATAAATTGAGAATGAAATAAGAATAAATCTTTAAATAAAATATAAAATGGTTTTTATTCTTTTCTTCTGATTTTTACAAATGATTACAACTTAATTTATAATAAAATTTCTATGCTAAATTTAGTAATATATAAATATAACCAATGATTTTTATTAAATGTAAAATATAAACCATTCAAATAAATTACTAAATATATAAAGATTAATTAAAATTAACATGTTATGGATTATGCTCAGATTGGTCATATTTGGTATAGAGTCCGAAGAATGTCTAATCATGATCGATTTGTGTTTGTCGGTGATGTATGCTGCAGAGCGCTCTTCTTCATTTAGGTGAATACAACACCATTTTGGTAAATCTATTCCTCTGTGAATGTTCTTAGAATTGGGAAGATTTGATATTTAAATGTTTGTAATAATAGGACATGAAGAGTTTCCAATTGATGGTCTCGGAAGAGATATAACAAGCGAGATAATGAGATTATTGATCACTCTATGATGTTTCTTTTATTTGGACTTATGAATTGATTGAATGTGCGCATTAATAGGGCCGTTTGTTGTCCTGGCTATCGACACCAAAAGAATGTAAATTATTATTACTCCTTTAGGTGTTGTTGAAATGTTACTTTGGTTTTATATTTCCTATATTTTCTTTTGGTGGTGGTGAGAGATACCGAGATTAGCCAAGAGTCCTTATATTTGTGTTAAGTTTATTTGTGCATGAGAAAATTTGTGTTAAGTTTATTTATGCTGAGAATATTGAAATTATGATGTTTGGTAAGTGATGATGCTTCATGTGGTATTGATTATTCAGTAGGTGTAACTCGTTGCTTGATTAGATTGACTGAGTATTTCATGTGATTAGAAGTATTTTTTTCCACTTCTTCTAGGAAGAATTTTTATATGGCTCAGATTGAAGAATTCTAGGGAGTTCTACCGAGCAAATTCAAAATGTTATTGTGTTCCTTCGGTACTCAAATGACCTCCCGAGGCATATTGATTCCCTCATGTAATTTGCATCTTTAATGAATTCAGAAGATCTTATCCACCTTCTCTTAACCCAGTGCTTCTAGGTGAAATGTGCTAGAATAATTTTTTTTTTTTGAAGTATTTTGGCATTTAATAGTCTTTCATTATCATATCAAATGCCTTTAGTGGGGTGTGTTGTGAGAGAAAGTGTTTTTCTTTAGATTTTTAAAATTATATTACGACATGACACCCGAGGTCTATTCAAACACCGATGACATCATCCCATATAGGAGGGAAAGTGAAAAGTCTCTTGCCTCCCTAATGAAACCCTAGTTTATATATATATATATATATATATATATATAAAATATGTATTTTCAACTGGAGATTGCATGTTCCCTTCTATTGTTCGGTCGATGGGCTCTGAACTCCTGATTTAATCGCAAGAATGAATTCAGGAGTGGAGGGGCTAATTAGTGGATCCAATTACCCATTAGGGAGGTCCATCTTGTGGCCTCATGTTTAACTTGCAATCGAAGCCTTTCACTAGCCTCAAAAGGTTTGATTTTGGGGTCGCATTTTCGCGGTCAAAGTAAGACCTTGACCTTAGTCAAGAAAAGACTAGTGGTGTACTGTTGTTTTATGGTCGAAAGCTCTCGGCCCATATATATTGTGGCTAGATGTCTTTGCATTTATTTTTGGTTCAAAATGGTGCGGCCGCGAAGACTGAGTCTTAGCATGTTACAATTGTATTATAACTAGTTTCAATGGTCTAACGAGAGAATTATCCCACTTGTTAAGATAAATGTGGTCCAATTTGGATAATTTCTGCATTATTTGGAGGCCTAGTCTGGATTCTATTAGTTTTCCTAACAGAATCAAGATAGCTTTTAGGGCGAAGGGATTTCCTATAAAAGAGGGGTTTCTTATCTGAAACACTTCTTCCAAGACCACACACAGATAAAATCGGAAATCAAATCTTAAACTTAAACAACCAAGGAAAGACCCAACTGAAGGAAGTGCCCTAATTCCGAGAGTTCACTATTCTATTAAAGTTAATAGATATTATTTTTATTTCTATAATCATAATTATTAAAATGATTATAATATAAATAATTTTGATGATATACATGACATTTCAATAGAAAATAATATTAAATTAAATTTAATGACCCTTTCATCACTATGAACTTATATAGTAATTGAAATCATTAAATTATTTAAATTATGATTATACTTATTAATATTTTGTCTCAAAAATTTTAATTTATAACGGCAAAAAGTTGAATAAAATTTTCTACTCTCAAATTTATTTATTTGATAAAATTAATTTGATAGAATAATTTATAATTATAAAAATTAATATAATAAAAAAAATATTTAATTTTTAAAATAAATAATTGTGACAATATGCTTATATATATATTTAAAATAAATTAAGTTTCATGATACATTTTACTGCATAATATTTTTTAGTTTTTAAATTTATTTTTGTGTATTTAGAATTTATTATTTAAAAAAATTATAAAAATTTAAAAACACATAAAAATATGTTCTATTTATTTTATTTTAATATTTTATTAAATTAAATTAATTTTTTAAACTACAAAATACATTTATAATATAATATACTAACCATTAAAGGATCATATGAATATATTGTCGATATTTCATATTAGATTAATCTCCCTATAAATAAATAAAATATTTTTAAAAGGCACGAATATATGGCAATTGAATGAGTTTTAGAATGATAAATGCAAATGCACTGTATAATGGAGGTTAATGGGAAAGAGATAAGGGTGAAGATGGCAATTGAATCCTCTATCCATTTATAGCACCCTTTTTCTGAGATCTCTGAGCTGTTAGTATGTCAAAAAAATTTTATCTATTGGTTACCCTGTTTTAAGTAAAAGTGGCCGATCAAATTTAATTGGTTATAGGATTCAAACGAATTAAATTGATAAACAATCAAATTTAATTGGTTATAAGATTCAAACGAACTAAATTGATAAAGTGAAAAATTTGAATATGGTTTGGTATGGAAAGAAAATGAAAAGAGAATCTTAATTTGATGAAACAAAGATGTTTTGTATTATTATTATTATTATTATTTAATAACCAATGTGAGATATAATATATATATATAATCTTCTAGTTGCATTTTGTCTATAAATAATACTTTTATAAATTATAAAAGGAAAATAAATACAAAATTAAAATTTGGCATGTGTTTGAGATGGGGATGAATATTTACTTATATTATTTTCATGAATTTAAATATAAAAATTAGAATGAAATGTAATTTAAGAGGGTCAATTTTTTTTAATAACATATAATAAAATTAAATGCTACATTTAATTAAATTTAAAAATAGAAATTAGAAGAAAATACTGTTAAAACGGTCAAAGAAATTAATATTAACATATAATGAAATTAAATATTATACTTAACTGAATTTTAAAATGGAGATTAAAATAAATTGTTGTTCAAAACGTTAAAAAAAATCATATTAACATATAATAAAATTAAATGCTATATTATGGAAATTAGAATAAAATGTTGTTCGAAACGGTCAAAGAAATTCAAAGTAACAAAACATATAATGAAATTAAATGCTGTATTTAGAATATAAATCTGACCTGATACTTTTATTAACTTTAGTCTTATAATTTAAAAGAAAAATACTGTATGTGGTATATTTTCATATCAAATCTTATTATGGGGATTTTGTATTAAAAAGTAATAAAATAAAATAAAAATCTATCACTGCCACTATATAAACCATTTTTTCTATGCTTACATGAACATCCACAATTTATTTTATTAAAAATGAAGAGTTCAATGTCTTTAACCGCGTTTTTAGTCTTATTTCTCGCAATTCAAGTTTCTGGTGATTTAATTGATTATGCTTGCAAGAGAACTCCTTACTACAATTTATGTGTGGCTACTCTTCGATCAGATCCTGCCAACTCAAAAGCTAAGATCGGACCGCTCGCTCTATTTGCGACCAAAAAACTTGAGGGTGTAGCAACTAGTACCTATCATCAAATCATGACCTTACTAGAGAAGGAAACAAATCCAAAATTGAAACAGTCCTTGAGTATTTGTGCAGATGGATACAATATCGTAGTGAAGTATGACTTGCCGGGGTTTGGTGGTAGCAATAAATTCGCAATAGATACATTTAAACATATAACTGATACAGCGGATAAATGTGGTGCGGGTATTTCAGGCACACCCATTGCTGGTAATAATAAACTTGTACATGATTTGGGTGATGTTGCTCATTATCTTTGGGTACAACTTTAAAATTTCAAATTTGTGTATGATTATGAAATAAAAATTATATTATATTTTTACAATAAATTTAATTATGACTATTTTTATTTTTTATTAGGAAGAAGGACACATCCATTCATATATTACCTGATAAATCAAATTATCTTTTGTTATCACTTGAATAGTTTGTGTATTTTTAATTTGCTTGATAGTAGATTCAATTTTGCTTAAAGCAATAGGCATTTGGTGAAATTAGACACTTTTAAGTAAATCAACTATGGAAGTCTTTTTGAACTTAAAAGTCTTCTGGTGATCAATAGGTACACACAAACTAGTGAATTGGAAAATACAATTATGGTAAATATATATATATATATATATAATAATTATTATTATTATTCTGATAACCTTTCCTTTATATAGTTTTTTTTTTAATTTTAAAAACAATCAAATGATTTTAAAAATCAGCTAAGAGGCTGAGAATTGTTTAGAGTAAGGAGGTCAAAATTGTTACAACGAATTAGAAAAAGCATCTTCTTAAGAAAATATTGATTGAAGTAAGGAGGTCAAAATTGTTACAACGAATTAGAAAAAGCATCTTCTTAAGAAAATATTGATTGAAGTAGTCAAATAGAGAGACATCTTCTTCTTCTTGTGTCTATTCTAAAGGTGGACTTATTTCTACCTAAAGTTACCCTTTTGGTTGGTTAGCAATACAGAATAGAGAGGACTTTAAATCTTTTCTTACAAAAAAGAAATACCATTCCATCTACCTCAGTTTTATATTTGGCATGTAACTGTTGTCTTGAAAGGGCGATTGAACTTCCTAATATTGAGTCTAGAATTATCTGGTCTTTTGAGTCAATTTTGACTTTGTGGTCAAAATTCGATTTTTGAATCTCCAATTAGTAATCAATTGAAAATTAATTCTAAGGAAAAAATGGTAATTAGAGATACAAGTATAGGGTCAAATTGATTTACTTAAAGTGTTTTCAAACTTATTTTCTTAAAACGGGTTTGTAATAAAAAATGGACTTTTGCAAACTTATTTAACTTTTAAAATTAGATGAGTGATCATGTTAGTGGAAATTACTTTCAAAATCGAAAATACTTCTAAAGTAAAAAAAAACAAGTGGAAATAAAATTGGAGGGTCATTGGGTAAAATAATAGACCAAGAGACTCAACGGGTTTGCAATCATTCCTAAGCCAATTTAAGAAGTCCATCATGAAACCCCAGTACCCTAACAAATATCCTATTTGTCTTAACACACTAAAACCTCACAAGAAATCCCTCTCTTGATTCCCCACCCTTATTCACGAACAAGACTACTCCCACCATACCACATCTAGTCAAAAATCTCAATTTTCATTCACAAATTACTATAAACACTACCAAAATATCTTTGATTATTGTTCTTAGGAAGTTAGGGCTACTTTTATGCTACTTGCATTTTGGGTAAATCCTATATACTATCCCTTTTTAATATTTTGATGTTCTGATATTGGATATATCTTAATGCATGTTGATAGGTTGAGTCAAACCTTATTATGCTTCCAATGGATATTATAAGCTAACTTGAAGCTCTAATTGACATATTGCTACAAATCTTGGAGCAGAGACATTGGATTGAGTTGTATTGAAGTGTGTATTATTGTTGATTGTGTGTTATTGTGTGGTTAGGTAATTTGGGTGAGGACAAAACCTGACTCGGGGCTGCCTAGCTAGTTTATTGGTCGAAAGTGAGGTTAGCAAATTTTATTTTAAGCTCTGAAGTATTATGTGTTGTGTGTTTTATGGTTGATGCATTAAAATTTCTAAAATGCATGTACCACAGTGAATGAATATGATGAATTTAATATGTAGATATGTATATGTGCTTTTTATTTTGATCGTTGATAAATTGGCTTAAGTGGCGAAATGATATGGATACATCATTGAGTAGTGGAATGAGTTATCGGAATCTTCATGATTGTACTATTATTATGGTGCAACACATATGATATATATTGAGCCCTATTTGACGAATTTTGGGTATATGGTGTCCTAATGATGATAATTGTGTATATTAATGGGGAATAAGTAAAACTAACACCATTTCAACATTGTTTTGTAAAATTACTAATTTAAGTTTCAATAGCATCTATTTATTGAAAACCCCAATATATCTTTAATCATTTCAACGCCGTTAAACAACATGGCACATTGCTTCCTCTAATTTTCAATCTCACGTGAGATTGAGATGCAGTTCATTCGCTTACTTATCGTCTTCAATAGTCGGCTACGCTTCTCTCAAATTGGTGTTTTTTTTTCAATTCAAGTTCCTGATGAGTCTTCCTCACCTTAGAATTAATTTCAGATCCTTCGCCTAATTATCGTCTTCAGCAGTCGGCTCCATTTTTTCTAAATTTAGGGTTATTTGTTTCTTTCAATTCAAGTTCTTGATGGGTCTTCCTCACGTTAGATGGAATTAATTTCAGTTAATATATTGTGGGTTTCAGTTTGATTGGCAGTTGGATTCGTAGACAAATGTTCCTGTAAAGAGTTATAGAAGAGTACACCCTTATTCACTTTCTGGGAATAGTCAACCATACCAACTGTTCACGTTGATAGGTTCTTCTTATACCAGTAGAAAAAGGACCAATTTCACGCATTCCGTTAATAGGGCCGATTATCGACGATTTTTCGTCGTTCCTTTGTAGGCTTTTGCTAATAATTTATTTTTTATTATAAATGAGGCATTGATGTGTAGTTCCTTGTTAAATGAAATACAGATCATTGAATAATGAAAACCAGTTCATTGAATGACTCGACCATATTTATAAAAGGTGCTTATGCATGCCGAGACTTTTATAAAAAGATAATCTTGGCAACATTTATGTTGCTAGAAATGGTGTATTTTTTATTTGCTAATATAACGAAGAAAGAACCGTACATTGAATGTCAAAATGAAATATAGAAGCTGCATTTGATTCTTTTGCTTCTTGCAAAAATTCTATCATTGGCACAAGTTAAGGCTCTAATTGATTGCAACGCGTATACTACAACCATAGATTATCAAGCTAGGATTCAATATTCGTTCGTCATTAGCAATAATGGGTTGAATGATTTTAGGTAATTCAAAAAGCATACAAGTTTGTGATCAGCAAAAGTCATCTAATGAACTAGTAAACTATGATATAGCGCAAACTATCGAATATAGTTGACACAATGTATCTTCTAATAATCCGCAACCATCTCTTCGTTTTGTTAATTGACCGAAAATTCTTTCCTCGCAACATATCTTCAATAATCATACAACATCACGAGTCGCAACCACTATTGTCTGGCTGTAAGGGTAAAATGTCCGGGGAGGCAATATGAACTCTCCAGCTGTTACCTGTTTCCTTAGGTTTCCTTGTATGGTTATAGTAATTTGAATGTTCAAGAATGCGCGGCGCTAATAGAGTCTTCATTTCAGCTGCTATATCCATCTTTTGAGAGATGTCTACAGCCTTGTGAACATTAGGATCTAGGACCAAAATAATTTCTTCCTTCAAATTCAGCATTATAACCACCCAATGATTGTTGATAACATGAACTGGGCAGATAACCTGAGAGAAATAAAATAAAATGAAGATCAGTGATATGCAATTACTTGGAGTGTCAACAAGAGTCTGATTATCGTTTACCAATATATAGATATACAATTAATTAAGTAATTGCACTTATGAAATTCAATTCCCACCAAGGCTTGCATTTGAAATCCCCTCGTTATTGCTCATCAACAACACGCATCCAGAACTCGTCTAACTCAATACCCCTTGTAGTCCTGCAACTGTAAATAAAGCATTATCATACCTCCGCTTAATGGTGTGCATGAACGCGGTGCCTATTACTCCCGTTCTTGATGATGGATGACCAAAGTCATGAACACAAACAATAAACACATCAATGATCGAAACATCCATCCATGTGGAAACACAAAGGAATTTCTTCAAATTTGTGTTGACGATCTTTATGTTCCCAACGTAATGTCTGTATTTGGCGAATAAGGTGTAAGTATATTTGTAATTATATTATAAATAAATGAAGGTGATTGGTGGGTTGATACTTACACAATTTCTTGCGGTTTTGCAAACCAGTCAATCATACCCAGTGATTCCATACAGATGTACTGAGGCTCTCACTTTCGCATGCGTGGAATCACTCTCCCTACCAAACCTTCACAAGGATCAAGAATGCAAGGTGCAAACTCTGGAGGCCATTCGTGGTAAGGGTGTAACTGAACCTTATTTGATTTCTTCTCCCCAACAACAACAATTGTATTATTTGGATCATCCATTTTAGATAGCTTCTAAGAAGATGATGATTCTTCTTCTTGTACTGATCGTTTCTGCCTTTTTGAATTGATCTTTTCTAGTCTTTATGCGGATTTAATCAGCCTCCTCCTACCATGGCTTCTTGTTAGGGGGCCTTCGCTAGCCTGGGTAGGTACCTTAACCTCTGTCAAAGTTGCTTTTGCTTTGTCATTTAGCATTTTATCCTTTTCAATATTGCTTTCATCATTTGCTTCACTTGTTCCAATAATATGCTCCACTTTATTCTGCAATTAAAATAGTAATTAAAAAAAAATACATGTTACATCTTCTGAGTGCAATCAATTCATTGTTAGACGTAGTACATTGCAGCGAAAAATGAATTCTACTTCATTCATCATTCAAGTTATAAAAATTTGCAATGATACCTGAGAATATTCCAACTGATCGTATTCATTCCCTCATACGGATACAACTTCGTCTATATCTAATTTACGCCTAGAATTGGATCCTTGTTCAAGTATTGCCACCTTTTTGGGAGTCTCATTCTCTTCTTTGCCCTTATCTTTTAATAACTTTTGTTTCTCCCGCAATCTTGTAGTCAGTCCTTCAATGACAAGATAAGGTAGTTTAAACCTTACCCGGCAGCTGACTTGTCGCATTGTTATGCCTTCTACGTAGCGAGATAACTGGTTCACCTTTTCTTTATTACCTTCTAAATCTCCATTTTGATTGGTCACACCAATTGAAATGGCCTCAACTTCCTGCAGTTTGATTTAAAATAAAATTAGAATTTTGACTTAGTCCATAACTCTAACTTTTAAACGTTCTTCTCTGCACGATGGTACAGGGGTGAACTAATATTAAATGATATTATAAAATTATAAGCAAAATTCAATCACTTTAAGTTTTTAAGTTAATGATACTTTGTTACTTTATTACCTCTTCATGACTATCTGCAGCCTTTATGAATAGCCTATACGTGACCTGCATATTATTTTCAACTTCCAGTCGAAGATCTATTTCCGGACCATCGACAATACTAGCATCTTTTTCCACAGCAGTTCTATTACGCTCATCATCTAGCAATATGTCAACTTCATTCTCTTCCTCTACCCCTAAGGCTGCTTCAAAGACAGCTGTTCATTCGTTTATCTTGTCCTTCGATGGGTAAGATATTCCAGCTTTTTCTTCTAGCCTGAAGATCCTCTTTTCCATGTTGCTTTTCCAAGCCCCATCAATAGTTGTCGAATCGTTAACTATAGATTTCCATTCACATAAATCTTGCATCTTCCAACAATATCTCCAATTATATCCTACAATGTAAATATTGGCATGTATTAGTACAAGATGTCCAACACTACCTAAAAATAGGTTAGGTATGTCAGTGGATGAAACATTCCATCATCAACAAAAACTATCACAAAGTTCATAATTCATGTCTTGGGCAAATTAGCTTGAATTGTACAGTCAATGAATATTAAAATCTATCTAAATAACCCAATAAAATTACCTCATGCTTAGCGATTGCTGCTTTTAATTCTTCGATTTCCTTTTGTTGTTTCTTATACATCAAATAATTATGCATACTTGGCTCTTCTGTTATGGAAGAAGAGTCATTACTTTTCCCATTAAGTTTTTCAGGTACATGCACATTTGTATCTTCATCGCCTTCTCTACTGACATTTTCATCACCTCCAACAGCATGCTCATCTTCACGTCTAACGTTGTCATTATTATTCCTTGCATCCCCATATATATCTTCCCGTTCATCGTCTTCTTCCACATACTCGGCTTCATTATGAAACATTTCATAATCATCATCTTCCACTACATTTCGTTTCTCAATCATTGAAACACTCTCTTCTGTATCGAAGTCCTTCAAATACCAACTTGACAATTCCACTTCTGTCGCCATAAGCTTTGCACAACCATTTTTCTGTTGAAAAAAAGTAATTTCTATATCAGTTTAATTCACATACGACTTTAAAATTTTAAAATGTCAACTTAGATACATCTTTCCAAGTAATACTCCAAATACAAGGATTCCTACATCTAACTAGTGGATAACATATTTGCCATTTACATGATCAAATGATACTAAAATTCGCATTACATGTCCAATATAGTAGTTACCAAATACTTACCGATAAGCAATTCCTTCCGGACTTCATCTTACACCTTTTCACATCTTACACATCTGGGATACTCAGCTGCATCTCTATCAAGTATCGACACCTTAACCATATCCCGCATATGTTCAAAAGTTTCCATCAACCACCACTACATCACGAGTTTAACAATTTTTGTTCAGGTATGTATATGATAAAGAATAATGGGAACTATTAGGTCACAGAACATAGTTTATGCATATCAGTAACTGCGAATGCCAAGGTAAAGCATTTTATATGTGTAGCCTTGTCTTTATTATCTAAAAGGTCTCTACTCACCACTTTCTTCAGCCCTTTCAGCATTTTGGGGAGGATGTAAGTTCCCAAAGGGAACCTTTTCAATTCTCTAACATCGTCAGCCAAATACCATATCCTTTTGTCCACATATTTATCACTCGGTTCACCCATAGGAATTCGCTGAAGCAGGTAAATGATCACCAATTTCTTTACATCCAACTGGTCCAAGCTCTGAGTCTCGTCATATAATATATTTTCAATATCAGTCGTTCTGATTGCACCTTTCTTATTAGGACACAACCTCATGCATAGACTATCTTCTTGTAGAGGTACCTTTTGTGATGCCAGAAATGACTTCCTCATCTTCCGGAATCTAAACCAGCTTATGAGAGCAAACTCTTTTCTTCCAAACTTGTGCACCTTGCTTTCTAGGGTAAACCACATCTCATCCTCTCCTTGTCCCTCAATCTTTACTTCATTGGAGAGTACCCTTACGAGAAGGTTTCCAGGAAAATCAGTTAGCTTTGCTCTTAATAATTTCATCATCTTCACTAACTATCTAAATGAACATTCATTAAGCCACTGTAGTAGGTTATACCTCATAACAGAACCTACAACCTTCTCTGCCACTTTAGACAACTTCTGAAACTCTTACCAACTTCGACCACTTGTTCATGCAGTAGTAGTTGTTAACATTTTGGTTGTCCATATTTCGTGGGATGATCTGCATAAAAGCAAATGAGAATCTTGAATTAAACATAAATCGCTCATGTAATTATACTATTCCTAATATCCAACAGCCATAGATCCTTGGTAACAATTATCAATTGGACACCAATTCGCTTAAGTTTCTTCTTCGATAATGTGATCTGACAATGCAGTTTATACACAGACTTCCTACAATTACTTAGTTGATGAAACATAAATACATGTGCTATTGTTACTTCCAATACTGCTTGCCCAGAAATAGTTTGAAGATAATTCCAATTTAGGCAATGTTTTGGGCAAGAATTGCTACCTGTGTGAAGAATGCAAACTATAAATTAAATACCATGTTTGAAAACTGCAGGTGGTCAACCAAATCAATGTAATAGTGAGACTTATCTTACTTCATCTGTTAACTGCTTTGACCTCAGTAAACAATAGTCATATAGACTGTTGACCAATCTACAATTACTCTCAGTATAACAGATTACAAATTTAGTGACAACATTTTAATTTTTAAGAGAATTAATTATTAACTCATTGTTACTCATAACATCAACATAACTATCATTCAAAACGTGAAATTAATAATACATCATTTCTCTTAGCTTAACATTACAATCTACATTATACTTGTTCAATAGATCCAAACCTTATTCCCCATTTTCATGATTTCAACACAATTATCATGAATAACGTTATTTTATCAGGCTATTTCACTTCCGAAATTCTTTACTCAAAGCTGTTAATTTGATTTAAACCTGCCCCCTTCATAGTTTACACAAATTAGATCTCCACATGCTTGACACAAATAGTAGACCCTCGATGTCATGTTTGAACACTCAAACATAAACACCCCAACAAATGCGTTGTCACCGCACTAACCACTACATTTAACAAATATAGGGAATAGATCAATTGTAATCCATAACAAAAATCAAACAAAACATTCAAGGTCACCTAACATTCCAACACACAAATGCTACACAGAGCTTCCGTTAAGAGTAGATCAGCAACAACAATCATCATAAGCAATAGTCTGAGCCCTAAAATGCAAAACACCTAACAAAAGTTCACAACCACACACACAAAAAAAAATTACTAGAACTGGAGAAGGAACAACCAATAACACGATTATTCTTAATTACGTGGAGAGTGAGGGTTTGCGAAATGTTGTTACTTCTTGATGGTCTTCAAAAAAGACAGGGTTATATTAAGAGTCAGTAGTAGTTCATGAAATTATTGCTTCAACAATCTAAAATTCACAAAATTTAAAGTAACTCACTATGAAAGGAGACGAGCAGCAAGCAGAATCTAGATATTTCATAGATTACGTAGATATTGGTCATACGACAGTTGCACCGTCTCAAAATGTGAATATTGTGGATTTTGGAAACTTTAGTTGCCGGCTCTAACTTCTGCTTTCACAGGCTTCCAATTTTCGGAACTTGCTGCCAACCAGCACTGTTGTCCTTCGAACCAAACAATTGCAACCCACGGTGAATTGCGATGTCTATGAGGAGTTCAATGTCATAGAACGTCTTGGTTTGGTGTTTCTTGCCCCAACCCCAGAGCGGTCATCTGCGAATGTGAATACTATTTTCACAACTATTTAAGAGGTGGGTCCCCCGTTGTGAAAATGAAACGAGTCATGGGTTGGATGCAATCCATGGAACTCCAATTCCTCATACAGCCAAATGGGTCTATTCTAAATTAGTTTTCTCTGCAAACTAATTTTTTTAAAATGTTTTCTTATGTAATGGTCGAAACAGTTTCACCCTACTTGTTTATTTAAAACATAAATAACTAACTACGGTAGGGACCAAATGCCACAAATTCCCTGCAATAACATAGATAGAATTCGTTTTATTTTCATTTTGGTGCTAATTGTACAGGTTAAATTATATGTAATTAATTGAAATGTAATAATTTAGTGTAATTTAACAAAATAAATAAATGATAAATATTTTCGACTCTTCATTTGTAATTAGTTTAACATAATTAAATTATTATATTGATTAAGATATTAAATTATAATATTGTTTACTTCGCTTTAAATTTATTTTTTATGAAACATTACTTCAAATTAATGTTTGAAATATTGGTATCGATGTCGGTATCAGACTCTTCAGTTTTCGGATAATATTACGATGTTATCAATTTCGGTTACATATTATGTCAAATTTAAAAAATTAATAATTTTATATTTTCTAAATTATAATTTTAAATTTCCAACTCAAGAATAATAAATTCCACTTCTAACAATTATTGTGATCATGTTAACACATGTTTATATACATTTTATTTAATTGCTAATACATGTGAGCTAAATTTAATCATAAAATAAACATAAAAACATTGAATATGAACTATAATCTTATTACACTATTTATACAATTTTCCAAAAAAACAAATCACTACGAATTTGTATTTTATGGTAATCCAAATATATAAGGTGAATAACCATCCTCTCACATAATAGATTTGCTATGAATACGTGCTTGCATGGATTCATCAAAGTTGCTTAATATGGTTACTAAGTGTTTATTGAAGCTTCCTCTGACATTTACGAAGAAGGATAATCAAATATTTTGAAACCCTTACATTACAATGAATAGGATATTAGAAAATTGATTCTGATCCTAACTAAAGTTGGCTATTACAACCTAACCCCGATCTCCTATCACCTCGTGTTTGTAAATCATCTTTAGAACTATGTTGATTACTAACATTGGTTAGAAAATTATTATTTATGATACACAATCCATTTGTTACACTCTTTCTTGTTATCAAGCGCGACTGTCTCGACCAATACTCTGCTACTTCTATCTTCAGTTAGATAACAATGTTGAGACCAAAGGAGTAAATGTGGATTAAGGTGTGAAGAATATAGTATTTTTAAACAGTCTCCTCCATCAATTCCACCTTCCATCTCTACTACCATCTCTACATTTTTGTCTCCAATAAAACTAATTGAATATTATATGCAGATTTAGATTTCTGTTCATCACTTTTCTTTTTCTGACACTAATTAGAATTCTTAATCGGGTCTGGAACCTTGAAAATCTGTTGTGCGTATGGAGGAGCATAAATCAATAGTAGTGATGTCTATTATCTCTAAGAGCCGTTTCTGCTATTTTGTTTATTGGATCAAACAATCAAAGATGATGCAGTTTGATGTTCCCATCTCTTATCAACTTTTTCCCTTTCTTTGTTCTTTAGATCTGGTAGTAAAAATGCCACTATTTTTGTTTGTGTTAGGTATGGATGCTATAGAAAATGGAAGTTTAGAAGTAACTTACACTCACATGGAAAATACTGTAAGTTTTTTTCTTGTAATACCATTGGCTAAATATTCTTTTCCAGTTTGTTTATTCTGTGTCAAAGTTGGAAGTTAGTATTTGGTTTTGCTTAGAATTTAGTAGTAAACTAGAGAATATACTCGTAAAAATTTTATTTTATTATTTTATATATAAATAATATTATAATATTAATTAAAAAATAATTTAACAAAAATAATAAGAAATACTTGTTGATAAATGTAGAGATATTTATAAAATATAAACAGGAATATATTTTGGTAACATATTTATCCACTTTTATTTGATTCAGATTTATAGATTGATAAATAAAAATAAGCATTATGAATTTTTTTTTTAATATCATTTATATTTTATTATAATATAATACTTCATATAAATAGGAGTATATGATATTTTACCTTTTCAATTTATTAGAATAATAAATTATGAGATAGTTGAATAAATATAATAAAAACTATTATTAATTACCAATGGCATATAAGTAAATAGTCTTTAAATTGAACCTATTTATTAAAAGGGAATATATATTAGTAATTACTAATGGCATATAAGTAAATAATTCATAAATTGAACCCATTTCATAAGAGTCAATAGTATAATTCTAAGCATGCCACCTCAGCATGCTTGAGACCTTCATATTTAACTTATATGTGGAGATGTTAGTCATCTTTTACTATTTTAATGTAGAATTAAACTATGAGTTCAATGTTCAAACTAAAAAATCTCACCGGAAATTAAAGAATCTTTTTTTATGAGAGGGCTATATTAATGTTAATGTCATTGCATAGAGATAGTAGTTGGTAGGGAGATAAATAATATGGTTAGTTTTAGGCATGCTTTTACTCATTGTGATAAGAAAAATTTGCTTGAAAATATAGTTGTGTTATGTATTACTTCTCTTATATATATCATACGTAATATATGAAGATTTTTATATCCATTTATGCTTTAGGATTCAAATCAATTTGAGACTAATGCTGGATTAGCATATGCTATCAACATAAATGATGTTCTGCTGATGTTTGTATGAGTTTGGTGTCACTTTACTACACAGTACTATTCATTTTATCTAAATTTCTTGCTAGCGCTACACAGTACTACACTATTGAGGAAATTATGTGAGCATTTTTTCTATATCGGTACCAGACAGGATTTCCATTTAATTTTGGAGTTGAGGTTGAGGTGTTTTTACGATGACATTATATTTTTATACTCTAACTTTTGTAATGGGCTCTCTTTTGATAGTTTGTGACTTTTAAAGTTTCCAGATACAATGCAAAGTAGGAGTATTTTATCTTATTTTTTATTAGGTTTATGTGTTGCAGAATGTGGAAACATGAATGTTCCAACAATGCTTAGGTTAGCTGCACGGATCTCACCAATCTTAGTTCTCACTAATCTTGCATAGAGGAGTTGCAACATTTTAAAATACTTATAATCTGTGTTGATCACCACAAATCCTGAAATATCATTTTCAAAAACTCTCTCCCATTTTTTTAAATCTTAAAACTCTCATAAGGCTGTTGAGCTACCACTACCGCACAATTTTGACACATGCTAATCTATTCATAATAAAAAGAAACTATTAGTAATAATGCAGAAAGACAAAACAAAAGAGAGGAAAAGATTTACTTTACTTAGATTCAATACAATACATTTAAATTTTGTATAGGTCAACATATAATTTAATTATATGACATGTATTAGTTGAGTGTTGAGTGAGAGTGAAGTCTTCACAAATTCCTATAGTTGTTACATTACAAACCTTATTTTGTTTTTATGGATGCTAAATTTGAACCCATCTTCGGTTTTATATTATTTATTTTAATTTTATATTTTTTTTACTTCTGAGTATTTTTTGGTATTATTTTAATACAAATTAATTAATATATAAATTTATACACTAATATGTATTTGAACTATCTATATTTTTGTTTAGTTATTTGACTTTTGTTTATTTATCATTTGAAAAAAAATATTATTACATAAAAAAATATTTTGTCAATTATTTTTATTTAAATTATAAAATAATTCACTTTCGTGCAATGCGCAAGTATTATTACTAGTGATATATAATTAAGTTAATCTCAGGTTAGACCTTCATCTATTTTACCCCAACAACTTTCGTAAGCAGAGTTATCTAATATGTATATTTGGGGAGGGGTGAATAAAACCAATCACAATAAACATGAAAAACAGATACAATCATTTATTTTGAGAAATAATCAAAAGGAATTGTAACGTTAAATTAAACACGATATTAATTATTTGGATTTTAATTTGTGAAAATTAATAAATAAATAAAATAGTTATTTATCTAAAATTTTAGTTTTACTATTACATATAAGAAAGTGGTAAATGGTGATTGTCCAATAGTAAATATTGGAAGATTGATGGACATATCAATAAAATTTATCATAGATATAAAAGATACCATTTGGAGATTATTTTATAATTGTTCACAATTTGAAACTCAAACTTGTACATAAAGATAGTGAGTAACATCAGCCAAATCATGCACAAGCTTATTGTTAGGGGCAATTGGAGTCTTTGATACACCACCACCACATCTATCCGTCTCCCGAGCTATATCGTTAAATGCATCTATCGCAAATTTATTGCTACTACTGTCATTGAGTATATCAGCGTTGACTATGATGTCATATCCTTCTGCGCAATCACTTAACATATGTTTCAACTGTGGATTAGTGGTTTGTTTTAATAAGATATTGATTTGGTTGTAGGTACTAATTGCCTGACTTTTAAGCTTAGCATGGGCAATAACACCGAGGCCCATATATCGGCCTTTGAGCTGCTAGGATCTGATCTAAGACTGGTCACACACAGATTATAGGCAAGGTTTTCTTGGAAGCAACATCTATCAAGTCGGCAGAAACTTGGATTGCAAAAGAAAATACTAAAAATATATTTGAAGACATTGAAATTTCCATGTTTACAAAAATTCAAGTATTTGTGTCCTCATTTGGGTATTCAAAGAGTTTTATATAGTCACATTAAGAATATTTTATTTTAAATACAGAATCCTCATATAAAGATTTATATTTGGATATGCAATTTACATTTTTTTTTTATCAAATTAAAGTTAAAGAAAATATTCTTTCTTAAATAGATTTATTTGACTATAATAACCATATTCATATTAAATTCAATTTTTTATATCTATATTTTTAGACAATCTCCAACCACATTCCTATCAAATTGAATTTTGAAATCTAAAATAACAATATTATGTAAATTATCTCTATATTTCTATCACCTACCACATAAACACGAAATTCCATTTTTAGGTTCTCTATATAAGATATGAAATTATTGTTTTGAGATTAAATATAAATAAAATATTTTACAAATCAATAATGAATTATATATATATATATATATATATAATCTTCTACTTTTTTTTTCTCTATTCTCATCAAATTATGGCATGTGGCGGTTTTTATAATCCGACAATTAGCATATTGTAGGTCAAAGTGATAAATCAATTTCAATGGGTAATATAATCAAACCCATTTGAATTTATAATGTAAAAAAATAGAAATAATTGGATAGAATATCCAAACTCTAAATATTCAAACATCTTTTGAAAATTTCTTAATTAAACCCAAGAGGACTTGGTCATGTGGGAAGTTACCACATGACCAAATAGCTTCGTTAATTTCACACGAACGGAGTTTATAGAGAATTTGAAAAATCTTGAGAAAGTTTTTTGAAAAAGTAAATATAAGAGGTGATTTTTTTAAGAGATAATCCCAAAAAAAGTCATAAGTGTTAGTTTTTCAAAAAAAAAATAAAAAAAATACACAACCGTTTCGTTTTTCACCATGTTACCAGTTTGCCATCTATTGTTGCTTGGGCTTCCTGTTCATCTGTTAGTGGGTGAACAGTAGTAAATTCAAATTTCTTAATAAAAGTTTTTAAAAAATAAAAATTATTTTAAAATTTTGGATTTACTAAAATGTCATTGTTTAGTGTTCATTTATTGACGAATGAACAGTAAACCAAATGGTAGTAGACGGCAAAGCAGTAAATAGTGAAAATAAAACTGGTGTGGGTTTTTTTTTTTTTTTTGGAAAAACTCAAAACGTGAGTGGTTTTTTAGGATTTACCCTTTGATAGCTAAGCTTAATACCCTTTGATAGCTAAACTTAATACCTTTTGATAGCTAATCTCGATTACATGTGATTACTATTCAGGTAGCAAAAAAAAAATAAACAAACAAAAAATAAAGGAAAACGAGGGTTAGGCTATAGGATGACTAATTTTAAAATCCATACCCTAACATAAACATAAAAGCATGCTTCTAACTTATAAGAAAAATTAAATATCACACAATACATGAAGAATAAATCAAGCATTAATTCACCAAGGCAAAACTATCAATATGTGAGTAAAATAAGATATTTGGAACAAAATAGGGCACATATGGCTTTGGTCTGCGTCTTGGTCTATAGGATCAAGCCGCAAGAAATGGTACCAAGAAACCATGGCATCTTGATCCGCGTCGTAGTCCATAGGACCAAATTGCTGGCCAAACCACCAGAAAGTGTACCAAGAGTTCCTTTCATCTTGGCCCCCGTCTTGGTCTACTTAACCAATCATCGACCAAGACGCTCAGGATGGTACCGATACTAACTTGCTTCTTGTCCCGCGCCTTGTTTTGTCTCACCAATGTGACAACCAACTCACACAGAATATCAAGTAAGATAAAATAAGGCATTTCTTCATCCAAGATATTTTCCAAGTTATTTCCAAGTTATATATCGATTTAGCAATCAAATTTCTAGGTTCTCAGCATATAATCAAATATTAGTAATAATTATTAGACCAAGTTAGACAATTAGATTCATTTTACGCAACTAACTCATACTAGTTAACAACAAGGTATAGGAATAATACATTTTATCGGGAAGCACTATTAATTCTATTAAGTCTCGTCAAGGTATAATTGTTTACCAAATAGCCAAGTCATACCATATAGGAATAATATATTTTTACGAGAAGCACTAAGGTATAGAGAAGTTAGGTAAGGTCTTTTAATTCATTAAAGATACTAATTGCATGAGGGATCAATATAATTCGAGATGTTATTTGAGTGCTAGAGGAACACATTAACATTCTGATTTTGCTCGGTAGAACTCTTAGGGATAGGATTTCCATACAAATCTTCATTCCGAGCCATACAAAAGTTTGTCCCTAGTAAAAGTGAAAAAAAAATACTTCTTATCAAATGCAATCTATAGTCAATCTAATCAAGCAACGGATTTCACTTATTGAATAATCAATAGCAAATGAAACATCACCACTTATCACACATCACAATTTTAAGATCTCGGCATCACAAAATGCAAGACCAATACAAATTCTTTCAGGCACTAATAAACTTAACACAAATATAAAGACTCGAATAGTTTTTCGTTGATCTCAATATCTCTCACCACGACCAAAAGATAAGAGTATAAAATCAAAGTAACATTTCAACAACACCTAAAGAAATAATAATGATTTAAATTCCTTTTGATGGTGATACCTAATCAACTCTCGCCAATAAGCCATCCCAGCAAATGGCACTGTTGATGCACACATTCAATCAATCATAAGTCCAATAAAAGAAACACATCAACAATGAAATAAATCAAGATCTAAGCAAGTAACATATATATAGTGATAAATAATCTCATTATCTGGTTCGTATATCTCGTAGGCAAGTGCTTTTCAGCAGGGGCCAAGCTAATAGCATTTACAATACACTGGCTAAGAGGACCTACGAAACAAACAATATACATGAATTTAATATTAGACCTTCACAAATTAAAAAAAAAAAGCGTTCAAATTGCTAACACAACAAAATATAAAGACATAAATGCTAAAAAAAAATTACAAGTTGTGACTTTAACGCCGGGTGTCTCAAAGTTTTCAGGGCGCCGAAGTTTTACTTTCCCACTGACAGAAACTCTTCATGTCCTTTTCCTATTACAAACAAAAAAAAAAATTAACTATCAAACCTCCACAATTCCAAAAATACTAACAAAATAACAACAAAAATAATCAGACAAATAGGTTTACCAAAACGTTCTCGTATCCGAGAGTGTATATATTAAAAAATTGGACCGAAAAATAAAATAGAGTTCAGTCTGAATGGTGACAGACCCAATAATGATTCTAGTCTCATTTGTTAGGAATTAGCTGATCAAGCCCATGATCAACCACCAATCTTATCTTTAGCTCACACAGTAAAACCTGCACTTGCACAATAGTTTATTAGCTCATGCTCCTTACAGAATTGCCAGCTATATTCCAGCTAATATAAAGCTATCAGAATTTTGTTAGAATTAAGGCCATTAGATTTTGATAGATTTTATTCAATGGTTAGATGGTAATCAGAGAGTGTATATATATACATTACTCAATCAATAAAAAAGATAACAAAAACGTTTATACACAAACATTTTCTTACGTTTCTTTGATGGTATCAGAGCTTGGCCTGACTAATCATCATCATATCTACAAGCTCTTCTTCCTCAATGGATTATTGTGATGACCTCAATTCTCTCTCCGTCTAGTTCTCCACCCTAGCCAAGACATTAAACTTTAATCTGCCCTTAAAACTTAATCAGGATAAATATCTCAATTGGCACCCTCAAATCCTTATTGTACCTGCATTAGATCTGGAAGCTTATATCTCAATAGATCATGTTTCTCCACCACCATTTATTGTTTCTTCTATAGATGATGCAACAACTCTCATTCCTACACCTAATCCTACTTATACAGCTTAGGTATGTATATATCAACTTCTTCTTTGCTTGCTTCTTACTACCACTTGCAATAATGTTATTGGACAAGTTAATCATGTCAGCACTTTTGACGATCTTTGGCAAATCCTCATTAGCCTATATGCGCAGGCTTCACTTATCAAAATGAAGGAAAAATGATCATCTCTTAAAAAGGGAGCACCAACTATTACTGACTCTATACAATAGGTGAAGGTTATTGAAAACTCTCTTAAGGTTGCTAGTCATCCTGTAACCGACCAAGAATTGATTCTTAGTGCTCCCAGCAGTTTAGGCAGTGAATATGACTCTGTAGCTGTACTTCTCACTAGATCTGTGAGTGTTTTTTCTCTTTTAAGATGTTCTTTACACATTGATGATGCATTAGACTAGACTTGAACAACATGTTCACTCCCAAATTTTAGTGTCTTTTACATCTGCAAACTTAGTGACATCTTCTTCTTAATCTAATTAAACTCCACATTCTTGTAAAGGATCCTAGAGAGGTCGATGAAATAGAGGACGAGGGGGCAGAAACAACAGGTTGTACTATAAACTATGCTAGAAACAAGGATATGAAGCATTAAAATGCTATAAGCTTTTTGGCATACACTAGCCAGGAAATTGATCCAATCAACATTCACAACCTTCACAGTACACATCTAATACCTCCCAACAGGCATATTTGACTCATCATTCAGCTGCTGCTCCAACAAATCCCTCTCATGATCCTAACTAGTTTATGGATAGTGGGGCAACTAATCATATCACTTCAGTTAATATTCATGAGCAATACAGTGGTAGAGAGCACCTTGCGGTTAATAGTGGTAACAAACTATTTATCTCTCACATTGACTATGGAGGTGTAGTTGGTAATAACATTGTGAATTCTCATCCTATGTCACTGTGTAGGCTTTTAATTTTGTGGTTAAGCTGTAACTCAACAAGAATTTAAATTGTTTAAAAATACCCATGGTTTATGATTTATGTTTTATTTCATAGATCCATACGAACCAAGAAAAAGCCTCAACAAATATTAGATAGTACTTGTGGCCATTGGTAGAGGGATAAGGACTTGGACCTCAAACATCACTGTAGATAATTTCAAGTGATTAGTGACTGATATTTGTGCTTTTTAAAAGGAAATTTATGTTGTTTTCCATATTCACATGAATCACAAAACCTGATGGAGTTAGGATTGATTTTGAATTTCATTAATTGCAAAGTCACATGATCCAGTATTGCTCATTAATTTCATCTCCAAATTAAATCTGAAAAGGCAACTTGTATGTACTTTGACTGTGACCACAGTCAATTAAACCTATATAATCCAGTAGAACCTAAAAGTTGAATTACGTGTTGTGAGATATGTTTTCAATTATTTGTTTTGATCAATATTTGTTATTTTTATGTGTTTGTTAGCTTTTGGTGAAACGTATTAATTTTTTTGTTAATTAATTCTGGCCAGTTAATTAATTGAACATGTTAATGTCATTCTAGTCAGGTTAGTTAAATTTGTAATAGTTTGATTAAATTGGCACAAGTAGCGATCAGTATAATGCGTTGTACTATGAAATTTTTTTTCACAACCATAATTATGCAAACACATTTGTTGATTTTTTTAATATGATTCTAGGTCATTCTAGGTCTTAAGGCAATCTAAAGTTGAATCTATCAGGCGTTTGTTGGGGTTGTTATTAGGCAAGGGATTGATTAAAAGGCGCTTGTCCGATAAATCTAGGATTTATGGAATGATTAGGTAATCAGGCGCTTCGTCGACTATTATAACTAAACATGCTGTATCAAAATGACTTATCTGTAGTTTCAATGATAAATACTAAAATTTGACAATAGGCTTTACTGGATTGATTGCTCCACTTGATTGCAAATTTATTTTTATTTTAGCATTTGAATTACGTTAAACCAACCTTCACAACCCCCCGTTTATTTTCTTTTGTCAATTTAATTGAATAAAAAAATTGGAATTTTTCAGTTTATTCTCTAAAGGTTCAACCCTAGCGCTATTTACTATAAAGTTACAGGAACATTAAATTTGGTAATTTCATCACTCGTCAACCTTCGACTATTAAAGCAGTTCTATCTCTAGTTGTCTCACATAAATAGTATATACAACAAGTGGATGTTAATAATGTTTTTTTAATGGACCTCTTAACTGAAGATATCTTTATTCATCAACCAGAGGGATTTCTGTATCAACAATCTCCTAAATATGTCTACAAGTTAGATAATGCACTATATGGTCTTAAACAAGCTCCACGAGCTTGCTATAACACACTGAGATATAATCTTCTACATTGAGGATTTCAAAACTCAAAATCAAATACTTCCTTATTCTTCAGAAAAGTTCATGGCTCCTTCTTACTAATACTAGTCTATGTTGATGACATTGTAATCACAGGGAATTCAAATTCGGAAATTCAATCAGTCATCAAGAAGCTCAATCGTAAATTTTCCCTAAAAAACACTAAGAAGTATCAATCACTTCCTTGGTTTCGAAGCTTGTAGAAACAAAAATGGTTTGTACATGTCACAAAGGCATTACATTGTTGATCTTCTTACTCATGCAAACATGTCCAATTGTTCCCTATGTTTCAACGGTCCTTGGTTCTAAGTTGTCTACTCTTGAAGGTTCCCCTTTTGTACATCTAGCATTGTAAAAAAGTATTATTGGAGCATTACAATATATGTTACACCAGACCAACTATCAATTATACAGTAAATAGATTGAGCTAGTTTCTCTCAAAGCCCCTCAACTCTCATTGGGTTGCTTGCTAGCGTGTCTTAAGGTATCTTAAGAGTACTCTTGGGTTTGCTCTTTTATTGCGTCCATCATAAAACCTGTCTATCTTGAAGCGTATACTAACTCGGATTGGGCAAGATCCAACCCAAGTCTTATCTTGAAGCTATAAGCCCTAGCTGATGATTCACCCAAGAAAGGCTTAGCCCAAGAGCTATCTTATCAAGTAAGATAAGATTGAGATTGATTTGAATTATAATTCAAATAAGAGTTTGAGTTCATGTGAGACAAGTTAGATCACTATAAATAGGTGATTCCATTCCACATTAAACACACAACAACAAACACTTTTATACGTTTTGTAAATAGAGAGAGTTCTGAGAGACCTTCAAGAGAAGAGAAAGAGGATGTGATTGTGGTTGTTTATGAGAATCCGATTGGGGCTCTTAATTGAGTTCATTTTTCAAGAAATACACTATTGACCAATTGACACTAGTGTTCGAACTTCATCCATCCTACTTAACAACTTTCGAAAGCAAAGTTAATGATCTAATATGTATCTTTGGAAGGGGGTGGATTTGTGAACAATTTTTTTTAAAATAAAAAATGGAATAAAGCCAATCACAATTAGCATGCAAAACGGAGTACCATAGTTTATTTTGAGAAATAATCGAAAAGTTTGATCGAGGTAGAGAATTATAACGTTGAATTAAACACGATTTTTATTATTTGGATTTAAACATATTAAAATAAATAAATGAATAAAATAGTTATATATAAGAAATTTTATTTTTACTATTACGTACAAGAAGGTGATAAAATTTGTATATACAATATTGAGAAGCTATTGAAATTTTTTTTGTTTATTTATTTATTTATTTTTAATTAGAAATAATATAATAATCTAGGATCTGAAAATATAAAATTTTAAATTAAAATTTTAAAAATGCACGTAGTCCAATTCTAAATATTAGAAGATTGGTAGGCATATTAATTAGATGTATGATAGATATAAAAGATAACAACATTTGAAACTCAAACTTGTACATAAAAATAATGAGCAACATCCGCCGGATCATACACAAGCTTATTGTTAGCGGTAACTAGAGTCTTTGATACTCAACCATCACATCTATCCGTCTCCTGAGCTCTATCGTTAAATGTGTCTATTTAGAATTTATTCCTACTATTGGCGTTGGGTATATCAGCGTTGACTATGGTGTCGTATCCTTCTATGCAATCACTCAACACATGTTTCAACTGTGGATTAGTTGTTTTTCTTAATAAGATATTGATTTGATTGCGGGTACTAATTGTTTGAATTTTAAGCTTGGCATGGGAAATATTACCGAGTGCTCATATATCGACATTGAGCTTCTAGGATCTGATATAAGAGTGGTCACACAGAAATTGTAGTAGGATTTTCTCACAAGCAACATCTATCAAGTCCGCAGTAACTTGAATCGTCAAAAACAATACTTAAAAGTATTTTTAAGACATTGAAATTTTCATGTTTACTAAAATTGAAGAATTAGTATACTCATTTTGATATTGAAAGAGTTGTTTATATGGTAACATTAAGAATATTTTATTTTAAAGGCAAAATCCTCTTATATTGATTTGTTTAAATATGCAATTTACTTTCTTTTTTCATCAAACTAAAGTTAATGAAAATATTCTGTCTTAAATATATTTTGAATAAATTTCTTTAACTATCACTAATCTCATTCATATCAAATTCAATTTTTATATTTATATTTTTAGACAATCTCCAACCACATCCTTATTAAATTGAATTTTGAAATCTAAAATAAGCATATTAGGTAAATTATCTTTATATTTTTATTACCTACCACGTAAACACCAAATTCCATTTTTAGATTCTTTATATAGTTTATGAAATTATTGTTTTGAGATTAAATACAAATAAAATATTTTACAAACCAATAATGAATAGTATATATATATATATATATATATAATCCTCTACTCATTTTTTTTCTATTCCCATTAAATTGTGACATGGTGGTTTTTATAATCCAACGATGATGATGATATTAAAGGTCAAAGTGATGGATCGAACTCAATGAGTTATATAATCCGACTCATTTTCAGATATATAGATTATATAAAATTAATCATACAATCATAGAGAATCAAGTAAAAATATACAAACGTGAGGGCGTAAATATGGCTACTAACCTTTCACGCTAATCCAAATACGTCGAATCATTCTGGCTGACGATTCCCAATTTGATCTAAATCAAATCAAGAATAAAAACACATAAATACACAATTTATAAAGTTAGGATTTCAATTTGAGCAGTGGAAAGAACCCCAAATCAAACCTGAAAGACCCAAAATACATGTATTGAAAATCAAGGGTTTCAAAATCCAAATAAATTTAAATAAAACCCCAATTTCGCCAAATCATAGTTACTCTAGAAATCCCCGAATCAAAAGTAAAGTGATTAAATTAAAAAAAAAAAAAAAGGATTGTAATCACTACCTCGCACAAGAAAAACCAAAGAAATCAAGTTTTCAATCCGTGAGAACAGAGTTTTAAAAGTCGTGGCGAGGTTATGAGTTAAGAGGAAAAGAGAGAACACGTGGATGGATTTTTAGGTTTTGTGAAAAATGATTTCTAAAACTCTTTATTTTACTTTATATATGGATGAAGAATATCATCATATACCCATAAATTTCCAATTGGTTTTTAAATAATCCAAATTGAAAATTATTTGCAAAATACATCAAATTTCCTTTTCATTTTCAAAACTACCCTAAAAGTGAAATTCGGTCAAAACATGCAGTCAAATCGGAAAGTCAAAATTTTTAAAATACCTATTTTACCCTTGAACGAAAAATAAATTAAAATTAAATAAAATAAAAATAACAAAAATAAATTTACGAAATACGAAAATGAATAGTCCCAACTTACGGACGTGACAGACCTTCATCCATCCTACCCAACAACTTTCATAAGCAGTGTTAACGATCTAATATGTATATTTGGGGAGGGGGTGAGTTTGTGAAAAAAGTTTTAAAAATAAAAAGTTGAATAAAACCAATCCAATTAACCTGCAAAACGGGGTATCATCGTTTATTTTGAGAAATAATCGAAAAGTTAGGCTGAGGTAGGAAATCATAACGTTAAATTAAACACGGTTTCTATTATTTGAATTTTAACTTATTAAAATAAATAAATAGTTATGTATCATAAATTTTATTTTTACTATTACGTATAAGAAGATGGTAAATGTTGAAATTTTTTTTATTCCGTATGATAACGAGAAACAGATTATAATTTGCGTATATAATATTGAGAAGCTACTGAGATATTTTAGTTTGAGTATTTATTTATTTATTTTTAATAAGGAGTAATATGATAATTCAGGATCTGAAAATATAAAATTTTAAATTAAAAATTTAAAAATAAAAATTGTTCAAAAGTAAATATTGGAAGATTGATGGGCATATTAATTAGATTTATGATAGATATAAAAAGTACAATTCAGAGATTATTTTATAATTATACACCATTTGAAACTCAAACTTGTACATAAAGATAGTGAGCAACATCAGCCAGAGCATGTACAAGCTTATTGTTAGCAGCAACTGGAGTCTTTGATACACCGACACCACATTTATCCGTCTCTCGAGCTATATCGTTAAATGCATCTATTGCAAATTTATTGTTACTACTGGCATTGGTATATCAAGATTGATTATGATGTCATATCCTTCTGCGCAATCACTTAACACATGTTTCAACTGTGGATTAGTTGTTTGTTTTAATAAGATATTGATTTGATTGTAGGTATTAATTGCCTGACTTTTAAGCTTGGCATGGACAATATCACCGAGGCCCCATATATTGGCCTTTGAGCTGCTAGGATCTGATCTAAGAGTGGTCACACACAGATTGTAGGCAGGGGTTTTCTTGCCAGCAACATCTATCAGGTCTGCAGAAACTTGGATTGCCAAAAACAATACTAAAAATATTTTTGAAGACACTGAAATTTCCATGCTTACTAAAATCAAAGTATTTGTGTACTCATTTGGGTATTAAAAGAGTTGTTTATATAGTGACATTGAAAGTATTTTATTTTAAATACAGAATCCTCATATAAAATTTTTATTTGGATATGCAATTTACTTTATTTTTTTTATTAAATTAAAGTTAAAGAAAATCTTAAATATATTTAAAATATTTTTATTTGACTATCACTAACCATATTCATATTAAATTCAATTTTTTATATCTATATTTTTAGACAATCTCCAACCACATTCCTATCAAATTGAATTTTGAAATCTAAAATAACCATATTATGTAAATTATCTCTATATTTCTATCACCTACCACGTAAACACGAAATTCCATTTTTAAGTTCCCTATATAAGTTATGAAATTATTGTTTTGAGATTAAATACAAATAAAATATTTTACAGATCAATAATGATATATATATATATATGTAATCCTCTACTCTCTCTTTTTCTCTATTCTCGTCAAATTATGGCATGTGGCGGTTTTTATAATCCAACTATTAGCATATTATAGGTCAAAGTGATGGATCGAATTCAATGGGTTATATAATCAAACCCATTTGATTTATCGGGTAAAAATGGGAATAATTGAATAGAAAATCCAAACTCTAAATATTGAAATATCTTTTGAAAATTTCTTAATTAAACCCAAGAGGACATGGGGCTGTGAAGTTACCACATGACCAAATAGCTTCGTTAATTTCACACGAAAAGAGTTTACAGGGAATTAAAAAATCTTTATAAAGTTTTTTTTAAAAGTAAATATAAGAGGTGAGTTTTTGTAGACATAATCCTAAAAAAACACAGTAAGTGTTAGTTTTTCAAAAAAAATAAAAAAAATAAATAAAAACACAACCGTTTCGTTTTTCACCATATTACCACTTTGCCATCTATTGTTTTTTGGACTTCGTGTTCATCTGTCAGTGGGTGAACAGTAGTAAATTCAAATTTCTTAATAAAAGTTTCTAAAAAATAAAAATTATTTTAAAATTTTGGATTTACTAAAATGTCATTGGTTAGTGTTCATTTATTGACGAATGAACAGTAAACCAAATGGTAGTAGACGGCAAAGTAGTAAATAGTGAAAATAAAACTCGTGTGGGTTTTTTTTTGTTTGGGAAAACTCAAAACGTGAGTGGTTTTTTAGGATTTACCCTTTGATAGCTAAGCTTAATACCCTTTGATAGCTAAGATCGATCACATATGATTACTATTCAAGTACCAAAGAAAAATAAACAAACAAAAATAAAGGAAAACAAAGGTTAGACTATAGGATGACTAATTTTAAAATCCATACCCTAACATAAACATAAAAGCATGCTTCTAACTTATAAGAAAATTAAATATCACACAATACATTTAGAATAAGTCAAACATTGATTCACCAAGGCAAAACTATCAAAAACTAAGCAAAATAAGATATTTGGAACAAAATAGGGCACATATGGCCTTGGTTTGCATCTTGGTCTATAGGATCAAGCTGCAAGAAATGGTACCGAGACTCCATGGCATCTTGGTCCGCGCCATAGTCGATAGGACCAAATCGCTGGCCAAACCACCAAAAAGAGTACTAAGAATTCCTTTCGTCTTGGCCCCCGTCTTGGTCTACTTGACCAATCACCGACCAAGACGCCCAGGATGGTACTGGCACTAACTTGCTTCTTGTCCCGTGCCTTATTCTGCCTCACCAATGTGACATCCAACTCACACAGAATATCAAGTAAGATAAAACAAGGCATTTTTTCATCCAAGATATTTTCCAAGTTATTTCCAAGTTATATATCGATTTAGCAATCAAATTTCTAGGTTCTCAGCATATAATCAAATATTAGTAATCATTATTAGACCATGTTAGACTATTACATTCATTTTACGCAACTAACTCATACTAGTTAACAATATTTACAAGATATAAAATGCTATTAAGTCTATTAAGTCTCTCCAAGGTATAATTGTTTAACCAAATAGCAAAGTCATACCATATAGGAATAATACATTTTATCGGGAAGCACTAAGGTATAGAGAAGTTACGTAAGGTCTTTTAATTCATTAAAGAAACTTATTGCATGAGGGATCAATATACTTTGAGAGGTTATTTGAGCGCTAAATGAACACATTAACATTCTGATTTTGCTCGGTAGAACTCTTAGGGATAGGATTTCCATACAAATCTTCATTCCGGGCCATACAAAAGTTTGTCCCTAGTAAAAGTGAAAAAAATACTTCTTATCACATCAAATCTATAGTCAATCTAATCAAGCAACGGATTTCACCTATTGAATAATCAATAACAAATGAAGCATCACCATTTACCACACATAACAATTTTAAGATCTCGGCATCACAAAATGCAAGACCAATACAAATTCTTTTAGGCACTAATAAACTTAACACAAATATAAATACTCCAATGGTTTTTCGTTGATCTCAGTATCTCTCGCCATGACCAAAAGATAAGAAGTATAAAACCAAAGTAACATTTCAACAACTAAAGAAATAATAATGATTTAAATTTCTTTTGGTGGTGATACCTAATCAACTCACGCCAATAAGTCATGCCAGCAAATGGCCCTATTGATGCACACATTCAATCAATCATAAGTCCAATAAAAGAAACACATCAACAGTGAAATAAATCAAAATCTAAGAAAGTAACATACATATAGTGATCAATAATCTCATTATCTGGTTTGTATATCTCATAGGCAAGTGCTTTTCAGCAAGGGCCAAGCTAATAGCATTTACAATACACTGGCTAAGAGGACCTACGAAACAAACAATATACATGAATTTAATATTAGACCTTCACAAATTAAAAAAAAAAAGCGTTCAAATTGCTAACACAACAAAATCTAAAGACAGAAATGCTAAAAAAATACAAGTTGTGACTTTAACGCTGGGTGTCTCAGAGTTTTCAATGTGATGAAGTTTTACTTTCCCACTGACAGAAACTCTTCATGTCTTCTTCCTATTACAAACAAAAAAAAAATTAACTATCAAACCTCCACAATTCCAAAAATACTAACAAAACAACAACAAAAATAATCAGAGAAATAGATTTACCAAAACGTTCTCGTATCCACTAAGTGAAAGAGAGTGTAAACATACAATCCATATCCAGTGGACAACAAACATTGATCAAATTTATATATTAAAAAATTGGACCGAAAAATAAAATAGAGTTCAGTCTGCAAATGGTGACAGACCCAATAATGATTCTAGTCTCATTTGTTAGGAATTAGTTGATCAAGCCCATAATCAACCTCCAATCTTATCTTTAGCTCACACAGTAAAACTTGCACTTGCACAATAGTTGATTAGCTCATGCTCCTTACAGAACCAGCTATATTCTAGCTAATATACAGTTATCAGAATTCTGTTAGAATTAAGGCCATTAGATTTTGATAGATTTTATCCAATGGTTAGATGGTAATCAGAGAGTGTATATATATACATTACTCAATCAATAAAAAAGATAACAAAAACGTTTATACACAAACATTTTCTTACGTTTCTTTGATGGTATCAGAGCTTGGCCTGACTAATCATCATCATATCTACAAGCTCTTCTTCCTCAATGGATTCTTGTGATGACCTCAATTCTCTCTCCGTCTAGTTCTCCACCCTAGCCAAGACATTAAAATTTAATCTACCCTTTAAAACTTAATCAAAATAAATATCTCAACTGGCACCCTCAAATCCTTATTGTACCTGCATTAGATCTGGAAGCTTATATCTCAATAGATCATGTTTCTCCACCACCATTTATTGTTTCTTCTATAGATTATGCAGCTACTCCCATTCCTACACCTAATCCTACTTATAAAGCTTGGGTATATATATATCAACTTCTTCTTTGCATGCTTCTTACTACCACTGGCGATAATGTTATTGGACAGGTTAATCATGCCAGCACTTTTGAGGATCTTTGGCAAATCCTCATTAGCCTATATGCACAGGCTTCTCTTATCAAAATGAAGGAAAAATTATCATCTCTTAAAAAGGGAGCACTAACTATTTCTAACTCTATACAATAGGTGAAGGTTATTGAAAACTCTCTTAAGGTTGCTAATCATCCTGTAACCGACCAAGAATTGATTCTTAGTGCTCCCAATAGTTTAGGCAGTGAATATGATTCTGTAGTTGTACTTCTCACTAGATCTGTGAGTGTTTTTTCTCTTTTAAGATGTCCTTTACACATTGATGATGCATGAGACTAGACTTGAACAACAACATGTTCACTCTCAAATTGCAGTGTCTTCTACATTTGCAAACTTAGTGACATCTTCTTCTCAATCTAATTAAACTCCACATTCTGGTAAAGGATCCTAGAGAGGCCGATGAAATAGAGGACGAGGGGGCAGAAACAACAGGTTGTATTGTAAACTACGCTAGAAACAAGGACATGAAGCATTAAAATGCTATAAGCTTTTTGACATACACTAACAAGGAAATTGATCCAATCAACATTCAAAACCTTTATAGTTAGAGCTGTAAAACGGGCCGGGCTGGGCCAACCCTCTGCGGGCTAATATGGACCAGGCTTAAACGGACCGGGCCTATATAGCACGCATATTATATGAGCCAAAAAAATTTCAGCCCTAACCCAACCCATGCGGGCCCGGCTAGCCTACGGGCTAGCCCACTAACCAAGTAATAAGATAACAAAACATACCGATCTATTTTGGTCAATAACTTGACATTATTAATAATGCATCACTTATAGAGTTGCTTTATATCCTGTCACATACATAAATTATTATCAACAATATTAGTTTGGAAACCAATAAGAAACTTAATATCAATATACTTAACTAAACAAAGATCTCCAGCAACAGCCATATATTATCCAGCAGTATCAAAATTATAAAAATAAACTTAATCCAAATTCAACATAGTACTAAATACTCAATTGAAACAAACCTGCATTTAACAAAAGTTACAAATTTATTAAGTAAAAGACATTTAACATCAGCATTTAACAAATGCTCTTCCTTGTGAGTATAAAAAACACTCTTCCAAATCCTTTATAGCTCTCCCAAGTTCAATTTTCATCTTCTCATCACTCTTCCACTTAAGTACCTACAATCAAAATTAGTATACAAAATTTTAATATAGTATTCAATTTCGCTCAACAATTACAATTTATTTATATAATTAAATTTATACACATCTTCTAGCAAAATTGTTACCATCTTATTGAATCAAAATATTTGAGTCTTCGGTTGACAAAGTCGTCTCAAGATTTACACCATCTCCATTTTCTACCAAATATAAACAATAAAAAAATTAAATATCTAATAGCATTCATCAATAAAAAAATGCATTTTACATATTATTAAAATTCTTACCATCACATTCAAATCCAAGCAACCAATTCCTTGTGCAAATTAAAGCTTCGACATTACTCAGAAGAAGTGAACTCCTATACTTATTAAGAACACGTGCACAAATGCTAAAGGCCGACTCCGATGCCACCGTAGTGATAGGGATGCTTAGCACATCGCATGCCATCAAAGCAAGATCGGGATATCGATGGTAATGAGTTTTCCACCAATCCAAAATGTCTAAATCCCTATAATGTTGAAGCTCAAGTTTTTGCTCACTTAAATAGACATCCAATTGAGATTTTTCATTGTTTGAACATTCAAGCATATCAACCTCATTTAGATCCTATTCACCAAGAAAAGTGGATATGAAATGAATTCATATATGAAATTAAATGAAAATAAACAAAAAATTAAATTAATAATAAAAAAACTTACATCCACAAACCAAGTTGTTGCCTTTTCTTTTCCTTTCACCGTAGATGATAAGTCTTGACTTTGTTGGATTGAAGGTTGAGAATTACTTGGCCCCATAGAACTAGAAGACATACTCTTTGTGTATTCATTAAAAAGAGTATACATCTTCTCCTTTACAACTTCCACCTTTTTCTTGTAACCTATCGGATCAATCTTCTTATAAAGGTGTTCCACGGATTGAATCTTCATTCTCGGATCGAGTATGGCACCAAGAGCAAGCACAATACTATATTCACTCCAATATTTATCAAACTTCAATTTTATCCTAGTAGCCATATCTCTAATGATACCATCGTCACTAGACATACTACTAATCAACAAACATTCAATTTTCCAAACATTACTAAAATACAAACTAGAGGTGGGATATGAAGACCCAGAAATCAACTCGGTGATCGAATGGAATGGGCGAAGAAACTCACACATATTTTCCCCTCTATCCCATTCTTCATCAGAGGGACAAGATTTGTAATATTTATCATCTATCGACATTTGACTAAAAGCACGCCGATACCTAATTGCACCATCAAGCATCATATATATAGAGTTCCATCTTGTAGCAACATCCAAACGTAAGCCAACACCGGTATCAATTCCACCAACTTGCTCCACACATTCGTTAAAGCTTTTCATCCTACCTTCTGATCCTTTCACATACTTAACACTTTCTCTAATTTTATACAATGCATCACTAGCAACTTTTAAACCTTCTTGCACTATAAGGTTTAAAATATGAGCACTACATCGTATATGAAAAAACTCACCATTGCATAACAAGCTTTGATTTAACAAAAGTTGTCTCTTCAATATTTCTTGCATACTATCGTTAGAGGATGCATTGTCCAAAGTTAGAGAAAATATTTTCTTATCAATCCCCCAATCCTTGAGAAAACCAAACACCTTTTTAGCTAATTCCACGCTTGAATGTGGAGGTGGAAAATTACAAAAACAAAGAATTTTACTTTGTAATTTCCAATCTTCATCTACAAAGTGTGCTGTTAGAGAAATGTAACCCTCACTAGTACAAGAAGTCCATACATCAGATGTTAAACAAATCCTACTCAGAATATTTCCTAGAGCCATTTTTAACTTCTTCTTTTGACTTAGGTACATATTCTTAACATTAGAAGTAGCAGTTGGTCTAGAAATACTCTTAAAATCAAGGTTCAAGTATTGAAACAATTCTCTAACTCTTCTATATTCAACAAATGAGTATGGAATATCATGCTCAATAATGTACATAGCAATCATATCTCTAACAGTTTTTTGATCAATTTTTTTTGCTCTTAATTTACCTGCATAGTCAATAAGGAGACCACTAACGTCTGATTTAGGAGCTCTAGGAATAGCACGACAAGATTCGTAATGATGTTTCAATGTTGAAGTACCATATTTGCTTCCACCACAAATGAATTTTTGCCCACAAGCTTGACATGCAGCCCTTTCTTTCTGATCCTGTCCTTTACCAACCATTTTAAAATGGTCCCAAACCATTGATGTTCGGCCTCTACCTCTTTTTTTCTCATTAATGGTGGTGTCTGTGCTATCCTCATTGGATGGTGTTACATTACTAGTATCGGTAGGAACAGAACCTTCGGTTTGACTTTCATCTGATGCTTGATTACTATGACCATCCCCCACAGGTATAAATTCCATTTCAATAATTCAACCTGCAAAAATAAACCAATAAATAAATATATTGTAAACAAATCAATTCAAATTTTCTATTATGCTTTACAATTAATTCAAAAAGACATATCAGATATTAATTGAATTTTTCGATTAGATATACGAGTAAACAGACATATTAGAAACAAATCAATTAAAATTTTTTAGACAACCACAATCCACATCCATAGAGAAAAATGTGAATACATACACTTTCTGACACAGTTTTTTAAGTGAATTAATATTCTGTTTCAAAAGTGAAAGATAACACACACTTTTAGTCCACATACACACAATTTCACATAAAGAAACATGAATACACAAACAGAAAAAATTATCTTATTTAATTATTTTACTCAATAATCCCACCAGCGTAAACTCCTGGATAATTATTTATACAAAAATCAGAGACAACAATTGACCTTTTTTAAAATATTTTTCTCATATTCTTATTTTTCTTGTTAATTTAGCAAATATTTAGTTCAAACTATATGTAGGTTATACAAATTTAATATTCCAAATTAATTTTTGAACTAAATAAAATAAAATAAAAAAACAAATAAAATATAAACACCAAACCATGACTAGTAGTACTTCGATGAAGAACATGAAGTGGATGAAGATAATTTCTATAAATTTATTAAATGATAATGCTCCTTTATTTGTCCATTTATATAAATTTGTTTCAATGTTAAGTGAATGCTTGGTTTGGTTTTTAAAAAACTAAAAAGTCATTGAAAAATGGACAAATAAAGCATTCACGTAACATCAATTTGTCCAATATCACTTACCAAAAAAAAAACAAAAAAAAAAACAAACAAACACTCAACCAACCAATGAATGATTAAAAATGGACAAATAAAGCATTCTTCATTTAATATGACTTATGCAAATCTCAACCTAGCATTCACTTAACATCCATTTGTCCTATTCACCTTTATTTGTCTATTTACATTTATGAAAAAAAAATTGTTTTTCAAGTAATCCTCCAAATCCGAACCAATAACTTTCACAAATAAAACAATGAAACATAAAGACCTCATAGAGAACATTCGACTACTTAGCACTCTAATCTCCACAAAATCCACATTAACATTATTCTATCAAACAATAATTAGATCGAAACACAAAATTTAAGACTTTAACATCATTATGGACTACACAAATCAAATATGAAATTTAAAGGTAATTGATGACTCACGATTATAGTGGTGAATACTGATATTGATGATGACATAAGGAATCATGGATGAAATTGTGTGAACGGCAGCAAATTTTGAGTGTGAATGTCGAGATGTGAGCGTCAGCGTCGAGCGAGAGAGAGAGAAAGAGACGTTAGGTCGGGTTGTGTTTTTTATTTAGTTAATTCTAGGGTTACATTACAATATTGTAATTAAATTGTACTAATATGCGGGTTGCGGGCTAGCCCACTATTAAACCCCGGCCCAACCCATTTAACCCACGAGTTAAACGGGCCGGATAAAAAAAACCCGCATTTTAAACGAACAGTTAAAGTTCTAGCCCAAACCTTTCAACCCGCGGGTTAAACGGGCTGGCCCGTGACCGGCGGGCTAAATTTCCAGCTCTATTCATAGTACACATCTAATACCTCCCAACAGGCATATTTGACTCATCATTCAGCTGCTCCAACAAATCCCTCTCATGATCCTAACTAGATTATTGATAGTGGGGCAACTAATCATATCACTTCAGTTAATATTCATGAGCAATACAGTGGTAGAGAGCACCTTGCGGTTAATCGTGGTAACAAACTATCTATCTCTCACATTGACTATGGAGGTGTAGTTGGTAATAACATTGTGAATTCTCATCCTATGTCACTGTGTAGGCTTTTAATTTTGTGGTAAAGTTGTAGCTCAACAAGAATTTAAATTGTTTAAAAATACCCATGGTTTATGATTTATGTTTTATTTGATAGATCCATACGAACTAAGAAAAAGCCTCAACAAATATTAGATAGTACTTATGGCCTTTGGTAGAGGGATAAGGACTTGGACCTCAAACATCACTGTAGATAATTTCAAGTGATTAGTGACTGATATTTGTGCTTTTTAAAAGGAAATTTATGTTGTTTTCCATATTCACATGAATCACAAAACCTGATGGAGTTAGGACTGAATTTGAATTTCATTAATTGCAAAGTCATATGATCCAGTGTTGCTCATTAATTTCATCTCCAAATTAAATCTGAAAGGGCAACTTGTATGTACTTTGACTGTGACCACAGTCAGTTAAACGTATATAATCCAATAGAGCATGAAAGTTGAATTACGTATTGTGAGATATGTTTTTAATTATTTGTTTTGATCAATATTTGTTATTTTTATGTGTTTGTTAGCTTTTGGTGAAACGTATTAATTTTTTTGTTAATTAATTCTGGCCAGTTAATTAATTGAACATGTTAATGTCATTCTAGTCAGGTTAGTTAAATTTGTAATAGTTTGATTGAATTGGCACAAGTAGCGATCAATATAAAGCATTGTACTATGAATTTTTTTTTCACAACCATAATTATGCAAACACATTTGTTGATTTATTAATATGAGTCTAGGTCATTCTAGGTCTTAAGGTAGTCTAAAGTTGAATCTATCAGGTGCTGCTCGGGGTTGTTATTAGGCAAGGGATTTATTAAAAGGCGCTTGTCAGATAAATCTGTGATTTATGGAATGATTAGGTGGTCAGGCGTTTCGTCGACTATTATAACTAAACATGTTGTATCAAAATGAGTTATCTGTAGTTTCAATGATCAATACTAAAATTTGACAATAAGCTTTGCTGGATTGATTGCTCCACTTGATTGCAAATTTATTTTTATTTTAGCATTTGAATTACGTTAAACCAACCTTCACAACCCCACATTTATTTTATTCTGTCAATTTTATTGAATAAAAAAATTAGAATTTTCAGTTTATTCTCTATAGGTTCAACCCTGGCGCTATTTACTATAAAGTTACCGGAACATTAAATTTTGCAATTTCATCACTCATCAACCTTCGACTATTAAAGTATTTCTATCTCTAGTTGTCTCACATATATAGTACATACAACAAGTGGATGTCAATAATGCTTTTTTTAATGGACCTCTTAACTGAAGATATTTATATTCATCAACTGGAAGGATTTCTGTATCAACAATCTCCTAAACATGTCTACAAGTTAGATAATGCACTATATGGTCTTAAACAAGCTCCATGAGCTTGCTATAACACCCTGAGATATAATCTTATACATGGGGATTTCAAAACTCAAAATCAAATACTTCCTTATTCTTCAGAAAAGTTCATGGCTCCTTCTTACTGATACTAATCTATGTTGATGACATTTTAATCATAGGGAATTCAAATTCGGAAATTCAATCTGTCATCAAGCAGCTCAATCATAAATTTGCCTTAAAAACACTAAGAAGTATCAATCACTTCCTTGGTTTCGAAGTAGTTTCCGACATTATGTCAATATTCATACTACTTAGTATTGCTGAGAGTCCCAAGGATCGCAGAGGAAATATTTGAGTGAATTCTGAGAAGAATAGATCAAAGCGAACTAGATTCCTAGGCTTGCTCGAATAGGGAGTTAGACTTTTCGAAAAGCTGGTTAAAATAATATCATAGTAGGGTGAATAAGGCTTGAAGCTGGTGCTGATTGTGTTCTATTGTTCTTTTCATACAGAAATTATAAACTTGATGATTTGGTTATGCTCTGGTTCTGAATTATTGTGATGCAATATGTTTGTGGGTGTTGTACTAGGTAAACCCTTAGGAGACTATAACTCCTCCTCTAGGGCCACTTAGAGGTTTAAAGGCTTGTGACATATGCTAAATGTCATCGTGTGTCCTACGAAGTGGCTAGGTTATTTTGGGTGTCATACTGGGATTTTTCCGTTTGTTTAAAAATTGTTCTGTCTTGATTGATCTTTGCTTGTATTTTATTGCATGCTCGAGGACGAGCAAAGGTTTAAGTTGGGGGTTGTGATAAGTCTCTAACTTATATGAATTTTCCCTGTTAATTCTTAAGCTTTTGTGATAATCTAGAGTATTATATTGTTATTTGATGAATTTGTTAAGATGTTTTAGGTAATTGAGTTGAACAGGTAAAAGATTGATAATCAAGATTATATGAGCAGAAAGCTAAAGTTTTGAGAAATGAAGTCAAACGAGGAAGGAAGCGAGTGAGAACTTCACTGAAGTGTCTGGTGACATAGCCTTTTTGTCACCAGACTTGTCGCCAACAAACGATTCAACGACTTCAAATAGATTCAACCTTGTAACTGTTGGCGACATAGCTCTTATGTCGCCAGCCTTGTCGCCAGAGAACCTAATCAGCAATTCTAAAGAGTAGGGCTTGGTAGTGTCTGGCAACATGGGCCTTATGTCGCCAGACTTGTCGCTAGAGACCGATTAGGGCGAATTCCACTTGTTGTTCAAGGGCGTTTTGGTCAATTCTCAGAGAAGTCTATAAATATGAAGTTTTGAGATATTGAAGGGACTTTTGGCTGGATTCAGAACAAGAGACTACTGCGAGAAGCAACACAGAAGTTCAAGATCAACATCCGTAAGGTGAGATCAAGAGCAGAAAATTGGTGAACTCTTTCTCACTTTTTAGGAATGATTATGTTAGGAAGAGTAAACATGATTGCTATATGTAACTAAACTTCCAGTCTAAGGCTACGAAGTAGCCAAACCATGTAACCCTAATTTGATTATTACTTTTATGAATGAGACAGTTTTTATTCTTTCTCTTGTATGTGCTTAATGCTTGCTTTACTTGATCACAAATTGCATGATTTAGTGATTTAATGAATGCTTGGAAGAGATTTATTAGATTACATTAGGGCAAGAGAATGTGTGTGTTTATGTTGCTAGGAATAAAACATAAAATTCATATATTCAAGGATAGGTGTTTCTTAATGCGTCTACCTAGACTATTCACATAGGAATATGGAATTAGGATAGGTAGATAGTCTCATGTGTGTTTGGAATAAACCTTGGGAATAGTAAAACCTTGAGAATAAGAATAAAAGCTTGTTGACATATTAGGCATGATGAGTTACTGGTGAGGTGAATTCGTAGACCTAGAACTTAAGCTTTGAATCCTTACCTTAAGAAGTTAGTTTTATTTGATTTTTCATAATATAAACTCTCATAAATTTTATGCATAGATACAGGGAATTTTATAGACTTGATATTAAATTAGCTTCAGTCCCTGTGGGTTCGACAACCTGAATTTAATTCACTTTACTACTTGATCACGTGCAATTGCGTGTAGAAAATTTTAATAATTACATCATTTTATATTATTAGAAATTTTGACATCAATCCGGCAGATCATGCACAAGCTTATTGTTAGTGGCAACTGGAGTATTTGATACTCAACCATCACATCTATCCGTCTCCCGAGCTATATCGTTAAATGTATCTATTTAGAATTTATTCCTACTACTGGTGTTGGGTATATCAGCGTTGACTATGGTGTCGTATCCTTCTGGGCAATCACTCAACACATGTTTCAACTGTGGATTAGTTGTTTTTCTTAATAAGATATTTATTTGATTGCAAGTACTAATTGTTTGAATTTTAAGCTTGGCATGGGAAATATCACCGAGTCCTCATATATCGGCATTGAGCTTCTAGGATATGATCTAAGAGTGGTCACATACAGATTAAAGGCAGAGGTTTTCTCACAATCAACATCTATCAAGTCCGCAGAAAGTTGAAATGCCAAAAACAATACTAAAAACATTTTTGAAGACATTGACATTTTCATGTTTACTAAAATTGAAGTATCAGTATAATCATTTTGGTATTGAAAGAGTTGTTTATCCAATGACATTAAGAATATTTTATTTTAAATGCAGAATCTTCCTATAAAGATTTATATCTAAATATGCAATTTACTTTCCTTTTTTATCAAACTAAAGTTAATGAAAATATTCTATCTTAAATATATTTTGAATAGATTTCTTTGACTATCACTTAGGGGTGGCAATATGGGTCGTGACACGACGGGTTGACACGAAGGGTTGAGTATAATCGTGTTGTGTCACTAAACGTGTCGAACCGTTTAATCCGTTTAATAATCGTGTCATATTCGTGTCGACTTAATCGTGTCACGGGTTGACCCGTTTATTGAGGATATATATGTAATTTTAAATTTTAATATTTTATTTATAAATTTTTATTAAATAAAGTTAATTTTTATTAAAAAAATTCGTGTCAACCCGTTTAATAATCGGGTTAACGTGTCAATTTTGTGTTGGCGTGTCAGATTGGATAATAACTCATTTATTAATCGTGTTATAGTGTCGTATCATCTCATTTTTAATCGTGTCGTGTTCGTGTCAAGAGTTCACACCCCGTTTATTAATTGTGTCGTATTCGTGTCGTGTCAAGTTAAACGGGTTCGTGTCGTGTCAGGGTCAACACAACCCGTGAACCCGTTTTGCCAGCTCTACTATCACTGATCTCACTATATCTATATTTTTAGATAATCTCCCATGATATCCCTATCAAATTGAATTTTGAAATCTAAAATAAGCATATTAGGTAAATTATCTCTATATTTTTATCACCTACCACATAACCACCAAATTCCATTCTTAGGTTCTTTATACAACTTATGAAATTATTGTTTTGAGATTAAATACCAATAAAATATTTTATTAATCAATAAAGAATAATCTTTATTTATATATATATATATATATATATATAAATAATGATCGTTGTTTTTCCCGCCTATTTTTTTTATTGTACCGGTGAATGATCATCAAGTAGTCACTGTTTTGAGTGACACGTGGCATAAAAGTATTTAACAAAAATATATGTAAGTTGTAAATTAATGATATTTATTTCTCTTTAAATGTTACAGTATCTTTATTCAATATATAAAATATGAATTTTAAATATTTATTTTCCATTTTAAAATAGTACAATATTCTATATTTTTCTTTTTTATATTTATAACATTATTGTATAAAGTTTTCTCCGACTACCTTCAATTCGTGTTATATTTGTTTGTTCTTTTTTCTCTCAGACATTTATATTTCTTTTACTAGTGTTTGATTATTCCGGTAAGTATTTTTTATTTTATTTTATTTGTTTTATAATTGTTTTTTCTGTTTTATTTTTTCAGTGAATTTCATTATTTTTCAGTCATCTCTCCGGTAAGTACTGTTATTTAAATTTTCTTTTCATGCTATATTTATTTTCAAACATCACTTAGGTAAGTATATAATTTGAAACTTCTTTATGTTGTCATTCTCTTTTTTTTTTCTTCTATATTTTTTAATTCTTTTCAAACATATGTCACGTAAATATTTATATTCAAATTTTATTGAAATTTTAAAAAAAAAAAATTCCTACTATAAAATTATCATGATTATTAGAATTGATAACATTTAAATCTGATTTATAATTATTTTTTTCTTTTTTTCTTTCAGACACATACCACATATTACATATGCGCCGACCGGTTGATATTGAAAGTAGCTCACCTGCCTAATTTTCAATTTATTTGTTTTATATTTTTAATTTTGGTTTGTATTTTATTTGTTTGCTATGTATCTATTTGATACTGAAGCGCGTGAGTTGATCATATGTATTTTACGATCATGGTTAATGATTGCATGAATGGGTCAATTTTTATGGTAAATTATTTTTTTTCCTTATTTATTTAATATAAATTACTATATAATATTATATGATCATATAATATCATATGATCAGAAAAAAAAATACACATCATTAAAAATATATTTTAATAATAGTTGTATGAGTCTATATACATATATTTTATTAAAAAAATTCTATTATAATTTTTCAATATATCTTTTGTTAAATATATTTAACTTTTCAATAAAAAAAACTAATTAAAAAAATTATTTTTTTTTGGAAATATATACTTCATCCGTTTCTATTTAGTGGCAACATTTGAATAGTGTATACTATTCATTCATCAATCTTCTTTCATGTGTTATTCTTTATGTATAAGGAAAAATATAGTCAAATGGGTCTTGTTTTATTCGTCTTGGTGTGTATTTTCCAAATATGAAATTTATATAATTTTTAGTTGTATATTATTAAAGATATTTACGCTTAAAGTTAAGCATGGAAAAGTGTGCCCACATGAAATGTTGCAAGTATTTGGAAACGGAGGAATTATTACATTTTTTTATTCTTATGTATATATTAAAATATAAAAGTTATATAACCATTTAAATCTTTTAAATCATAATTTATTTTATTAATATTTTAAAATATATAATAACATTAAAAAAATTACTTTTATCCACGCATTCCTATTAAGTAAATGACAAAATTCATAAGTATAGTAAATTACTATTTTATATATTTTAATAATTAAAATTTTTTATATTTAATTATCCTTATTAAAAGCTACATTTATTTCAATTTCAATCGTTTTCATTTTTGAATTAAACTATTTCATAGTAATAATAAAATATATTGTGATTTTAAACTTCAATCAAAATAATACATTTTTAAAATATCATGAAACTCTAATTTCTATATCTCTTATTTCTAGAATATCATATTAACTATAGAAAATTCAATATTAATTTATATTTACATGTCAAAATTATAATATTATAAGGAAAATTTTGGATTCAATCAATTTTATTGAAGTTTTTTGTTTTAAAAAAATAAAAATAAATTTTACTAGAAATTAATTTATACGATTATATTTTGGTATGTTACTTTAGCCAACATATCTTATATATTTATATATTTGAATAAGAACCACTCAGTACAATTAGCTAACACAGATATATATTGATTTAATTTAAATTGATGATTAGGGTTTTCTATAGTCAAAATCAATTTATTCATTTAATGGTGTTGTTTTAAGATTTAATTCTAAAACTTAAAAAAAACACACACAAAAAAAAACAAAAACAAAAACAAAAAACAAAAAAGAACTAAATAATATTTATTTCTTGGAAATAACATTAACTTATATATGAGTTTATATTTAAACGTGTGATTTTGAATTTAATAAAAATAATAAATATTAATAATTTTGAAAAGTAAATCTTTATATGTCTCTTCCATAATGGTAGATATTTTATCTCTCTTATAAAATATCCCGTTAATTATTTAAAAAAATCAAACATTAATTTATATATGCTAAATAATTATTTTTTATGGATATTTAATTATTCTATATTTGAATTCATAATTATAAAAATATTAAAATATAAAATATTTATATATATTATAATAATTTATATTTTTTAATTATTAAAATAAAACCATTTAAATGTCAATATTACCAAACTATTAATAAAAATATAAAATCAAAAAAATCAAAAATGACAAGAGAATGACAATATTGTAATTTATTTTAATATGGTTATAAAAATTTAAAAAAAAACAATCAAATATCTTAATAGACTAAAACTATCTCAAAAGTATTATAAAATTTAGAGTTATTTTCATTTTTGTTATTTTATAACTTTTATTTACACTATATAGCCCAACTTTAGAAATTTTACAAAAATAATCTTTCAAACTTTCACTTTTCAAAAATGAACCAAATTGACCATTTTACCCTTCTGTGAAGGTGGTCTGTGAAGAGGATTTATGAAGGTGTGATGGTCTACTTTTGAAAATCAAAATTTGAATGGCTCAAAAATAGAAATAAAGTTCTATTGGTTTAGTTTTGAATTTTTAAACTTTATTTGGTTCATTTCATGTAATTTTCCCTAAAAAATTTAAGAAGAAAATTATTTATTGAAAAAAAAAATCTATCACATGATAGAAATAGCATAAAAAAACACATATACATATATCGTAGATACATTAAAACTTTTTCAAATAAATATTTAAATTAAATTTTAAGTAAAAAAAATAAACATTATCTTAGTTTTTGACGGAATAAAAATTTTAACCAATATTTTTAAATTATACATTATATTTCAACTCATCTTTATTCCACCTACACAAATTTAATATTTTCTTCCATATATATATTTATTACAATATATGATACATGTGACGGTAATATACTTATATTACAATATTTTTATTAGTTAATAAATATATATATTTTTTTTATATCATTTACTAGTCTCATCCCTAAAATTTAACTCTTTGAAAATTATATATATATATATATATATATATAAATTAAAAGATTTATGTTTTTTATTTTAAAATTTTAAAATCAAATATTAATAAAATAGTTAGTTTATATATAAAATTAAAATATTCAAGTGCTTAATTTCTATATTAATAGTTTGAAACTAAATATTAACCAAAAGAGATGGCGGTAGATAAATGGAATATAAATTTAAAATTGATATTAAATAATCAGATATCTTGAGTATATATATATATTTCAAAAATATAATAACAAGTACATTAACAAGTAATTGCACTATTGTATTTTTTTATTATTGATTTTTTAAAAATATTTTTTTAATTATATGAATATATTATGTTATATTAAATTTTAAAATCAATTGTATTATTTTTTAATAAATATACATATATACATAGTGATAGAAGTTTTTTCCGCTCTTTTTCGCAGTGTGTTTATGGTCACACATTAGTAATAGTTTGTAATGAAAACAATAATAGTTGAGTACATTTTAATCTTCAATTTTTGGACTTTGTAATAAAAACTATAATTGTATTGATATTTTAATAAAATTATATGAAATTCAAGAATTCATTATTTGAAGAATCCAATAGAATATGAGTAAACGATAAAATAAATAAGTAAAATGATTTAGGTGACACACAAAATAGTTAAAGTGATACTGATTCTATAAATATATCTCTATAATTACGCCAAAAGTAGAGGAGGTGATACTAATTTGAAGTGTAATATAAATTATAAATAATTCTTATGCATATGATATTTTCTATCTGGGAAATTTTTATAGTATTGTCAAATCTGAATTGATAATGTCTTTATGGGTTTTTATATAAATGGAAGGTAAAAATATCCGATTTTAAATTAAATTTTTATATTGACGACCAAATTCGTCTGCGATGGATTTATGGGTTGATTTATATTGCTCACAAACTTCATAAGATGTTTGAAAGAAATAAAATAAAATCGATTTTTAAAACCTAATCAAATATTAAATAAATTTTAATTTGATTTTATTTTATTGAAGGAAATAATAATTATATATTTAAAAATTTTGAAGAATGAAAGTTAATAAAGACTTAAACAAAAGATGGTATATTATTGAAATTGAACTTGTTAACTTTAGATAGTATTATCACTATACATATAGTGATGTGAAAATGGACGCAGAGCCTGCGGACAGTCTAGGTCCTCTTTGATTTGTGCAGATTTAGACTCTAAAATTGAAAACTCATTTTGACAGTAGATTCTCAAGTCCAGTCCGTGTGGACTCCGGTTCGTTGTTTCTTTTTTTTATTTTTAAGAAAATAAAATTTATCAAATTTTTTTATTTATATTAGATTTATATTTTTAATAACTTTAACTTTTAATTTTATTCTATCTAATAATTTAGTTTTTATAATATGATTTATTCTATATAATAATTTACTTATTAATATATAATACGTATTATATGTTTTACTTATGTTATTATAATGTTTTAACAAAAGTGAATTGTCTGTGTCATATTCTGTTCCGTATTTTATGGAGGACTTGAATAGTTTGAATAAAAAAATTCGTACGATATACATGTATTAATTTTAGTGTTCATATTTGTATAAATACGGCGAATCCAGACTATCTGCCAACCTCAAATCTATATTTTAGCACTATACTTTTAAATGGAAAAGAAATATATAATATTTAATATTTATTTATTACTTTTATATTTATGTTATTCTATTTTAAAATAAAAATTATGACGGTACATCTCACACGGGCTTATATACTAGTTTTATATATATATATATATATATATATATATATATATAATCCTCTACTCATTTTTTCTCTATTCTCATTAAATTGTGACATGTTGTGTTTTTATAATCTAACGATGATGATATTATAGGTCAAATTATGGATTGAATTCAGTGTGTTATATAATCCAACCCATTTTAATTTATAGTGTAAAAAATGAGAATAATGGGATGGAGAATCCAAACTCTAAATATTCTAGCATTTTTGAAAATTTCTAAATTAAATCCAAGAGGACTTGGGGCCGTGAAGTTCCGGCATGACCAAATAGCTTCGTTAATTTTAAAAAAAAAAAAAAAAAAGGATTTTATATAGAATTTGCAAAATTGTAAGAAAGTTTTTTTATTTTTTTTTAAGTAGATATAAGAGGTGATTTTCTTAGAGATAATCCTTAAAAAATATTTTTCCAAAAAAAAAAAATCACAAATTTTTCGTTTTTCACCATGTTTCCACTTTGCCACTTATTGTTGCTTGGGCTTATTGTTCATTGGTTAGTGGGTGGACAGTAACCAATGAAATTTTAGTAAATTCAAAATTTTTAGTAAATATTTTTTAAAAAATAAAAATTATTTTAAAATTTTGGATTTCCTAAATGACATTGGTTACTTTTCATTTACTCAATGAACAGTAAAACAAATTGTAGTAGACGACAAAGTGGTAAAATGGTGAAAATAAAATCGGTGTAGGGTTTTTTTTTGGGATAACTTAAAATGTGACTGGTTTCTTAGGATTTATCCTTTGATAGCTAAATTCGTTACTCTTTTATAGCTAAGCTCAATACACCTGATTACCATTCAGGTATGAAAGAAAAATAAACAAACGAAAATAAAGAAAAACGAGGAATGTGGTGATAGGATTACTAGTTTGAAAATCCATACCCTAACATAAACATTAAAGCATGCTTCTAACTTATAAGAAAATTAAATATCACATGATGCATTTAGAATAAGTCAAGCATTGATTCACCAAGGAAAAACAATCAAAATCCAAGAAAAATAAGATATTTGGAACAAAATAGGGCACATGTGGCCTAGGCATGCGTCTTGATCTATAAAAACAAGCCGCTAGAAATGGTACCAAGACTCATTGGCGTCTTGGTCCGCGTGGTTCATAGGACCAAACTGCTGGCCAAATCTCCAGAAAGTATACTAAGAGTTCCCCTCATCTTGCCCCCGTCTTGGTCTACTTGACCAACCCATCGACCAAGACGTCCAAGATAGTACTGATATCAACTTTCTCCTTGTCCCGCGCCTTAGTCTGCCTCACCAAGGTGACAACCAATGTGCACAGAACATCAAATAAGCTAAAACAAGACATTTCTTCATCCAAGATATTTTTGAAGTTATTTTCAAGTTATATATCGATTTAGCAATCAAATCTCTAGGTTCTCAGCACATAATCAAATATTAGTAATCATTGTTAGGCCAAGTTAGACTATTAGATTCATTTTACCCATCTAACTCGTACTAGTTAACAATATTTACAAGTTATAATAGTCTATTAAGTCTCGCCAAGGTCTAATTGCTTACCAAATAGTCAAGTCATACCATATAGGCATAATACATTTTATCGGGAAGCACTAGGGTTTAGAGAAGTTAGGTAAGGTCTTTTGAATTTATTAAAGATACTTATTGCATGATGGGATTAATATGCTCCGAAAGGTTATTTGAGCGCTAAAGGAACACATTAACATTCTGATTATTCTCGGTAGAATTTCTAGGGATAGGATTTTCATATAATTCTTCAATCTGAGCCATACAAAAGTTTATCCCTAGTAAAAGTGAAAAAAAATACTTTTTATCCCATGGAATCTATAGCCAATCTAATCACAACGAATTTCACCTACTGAATAATGAAGCATCATCATTTACCACACATCACAATTTTAAGATCCTAGAAAACAATGCAAGACCAATACCACTTCTTTCGGGCACTAATAAACGTAACACAAATATAAAAGACTCCAATAGTTTTTTCGTTGATCTCATTGTAATGTCCGCAAATTAGGCCTAAATTTTGGGCCAATCTAAAATTTTTGAAAGTTTGATTTTCTATATTTTCCTCATCCGAATAAATTGAAATACTATTTATGGCAATGATGAGATTAGGGAAATTTGTTTAGAAAAGAAAATACTATGATCAAAAACCTTTACTTAATTGGAAACTAAATATTTAGAAATGGACTTTTAAATTGAAATTGGGCTTTTAGGATAAAACTTGATTTAATTGGAAGCATAGAGTCAAAATTATTTTTAGACTTGGAAAAATATGGATTTTGAGTCAAAACGTTAAATTTTGATAAAATTACCATTTTGCCCCTCTTAGCGGAAATTTTTGAATTTTTAGAATCGATTGTGGTTTTTGACTTAATACATGAATATATATTTTTAGAGAAGTACAAAAGTATCGGAATTGAGTTTCGGTGGAAAATGGACTCAGAATTGGATTGGGCCCAAACTTGGCCTAATCCAAAATTAATGCCCATATGTGTGTGTATAAGAACACACACTCCACCACTTACACTCATTTTCCCCCTCTTCTTCTTCTTCCCATCCACATACATATTCTACCTTCTTCACCATCAAAACCCTAACTTTCATTTTCCTCTAATTTAATCACCTTCAACCACCATCAAACTTCAAATTAATTGCTCATACCACCTTCTAAAGGATCATGTGATGTTTTTGAAGTGTTTCTAAAGCTTTTCATCAAAGGTAAAAATCTCTTTCTCTCTGTACTTACTCTAGATCCGAAAATGGTGGTTTGATTTTAGTTATTGAATGGTTTTGAATTGATTTTGGGATGATTTCAAGTCATAAATCATGTGTTTTAAGCTTCCATAAGCTTTAGAGATAAAAGCCCTAATTTTCACTATTGATGTTTTGTTCTTGCTTGAGGAGAAATATTTTTTGTTAGTAAATGTTGTTAAATAATGATCCTAGGATGTTGTTAAATGATTTTAGATTCATTCCAACCCATTTGTAGAATCCTAATCTCATGTAGTGTGTTAATTCCCTTAATAGCCATGATATTTGATTATTGAATTGTATTAGAGTCTTCTGATGATGATTGTGTTGATATTATGCTTGTAGTGTGTTCTATAAGAGTTAGAGGAAGTCTAGAAACTCACTAGAATTGCGTAAAGCGAGCTTTTAGCTAGGGATCGACGAATGCGAGGTTCGTATTTCCGTTTTTAGCCCTATACGATTGCATGTTATTATTTGATGATGTGAATGTTTATTGACTTGTTAGCATGTGATAAAATTGGTTAAATAAGATAACCACCTAAAAATTAATGTGATAAGCATATTTGACATGCTAGGGCGTTAGAATATTTATGTGATGCATGTAAAATCATGTTAGGCGCTGCCCTTAGGAATTGAATGATTTGATGGATTAAATCCATCTTGCATGTGAATGTGATGAGAATAGGATAGAGACTTAAATTATATCTTGCATCATTGCTTTATTGTTATTGGTGATTGATAATTGTATTTGATGAAAATTAAGACTTGAAATGCATGATTGTCAACTTGGAAATAATTGGACTAATTGTCAATTGACGGTGTTTAATGACATATTGATCTTAAACTATGCTAATGCCCTTGAAGGGTCTTGTAATATTTTGAAAAATGGTGAAAATGGAATTATTGACACAATTGATGCTTTACCCTTGGTTGAGTCTTGATTGAATGAGATTGATGATGGAAAATTATGCTTGATAATGATACTTGGTAATCATGTAAATGCCCCATAAACTTGCTATAGATAGTACAATGAAAGGCATGCCTAGGAATAGAAGTACTTCGACCCATAAAGATATCATGGTTTAGTAGGCGCGGATAGTCTACTTACGAGGTGATGGCTCCGTCTTGTTTACAGGTTTACCCGTCTTGGGATGACGATCCACCTACGGCTCCGACGCATCCTTGCGGTGTTAGGACCGTCTTGGAACTTCGGTTCACCTATGAGCTTGCCCGTCTTAGGAATTCGGTCCATCTTGATCCAGTTTTCGAACCTATTGTCTTGTTTATGGGCATTCTTGTTAAAAATTGATGAACTTGATTGATGACTTGTATGATTTAGCTAAAGGTGAATAAATAAGCAATGGTAAATGACACTTGATGAAGTGCTTGAAATTGTCTTGATAATGAATTTAAAAATGCTCTTGAAGATGAACTTAGTAATTTTCTTGAATATGGACTCGATAATGGCTTGGTGATAAATTGGTTAATGGTATGTAAATTTGATAATAGACCTCATAATAAAATGATATTTTTATGGATATTGAAAATTGGAATTGATATGAACATGCTTGATAATCAATATGGTTAATAAACTCGACTAAATAAGAAATCATGGCATGTCTTATGCATGATATTGATGTTTGGAATATTTTTTTAGTAAGCCAACCCTTACTCCAATACCCTTTTCTAGTAATGTGATCTTAATGTGTTTTTGTCAAGATAATATGGGTTTTAGTTGCTTAATTGGCTAGATTATGATTTGGAAAATCATATTAAATGTTTGATAATCAACTTGATATTAACTTGGTTGGTAAATTTTGGTTTTGCTTGAATTGGTGTTGAATTGGTAAAATAGGTAAGAACTTGGAAATTGAAAATTGTAGATTTGTGTTGCTACTGCAATAAGTTAACCAAATAGGACACTTGTCCAGTTTCGTTCACTCAAATAGTTGGGTCGCTTATAAATGGATTGTTTGTATATGTTTTTTGATGATCACATATGATTTGTTTAAAATTTGGAAGCATTCCAATGTCATTCGGATGTGTTTTGGAGCTGAGCAATTAGCTCAAAACCTAGTCTGGGTGGCTAAAATTTTCTGGTTTTTACCTTCAACTTCAAAACCTCCGTTCTCCTCATCCGAACTCTGATTTAGGCACCGTTTGTGGCTACGGATCCATCATTAAGTCTAGTTTCCAATAATATAGTTTTACTACTAAACCTCAGGGCTCTACATGGTCCGTGTGGATCAACACGGTCAAACCATGTGAGCTGCTGTTTTTGAGTTCTAATTGGAGACAATCACACTGACTGTGTGGATATACACGGACATGTCATGTTGCATACTATTACTCTTAGTTTTCACTTGTATTTTTGACTTGGTTTGATGTCTAATATTTATTTATTTAATTTAAATGATTTAATGGGTTGTTTTCATCCTTAAATTTAAAAAAAAAAAAAAAAAAAAAAAAAAAGAACTCCTCTTAGGATGTTAATCCTTCCAAACCTTATTTATCTAAGTATTTCAAGCTTAGAGATTACTTGTCTAGGTTAGGATGATCGCATCTATGAATTGTATGATTGTAAATTGACTTGAAATTTTGTTGAATATTCTTACGAGTGCTATTTTCTCTTCAATTGATTAATTTTATTAAGGAAAAAGGATTTTGATATAAAAAAACTTTTGTATCAAGCTAAAGGACTCATGCAAGGTCCTAAGTTCTTGAGGATGCTCTAAAAGATTTATTCTTTTAATCATTTGTTTGGGTTGTTTCCTACCAATTTATTTTATTCTTCCAAATGTCAGACGGATAACGTATATTGTTTTGACGAATATGTTTTGAAATGCATTTGATTACACTTGGATTTTGTAACTTAGTAAACCTTGTAAGGTTGTCAATTGATTGGTTATTACTTGTTAGAGAAGTGTTATGTTTCTTGCCCTAAATAACGAAATGTTAAGTTAGGTCAATGTCTCTTTAGAGTCAGGTTGTTTGGACTAAAAGGTAGTTTGGCTCTTGATTGATTGCTTTCATTGTCTTGATGGATGGCCTTGATTGATTGCATGATCAAACGATTGTTGCTTAATGGGTTTCCTTGAATGATTAATTGATGGAATGTCGTTTGATTGATTGATTGATCATCTTGATCGAGTTTAGAACTCAAATAATTGGTAAATCATGAAATGGACATGTTTGCATGAAATATAATGTTATGATTATTGCACTAGCATGGATGATTGCTAGGATTTGCTCGTGCTTGACTTCTATGTGATAATGTGAGTTTAGAGATGCTCATAATAGAAATACATGATGTGTGTGTATTGAATTTTGACATAAAGGTAATATCATATGTGTGTGATTTTTTGGGATAAGGAATGCGAACCAGACTTGTGTCTGACCCTTTTTTTTTTTTTCTTTTTCCAAAAACTTGTTTTCAGGTTTGATCGAGTAAGACATATGGTTCTTAAGGCTCTCATGGTGAAGGATCTAATATTGTACTTATATGTATTTAAAATCTCATCATGTTTGTTAAATAAACTCATCATTTATTTGCTAAATGATTGTAATGAACATTTTATTTTGTTGAAGTATGGATAAGCATTGTTTATTTAATTTCTAATCCAAAAATTGCATTTGAGAAAATTCTATATTTTAAAGTCTTCCGCACTTATCATATCACTCGATTGGTTTATTGAAAATTAAACTTGAATTGTAAGTTAATAATATGGCGGTTGGGTCTCTCATCACGGTCTCGACCAGGATGGGGGTTCGACGGTATACTCACAATCTCTCACCACCACCAAAAGATAAGAATCCAAAGTAACATTTCAAAAACACCTAAAGAAATAATAATGATTTAAATTTCATTTTGGTGGTGATACCTAATTAACTCTCTCCATTAAGCCATGCCAGAAAATGGTCTTGTTGATGCACACATTCAATCAATCATAAGTTCAATAAAAGAAACACATTAACAATGAGATAAATCAAGATCTAAGCAAGCGACATACATATAGTGATTAATAATCTCATTATCTGGTTTGTTATATCTCGCAGGCAAGAGCTTCTCAGCAAGGCCAAGCCAACAACATTTACAATACACTAGCCAAGAGAACCTACCAAACAAATAATATACATGAATTTAATAGTAGATCTTCACAAATTAAAACAAAAGCTTCCAAATTGTTAACACAACAAAATCTATAGATAGAAATGTTTAAAAAAAAACAATTGTGACTCTAACATCGGGTGTCTCAAATTTTTCAGGGTGCTGAAGTTTTACTTTCCCTTTGCTAGAAACTCCCTATGTCCTCCTCTATTAAAAAATAATAATAATAAGGGCTCTTTTCACTTTTAGGCCTTTGAAAGTTAGAATTATTTTTATAGGCTCAATCTCAAAATAGTTCATAAATGAGCTTCCTAAAGTTTACTTTGCACTCTATAGGCTGTGCTTCCAATTATACCCTTTTAATTTAAAAAATAATTAAATAAATAATTTTGATATTATTAAAATAAAAATTAAAAAATCAAATTGTTGTATTCCTAAATTGCCCTTAACATTACAAACCAAGTTTAACTTACCTGAGAAGATTGATTACCCATCCAGTTTCTTCTTCCTCCTCGTGTTCGATTTCTTCTTCCTCATCTTGTTCAATTTCTTCTTCTTCCTCGCCGAGTGTCTTTCTTCTTCAAAACCCACAATGAATTCCATCTGCTCCTCTCACTGATTCGATTTCTCCACTGGCGACGTCTTCCCATTTTGCTGATTCGGTTTCTCCTGTCGCTGATAGAATTCGACATCAGGTAATTCGTTGAGTCAATTTAATTGTCGTGCAAACAGAATTGTAGAGTCATTTTGGTTTCTCCTCTTGTTCGTTCGTATTATCCAATTCGAATTCCAATTTGTGTTGTGGTAGAAGCAATTTGTAAAAGTGCGCGTTCGAGGTTATGCTTCTTTGATGTTAATTATGGCGAAAACTACTTTGCACGCATTTTTTTTAATGTTTATGTGGGCATTGCTATAGTCATGTTTGCATTTGGATATAGATCTGTAGATATATTATGCAACTGTTTATGTTCTTGAAATACATATTCATATTGTAGCTGTACAGATATTCTAAATTGCTGCTTCATATTGTAGTGTTCATATAAACAGCTTATTCATTTCTGTTATTGGTACTGCTGTTAATCTGATCTGTTTCATTTCTTCAGTTTTGATCTGTTGTTAAACTGCTTGGATTTGCTTCATATTTTTGTGTTGTGATTCTCATTTGATGTTGGGTATTGATTCCATATGATTGGATTTTGATGTTTTGACGACCTTTTTAGATGTTCAAAGGACGTTTGTTTGTGTACAAAACTATTTTGATGTTGTTTATAAGTGTTAGTTTATTACGGGTTGCAATGTGATATTAGTCACCTTTAAAACCATTATCTTTTGTGTTGTTGTGAAGTATGTTATTTGCTTGGATAAGTCTATATACAGTGTTATTAAGGTACGCATTCGTACATGCGTTGTTGGTTATGTTTATTTTGGGCAGTTTTTTATTATGATTTGAACTCAATAATCTTAAAGGTTAGATATTTTGGTTTAGGGTGGATGTTAGTTCAGAGCTGGTAATTAGGTTACAATCCTTATTTTCTTTTATTTGGGTTAATGTGTTTTAAAACCTGTTGAACTGTACTTATTAGTTTCTGATCGCGTTTCAGAATGTTTTGATGACAGATATCTGTATTGTGAGTTCAGATATCTTAAAATTTTGTTTACGTGGTTATTGTCTTAGAATGTTTTTATTGCAGTTGGATTGAGTTCTTTTTGAATTGATTTGGCTTTAATTGGTAAGATTATTTCCATTTTAAGTTTAATTAATTTTATTGAGATATGAGTTTTTTATATTCTTAATTAGATTGATTTGGTCTTAATTGATTAGACTATTTCCTGTTTTGGTTTAATTGATTTGGTTAAATATGCTGATATGAGTTGTTGTTTTTTTAATTGATTTGATCTTAATTGGTTGGATTATTTCCTTTGAGTTTAATTAAATTGATTTTGTAACACGAATAGTTTATTTTCTTTGTATTAGATTGATTCTATTATATTTTTATTTATGAGTTTTTTTTTTCTTGGGATAATATATCCATCGGAAATATTCATTGATGTGCAGGGCATACTGTACAAAGTTGCAAGGAAGCAACAATTGATATAGATGCAACATGTGATGGGATCTCTCATGTACCTTCCAATGGTCAGACTTCAAGAGAACACAAATAGAGTGCAATATTTGATAGCCCGACATGAGAAAGTAACAAAGTCATAATTGTGTAATCGCTGTACTTATGTACATGTAAATTATGGTTTTCATAAATAGTAACTTAACTTAAATCGTTTATTATTAAGGAAGTAGAAATTTGGTTGGAACCATAAATTAGCTTAAATTGTAATTTTAGAATAAATTTGGTTGGAACCATAAACTACAGTTGTAGCTTAGCTTAAATTGTAACTGAGCTCTAATATGACCTCAGACGATAATATGGTAGATCATAAATTTGATGGCACCTCAGAAGCCCATTTTTGGCCACTTTTGGACTCCAATTCGCTTTGCCCATGTAAGAAATGTCCCTTACACAAGTAGTACTAAACTTTCAAATAGACAAGTGCATTTGCAACTCCCTTTAGTGGAATTCATGAGTGTAAGGGACTAGATGTGATATTCCTACTTTAAGAGGTACTTAAGTATAGTCCAATAGTCGGGTCCCCTAAGTTTTTTTAGTTTTTTCTATAAAGATAGGTTAGATGGGGTGGGAAATGAAGGCTTGCAAGATTTGGGGCCGATCTGCCCAGCCATTGGTGATTCAATTTGACTCTGATGTGACCTCAGACGGTAATATGGCAGATCAGAAATCTGATGGCACCTCAGAAGCCCAGCTTTGGCCACTTTTGGACTCCAGTTCGTTTTCCCCATGTATGAAATGTCTCTTACATAAGTAGTACTAAACTTTCAAATAGACAAGTGCATTTGCAACTCCCCTTAGTGGAATTCATGAGTGTAAGGGACTAGATGTGATACTCCTACTTTAGGAGGTACTTAAGTGTAGTCCAATAGTCAGGTCCCCCAAGTTTTTTTTTTAGTTTTTTATGTAAAGATAGGTCAGATGGTGTGGGAAATGAAGGCTTGCAAGATTTAGGGTCGAACCGCCCAGCCATTTGTGAGTTAATTTAACACTGATGTGACCTCAGACGGTAAGATGACAGATCTGAAATCTGATGGCACCTCAGAAGCCTAGTCTTGGCCACTTTTGGACTCCAGTTCGCTTTGCCTATGTATGAAATGTCCCTTACACAAGTAGTACTAAACTTTCAAATAGACAAGTGCATTTGCAACTCCCTTTAGTGGAATTCATGAGTGTAAAGGACTAGATGTGATACTTCTACTTTAAGAGGTACTTAAGTGTAGTCCAATAGTCGGGTCCCCTAAGTTTTTTTAGTTTTTCTATAAAAATAGGTCTGATGGGGTGGGAAATAAAGGCTTGCAAGATTTGGGGCCGATCCGCCTAGCCAGTTGTGAGTTAATTTGACTCTGATGTGACCTCAGACGGTAATATGGCAAATCAGAAATCTGATGGCACCTCAGAAGCCCGGCTTTGTCCATTTTTGGACTCCAGTTTGTTTTCCCCATGTATGAAATGTCCCTTACACAAGTAGTACTAAACTTTCAAATAGAAAAGTGCATTTGCAACTCCCCTTAGTGGAATTCATGAGTGTAAGGGACTAGATGTGATACTTTTACTTTAAGGGGTACATAAGTGTAGTCTAATAGTCGAGTCTCTTAAGTTTTTTCTGTAAAGATAGGTTTCTGTAAAGATAGGTTAGATGGGGTGGGAAATGAAGGCTTGCAAGATTTGGGGTCGATCTGCCTAGACATTTGTGAGTTGATTTGACTTTGATGTGACCTCAAACGGTAATACGGCAAATCAAAAATCTGACAGCACCTCAGAAGTCCAGTTTTGGCCACTTTTAGACTCCAGCTCACTTTCCCCATATATGAAATGTCTCTTACACAAGTAGTACTAAACTTTCAAATAGACAAGTGCATTTGCAACTCCCCTTTAAAGCTCTGTTTTGGCCACTTTTAGACACAAGTCTCTTTTAGGCTCCAGTCGACATTTAATGTACAATTCAGAAGTTAAAATGGGGAAAGACTAAAAATATAGTTTGATGTGCTATCAAAGATGGATTTCAATTCAGAAATATGATCTTAGATCAGAAAAATGTATATCCTTATGGTTCAACCTAGGTATGTAAGCCAGTTAAACAAGGAAGATTAGGACGGTTATATTTAACATAACAATGGTCCACACCCTAAACAAAATTTGTGTCGTAAACATATATTCCCTCCGAAAATTGATATCAACTTCGAAAAATTTGAAATTAGAAATTTGATAAGATATTAGAATATTCACAGTGATATAAAAAAAATAACCAAACAAACATGAAAATCTTATAGAAAATTGGTGTCCTTAACTTAAACATAACAAACATGCGGTGCTTACAAAAAATTGGTATCCTTAACTTAAACATAACTAACATGCATAACTTACACAAAATTGGTGTCCTAACCCACCATTTCCTACAAGGACACCACAAGGTACAAATTTGTTATCTAAAAAATCTAAACATACATAAGAACACCTGAATATTTTCCTTGTCAACCCTTTTTTTCTCTCTCAATTGAAATACCATGACGTTCTCTCTGCTTCTAAAGGAACTAATATTCTTTTACCAGGTACCTGAAAATGTACGTAACATCAGACATATGTGAATACAGATTACACATATTTGACTTGACTTCAGAAACAACTGAAACCAAAACAAATAACAGATTATTTAAAAATATCTGCAATATCATGTCAAACTGCTTGCTGGAGTTATCTTTGAAGTCCCAATTTAAACACCTGCAATATCATCCTGAGCTTGGTGACTCTTGCTGTTGCACGCACATCAGGGAAGCACTCAACATCCACCACTGCACACAACAATTGAATATGAGATCAAATACTAATTGTATGAGATAAATAATTTCATAAAATAGACATAATATAAGACCCAAAAATACTAGTAATCAGAAGATGTCTTCTAAAGGAATAAAAGTATAAACAAAGAGAGTACAAACTATATATTACTCATATTACAAAATCAAATCAATTAAAGTAAAAAAATAATGTTGCTAATTAAAACCAAACCGAACCAAACTAACAAAGAAAAGAAATAACTCATATGACAAAATCAAGTCAAATAAACTCAAATAGGAAATAATCTTACTAATTAAGACCAGATAAATCTAACGAATAAATGATATAGCTCATATAGAAAAATATAACAAAATTAATTAATTATTATTTTTTAAAAATCTAACAAATTTAGTTGAAATCAATTTGTAAACTTGCTAAATTAAATCGATTGTACATCCCAAATAACAACTATAATTGACCTCTTTCACAGTGGATACAATTCACATATATATGATCATTGATTACAAGTTTATGAACATAGATCACAAATGTGTGAACTGCACACGGTGTCTATCATGCCCCTATCACATTATTGACAGATTAGAATTCCAACCTACAAATCTTTTGATTAATTGCAAAATATAAATATCTCAATTACAAATCAACAAACCTCAAATGATATAAAGTAAGACTCACAACAAGATTCACATAACCTCACAGGATATAGAGCAACTCTCACAACAACACATTATCTCAAAAGACACATCACATTATCTCACAACACAGGATATAATGATGATTTACTCTCACAGCAACACTCACACATACCTTGTCTACAAAGCCGACATATTTACTCTTATAACAAGATTTTCCTTAAGTTATTTCAGCTACTAAACACAATCCCACGTCAAAATCAAACTCAATTTTACTATCAGGAAATCCTAACAATCAAAACCCTAAATATAAACTCAGTTTGACTATAAGATAAATCCAACTCTAACCCCATGAAAATTCAAGCAATAAAATTATCCAATAAATATGAAACACACTACCACGTAATTGCACATAAAAAGACCCCCAAAATTTACAATAAAAATCAAATCCCCCACATCATTTAAACAAAAAAAATACCTGAATTTAAGCAGATGTGTATCAAGTAAATCAAAACCCAAATCGTCACCCACACCATGAGATTGAAGAACGATTTGATTTGAAGTTAGAGGAGGAACTTTCAGAAGGAGGCGGAGGAATCGTGAGGAAGAAACGAAAGAGCTGTGAGGAGGAGGCGAATGAGTTGTGAAGAAGAGTGGAGGAGTTGTAAGAAGATGGCGGAGGAGCTATGATGAGGAGGCGAAGGAGGCGGAGTGGTAGATGTCGGCAAAATTGATTAATGATGATTTGGAGGAGTTGTGATGATGATTTAGAAGGAGAGGGAGGAGCAATGATATCTGCAATTGAAGAGAGATGATTTTAATTTCTTTAATTCGATTATATTGTGTTTTTTATTTTAAAAATTATTTTAAGGGTTAATTTTACTTAAGGATAGAAAAGTCATTCTACATTTAAATATAACATGGAAATTATTTGAATGGCATTTTTGTTAATAATTTTAAAGAAAATGGTATAATTGGAAGCACAGCCTATTGGGTGTAAAGTAAAGTTTAGAAAGCTTATATTTGAAAGATTTTGAATTTGGGCTTATAAAAATAACTCAAACTTTTCAAGACCCATTTTCAATAATTTCCACTAATAATAAACTATCAAACCTTCACAATTCCAAAAACACTAACTAAACAACCACACAAAATGATCAGAGAAATAGATTTACCAAAACGTTCTCGTATTCCCTAGGTGGAGGAGAATGTACTACAATATACATCCATTTATTTATTTATTTTATAATTTTTAAATATAATGGCATATTTGTCTTTTTGGTTCATTACATCTAAAAATTTATTTATAAAGTTTAGTTTTGTAAATTTTTTAAGGTTGGACTAAAATTACTTTTTTCAATTTGGATGGGCCCAAATTTGAATATTACCACTTTCTTAGGATGTTTCTTTTACTACAAGCAATCAACTTGTCATTTAAATACAAACAGCAATATAACAAGAAAACCTGCTGTAGAAAATCCTGGAGAGGACAAGCAAGCACTTGAAAGTTTATATATAGAGGAAGACTAAAAACTTAGATAATAATATTATTAATATTGGCATCTTTCTATCTCACTTCAGTGCATTCTTCATGCTCCAAGCTGTGAGTTTCTCGAGGGTAACAGAATCGGTACCATTGTTGAATGCAAACAAATGCACTCCATCTTCAACGGCTAAAGTTGGATAAACTCTGGATAATATGCATGTTTTCCCTCCGGCTCCGAAACTTTCCACGACGGAATGGTCAATCTGTAACAGACCGAACAAATAATTAACCATCCTAATGATTAAAATGTTAAAAAATAATAATAATTAGTTAATTAATTAAATAAATTACCAAACTTCTCAAGGACAGCTTCCCATCAGGTAGGTGTATATCCACGAATCCACCGGAAGAAGGCTTGTATAATCCGTCCCGGAGTGAGGACGGCCTGGCATCTGAGCAAAGTAGTACCACAAAGTGGTTTTCCGACTTGAAAATCCTGAAAAATACAGGAGTGAACTCTTCCAGGTTTTTGGAGGCTAAGGTCAACAGTCCGAAAGGTCCGATTCCGCCTCTGACTTGTGAACCCATCCTGGAACACAATTCCTGTGGATCCGTCCAGGTGTGGTTGAAAACTTCAGCATTCTCCAACCTCGGAAGCCTGAAGACGACCTCCACGTCAGCCTGCACTGCCGATACACCTGCAATTTCTATAACTTGTCCAGGAAACAGCTTTTGGTTAACCAATTCGACTTTCTCCCCCCTCAGACTCTCCAGCTGCTTATTTCTATTAGACCAAGACACTGTTTTTCTAAAAACACAACACTGAACACACACTGAATACACTCAGCTGCTTGCTTTTCCTTTGTCTTTTGTCTGATTTAGACAAAAGAAGAGTGACTCAATTTATCCCTTTTCAAATTACAATATTACATTAGTAATACACAATAAAATAGATAGGTATGAAAGTCAATTTAAGGTTTTGATGTGTGTGTATCAACTTGTATGATGTGCGTGTTTAATATTAAGGTGGATTAAAAATAAAGTGTGACTACAACTTGTATTGTTTGAAATGGTAACGAAGTCATGAAGTTAATTCTATTTTTCTTGACATTTGTGTTTGGTCTATATATGATGTCACCAATAGCTTAATTCCAATGGAGAGTAGTTATCATTTAAGAGGTTTTTGTATTTTAGGAAATTTTCTTTTGTAATTTTAATTTATGAAATTATTTTTAAAAATCCTCAATTTTAAAATTGTTATACAAACCACTCCTCTTATTAATACGATTTCAAAATGGCTTAACAATAATAAATAATAATGTTAATGGTAATGTAATCTTATTAATGAGATTACGAAAACAAATTAAATATAATATTTTTACGGTAAAATAAGTAAAATGAGAATTTTATTTATATTTTATTTATTCATCAAATATAATAAAATTAAAAAGTAAAAATAAATTGAAAGTGTAAAAGATTATTTATGGTATAATGTGCTTTCAAATATTATATTTTTATTGATTTTTTATATTAATTTTTAAAATTTAGTAGATAATAATGCCATTTTATATTAATGTAAGGAATTAAAATATAAAATTGATTGATATTTTTATTAAATCATAAAATTTCTTATGTTTATAATTCATTCATAAGAAATTTATTAATTTTTTTTTAAAAAAAAATTTAAAAACCAACAATTTTTGAACCATAATAGAGAAAAGGAGACTTTTTTTTTTTATATTTATTATCTTGATGTAATGGTTGATTCTCAAGTATGAACACAATCTTTTAGTTCTTTTAATATCGGAAGCTCTCAATTATATGGATTTAATTTATCCTCTCTTGAGTAGTTGAGTTGAGAATTTAATATAAATAATTATCCACCAAAATTTATAAATAATTTGGTATAATATAAAATGCTATCTGAAAATTTCTAAATTATTATACACAACACTATTCTAATCTCTCCACTTTCAATTACTTTTGAATTAAAAAAATTTTAAAAAAAATATGAAAAAAAATGACAAATTTCAAAAATAAAAATTAAAACACAAATGCTATAATAAAATTTTATGTTTATCTATTTTATCTAATTAAAAAAATAATTTAAGCAAAAATTCTCAAAAATAAAAGTACTTAATTTTAATTAAGGTTGAATTAAGATCGTTGTTTCAACTATTATTATTATTATTATTATTATTATTATTATTATTATTATTATTATTATATTATTATTACTACTATTATTATTATTATTATTTATTTTTAAGCTACACTTAAAGAGCAATATTTTATTTATATATTTTTTATATCATAGTAGGATTACATATACAAATCACATGTCAATGAAATATATTTTTTTATTAAAAAAAAATTTATCAATAAATTTAAATAAAATTTTCGTCAAATATTTCACAAGATTGATTGAGATTAAGTAATCTGATGTGTTTTATAATCCCTGCTACATTAATTATTGATGTAAAAATATATTATTATTAGTAAAAAAAATTAAAAGTGAAAACAACAATTAATGATGAGTCACGGTCTATATTCGGTTTATTGGTTTAATTTAAAAAGAAAAAAAAAATCAAATTCACGAAGAAACAAATGAGAAGAAAAGCATCAAAACATCAAATTGCCTTCTAGTCTAAACACAATTTGAGTTTAGTCCCTGAAAAGATTGGGATGAATTTGGAAAAGATAAATTGACTTTCATACCCATCATTTGCTTTCTATTTATTGTGTCTTACTAATGTAATATTTGTAATTTGATAAGGGTTAAATGAGAAGTTAAACTGTGTAAGTATGTCGACAACAGCTTATGTTGCTTTTTATATATAGTAATAGATTTTTTTTAATTTTTATACAGAGTTTAAAAATCGGTAAGTAGCTCACTTGTAATTTATACATAATTTATACATGTGCAAATGTTCAAATACTATTTAATGTAATTATGTAAAGGGTAAATACACAGAATACCGCATCTTAATTTTTAAAAACTTATTCTAATATGTATTTTTTTTAGAAATATATTTTTAAAATATTTTATTTTAAAATATAATAGTATTTAGAAATAACAATTTAAAAAGTAATTTAATAAATATCTTATCACATATTCATATATAAATATGCTTTCACTCGGTAAGTATTTCTATTTATTTTTATCTTTTAAATTAAAGAGTTTAATAGGAATTTAACTATTTAATTTTACTCAAAGTGACAAGATTGAAAACAACAATATATATATATACGTATTAATAATATCTATATGTGACCCTACAATAGTAAAAATCAATTGAATCTAAAAATTTTAGATATAAGAATTTAGATACTTGAATAAGAGGATACTACTAAAACGTGATATTATTTACACAACAATTGAAGTGAAAGTTTGTACCTGATTATTTATGTGATTGTGATCTTTTTATTTTTCATAATCGAATATTTTTTTTATATGATTATCGTTCATCACGATGTATTCACCATGTTGAATGTTTAATCACTCTAACTGTAATATATTCAATTTATGTATAAGTTAAATTAATATATAATGTATTGAATTATTAATTGTATAGAATTTATATATAAATTGAATTTGGATATTCATAAATTAAAATACGAATTAAATAAAATTAAGGGTAAAATTGATAAAAAAATAGTCGTATCTAATTTAGTAGGCAGTATTTACCGAATTTATTGTGTAAATTCAAATGTAAGGTTTGCAACTAAAAGATTAAGGGTTTCAATCCTAATTACACATATTTCTCTCCCATAGAGAGTCCTAACCACCCATTTCTCAAAATTTGACGATGACCCTACTTTTTCTCTATCCTTAAGGAAAAAGAGATGAGGAGTGATAATTTGTAACGATTATTCATTTCAAATTTGAAGAAACTGGATGGAAATTTTTTTATTAGAGAAATATATATTGATGACAAAAATATGATTCCGATAATGGCTTCATGGTTAGGAAGAGTAACACAAAATATAAATCAATGGATTTAAAATTTTGGTGAACATAAATTGAATTAAATTTGATGGATCTAAAAATTTGTAAAACGTTATTGATAACATAATTGTTGTGAGGATGTTGGCAGTGGATATCATAGAGAGAAATTATTAATATTATTTTCGATTGGTCAGTTAATTAATTGAATATATTAATAGCATGTTAATTAGGGTAATTAAATATGTAATCATTTGATTAAATTGGCATAAGTAGCGATCAATATAATGTGTTGTACTATGAAAATTTTTTACAACTATAATAATACAAACACGCTAATTGAATATGTTAATGTCATGCTAGTCAAGTTAATTAAATACGTAATAATTTGATCAAATTGGCACAAATAGTGATCAGTGTACTATGAAGTTTTTTTAACAACCATACTTATACAAACACGCTTGTTGATTTATTAATATGAGTTTAGGTCATTCTAGGTCTCAAGGTAGTCTAAAACTGAATCTGTCAGGCGCTTGTCGGAGTTGTTATTAGGTTAGGAATTGATTAAAAGGCGTTTGTCCGATCAATCTAAGATTTATAGAATGATTAGATAGTCAGGTGCTTCATCGACTATCATAACTAGACTTGCTGAATCAAAATGACTTATCTGTAGTTTCAATTATCAATACTGTAATTTGACAATAGGCTTTACAGGATTAATTTCTCCATTTGATTGTAACTTTATTTTTATTTTAGCATTTGAATATGTTAAACCAACCTTCTATCAATTTGATTGAATAATAAATTAGAATTTTCAATTTATTCTTTATAGGTTCGACATTGGCTCTATTTACTATAAAGATACGGGAACATTAACTTTGGCGGTTTCATCAACCATCAACCTGCAGCTATTAAAGTGGTTCTATCTCTAGGTGTCTCACATAATTGGGACATACAACAAGTGGGCGTCAACAATGCTTTTCTTAATGGACCTCTAACTAAAGATATTTATATTCATCAATCGGAAGGATTTTTGTATCAACAATCTCATAAACATGTCTGCAAGTTAGATAAGACACTATATGGTCTTAAACAAGCTCCACGAGCTTGCTATAACACCCTGAGATCTATTCTTCTACATTAGGGATTTTAAAATTTAAAATCAGATACTTTCTTATTCTATAGAAAACTTCATGGCTCCTTCTTATTAATACTAGTCTATGTTGATGATATTTTAATCACAGAAAATTCAAACTTAAAAATTCAATCAGCTATCAAGCAGCTCAATAGTCTATGTTGATATGAACATAGAAAGAGCAATTTATACCATGGTATTGATAAATTGTTTTTTTGTTAATTTAATAGGGAATCCTTATAAGAAGATTGATATAAAAAATGTGCTATTTTTTTCTTATTAAACTAAAGTTAATAAAATTATATGATTTGATGAACATTCCAATCTCCACTTCGAAATTCAAAAAATATATGTTTTTTTTTCAGTAACATATTTCTTCTCTATCTCTTATTTTGACTGGATTTGATATCTCAAATTCCATATCACAGAATCTGTCACTTTTCTTATGATTTTTGCAAATTATCTACTCATACTATTATTAAATATACCGTGGTTTGCTATAATAGTTGCAATAATAGGAAACATGCCTCATTCTTCTAAAATTTGCCTTTTGTATTTACTTGACGTGCTCAAAATTTCATTAAAAAAATTAACTAGCAGAAACTAATCAATTTTTAATTTTAAGTCCAAATAAATGCTGACACTCATTATTTAACAAACTTGTGGGAAAATAATCTCGGACCTACAAGGGTGATGGCCGAAACACCCAGAGTGGGAGAGACAGGAGCAGAGACCCAAGAAACCAAGAAATTAGTCCGGAAAAGTCCATCTCCGGCCGAAGGAGATTCCGCCAGAGGAAACTCAATAAGCCGATGTCTATTTCGGCTAAAGATGTCAGAACAAACCCAGCGGGCCTTGCACAGCGATACCGATAAAATTCAAGTTTATCAGGTTCATTCCAGTTTGGATATGATTTCCTAAATCCATACTCATAAAGGAAAACCTCTACAAGGAGACCGAGTTCAAGAAAAATTAGAAAACTCAATCCTAGTATGAGTAGGACTCATGCATCCCTTATAAATAGGGGATGGAAATGAATGTAAAAAAATTCGAACCGATTTTTATTTTCTAAAAGAAACTGATTTTGTCCGACCATTCTTGTAAACTTTTAACTAGCTTTTCTTAAGTGATATTAGTCTTGATTTTTTTTTTCTACTGTTTATCTGGCACCACACCTAATTAATATGTTCAGTAAGAAACATATCTAATAGTTTTGATAACAGGAGATTTTTTACTTTTTTTTAATAGTTTTATAATATAACACTTATTAAAAATTTTATCACTTTTTCAGAAAATTAAAAATAAAAAACTCTATTTTCATAATTGGTTGATAAACAATATTCAAATGTTAGTGGTTTTTCTTTATAACATTTAAAAATCATGATCAATAATTAATTCTATTAATTAACCCAATAATACAAATTAAAAATAATAATTCTTTTAACATAATTTAAAAAAGTGAGGATGAGGGAACAATCTTAGCCTAATCTTCTATAAATCTAATGTCATTAGCACCATTTTCTCCAAGCTCAACAACATTTACAATTTCCAATTCAAAGCTTTTGTTAATAGAAATACCAAGTTTCAAAAAATGAGTCTAAGTGGTAAGCTTGAGGCTGATGTAGAGCTGAAATCATCTGGTGATGAATGGTACAAAATCTTCAGTGCTCAAGTTCATCAAATGCCAACTGCTTCAACCAAAATCAAGTCTGTTGATCTTCATGATGGTCACTGGGAACATCCTGGTGCTATCAAGCAATGGACTTATGTCATAGGTACTCTTATCATCATATATTTTAACTTTCATAATTCAATCATTTATTGGGTTCTGTAGTTGCTATTGTATATAAGTTCCACCAAAAACCATTTGAAATAAACTGGCTAAAAGTCCAAAGCTAATGGAGAAATTTTTAAAAAAGTAGAGGTGAAATTGGAAATTTTCAAAGAAATGGGGATGAAAATAGAATAATTGAATCATTACTTTGCAAACTTACATATATGCAGATGGAAGGACAGAGACATTCAAGGAGAGAGTACACTTTGATGAGAAAGACAAAATAATCTTCATTGAAGGATTGGAAGGTGATCTCCTCCAAAGATACAAGAAATTCACTGAAAATTTTCAAGTGATGGACAAGGGAAAATGTGGGCTAGTGAAGCTCACCATTGAATATGAAAAAATCAATGAAGATGATGAACCTCCTCAACAGTATTTGGACTATGTTGTTAGTCTTATTAAAGATATTGATGATCATCTTATCAACACTGCATAATAATATCACTACAAAATGTTTATGTCAAAGATTTGACATTGTTAAATTATTGTTGCTTATGGGGTTTGTTTAAGGTTTTGATGTGTGTGTATCAACTATCTGTGATGTGTGTGTTTAATATAATGTTTGGATTAAAAATAAAGTGTGGCTAGTGGCTACAGCATGTATTGTTGTTTGTTTGAAATGGTAATGAAGTCATGAAGTTATTTATATTGTTCTTGACATTTGTGTTTGCTTTATATATGATATCATATAAACAATAGCTTAATTAGTTATCATTTAAAGGATTTTTTTATTTTAGGAAATTTTCTTTTTTAATTTTAATTTATGAAACTATTTTTAAAAATCCTCAATGTTATAAAATAATGTGAAATAACAATTCCATTGATACTGTACGGGCATTACTAAATCCTAAATTATTTTCATTTGTAGCCTTATTTTCAATTTTTTCTTTTATTTTTGTAATAAAAAATATTTATAATTAAATTTTTCATAACCATAATTTTAACCACCATAAATTATCCTAAATATTGTAAACATTTAAAATCACTCTATAATTATATTTATTATAATTTAACAATATTTAAAAAAGAATTATGAATTATATTCATAAATGTTTTTCTCGTGAACAAAGAAAATTACAAATAAAGATTGTTAGATTTAACAAATGATTATATCCATGTGAGAATGTTTTTTTAATAATAATAAATAAAATAAAATATATATATTATCCAAAGTTAATTATTTTAATTGTGTATTGATTTAGAATTTGTATATTATTTAAATAAGAACTATTTATTTTTTAAATTAAAAAATTAAAAATATATATTTATATTACAAATTATGTGTACTTCAATTTTTTTTATTGGGTGATGGAAAGCTTTTATCCTTTTTTTATTAAAAAAATAAAAAAAAATTAAATTTGTGTCAAATGTAATTGTTGGGAAGATTAAAATTGAAAATTTTGCAATACTTAACAAATATGTATGTTGCATTTAACGTACTTTATTTATTGATAAGATATATTAAAAATTTAAAAATAAATTAAAAACGTAAAAATTTATTTACAGTATATAATATATTTTCAAATATTACATTTTATTGGTTTTCTTTTAATATTAATTTTCGAATTTTAATAAATAATAATGTCATTTCATATTAATGAATGAAATTAAAATACAAAATTGATTAATGTTTTTGTTAAACAGTAAAAGTACTTATGATAACATGAAAGATTTAAATTTAAAATAGTTTAAAAAATATTTTCAAAATTGATAAACTTTTTTCAAGAAAAAATAATAATAATATTTTTAAATTATGGTAAAGTGAAATTTATATTTATTTTCATGGTTAGGTTTGTCAAATATGAAAACAATCTTTGATGTTTCTTTTAATATACCAAGCTCTCAATATCGATCTATCCTCTCTTGAGTAGTTGAGTTGTGAATCATAATATAAATAATCATCTTTATAAATAACTTGACATAATATAAAATGCTATCCGAAATTTTCTGAATTATTATATAAAATACTATTCTAATATCTCCACCTTCATTTAATTAGTTATAATTTCAACGTCCAATATATTTATTTGGTGATTATGTTATATAGTTTAATGCATGATTCACGAGTAATTTTATTTTTGTTTTATTTCGATTATTAGTCAATGATATTATGGAGGTAGCATGGAGTTATTGGCAGACAAAAACCTACTCTCAGATTTTGTTAATATTTCGACAAAGAAATTAAAATAGTACCAAATAATTTGCTCCAATAATACCAACTCTCAGGTGGAAAATAAGAAAAAGAAACAAATAATATATTTATCGTACCTACCATTTTTTAATAATTAATTAACATGATTGAATCCTGCCAAATATAGATAGAAAATTTGATGTTAAATGTGAAATGGGTATTTTAATTCATTGGCAGATTAAATATTTTAAATAGTAATAATAAATATTTAATATTAATTTTAAATTTTAAATTAACAATTGAATATAAAATTACATATAATTAAAAATATATATATAATTAAGTATAAAAAATTATAAAATAAATACTAATTAAAACATCAAATGTTATTACTAAATATTTAATTTTTTAATCGTTAATTTAGATATAAATACTATTTAAAATGTTAGTTAAAAATGTTTATTAAGTATGATAATTAATTTTTTAAATAGTCTTACCGACTCATGAACGGTTTGTATTCAGCTGGTTTAAAATGTGATTCGAGTCAAATTTATATAAATGTATAACGATTTGATTTCAAATTGAATTTTAAATGATCCTATACAAATTTAATGTAATATACATATATATATTATTTATACTAAATTAATATATTTAAACGAGTCAAACTTCAACTGAATTTTCGAGTTAAGTTCAATTTTAGATACTAATTTATAAATTTAAATCGAATTTAAATAAAAATTAAAAAATTGAAAAATCTGTATTTTCAGTAACCGAAACGGGTCCGTATGAATGCTATCGTACACAACTTGAAGCTATGTATTAAGAATTATATGACAATTTACATTTTAGATTGGATAGTAATTATAATTCATATGAGAAACCTAATTATTCAGAAATAATCCAAAATAATTTTAAAAAACATTTATCTTAAATATGAAGGCCAATGCTGTAAATCACATAGAGCCAGTAGGTATGGTTCAGGGAAGCACATGACCATCACATCCAAATCATATAATATCTTATAATTAATAAGGTCAGGTGGGCAAGTGGGTTAGGTTACACATTGCCTCCATAATTAGACAAACCAAATCTTATTATATATTGTCACTCAATCTTCTTCCACAATTAGAAAAGAAAATGGAAGAAGCACTATCTGGTCAGATAGAAGTAGACATAGAGCTAAAAACACCAGCAGATAAGTTCTACAAAGTGTTCAGTACCCAAATCCACCATGCTCCTAATGCTTCTGATAAACTTCAGGCCATTGAAGTTCATGAAGGTGATTGGGACAAGCCTGGATCCATCAAGGTGTGGAAATACACCATAGGTACTACTACTCTTTATCTCCTTCTAAAATTGTTTTCTGTCACCTTTTGTTATATATATATATTTGAAAAACGATTAATTTATAAATGGAGAGTTCAGTCTCAACTAAATTCGCAAGCAAATGATATTAGATAAAGTTGGCGAGTTAAAATGGATATTATATATTATTTTTCACCTATTATTCAAAAAATAATTCTAACAAATTATTTATTTTTAAAAATAATTCAAAAATAAAATTTTATTTTTTAAAGTAATTCAAAAATTTGTTAATGTCTATTTATTGAACATAAATATTTTTTCGAATTATATTTAAAAAAATAGTACAAAATAAAAATATTAATATATATTTTTTACTTAATTATATTAATATATTTAAAGGAACCTAACACAAATCCAGTTTTTCAGTTAAATCTAACTTTAATTCGAATCGGAATCTAATTTTAATTCAAATCGGAATCTAACATGAGAAGTTTTACGAATTTCCATATTTAAAAGTCGAAATCAGAAAGTTCTATAAATTTCGATATTAATTCACCCGTCGAAATGAAATTGAGAATAAAAATTTGAGTAATTTTGAATCCAACGGAATCGGAATCAAACTTAGAACGGTGAATTTCAAATCAAACTCGAATAGTCTGAACAAATTGAAACAAACTTGTAAGAGCTCGGTCTTAACTCGACTCAAATACATCCTATTAAACATTTGATGATAAATTCATTACATCTCCATTACTGATAAGTTTTCACACCATTCAGTGACCAAATGAAGTCCTGTTTTATACATACATGATGATAGAGGGTTATAATAAGTAAATTGCATTGCAGATGGAGAGGCAGAGGAGTTCAAGGAGAGAGTGGAATTTGATGATGAGAAGAGAAGCATAAGACTAGAAGCAGTTGGAGGGCATATACTGGAGAGGTACAAGAAGTATATAGCCATATTTGAAGTGAGTGAGAATGGAGAAGGTGTTGGAACAGTCAAGTTTATACTTGAGTATGAAAAATTCAAACCAGAAGATGACCCTCCTCATAAGTTTCTCAACTATGTGGCTGATCTTGTTAAAGATATTGATGCTCATGTTGTCAATATTTAATCATCCATGGAGTTAATTGTGTGTTAAAGTTATATATGTATCTTGAATAAATGGAGACTGGAGAGATGTGTGTAAGTTTGATGAAGCTCTCTGATGTATAATATGTAAGTTTGATGAAGTAATAGTGCTTTTTCATTTGAAAATCCATATCATACTCTTATATAGTAACTATAGTGATTGACTTATACAAATACATGATAGATTACATAGTTTACCAGCTCTTAAATCACTATAGAAGTTCCTCAAGTTTTCTATTCCTATGTCTAAATGATTACTTGAAGGCATAAATATATACATACAAAATTTGTTAGCACTGGAAGAAACAAGATATAAAGTGGAGTGGCTTACTTCTTTAATGGATGACGAACATCTCTGGAACTAATGACCACAGGTCTGGCTGAAAACTCGTTTTGTTTATTCGGACCTAGTCGTTGATCGGCATTTTCTTTGTCTTCTTCGGCTTTACTGGTTTTACTTGCAGATGATGATCCAAATACTTGCACTGTTAAGCTTCCACCTACAGCAGCAATGTAGAATTTTAATCAAATATTCGAAGTGGCACGGAATGAAAATTTATACCATGGTATGAAGCATATGCTCAGAGTTTGGCTTTATTTGGTAATCTATAGTAATTTACAAGACAATCGTATTTTACCAAGCACAAGGGCAGCACCAAGCCAACCAGTAGCACCCCATCTCTCACCAAGGAGAAACCATGCAAAACCAGCACCCCAAACCGGCTCCAAACCATAAACTATTACAGTTTCAGTGGCTCCTACGTCGCACATTGCAGCCATCTGTACAGTTAATCATTCATCATATGACGATTCAGCTTTTAAATGACTAGAGAAGTTTTTACTCAGGAAACAACATATTGAAGTTGTGAATTTCCAATACTTTCTTTGATGTAATTCTACTTTTGTTTGTCTAATCTGCACTAACCTGGATCCAATAAATTAAAAATAAAGAAACCAGCAAACAAATCCCTTTCTTATGGCTCTCTATCATTACCTCTATCCATAAGCACAAGCCTGTTGAGAAAACGCCTGTGTAAACTGCAGGAATCCATGGAAATGCCATCATCCAATCTTTAACCATAGTCCACGTCCAAGATAATGTGTCCCTGTGTTGGATACCACTCCAACCACTCACCAAGTACCAAATTAAAGAAGAAAAAGCAATAACACACACCTGAATCAAATATAAATTAGTTGCCTGATAATATTAAAAAATAAACTCAAGTATTTCCAGTCTAAGAAAAAAAATAAAATCAACTTAACCATACCTCATATCCAAGAAGAGGTAGGAAATTCTTTTGGTTTGTTTTTCTTGAAATATGTTCAGTTCTTAGCATATGGACTCCAAAAAAGACAGCACTCAAAAAATTCAATAGATCTCCTACCTGAATGATAACAAAACAAATAGATGATAAATACCTAATTTGAAGTCATATTCAACATCATGCTAAGTTATAAGAGCAATTACACTTGGGGGAGAGCCACTGGATTCAAGCATAGCAACACCTAATAAAGACATAACAGCTCCAAACCAAGTCCGTGCAGGAACTACTGCTCCTAACAATCCATCAAGCAAGGGAACCACAATTACCTAACCAATTCAACACAAATTAATCTCATAGCTTAGTTACTTCAACCAGACAACAATCTATCAAAGAAACTCACAGTGAATGTTGATATAAAAGTAGCACGTCCTGCATCAGATGTTTGTAATCCCAGTGCCTGCATCAGATACCCTAAACTAACCCAAAAACCCAACTCAATCCCGGCATTTCTGGTCTGAACATCGTCTCTCGCACGCAATATGAATGGGATAAATGGAATAGCACACACAGCAAATCTCACAACGGTGAAGAGCGATGGATCTACAATTGCTTCGACCTCCTTTATGACCGGAATATTACTAGCTACATCCATCAAAAGTGATATATGACTAAATTATGCCTATAACTATTTCCAACTGATAAGACTTTACTTCAATCTTCAAACATTTCTAACTAATTAATCAAAACAGAGAGTTTGTAAAAGAAAGTAATACCATAGATAACAGTGATGACATTTAGAAGAATAATACTCCTAACTCTCTTAGAAGCAAACAGAATCCTCCGCCACAGAGATCGCTTCGAGAACAGAGATTTGAAAGTCACGGATTTCCTCTTCTCCTCCGCATCTGCATCATAATCATCGAAATCGTTTTCCTTATTCGCGACTAATTTAGCTTTCTTCGGAGCTACATCTCCGGAGCCGGAAGAAACAGAAGGAGAGTCGCGGAGAGAAGAAGCGACGATCAAACGACGTCGTTTGATCGTTTTGAAATTGAGGATCGACGAACCGTACGAAACCGTAGAGATGTCAACTGTAGAGACTCCGGTGGTTAGTTTAACGGACAATCTAGGTAGTGCGAGTGAAGCCATAGTCGTCGTGAACCTCGGTGTCGGTTTTAATCGGTTCGCAAGTGAAAGGTCGCCATGTCAGATATTGATGGAGATTTTTTTGTCGATGGAAGAAGATGAAGATTGAGTGAGACGTGGCGGGATTTGGTTTGATGTTACGTGTTGCATCGTAAGGTGAGGGTACAATTGTAAATGTCCATTTATATAACAGTTGAAGTACGTTTATTAACTGACTTTTAAATTCCCCATATGGGCCTAGGCCCATGAACCCAAAAACTATTTTCATGGGCTTGGGCCTTGCATTAAATATTTATTCATTACATAGGTGTCAAGCTTTCAATTTACATGTGGATCTAGAATCTAAGACATATGGTACAACTGACAGGTTTTGTAAATTTGGATTTTATTATAACATTAATTGACACCATGAAGACTTTATTTAGTTTCTGAGATAAGACATGTGCTTGTGTTTCTATAAGCTCTCTCTTTATTAGATTTGTCTGAAAATTATAAAACATATTTCTATTATATATTTTTATTTATTTAATGAAAATGGTCAAATATTATAACTCTCATATCCTATAAAACCGCAAAATAATTAAACTTTAAAAAATAGGTTATGTACTAGTACTAGTAGCTGAGGTTTTTGTTCTTATGTATTTGTTGTGTAGTGCATTTTGGTCAATTATTTCTGGAGTTTGAGCTTTGACTGAATAGCAGTAGTTTTATTTAATTAATTAAAAATAAAATTAAAAAAATAATAAATAAGTAAATATGGAGTGGCATGAATGTGACACACATTAATTAAAAATTAAATACAATAAAAAAAGGGTAGTTGTTGATGTAATAAATAGAACAAAATGTGGGGTGATATTATTGATTCAAAAAGAATAAGATCTTGATGATGAAAGGAAGTACTGCTGCTTCTCTGCAAATTAAGCTTTCTTTTTCTGTCTTCATTGCAGCAATTAATTAACAGTTGTGTTTATAAATTTAATTTAAATAATTGATTTTCTTTTTCAATTTTCTATCATACATAAATACATACAAATATACCTTGTGTAATTCATGATAAAACTACAGTTTTTTAGCTGGTTTTTGCAGTTGATTTTCTGCTTTGCATTGCAGCTTCATTTATTGTTTGGTTTCACCTGTGTTTTCAAATCAATTTATCTCTTATCAAAGAATTGAATAGATTTTTTATCATAATAGAATCTATATGAATGGATTGGTGTGTGGAGATTCATTTTTAGAAAATTTTGGTGGAGCTCTGAGAAAAGATTTTGTATTTTACATCGTATTTACCCACCATATAATAGTAACTATTACAATAATTAGAGAATTAAAATAAGTGTTAGAATAGTTGTCCTAGTAACAATTATATTAAGTAAAAATAATTTTAAATGAATTTTTTTAATTTTAAAATACGATTTTAAATTTGTTTAAAAAATATAAAAATAAATTTTTAAAAATTTGGATTTCACTCTAAGTCAAATTTTTCATTTTTGTATCTCTAAACAGTCTATGAAATGAAAATTAAAGTTTAATTTTACAATTTTTTAAAACACCTATAATTATATATTAAACTTTTTATGACTTATTTCGCTTAATTGTTTCAATAGTAACGATTTAAATAATAATTAGATTTTTTTTAAAAAAATTCTAATTAGTATAATTATTTAACTTACATTATGTATTAATATTTAACTCAAATATATTTTGATAATTTTAAAATAACGATTTGACTGGATAAAATTATTTTAACTAAAATTATTAAACCGCTATTTAAACATTAAATATTACTTTTAAATATTACTTTAACACCTGTTCTTATAAACGGTTGACCAAACACTAAACGCAGCTTAAATTAATCTTTAATTATAACTTTTCATATATATATATATATATTCCGGGAAACAATTTTACCAAACTATTAAAATTAATTTTTTATTATTATTTTTTTTTAATTTTGAAAAACATCTATGGTTAGTAAGTGTTAATATAATTTTTTAAATTTAAAAAAAAAAAATCATACTATGTTTGAAATGGAAATTAAATGCGAAATAAATATAAAGAATATAAAGATGAAGGAGAGAGAATAGGGTAGTTCAGTTTCATTAAACTCACTCTTTCTCTCACATAATGACCTCCAAGAGCAAACATTCATTTCATTTCATAGTGATTAATTCAACCAGAACCATTTGCATTTACATTATTGCACAGAATATTTTGACATATCTCCAGGTTGAGGTTGATGAATTCCAAGGAAGTTTCTAAAGTTTTATGGATCTGACATTGAGATTATCAACTTTTGTTTTCTTCAAAGGTGACCAGTTTTAGACAATTTACATATTTAATTATTAATATGATGCTTCTTTAGAACTTGTTGCTCTTGGAATCATCTAACATACAATATGGTTGAATTTTACTTTATGTTGTTTTGTGAATTTCTTATTTGCTCTAAAAGTAGATATTTTACTAAATAATAGTACTATACAATATATATAAATATATGTACAGTGAGATAGTACTATATTTTAACCAGCTTGAATTCTAGAAAAGTGTCTTATTTGTACATATACATATACTAAACATCATCACTTCTCCTGCCCATGCAATTTGCCAAATGACCCCTTATATTGTCATAAAATTTCATTTTAAACTTCTTTTTTCATAATTTACATTTTAACTACGTCATTTTGGCTACGCATATGTTTTGGGTTACTTCTGATTGTAAATTAATTTTTTATTCAGTGATGTGAAATTTCAAATATATCCTTCCTCCATCATTAAATTTATACGTAGAAGAATAATGCATAAATATAAATTTAAAATGAATAAAATTTATATTTGATATTTCACCACCTAATAGTAATTATTTCATAATTACGCACGGTCCTAAACATAGTTTATATATATTGATGGGTTAACATACTGTGAAAATTAGAGGTGGACATGGATTGTTCAAATAGGAATCAATATAAAGGCTCAATTTAAAATGAAAAAAAAAATGATTTGAGGTAATATTTCTATTGGGTTAAAAATAAAAAATGTAAATTATGATCCAAATCAATGTTGAACTTAATTGAATTTTAGTTGAAATTTGAACAGAAATTAATCGAAAAAAATAAGTTTTCTATCATCAAAATCAAACCAAACTAAAATTAAGTTAGAAATTGAACTGAACTAGGAAAAAACTTAATTTGAATTCAAAACCGAATCAATCCAACCTGACCCGACATATTAGTCCGATTCAATTACAATCTTTTTTATTTTAAATTAAAATATAATTTTTTAAAGTTGGAGGGTGAAAACGAAACTAGAATAATTTTATGTAATTTAAATATTTTTTAAATATAATTATTTTTTAAAAAATATATAGGTTTTGATAAAGTTCCAAGAAGAGAGAGGAAGAGGCAGTAGAGGCGCGGGGACAGGCATCCTCATTGAGAAACATGCATTGTCAATAAAACCTCATTGCCCACTTCTAGGAATAATCAATTAATCCCCCTCACTTTTTTATTATTTCTACTCTTCCACTCTCTTCATTTATTATTTCTCACCTACACCCCCACCCTCCTTCACATTCCCATCATCACCCCATACATCAACTCACCATCATCATCATCATCCCCTTCCATTCACATACATACATACATACATACAATTTTCAAAAAAAAAAAACAAAAACCATTTTTAGTTATTTTGATTTATGAAATTGAGTGAAATTTGGCAATCAAATTATAATTGATTGCTTTGTTAACCTCATTTCATCTACACATCAATCATCAACTTAGTCAAATCATTCCACTAATCAGCAGCCCATCATCTCTTCAACAATAACAAAAATAATAATTTAAAAAAAAAATGTAATAATCTAAACCAAAATACTACTACTAGTACTACTATAGTAGGCAACCTCTACTCACAAATATTGCCTAAATTTCTTCATGTTTCACTCCTTTTGCTCCACATGTTTTCTCTATTTCCATTTACAGTAAAAAAAAATATTAAAAATAAATAAAATTTAAAAAAAAAAAAAAAAAAAAAAAAAAAACTACACATCACATTTACCATATTTATGCAAGAACAATTCTCAAAAGCAATAATCTACAGAAAAGCAACAAAGATTTTTGACAGATTTCATCACCTTGACCCATCAATTTCAATTTCACACCATAAAGAAAGAGAAAAGTAGTAGATGAATAAGAGTAACTCATATTTAATATTCAAAAAAACAGTACAAAAAAGCATTAACACTAGCCTCAAATCAAATCTCTAATAAAAGGCTAAAATCAATGCTCTTGTTACATTTTATAACCAAAAAAAAAAAAAAACTAGTTATGAAGTGGATTAGGACCTGTGTGAATAATTCTCTTATCATCTTCAAACATGTTGTTGTTCACTTCTGGTCTCTTGACTGGTGCATGAAACAAAGAGTCTTGTTGTGTCCAAAACCTTGCTTTTCTTGATGTGTTGTGATGTTGAGGTTGTTGGTGGTGATGGAACAGAGTGAAGAGTAGAAACAGAGTGAGAATTAGAACTGCCCAGATGTAAATTGTTGTTGTTCTTGTTGATGTTGAGGTTGTTCTTCTTCTTCTTGGAGCTTTTGTTGGAAGTAGTTCCATCTTCAGATTTAACAAAAGGGGTTTTGTTTTGTTTGGTTTTAGAGAGTTTGGAAGAAGAATCACATGGATTTGATTTGATTTGATTTGATTGACCCTTGATTCCTGGAACCTTCTATTTATTTTTTTTTCATCTTCTCTCTTCTCAACTCTTTGGATTTTGCTACTTTTTTTTTCTACTAGTGTCTCTTCTCAGTTTCTATTGTTTTATACTTTCTTTTTTATTTATATATATATATATATATATATTATAAATGTAAAACAAGAAACAATACATTTAATATATAATAAAAGAAATTCCGGAGACAACGGCTATTAATACTCCACAGTCCCACACCACCTTCTCCAAGCAGCATAATGACCAAATTTAAAATATTTATTATTTATTTATTTATTGGGATGTTATAATGTTAAAAATAAATCTAAAATTTTACTACAATTGGAAACATAATCATTTTTTACATCTAAGTTTTAACTTATATTGATTTTAAAAAATAGTAAAGTTTTCAATTTAATTTTAAGTTTTGGTATAACTAAAAAAAAATAAGTTAGTAACTGAAAGTTCTATAAGTAGGAATATAATACTCTAGAGGGGGGTGAATAGAGTAAGTAAAACAATCGCGGATAAATAGAATAAAATATATAGTCAAGGTTTTGAACCTAGATATAATAAATAAAACAAGTAACAAATAAATAAATAAACAGAAAGAACAAAGTGATTTGTTACGAAGTTCGGTCGTTTAAATGGTCTACTCTCCGCCTAAGGGTTTCTTTAAACCCATAGGATTTATACGTCAATTTTATTTATATTCTTCCCTTAGGGTTCTAGTACAATCCTAGAAGATTTAACCTTTTCGTCTATAATCCGTAGCACCCTACTACAAAAACTAGCCACCCAATTTAATATAAATAAAACTACGTCTATTTTTTCTTTTCACTTAACAATAGTATAACAACTCTCTAATAGATAATCAAAATCTAACAGAAAATAAATACTTAGTGTAATAGAAGATGATTAAAACTTGTAGTAGAAATAAAAAGATCTTGAGCGCCCATGAATCACTTTCTTTTTGTTTTGACAGAAACTTCAAGTAATTCTATATCTCCTAAAGCACTTCAACTTGATGCTTTAAATAGAGTCTTCAAATTATAGACGTTGTTGAAGTTGCAGAAAAGATGAAATTAAAATCTTCTCAAAACTGATGAAGATTTCTCAATTTGACTTGATCTTGATAACCTGCAAAATATAATCTAACAAAATCCTATATTTCCTAATCATAATTAAACCTGCAAAACAAAATATAATCTAACAAAATCCTATCTTTCCTAATCATAATTAATTTGGTTAAGATAAGTTTGACTAAAAAACTCTCTATTAAAATATTTAACAATTTTAACAATTAAACAACTCTGATAGTTTATTAAAATTAAATAACTTTATTTTATCTAATAACTTTGACAGTTGATAGTTTATAAAAACTAAATGAATAACTTTGTCTTCATCATCAATGAGTCAACAGTAACCAATAATTTCTCACAAATCTATAGTCGAAAAAAATGATTTTTTTTCAATGATATTAGAATAGAAAAAAATTGAAATATAACGAAATCAAACTAAATTAATAGGTTGGATTAAATTTAATTTGGTTCGGTTTGTTTTGGGTAGGAAATCGATTTATTTTTTAATTCGGATTTTGAGTTTTAATTTGATTTGGGTTTGATTTTAATAAATTTAAATGTCCATTTATCAGTTTTGGATTGAATTAAATTAAACTAAGATTAATATTTTTTAATTTCGTTCGATTTTATATTTCGATTAAATATTTTTAAAATAATTTTTTTTTTCAGTTTGGTTTAATTCGATTGAAATCGTAACCGTATTCATTTCTAATTTTCGAATTATGTGTATGTTTGACACTAGATGTTATATTAGATGTTGAGTTAGCGGTTGAAGTAGCGATTAGCTGTTAGCTGTTCAATTAGATACTGAAGTAGCGATTTGTCATGAGTGTTTGGTAATAAAAATTAGATGTTGAAGTAGCTGTTAGATGTAAAATTACATAAACAATACGATATATTATTTTTACCTTACAATATAATTATTAGTGTTAGTGTTATTTTTAAATAAATTTTTCTTTCAAGATTTTTAATTTAAAACTAACCATCTTTTAGTTATAACTAATTAATAAATAAATAAAATATAGAGTAACTAAAAAATATATTTAAATATTTGTAATCATATTTAATAAATAAAATTATTATTAAAATTAACCTAATTTAGTACTAATAGAAGCTTTTAATATTATTAAGGGTACTTTAGTAAAACTCATAAATTGATAAGGGTAAAATAGGAGCTTTTTGATTAGCGATTCGTGGAAAGCTACTTAAAGTAGCGTTATGAAAATCACTAATTAAAAATCTAATCGCTAATCAAAAAGTTTCTCCCAAAAGGTTAAATTGACAAATCGCTAATAAAAAATCTAATCGCTACTTAAAAATCTACTTACCAAACATACACTCTGATTCATATTTTACTCGTCCAATCATCTACCAAACATACACTATATCTGACTACGTATATTTTACTAGTCCAACCATCATCTTAATGTACTATCGCCATGGATGGCCAACGTACTATCCCATTAAAATTGTGTTTTCAAACACTACCAAAAATTTAAAATTATATTGAAAATAAAATTTTTAGAATTAACTCTATAATTAATAAATAGAAATAGATTAAAATTGATGATTAAATTTGTGAAGTATCTATCCATAAAAAAGGTAAAAAGAGAATTTTTCACTTTATATATATTTTTTAAGTAACATGGAGTGTGTAAGTAAATCCATGGTTTCAGAGATTTGTTAAACTTTGGAATTGTTTTTTTTTTTTTTTTTTTTTTTTTTTTTTTAATATTACTATAGATGTGTTTGTTTGTGGTTTGTTGTGGTCCAACTCAGTTGAGTTACATAGAGTTTTTGACTTGAAGTGAACATAACTTGGATTTTCCTTTTATAAAAAAATATTACAATCTATAAGCCTATACTATATATACTTTCCATAATAGTATATTGAAGATTGGATTCTTTTCTTCTCATACAAACATGCACTAGATTTTGGTTTCAATGAATTTTGTTGTTGAATTCAATTATTGTGAGCCTGGATTCCCTCTTGTGGTTTCAATCTATTTTCAATATTATACCTAATTTTATGAATTTAAGAAACTTGATTACATAACCTTTTCAATTAATTTAGTAGTTTGGTATTTACTTCAATTTTTAGATTTAAGAGGGAAAATGGTGGTTTGTAAAATATTCTAAATGAATAGATAAATTATAATATTATCATGTTTAATATTGTTTAAAAATTCAATATATATTTTATGAATGAAACTAAAATATTGAAGTTATTTATATTTTTGAATAAATTTATTATAGTTATTATTATTATTTTAAGTTATTATAAATTTTAAAAATTAAATCAGAATTATTTAGAAATATAAATTATATTTTTAAGCCATGCAAAAGTTGATATAAAACTAATCTTTTATAATTCCATAGACCCTCCTCACAACACTTTATAAATTAGTGTGAGGAATATAAATTATTTTCTAAAAAAAAAGTTTGAAAGTTTATTTTTATCAAATACTTGAATTGGATTATATTATTTAAATACAAGTTATAAAATAATAAAAATAAAACTCTTCAATTAAAAATATAAATTTAATTTTTTTTAATGAAAATTAATTACAATTCTATATATTTATCAAAATTAATTATTTTAATCTAATAAATTTTAGAATTTTTGAATTTAAATTTCTAAGTAAATGTCAACTAAACAAAAATAATCAAATTTACCCTAAAGCTCAATAAAAAAAATATATAAGCTATATCATTCACTAGAGTGAATACTACACATGTAGAGGAATTTTAGGACCACAAAACATGAGACATAGTACAGATTTTATAAAGAAAATAATAAATATAAGGGTTAAAAATTAGTTAGTAGGAATTTATTAAATTTATAATAGTTGAGACACAATATTAAAGGTTGTCCTTGACCTTTTAAAAGGCTCAATAGTATTATGAATTGAATGAACTCTTCCCATTCTCTTTTTCTTTTAACAGAAACCATATTAATTTTAAAACTCTCCTCCTCCATTAATGTCTCTGCAAATATATCTTTACTTGTAAAACAAATTGTTCATCAATTTCCACCAAACCACCATTTTCTCATCCTTTGTTTTCTTCATTGGTATGTGATTCAGTTGGAATTATTTACAGATTAATAATAACATTCATTTCTCTTTTTTTTTTTATTTCCTTAAAAAATGTATTGTAAATTTTGATTAATGTTTTATTATAATATATTATGGTACTTGAAATTGACCAAATAACAAAAATCCAATTTATAACAAAATCAGTCCTAGCAAAATGAAAAATAAATTCAATATAAAATTAAATCATTTTATTTAATTATTTTTTATTAAATTAAATATTTTATTAAAATTTAATTATTTTATTCCAATTAAATATTTTATTTAATTATTGAAATTGACCTAAATATTTAATTTAAATAAAAAAATAATATATAATTTCAAATTTATATTCAATTATTAATTATATTTTATTATATAATTATATATATATTAAAATAAATGTAAATATTTTAATTGTATTAATGATGATTTATTATTTATCATTAATATTTTGAATTCAATATTACTATGTTATATTATATGATGCGGAACGAAAGTGAAAAATAAAAATAAAAACTAATTAGACCAGATTACAAGTTTTGGTAGATTGATTATACTCAGTCACAAGTGTTAGGTGACCAATGTCGTTTAGCCGGTACGATGAAACTCCCTAATCTAAAGTAAGATTTTATTCCAGAGAAATAAGATGTTCAAAAGTTGGAAGATATTTAATTATGAAAGGAAACCTTATATAGGGATTATAACCTACATCAAATAGGAATTCTTATAAAAAGAAGAAATTTGTAGATTAAGTAGAAATCCTTTTAAGAAGAAAATTCAATCTAAAAGGAAATAAATAAATCAAATAAAAAAATAAATCTTAAATTCTAAAATAATAAAGTTTCCTTCTAATCTTCATCCGGTCTAAGTATTTTATATAAAATTTAAGGTTAACTAATCGGTATCATTATATTTTTTAAAATTTTAATTATTTTATTTATTTATTTACTTTACATTACATGAAATGATTTACATATATATTTAATATATATTTTTATTTATTTAATGTGACTAAAATATGTGTAAATATTTTAAAAATCAAATTAAATCGAATATATTTTTTAAAAGTTAAATATAAAATTCTGAAAATATAAAAAAACCATCCAAGTTTCTGTTGAAATCAAATCGAAACACAAAATGTCCACTCCCCTATATCATGAATCTTGACATTCAACTACCTACCATTTATGGTCATATTTCATTGATAATTTGAAAGATAATGACTTTAGCCTTTAAAATAGACTAGTGATTATTATCGAGCATTATTAATTTAGAAAATGAAATAATACAAATATAGGTTTGTATTTGATGAATTGGCAATTCTTCACCTAATTGCAATTTGATAGCCATAGTCAGTTTCCCAATTGAAAACTAATATAGGAGCAAGGTTGGGATTTATATGTGATTATACAGTGCAGTTATTTTGATATAATACAAGCTATGATATCTTTCACACGCATTGTTATAAACTAGTAACCACTTATGAAGGTTTATATTCCAATTCAAATTTGAGAATTTAAAAATAATATATAAATAATACTAAATATTATTTTTATAAATTATTATTTTATAATTATAAATAAAAATTTATAATTTATTTGAATTTAAGTAAAAAATAATTGAAGTGGAATTGTTTCCTTTTTTTTTTCTAATGTATTTTCAATTTGAGTAAGTTAAATTCAGACTTAATAGTAATGTAATTAATAAACTTATGAATGCAGCCAGACCTTTTATCTATAGAAAAAATTTCTTTTCATTCCTATTTTAAAAATTTTTCTAAAGTTACTATTTAATCGAATATTTTTCGTTCAACCATCGATCCCGATAAATTGTCACTATTAGACTCTATTTCTTAAAATTTTATTATTTAAAAAAAAATTGTTTTTATTTTGAATTTTGAATTTTTAACCTTACATATAATTGAAGAAAAATAAAAATTTTATGTTTTTTCTAAAAAAAATTCAAATAGATAGTGATTTTTTTTTTTTCAAAAATTAACCCAATTTTAACCATTTCCAATTTTCCATCCCGAGTACTTATTTAGTTGTTGACCAACTGTTAAATTACCTTTTCCGGACAGGCTCGATAGCTCTCACCCCAGCCACCATTATTTTTCTGGGAATCGAGGAGAAACTGAACAGCTTTGCGAACGGCAGGAGAGTTGTTATAGTTCTTTCCGGCAGCTGCCAGACCTCCAAGACCGAACCATGTACCGTAAATGAAACAAACCCCCCAGCATCCATACCACGAACCGTCTGGCATCTGTACATCTTCCAAGTACCTAACAGCATTTGTTATAAAATTGTCTATCTCATTAGTCCTGTGACCTGGATGTAGTTTCTTGAACAGAACCAATGCACTGATCGCTGAAGCTGTGCATTCTACGTATTCGTGCTCTATTACTATGTCCTCGAAAAACTCCGTTGGATTCAATACCTGTATACAACAATTTACGTAATTAACAACACTACTATAATATCAGTCTTCGTTATTAGTTTCTCTTAAATGGTTGGTGATCCGAATTTAATGAGTTCCTAGTAGCAAGTTATTTTTTTCTGAATAAGATGGGTGGAAAGAAGTCTGGATTGATTCACATCCGACCGGAATCAATCTGATCGGAATAGTAAATTATGAATCTACGGTTGGTTTAAATAATCCCAATTCAATCTAAAAAGCGGAGACTTGATCATATTTATCGGTCTCATATTTTATTGGATTCGACCGAATTGGTTAATAATTAAATTAATAATATATTTATGAAATAAATAAATATTAAAATATAAACTAAATATTTAATAATAACTTTATTTTATAATATACATGGAATTTAGTTGGACCGAAAAATTTTAATATTTATTTTAATAATTAATTATATTAATTATATTAATTTAAATTTATTAAATATAAAAATAATTTAGATGAGTAATTATAACATTATAAATTAATATTAAAATTTATTTAATTTATATTAAATATAGTTTATATATATTAATTATTTTTTAAATATTATTTTAAAAAAAATTAAACAATTCACTAAAAACATAATCGATTATAATAGACTTTGACCCAACTAAATCGAAACTAATTAAAATCAAATTAATTAGTTAAATATTTTAATCGGTTCGATTTGATTCTAATTTTTAGGATCCGCCGGTATATTAATTAGTCTGGTTGGTATCAGATTAAATGGACAAAATCGGAGCAAATTGAATTCTCCATTTTTTTTTTCTTAATTTAAGCAACGTAAAAAATTATTACTAAACTGTATATGGAGTTTGTGTCAAGCAACATTTTACTCACTTCAAGCCACTGCTGACCCGTAACTGGCTCCCAAGCCGCTAAACCACCATTATTGCTCTGTAACGAAAGCAGAAGATTTACAGATTCATAAAGCTGTTCTTTAGGCATGGCTTCACCGACGATTTCCGGCGACATCATTGAGAAAAGCAAGCAACACTGCATCACAAATAATCCGATTACGAATCTCAACAACATTGCCATCAAATCAAACTAACAATAACGTTACCTTCAACCCTTCAGCCGTACAATCCGAAACTTGCCAACCATGATCCTGATCCGAAAAAGTCCACGCACCTTTCGTAAAATGACGATACATAGCCTTAAAATCACCGGAAGGATTCTCCTTAACTTGCGAAGCTTTAATAAACTCATGACCTTTCTTAAGAACAGGTCCAATTTCATCTACCAAATTACTAGCAATCAAAGCCTGGATAGCGAAACCTGTGTCCCATTCCTGGCTTCCGAAACTTTGCATTTTCATTCCATCTTCAGCGACCCATAAATAATCCGGAACTCTGGCTAAATGCTTCTTGAAATAATCACTTTCGGGATCTTCGACCCAACAACATAACATACATAACACTTTTTCGACACATCCTATGGTGATGTATCGGCTGTTCTCATCTTCGTAATGGATGTGGTTCATTGTCACTTTTAGAGCATAGTCTCGGATGAGTTTGAATGGCCAACGAGTGAGAATTGGTTCGGTGAGGATGTAGAGAGTGTCCCATATGAAGTCTTGTATCCATGGATGTGGATAATAGAGATCCTCCTGGTTTATTATATGATTGGATTATGATTATGTTATTGATTGTAATATGTATGTATTGGAGTGGAAATTGAGCTTACTTTTGCGCATAGATGGCGAGCTTTCCTCCAATTGATGTGATCGTATGGTTGGACGTAAATTTCGTTTCTTAATTCGAGAATGAGAGGGGTTATTGGACCGACGAACCTCTTCCCGTATAAATACGACATGGGCATGTACACCATGCGGCAGTAACACCACATTTTTGCTGCATTTATATAAAATGTTATGTGATGCCAAGCTTCTGAATTCCCAATAATTTTAATAAATTGTTTTTGGATGCTAAGATTTTGAATTCCCGGTAATTTTAATAAAGGGGCGGATAAGATAAGGATAGTGGCTCAACTTTCACCTCATCAATAAAATCATAATCATGTAGACGTGATTTGCATGAGAGATATAACGAAAGAAAAATATAAATTGAAATTCTCTTAAAACACTCTATGCACTCAAATGAAATTCCGACCAATTGACGAATATAAATTGAAATTCTCTTAAAAACACTTTAAGCACTCAAATGAAATTCCAACCAATTAACTAGTATGGTATCTTTATTCAAATTTATGTTTCCGCTATAGTATATATGTTATGATTAAGTAAGGTTTAATTGATAAATTTATGTTTCCGCTATAGTATATATATGTTATGATTACGTAATATTTAATTACTTTAGTGCATTCGATCCGTAATGGACTAAAATTCCGATATATAAGCATCTGGTCAAATATTAGGCTAAAATTTAAAATGAAAAAAAAGTTTGATTTAGTTGGGACCCAACCATATATCAAAATATTTAAAAGAAAAAAATTTCTATTTTTTATTTTTTTTTAAATTTTTATGACTATAATTATTAATATTTACTAAAATTCTTTTATGTATGAATAAGTTTAATTGAATTGTTTAGAACGTATGTATTAAGAATAAATTAAAATAAAACAAAATATAAAAAAATTCAAATCTCAGTAATAATATACCATATCAATCAAACTTTTAACAATAATCTAATGATTTCATTTTTAAAAACATTGTTTCGAAATTAGAAATATTTTGTTGACACTTCATTAATAATTAATAATGTTCGAAACTAGAGAATTAATAAAAATAATAATAATAAAAGAACAGTTTTCCAAATATTTAAATTAAATACTCATCCCAATTTTATTTATTTTATTTTTTTTTTAAAAATGACTTCGGTCCATGAAGAAAGTTTGATATTCTATTTGGTCTTTGTATGGGTATGGATCAAACTATGCATGCTCCTAATTCTAGTCAAATTTGAAGCAGTTTGGAAAAGCCTACATTAATAAATGCCACCATACCTGGATGCATAGGTGCAAATTTCGGAAGAATCCAAAACTCCGGAGGCATAGGATTACTCGCATCCCATTCACAAACACCAAGTATCTGAAAAAACCATAAGCACACAATCAGTTTCCCATCAACTCAATCTCTTCACCAAGAACAACAACAAGACATACACAAAGCCAAGTCTTTCCCCAAGAGGGCAAAAAAGTAGCACCACCATGCTCCCTTATCCACTTCCTCCCTCTCCGACAAGCATCATCTAATCCACCATCAGGCCCTTCACCAAGCAAACGCATACAAACATAACTGAGCACCGTACAGAACATGATGCTGTCACCCTCCACGTGGAATCCCCACCCGCCGTCTTCGTTCTGGTGGTAGTAAATGTACCGGAGAATCTCCTTCCGATGCTCGGAGGGGAAGAGGGTGTGTAGGTGGCCTGTTATGTAGGCGATCATGACTAGCGGTGGCATGAAGTATAATGGACCTGCGTTCTCTGCTGGCCAGTGTCCGTCTGGGGCTTGTAGTGCTGAGAAGAAGTGGACTGCTCTTTTTAGGGATGCTGTTGCTGTTTCGTGTGTGATTTCCTCGGATTCTTGTACCTTTACGGGTGGGATCGTTTGCTTGAAGGCCTTTTCGTTGAGGAACTGTAGAATGGTAGTGGTCAGTTAGTCATGTGTCGAACGTCTTGTTTTTTAATTTTTAATAATAACCGTTTAGTAATAGTTGCACTAGTTCAAAATAATGATTAAATATTATAAATAAAGATATTATTTGATTTTATTTATTAATATTTAATGTAAGGTACATCGATAGTTTTAAAGTATGTTTAGGTAGCAGTTCAGAGAAAACTATTTTTAAGTATGTTTTTTTATCTCTTTATGAATCGGTAACTGCTATTTTAACCTTTATAGTCAAACGTTTATTTGGATAGCAGTTTAGAGAAAGTTATTTTAAATACGTTTTTCCGACCCCTCTATGAATCGCTAACGGCTATTTTAATCCTTATAGCCAAACATTTATTTTCAAACTATCGCCAAATGTAATTTCTTTTAGTTGAGGTGATTCAAATTCTAATTCAATAGATATATGATTAACGGTAAGTCATATTTTTAAAGAAAAATCGATAATTTTTAAAATATTATTATAAAATCTTTAAAAAAATAATAAATAAATATAAATAAAAATACTAATTATACTCTCCATTTATAAATTTAAAACTATTTTATTTCGAAAGTCATCTGTTTTATAATTTTTTATTTTCCAAAATAATTACTGCAAACTGAAAAAAAGAAATAAACAAGTGAGATCATGATAGACAACAGCATTCTTGTGGTTTATTACACAAACTACGGAAAAAAAAAAAAAAAAAAAAACAGAAAAAAAAAAAGAATGGACCTGCATACGCCAGATGAGATCACTACTAGGTTTGACACGAAACCTGTTCTCGTAAAAATTCTGACGAGCAGCTTCAACAGCATCACGATCCTCCTGAGTTCCGGCATCGGGATCGAATTCCCACGTCTGTCTTCCGACGAAGTTGTTAGTGCTGTACAAGTACGGATTCCCATTTGCCCCCTCTGCCGTCTTCAGCTTCCACATCTCTTAACCACAACCACAACCACAATCTGAATCCTATTCACATATAAAAAAAAAACAAACAACGAAGAGAACTGTACCTGTTTACCTTTCACGAGAAGAAATTGATTGTGTAGACAAACTAAGGAACGGTACTCCTTAAATATACATGCGTTCATGTCTTGTGACGTTGTTCCACCTTTCACAAAATTTAAATAATTGAAGAATATTATAAGTTTTAATTTTGCATATGTGTTCTATATTAAATTAGGTTTTAGTTGTTTTATCCTTTTCATGCTCTTAATTATTGTATAGTTAAAGTTTGTATGACTTTATTTTTGGGGTTTTATAATCAAGGGGGTATGTGATTAAAGCAATATAAATGTGGTCAATGTAATAATGTCACCTCTTCAAATTCTCTTTTTATTTGCTTTCATATGGACTTCTCAACTAACTCTTTTTCCACCAAATTTAATAGTGAAAAATAATCAAAATTAGAACTTATTTTTATTTTAGTTTTAGACTAACTATAATTTTTTTCACATTTAAACTTTTTTATAAAAAAAAATTATAAAAATAAATTTTTTAAAAAAAATTTTGCAAAAAATGAGCTTTCAATGTATTACCGGAAAGCAAACAAAATTCAAGCAGTTTCCCGGTATGTAATATCGGGAAGCCAAAATTTGCTTCCCGGTACTACACACCAGGAAGCTGGCTTGAATTTGGCATTTTTCCTGATGTGTAATACCAGGAAGCACAATTTTGCTTCCTGGTATTACACACCAAGGAAACATGCCAAATTCAAGCTTGTTTCCTGGTGTGTAGCACCGGGAAGCAAATTTTAGCTTCCCAGTGTGTAACACCGGGAAACAAGCTTGAATTTGGTCTGTTTCCCAGTGAGTATACCGAGAAGCTACTGGATACGTTTTTTCTTCATATGGAAGGGTAAAATGGTCATTTTGGTCTATTTTTTGCAAAAAAAATTTTAAAAAATTTAATTTTGTAAAATTTTTAGTGTTGGTCTAAAAATATAATTTTTTTAATAAAAAAATCTAAAAGTGCAAATGACCCAATTTAATATGGAAATATATTTAGAATCTTATTGAAAAGTAGTAATTCTATTATGTGAAATAACTCATAAATATTTTTTTAAAATATGGATAATTAAATTATTATTTATTTTTTAAATTTATTAATGATTGTTAATAAATTATTTCAATTTATTTTTTAAAATTTAAATAAATGATTAATTAATTCTAAATTAATATTATTAATTAATTTAGAGTAGTAACAAATATTTATTTTGAGAATTGTTATTTTACCCCTTTTATATATATATATTAAATATAATTCTATAATTTGTTTTTTTTATATAAATTTAAATTTTAAAAGAGATTATAATATTCAGATTTTTGATTTGGTATCATTTCAAGATTGTGACTTTCCCATAAAAATAATATAATACATTACGGTTAAAAGAAATTGAATTACTATTCATATCATCCATGTGCATGCGTATTGTTTGTAGGAAGACTAAAACTTGAAAAACTCTAAAATGAAGCGTGTTTGTTTTAGATAAATTTTGAGATGGATGACCTAAAAAAAAATTGTCCGGAAAACACACAAATAAAGATAAAACATCCTGGAAAGTATGATGGTAGTCTATGAAAATAAAGATCAGCTTTAAGACCGATTATGTTACAAGATAACACCTAACACCGCGTCTCGAATCATCCAGGACGGAGCCGGACGTTACAGATAATAGGCTATATCCCAACCAATAATGTCAAAAGCTAATTAGATATTTAAAGTCAGTGATTAAAAACAAAGGAGTATTATTGTATTGTATTCTTCTATTGTTAACTCCCATCAAGTTAATATTGAATAGTAGTAGATAATGTGCCTATCCACGTCGAGAAAGACAATAATTGTGTGTATTTAAGATTAGAGCCGACCCTTGTGTTATCGACATCAACAACAACATCGACTAACTAATGAATGCAATAATGTGGCACCTCAAAATTAGTTTAGATCCGCATTTATCTCTTTAATCATCCACAATTGCCAAACTAACATCTCGATCATCTACCTGCAAATAGCACACAGGGATGGACTCGGAGAGTGGTTGGGAGGTGCCATGGCCCTAGCTTCTTTAAACCCACATTTATACATAATTAGTTTGTATATAAGCCAGACATCATCAGCTTATTTGATATGAGAGAATCAAATTTAGATATAATAATAATGAGTTATTAATTACAACAAAATCAACTTTTATTTCCACAATCACATCAATCAACCACACCTCTTTAATTCCATGCACATATAAAAATATGAATTAATGCTTTCCCTATCAATTTTTTTTTCTTTAATATTTTTATATTATCTCTATTGAATTGAAACTGATTTATATTTTATATTATATTTATTGGGACAACTTTTAAAAATTCATAATGGTTCTAGTTATTTCTTTTCTCAATTTTTAAAGGATGGAAAGAAATTATACGATGTCGAGCAACACCGACTTTATCCGCATCAAATTAGGGACGGAATATTAGCGGTGGAGAATGATCGACCTGAGATCCAAATTATTTCTAAAAGCTAAATTGTCTCAGACATCTGCTACCGAATTTGCTTCTTTGTATGCATGATACACTTGAACTATCCACTCTCGCCGCACTAGTCGTCTACAAGTAATCAAAAGGTCTAGAAGTAGTCAAAATGTCCTTAACTCTAATAGCAACTACTAACGCTCCTTTCAATAACGAGAGTACCACTAGTGAATCACATTGAATCACAATTTGTTTCCAACCTGTACTCCAGAAAATTTTCAAAGTATTAACAACACCCCATAATTCAGCTTCAAAAGATCCACATGTACCAATATTGCTCCAAAAACCCGGAATCCAATCACTATTCATATCCCGTGCTATTCCTGCACAAGAAGCCTGCCCAGGATTCCGTATTGACGCCTCATCCGTGTTCAAAACAACCCGGCCAGACTTTGGAAGCTGCCAAGATACAAATTGGTAGTCCGACCAAAAGGGTACTCCATGTGAGCACTCGCTGTCCCGCAAACGAACATAGATTGAGGAAGATTCGGAGATATGGGCTTTGTATTGGGCCTATCTCCAGCCCAAATTAAATTTAATGGTTTGTCTTGTTCCTTTGGGCTTAATGGACTCAAAATAGCTTCATGATTAAATTTCAAGAACCTTAATAATGACTATTACGTTTTAGAAATAAATTTAGATGGATCTTATGATGAAGATATCATCAATTAAATTTTTATACAAAAATTTAAACGAAGAAGACAAATATTTCCACATTCAAACACGTTTACACATAATGTCCACTTATAACAAGACTAATTTCCACATTAAAAATAAAACATAAACATAACATAATCTAAAACTAAACACAAAAATCACAAACACGAGTCAACACTTCACCGACCAGTTAAACAGAAGCATATGTAGTTTTGATTAGTAAACAAGAATATGCCACCACTTAACTGCGAAGATTCGTGAACACATCCGCATCTCTATTTCTTTATTCTTTTTTCATGCTTTCCTTTTTTGTCTTCTAACACTTTTGCCTTCTCTGTATTTATAACCGAACTCAACGGTCTCGCTTCTCTGCGTCGACACACATTGTTCTTCAGGTACTATCTGCTGATTTGATTACTCTTATGACTTTATAGTTCATGCCCTTTTGAGATTTATTGCTGTTTCCAATACCCTTTTGTGGTTTATTGTTGTTTGGGATTAAAAATTTGTTCTTTTGGGACTATAAGTTTGAAATTGTCGAACTTTTTAGTTAATTGGTTTAGGGTGTTGATAAAGATTTGATTTTGATTTGTCCTTGATTGTTAATTGGAGTTTTGGTGTGGTTATTTGGGGTTGTGAGATGTTTATGTAGTGTTTTTGATTCAGATCATGGTATGTGTTTGGTTAGATTAGAAGATTTTGTGTGTTGAAGTATTTCGATTTATGTTCCAGTGGTGGAGAAACTGAGCTGAAGAAGTACTTGGTTGAGGAGGACTCAAGACCAATTTGAATTTGATTAAATTGGTCTTGTAGTCTGAAAAGGTTATGTCTCTGGAGAGTGCATTGAGCAGGAGTAGAGCCCTGGAGGGTGTACATGGGGTTCATGTAATGCCTCATTCACCATTTGAGTGTCAAGAGATTGATCGGCATGGGGATTTGTCGGTTTCTGAAAAGACAGTTATTGGAGCTAATCAGCTTCTTTTGATGCAGTAAGTTTGGTGTTTACGAGCAATTGCACTATATAAATGACTGTTAATGCACTAGTACGGAATCGGCACTCACTAAAGTCTTATGTTTTCTCCAGAAGGGCATGGCAGCAAAGACCGGCATGTTTGCGGCCTATTCAATGTAGTCTTCATGGTAATTCTCCTTTATACGAAGCTTGTTTCCGTTTTACATGTGTGAATCTGTTTAACAATTGCTTCTTTATCAGGTGATCAGCATATATTAGAAACTGTAGCTAATGTGCTCACGTCAATTCCATTTATTGCTCTTGGACTCCAGGCACCTAGGTAGTAATCCAATGTGATATGTATGATGTATTCTATTTATGTTCTATTGTGTCTCTAAGCTCTTGTGCTTCAATGGTTGCAGGAAGAATCTAAACACTACTCTGTATGCTAATTCGTTAATAGGCGTTGGAGTTGCATCTAGCGTGTATCATTCTTCTAGAGGTAGATTAAGGAAGTATTTTAGATGGGCTGATTACACAATGATAGCAACCGCAACAGTGGTGAGTTATAACCTGTTGTGGATTTTGATTGTGTTTGTTTAGATGTTAAAAGCCAATAAGTACATGCAGTGATACGATATAGTGATAGGATACTGTTTAGATTGTACAATGGAGTGTAGAGCTTAGAGCATAGAGCCTTGGTTACTGAAAAATGACTGCCGAAAATAAAGACAAAAACAAATTATCAATGATTAGGCAGTGTTTAGCATGATCACATTAGGAGAGTGATTTTGAAACACTATCCTCAAAACTAAAGCATCAGTCCTAATGCTAACAGAGATGTTATGTCTAATCAATCGTGGAACTTCTACAGTATATCGATTCATTTGCTTCTTCCTGCTTTCAGTTTTTCATTGACAAATCAAAACCTTAACTGAAGAAACATTTTGCAGTGTCTGTCAAGGGCTCTAAGAGATGAAAATCCGAAGTTTTTAATGGCAACATCCGCATTGTTACTACCGGTCCAGCCTCTATTGGTATCAGCAATTCACACAGGAATGATGGAGGTGACTAACCAGTTTGCTACTCAATTTTGTAGTGTCTTTGCTCCACCATCACAACATGCATGAAAATCAAACATGATATTCTCTTATTAACTGTGATTCATCTACCACTCTGATAACCATTTGCATATTAGTTTACACATTATCCTTGCATAAACTCAACAATCTTCTGAGCTTTATTGTAGACTGCTAGTCATAAGAACTTATGTAACTTTTGAGTCCAAATTTATTCACTTCTAGGACATGGTTTTCATATAGTGTCTTCACCAGTCCACTATATGTAAGACTCTAGCTAATACATAAAAAATCACCTTTTAGTGATACCCATTTGCTTGCATTCTTCAAAACCGAAAACTTCAGGTTCAGATTTAGTATTATACAAATCTCTTGCAATCTATTATACATATCATTACATTATCTGTTGAATCTCTTCTAATAAGAAACTTTCTTCGAACTCATTGGTTTCAGGTAGCATTTGCTAAAAGAGCAATAAATGATCCGAAACTAAGAATGGCGCACAATGTGCACAAGATGTCATCTCTACTAGGAGGTGTTTTTTTCATTGCGGATGATCTCTTTCCTCAAACTCCATTCCTGCATGCTGCTTGGCATCTTGCTGCTGCTGTTGGTGTAAGCACTTGTAACAAGCTTCTTGAGTAGATTCTATGCATATAATTCAACCCCAATTGGGTTGATCTTCTATCTTCTTCCAACTTAGAGAGTAAATATGTAGTTATGCAGGATGCTGATTTATATTTGCAGGATGCAGGGTTTATGGTCAGTAGGTTTCAATGTTACCAATTAGATTTGTTGAAAGTTAGTCTTTCAGTGTACATGAATAGCATATTAGTTCATGTATTGTGGTGCATGTTGAGAGAGTCCAAACTGATTCATCATTATTTTAGAAGATTAAGTTTTCTAGATATGGATGTAAAATAAAAATTTAAATGGAGCGCTTATTTATTTATTTACAATAAATTAAAAAAAAAATAGTTTTATTGTACTTTGAGATTAAAAATAGATAAAATTTTCAAGTAGAGTTGAATCTGACCACCTCTTATGAGCTGGTATAACATTTTTAAAATGATTATTTATTTCAGTTGTATTGTTGCAAATTAGAGGTGGGTTTCCAAATTTTTAATTTTAAAATTGTAAAACCGAATTGAATGTATCATTAAGATTTTTTTTTTTTTTAATTTAAGTAATTTTCTTTTTAAATTAAATCGAAAGGAGTCAAAATTTTAGATAATTTCTTTTTTCGAAATTAAATAAAAATGAGTCAAAAATTTGATTCAAATGGAAAAATAATTAAATTTTTATTATCAAAACCTCGTAATTGAATTAACTTAAAAACCAAATTAAATTAGTAAAAATATAGCTAACCATTTTAATATAAAATAAATTAATTATTTATTCGATGTAACAATTTTATTGTAATGGCTAATTTAAATGTGATTAAATATCAAATTTTTAATCTAATTATTATAGCTAACCACCATTCAGTTGAATAAATCATGAGTTAAATTAAAATTCTAAATCAAACTCAGCAATTTGAAACTCTAATATCTATAATATACTTCAAATATTAAATTTATATATTAAACAACAACTTATTCTAAGTTAGAAATGTACTTCCTCTATATATATATATTCACTGTGTGGTATAATTTCACTCTGATTTTCCCAATCTGAAAAGGTAGTGAATGAAAACGTTTGAATTGAAGGGTAGAAGTGAATGATTCTTGAGCATGCATTCAAAATTGTGGAAACATGAAAAGAGAAGGGATATTGAGTATGTTTTGGTTTGTAAGTCAGAGAAAAAGTGTGGTTTTTAAACAGTAGACATAAACAAAAATAGCAGAAGAAAACCACAACACAATGCAAAGTTGAAGAACAAAAGGACAACCACACTCATTTGCATTTCCATGTCTACCCTCCACCACGCCTCCCCCTCCATTTTCTTAAATAAATAAAATAAAATAAAATCTTCATTCATATAGGGCATGTTTGGATATGTTTCTTCTCACCGTAGAAAAATATAAATAAAAATAAAAAATTTTAGTATTTTTCACTTATTTAAAAAAGTTTTTAATATATTCTAACGGTTATCCAAATACTACTGTATTTGTTTTTAAAATAAAAATCGTTAGTAAAAATTATTTATTCAAATAAAATTAGAAAAATATAAAAATTGATTTACAATCTTTCAAAGAATTTCTCAGATGTCAAAAATCTTTTTAATAGTTATTTTAAAACTGCTTGTACTTTTGATTTTTAATAATAAAACTATATAAGCAAAAGTTCTAAAATTAGAATTTTTATTCATTTATAAAAAATTAAAAAATATATATATATTAATTATTCAAATACATTAATAGCAGTTATTTAAAATACGATAATAAAAATTTATTTTGTTCCAATACATTCATAGTAAAGAAAGAAATTTGTGAAAGATCAAAAATTATTTTAATAATTATTCAAATACTATTTATAATAACTTAACAGAAAAATCGGTTTGAAAAACTCATTATATTCGAACAAACTCATACTAAAGCACGTTTATACACTTTCTTTTTAATTAAAAATAAAATTAATATTAATCAAAGTTTATAATCCAATTGTTGAGCAAATAAGAACCAATAGAAACATTATTTTGCTAATAAAAAAATAAAAATAAATAGAGAGATTCCTTTTGCATGTATCGATGCAAATTAGAATATAACAAAAAGGGTACTTGTTTAAAACTCTATTCATTTCTGAACACCTCTACTTGTCAAGTCTATTCACTCACTCACATTTTCGAATGTAAATCTCCTCTCCAAACCAAAAACAAAACTTCTTCACGAGACCATACTCAGCACCCGGGACCATCTCTGTAAACCCTAAAAAAGTCAACATTCTTTTACATATATTTAAATATATATGTATATATATAAAATAAACCATGTTAATCGAATTCTTTTATTAATATAATATTCTACTATATATATACAGGCATACCAAACACAACTCACAAAACAACACAAAATCGATGGGTTGTTCTCAACAAAATGAAGTTAACATTTCCTCTTCATCTTCTTCATCACCTACTTCGACCACTACCATAGCTCCTTTAATTCCGAATTCAAACAATTATCTTCCTCGGAACACAAATCTCTTACCACTGTGCCACCATCAAGGTACGTATATATACACATATATATATTCTTGTTCTTGATTTTATAAGTTTTAACAATTTTTTCGGTTTGATTAAGGTAATGAGAGAAAAAATGAGGAGATCAAGAGGAGGGAAACCGTGGGTGGATCAAGATGGAATCCAACACCAGAACAATTACTTGCCCTGGAAGAAATCTATCGTCAAGGTACAAGAACACCAACGTCTGAAGAAATCCAGCAAATCGCTTCTCAGCTTCGCAGGTTTGGTAAGATCGAAGGAAAAAACGTTTTTTATTGGTTTCAAAATCACAAAGCTAGAGAAAGACAGAAACGGAGACGTGAAAAGGAGATTCTGATGATGTTTCATTGTCAGCAGCAACAACAGTTCGCTCTTCAATTAGAATCTGGTACTTAATTTTTAATTTTTTTATTGTTTAAAATGGACCACAAATGAGCTGCAAATTGGTTTTATTGTTTTGATATGAATAGGTTTGAGAACGACAGGTTATGAAGTTGAGCAGACAAAGAACTGGACACTGTCTTCAAACTGCAGTAAACAATCAGAGGTAGGTCTGTGTTCACACTGTGTATAAAATAAAAGATATAAAAAACTGTCTAATAAAAACTGGGTTTTTATATAATAAATGAATTGTTTTTGAAATAGGAATCTACTACAAATGTAGTACATGCAGCAGACAGTGGTGTCAATGGACCACATATGTGGATACAACAATTTGATGAGAAAGAATTGCATCAGAGGAAGAAACCATCATCATCATCTTCATCTGTGATGACCATCAATGCTCAAGATCACATACCTGCCACGTGGCAAACACCCAGAGAAACTCAAACACTTCAGCTCTTCCCTATCAACAATGAAGAAGAAAATGAAGAGGAGAAATTGAAGAACAAGAAGCCATTGAACAATCCTAAGTTCATTGAATTTCTTCCATTGAAGAACTAAGAGTGAAGTGATGATTATAATAAAATTAGCTCTTGATTTGGTTTGATATTATATAATCATGAGTTGTTTCTAGTGATTGATTATATATATATATATATATATATATATATATATATATGTAATCTGGTGTTTAGTTTTGTCATGTTGTTGGAGATTGGGTACTGTTGTTGTTCTGATTTTATCATGTGGATGAATTTATATAAATAAATTGCATTGGGAGGTGTAAAATTGAAAAAAATTGGTGTTTCATTAATAATTTCTCTAAAGGATGTGTTTGGAGTCACATGTTTGTCTATTTTCTTGACCTTATTTGAGTAAATGAGAGAGATGGAGTTGAGAATGTATGTGAGAGATTTTGATGTTGAAGTGACATCAATTTTTTTGACTGCAAATCTTGTGTAGGTTGAATGTGATATTTATTGTATTTGAACTCATGGACATTAAAATATCAACATAGGGGTTTGTTCTTTTTATATTGAGGAAAGGTGAAATCAATGTGATAGTTTAATATATGCCAATTAAAATGAGATAATTTTACTGTATAATTGTTGATTATGTATGAAAATAATTGAACATTGATGTTGGTGTTGGGAGATGGTGACAAAAGAGTACTATACGTGAAGAACATGCAGATCTAGCAAAGCATTATATACTAATTTAATTATTGCTTTATCATGAGATTGACATGAAAGTGTAAAAATAAAATAAAGATGATTTAATGTGATGTGAAATTTATATAAATTGTTTTTGTTAAAGGCTGCTGTTTTTTCCTTAAATAAAATAAATTATTGGTTAAAGTATTAGAATGGGCGTGGACCTACAATGGACTTGCACTATTAGGTCCATATTGAAAATCAAATCAAAAGTCATGTAATGGAAAATCAAATATTAATTTTTATTGGAAATCAAATTCGAATATCCAACAAAAATTTCGGTGTCAATTTTTGTTTTAGGTTGGAATTAACAAAATTTTCGGTATCATTTTAAATTAATAATTTTATTTAAATTTTTTTTATATTTATTAATTTGTATATTAATAAAAGAAAAATAAAAATTAGTTTGTAGAGTAAAATAATTTTATTAAATATTTAGATATGTCATCCGATTGTCAAAACAAAGCAAATTAACAACGTATTAATTTCTTTTAAAAATATTTTAATTTTTTATTTTGATCAGTATTTTTAGATCCATCGCGATTTAGATCCATCGCGAATCAGATCGTAAGTTTTAATTTAATATTTCATCCTCAAAATACTGACTATCAAAATAAAGAATTTTCGATCTAAAATGATTTGAATTTAATATTGTTGACAATTATAAACCTGTAGTGAATTTTGAGTAAAAACTTTATGTATCAATTTTATTTTCTTTATTAACGATTAAGATCACCTAGTAGAAATTATATTCATGATATATATTTACGTATATTATCCACGTATAAATACACACCATCTGATCAAGTAGTATAATAATATGGGTTTCAAAAAAAATTGATAACCTACACTATTCATTAACTTTAATTAATTCCATTATAATACTCGATTTAAAATTGTGTAAACCAATTTTAACTAAAATAAATAATAAAATAAAAAAAAATGCAAATTGAGAACATAGAGGTTTTTATCCTCCTTCCTATATAAATATGCACTACGTAATCCCAAAGCAATTACTATATCAACTTCCGTTTGTATATAACTGAAATCGTACTAGTAGTCCACCAGTTCTACATGTTTTCATGCTTGATTAAATACACTTAAAATGTTCATTATCAATCAAGTTCAATCAAGTTAAGAAACCAAAACAATTCTAAAACCTATTAGCTAGACTTGGTTAATTAGGCAAAGCATCATATACACTACATGCATTACAAAGACAAAGATTACAGAATTCACAATTGATTTGACATTCAAATAATTGAGCGAAAAAGCATGTCGTACTAGGTTGAATTTTTCAAACAAGTTAAAAGAGGCATATATAAAAACATAGCTTGACTAATATGTGGAGACAAAACGAGCCTTGGATTGGAACCACATTTGAGTCTCTGTACTCATTCAAACCTATTGAGAGATTGACCCTTCTGTTCATTTTCACATAATCCAAAACCAACATAGTTGTAATATGTATGTGTGTATATATAATGGTAAGTGAGCACTGAAACTTTTGCAGTGATATTATTTATAAATAATAATGGTGAATGATTGATGAGTTCAGAGAAGATGGGACTGAATAACACAGGAAAATAAACAGTAGCATAGCAAGGCAAAGCAATTTAGTAAAAATATTGGCAGTGATTGGACGTACACACAGCTATGCATATAATGCATGCAACAGCTTCTATTTTTATTGTATTTGAAGATAGGATATATTCAGACTAGTGAATTATTTACCATTATTTATTTTAACGCTTATTTCCGAGGCAGCCAATGATTCTCTTCTTTCCTCCGACATACTCATTTTTTAAAATAAATTAATTAATTAAATTAAAATATTTTAAAAAAATTGATTAACAAATAAAATAAAACACTTTTAATATATATATATATATATATATATATATATATATATATATACCACGACTATATTTAAGACAAATAGAGTAAAAAACGGTTTTTTAAAAAAAAATATATTTTATCTAAATAAATAATTAAATTTTAAATATATTATCAAATTTTATTTTTAATAAATCTAAATCCAAATAATAATTCAAGATTAAGTATGATTGAAATACATATAACATCAAATTTTTAATTAACAATGAATTATTAAATTATTAATATAGGTAGTATTATTTATTAAATTAATTAGCTGTTGATTTGGTATTAATTTGATACTAATTTTAAATTAATTGGTAGGATAATGTCATTGCTAATTTATTAAATATATAAATATAACTAAAATAATATTTATCTAATTAATTATAAAAATGTGTATAAAATAAAACATTAAGTTGAAATGTAAATGTGAGGCCAATTGATATATATATATATATATATTTATTTATTTTAAAAAAGTTGATTTAGAATTTATTATTTATTTATTTTACCAAATCTAACCAATAAATTATACAAATAAATAATAAATATATAGTGATATGAATAATGTTATATTTTGACTTGTCTCGTAGCTTTGTATGGTATTATGTTAGAACTCGCTCAAATTCGGTCCAATAAAGAGTATATATATTCCAGCATCTGGCTTTATTAAAATGAAAACCTCTACAACATTAGATACAGAGAACTGGTGACGCAGATGAAAGTTGAAACCACATGATCATCACAACCTTAACCAATAAATTTGATTACAGATGCAAAACTATTATTTGAATTGCAAGTCATAATGTGATGTAAACCTTAAAAACTCTATATCAGTCATCAGGTACAGAGCATTAGGATGCATAGACTGGCTCTGGTTCTACTTTCCTTCTCATCCTGGAAAAACAAATACAAGGGTCACAAAAATCACAATGGAGTATCTATCTCAATATCTAAATGATGCAGTTAATAAAATATAGCCCATCAGAAAGAGATAACTATGTAGAGTGTATGAGTTTTGGTTTACAAGGTATCTCCATAGATTTTAATAAAGCATTTTGAAGTATCTGATGAAGGTTACTGAATCAAAGAGCTTGTTTTGTTTTGGTAGACTGACTTATGGCTTCCGAATTTTTGGAAGCGGTTACCAATAATGTTCGGATAACTTTCAGAAAAACTTCTAGAGTCAGAAATACTGACTTCTTGAAAATAGCTCCACAATTAGAAGTCAAAAGCATCCAAGAATTTTTGAGATAGCAAAAGCTTTTAGACAATTATTCAAACACCACTTATAACAGCTTCTAATAACTTCTTGAAAATAGCTCCAAAATAAGAAGTAAATAAGAAGTAAAAGTAAAAGCAATCCTAAATCTCCGGTATGTATATAATAAATATAATTATCAGAGTGAGTACTGACCAGTTATCAGGAGCCCATTTACAACCATCAGTATCAACCACATGCAAGCTGTAGGCATGTCTGGATTTTGAGGACTGATTTTCAAAACTGAAAAGCACATATAAATAAATAAGGAAAAAGGTGTCATTGCAGTTCTTGATATAAAAATTTATCAAGTCAGTAAATCTGACCTCTGATGAATGAGATCACCATGAATGACAACCAACGACCCAGCTTTCCCTTCAACTGGAACAAAGTCCTTTTGGTCATAGTTCGGTGAAGGTCTATCAAAGTAAACCCCATTTTCACCTCTGAGAAACCGTCTAACAAGGCCATCTAAAACAACATAGTTGTTAAAACATCAGAAAAACAAGTAAAAAGGCAGTGAAGTTTGTTAAAGCTATGGAGTGAGTTGAAATGAGGCTTTGAAGGAAAATATATACTTTTATGTGATCCAGGGATTGCCCAGAGGCAACCATTTGTTATTGTAGCATCTTCCAAAGCCAACCACAGCCCCGTGCAAGTTGTAGGTTCAGTATAAAGAAACGAATTGTCTTGGTGAGGCACTACTTCGCCACCAATTCCCGGTTGCTGTCAATAAGATTCTCACTTGTTAGTATCCTATAGTTGAATGTAATGCAAAACATAACACCAGCTGAATATTTACCTACAGCAGAAGTTAATTAACACAAACTATGTAACTCAAAAGTCGAGATCAAGATGACTCCTGCTTCAGTTTTATCTTAGATGATGATACTGGCAAAGGATACCGAAAACGGACATGGATGTTACAGAAGAAAAGGAGTAAAGGAAAGATGGCCACCATAATGTCATAATTCACCAATGTACAGATTACAGAATCAGCTAGACATATTCTCATCCATAACAAGCCAACATGAACAGCAGCAAAGACATAGCAACACATTGAAGCCTCAAAAAATTTCCTAGAAGATGACTGATAGCAATATGATACAACTGATTGCATTAACTCATATAATGTATTAGCATATCTCCTCTAACTTGTACACCACAAATTACTATGAACATAGGTTTTAACAAAAATTAAATACCTTGAAAATGTACATGGACTGAATAACCACAGGCCTCCTATAACTCAAAGACCGCAGCAAACTTGAGAACTTCTCAGTGGAAGAAAACTTCTTAAAGACCGGATCCAACTCATCCAAGGCTGCAACCAAACATAAAGAAGTTTACTTTCACTCTCCCAAACATTAAAATCAACATCTCCACAAAGAAATAACATTAAAATCATACCATGTCCAACTTTGTTAATGGAAAGTTCTTTGGGTTGCTTCAAGGTTCCATCATCTCCAAACGCTTTCTCTGCAAACAATATATCACCAATCCATCAATACACAATAAATCAAAATCAGAATAAAGAAGGTTAGGTACAGCTACCTTCGAAGAAAAAGGAAATCTTCTCAGCGCTTTCGTAGAAATAATCATCAGTGACCTTCCTTTGGTTCTTGGTGGAGAAAATGGAGACGGTGGAGCAATCGAAATCATGAAGCAACTGAGACATGCGGTTTCGCATCGAATCAATCTCTTCATGGTTAGCAAATGATTCAATCACCACGTAGCCCTGAGAGTTTAACAACTTGAGATTGTCTGAACTGAGTCCCGTACTCTTACTCATCTCTCTCCGGTCAACGCTTCACCGCCGCTTCCGCTGCTGCTAATCTTTATCGTTTTACAATTTCAACTGTAGCTTATATCTATATATCTATCTATATACTATATATACAAAATAAATAAATAAATATATATATATTGAATTAATTAACATGAAAATCCGTACCATCATTATCCTCATGTATGGGAAAGCTGGCTACTTTCTAATGAAACTGTTATATTTTAATTTTATTATAAATAAAATTTTAAAATTATTAAATATAAATTTTAAATAAAATAATATAATTATAATTTTTATAAATATAAATAATTATGATTTTCTTTTCATAAATTTAATATCAATATTATTTTTAATTTCTAAAATAGACAATGCCCCAGTTTATCTCTCATGGGCAAAGAGACAGAACATAAGGAATCCAAAATGGATCAAGTGGATTATTCATCTTCAAGTTATTATCAAGATATCTGTACAGGAGGGAAGTCACTGCACTGCACTGTACCAGAGCTAAGTGAGTCTTCCCAACAGAATTCCGCTGAAAACTAAAGCACCAAACCACTTATTGGACACAAACCTGAAGCGCAAAAAAGGAAAGAGGAGTCAGTTGATATACACACTGTGTAGCTGAACACAGCTGAAAAGCACATTTGCTTCCATTAGTGGAAATGAAACACAGTAAAGTTTAGCAAGGTAGATCAAAGCAAGCCTAATAATAAGATGACATATTTCAGTCATGTAACTGATTTATTATTAGGGACTGGTTTTCAATATGTTTCCACTGCAAATTTTAACAAAGAAGGAAAGGAAATACAGTCAAGGAGAAAAGGATGCAACTTAATAAGTGACTAGTACTTCCTAAAGATGACACATAAAGTTGAGATGGATTCATGATGGTAGATAGTATAAAAACATAGACTATTAAGTTGCAATAGACTATTAAAATTACGTACTTTCTGTTGCAATCGGCAGGGCTTGAAAGGTTAACAGTCCATATCTGCCAACTTAATTGTCCAGATGCAGCCATCAAGAATACATAATACGGCCACCCTATTTGATCATAAGTTTGAAATCAGAAGAAAGAAATGAAATAATTAGTAGTACTTTCATGAAATAAAAATAAAATATACCAATATCAGCATTATATCCACAGAGGGCAAGACTGCTGATGCATGCAATTCGAAACCCAGAAATCCACTCCTTCGTCGAATCCCCAAATCTCAGAGCAGTTGATTTTACACCAACTTTGTTATCATCTTCTTTATCCTGCGTAAGCCAAGAGTAACAATTTCTTTCTTTGTATGGCAACGTGAAGAGATTTTCTATATATTGGTTTCTCTAAGTTCATTGGCTCATTGAGTCAACAAGATCAAAATGCAAGCACTTGAATATCCAAATGCAATTCCAGGACATAAAGTTAAAAGAGCTCCACAATAAGCTGACATGAAAAACCTCAGTTAACTATAATGTTTTGTAAAAATCATTATGCTTAAGACCTCTCATAAACTATTAAAAACTTCCACAGCCAAAGTTGCTTGCAAGTCCATATTCAAGGGATTCCTTGAATATGGCAAAGCAAAAAATGATACATAACTATAGCAAGACACTGTTTTACCTGATGTGCATATATTGTATCGTACACAAGAGTCCAACATACGCCGGAAACGTACAGTGGGAGCACAATGGCAGGATCTAAACTACCCCTGATTGCAGACCGTCCTAATAATGCTCCCCAATTGAAGGTCAAGCCTAGAAAGGCTTGAGGCTGAAATAGAATAGTTTCAATACATAGACACATCAGTTGGATCCAAAAAACTTTTCATGTAGGCACAAAATAAAACACCAGTTGGGTCAAGTGGGAGAAAACAGATAAATATCATTACCCAAAAGGTGAATCTCTTCATGAGAGGGTAGGAGAAGACTAGCAACAAAGAAGAAGCCCCCAAAATGCGGCTGTGAAAATAAATTATTAGTTCCTAGGAATGCTGGCAACAAACAGGAAAAATAAGAAAGAAAGAAAGAAAATAAATCTATGTATAAAGCAGAAAACTGTTTATGATTCATCAGCCATCAAACTGGTCACCGAATTATGAACAATACTTCACTGGTAAAGAGAAGATTAACTTCATTTGGAGAGTTTATTCATACCCATAGATGAGGTCTTTATTAAGAAAAGCAATCAAGAATCTAGTTCAAAGCACAAAAGGTACAAATGTTTTGTTTACAAAACCAAAGAGTGGAAGATGAAGGCAACACTTGCCTATAATTATTCAGTTGAAGAAGGATCCCAAGACCCAAAAGCAATTGCAGGCCAAGAAAACAGAGACCTTGAAATGGAGTTACTAGACCGCTGGCAATTGGTCTCATCTTTGTACGCTCCACCTTCATTTTAGAAATTTTAAAAATAACCATTAAGGGGTATAAAATAAAATCATTGCCTACCAACTAAATAACAAAGTAACATAGAAAGATAGCAGAAAAAACTACATAAATCTTAAAATCTATATAATAAAAGTTACCATTGCATCTATTTTCCGATCAAGGAGATCATTTACGGTGCATCCAGCACCAGATAAAAGCAGAGCTCCACAGCCAAAGAGAGCCATCATCTTAAAATCAGGGAGGTGTCCAGGATATGCTGCCAATGTAATAGACCACATACAAGGCCACACTAATAGCCATTTTCCAATTGGCTTATCTAGACGAGCAAGCTTCACATAAGTTGCAACTTTCCTGGGAAGATACAACTCAATCCATGAACTCTCACTATTGCCTTTGCTACTCTCTTTCTCTTCATCCTTTACTGACCCTTTGGGTAATATACATATTCCTGCAACTGAGTTTAACCTGAACTTTTCCCTAAAGTCTGGAGACCAATTGTGAAATCGAGAGGGCGAGCTTACATGACGGGATTTTGGGCTTACAATGGGATGGCAAAAAGGAATAGAGATATTAGCTTTGTTATCCCCAATCAGGGACAGACAGGATAGTGAAGGTTTCAGATATCTATTGCAAGCAGTGCGAGAAAGCCAAAATGACAAAGCCATTCTACCAACAGTCAGCTGTATTTCCTAGTCCTTTTCATCCATGTACATGTCAATTTTCTTGCTTTGTTCATTGATGCCTAAGAGGTAGTCAAAAAATCAATTATGGAAAAAGAAAAGTATTCCTATCTCCAAATAAAATGAAAAAGCAAAAAAACAGAAAATAAAGAGAAGAAGGGTATACTGAGGAAGCAAAAGATGAGAGAAAGCAGGACCATCCTTGTTATTCTCTCAGCTTCCTTTGCCTCTTTTATCAAGAAGAAGAATAGGAAAGTAGGAAGTAGATTACGCATGATCCCATTTAGAATAGGAAGCAAGCATGGCATCCTATACAAATCACATCCACAAGCTCCACTAAGAAAACCCAACCACAGCAAAAGACGGTAAAATTTCCATAAAAAATACGATCCTTATTATCTGAAATCAGTATTGAAAAGAATCAATAGTGAAATTGCTAGATCACCATGTCCTTTTCAACCACACAAAACAGAAGCTACAAAGTACATCAAGAACTGAACATGTGAAAGAAATGCAAGCAAGAGATGGAAGAGAAAATGAAGTGCAGAAAAATCAGTGTCCAATCACATACTTGGTTAAGCAATCTCACAATGTTTGAGAGAACACCCAAACCAATCTTTTCATAACTTCAAAGCTTTCTAGAAAATAATATTCCAATTAGTCAGTCATAACATACACACACAGACCGAGTACAAACACACACACCACCATGATGAACAAATAAGCATACAAAGAAGTAAAATTCTTCAAATTGAATTCCAAATTTGTATATCATTGTAGCTCACTTGTTATTAACTTCAAAACCATGCATAGAGGATAACTACAAAGATCTTATATCAGCTTGAGTTGGCCTCCGATACTAGTTATCTGACCATAAGAAATAACTTCCAAATCATATTCAGTCATTGCATATAACTAAAATCCCCAATCAAGAAAATGAAAAACAATCATCACATCGAAACACAACTCCATTGAAAACGGAAAAGGAAAAAAACAATCATTTTCAGCATCTACCCTTCTTTTAGGGCCTGTTCATGTCCCAAACGTAAACTATAATTTCCATAACATTTGTAAAATAAAAATAAAAATCAACATGCGCAATGTACAGAAAACGACATGTTGAGCCAATAAAGCAAATAACACACATATAGTCAGAAAGTTTCTCGCTCACCATTAAATATCTCTTAGGCATTTTATCAAACAGTTTCTGTGACCAATTTAACATTCAAATATAGAAACTATCTAAACTTGTCCAAAAGAAGATCATAATAGCGTACCAGACTGCCAAGGGTGAACACTATGGAGTCGTCTCCAAACTTATTATTATTGTATCCAGTTTTTGATTTATATAATTTTTTTTTCTTAAGAAAAGAATCTTTTAGTATAATTATGAAAATGTGAAATGGATAAGGCAAAAAAAAAATAGAGAATCATGGTCAATCCAATAATTTTCAGAACCTATATACAAATTTTACTGTAAAATTAATGGGAAAAAATAACATTAAAATTTTTTTTAAATAAATAAATCATATATAACTTCACCACAATAGATCACCAGCAACAGCTGAACTCAAACTTCTGAAGCAGACTCTTAATCAGGTAAAAGATAAATTGTATTCACATCAAAATGCAAGTGAATGAATGGGTAGAAAACAAAAATCAAAACCAAAATGGTACAAAAGAATCGAAATACCCCTGATTTCTAAGAAAAATGAAAAAAATTTACACCCATTTAATCCTGTTTCTAATGTCCTAAAAATTGCAGACTTTAAGTCCACATAATGTACAAACAATGGCAAAACCAGGGGTGTCAAAAGAATCTTGTTTGTCATTCCACAGCTTTGTTAGATACAGCAGCTGCAACTCTCAAAAATTGCTCAGTCAATTAACCCGGATAGCTATTGCACAGAGATAGATCAATAGCTTCTTGTTCTCCGGCATCATGTGTACAAAACGACGCCTATCGTAAGCTGATCACCGGGAAATAATGAGATCAATGTGATCTCTGATGTATGATCGGAAAAGCTTCCCAAAATCTGAAGTGTGTGTGAGTCCCCTAGCCAAATGGTCAGCAGAAATGAAAAAATGAAAGAATACAACACCGGGAGGCAGTTAGCAGCAGGGGTATGTTCACAAAATCACAGGTTCACAAATCAACTGTCTGAAGTCGGTTGGATATTCATGGAGTGGAAGATGATCTTGAATCATTTGATTTCTTAGTACCGCGGCACATGCAATTCGGACATGGGAATGTATATGGTGAGTCATTAGCTCTTTTAAGCTCATATCCCTTGGAATCACTATTACTCCGCATGTTTAGCATTTGCCTTTTAAAACTTTTCCATCTGAAAAAATGCAGTTCAGAGTAAAAAGGTAAGGTTCAGACAATGAAAATTTCTCCGAAAAGATAATATTACTCTATTAGCTATAGTCTTCAGCCCTTGCATCATCTTTTTTATTTTTCAAGTGTGCTTCCTATATCTTAGTCTCATAAAATAGTTCAGCTACCAATTGCTATTGGCATCACTATCTAGTCTATCTATAAATCACACTGCAAAAAACGGCAAATCACAATCTCAAGTCTAAGTATAAGAAATCTTCTTAGTTGTCCTGGTTCATAAACGTTGCCAGTTTGGTACATCATATATTTGAGCTACTAAAGCAAAGGATAAAGACCTTAGCAAAAAAGTTCAATTGATTTCCAGGTTAGTAACTTTAAACTATCTGACCTTTGAGAAAAAATGCAGAAATAATACGGGAACAATGCAAATATGAAAGTGAATAATGAATGCATACCCAATGTTAGGATTATCAAAGAGTAAAGCTAACTTTCTCTTGTCTGGCCTGATTGTTTTTGAGTGTCCACCATTCAAGTATCTTCTGTGGCCTATCAGAATTTGAGGAAAATTTCCACCCTGAGTGGTCACAAATACCTCACTATGGAGACAAACAGTGTAATCTATTGCAGCCATCCTGGAAGAGAAGTTCTGAAACAGTAACAAGAGTTCATGTAGAAAAAGTTAAATTATGATATTCAAACAGATCTCAAAGGTAGAATATGATGGGTTGAAAAAACACAACAAAGCCACTCTCAGACCTTAAAAGGAGCAAGTTCATCTTCTGATGCTAACATGTCTTTTGTCAGCAAATTTGGAAACATTTCCAGCAGAGGGGCCATGTGTTTATCTGCTTTGTATATCTCTCCCGATGCCAGAAATATATATGTGTATTTATCAAAGCCCATTCCCCTAAGCATCAAGCCAACCTGATGAGATACACAAAGATATGGAATGAAAAAGAACTCATATTAACACAATTTAATTAACAAAAAACTTTTACCACATCAACGTCCATAACAAACAAATAGGATAGCCCAAAGAATGATGGATCAAATTTCAGTAACATGAGAAAATACTGACAGAATAGCTAAACTCAAGGGGTTTGGACACTATTTGCATTCCAGGAAATTCTCCTTCCCAGCAGCCTAATTGTTTCCACATCATAATTTAATTGATACTTAGAAATGAATATGAGAAGAAAAAGCCCATGTCAGTACTTTCTGGAAGCCGGATAAGAATGTGGCTTGCAGTCAATTGCTTTCAGTACTTTCTAACTAAGCCACTTTTTAAAATAAACTCAAGCTAGAATAGAAGCACATAAACTGAAGAAGAACATATAAACACTTTAGTTACACAATAAATATAATGTGTATGCATGTGGCACTAATAGAATACCTCCAAAGGAGTTAGCGGACATTTCCCATTTATCCTGATTGCTCCAGGCCGTATAACTCGACCAGGTCTAGTGAATTTCCCTCGCCAGCCTTTTTCCCTTGCAGCATCCATCTCTAATTTTTCTTGCTCTCCCCCATCATATACACAGCACGAGAAAGCCACCATGTCCTATTCATGTAAAGGGAACTTACCATTAAGACAGATAATTACTCATTTATCAATAAGAGTAATTAGGCTATGACACTCATTGCAAGATGAAAACATACTTCCTCAAAGCGAAGATGCACAGAAATATACTTTCCACCATAGTCCACACTCCGCGCCTTCATCCTAGTAACCAGGGTTTCGCCCATATTTAATATAGGATCTGAAAACCTTAGAGCTTCGTAATTTGCCAAGCACCTAAGCCGCTGTACTGCTGACGGAGCATCAGAGGACAGTCGATTTGCGAAAGGGGAAATTCTTATAATCCTACACCATTAATTGAGAATGAACACAAAATGACTTTTGATCAGCAAAATCTAGCATCATGTTTGACCAAGTCACAAATAATAAACAGAGTTGAAGAAGACACCTACAAATATGAAATTCAATGTTACACATGACAGATTCTATGCATCAGGACTCCATGCTAGATTAAAATAAACACTCATTGCAACAACCACTATAGTAGTTACTTCAAACCACTAACAGCTACTTACTTCAATCACTAAGTTGAAGTAATTTCTGATTAAAATAAACCTACCCATCACTTAAAAACTAGGACCAAAAAGAATATTATTGTAATAAAGTATTACAGGCAGACACTAATTACTCTGTAAAACAAACAATAATTAAACCAAAGATAGCTTGAGTAATCATGTACTCAGAATGTTTCCTTTTTAGGTATTAAATCACTTCTGTAGATCAAAGAAGTTAGCATGGAAGCACACTGATAATTTACAAAAACTCACTTTTCTTCAAGTAGCTTTGGAAGAACTTCATCCCTATAAAACTCAACAGGTGACCAGGCTTTTACTTTGAAGTTGTAAACATGGGACATGTTGTGGTCAAAACGTTCCATTATGTATCCTGGAATCTCAGTAACCACCCGCACATCATTTTGCAAGGTATCAATGAAATAATCTTCGTCAAAAATCTCTCTAAATTTGCTGGAAAAACAAAAGGAAAACCACAATTGGTAAAATTACACCAAGATTGCATCAAAATTGTTTTCTTCTAGTGGCCCCTGTGTTAATCATCTCTGACCATCAGCAATTTCACACTATTTGATAATTGCTTGTGTCTTAAACATGTGTATTTTTTTCTTAGAAAAAGCATATTCCTTTTCAGTTCAAAATGTAAATACCATGCATTGAATACTTATTTATATCTGGATAATCAGGGCCTTCCAGTCCAATAATATAGATTAGATAATAAAAGGGTGACAAACCTAGAATCTCTCCAAATACTATGATAATGAAAATAGGGGATCAACAGTGTTGCATTAAGATAGCCAGCCACAGCAACAGCATTGCATATCTATAAAGCAACAGAACAAATATGTCAGGAACATTGAGGTCATCCCACATGGAAATGAGCATGCTTCAATAGAAATGGTTAATAATGATAAACAAACTGACCGATGATCGTTGCTGATTTAAGCCACCATTGGCTTCAACATAAATGTAGCCATTTGATTCTGGTAAGGCTGCAAAAATTAAAAATAACTATGCATATAAAGATAACATTAAATGAAACAATATAAAGTATAAAGTAGACATCTGATCAAGTTCAACCAAAGGTTTTTCTTTTTTGAAACTAATATAATATTATGATCCAAGTGATGTGGAATTCTACATTGACAAAATATGTGGCTGGTCCGGGGTCTATAAGGGCCTTGGACTCTTCCTTCTCATAAGCCTATCATATTGTATAAGAGCCAGACCATGCATCTTAGTGTTATGCATACACACAAATGGCTCCCTAAGAAGATTCTGACTGAACAAAAAGGTCATGTGAACTTCCAGCAGCAGAGTCACCTCTATCATGAAAAGGGTTATCTACAAGGACTGCAACTAGTCAAAGCTATCGATCGCCTAAACCAAAAGCTTTGCAGATCAAAATTAAGGTTGGTGTAGGGTTAATAAGAGCTTTAGACTCTTCCTTCTTTCATAAGCTAGCTTTAGAAGAGTGGTTTATAGTGCTAGGTTTACCATGCTATGAGTATTGCACTTACGATAGACGGTAATGACATTAAAGATGACCAAGGTTCCTAGAATTGGTGTACCACAATGCTATATAGAAATGGCAACATTTATGCCTGCTATGGATTTATATATCAATATGGTGCTATTTGTTGATTTCCTTTACCCACAGAAAAAACAGCAAGATACATATGAACAACAAACAACAACCAGAAAAGCAAATAGATTGTTTGAATATCTAATTGAAAATGCAAAAACATTGCATAAGAAAAATTGATTTCAGAAGCCAACATAAGTTGTTTAAAATTTATGGGATTTATTTCAATATGCAGCAACAAGTATTACTCATTTTCCTCCCCTATTATTAGACATCTATCTCTAAAATACAAATAGAATAGGATTGTATATTAGCAAATGTATATCAAACTGAAATGATTGACTATTGTATTATACTAAAATGCTTCTCAAATATTACATTTCATCCTCTGAGCACAACTTATACTCTCTTTAGATCAACTTCTATTGATTAAATAATCATTTGTAATTTAAATCAGGAAAGTACTACTTATACTGTCTTTAAAATTGTTTCTATGTATTAAATATACACATGCAATCTATAAGTTTCTTCTGTACATTTCTTCATCTTCCTTTCAAACAAAAAATTAAAGACATAAGACATACCTTTTGTTGACTTGTTTATACATGGTTTCCAGTCCCTACCACTATAGAAGCTTTTCCATATAGTTGATATCTACAGCAAAATATAAACACTTGATATTTAATTCAAAGAAAGTGAGATATCGCATCATTCATAGATAAGTAATAACAATCTCCAAATACATGTATGTGTATACAAATATTGACCATATGCCGTAAAGAATCTACACATACTCTAGGTGATCTTAGTGGAAATAATCCTCGCGGTAAAATATGGTAATCTTAGGTAAAGAGTATCCAACAATAGCACCCTAAAGAACCAAGAACTAGTTAAAACTCTTAAACAGAACCGTTGAAAAACCTGCAAAAGGTTTTTTATTTTAAAGTTGATTTCCGTAACTAGTACTTTCATGTCAAATAAAGAATGTCATACTCTTTATTCCAGCTCTCTCAATTCGTATTCAAACAAAGAAGATGTCAATTAAATGCCAGTACTCTATGAACCGAAGTAATGGAAGCCTTATCTTTCTATCACAATTTAACAGTCACAACTTACAGACTAGACCAAATATATCCCAACTCCAAATTCAAAAAGTTCTAGGAAGCAACAATTTTCACCTACAGCAAATAACAACCATTTGAGTTCCAATCTCACGACCTATAAATCAATCTTCCAAAACCACACACGAAATGCACAAACAAACAAAAAGATCACAGCTTGATTCAATCCAACCATTAAAATCAAGTCCACGAATCATTCAAACAACTACAGCATTGTCCAAATTCCAACCTATCCAATCACTAACCAATCTCCCAAGATCCAACCTCAATTACACAGATCAAAACAAACTAACCGCATCAGCAGTGGAATTATCAGCATCCATTTCCGGCTTCAACTTCAAATAAACCTGCGGACTCCGATACACCGAACCAGGAGCAGAACGATGCTGAATAATCGGACCAACATCGAACGACACCGTTCCCATATAAAGAAGCATCCCGGATATATAGATAAGAGGCGCGAACAAGAAAATACCCTGTCGTCGTAGAAGAACGGATAAAAGAAGCCAAGCTAACCTATGAGCAACACTGCCCCGACCCGGACCCGGCGTAAACCGACCACTACTACCTTTACCACGAGTGTGACGGTACCTCGGCGACCGGTGCGGCGACGCTGGCGGAGACGGTGTTGTGTGGCCGCTGCTCGGTAGCCGATTCTTGGCGTGCATTTGTCTAGCTTCGTTTTCAATTTGACATAGTGAGTAAATTGTGTTTATTTGATTGATTGATGTGTTTGTTTTGGTCTCTCTGCGTCTCTGCTTCAATTCAAGTGATTGAATGGAAAACAGAGAGAGAGAGAGGAGAGGAGAAGAGCACGTGCTTGACGAGAAGTAAACACGCACGAAGGTGAGGAAGAAGAAAAGTATTTTCGATTTCAATTTTTGTTCTAGTTTCGCACGAAAAGTATTTTTGGTTTTTGATTTGATGTGTGATTAACGATTTTAATTATGGATTAGTATCGTTTACGCCATGTTATGTATATATGTTTTTATTTTATTTTATTTTATTTTATTTTATACATGAGATTGATCAAATGCTGATATCATCGTATATTTTTGCGTACCTAAATTAAAATTGGTATATTAAGACAATAAATAAATTAATAAATATTTATAATTTATTATTAAAGATTTTTTAATATAGTTAAAATTAAAATATTTAATAAAAAATATATAATATCATTTAAAAAAATAATCATAATTTAAAAATATGTAGAAATTGATATTTTATTTATAATATTAAAATAATAATAATAATCAAATCCATAAGTATAATTTTAAATTAATTTTAGAATTATAAAAATAAATTAAAAATGTGATTTATTTTCTTTTATAAATTTTAAAAATTAATATAATAGTAATCTGAATTTTTTTAAAACGTAAAAACATTTAAAATATTTTAAATATATATTATTATAAATTTATTTTTTATTTTATTTATTTTAATAAGTTAAAACATTATAATATAATATGTGGAATGCATAAACCTTAAAATAAAAATAATACTAGTAATAATAATAATTTAAAAAATATTCTTTATATCTCCTTCTTACTATAAGTATATGAATTTATTTTTTATTAATTAAAATAATTTATTAAAAATTAAAATAATAAATATGGGAATGAATTAATTAATAATATCACTAAATAATTTATTAAATAAAAATAAATGTTCATTGTATGATAGGTGGCAGAACAAGAGAGGATGGGTGATATAATAAAAACAGCATAAAGTGGTTGTCATTAATTTAAACTTAATTTGGCATAATGATTTGTGCTTAGTTGTTGTTAGTACAATTTTGAAAATTGTTATTTCTAGATTTAATCAAGTTTAACCCTTTTATAGAAATTGATCCATACATTAATCACCATTGCTTGCTACTGCTATGCTAATACATGTCTTATCCCTCTATTAATCATACATTCATGTGGCAGGCACGTGCTAGTTGTACCATAACCATCTTCTAATTCAACATCATTATATAACAAGGAACATCATGATTTTCTTTTTTAATAATATTTTTTTTATATCATTTTATATAAATATTAATTTTATTATTTTTTTATCATATAGTAATATATAACGATTTAATTCATATTTATAAAAATAAATATTCAATAATAATATTTAATACTAATAAAATATAAATTAAATTATTGCCACAATGGTTTAAATATGGAAGAGGTAAGCATTTAGACTTATTTGAATATAGTCTTCTTCATGAAGAAGAATCGGATCGTATTAATAGTAGCAAAATCACTTGGGAGTGGACCACGATTAGTCTAATTAAATTGACACACCACCTTAAAATGATTGGATTATCCAATGTGATTATCTCTTCATTATGATTATTCTGAAATTGATGGATTTTTATGCTTGTCGGATTTCATAATGATGAATACAGAGACCGAAACTAGATATACATATGTGGAAGATATTAAATCCTTAATTCTGTGATAATTATACTTATCACCATCCAAATAGTATGAAAATAACACGAAGCAATGAATGTAGAACACCTTAAACTATATTATAATACATGATTGGCTTTTTAAATTTATGATTTGACATGAGAGTCATAATCACTACATATCTATATCTAAAATATGGTTTAGGGGGAGTAAATTATATGTCAACAAATACAGCCAATGCATATATTATTGAAATGGTTGAATAAATTTTAAGAAACAAAATTTAATAATTTCGTCATATGCATAACTTCATTATTCACATTAAGTCAAGAGTTCCTTGCAAGGCAAGGAGAGAAAACAAGTCATCACAATAATGCAAGCAGGTAATCACAAGAAACATTAAAAATACCAAAAATGAAATTAAATGATAACTCTTTCACATAAACTGAGCTGAAAAACACAATTAATTCATAGTGTTTCAATTGACTTGATCAGTTACATTCCGAATCAAGGACACACTCAGCTAAAGGCACACCACCCTCAGTCATGTAGGGTACCCAAAATATCCTCGTCCCTAAACAAATGAAACCTGCACCAATGCAACCAAATTTCAACACTATAACTATAACAGCTCACTATACAAACTTAAGCATGTTCTTAGGTCATCTCCAATTGAAGTTTGAATCCGCATAGATATTCATATAATAATGCCCAAAGTATAAGGTTTGAAGGTGGTGTTGGAGATGACCTTAGAAACACATAAAAGAGAGTTAACAGTTCTAAGACATCAAAGGTTTGAAGCTCAATCTTTAACTAACATTGCTCATTATGCATGTCAATTGACAGAAACTCACTTGAAAGATAACAAAATAGCTTAGATAGGGTTGCTGATAACTTCTACAATAGCACATTATAATTGGGTGCTATTGTGAAAAGAAAACATTGGCTTTAATACTTATATGAACAAAACCCGATTTCAAGCACAACTTGCAACAATTTGCACTAAGAACATGCACGATACAGTGACACACACTTGATGAATCCATTTATAACATTATAATTACTTTTTCTTCCTCCTACTTGAAACCCTTTATGTGTCCTAAGAATTCAGGAACTAATTGAATCTTTAAATTAACTAAATTCAAGGAGTATAAGGGAAAAGGAGAAAAATGAAGTACTTTTTTTTTCCCCTAACAGTATAGAGGGCAGAGCTGCAAGTCAAATAGTAGTATTATTCCAGTAGCATAGCTCAAAGTAGAATTTTGAAAACATATACCAATAAGGAGAAAGGTAAGCCTGTAAATTTTTCAAGTTAACTTTCATGCGAATTAATAAAATAATATCTAATAAATACAAATAAGGACAATTAATCAATGTCGCTTATCCAAGTAAATGTATTTATTATTTTAATAATCCGCATCAAAGTTTGCATGATAAAATTCACATACCAATTCTCAATAGTAAATAGAGTTTCATTAACGAGTGCCAAGCTTCAACTTTAGATAATTCATCCAAGATGAAAACACCTAATGTAGTTAATGCTTAACAATTGCCTCCATGGCACTCCTAAACAAACCCTAGCAGGTATAAGGTATTTCTCATTCTATTTAAGATAGCAATTTCCAAAATACTGAAAATTCTAAATGCTCAACTTTAGTAACATCAACATGTATAGCAGTTAAGATTTTTTTCAAAAAGACTTCAATTTTTCAGATGGACCTTAATTCTTAGTTTTTCAACTTCCACTAACTATACAGGTTAAGAAATTAACTTATCTGACGTCCGCTGATCAAACATCAGCAGCTCAACAACCTATTCCCCTACAATATATTTATCATGCTCTAACTTAACTTCTTTCAAATTCTTAATTACTAACGGAATTCAACCTATAGCAACAACAAATCTCAAAGTGCATGAAATAAGTAGTCTCTACAGCATTTCTCAATAGCAAACATACCAAATTTCATAGTCCAGTCAACCATTTCCAAAATACCTAAAATATTCTAAAGAGAAACTGAATTTTAACTTCAATAGAATCAACATTCAAACTCTATGACTATATTTCTTTTTCTTCTTAACATGAATTACTCTAATTCACATTAGTTCTTAATACCTCAACTTCAAGTAACTAACTATGCATATTCAGCAATTCAATATCCAATGTCCAACAACGAATCAATGCACATTCAAAACCTACTTATTATTCACACGTAACTATTCTAAGCTAATCTCCACAGAATTACTTATCTCAACTGAAATAGACCTAAAAAAAAGTAGAAAAAGAAACATACTCTTTATCATCAAGCTTAATTGTAGTGCCTCCATACTCAGGCAAAAGCACTGTATCGCCTTCCTTAACAGCAACCGGAACCGTCTTCCCTTCCGAATCACGTAGTCCCGGTCCAACAGCAATGACTTTCCCAGAGTTCAGCTGCTCACCACGTCAAATCTAAAACTCAATCACAAGCGTCAACCGATATAACAATTTAAGCAATCGAGAGACAGGAAAAGAGAGATTGGAGATTCGAGATTCAATCTACCTTGTTAGCTTTCTCAGGAAGAAGAATACCACCACTGGTCTTAGAAGGAGGGACGATCTTCTCGATGAGTACGCGATTCAAAGTAGGAATCAAACGCTTCGCCATTTCTGAGATTGGAAATGAAATGGAGGAGGAGAACGGAGTAGAGTGGGGGAGGCTGTAGGATTGTATATTGAAGCAAGCTCAGTTCTGGATAGTAGTAGAAGCTTCTAGGCCCTAGGGTTTTGCAGTCAGGGTTTAGGGTTTTAGATTTTTAAATTTTCGAAAAACAAAAAAATAAAAAATAAAAAATAAAAAATGTTCTCTAAAGCACTTGTGGGCTCACTCGGCCCAAAGCTTTAGGCCTAATGCATTCTAGTTCCTGGGGTTATGTTCGGATATATAGAAGGAGCCCATTATCATTATCATTATCATTAATTACTATATCAAAAGTTTAAATTTTTACTAAATCTAAATCATTTATAAGTTACTATCTGTAATAATAATCAGAATTTTAAATTTATCAAAATAAATTAAAATTAATAAATCGTGGGTCATCACGAATCTGTTTAACTTATAATATATGACTATTAAACGAATTATAAAATTTCAACACGAACATAATCATAATATAATTAGTAATTGGATTATTATACAATTCGACATACCAATTATATTAATCCAATTACTAAACAGATTGATATGAGTTTATTTAATAAAATTTAATTTATTCATAAATAAAATATCAAAAAGTAAAATTACATATATAATAAAAATATACAGAATCACCATACAATTATAGTGTATTTTAATATGCTCACGATGGATGTATTCATCCCTAAAATAGACCTCGATAATACATTATTTACTCCAATTTTTAAAATTTAATAATACTTCACTCATTAAATTCAATCAAACCAAAATTTTATATTATTTATTCGTATTTTTAAATTTATTTATATATAAAAAAAATACGTTATATATATAAAGATGATTATCTAACACCACGACCACACATAAAGTAACATCAGCAAAAGAAAAACAAAACCAAAGACACTATTGCGTGATTGGCAATGGCTTGAGTTTCAACTTCAAAGCAACGGAATGGACCCTAAATAATAATATTTTGTCTTTATGTTATGTTCCCGATGCAATGCGATGCAAATGAACAAGACTTCCACTGAGTGATCCTTATCATCTGTGGCTGATGATTTATAGAAGAGCAAGCTCTGTCTGTCTATATCCATCTTCACATGCACTGTCTCTCTCCACCGTCAAAAATGTCACACCACTCACTCACTCACTCACTCACGCCTCAAAGTTCTATTCTTTCAAGACATGCACTTGCTTTGCATGAGGAGAAAAAAACACACAACCAAATTCTAATCAATTTCAACAATTTGTACCCTAACATGGATGATATCAAATCTAAGTACACAAATATGTGTTGACTCAGTCTCAGACTCTAATCTAATACAGACCATACCATATTTGTATATTTACGTGGAGCAGAGGAGCGTTGACAGAGAACCACCACAACAACCCATTATTTATCATGACATTATTATTTTGCCGACCCATTTCGTCTTGGATTGAAAAGTTGAATTTTCGTATATTCTGTAGGACCACAACAATGCAATGCAATGGAGTCCCCCCTCCACATTGAATGTTGCACATTCTTTTTCCGCTTATTGAATATTCTAGATGGCCCTACTGAATATTTTATATATCTATGGGTTTTTAATTATTATTCATCTAAACGGCCCTACGGAATATTATATATATATATATAGTTTTTAATTATTATTCATCTATACTAGTATTGATTATTTTTTTCATAATTATTTTTTAATTATTTTTTAAATTAAGTTAACTGTATTTTAATTTTTTATGTTTAGAGTATATTTGGTATTAGGCTTTTTAATTAGCTGATAAAACAGCGTTTTAAAGCATTAGAACATCTCCAATGGTTTAGTGAATTGAGACATATGTGGCATGGTAAATAGAGGGTGTAGATAATGATGTGTCAAAAATAATAGTTCTGGAGAAAAGAAAATAAAAATAGCTCACAGTGGTTATTGTTTATTTGGATTTTCCTAATTTATAATCAATTAGAATTAATTTTTTATTTCCTTTTTAATTTATAATTTAAATAAAAATATGGTAATTTCAATTTTAAAATATTAAAATTGTTGATTGACACCGTCAACTAGGACGTGGAAAATAAAAGTTTTACTCCACACCCTCTATTATTTTTCCTGCCACATCACCCGAACATTGTAAATTCACATCGCCATTGGAGTGGATTTTTTAAATAAAAAATCCAGAATATCCACGTGGATGTGCAAACCAATAGATCCATATTCCACTGGAGATGCTCTTAGTAGCTATCAGTTAAATTAAATTTTAAATTAACTGATGGATTGGAAATTTGGTATTAGTTTTAGTTTTTGAATTAGTTTTTAAATATAAAATTACTAAAATTTATTATATATATAAATATAATTTAAAAAATAATAATGTAATTAATTATTAAATAAAAATTAATAAAGTAAATTATTATTAGCGTTTGGGTTAAAAGATATTTTTGATAGTTTTTTTAAACTCTAATTGAACGCTAAACGCTATTTGAAACAGTACCAGGTACGTATTTTCTGGAAAAACTAATATACAATCTAAGTATTGAAATTTTTTTTCCAAACACCCTTATAATTAATTGATTAAATTAGCCATTTGTGAAATTAAGTGTTAAATTGAAAATTATAATTAATTTTAAAAACTCAATGCTTTTATATTTTATGAATAAAATATTGATTATTATTTAAATTATATATGTGATTTTTAATTAAAAATAAAATAAATAGTTTATACCTTTATAATAATTATCTATTAGGTCTCACGCATATTCTGAAATATTAAAATATTGATAAATTATTTTTTTCACTCTGAAATTAAAATTTTAATATTAATTTTTGTAACCTCTTAAAACTCTCTTAAAAATAAGTGTGTTTGGAAAAAAAAATTTAATTAAATTTTAAATTAGCGTTTAGATTATTGGATAGCGTTTGAATTATTTTAGGTGTTTAACATTCAACTATATAACAGTTTAGAGTTTCAGTTAGATTTTACAATAGCGTTTGAAAACGTTATTTCAACTAACGTTTTCACAAAACGCTATTTTAAAAATACCTCATAACCATTACTATTCCAACATTCTCTCTCCTCTTGTTTTCTCTTAATTTTTACCTTTATTCCACCAATATTATTTTAATTGTTTTTCATTGTTTCGGTAAGTTCAACTTCATTCTCTCAATCTTTCATCTTTATAAATTATTTAAATATATATATATATATATATATCAATCTCACGATGTGTATATTATTATTTGTCTCAGATACAGTGTCACAGATAAATTAAAACTAGAAGAAATCTTATTAGATTCTGCTTTAAAAGTTTTTTTTTTTTTTACTATCTTAATCTTTTAATTGATTTGACATTTTTTATCTATTTAAAAATTAATTTTTTATGTTTGATTATTAATTACAATAAATTTTAACCAAAATATTAATGGCAATATATACTTTTTTTCAAGAGGATGATTGGGAAGATTCACTACCAATACCTATCATTCAATAAAAAAAAAATCAAAATACTTTTATTTATTTTTATAGTTTTTATACCTAATATCTTTTTGATAATTTTATATTTTAACCGCTAATTTAAAAGTTAAATGTGATATCAAACCCCATGTAACAATTAACCTCACAGCTAATTTAAAAATTAATATAACAACTTACCATTACAAACTAATTAAAAATCTAATTTAAAAGTTGATGTAAAACATACTCTAAACATATTTGCCCCAAATATGAATATTAGAGTTTTTGACTTATTTGGGCATGTTTGGAAAATTTAGATAAATGATTAATTATGTTGACAATTGAATTGAATAAGTCAAACCACATATTCATAAATAGCATGATATATTGTATTAGTGGTGACTATTGATTACAAAATAAGATTCTTTATTAGATCAATAATCCAATTAGATAGACGAGCACGTCTTCACTAGCCATCTTTGCTTTTGTAGAATTTTAGGTGCATGTCTTCATCAATGATACTGCAAAAAGAATGTTGTGTGAATCATTATATTTACATTCACAGTCAAATGCACTTCCACTCTATACTTCCATTTCAATAATTGGTTTGTTTTGCTTTCATTGAATCATGAATATAAATCAAAATCGAACTTAATATATCTACAATTTCAAAGTCCTACATCCACACATTTGTCATATTCATCATTACTATATTGAATAATATTGCTCTTATAACTAAAGTCAAAATTTATCATTGAGTATCAGAAAGTTCTTTGTTTCATATATTTATATTTTTCTCTAAGTTGTTATAAATGTACCGGTGGTACCCATTAGACCCAAATTAGAAAGAAAAAAAAGTTTCAAATTCGAAATAAAATTTGATGGTTCAGTTCAACTCGGCGTATTTTTTTATTGATCACTCTTAAAGTTTATAAGGTTTCTCAATCCAAATAAGTAGTAGCTAGGATTAGGTCTAATTGTCCGTATGAACTAACCAAACAAACATTTGATCCAGTTTTCTTAAATTTCGGATTTTATAAAGAATCTGACCGTAATATCTTCACTTCTCATAATAACCACACCAAACTGTCTATAAATTGCTAATTCAGAATCATTATAAAAAATTGACCCCTCTTTTATAGAATGCACTAAAAAATAACACTCTGAACTCCAATATTACTCATACAATCCACTATTTCACCAATCTTATCTTAATTTTCTCTTTTATTTAAAGGATCATGTTGACGCTAGTACCTACGCAAACACTATGCTAATGTTTTATAGAATTCATATTTATTTTTTTAACTTTCACAGGATATTTTATTTGAAAGATATTATAAATTTTTTTAACAGGTAAATGAAATTTTAGTGCGGTTATAATCATAAATCCTACACAAAATTCAATTTTTATAATCTTAATATTTTTATATAATAGACACATGCAAGGTTTGACTATATATAAATCATAATCTCAAATAGCTTTTATTTTCAACATAGATTTTATGATTATTTATATTTTTGGAAAGGTTTATTGTTTCTGTTTTAAAATCTATATACATAAAACTTAAATTGTGTAAAATATTCGAGTGTCACAAATTTGCTTCTTTCATAAAGTTCCTTTTTTATATTGTTTTTATTTGACTAAACAAAAGTCAACTAGGAATGATGAAAATTGAAAATACTCAAAGTAGGATTAAACTAGAGAAGATTCAATACTCCATCTACACCAAGCATACCAAGTAACATAGAAACTAACTCTATTATTTTGTTAACAAAAATAAAATCTTCATGCTAGCAACATGATAATTGAATGACCTCAAAGCATTTATCTGTTATAAAGTTTGGCAATCGAAATATGAACAATTAGGTGAGCGTGCCGGAGTGGTTATCGGGCATGACTAGAAATCATGTGGGCTCTGCCCGCGCAGGTTCGAATCCTGCCGCTCACGGTTGTAGATTTATTTTTATTTTTAATTATGTATTATTTTTACTAGTTGGTACACCTCTTTGTGAAGTATAACCATTCCATTTTTTTAAATAATTAAACAAATGCCAAAAGTGCTTATTAGGCCTGGTAATCAAATTGAAAATCTTCCCCACAAATAAATAAATTAATTAAAAAATAATAAAAATCTATACTTTGTTGTGAAATAAAAATAAAATGGGGTAGAAGAAAACAATTTAATATTAACCAGAAATAAATTCGGATCAGAAAGTTAACCTGGTAATTCTTGGATTGGATGCTTCTTGTAATATTATAGATAATAGACGAAGAATAGATATTAATACAATAGCAGAGAGAGACAAGTAAAAGAATCAAAATCTCTGATCTCTCTATATTCATGTTACATGTATATATAGTAACATTTAGTGGACACGTGTTGGACATGCATATAAGCAAATATGCATGCTTGCCATTTGGAATGTAAACATAGAAGTGGAATCCACCACATGCTATGATTCTCAACACTCCCCCTTGGATTCCACCCTTTGACTGCCTCGTTAAAACCTTGCCAGAAAAACCCAGTGGGACAAAAACTGGACGAAGGAAAAAGAGTACAGTTGTGGAATCCAATTACAAAAACTCCCCCTGATGATTACACCCATAATCTAATCTACTAATCTGGAGAGCTTTCGCATTCCGATCTCGTAAACGAGCTTTTCGAATGTTGATGTCGGTAACGATTTCGTTAGTAGATCGGCTAGATTATTACAGGATCTGATTTGCTTCACATCGATTTGACCCGTATTCTGAAGCTCGTGGGTGTAGAAGAATTTTGGGGAAATGTGCTTGGTTCGATCTCCTTTGATGTAACCTCCCCGAACTTGGGCGATGCATGCAGCATTATCTTCAAAAATGACAGTTGGCCCATTCGTAGTTTCGGAGATACCACATGAATTCTGGATATGTTGGATCATTGATCTCAACCAAATACACTCTCGACTGGTTCATGTAATGCCAATATTTCAGCATGATTCGAGGACGTGGCTACTAAAGTTTGTTTCGTAGATCTCCAGGAGATCGCAGTACCATTATACGTAAAAATATAGCCAGTTTGAGAACGTCCTTTATGCGGATCCGAAAGGTATCCAGCATCGGCATAACCAGTCAAACCCAGAAATTTATCAGAATTCGTATAAAATAATCCCAAATCTTTCGTACCCTTCAGGTAACGCAAAATATGTTTGATTCCATTCCAATGACGACGGGTTGGTGCAGAACTATATCTCGCTAATAAATTTACAGCAAACGAGATATCTGGTCTCATACATTGAGCCAAATATAACAACGCACCGATTGCACTCAGATATGGTACTTCAGGACCAAGTAATTGTTCGTCATCATCCTTCGGTCGGAATGGATCCTTTTTGGGATCAAGTGTTCTTACAACCATGGGTGTACTCAATGGATGGGCATTATCCATATTAAACCTTTTTAGGACTTTTTCAATGTATGCTGATTGATAAACCAATATCCCATTTGGTTTATGTTCAATTTCCAGACCAAGACAATATTTCGTTTTTCCCAAATCTTTCATTTCAAACTCCTTTTTCAGATATTCAGCAGTTTGTTGGATCTCTTCTGGAGTTCCAATGATATTCATATCATCCACATAAACTGCTATAATTGCAAACCAGACCCTGATCTCTTAATGAAGATACATGGACATATCATATTATTCTGGTATCCTTCCTTAACCAAATACTCGCTCAGGCGGTTATACCACATTCTCCCAGATTGTTTCAATCCATACAGGGATTTTTGTAACTTTATGGAATACAAGTTTCGAGATTTTGATCGATAGGATTCAGGTAATTTCAGTCCTTCTGGGAGCTTCATGTAAATATCAGAATCAAGTGATCCATACAGATACGCAGTAACTACATCCATTAAACACATTTCCAGTTTTTCAGCAACTGTAAGACTTAACAGAAATCGAAATGTAATTGTATCCATGACTGGGGAATACGTTTCATCGTAATCAATTCCAGGTCTTTGTGAGAAACCTTGAGCAACCAAACGTGCTTTGTATCTCACAATTTCATTTCTTTCGTTTCGTTTCCGAACGATACCCATTTGTAACCAACTGGTTGAACATCTTCAGGTGTTTGAACTATGGGTCCAAAAACTTTCCGTTTATTCAACGAATTTAATTCTGCCTGGATTGCTTCTTCCCATTTTTTTCCAGTCATGCCTATTTTTACATTCTTGGATATCACGTGGCTCATAATCATCATATGAAATACTAACTGCCACTGAATATGAAAACAAATCATCAACAATTGTTTCATTTCGATTCCAAGTCTCTTGGATGAAGTCTATGGAAATTTCTTCATTTTTTGATTCTGGTATTCCTGTATTATTTTCTCCTTCTGGGAGGCTATTTTCAGGAATCTCATCAACTTTTGGGATTTCATTTGATGTGGTTTTAGGATCCAGATCATTTTTATTCCTTTTTCTTGGAACTGTATCTTTTGAACCAAGGGGTCTACCACGCTTCTGGCGAGGGATAGGAGTTTCATTTGCTATTGTCTTTTGAGATTGTCCTTCTGGGACAATTACCCTTGCTGGTACATTAGCAGCTTCAATATAAGACTTGGTTATTTTCGAAGTATCATTGAATGCATCAGGCATTCGATTAGCTATCATTTGTAAATGTAGGATCCTTTGAACTTCGAGTTCACATTGTGGGGTACGTGGATCCATATGCGCCAAATTTGGAACCTTCCAGGTTAATTCAGATTTCTCTTCTGGAGAATTATTTCCTTTTCCAAGCAATGGAAAATTACTTTCATCAAAATGACAGTCAGCGAATCTAGCTGTAAATAAATCTCCTGTCATTGGTTCCAAATATCTGATAATTGATGGGGAATCAAAACCCACATAAATTCCTAAACGTCTTTGGGGCCCCATTTTCGTTCTTTTAGTTGGGGTAATGGGTACATATACAGCACACCCAAATGTTCTCAAATGTGAGACGTTAGGAGGATTCCCAGATACCAATTGTAATGGGGAATATTGATTATAAGCAGTTGGACGGATACGAATCAAAACTGCAGCATGCAATATAGCATGTCCCCAAACAGTTACTGGTAATTTCGAGCGCATTAACAATGTTCGCGCAATTAATTGAAGGCGCTTAATTAATGATTCAGCTAATCCATTTTGGGTATGAACATGCGGAACTGGATGTTCAATATCAATCCCAGATACTTGACAATATTCATCAAATGCTTTCGACGTAAATTCTCCAGCATTATCAAGTCTTATACTCTTAATATGGTAATCTGGAAAATGAGCTCGTAATCGAGTAATCTGTGCTAGCAACTTTGCAAAAGCAACATTACGAGTGGATAACAAGCATACATGGGACCATCTTGCAGATGCGTCTATCAATACCATAAAGTAGCGAAATGGTCCACTAGGTGGATGAATGGGTCCACATATATCTCCTTGAATTCTCTGTAAAAACGATGGAGATTCAAAACCTACTTTCGTAAACGATGGTTTCGTTATCAATTTTTCTTGGGAACATGGGATACACAGGTCCCTATCATTCAGTAGGATTTTATAATTTCTCAGTGGATGCCCCTCTGAATTCGCTATTATTCTTCGCATCATTGTGGATCCCGGATGCCCAAATCTATCATGCCAAAGCTGGAATATTCTGGGATCAGAGAACTTCTGGTTCTCAAAAACATGTGTTTCAACATGCCTGATGGTTGTATAATATAATCCAGATGATGAAATGGGTAATTTTTCAACTACAAGCTTCTGGCCTGATTTGTTCGAAATAAGACACAAATATTCAACACCCTTTTCATCAACTGTTTCGATGTGATAATCATTCATTCGTATATCTTTGAAACTGAGTAAATTTCTTCTGGATTTGCGAGAGTATAATGCGTTTTCGATTTCCAATTCAGTGTTATTTGGTAACACAATTGAAGCTCTTCCGGAGCCTTCGATAAGATCTACTGGACCTGATATGGTATTCACTTTAACTTGAATTGGAATCAATTCCAGAAAATATTTTCTATCTCTCAAAATCGTATGGGTTGTAGCACTATCGGCTAAACAGACATCCCCATGTGAAGCCATTTCTTGATTTGAATTCATGACTTCAATAAAATAACACACAAAATTAGTTGAATGGAAATGTAATATCTTTCATTAATATTTACAAATATTTACAACCAAAATCAAAATTACATTCCACTCTCTGTACATTCCAAAATGAGAAAACACATTCACTTGTAATTAACAGTCCCATCACCAATCAGGTGATCTATCTTCCCATCAGGATCTTCAAAGAAATCGGCAGTTTCCAGATTTGATATGTCGACAGGACCAGTATAACCATCGCCAAAAACATCAGCCATATTTGTTTCATTATTCTTTTCCTTTTCTTGTTCGCGCCTCAACTTCTGGTAAGCTTCAACTACATGCTTGGAAGCGCGACAAGTTCTCGAAAAACAAGTGGGGGAACCACATCTATAATATGGACCACGATTAAACTTCGGTGGTTCCATAACTTCTTTCCCTTTACTGGAACTAGCATTATTATTATTCCACTTCTGGGGAGCATTTGGATTATGATATGGATGTCCATAATCCCTGTTACGACCACGTCCATGGCCATTTCCAGAACCTCTACCACCTCGACCATTACCATTACCATTTCCATAATTATTCCAACGCTCAGAATTACGGCCACAACCACGGCCACGACCACGACCACGGTAACCACGACCACGGCCTGGATTTTCATTATAATATGCATTCACTTCTGGGAATGCTTGGGTGCCAACCGGGCGTCTTTCACTGTTTTTCAGCAACAGTTGGTTGTGTCTTTCAGCAAGATCTAATGAACCAATCAAGTCATCATATTTCACAAATTTCTTTTCACGATACTGCTGATGTAAAATAGTCTGAGAAGGATGGAAAGTGGTAAATGTCTTTTCCAACATATCATGGTCTGTTTTTGTTTCCCCACACATTTTCAATTTGTTTACAATCATGTACATGGCGGAGTTATACTCGCTTACACCTTTAAAATCTTGGAACCTTAAATTGGCCCACTCATCACGTGCTTCAGGCAACATGATTTCTTTTTGGCGATCATATCTGGATTTCAAAGCTACCCAAAGATCTGCAGGATCTTTTATATTCATATACTGATTTTTGAGATCCTTAACCAGATGTGTTTTAATTATATACATGGCTTTACATTTCTCAACCTCAGTTGTTTGCACCTCTTTATTGAGGGTCCCAAATAATTCTTTGGTTTTCAATATTAATTCGCAATCATCACACCATTTCATATAGTTTCTCCCAGAAACTTCCAGCTCGTCAAATTTCAGATTTTTCATTTTCTGCAAAATAAGAACACATTCTTTTAGATTTCCAGATTTCCAGAATTCAATTTCAAAAATTCAATTATTCAGCTCGGGTGAATAATATTATCATTTCAAACTTTCCAGATCCACCATTTATTCAACTCAGGTGAATAATGGTATTTTTCCAAAAACTTCCAAAATTTCCCAGAACACGTAAAGGAAAGAAAACATCATCACCAGACACTTTCTGATCTGGAAGATCCGGCAAAGCGGCAACCAGAGAGCATACTCGTGCTGATAACGTGTTGTGAAATAAAAATAGAATGGGGTAGAAGAAAACAATTTAATATTAACCAGAAATAAATTCGGATCAGAAAGTTAACCTGGTAATTCTTGGTAATTCTTGGATTGGATGCTTATTGTAATATTATAGATAATAGAAGAAGAATAGATATTAATACAATAACAGAGAGAGACAAGTAAAAGAATCAAAATCTCTGATCTCTCTATATTCATGTTACATGTATATATAGTAACATTTAGTGGACACGTGTTGGACATGCATATAAGCAAATATGCATGCTTGCCATTTGGAATGTAAACATAGAAGTGGAATCCACCACATGCTATGATTCTCAACATACTTGACTATTATGGTCTCAAAGCAATCTATAATTTATGGTAGATATATATCAAATCCAATGTGTGCCCTTGAATGGGGTGCAATACTAAAAAAAAAAAATAATAATAAAAAAATTATCATTTCACTATTTTATTAAAAGGTAATATTATCTTATATTTCTAATTCTGTTTAAAATTTTAAAATATTTATAAACTAATTTTAAAATATTTATTAAATAGTATATGAGTGAGAATTATATATATATATATCATTAATAGATTTTTTTGTCAATTTAATTTATAAATTACAATTTTTAAAATAAATTTACCAATATTTTAATTTAATTTAAAGTTAACAAGTTTGTGAAATATTTAATAATTATTTTTGTATAAATATATTATTAAAAAAATTTATAAAAAATTATTAATACCAATAGTACTGTAATAGAAATTAAAACTAAAATTCAATTTTATTCTCTATGAAATTTTAATTTAAATATAACATCATTTATTTTTAATCATCTAGATTTTTTAAAATAAACTAATTTAAAAATAATAAATAAAGATGAATTATTATATATTACAAGATAATCCTTAGAAGTATATAATAATAATAATTTAAATCATTTTAATCATTAATAAGTTCACAGTTAATTAAATTATATATGAAAAAAAAAAAAAGAAAAAGTCAAATGATATTATCATGCTATTCTAACTTTGATAAATGTGTCCCATGAGTACTACTGTCTCATTAATCCCAATGAGATAATAAAGTATTTCTCTAACTTTATGTCTTATTTCGATTTAAATTAATCATTACATTCTCTTTTACTTTTGTTCATATCTCTCCATCATTCATGCAAAAAGTTTACATTTTATATTTTTTATCGTGAATTTTAAAACATAAAAAGTTCAATTACTAAAAAGAAAAAGAAGAAAAGATGTAATTGAAAAATATGTATGAAGAACTTTTAAGACCATAAATTGGAAGCTTATCTGTTGACTGTTATTTGTTATGGACACGTTGCATGGATAATGTTGGGACATTATCTATTTGACACATTGAATTAAACACGTGTGGTACTAGATCCACTTTTGATTATCACAGATGTTAAAACTTTTTCAATATTCTTTTTACTGTTCTATTTCCTTGAGATTATAGATAGGTTGAAGGTGGATTGTTTTGTTTTTTAACATTATTTATTTTAAAATTTTAATTTGATAATAGTTAGATGATGGGATTGATTGCATTGAAATATTTAAATAATTTAAATTAATTAAGTTCAATCAGAAATTGTTATAATTATATTTATTGATCATTTAGAATTTATTATTCTTCCAAAAAAAAAAATCGTAGGAAGAACAATATAACTAGAATTTATATTGTTCCAACAATTGGCTATTTAATTTTTTTTTGACGTAATTTAGATAGTTCGGTCACTAAAATTTTATGAATTATAATAAATAAAAGATAAAAGTTACAGTGTATAGATACATTAATAAAAACTTTATTTTATATTTTAAAATAGTAATTATTGTATTAACATATTTCATTGCCTAATTTATTTTTTCATTTTAATTATTATTTTTAGATGAAACTTAAAAATATGTATTTTAAATAAATTCTACACATATTTATTTAATACATAAACTATATCATTAAATTTTATTTATTAAATTTTGACTTGATTGTTCGTGAATGCGAAACCATTTAATGTTTACCTGGACATGGCAGAATAATAATTAGGGAATTGTGGGAAACCATTTTCATTCACATTTTGTTTTCAATTAACTGCTATAATTGCTATAATTTATAATATTACAAATTAATATATATATATGCATTAAATATTATAAATAGTTAATTATTATACGTAGTCAATTTTGAAATTTAGCTCATTCTAGTATGCAATTAGTTTATTGAACCTTCTAAGACTTGTTCACTCAAAAAGAAATTAATTATAGCTTAAATCATATTACTTGCATTATTGATTAATATTTTAATCTACATATCATATATAAGATAATGACAAATTCATTAATATCTCATTAACATATACTTATAACATTACAATTACTTATTGAATGATTTATTTTCCATATATAGAATTTAAGAATATAGAGATGTTGAGTAGGGAATTGAAACACTTTTATTATTTTTTTTAATTAATAAAAATTGAAATGATTCCATAAATTATAATATCACATTCCAAAACCATGATGAGTAAATCATTTTCGAATGAAAAATCTCGAGAATAAGAATATTGGGCATTGAATAAGTAAATTGAAAAATGTGTTGAAAATCCAAAGACAACTTAGTTTTGTGACACATAAGAGCAATGTGTTTGCATTTGGTTCAACACATTCTCTTTTCAATTTAATTAGACCGAATTGTCTTTTTGGGTATACTCTACGCTATCTTATTGAAAATCAATAATTAGTAGTCAAATGATATATCCAAAAATTACATAGAATTATATTTGTCATCATATCATATTCATATTTATATGTTATTTTAAAACTTATATATTTTACCATTTTAATTGTTTTTATAAATAATGTATATTAGTAATTTTAATTTTAATTTTAATTTCATCTCTATAGTATAAAATTAAAAATGGAGATTTAAAAATATAAATAAATTATTTAAAAACTACATATTTTAATAAGTGAATAAATATATAAATTTGATTATATAAAATTAAGTATTTTCATATATATACTAGTGCATATTGGTATTAAAAATATTAACTATATATATATATATATATATATTTACTTTCTAACATTTTGATTTTTAAATTTAATTTAGTTTTATAAAATTTTTAAATATTTTTAGACATTAAAAATGTAGATTTGAAAGAATCTTATAATTGAAAATGGATTTATAAAAACCATATATATTATATTATATTATATTATATTATATTATATTTATATAGTAACAAATAAACTCGAAAAAAAATCAATAAAAACATATTAATTTTGAAATCATATAAAATTAACATAAATCCTAAAAACAATTATTTCTACTATTCTAAAAAATTCAAAATAAATTTACTTTTTTAATCTAAACTCCAAACACAAAATTAATCATGAAGTAAATTTTTATTTAATTTTTTGAAAAAAACCATTAAATGTTAAGTAAATTTTTATATTTTTTTTAATTGTTTTTTAAAAAGCATTAATTATGAAATTACCTTTCTTGGATAAATGTAAAAGAATATCCCTCAAAATATACCCTTCCTCTGCCAAATGCCTAAATTAGATTACAAGTCCCAACCATCTCTTCTTTATTGCACATTCATTCATTCAATTTCAAACCAAACTCTACACCCAATTCTCATTTCACCAGTCAACCAAATTAGACCAAAACATGTCACTTTTTCCTTTACCACAATAAGAACAAAAAAAAAACCAAGTGGCTTCATTTCAATTCAAATTCAATCACTAATCTTGTCCATTTGTGAATTCCCTTTCCTCATTATAAAAAGCAGCAAAATAGGTACATACATGTTAAGTGTCTCTCAATAAACCAAAAAACAATGAACCCTCCTCTCCAAACCTTTGAAGCTTCAACAATGGAGGTTCATCAAGTGGTCTCACCACCAAAGAAATCAACACTACAGAAGCTGAAAACCAAATTGAAGGAGACATTTTTCCCTGATGACCCATTGCGCCAATTCAAAAACCAATCTTGGAAATCAAAAATTGTTCTTTTAGCTCAATATGTGTTCCCTATACTTGAATGGGGTCCAAATTATAGCTTCCAGGTTTTTAAATCTGATGTTGTGTCTGGTCTCACTATTGCCAGTTTGGCTATTCCTCAGGGGATTAGCTATGCCAAGCTTGCCAATCTCCCTCCTATTGTTGGACTATGTGAGTTGAAGTCAGACCAATTGAAGTCAAAGTGGAGTTATGTGTTGTTTGGTTTGATTGAGTTGGTGTTTTTTTTTTTTTTTTTTTTTTTTTTTGCAGATTCAAGCTTTGTGCCTCCTTTGGTTTATGCTGTTTTGGGAAGCTCTAGAGATTTGGCTGTTGGTCCTGTTTCTATTGCTTCGCTTATAATGGGGTCAATGTTGAGACAAGAAGTGTCACCTGTTAAAGAGACTTACTTGTTTCTTCAACTTGCTCTCACTTCTACTTTCTTTGCTGGGATTTTTCAGGCTTCTCTTGGTTTCTTAAGGTCAGTGCCTGTTTGGTTTCACTTTTGGCTTTTAACTTTTAAAAGTTATTTGGAAAAGTGCTTTTTATATTCCTAAGCCATTCCAAACAGGTATTTGGATATCACTCCTATGAAAATGGTTTCTAACTTTTAAAAATGGTTTATTTTTTATTGGGATAATCTATAGAAACTATTAGTTTTATGAAAACTACTTTTAGCAATTTTATATAATATTTAGATAACTGATAAAAGTCATTGATTTCTTGAAAATAGCTTTTAACTTCTAAAAGTGGTTAAAAGCCATTAGTTTTCTGAAAACGGTTCTTTATAATATTTGGATATGAAATATAGAGTATTTCCAGTTAAGCATTTTAAGAAGAAATCAGAAATATTAATTATTATTTTATATAATATTTGGATAACTAAAAGATGTATTTTTAGCTTAAAAACACTTTCAAAAAAGTCAAAATATTAACTTATTGAAAATCGTTTCTGATTCTTTTCTTCCAACTAGAACTTAAAATGAAAAGCAATTCCAAACATTGACTTAAATTTGTGATATTTTTGTTGAAGACAGGAACTGAAACCAAACATGACTTATTTAACCGTGTTATGTTCTATTTCAGGCTCGGTTTCATCATAGACTTCTTGTCGAAAGCAACACTGATTGGTTTCATGGCTGGAGCTGCGATTATTGTTTCATTACAGCAACTCAAAGCTTTACTTGGGATCACTCATTTCACTTCTCAGATGGGCATCGTCCCTGTTCTGTCCTCTGTTTTTCACAACACTAATGAGGTAACATAATTTTGATTTGAGATCACTGTAACATATATATGATTGGTGTGGATGGATGCATGTGATGGATCTTGAACTGAAACGTTGTCGTTTTGTTGCAGTGGTCATGGGAAACAATTCTTATGGGTGTCAGCTTCCTTCTGTTACTTCTGCTCGCTAGACATATTGTACGTTATCCCTTCTCTTCACATCTCTTCCAAATTCTAAAAGAACCTCAAAGTTTAAAATATTAACAATTTTACCACATAAATTTAAGAAAATAGCAATATTGTTCCACTGAACTCTAATTAGACCCTGTTTAAATCTTTAAAAGTTACAATACTGATTCTGATTCTCAATTTTTAAAATATTAAAAAATATTAATATTTTAATTTAGAAAAATAGACAAAATTGTTAATATTTTAAAATTTTGTGTAAATTTTACAAATATGTTTAAATATTGATATTACTATCCGACCGAAATCCTCGTGAATGCATGGAATAACTTGGGTATTTTTTAACCAATCTGTAATAATAATAATATTATGTCCGTACATTTATATGTTCACGTGACGAGGGAATAATCATAAATTATGCAATAATCGCAGAGGTTGTAACGTGTTAGTGAGGTAACGGTGGGTGTAGATAGAGCCAATAATAGGTGCTAAATTTCAATCAATTTGGAGATAGTTGTCGTTTACGGTTGTTACGTCGCATCCATGAACAGTTTCTAGTCAAAATTTGGTCAACACGGTGCAATTTGTACTCTGTTGTCGTTATCTAATAATATATGTAATTTTAAATAATTAATGTGAAATTAATGTAATTATTATTAATTCTAAGTGCAAATATGTGTTTATAAAATTAAAATCAAATTCTACTTTATTTTTCAAAATTTGAAGATTAATTTTATTAATATTTTAGGATTATAAATTTATTTAAATAATTAAGATTTTTTTAAATTTGTAATATTTTAATTTAATATAAAAAAAAGTTTGACAATTTTTAATCAACTGATATGATTCGATAAAATTATTGTTTATATTATGAATCACCTACTGTTGGATAAATAAATAAAGAGTATATTTGATATAAGATTTTGTTTCAAATAATGTTAATTTTTTAATGAGATTTTAATTAGTGGTTAAAGTTGTTTATTGGATTATATTAATTTTACTTTTCAAAAATTAGCTATTAAATATAAAATTACTAAATATATAAATATAATTTATAAAATAATAATATAGTTAATTATAAAAAATTAATAAAATAAATCACTATTAATTTTTTATTGAAAATTATCGATAACGCTATACGTTGTTTTAAACGTAGTTTTTAAATATATATTTTAAATTAATTAATTATTTAAACGTTAATTAACTTCTTTTTTTCAAATAAATGCTAAATTAATTCGATATTACGTTAAATTAAAAATTTATATAGATTTATATAAATAAAAGATAAAACTGAAAAATATTACTCAAATTTAGCAGGTTGTCGGTTGGATTATGGTCAAATAAAAATTTTAATTAGGTATATCGAACATGTAATGCACATGTAGTTTGTAGACTACACTTCTCTATCTTTGAATTCAATTGAATGCTACGTGTAGACATGAAATTTGTACTGCAATAATGTTATAAACATCATCAACTTTCATTGAAAGACAATAAATGAAGTCAACCGAGTTCCATTTAAAACATGTTTGACTGTCGTTTTCATTTGGTCAAAAGTTTCACATGACCATGATTTCACTCACATGTTGTATTGTATTAGAGCATGAGAAAGCCAAAGCTGTTCTGGGTATCAGCTGGAGCTCCACTTGCTTCTGTCATCATCTCTACTCTTCTTGTCTTTGTATTCAAGCTTCAACATCATGAAATCAGTGTTGTAAGTTGCTTCACTGCTCTCTCCTTAATTCAAGTTCAATCAATGCTTTCAAATTTGATAGTCATTGAGTTCACACATTTGATGAAATGATCAGATTGGAAAGTTACAACAAGGGTTGAATCCACCATCATGGAATATGTTGCTTTTCAATGGGAAATACCTTGGACTAGTTTTCAAAACTGGTATCATCACAGGCATAATGTCCCTCACTGTAAGCCACATTGTATTCACATTATATATTAGGCCTGATATTGCTTCCACTTTTGACTTTTTACCTAGTATCTATCTGGATAGACTAATTTTTGGCTACTAATTTTTGAAAGTCGTTTTGAATGGTGTTTGGATAACTAGTAGAAGTCTAAAGACGGTGAGAAATATTAGCTTATTGAAAATGACTTCTACTTCTCTTATTCTAGGACCAGAAATTAAAAGTAGAATCAATCCCAAATAGGCCCTTACTAGAGAAGGAGAGAAGTAGAAGTCATTTACATGAAGCTAGTGTTTTTGACTTTCGTAATCGTTTTCAGAAGTTAGAAGCGAAAAGTCAGTTTATGCTGATCATCAATTAGATTAGTTTAGCCCTTAAATTGTATTGTATATGACACAGGAAGGTATAGCAGTAGGAAGAACATTCGCAGCAATCAAAAACTACAAAATTGATGGTAACAAGGAAATGATGGCTATTGGTTTAATGAACATTGTTGGCTCTTCCACTTCATGTTATGTCACAACAGGTGTGTATTTGTATACATATTCTCATTTAAAAACATAATCTATGTAGCTTAATGAGATTGAACAATTGCAGGCGCATTCTCCAGATCAGCTGTGAATCACAATGCAGGAGCGAAAACAGCTGTGTCTAATGTAGTAATGTCAGTAACAGTCATGGTGACACTTCTTTTCCTCATGCCGCTATTCCAATACACACCTAATGTTGTGTTAGGAGCCATTATAGTCACTGCTGTAGTTGGCCTAATTGATGTTCCATCAGCTTATCACATCTGGAAGGTAGATAAATATGATTTTCTTGTCCTGCTTTGCGCCTTCTTCGGCGTGCTTTTCATCTCAGTACAAGATGGCCTCGCAATTGCAGTAAGTATATATGTCCAGAAACCAAGCTTAGTTATGATAAATGCTAAAGATGTTAAGAACATTGTGTTTTGTTTAGGTTGGTATATCAATTTTTAAGATTCTTCTGCAAGTTACAAGGCCTAAAACTGTTATGATGGGGAACATTCCTGGGACGAATATTTTCCGAGACCTGCATCATTACAAGGACGCAATGAAGATTCCTGGTTTTCTCATTTTAAGCATTGAAGCTCCTGTTAACTTTGCTAACTCTACTTATCTCAACGAAAGGTTTGGTTACTTTCTTCATTGTCATTGACTAGTTCTGCTAAACATTTGCAGTTTATGCAGTGAGTCTGATCCTGTTTTTCTCTGTTTGACTCGCAATGGTTTAGGATATTGAGGTGGATTGAAGAATATGATGCAGAAGAAGACTTGAAACAGCAATCAAATCTTAAATATGTGATCATGGACATGTCAGGTATACATTGAACTTATAAGAACCATATTTTATCCGCATTGACATATAACACCAACCATATTTTATCAGCTGTGAGCGCAATAGACACAAATGGGGTTGCTTTCTTTAAGGAATTCAGGAAAGTAATGGAAAAGCGCGGCGTAGATGTGAGTACTTACACTACTACTCATTGAAATTGGTTGCATTACTTAGATTCTAATCCTTTGAATGGTCTAATTGGTATCTACACAGCTTGTGCTGGTGAATCCTCTAGCTGAAGTGATCGAAAAGCTACAAAGATCAGACGATACAGGCGAATTCAAGAGACCAGATAGTCTTTTCTTGACAGTTGGGGAAGCTGTGGCTTCACTTTCATCTACAATCAAAACTCAATGTCCAGGCAACAATGTATGATATTAACACGGCCTGTTCGGAAGGTTGTTTTTATCAGTACTTTCTAGCTTGTTTTAATAATTGAAAATGTTGAAAGTATCAGAAATTAGGATCAGTGTCACAGTTTTGTTTTAGACAAGAGACTCAAATGTTGTGGTTTATGCTTCTTTGTTCATGTTTAGATTGTTGTTGTTGGCTTGTGAGTTGATGTTGTCTGTCACTTGAAAATGTTCTATATTTGTGCATTTTTCTAGTACTTTGTTGATGTACATTCAGTGACTAGATTCTCAACCATATCCAAAATAGTGATGTGGGAAGATGAATACAAATTATTGAAGTTGTGTAAGAAACCATAACATGATTCAACATCAATTTTCAAAATTTTTACAACAAACGCCTGATTATTATTATTATTACAGATCATCCCATTTTGAAAACAAATTGATTTGACACCATGGTATCTATTATTATTATTATTATTATTATTATTATTATTATTATTATTATTATTATTATTATTAGTATTATATATTTAAATTTAAATGAAATGTGAAATATGTAGCCATAGAAAAATGTACTTTAAACGTTTTAAACAAATTTAAATTAAATAAAGTGTATTTATGAATTTTAAATAACAATAAAATATTATTTGTATAAATAATAAATAAATTTATAAATATATTTCATTTTAAAAATATTACCATATTTTATTTACTATCATTCAATAATAATAAACTATGATTTATGTAATAACAACAATTAACAAACTATGTAATTTTATGTTTCATTCTAAAAATATCATAAATTTAGTTTTTTAATTCAAATAGGAAGTTAACGGTAAGAGGTGCGAGGAAATTTTAAATTAAATAAATAATATTATGATTTTTAAATAATAATAAATAAATATTTATGTTTAATAATAATAAATAAATAAATTATATTTTATTTATTATCATTTAAATAACAATAAATTATAATATATATATACATACTAATAATAAATAAAAAATATAAAATTATATATTTAATTTAAAATATTTTATTAATTTCATTTTTTATTTTAAAATTAAAATAAATAAATTTGTAACTTCCCAACAAATATGAAGTGAGACTAGTTACACCATAATAAAATATAAATAATAATAAAAAATTATACAATTTTATGTTTATTTTAGAATATTATTATTTTTTATTTACTACCATTATAATAATAAGAAGCTATATTTATATAATAATAAAAAATAAATAATTTTGAAATTATTATTGTTTTTATTTTTTAATTTAGATATAAGAATAAATTTATAACTTCACATTTTATAAAAAAAAATCAATTATAAATAATAAAAAATACTATAGTATAATAATGCTTTTTACGACATAAATTTAAATTTGAATACTTACTTATAGATTTTAAAAATTGAATATAAATATCGCTATAATATGAATAATGGTATACAATTATATAATAAATTTTTGATAGTTTATTTCAAAAAATTATAATTTAAAATTGATTTATAATTTCAATAAAAATTAATTTGATTTAATTCTAATAATTTTTTTAAACTAAATTATTAAATTATTAGTGTACTTTTTATTTTATTTTATATATTTAAAATAATATAAAAGTTCATTTAAGCTCGATTAGACCCATTTTTATAAATTAAAATATTATGTATTTATATAAGAGATATAAATGTATACAAAATCTTTAAATCAATTTATTTATTAAATAGATTTAGAAATTCAAATTCAAATTTTTATTAACCAAATCCAACTGATTTACAAAACGGATTTAATTTACTGATTTAATAACTCTATCCCATTTGTTATTATAAACACTTAAAAAATTCACCGATAACTAATTTACAAGTAGTTATTACAAACAGATTTGATTAATCTACTGATTTAATAACTCTATTCCATAGATTACTATAGTTTAAAAAATCATTAATAACTAATTTATAAATAATTATTACAAACGGATTCTATTAATTTACTGATTTAATAACTCCATTCTCTCTCTATTATAAACCGTTTAAAAATTCGCTAATAACTGATTTACAATCGGATTCGATTAATTCCATTCTCTCTCTATTATAAACCGTTTAAAAATTCGCTAATAACTGATTTACAATCGGATTCGATTAATTTGCTGATCTAATACATCTATTTCCTCTACTGTAAACCAGTTAAAAAATTCACTAATAACCGAACCTTTCAAGTATCCATATCAAAACCAGATAAACCAAAACCATTCAAAAAGAAGTCACAACAAAAGAAACCAAGACTATCCAGAAACCCATCAAACCAAACACTTTGACACACTTTGACAGTTGATTGTTTCACTCACACCATATATATCTACCCATATGTATCCCAACATGCAACAAAACAAAAAAAGACAGGTGATGATGTGTAAGCTATTCAAGCTCTCTATATGCATCCACAAGATAAATATCACTATTGTACAAATCTCTAAAACTACTTCACACTCAAGTCTTCACAAAGTCTTATAGATATACATACACTCATATTTCAATTTTCACTTACATGTACATTTGTTTACATGACACATGACATGTTATATGAATAAAATATTCCAGAAACTTCTAATTTTGTTACACGAATCATGTGCTCCATCACTTGCCCTAATCCAAAACCCTATTTTGTATATATAGAGCGAGAGTGTAAACAAACAGGACTTGTTAGAGGCGAAAACACTAACCAACACTGCAATCAGCTTTATGGGTAAGTCTTTATCTAGCTTTTGTCTAGTTTTTGTTTGGTTTTTGTGGTATGTTTGTTGTTTGGTTTTGTTCTTATGTTACCTTTTGTTGATTTTATTGTTCACAGAGCATACAGTTTTTTCTGCTCTAACCTAGAAGATTTATCTTATGAAGATAAAAAGGTATATACAATTTATTTATTTTTTTCAATTTATTTATTGGAGATTGTGGATGTGATTTTGGTTTGTATGATTCTGGTGTAGAAAATTTAATCAAAGTGTTATGTGTTTAATTAATTTAATTTTGATTTGACTGTTACTATTTATTTTAAATATGTATATGAATTTGTCTTAATTTCTCATGATTTCTAATATGTTAGTGTTGATTGAAATATAATTTAAAATTTTAATGGTAGGGAATTTCAATACTATTTATATTAATAGAATTTTATAAAATCAATTAGTCTTAGATTAATAAGTAAGAATTATAATATTTTTATATATTTTTTAAAATTAACAGGAATATTTCAAGTATAATTAAACTTATTGTAATGAAAATTTGAAATTTATAATATAAATATATAGGTTTATAAAATTTCTATTTATTTTCAAATATAAATAAAATATTATTTTAAATATAAAATATTTTTAATGTATTAAAATTTTAAATTATAAGATAATTCATATTAATTTATAATAAAAATAAATTATATATATATAAATTTTAAACTATAAGATAATCCATATTAATTCATAATAAAATTAAAATTTATATATATACATCCAGTAACAATTTTATTGTTAAAAGTCAATTGAGAAGATTGTCTTGATTCTACAACTTTGCCTCTCAAGTTTCTGCACAGCTTAATTTCATTTTACAATATCTATTTCCTCTTACATTTTAAATTAAGATAAATAATTATTTATTTTTTCTAACTTTCTAATTAAACAATTTGTCTTACTAATTTAAATTATATAATTAATATATTATTTTTAATAGGATTATGGAATAAATATATCTACACTTTGGAATTGTATTACATGTATTTTATTTTTAAGTGGAAAATATTGTATGTTGTTAGATATTGGCAAATTCTAATGTGGTTTTGATTGTATGTATTAGGTTGCGAGTAATGGAAGAATCCAAGCAAAAAGGCTAATAAAGTTGAGGCTTCAAAACGCACACGACTTGTTGGCACCAACTTTTCTTCAAAATGGCTTATAATGTATATGGATGACTCTAGTATGAGTTTATCACTCTTATCTATGTGTTTATAAATAAAATGTGTGTTGACCATGTTAAAGAGTATGATATTAGTTGTTATTGTAAATATTGTTGAACGAGTATATGGTAGAGAATTAATAGCACCCTAAATTCATTCAGCAATAAATTATTTAGTCTATAAATCATATTTAGATTCTAAGTAAAAATTACAAAAGTTTTAATAATTAAAATGGTCACCAATTAATAATTGGAATTCAAAATTTATTGGTGATAGTATTCAATAAATCGGAATATGAGATTATTTTAATATCTTCCTTTCAATAAATACTTCATGATGTTTAGTGAGATTTGTAGTATTAGAATTTTATTGTGTCAATATATTTATTTAATAAATTTTTATCAATTTTCACTTCAATTTCTCAAACACATTACATACTTCTTAACATTCTCTTTAAAGAAACAATATAATTGAATGTTAATACACTTTGCCATCCAATTTTATTTAGGGTTCTTTTATAAGTGAATGGTACTCTAATTATCATAATTCAATCTTATAATATTATGAGTAAATTTAAGTATATATATATATGTATATATATTCTCCAATTTTATTTAACTCTAAAATGTAAAAATAAAAATTCTAAAGTATACTTGTTGATGAATATTTAATGCTCTTTGTAATGATTTTGCATATACATACTTAATAATCCCACACTTTCTATGATATTTCACCATGTCCATATTATTACATGTGCCTAGTTACCGGGTCGGTAGTTCTCATGAACAAACAACTCAATGGAATAGGACCCCAAAATGAAGAGGCCCAAAAATTCCCATTTTTTAAAAAATTAATAATAAGGTAAAATTTTGCAACCATATTCTTTTTCTCTTTACCTATTTATCTTCTCAATCTCAACTCTCAACCTCAACCACTTACTCCAAATTTTTATCACAGATTTTGTTGAAAAGCATAGTGACTACCAAACAAGTTTTGTTGATTCAAATAAGCTTGAAAAATAATAATTTTTATGTCACTTGTAAGGTATTTGTTATATAGACTTATTATGTTTTGTGTTAAAAAAATTGCATAGTTTTTAAAATTAGGGCCTAATTCGTAATAAGCACAGTTAAAATCCCTTGAAACGACCCTACTAGTTATTAACTAACCTAACACAAGGGCATAAATCATCTCTTTATTTTTTTTCTCCATCATGACAAATAATTATTTATGATTTTCTATGTAACCTTAGAGCATTCACAAGTGAACATTTATTCATGGATGCTCAATAACCCCACGTTGAAAATTACTTGAGCATTTTCTTTGACATTTAACTACTTTAATGGTGACATTACTTCTGAACGCTCAATTTTACTTTTAATCATAGTGGATCCTACATTCAACTTAAGTATAATAATTATTTTTATTCTTTTGTTTTAGTTAAGAAAGAGAGATGTGGCATTCAACTATAGGTGCACATTCCGCTTTTGTTTCTTGAGAAATCGATGCTTACATAAGCATCTTCTCCTCTCTCCTCGTTCAACATCTTCTTTAGGCACTAACCTAAAACAGTGACACCTACAAACACTCATTTCTCTCTCCTTTGAGCATACCATCGGAGATTGTCCTTCTCTCTCCTTTGAGTATTCCTTTGTGCATCCCATTGGAGATTGCTTTACTATTTGATTTTTGCATGCATTTTGGATAACATGTTCAATATTTTATAATCATGATTGAAATTCAATTATCCTTGCTCGCATTTTTTTTTAATCATTTCTCCTTATACTTGATTCATCTCGAGAAAAGAAAAACTCGTTGGATTGAAATTTTGATCATCCATTTCCTATTCATCAAATTTTAATTTATATAAAAAATATATAATAAATACATAAAACTTCACCTCATCTTTAACCAAGAATGTAGTTGCAAAATTGTTCCATATAAAGTGTCTAATCATCTACATCTAATTTACTAATGTTATTTTCCACACACTTAGTTTTGGATCTCCAATCTTCATCTAATTTACTAATGTTATCTCTCACACGCTCAGCTTTGGATCTCCAATTTTGTAATAACCCTTCATTTTCTTATTTCTTAAAATTTTGTTGCATTCAGAATCCACCAAAATTACCTTAAGAAAAAGGTAAAAGAACATTTATTAACTTATAATATAAGGCATGCTTATTAAGCATACTATAAAAGAATACACAAACATGTATTGGTACAAAGAATATACTCATATTTTCTATTACTTAACGAACTCCTTAGATAATAGTATTTTAACTCCTACTCTAAATATCATAAATACTTTGGAGCATATTTAATGAAAAATTTTCAAACTAGGGATAATCAACCACATCCATTATTTAATAAAGAATAGTTACTTATATATACAAATTACTAACAAAATAGAGTTAATTTATACTTAATGATATGATTTGTTCACAATCACAAATTTGTTCAAGTCTTGAATCGAGTAGAGCTTAGTTTGGACCGTGGACAAAAAAATTTTCATTATACTTTCTCAGGACAAGACAACGGGACAAGACAACGGTAAAAACGAAAAATAAAACAATTAAGTTTAAAGAACTATTAAGCTATTCATCGTAAGAGTTTAGTAATATACCTAACAAAAGTTGTTTGTCACAATCTGAAAACACAACACTTATAAGTTACTTGTTATCCCATCCATTTTCCCCCTCTTAGACTTTACTTTGTTGTTAATGTATGTTGGGATCTGTATGAATAGTTATCATTTACTTTCACTTTCGTATATGTTACTGGAGTTAGTTTTATTAAAAAATTATAATAATCTATCATTACCAAAAATCAGTCAAATATCAAAATTAAATAAACACTCTAATACATGAATTTTATAAAAGTGTCATGCTGATATTCTTTAAATTTTGATTTTTAATTTTTATCATTTTCCATTTTTTCTCTTTACACATTTTAATAGTAATTTGTAGTACTATTTTTATAATTGAAAAAATTTTCACACAATCAAATTAAACCTTAACAGGTGGGGCACTTGTTTAACAAAAAATAAAAAAATAAAAAAATCCATAATCCAATACAATTTAAAATTGTAGACATTTCCCTTGTAGAGAGAGAAACCAATGAGTTGTGAAAAGTTTTAGCCAAATGAGCAATCTAGAGAAGATGAGGGGTGTTTTGGAAATTGTAGATAAAGGGTATATAACAGTATGAACCCCTGCTTGCCATTTCTCTTCTCAGGTCACTTCTGCCGCCAACCCTGCTCTTATCCTCCGATCGATCTCGGTGCTGCTACTGCCTTCCTTCCCTACCTATCAGGTAATCAATTTTATACGAATTCATTAGTGATTTGGATTCGAAGATGTTTGTTTTCGAAGATGGTGGTGGTTAGTTGACACCTGTTTTCTTCATATATGTTAAAGAGTCTAGTTTGTTTTACTTAGAAGGTTTGCGTTTTCTGTGCTGACGACTAATTCTAGGCTTGAAATGGGTTTGGAAATGTATTTACTTTAGAACACTTGCACTTTAAATTCTGGTCTTTGATTCTTTTTATTGCTTTTTTCTGATGAAAATGATTCATGGAATGACAATTTTTATAGTTATGTAATGCTTTAATTACTAATCTGGTGAAAATTTTATTTTTCAGCTTGCTTGCTTTAGTGTAAGACAATTTATAGAACAGTTTATTTGCTTTTTGGTTATTAAATGGTTGTTGCTTCTTGGAAACTTCTTGTTTGATATTCTTATGATTTGAAAATAGAAAACTATGGTGGTTGGTGTTGAAAGATTGGTGCGCATTGGAAGAAGAAGGCATTGTGTTTTTCTGTTGTTCTAAGTGAGAGTGAGGTTACTATCAATAATAATAATCTCATTTTGGTTTGGTATTGATTATAGCAAGTTGGGATGGGACGAAAGAGATGAGGTGGGTGGAGTAAGATGAAGCCAAACATAGGATGGTATAAAAATTTTGTCCTATGGCATCCCACTTGTGTAGTAAGATACTAAATGGGACCTCAAAGTTCATTTATGTGTGCTATAGATTTGGTTTTACATACCCTAGAATTGTTGGTAAAAAAGTCCAAAACCATCACCGCTCATCTTTTTGTATGTGCATATATATAGCTCTGAGTTCAATCACTCTTCTAGATTATTAGGCGGCTGCTAAATTGATCTATGTTGGTTTGCTTTTTGGTGTTTTGTGTTTATTGTTGTTGATAGCTGGGGGATTAGAACTAGGTGGTGGTGATATGGTTGAAATCAAGCAGTTATCATTTGCAGCTGACAGCCCTCCTCTATCTGTCATTATTGCTGTCAAGCTTGCTGGCATCCCTGTGACAGTAGAAACATCGGGGGCTGCTCCTGCTTTTGTGTTCTCAGATGGGTACTTATCTCTTTGCCTTGTTCCCTTTTTTCCTTTGTATCTTTCAGCAGTGTTGACTGATTTACAATTATATTTTAGGTCTAAACTGAATGGGGCCTATGCCCTTCTTCGGTATGTTGGCCGTATTGCCAATCTCTATGGGCACAATGCATTTGAATCTGGCCAGGTGTTGAGACTGGAAAATTCTGTACTCTTTAGCTTCTGTGTTTTCTGTTGCTATTTCTTAACTATTGTTTCTTTCTTATTCCTTTTTCATATTTCAGATTGATGAGTGGCTGGATTATGCTCCAGTGTTTTCATCTGGTTCTGAATTTGAGACTGCTTGCACCTATGTGGATAGCTACCTCAAGACACGTACATTTTTGGTTGGTAATTGTTTGTCAATTGCAGATGTAGCAATCTGGTCAGCTCTTGCAGGTATTTGTTAGAATCTTTTTGAACTTTTGGTATCTGCTGCTATACCTAGTAAACAATTTAGGAACAACTTTATTTGTTTCCCAATTAGACCGCAAGGCAACTGCAAGGTGTTTAACTAGATTTTCTGGCATGGACATACTTTGTTACATTCCTTTTAGGATCGCGGATAATGATTAAGGGCTTTCAAGTCTTCCTCTAGTGTGATTCGGATTTATAGCACTTTCAACAATTGATGACAACTTTATTTGGTTTGTTCTACTGCTGCAGTCATTGAGATTTGGATGTAGGCAAAAAGCTAAATTGTGAATTGAATAGTATTTTTTAGGTCTTCATAGCATTTTCAACAATTGACGACGACTTTACTATGGTTTGTTCCACTGCTGCAGTCATTGAGATTTGGATGTAGGCAATAAGCTTGATTGTGAATTGAAAGGTTTTTCTTTTAGGTCTTCTAGATTTTGATTAGAACTTTCTGTTGAATGATTGATTATCAATTGTTCGATTTGTGTTTGGTGAAAAATTGATATTTATGAACACTTGATGTCTTTGTTTTTTGGATCTTAAATATTTGAAATTTCTTGTTTGTTTTTAACTTGAGAAGGTCCTGCTTTGCAGGTTCTGGCCAAAGATGGGAAAGTTTGAGGAAATCAAAAAAGTACCGGAATCTTGTGCGATGGTACAACTCTATATTGGCAGAATACAGTGATTTGTTGAATGAAATTACATCAACTTATGTTGGTAAAAAGGGTTTGGGAAAGCCAGTGGCTGCTAAATCAAAAGAGCAAGTTAGTAATCAATCAAAAGGTGCAAATGGGGAAGTTTCTGAGAAGGGAAAAACAAGCAGCAATCCTTTGCCTAGACTTGAACTTCCTGATGCTGAAATTGGCAAGGTAAAATTGCGATTTGCGCCAGAGCCTAGTGGTTATCTTCACATAGGACACTCAAAAGCTGCACTGTTGAATAAGTATTTTGCTGAGCAGTACCAGGGTCAAGTTATTGTGCGTTTCGATGATACAAATCCTGCCAAAGAAAGCAACGAATTTGTAGAAAATCTTCTTATAGATATTCAGACATTGGGTATCAAATATGAAACAGTTACCTATACTTCAGATTATTTCCCAGATCTCATGGAAATGGCTGAGAAGTTAATTCGCCAGGGTAAGGCTTATGTAGATGATACACCACGTGAACAAATGCAAAAGGAAAGGATGGATGGGATTGAATCAAAATGTAGGAATAATAGTGTAGAGGAGAGTTTGAAATTGTGGAAGGAAATGATTGCAGCATCCGAGAGAGGTTTGCAGTGCTGTGTTCGGGGGAAGTTAGACATGCAAGATCCAAACAAATCTCTCCGAGATCCAGTATATTACCGCTGCAATCCAATCCCCCACCATAGGATTGGTTCCAAGTACAAGATATATCCAACATATGATTTTGCCTGTCCCTTTGTTGATGCTATTGAAGGAATAACACATGCACTTCGATCTAGTGAGTATCATGATCGCAATGCTCAGTATTACAGGATTCAAGAGGATATGGGATTGAGAAAGGTTATTATCTATGAATTTAGCCGGTTGAATATGGTTTACACACTTCTCAGCAAGCGCAAGCTTTTGTGGTTTGTTCAAAATGGGAAGGTTGATGGTTGGGATGATCCTCGTTTTCCAACTGTCCAAGGAATTGTGCGCAGAGGCCTGAAAATCGAGGCTCTGATAGAGTTTATTGTTGAACAGGTATTATTTACAGTTGTTCTCAAAATATCTTCTGTATCTATTATAGAAGATTGCACCATCTTTCTTTGTTGCATGTCTACTTAGAAGCTGTGTTCTCCTCTGGATTGTTAGTTGTATGGCAATCTGTATAACTTCTTTTTGTATGAAGGATCAAAATTATATATGTATTCTGGTTTTGTGGTAAGCTGGTTTCAGATGGTAGGTTCTGATCTTCTATTACTCTGTGAGCTATATGAAGCTGGCCTTTCAGCTTACAGATAGAAGTTATTTGAAACACTAGAAAGTTCACATTCTGTATATTAATAATTTTCAGGGAGCTTCAAAGAATCTCAATCTTATGGAATGGGACAAACTTTGGAATATCAACAAGAAGATGATTGATCCTGTGTGCCCCAGACACACTGCTGTCATTGAAGAACGGCGTGTACTACTGACACTCACTAATGGTCCTGATGAACCATTTGTAAAAATCATACCAAGGCATAAGAAATACGAAGCTGCAGGAGAAAAGACAACAACATACACCAAAAGGATATGGTTAGATCAAGATGATGCGAAGTCAATCTCTGTAGATGAGGAAGTGACCTTAATGGATTGGGGAAATGCTATTGTGAAGGAAATTAGTAAGGATCAGGACAGGAACGTGACTCATTTGACTGGTGTTTTGCATCTTGAAGGATCTGTCAAGACCACCAAGTTGAAGCTCACATGGCTGCCGGAAACAAATGAATTAGTTAAACTCACATTGGTGGAATTCGACTATTTAATTAACAAGAAGAAGGTCAGTATTAACTTAACTGACTAATCTGAAATTCTCTTTTTGTATACTCTATATGTATGCAGTAATGGATTGTCTATAATATGTTCCATGATTTTCGAAAAGCTGAACTCTTTTGCTTGAATTTGTCTGCAACATGATGCAGTTGGAAGAAGGAGAGGACTTCCTCGACGTGCTCAACCCCTGTACCAGATTCGAGAAAGCTGCAGTTGGAGACTCTAATATGCGGAATCTGAAACAAGGAGAGATTCTGCAACTGGAGAGGAAAGGATACTTCAGGTGTGATGTTCCTTTTGTTAAACCTTCCGAGCCAATAGTTCTATTCGCCATCCCAGATGGCCGGCAGCGAACGGTCTCAAAGTAAAGAAGACCATCCGTTGTATGTCGACATAGTTGAATGTTTGATTTGAGCTTATCATACATATATTTTTGATCCAGGTACTTTTGAGCATCATTGTTAACTTAATCAACTGATTTACCTTTTCTTGTTGGACATGATAATGTCAACTTCTACTTTGTTTCACTGTAGTCTGAAGAATTGCACTGTTCTCTATCTTTACCAACTTCATACACTATTTTAAATGATTTTTTTTTTGGTTGAGGATTTAGCAATTTCATATGTGTGTTCTTTAAATTATCAATCATCACTCTTCAAACCTAATTATTCTCTCAAATCTTCAAACATAATCTATCTAAACAGTGAAGATCAAAATTAAAATTTTAAGAATAATAGTGCCATTTGGTAAATATGCAAAAATAACAGGGAAAATTGAAATTAAGTCAAAAATACTACAGCGAAACGAAAATGGTATAATTACTAGAACCTTTGAAGAAAAAACGCAGTAGAAGGAGTCAGTGATTGATCTCTCGAGAACCAAAAAAATGGCGAAGAACGAATCTTCTGATCCTCACAACTTCCAGAAGTACGGTGTTCCCTTCTACGGCGCCGCCTGGGTTCGCTACAGCCATGTCAAATCGAAGCTCGCTTCACCCCAACAAGATCCGGACGGATCTGCGGACGAAGCACCTCAATCTTCCCGCGAATCCTACGTCGTTCTCTCCGGTGGCGGTGGCGAAGGTCGGAGTGGCATTCCAAATGCTCTCGTTTTGTCTCACTTTGATTTCCTTTCCAATTCTCTCTCTCAAGAACCGGTAAGCTGTTGATTCAATAAGCGAATGATTTGTCTTTTCATTTGTATTGGATTGGTGTTGTGTTTGTTGTTTAAGATTTGGTTTGATTTTTTATAGGTGGCTAAGGTTGGTACTGGTGAGGATTTGCCTTATAGAATGGTGGTTCATCCTGGTGGAGATGGGATTATTTGTGCAATGCAGAACAGTTGCAGGTGTTGATTTGATTTCTAAATTTTATTGTGAGAAATGTGTTGGATTTTGTTTGAAGTTGTTGTTGATTTGATGTTTTCTTTTCAAATTATAAAGTTGTGTAAAGTTTCGTTTTTTCAGATTGTTTGAGTGGGATGAAGTGAAGGATAATGAAGATCATAAGTTGGGGGTAAAAGAGTCGGAGAAAGTACTTGGTCAGTTAGAAAATGTTGGACAGCAATTAGCTTTGGCATTCGACTCTGATGGTTCCCTACTTGCTACTGGTGGCGAGGTAGAGATTTTTGACGTTTTGTCTTTGAAATTCTCAGTTGATGCCATGAAGTTAGGAGAGTGAAATTGTAATTCTGGTGGATGCTAGTTTTGCTTGTTTAGATAATATAGCTGAAGAGTCATGTTATATTCTATCTGAAATTTCTGTTTCTTTTATCTTTACTCTAGTCTTGTTTAGGCAAATTTTAATAGCATATTATGATCTGATTTTGTTGCAGTGCAGGAGGGCAATTTAAGGGTTTTTAAGTGGCCTAGCATGGAGATAACTCTCAATGAGGCTCAGGCACATACTTCTATAAAAGATCTTTCTTTTAGGTCTGCTGTGTTAATTGAATAATTAGAATTCTAATTCCTGAATCCGCATGCTTGCAAAAATTACTTTCTTTTTTCAAACTGTTAATATCTGGTTTAACTGTCATGCAGCCCTGATGGGAAGTATCTTGTATCCTTGGGGAACCGTGGCCCTGGTAGGGTTTGGGATGTCTCTAAATCCACCGTTGTAGCATCTCTGGCAAATGAAAATGTAAGTGGTATATCTCTCTTTTAAGTGCTACTCATTAAGGAATTTTCATTAAATTAACTTAAGTCTGTGCAATAGAGTTCGTGGTTTGTCTTTGCGATATATATTATTGAGTAGACTGGAAAAGGGTGTATCAACTTCTTGCTAATAATAAAATGATATTAATGGATTGACCCAGGTGACCTAGTGGTTTGTAGTACTGTCATTACATATGTTTAATGCAGAGTGACAAAATAGTACTTGTATTCGGTTTATAGTGTTGTTGGGCATGGAGGTTCTTGCTCTGTTATTGGGAATCCCATCTGAGGATTATCTCCTTTGATGTTTTTCAGGATGAGGTTTTTGTGTCGTGTAGATTCTCTCCAAACGATGAGCAAAATCAGGTTCTATATATTGCTGCCATAACAGGTAAACGTGATGTGTATTTACTCTGAGCAATTGTTTCTTCTTTTTCTTTACCCAATATTTGACTTAACTATTTAATGGACTGTGTGTTGTGGCTTTTTTTCTACCCAGACAAAGGTGGAAGTATTATAACATGGGATACAGCCTCATGGAAGAGGAGTCGCTCCAAGCAAGTAGTCCGTGATTCGTTTTCTTCCTTCAATGTTTCTTCCGATGGAAAGTTCTTTGCAATGTAATGCACCTTGTGTTTGCTTTCCAACTGATAAAAACATTTGCTGACACCGTGGCCACAATCAAATTTTCATTTATCTCCTTTGTGTTGATATGCAGGGGGACAACTAGAGGTGATGTTGTAATTATAAATTCATCTAGCATGAAGGTCCAAACAATGGTTAAAAAGGCACACCTTGGTTTTGTGACTTCTTTGGCATTTTCCCATGATTCAAGGTTGGTCTACTAATTGCAGACCTTTTTTTTTTTAATAACATCGTGGTTACTACAGTATTTACCTTGATGTGAGGTTAACTTTGAAACTTTTTATGTTTGATCAGAGCATTGGTGTCTGTTTCTATGGATTCAAGTGCAAGGGTCACACTGATAGAAGAGAAAAAGCAAAGTGGTATGGCTCATTATGATTCAAAGATTTTATAACTCCAAAGTTTGCTGATTGCTATTATTTTAATCAGACCATGTGTTGAATGATCTTTTATACAAGTAGATTTATAGAAACATGTAAAGTTGGTCTATGCTCACTCATAAAATGAGTTAGTCAAATCCCTACTTTTACTGAATGCAATGGCTAGAGATCTTTGTTGGCATAGTGAAAATGATAACTAGAACTACCTATAGAGCAAGGGTATGGTAGTAGCATAAATTTAAATTACGATACAGAAGTATAATCCGCTGTTAGTAAGGGCAGAAACTAGTTATTAATTCCATTAGTTCTATTGTTGGTTCCTTTATATGTCCTTACAGTTTTACTATTTAAGGAGATTGATCTAATTTTGTTGTGCTGCTTGTTACAGTTTTACTTGCATATTCTATTGTAGTTTATTTTATTTTCTTTATGTGGCAGGTGGACTAAACTTGTGGATCATCATATTGATTATATTACTAGCAATTGCAGCCTACTTCATAAAGGAGAAAGGAATCATACCCTAGCAAGATATTTGCTCATTACATTATCCACTCTGAAATTTTACTGCTCTGCAGAAACACTAAAATTTTGAATACTTGCTTTTGTTGTCTTTGCGATCCTAATTTGATTACAATTAGGCTTGATATCAATAAGTTTAAAGATTTTATATGCATATTTGTACATCTAATGGAAAAACCTTTTCATTGTTCTTACCTGCATTTTCATCGTTTCGTGCCATTTTCTCCATCTTTCATATTATGACAACATTATTCATGAGAATAACATTTATGAGGTAGCAATAAAGTAATTTTTTCTTTCAATATCGGGTAAGGCATGACACTTGATGGTGTGGTATGTACATTAAGTTAATAATAAGTTTACATCAAATCCAGCATAAAACACCTTTTGAAAATAAATACAAATTTATCTTATGATCCCAGCTTCTCTTATTCCTGTACCTCAGACTCTGTTGGAGGTCTGATTTCATAACTCACTGGCATATATGTCGTTAGATCTCGAAGAAACATTCATCTTCGTTAGATGTGTTCTGTTAAGAGTTCAATATTTGGCGCACTTAAACAGAAAAACACAGCTTACTGTCGCTTTCTTTGGTATAGTGAATAACCAACAAGAGCAGACATCAGAAATGTCCATAGCACCTGTCAATAAATTACTATACAAAAGTCAGGGACAAGGAAAAGATATCATGCTAGAAAAATTACATGGCTGCATCTAGTGAGGGACATCTCTTATAGTGTAAAATTTATCGTGTAAAATTCACCTAAAAATGTTCTGATATCCAAGACAGTTGCAATTCATAAGTAAACTGATATTAAACCAATCAAAAGATGTAATGAGGGAGGTCTTTGATTTACCGTATTAATAGTATGCCATCTTTCGAGCCTTTTGATCCTGGCTTGCATGTCTTCAATCATGCCTTCTATGGGTGAAACCTCTCTACTTTGAGAAGAATCCGCTGATGAGCTATTACCCTGTTTGTTTGATGGTGAAAGCTTCAATATAATAAATTACTTGAAAATCGAAATTAAGTTCATTCAAAAAAGAAGAAAAAACACCTGAGATTGTATGAATTCCACAAGCTCTTGCAGCCTCGCAGCCTGCTGAGAGTGAATTCCACTTGAGCTTCTCTCCAGTGGTGGTAATCGTTCCAATATTATTTGGAGATAGCTCTAAAAGTACAGCTGAAGTGTTAGTTACCCTCAGGCAGAATTGCAGAGATAAGGAATGTTGGTTCTGCTATGTTCAGATGGTGCAATGCATATGTGAATTAATCAATTAGAGTCAAGGGTTAAACATAGACCTTTGTTGTATATGACCCATCCAATCTAAGTGTCGATCCAGCAGCTGCAACAGCGTCTTTATTGACCCCTTTGATTTGAAGGTAAGGACTAGGGACATCTTGGATATGATCCACCTCAATAAGAATCTGAGCAAACCATACAACCCAGTCTAAATGACTTAAAACTCACCAGGTTGAAACTTACCCGGAAAGAAATTTGCTAAGTCAACAACTCTTTTCAATTTTTGGACTCCAATAATCTTATTCAATATGATTACCCATAAATTACCTTTCCGTCTTGGTAGATAAATGCTGATGCTTCGATATAAGCTACTGCCAGATACCTGACATGATGAAAGGAAGCCATCCTTGATATTAAAAATATCAACAGTACAAACTAAAATGGGGAGGTAAGTTAAAAATTCATATAACAAAATGCAACGAATATGAGAAAGGATTGAGAAAAATTGATATAAGAACTGCATACTCAAATATGATCCAGATTCTAGATTGACAATAACAAGTACTCATCTTAAACATTAAATCTTGAGTGTAATAGGCTGTATCAACTAAATATATAGTCAATACTTTATTTGCATGAAACTGATTTTCAATCAAAATTGATCTTGACACCAAATTAAAAAATAAAAAATTCTTTCTTAAGAGGGATGTCACCAGATTCATGTCTTAGCGACTGAAAAATAAAAAATTAATGAATAAAGACTCCAAAAAATAATTATGTGACTTACCCAAGGTTAAGGAGCCCAGCAACAGTGCTAATGCTTATATCGAAGTCAACTTTGGGTTGAATGATAAAATTCCCTTCTCTTATAGGCTGACAGACAGAATTCACATGAGAATCAAGGATTAAAAATAAATACAAGAAAGCACAACACTACTGAAGCAAATATATTGCATATCAAATCTTGATTTAAACCTCACGTATCAGCAATGCAAATCTGCCTTCACAAATTCGGACACGAATGCAGTCACCCTCTGTCAATTGTCCATTAGTTGGAAGTCCAGGAAGCCTAAAATAAACATCAATGAAATTCTGAACAGAACTGCAGAACTTTGCAGCATCAAGGATCTTCAAAATATCTTGATAAGCCACCTGAAATAGTTTTGATCTTTATAATTAGCCTGGGTGCAAACCACCATGTAGGAACTTAAAAGTTGCAAAGATCACATACTTGCTTATTACTCTTTAGAACAAACAATGAACTCTCAGGAGAAAGCACAGGATCAAAGTCATTTCGAATTTTCAACTGCAATAGTGAAAGAGAGAGCTGTCAAAGTTAGCTTATTTATTAACACTTTTCTCCAGGGGTGAAGACTACACATCCTTCAGCATAATATATAGAGCAATCAATATAAAAAATCAGTTAAAAAGGCGCTTCTAAGTTATGTACTCTATTGCCAGTACTATAGGCCTTGTTGAACATGTAGTCTAACAATAAATTTAAGCTCCACGATGGAGTTATCATAAGATGCTAAGCAAGAAAATAAACCTTAAAATATTGTGGACCCAAAGTAATTACAGTGGAACTGAAAAGGTTAAATATCAAAGAAAATGTGGAAACATGACAGCATTGGAGTTCTTCTTGTGCTGAAAGGTGAAGAAATAGTTGCAAAATTTCTTATGACTATATTTAAACAATAGTAGAGTTGTCTAATGACTTGTCCTTTAGTAGCCAAAAAAGTGAGACCTCAAAATACTAAGAAACTAATAAGGATAAGGTTGAACAAACAGGAATTTAGAAGAAAATGCTGAAGCATGGCAGGGACTAGAATATATTATAATAGAAAAGCAAAGGAAATAGTCATATGAACAGATTGTCGGAACAAACAGGAATTTAGAAGAAAATGCTGAAGCATGGCAGGGACTAGAATATATTATAATAAAAAAGCAAAGGAAATAGTCATATGAACAGATTGTCCAAGTTAACTAACATGTGCATGAACAAGATGTGGTTCAATGTGCTGCTGAAACATTGGGAAAACAGTCATCATGATCTCGTTTTGGGGCATGAAACAACCCACTCTGCTTTTGTCCCTCTGAACTCGAGAAATCAAATGAGAATGAACACCTCCAACCTGGATTTTGAGCACGAGAGAGTTCAGAAAGCAGAATAATTTACTAAGATTCTGACTATAAAGCTACAAAGGTGGGCAGAAGGTCATACCACAGCAATCCACAAGTCAAGTGATTTTCGAATTTCAGGATGTAAGGCATAAACTCCTTCAAAAATGATCTGTTCACATGAAAACAAACTAAAAGTCAAAAAGGATTGAACAGTATATGACCAAGAAAGCCACACCACACTGTCAAGCATTTTGATTTAATGAAAAATTGCAAACTTAAGATACTTCAGCGATCACAGAGCACTGAAGACTACCTAAGACAAAAAAGAGATCATATAGGCAACCAACATAAACATGAAAAGAAAAAATGGCTGAAATTAGTTTCAGTTTATTCACTCACAGTGGACTGTTTTACATATAGTGGGAAGTCAATTATCTTGCAAGGGAGTTTTCCTATACCTTCTTTGTTGCTTTAGACTTCTTTTACTACTTAGCACTCAGTTTATCTAGGGAAATATTTCAATGTTCACACTCTTAAGGGCATCTACCAGGACCTATAATAGTTGATCCAACGTCCACAATAAGTTGTCAAGAGATTTGAATGCTTCTATAAGGTTTCACTTCCTAGTCCTAAACCAATCACATATTCCACCAATTGTTAAGTACTTCAGCTAATCTAGACATGTTCACAGAAACTCTATATAAAATTTTCTAAATCAAGACTTCAAATGAGACTTGGTACAACCAACTGGACCAGGAAGAAGAAAAGAAATTTTGAAGATTATATTCTCTTCTGTAGCACTTAGTCCTTTTTTCTAGGTAATAAGCCCTTTTTTGTTCTTTGTGCATTAAGGAAGAACATAGCTCTTCTGCCTCTGCTCCTTGGCAACTCAGAACCCAGCAGGCATCATAATTCCAATTGCAATTTTCCATATTCACAGTGGAGGTCCATCACATCTCCGGTTTGGAAGATCAGTTGAAAGAAAGATTATGTCACTAGTCTCAACTTTTCAACATAACCCTAAACTAGCATGGCAGCAAAGAAACTGGAACTCATCCTTACATCATGATACTTCTTTTGTCCCTTTCTACATATTTTCAGAGATATGTTGAGATACTTCACCATATGTCTTGTCTTGAAACCCAGCCTCAGTAACTCAAACCAGACAACTAGGACTATATATATTATGATAACAGCATTACGAAATGTAGACCAAATCAAGGAACAATTATTTTGCTAGAATCGGAGTCAAGGGGACAACAGGGTTCCTATTAACCAAGACAAAGAGCACCCAAAAAGAAAAGGCAAACAATGAAACAATTATTGAGACAGTGGAGTAGCAAAATTAAACAGGGAATCTCTACCTTCATTCCCGATCCTCCTCTAGTAACCTTCGACATTTATATTAACAAAGTCTCATTCAAAAGCAGTAAATTTAAAATAAATCAAAAAAAAAAAAATTTAGATCAGCAGAATAAGTCCAATAACAGACCACACCACAATCTTCAGAAACTTCAAGCTCCTTAAAACCGCTCCGAGCACCAGTCTCCAAGTCAAATACAGGTACTTTTGTCCTTCGACCATTCCTTATGTCACCAATATTCTGCAAATTACAGAACACACTTGTTGTGTAAAATTTTGCATAGAATCATGCACTACAGAATGCTTCTTCTCACCAAACAAAATGATGTTATCAAAATATACAGCCATGCTAACAGAACATGAACAAATGACAAGCATGCAGTGCAATCTGTGCGCTACACTGTACCCCTTTTCACCAAACTACAGATGTGATCAAGATAATCATTCATAATCTAGTCAAACTGAGATTCCCTTGACACAATGTATTGTAGAGTTTAAGTTGCTCGTACGAGAATTTGAATTAATAACAATTGGTAATTAAATAAAGCAGCAATTTACAATACTTATCAAGAGAAAATTGACTGTAATAAAGAAATCATCTGTAAGCATCTAAACCAGAACAATATCACATGTAAGTAAAAGCATTATGATAAGGCACGGTTTATCTGCTTATACCATCATCATTCATGTGTCTAAGAGTTTTATAATCTAGGGAAAAAAAACTCCAATATATTAGATTGATTATTAGAATTTAGTAAGAAATTTGCAGTATACACAATCAGCACCATACCTTTGAAAGCAGAGAAAGATCAAGAGAGCTAAAGTCATCATACTTGAAATCCTTTACTTGTTCAGATTTAAAATAGCTTTCAAGGGAAACTACTTCACAACCAACTATATTTGCCATTTTATGAGCTAGACTTGTTTTTCCAGATCCACTTGGACCTCCTGCAACCACAATATCAGGGCGAAACAAGCATCATACAAGAGCTTAAGCAAATTGAACAGTTATAAAAATTAAAATATGTTTAGGGTTAAAATAAAAACTTTACAATCCACTTGAAGTGCAAAAAATATTTTTGGTTAAAGTAACAACTTTACAATCCCACCAATCTAAGTAAAATGACTATCAAAATATTTAAGTAGGTACAGACAGATCCTACAAACCAGTAAACCTGATGTGGCTTACATAGTTTTCTATAAGACAACAGCAGGCAGTTTAAGTTTAACTCAGTATAAGAATATTTTGGAGCAAAAAAATTTGAATTCCAACAAAATATGGCAATGGTGTTGTTCCACTTTGGAATTTAATAAGAAGCCAGACATATTAGCAGTCACAATTTTTAGCGACAAGACATCCCTCCTAGTTAACATGCACATGCAGACACTGAAGAAGAGAACACTTATTGCAGAATTTATTACCAATTCCAACAATGACAGGAAGACCTTTATTCTCCAATAAAGCCTGAAATAAATTTCTGTGTTAGAATATATTACAAGCTTCCTAAACATGAACACATTTCACACTAAAAAGGTTTTCCATATAATCTCCAATGAATATCATTTACCTGTATTGCTTGAACAGAAAGAAGCAATCCTCTGTCCAAGTCATATGAATCAGGCATTGGAGCAAGCTTCAAGTTATCCCTGTTAGTAGAGGAACCTGTGGTTGCTTCATGAGAGAAGTCTAAACATGAAAACTACTTCAACTAATTATACTCCAACTGCAGTTTACAAGTAATTATATGATCAGTGAACTGATAATGTCCACTGAAAAGAGACCCACCTACTGCTGCAGTATCGGACATAAAATGCCATGTTGCTAATACAGGCTCCATTTTGGACTTTGTTGGGGATCGAGTCCATGGTTGAGATAGATCCTCCAGCCGTGTAACATAATTTGGAGTGGTTCGAATGGGCCTAGGGGCAGCAATCCCCTTTTCCTGGGTGCTAGTCACTGGTGTACTGGTTATCAGAGGTGGTGTATTAAGGCGTGGGACACCTGCATGTGGAGTTGATTGATTTAAGAAATTGAAATGACATCATTTAGATCCAATAAAGTGACCAAATTGTACAAAACCAAAGAGATTCAAATGAATGTTAAGCCAATGTCACTGACCTTTCCTATCAAGAATCAGTTCCAAATATGATTTTGTAATCCATGGCCCATTGATACCCATCTTTAAGGTTTCTGCTCCAACTGTCTATGCAATATTCGAGGGAAAAAAATATAAAAAATTTGTATAAAATAACCACTAACTGAATTTGAGAAATTATATTATACAAGTGCAACAGTGGTTTAACACATATCTAGCTTTTAAATAAAGAACCTTAAACTGACTTCTGGACAATTCCTATTAAGGGTCACATGTACATGTTATTCATGTGAAATTTTATAATATACTCCTGGACCCCATTTTACCTGTTCACTTTTGGTCTATTAGGTAGCGACATAGAATCCCAACCGGATTTCTTATAGGAGTCATGACTTCAAATTCCCACCTCTGTAATTTACATTTGTTAAATGTTGGTTGCCTAGGCTTCAGCAACAAGCTCAGAAGCCTTGACGGAAGGGATAGTGCTTACATAAAAATTTTCCAGTCAGCTTAAGCTTTTAATCTATGTTGATAACTAACAAGTCAGCTTAAGAACTCTGCTAAATCCCGAGGTGTCATCACTGTGTTATTAGTGAAGCCACAACGGTCAAAGTTCAAAATGTCAATTGCCTGATAAATCTAGACTCTACCCATAAAAATTCAAGGAATCTTACAAAACACTTCTTTAAAAAAAAAAAAAAAAAAAGACCCAAAAATGTTACCAAGAAGATCAACAAAAGAAACCAATTTCTTAGATATTGTTGTAAGCAAGAGAAGTTCATACTTTTCTATCTGTGCCCCTCAGGACCATGAATGTCTCGCCAAGAGTATCGATAGTTTCATACGATATTGATATATTGCCACTAGTAACAAATTTAGATGCCCGTTTGTAACTGACTACAACATTGTAACCTAACTCCAGCAATCCACCAAGGGTCCTTCTTCCTACCTGTTACATAGCACATAATTGATTAACAGATTTAAAAAGGATATGTAAGGTTTTCATATACCTTTCCTACAAAACTGTTTTAAGGAGAAATAGCACTACGCAGTAGCAAGAGAAGCATTTCTGATATAAAACAGCAACATAAGATGAAAAGGGAGGCCAGCAACTCTAGTACAGAAGGAAACTAATTTCCATGATGATGACTAATTTCAAGAACTTTTATCATATATTCACACTTCGACTTCCTTAACTTATCTAAATATCATTTGAAACAGATAAAGTTACTGCATCTTAATAGTAATAGACTAGCCATGCTTATTTGCTCAACTACAAAAAGTCAACTCGACTAAGTTACCATTCAAGAAAGTACATCTTCAACTCAAGCACGACAGGTATCTAATCACAACTACTGGGAATAGTTTGATTAAGGACTGGGTTCAACAGTTATATATTTGTATTTTATATTATCAGGTTATCATACACAGCAGCAATTGTAATCAATTGAAGGTTAGTATAAGCACTGACTTTCAACCAATAACATGATTACGTCAGTTACACCAAATATAAGAACATATCTCACCTCAAATTCAGCTTTTGGTCTGATTATAAAATTTTTGTCCACAATCCTCTGGTCTCCAAGTGACAGATAATATGTTATACCAGATTGTCGCACTTTAATCCAATCATTTATTCCAGCTTCTTCACTGGCTGACGGCGGCCTAAGATACATCTCTATACAACTGAAATCAAGATAAAGCATGCGGCACAGGCATTTGTCATCAACACTCAGGAAGTGTTTATTTTCTCAAAATTACATAATAGTAACAGAAATAATAATAAATGTAAGAAATAAAGCTAGAAGAAACCACTCACTTATTTGTCTGTACTTCATTTCCTTGAAAAGCAGAATCGGAATGGACATCAGATTCCTGTCACAACAAATTTGACTTAGCTGGTGTTTGTTTATTCTTCCAATAAGTCTTATTGGATTAAATGTCTTAAAATTTCATCAAATTAGAGGTCTAACAATAAGGAGTAACCAAACATTAGATGAAAAAACTAACAAGGCCTTTGTAATGGCTCTAATAGTCAAACATGGTGAAAGTCACCTACAGAAGCACTAAATACCAAAAGAAGAGCAAGTAATATCTTAAGACCATATGCAATAATGATAAACATTTTTGAAGATGTACATAGTTTTAAGCTTAGTATAACATCTTCATCAGTATGAAGTAAAAAGCAATATCTGTGCCAAAATTCGCATCACATCAGGTGCTGACCACAACTTCATCAGGTTCCAATTTTACATTACAAATTCATACATGATGAGAACAAGACATCTCAGTAACAACAATAGATTGATTCAATCTTTCATATATACATATTTGTGTGTATGCATAAAACTTCAGTTCCAACAGATAGTTGTATAAGAAGCCGATCACATGAAAAATGCAAGGTAAACGGTGCCTAAAATACATATAACTTCATTTAACAATTATTGGCCAATTATAAAATGCTCCATCAAGATTCAACAAGACCACTGAGAAGAACTCCATGAACCACAAATTTTATAACAGTAAGCTGAAAGGTGCACACAGACCTCACTTCTGCATTTTAGCTTGTAGATTGCTTCTCTGAATGATGAAACAAAGCTGTTGTTAATCCTGATCTGCAAACTAAAATGATCACATGGAACAGAACTGGGAATTAATTTATAAAGAAACACACATAGAAATGCCAACCTGTGCATGATGAAGATCTGGCTCAATGTGCTTTCTAAACAAGGGGAATATACTGTCAATGAGGTAATCTAGTGAACAAGAATCCCTGATATCATATTGAACTTTTGATAGAAGGCTAAAATGAACACCACCAACCTGATATAAGAAGCATATTAGTATAACTTTTACGGACGTTTTAATGTATATTGCTTCCTCAGGAAGCATCACTCAGATAAAAGCGAGAACTAATTACCACAGCAACTCGAATATCTAACAAAGAGCGCAACCTTGCATGGAGTGCATAGGTACCATCAACTATTACCTATGAACACAGTCAAAGAGGTGAAGGATGATAGGTATCATTCATCACAATAGCATGAGTTTATTATATACACTTACCACTCCAGATGATGCACCCTTAATGGATTTCGTACCACTGCGCTTCTTTTGTTGGAAATCAAACATTGGAATCAAGGTATCTTTCCCCTGGGTCAAATCCTATTAAAAAAAATGGCTGCATTAAAATTCTAATCAAGGAACAATTTACCAGAATCAAATGCAACAAATTGTGCAAACTAAAATGCATTTTGTTCAATTACGTGAGATTCATTGTTGATCCAACAGAATTTCACTGGAAAAAAAGAAAAAGGCAATAATTATATTAATGTGTTTACACATTACTGTAAACCCATTCTAATTAGCTGAAGGTTCTGAAATCTGAATTATGGTACAAGAGCTTTATTATCCATGTAATAATTTGAATTGTAATATAACATGCTATATGAGTTGGGTTTGGGTTTGAACCACAGTGCAGGTCTATTCATTTTACACAAGAAGAGAAGGGATGCAATCTGTTGTGCGCTTGATTACTACTGTTGGATCATGTCTTAATAACATAAGTTTCTTGGTCCGATGGGTACTAACCTATTACTTAAAATTGTGATTAAAACTCTCTAAGACTAATGATTAAAAACTCAGTCTACCTTAACATATAAAAGCTCAGAGTATGCAAAAAAACACTTTGGAACTATAAAGATTTGGGGTAGAACAAAATCCTTGCATAAGTAAATAACTTCAGCAAAGAGAGACGACCAAATACAAACCTCTAAATTCTGGACTAAGGCATCAAAATCTATTGAATCCAAATCATTCCCTTCATCAACTCCATTGCGGTAATTCTCCATTGATATAACTGTACAACCAATTACAGATGCCACCTTCTCTGCTAAGCTTTAGAATCAAATTAACAGAAGAAGTTATTAAGTAGAAAGGAGGAAACTTTTGCTGCACTACATTTCCTCCTCTTAAATCAGAAAACTCATAATGAAGAATAAATTGAAATCAGCTTGTTTACCTCGATTTACCAGAACCACTAGGACCACCAATTCCAACTGTAACAATACCATCTTTTTTCTCCCTAAGCTCTTGGATGGATTTTACCAATAAATAATACCCATGATCAAAATCCTGCAACATTTCTCCAAGCAATAATTAGTTCTGTTGAGAAAATTTACAAAAACATATCATCAAGACTTGGCTAAAAAACATTCAAACCTCAACCAAAAGAAGCATTAGTACCGCAAAGACATAAATTACAATGAACCCCATCAGTTCACCAAAATTTAAGACCACAGAAGGCAAATGTGGCAACTGAACGCAACACAGGCAAACGAACACACACATATTGACATTTACCGGGAATCATCAAACAACCCAATTGTTTCGCTTCTAAATGATACAATCCAAATGACATTATAACAACCAACGAAAACACCTAGACTAATATCTGAAAATTAATTACCAATAATTGCATTTGTCAAAGTCTTCAAACAATCAACCATGAAGGCAACCCAACCTAAATACACTGATATAATGCAAAACCAAGAAACACTTATCCACAATTCTAAAATCAACCAATTCTATCAAATTCCCATAACCATTCATATATAATCCGATTTCAATAAGACAAAAAAATAAATAAATAAAAACTCGAACAATCAGACGAACAAATCAAACAGATAAATTGAGTGAAGATGACGATGAAAACAACGAAAGCAAATAATCCAGATAATTGAGTAAAGAAGTGCACGAACCACGTGAAGAGGTAGGGATTGGAGAATCGAAGAGGAAGAAGAAGAAGTGGAGGGTTGTTGTTGGAAGTAATCTCTCCCTCCTTCTTGGAACACTCGCTGAACAACTTCATCGTCCATATTCTAGAATCTTCTGCGATTGAAATTGCGTTGTGAAGAGAATCTCGGCAATCAATTGAAGAAGATTGAGAACATCGAGATGCGGTTGTTGTTGCTTTCTTCCATTTCAGTTTTGATTCTTTCACTTCATTTGTTGCTTCCAACTCCACGCTCCCGCTTGTTTTTCTTACTAGAAATGATTTTATTTATTTTATTTTCTTTAAAGAAAAAAAAAATTGTTATTTAATTTATTTTCTTTAAAGAAAAAAAAAATGGTTGTGGATTAAAATTAACTATGTTCACCGGCCGGACCAAATCGCATCCATCCATTTAATTCGATGGTAAATAACCGATCCAACTGAGCTCAAAATCCTCGGATCACAACGAATTCGAAAGAAATATTTTATAGTATTTTTCGAATCAAAATTCTTCGAACGAAATTTTAAAATACTAAGTTTAAAAAGATTTCCAATGGACTTTCTAGTGAACTTGGACTTAAAAGAATGGACAAACCCAACATAATGTCCATAATCAAGATAAACCTAATTTTCATCTCGCACTTATTTTACACGTTCATATCACATTTCCTCTCACCATCAACTAAGGAAAAAGAAACATAAAAAGAAGAAAGTCATTTTTCTTGCGTGCAATTCAATCTGAAACTCATCAAAAATAACGTCATCCTCTGGTTTTAACTGTGCTTTTATCTCAATTTTCACTTAGGGTGTCTAAGAGGGTTTTGCTAATCTCAATTTTCATTCTCTCAATTTGGTAAGTTTCACTTTTAAAACTCTTCAATTCATTATGCACTTTGAGAAATTTCTAACCTCATAGATTTTTGCTCAAATTAGGGCATCTTCTCTTAAAATTTCGGCATAGATAATCTAGCTAGTTGGGTTCTAGATTTTGTTACATATATAGCTACGGGTAAGTTTTTAAAACTCAGTTATTTTGCTTGTTTGATTCTATTAGGATTGTCAGATTTTAAATTAATGTATTATATTGTTGTTAGCTTCTAATTGATTTTGAAAGTTATTTCAACTATTGCTCAATTTTCGAATTGGTTTAAAGAATGCATGTTTATAGAAAACGGTTTTTTTAAATAAATAAAAAATAAAAAAACTAAGCTGAATTGCTTTTAGTTTAAATAAGTACTTTTTTTTTAAACAATAGAAGTTTTGAAATTGATTGGATTGTTTTGGTCCCTAGGCAACCACGGTGGTAGGAGGAGAACAAAGTAACGATCTTACTTGATTTTTGGATTAGTGTTACAGGTGGGTGAATCGTGTTTTTGCCTTACATATATATGTTGTTGCTATGAGATTTACATTTGTGAATTTTAGGAAATAGAATATTTAGTTTGATAATTGGAATATATGAATGATTTGGTGCATCGGAGTATAAGCATAGTGTCTTGCATAGTGGCTGTAAAGTTATTGGTTTGACATTTTCTCCCTTGTAGTCGACTTCTTGCATTATTTGATATTGATGATATTAGTCTATTGAAATGGTTGGCAATAGCTTTTAGTATGCATAATGTGAATTGAATAATTGGTTTCAATCTAATTAACTAAAAGCAAAACCGGTAAAGGTGCCTTAGGAAAAAATAATAATAATAAAAAGTTATTTGTAGGGTGGCATGACAAGTAGGCCAAATACGTGATGTCTAACTATTCGGAACTTCGGTTCATTATTTGTATTCGGGGCTTCGACTCATATTTGTATTTGGAGCTTCGACTCATTATTCGTCTCATTTCACTATTAATCTTAAACTAATTTGGGCATAAATTAATATATAAGAATCTGGTGATTTATTAATGCTTCGAATCTAATGTGTTATTTGGCAAAAATATGCTAAGTTATGTGTAGTTGTTATGATTCATAGCTTGGTTGGGTTCCTTGCTATGGACTTGATATTTGTATGTTGTTTTGGGACTTTTGTATTGATTACATAGTCTATATAGTGCCCTCGAATGTTGTGCTCGAATAATGGGAGTATAGTGATGATGTTGAGGCCACATCGACTTATTTCTAGTGTTGTCATTCTTATTAAGATAATATGGATATGATATTGTTACCTGTTAGATTATCATATATATATATATATATATATATATATATATATATATATATATATATATATATAAAAGGCATATGTCCTAGCATTGTCATTAATCAATTGTGTAGGATATAACATGTTGATTATTGTCGAAGGTTTTAAACCAAGTGTTGTAGAATTTTGGCCTATTATTATATTGATAAAGTTTGCTAGTCACGGTTAGTTGATATTGTGGTATGTTAAATTGTGGTATTGTTGAACTAATTGGTCTCTCTGACCTTTTTGTGCGGTGCTAAAATCTAGATAAATAAAATTGTTTGCAATTGTTGACTTGTTAATATTGTATAACTCCTCATATATATGAATGGTTAATTGGTGAATATAAAATGTTATTAACATGTGTTTTAAGAGCTGATAAACATGGCTTGAAGATAAGAATTGAATTGATTTATTATTGTGCATAAAAAACTGGTTTTATATGCATATTAGTGAAATGTTTATATATACTATGGTTAAGTTTTGGCGGGATATTGTTGCTTCTAATTATAAATTGATATTTTGTGGGAAAAAAAATGACTTAGAGATATTAAAAAAAAAAAATTAGAGATATTTCTTATTAACATATTTGAGCTGCTGAAATTTGTCAAAATATTGAGTGATTGTACAGTGTTAAATTCATAACTAATGCAGTCGGAGACGTTATTATTATTTGTAGCTATTGTTTAACATTTGTGATTATGTATATATATTTATAATGAATTTTATGTTGGTCGGTTAATTAAATTAAAATACGAAAACTAACTATAAGGTCATAGTTAATACTGGCACTACTGCAGATAAAAGTTGATTTCTTAGAGTCCTTGTATAGTGTTAAATCACAAATGAAATGTTTGTCTTATAATTTTTATTTTTATTTTTTTTGGATAATTAATGTTTGACAATTTGAGATGGGGAATGAATGTTTGCATTGAATTATATGCTTGTGAATTGACGGTTTTGAGGTAGATAAGCTAGTTTATTTGTTATCTGTACTTTGTTAAAATAAAAAAAAAACCAATATATTGACATGCCTAGGCGAGAATTAGAAGTTCACTTTATCATAAACCTTGTATCCTAATATTAAAATATTTATTTTGGTTTTTTTTAAAAAAATTATTATAGTTTTAATCGATTGCCTTCTATTAAGGGTGTATTAGATTTAAATTCCAACATTAATGTTATATATTTTTATTCTTGTAGAGGCGTCATTAGTTTTGGTTCTATCAAATCTAATTGATGGGTGAGAGGATATATTTATAAGTAAAAATGTTATGTCGCTCTTACTCTTTTGTTCTTTTTGTTTTGTTTTGTTTTTCTTTTTTCTGCAACCAAGTTGGTCAAATAGACCCCGTGGACAATATCAAAACCGAAATTTAATAAGTCATTAGTCATTTTGAGTCATTAGAATTCACGCGGGTTCTCTTTAGTTGACACGTATATATTTTTTCCTTAGCTTGAATATTGGTATTTTGAGTGTTTTAAATTGAGCAAGTAGCTCAAAGAATGCAAGTTTATCGTAGGCTGGATAATCATTTTGACTATTTGTGCAGTTTATAAACCACATAATAAGGGGTTACAAAGTTGATAGGATTATGTGATGCTCTTGTTAGTCATATGATGATGTGTATGTATTTTCGTGAATAAAAAAAATCATGTATTTTTAATCGATCAGAATCATTCAAAATCACTAGAGTTTGCTGCCAATAGACTTGAAAATAATAATAATAGTAATTAAATAATTAACTAATTAACTAAATTTTTAGTTTATTTTATTTTTAGGAGACCATTTCTCCTTTTTACCTATTGACTCTTTCTAAGTCTAGTCGAGCCTTTTCCAGTTTGTAACCTTGTATAATGACTCAACTCTAGTGTTCTTATCAAGTCTTATTTTATTGTTTCGAATTGCGGAAAAAAATTGTTTATTGATTACTTGCAGTTCAAATAATCTATTGTTTGCATTCACTCTCATTTAACGAATTATAAATATCTTACTGAACCTTAAGCATTTAGAAATGGGATGTAAGACTCTATTCTAGGTACTTGTTTGATTTGCTACAAGTGATTGTTGTCTTTTTTGATTTTTTAGTATATTAAAGGACTTAATAAGGTGCATTGAGTGCCAATTATGTCATAGCAAAAACTAGTGCATTTTGGCATGTGATTGTTTTGGGATTTGATTCACTAACTAAACTTGATAGCTTAACCGTCGTTTTATTTTCCTTTTTGTTTTTCCTTCTTCTTTTAAAATAAATGTGACAGGTGATTGGGAAAGCTTTAGTCGGGCTTCGGCATATAGCCATCATAAAGCATTTCACTTGCATTTTGGGTTAGCTAGTTTTCATGTACTTTTTTTGTTTTTTTGGGATAATGTTATCCACACCCCTTGAACTAGGCACATTATTTCATTTATACACCTCAATTTTTCAAGATTTCATTTAGACACTTGAACTTGACAACATTGTTTCATTTAGACATCTCAACTTTTCGAGGTTTCAATTAGACACTTAAACTCGCCTAAACCAAGTCATATAAACACTCGGAGTTATTATTTTAATTTTTTCATGGCACGTGAAATCCAAACGCTCAGACTCTTTGACATGTATTTTACATGTACAATATCTCTACATGATTATGGTCGTGTCGATGTGTCATGTTTGTGTCAATGATCACCCAACAACACTATTGCAATGTTAACAATCAAATCAAACATAGAAACAAGGAACATAAAATTTTTTTGAACATCATTGAAAAATAATTGTTTCATGAAAAAACTTAGAATAATATATGTCAGAGAGTAAGAGCGTTCGGATTTCACATGTCATGAAAAAATTAAAATAATAACTCCGAATGTTTATATGTCTTGATTAAGGCGAGTTCAAGTGTCTAATTGGAACCTCAAAAAGTTGAGGTGTCTAAATGAAACAATGCTATCGAGTTCAAGTGTCTAAATGAAATTTCGAAAAGTTAAGGCGTTTAAATGAAACAATGTGCCAAATTCGAGAGACAAGAATACCATTATCTTTTTTTTTTCTTTTTTTATATGACATCAGTATACATAAAACGTTAGTATTTATGAATGACATATTTTGAATTTAAAGTTTTCAGCCACAAATATTTGAATTAAATGCAAAAGTATATAAATGTTTAATGATTTTACTGTCAAGTTCTATATGTAAAAACAATTTCCGCTTGTGAGATTTTGTATTATAAGTGAAAGTTACCTTATATATATATACATATATATAATTTATTAACTACATTATATTGTGGATTTTTACTTTTTCTATTTGGAACTTTGAATTGTACAAGTTTATGATTGTTATTGCTAGTGGTAAATTATGTGTGTCTTGTTATTTTATTTCATATTATTTTATTTTAAATAAAAATATGATTAGTGTTATTCAAGTATTAAAGGATAAGAAATTTAAAATGATCATATATATCTATTTTGAGCATATATGTCTATTTTGAGTATATTAATTACAGAAGCCGTCATTTGATTTGAATTATTTATACAAACTGATTGAGTAGTGTATTTGTGTTTGTGGCTCCCCTTTTGGTCTCCTTCCAGTCACACCGGAGTTTAGACATCATAACATCAAAATTATACTGATGAGAGAACTCAAAATAACTTAAATAAAGTTAAGGATATCAAATGTTTAGCCATACCTATAAAAAATAGGTAGTGGAAGTATATGGTTATCGGATCACATGTCGGTCCAGTCTAGGTGAAGGTCTCTTCAAATTTGTAAAAAAAAAAAAAAAAAAAAAAAAACTAACTGAATTTTTTTCAAATTTATAAATCGATCCCAATACTGTTATTAAACTCAAATTGACTCCAACCTTAGTAAACCGGACGTTTTGGATGGTGTATTTGGACCACCCTAATTACAATCCAAATTTGTAGAGTTAGGCCCATAAGGCCCAGTTTTCACAATCCAAAAGCACTCATGCTTACGCCCAACATCTTTGTAGCCCAAGCCGCCAAGTAATAGTTGCATATGCTCATTTTATTTCATTTTAAAAGGTTAAAAAAGGACAAGGGCAGCAGATCCAATACAGAGGATAAGAAGACACGTGTGGAGTGGTAAACACAAACACGCGCCTAAAATATGCGAGTGGAAAGAAACACACAAAAAGAGAGTGATCATAAAAAGAGGAAGATGCTTCTATCCACTGGTATACTGAAAGTCAACGCTTCCTCACGCGCACTACTTTTTTAAATTGTTTGTTTGTTAGTGGCACATTTTGCCTATTCGCTCATCCTCTGCATCATCGCTTCGCTATCATGCGCCGCTCCTTCCATTCGCTTCTCTCTCTGCATCCCCACCGTCTTACCCTGTACCCCACCATCTTAACCGTCCAAGCAAGTTGATAGGAAATAAATCCAGGAATCTTACAGTAGGAGGACCTCAGGTAATCAGTACCGTGAAAAGGTGGGTGCGCAGGATAAGAGAGTCGCGATACAGAAAATCACTGAACAGAGGCTGTCAATATATATAAAATACAGAGTCAGCCATTTGTCATAGTCAGCGTCACTCATTCCCATATAAACACCCCACAGCACTCTCCATCAACACAGTTGACAATAGATCAATCCATCAATGGAGAATCTTCCATCTGGTTATCGGCCCAACGTCGGTGTCTGCCTCATCAACTCTGATTCTCAGGTCTCCAATTTCACCTTTTGCATAATCTTGTTTTGCATTTCATGTTTTGGATTTTGAAATTTTTGTGTTTGATTTTGTTTAATTAGAAATAATTTTAAAATATTCACTAAATGACAAAAAGTGATTGGTCTGGTCCAGTCCAGCCTCCAGGCGCACCTGATTTCATCAGTTGATGATTTATGGTGGTTGCAGGTATTTGTGGCTTCTAGATTGAATGTTCCTGGAGCTTGGCAGATGCCTCAGGTGTGTACTGTTTTGATTTTTGATTTTTATATTTTTAAATTTTTTACTTCAGAGTTTTTGGCTAGTTAATTTTGGATTTATGTTTTTGTCATGTGATGGACATGTTTTGGGTTATTATTTGACATTGTATTTACCTAGATTGTTAGCTATAGAGGATATTTTTCTTGTTTTTACTCCATGGAAATTACTGATGAACAAATCGGTTATGTTGAGAAACTATTTGAGTTTTCAGAAGGGTGTTTGTAGTGTTTGAAGAGTTTATGTGTTTAATGGAGTGTTTATTGGTGTTTCAAGGGGGGTATTGAAGATGGTGAAGAGCCCAAATCTGCAGCAATCAGGGAATTAAGAGAAGAAACTGGAATAGTGTCAGCTGAAATCATTGCTGAGGTTCGTATACATGGTTGTTTGGATTAATACTTTTGTTTTTGGTAATTTTAGTTTAGGGATCTGAAAACAGAATGAAAATTGTGTAAGATGATGATCTATGATTGACTGTTCAAGGAAAAATGCAAGTTTTTGGATGAACTAGATTGTGTTAAGTATAGGTATATTTGGGCAACATATAACTGAAAATCTGATAATATGAGTAAGATTGATTCAATCTATACAAAGTTGTTTATTGTGTTGAGTTGTTATTTCCTGTGTAAATTTACTTGGACCAGCATGAACAATGAAGATTCAGAGAGTAGATTCATTTTTTATGAATACAGGGGATGTGGAAGTTGGATGATGGTGATAGCTTATTTACTGTTCTCATTTTCCATTTTTGTTCAAATGTGTAATTGGAATTGTGTGTTGCCAGGTACCAAATTGGTTGACTTATGACTTCCCTCCTGCTGTGAAAGCTAAAGTAAATCGTGTCTGGGGAGGTGAATGGCATGGGCAAGCACAGAAGTGGTACTTGTCTTTGTTTCTCTTTGTTTGTTTGCCACATGCATGTTTGTTCATTCGCATTAATTGAAACCATTTTGGTTCGTAATCTGGATTGTGCAGATTATTAGTATCTATTAGGAGAAGATGTGATGAGACTAGCCCAAACAAGATGAAAAGATGACTATATAACAGTTTTAGCTGGTAAAATTTACTTAAATTAGTAGGCAGATGACCTTGTGAATAGGAAATTGAATGATTGGTCATCCAAAGCACTTTTTATCAGAATCTACTCTTCATTAGGCCCCCCCATTAGGAAATTATAGCTTGTTATAGTATTCTCATTAATTTCTCTGGAATTTTCTTTGAAGAGTTTATTTCCTTTCCTTATTAGGTTTCATTAGTATGATATGCCGTGTGCACTCTCAGTATTTCGCTGGCTGATCTGAAGAGTTCTATTGGAATTGCTGCATAAAAGTTTAATGCTTACTAACTCGATAGATTTTTCATATCTTTCTCCAACTTGATTTTGCTTAATTTTCCATAGTTAAGATCAAGGAACTGCAAAAGTTTGATGGACTGTCGGAGCATACTATTTGCTTAACTTCTCTTTGCTTAACTTCTCTTTGCTTAACTTGTCAAGCGCAGTGCCTCTCTAAAATATCAATTGTGCCTGTCTTTATACATATTTGAATGCTTTTAACTCTTTGTTCACCTCAACTATGCTCTGGAGTGTCTGGTGCAGCATTTCGTTTGTAATTTTGCTGCCTAATGTCGAACATTGTACAATTTACAGGTTCCTAATGAGATTAACTAAAGATGAGGGTGAGATCAACTTAGCTACTGGTGAAGCAGACCCAGAATTTTCAGAGTGGAAGTGGGCAAGTCCAGAGGACGTTATAGAACAGGTATCTAACAAAAACTACATAAACTAAACACATTACTAAATCAATATATTTGTGTATATTCAAGATACTGAAATAACCAATTACAGGCCGTTGATTACAAACGACCAACATATGAAGAAGTCATTAGAACATTCGGGCCATACTTGGACAACGGAAGAGCTGCTAAATGTAAATCGGCAAAATGGTGAATACTATCTGTGTGTATGATGTTTTGACTTATGGCTTTAATAGTGTACCCCTTTATACAATCTGGATTGAGTAGATCTTTGTTCTTTGTAAATTGATATGGCAGATAGAACTTCTACATTTTTAGATGTTTGCTTAACTGTAATAAGATCTATTGCTTAACATATATTATCTGCAGGAGGCTTTTATTAGGTATTTTGAACTGATAAGCAATTTATGTAGATAAGTACTACCAGTGTTCTAATGATGTTGCTTGTCTTACTTAGAAAGGGTACGTAAGAGAAAAATGTACCTCTTAATGATAAACCTGGGCTTGATAATATTCACAAGCCTGGACCGAGCAATTAAAGATACCATAGGTCTCATTGAAAGCCCAAATTCTAAAGGTCCGTTTTATGGACTTCTATTTGTAGAGAAAACTAGCTAAATGAGTCGTATGTATCTTCTTAAATTTCAAGGTGTTAAAAGGCCATGCATATGCACCATCTTTGTCGATAATATTTCTACGTGGGGATCGCATTATTGCAACTTTTTCCGTGAAGATTATGACTCTGTGAAGAATAGAGATACTCCATAGTCTTTTCCACTTTGAGGACATCAAAACCACAATGAGCAAAGGTGATGGGTGGTTCGAATGATTAAGCGGTTTAAATAGTATTTAGTTTTTTTTTTTTATAGTGATTGAATAAACTATTGAAATTACTTAAATATTTTATTTTAAGTACATTCTAATAATATAAAATTAGTGTTTTAAAAATTTTTACGCTCTAAATATTTCCATCTAATCTACCTAAACGATCTTTTATATATATATATTTGAGGATAAGCGATATGTATATTTGAGGATAAGCGATTTGAGCATATTTTCTTATCGTCTGAAATTCGTTCTGTTTAAATTTCGATTATATTTCGTCCACATGATGTGAAACATAATTTTCAATATTTAAAATCTATGTGTAAAATAAAAAAATAAAAAAATTATTCTATTTTAACTTTTTAATAAATATTAATAAATTTATTTCTTTAAAATAAACTCTTCCAACATCAACTAACTATGTATTTAAAAAAAAAAAAAATCAACAAGCTAAAATTTATAAATTTATATTTTATTAAAAAAAAAACTTAAAATTTATATTTCCATAATATTTCTTAAAAAAATTATTTTCTCTCATTTTTTTTTTTTTTTGTATTTTCTTTCTCCCAAAGAATCTAGCAACCTTTTCAGTTTTGTTTTCTAATGACTCGCCAAGTCCCCAGACACCTAAACACTACACCACCCGTCTCAGTCTCAGACTGATCAGCTACTAGCGGTGCATGCGTGTCTCGAGAGTCACATTACATTCAATTCTCTGTTTGACGATCAAGACGACACTTAATGCTCTCTCCACAACCTAAAAAAACCCTACTTGACTGACGAAACAGTTTCTCACGGATTATGGAGAAGGTTAAAGACGCCGTGCGCGCACGGATCACTGAGATTGCGGACACTGAGGAAGACGACGGTCTGGATTCCTACATTCAGAAAAAGCTCGATAGTTTCCTTCCGCCTCTTGGAACCGCGCCGTCTCATCCTCCTTATGCCTCTGTAATTCTCTCACTCTCTGCTTTCTTTGATTTTTTATTCGATGATCAATTTTATTTTATTATTTTTTGTTCTTGTAAATTAGGTCATGATATTCGATTTTAGTGTTTTGTGTAATGTGGAGTTTGGTTGTGTTTTCTGATGCATGTGTGTTATGGTGTGATAGATGATTCAAAAAGCTATTGAGGAGTTGAATGAGGAAGGGGGTTCTAGTGAGGTTTCTATATCTAAGTTTATTAGGGAACAGTTTGATGGTTTGCCTCCACATCATGAGAGTTTCTTGAGTCATCATTTGAAGAAACTTTGTCAGAATGGTGAGATTCTGTTAACTGATAATGAAAGGTATGTGTTTGTTGATAAGTGTGATGATGGAGTAAAGAGGAAATGGCGGAAAGGACGTAGAAAAAGGAAGTTTAGAGGTGCAAAGGCTAGGGTTGAGAAACAGAATTGTAGTGATAAGCAGGATGGTGGAGGAGAACAGCAGGGTTGTGAGGATAAGCAGGATGGTGTAGGAGACCAGCAGGTTTGTGAGGATGAGAAGGATGGTGCAGGAGACCAGCAGGTTTGTGAGGATAGGCAGGATGGTGCAGGAGACCAGCAGGTTTGTGAGGATAGGCAGGATGGTGCAGGAGAACAGCCGGTTTGTGAGGATAGGCAGGATGGTCCAGGAGAACAGCCGGTTTGTGAGGATAGGCAGGATGGTGCAGGAGAACAGCCGATTTGTGAGGATATGCAGGATAGTGCAGAAGAACAGCCGGTTTGTGAGGATAGGCAGAATGGTGCAGGAGAACAGCCGATTTCTGAGGATAGTGCAGAAGAACAGCCGATTTGTGAGGATATGCAGGATGGTGCAGAAGAACAGCGGATCTGTGAGGACATGCAGGATGATGCAAAAGAACCAGGGATCTGTGAGGATAAGCATGATGGTGCAGAAGAACAGTGGATGTGTGAGGATAAGCAGGATGATTTAGAAGATCAGCGGATTTGTGAGGATAAGCGTGATGGTGTAGAAGAGCAACAAGCTTGTTGTCAGGAGGATAAGCAGGATGATTTAGAAGATCAGCGGATTTGTGAGGAAAAGCGTGATGGTGTAGAAGAGCAACAAGCTTGTTGTCAGGATGATGTAGAAGAACAAGCCATGGAAGTGGAAGCGAGCGAGCAGATAAAAGCTGATGAAGAGATGTTAGAGAATGGTCATGGAGTTGAAGAATCTAAGCAGGACATTGAAGCTACTGACATTGAAGCAGCTGATCAACAAATAGAGGTATCATATATTATACTGGTTTCAATAATTGTCAATAATTGAAGTTAGCACGTGTTAGCACACCCTGAAAAAGTAGTTATAAAAATATTGTATTATTTTGTTATGTTTTTAATTTATGGTTGTAACTTTTTATTTATTTTATTATATTTTTTATGATGATGCAGAATAATGAAGAGGGAAATCACCTATGTCTTCAAGAAGTTGAGGAGATGGAAGAGTCAAGTGATTTGCAAGGGCCACAGTCTGAAGCTGGTGAAGGACATGCTTTGGCATGCAAGCAGAAGTATGAAATGATTTTTGAACAGAATAAACCACGAAAGATAAAGATTAAACTTGTTCGTGGGAAGGTAAAGGAGGAGCAAGACATTGTCCCACATGTTCCACAAAGTAGTAGCAAGTGCTTGGATCATAATGGTTTCTTATTTCATCAGGAGGTATAACTTGAAAAAATTATTACACTCTCAATTTATGTTGTCAAAATAATGATTTTTATTTATTTCATTTAAAATGTGTCATCTTAGCCATTACAGGTCAAAAAATAATTTGTTTATATTCCATTTGAAGTGTTAGTTGACCCATTTTAGATAAAATTATTTATTAATAACAGTATTAAAAATTTAGACATTTTCATATTCTGTAGTTTGATCATAATCTATTCCATACAAAGTTACATAAGTGCATCCTACTATGTGGAATATAGTTGATTTGCTTTATATTTTTCGAATTTTTTATTTTTTATTATTTTGTTATATGAATTTTGTTTAAAGCACTTGTTAAGATTTGACTTTAACCATTTCAACCAATTAAAATTCTTTCTTTTTTCAAGTTCCAATGTAATTTATTTAAGCAAAATGATAATGTAGACTTCCACCAATGCAATTTAACCTTAAATAGGGCCACTATGGCACTCTCTAAAAAAAAAAAAACCCTTGTTATACAGTGAAAATTTCATCCATGGATAAAGTTATGGAAATGCATTGTATCGGAAGCAATTTGGTCCATTTGTTTTATATGTTTGTAAATGCTTTTGATCATTTTGTTAAATATATATTCTAGTCAAATATGCATCCATTAAAGCGGAATGAAGAGTACATTAATTTTGCAGTCTTCTAAATGAAACTTGTTTTGATTTTTACAGGAACATTTTGAGAGGTTGGTAAGGAATAAAACAGAGACAATGAAACCAGAGGCAATGAAACATTCATATGCTGCAAAAAAAATGCGGTTTCAAGAGTGTACTTATACTGAGCTAATTAAGAAGAGAGGGAATGGTTTTCTTGATGTGGATCAACAAGAGCAATTGACAAAGAGTTCATTGACAGAAATCGAATCTGATATTGACAATGTTGAAGGGCAATTGATTTTGCGAGACCAAGAGAATGGTTTGTTGCCTCCTGAGAATATGGAAGTTGCAGCAAATGGAATGGAATTGTGTTATTTCAATGAAGACAGAAGGAAAAAGAACTTTTGGACTCCAATTAATGTGGCTTACCCCTCAGTGAGAGAAGATGAATTCGCATGGAGCTTGCGGAAGCAATTATTAGAACAACAAAAAGATATTATTTGGGGGCAGCGCAGTTTCAGCATTATATGTGGTCTACCAGCACAAAGGTTGTCTGAATCAAATATACCGAGAGTATGTAACCCAACCTCAAAGTTTATTTATACGCCCAGATCTTTAGGTCAATTTAGGAAACCACCTATATTGAACCTTGATACAGATAGAAGTATGGATGCTTTATTACCCTATCATCAGCAAGATGGTGGTAACCAGTATCAGACTAGTCAAAATCAATTTCGAGCATCAATGTGGTCATCCGCAGAGTATCAACATCAGTGGAGAACTTGTAACTCCAACTTTCAGACTCTAAGTATTTCTAGACAGGAGCCAGATAGAAAAAAATTTCTGCCGCTGCCATCAAATGAGCAGCATCGACAAGAGAACCACAGTCCAGTAGAAGCGAAATATATGTGGAAGGTAGACAGTCCGCCACTGCTTTCAGATGAACAAGATGACCATTGTCAAATTGACGCGCAACATTTTTGGAAGATAGATAGTCCGCCAGTTCTTACAAATGATCAACCAGAGGACGGTAGTAAAGTTGAAGAGCAATATTTGTGGAAGGTAGAAAGTTCGCAGATTGCACAACAGTGCACTGATAAATGTGATCTATCAATGGATTTGGATCAAGGTGAAGGGAGAATTCAAGAAGCTGAAGATGATCAAGATGCTCCATTTGTCTACTTCAGACAAACTTATATTAGACGTAAGTCCAAAGTTTAAAAGAATCAAAATAACTTTAGCATGTAATTTCTGCCGTGTTCATGTTTCATTTTGTTTGTGACATATTTCATTGCCAGTGGAAGTCCTGTGTGATTGAAACTGGCTGTTGCTTGAAACAATGCCTTTATCTGCACTTCATTACACATTCATATTGTGAACTTGAAATATGAAGATGACAGGAGCTGTTTTCTCGATATAAAATGCCTACTTGTCTGATGAAACAAACTCTCACCTTTGAGAGATGGTTAAGGAAGCAGTTCTTGCAAAAGCCGAGACCGCAGCAGTTCTTGCAACCCAGCAATGACCAGAGTCACATTCAAAGGTAGGCTTGACACTTCTCTTCCTATATCTTGATTTGGTTACTAACATTTTTATAGTGATCTAAAAACTAATAGAAGTTAATATTGAGGGTTTAGATTGTGAATACAGGTTAGGGATGTGCAGAAAAATAAGATTTCATAAATTATAACATGATGTTAAATCTTGTATTTTACACTTCAAATTCTTCTAAGTCCGTCTTTATCTTGTCTTCAACTTATTTTCTGGCATGTTTAAATACACATGAGAGATCAAGAGTGAAGTTTATTATGAGATTGAATATAATTGTTTTGAATTGGTTAGTGTCAATGACTGAATTATTGTTTGATTATACGCAGTTCTGTGTTAGCAGTGATTATTGGTTTTGTTGAGCACATGCGATTATTTTTGGTTAATGTGGTTTATATTTTAGTGTTTGTGATAATTTTGTTGTTTTGGATATTGATTTGTTTATTTGGGTTCTAGTCTGTTTGCTTAAAGTTCATTTGATTATGTTTGTTTGAAATAGCCATTTAGAATCATCACCTGTGTACAATTAGGTTGCAAATTAACTATGTATCGGTTTTTCTGTTCTCGGATAATTTTTTGTTTTTTTATTCATTTTATGATTTTTTTCTTAAATATTTACATTTCATATTTCCCATTAACAAACGTGAATACATAACAAACACTTATTTATATTGCACGAAACAAATGTGATTACCCTTTCAAGTAAATTAAACAACATCATGTATTTCCAGAGACGCAAACAAATTGCTTTAAAACGACACTAAAAAAAAATTGTTAGATTGTGATTACTGCTAACAATAAATAAATTAACGCTGAACCACACCAACCATCCAATGTACATACAATTTGCAATTAATTTAATTAATTGCAACAACACACATAGTTGGTCCAGCTTTATTGGCATAATCAAAAACGTGTTTTGTTCTTTTCACGTAATCAACTCACCAATTAGTGGTCGTCTACCTATTTAGACCACTAATTTCAATAGATCATTCAATTTCCAAGCAAGGGTTTTTTCGTAAATAATTGTAAACCGTATTGACTATGCTTTTAATCGGTGTATATTTTAATTTCTCAAATATTCTACCATATAATATTTTGTTGTCGGTTGTATAACTATGAACCACTCAAATCTCTTGACAAGTGACTTATAAACCTTTTTTAAATAATTAATTTTATATTTATTATTTACATCTCATTAAAAAAAATATAAAAAATTGTTATGAATATAAAATAGGTGTAAAATTAATAAATATTTTTTTATATAATGTTATACATATTTTCATTTTATAAATTAAATTTATATTATTCATATATTTTCAAAAATCTCAATAATAATCATTTTACAAATATTTTATAATAATAAATAAATTTATCAATGTTATTATAAAAATATTTGAATTAATAAATGCTATTTAATTATTAAAAAAATAATAATTAATTTTTAATTTATTAAACAATTAATAAATCATAATAAATATTATAATAATTATATTATTCCTCAACCACTAATAAAAGTGTTGTTAACATCAAAATCCATCTCGTAAATAATCTTCTCGATCCGTATATTCAAAGAAGGTGCAACCACAAAAATAAATTCCAAGTGGGCCCAGAAGCCGCTGACGTGTAATTGACTCAACCGCAAAGAAGCAAACAAAACACATGGGAAATCAAAATCCAGTGTTACGCGACACAGCTGATACTCGGTGGTCCTTCTTCTACATATTTGACTGTTGCTCGTCTTTTCTCCAGTTCTTTGCTCCCATAGCCACTCGTCTCTATAGACCTCCACAAGGTAAGCCTAAAACTCAATCTCTCTCTCGCTGTCTCATACATACTTTTCCTATAATTCGGCGATAAGATAAGGCACGCGCTTTAACGATTTATTGTTCTTGTTATTTTAATATTATTTTGTTTTCGCTTTTTGAAACTGAAATTTATCTATTTATTATTATTTCTCTGCTGTCGTTTTCCTCATCGAATTTCCGAATCTGTTCCTTTGTATATATAGATATATATATTTATTTAGATACATATATATGTATATATAGGATTATTTACCACTATAAAAGAATCAATACTGTTTCTTATGCCAAAAGACCTGCTCTGGTTGTCCACTTGACGTGTTCTACTCCACGTGAGATTGTGATCTTCTTTTGTCTGTATTTTGTATAATAAAATATTATAGAGATAGAGATAGAGATAGAGGCAAATAGAGGCTTATAAATATTCTTGTCTTTGCAGGTTAATTGGACTGACCAGCAGCTGAGTTTTTTTTATCTTGCGGTGGTTGTGTCAAACGACGAACTCTAAGGTAAGGGAATCGTTTAATTGTTTCTGTTATTTAATTTGATTTCATTTTGTTGATTGATTTTCTTTGGTTTTGGAGATTGTTTGGTTGTAGATTTGTTTGAGAAATCTTTTGTTGAATTTAGAGATTTTTGAAGCTGATTCTGTTGTATTGAAAGCTGAAATTGTTATTGTTCTGGATTGATGATGAATGGTGGGAGCTGGTGTGAGCATTGTTTGAGCTAGGGTTGTATTTTATGGCAAGTTGTTAGGAGATTAAATGCAAATTTTGGATACGTAGATGTTATTTATGGAAATGAAATTATCAGTAACTTGTGAGTTTTAGGAATTTAGATCAATATGATGAGTTCTGTAATTGATTGACCTCAAGAAATTATTTAGTGTATAACCTAGTTTCTGAAGTTTTGTATTGCTGTTCTTGGTTTTTCTTTTTCTTTTGGAGGGTTGCTGAGATTGATTGTGTGATGTAACAGAAAATGTTTGACAAAGAGTTCTTCACGGAGTATGGCGAGGCGAGCCAATATGAAATAAAAGAAATAATTGGAATAGGTAGCTATGGTGTAGTGGCATCTGCTATAGATACTCACACAGGGGAGAAGGTCGCTATAAAAAAGATGAAAGATGTATTTGAGCATGTTTCTGATGCTACTCGTATTCTTAGGGAAATTAAGCTCCTTCGCCTGCTGCGACATCCAGACATTGTAGAAATAAAGCATATTATGCTTCCTCCCTGTCGCAGAGAGTTTAAAGATATTTATGTTGTTTTTGAGCTCATGGAGTCTGATCTTGACCAAGTTATTAAGGCAAATGATGATCTTTGTCCTGGGCATCATCAATTTTTCTTGTACCAGCTTCTTCGTGCTCTAAAATATATCCACTCAGGTTTCTCCTGTTTCTCTGTTGACCCTTGGTCTTAGTGTATATATAAAACAAATAGTACTTATAATTTACTTTCATTTTTGGCAGCACATGTTTTTCATCGTGATCTGAAGCCCCAAAACATACTTGCAAATGCTGACTGCAAACTGAAAATTTGTGATTTTGGTCTTGCACGTGTGTCATTTACAGATGCTCCTTCAGCTATTTTTTGGACAGTACGTTTTAAATTATCTGATATAGTTGTCATTTTGTGTGTTTTTCTTTTTTCATTTTAGTCTTTTCTACGAATCAATCCTTTCATAGTAACAATCCTGTATCTCTGGATTTAATATTTAAATTTACTCTAGGACTATGTGGCAACTCGATGGTATAGAGCTCCAGAGCTCTGTGGCTGTTTTTTCTCCAAGGTAAACTTTGCGAACTATATTCATTTTTGCATTCTTTTCATAATGGATTCTTGAGTTGAGCATGACAGACCATTTCATTTTTTTTTTGTACTTCACCACATGTGAGCTCCCATATCCCTCTCATGTCAATTAGGTGTTTGCCTTTTCTTTTGTGAAAGGTTATTTGAGCAAACCCGCTCTGGAATCATGTTAGTCAACATTAATGTAGAATAAAAAAGTTTATCAAATAAGGATTTTGAGTCTTATCTTGTGTTATGTCTTTACACCTTATTACTCTGAATATATCTTAGCAACTACATAGCCTGCCTACCATCTTGTTTAGTTAGTCCGTGATTAAGGTTTAGCATGGTGGACATACTATATTTAAGTTATTGCTTTTCTTAGCTGATTTTGATCTGTATCCGCCATTGAATTGTCAGCAATGAATTGCCATGGTGTTTATTAAGCTATCAATTAATCTTTGAATCAACAAATGATGAGTATTTAACTGTGCATGCGATAACACTTTATTGTCTGCAGTACACCCCTTCCATTGATATCTGGAGCATAGGATGCATATTTGCTGAATTGCTAACTGGAAGACCTTTATTTCCTGGAAAAAATGTGGTGCATCAATTAGACCTTGTCACTGATCTGCTTGGTACTCCTTCTGCTGAGTCCATAGCTGCAGTAAGTCACCTTGATTCCATTCCTATTTCAATTTTGTATTAATTATTTCCTTTGACTTAATGTCTTTACCTTTTCTTTTTATTATTATAAACCATAGGAACACTTTCTGATTTTCATTTCAATATTTCCTAACATGTGCAGATAAGGAATGAAAAGGCTAGAAGGTACTTAAGTAGCTTGAGGAAAAAGAGGCCAGTTCCATTTTCGCAAAAATTCCCTGGAGTAAATCCACAAGCACTGAATTTACTTCAGCGTTTGCTTGCATTTGATCCTAAAGATCGTCCATCTGCTGAAGAGGTAAGCATCAGTAATATGAGTCTAAATGACCTTTAGAACCATGACTAAGAATTTGTGTATCATAAACTTTGTATATTATAGCATGCTTCTCTTTACAGGCATTAGCAGATCCGTATTTTCATGGATTGGCAAATCCAAATGAAGAACCATCCACACAACCTATTCCAAAGCTTGATTTTGAATTTGAAAAGAGGAAATTGACAAAGGATGATGTACGGGAGCTAGTCTATAGAGAGGTAATATTTGAAAGATCATTACAATCTTGATTTCAATGCTTTTATATTTTATTCTACTCGTGGAAGTGCCTTTCTTACCTGTACTCAAGGTTTCCTTCATGTGAAAAGTAAACAGATTCTAGAGTATCACCCTGATATGCTGAAGGAGCACCTTCGCGGTACAGATCATACTGGCTTCATGTATCCAAGGTTAGAAGCCTTCAATTTTCTGTGGATTGCTATGGCATCATTCATTAATAGAAATTTTGAAATTATGAGTTTCCTCAACTCAAATCTCTCATATAAGGAGTAGAAATAAATTTGTGTGTTCCCTGTAGAAGAGGTTACCATTGATTGGCAAAGTGGTATCACTCTGTCATGCCATTGATATAAGTTTTTCAAACATATATTTTGCAAAAGCTAGGTTAAAAACTTATGTTATGTGAAAAGACAAGTGATTTGTTTACTTTTAAGAGTATTGGTGGATCTAAGTGACTTTGAAACCTTTTCAGTCAATCTGTGGACTTCAATTATTTCATACTTTTGATCATGTTTTTCTTTCTCATTAATCGCTTGCTCGCAACCTCTTGGTTGGTTAGTTGCCACCATTTTTCGACCAATTGTAGTATTCTGATTAAAATGATTTTTAATCAACCTCAAGTTTAATGATCTTCTATAGAACTTGATATACCTGTAGCTGCTCTAAGAAGTAAATCATGACTAATAAAGTTTATCATGTTTTTAACAGCGGAGTTGATCAGTTCAAGCAACAATTTGCTCAACTGGAGGAGCAATACGGTACAAGAGAGAGAGTTTGTCCTCTCCAAAGAAAATACACCTCCTTGCCTAGGTAAAGTAGAATTGAGAATGTATATTCAATTTTATCTGGCAATGTCAATTCAAATACATTAAATCCTACCTTCTTCTGCACAGGGAAAGAATCAGTGGATCCGATTCTGATGATGAGGCTGTTGAACAAACTGATCAAAAGCGTACATCTACTCCTGTTGTCCGCGCCACTCTTCTGAGCCCTCCAAGCTTTCAGGGGTCGGGACAATCAAAGTCGGGGTACAAAAATGTCAAGCAGAATGGCTCCACCGGTCGGAATTGTGGTGTCCTCTTGAGGAGCGACAGCATCAGTGCTTCCAAGTGTGTTGGTGTATTCGGAAAACATTAACATAGATTGCTTCTTCAGTCATCACAGAGGTACCTGTGCTGCAGTTGTCAAATTTCTTCTGTCCTTGAAAATTCATAGTACCATAGTATCAGCAACCTCTAAGTCCTTCAAAATTCATAGTATTAGCAACTTAAATTATTTGACCCATAGATGATATTAGATTGAAATCTCTTCTATTATAACAATTAACTATACCTATTCTGTTGAGAGAAGTGAATCACTTCTCCCTCCATTACAATACCCATACATTTATTTGTATCATTATATACTTATGAAGCAAAATGTTGATCACAATGTTAGATTTATTGAAAATTTGCTTAATAATTGCTGTATGCTCTATCAAAAGTGTAAGAAAATGTGAGATTTCATTACATTCTGTTATCGAAATGTCGAGCAATATTTTCAAACACTTGAGTATATGCTCTAGCAGATTTCATCACAAGCAGACATTGAACACATTGCTAATCTGGTATCTAATAAAATGAATACAAGGATTCTTTTCATGTCCTCATCCCCTTGAGCCTGTAGCTCATTCTTTGCCATTGATGGTTGCTTCGATTCTACCCACTTCCGTCGAGTTGTCCTTGAGAAAGAAGGTGAGCCATATATTTCTGTCAAGTCATAAAATGAGCAGTGAGAAAAAGAGTCGTGAAGCAAAATATTAAGTGAAAATCTAGCTCTCAGCAGATTCTAATAATGACCATTATCATCTAGTTCTATAATCATCAAATGCAGTAAATCTCTCTTGGGTTAGGAGTACCTATCTCTAGACTTTAACACTTGATAATTGAAACAGCAAGAAAAACAGTGTTCCCTGGCTGGATTGGCTCCCAGCGACCTCAGTTACAATTCCTACAAACAAATGCTTTTAAGTAAAGCTACCTCATTCAATGTGAGAGTACCTGATCTTCACTTCTAAAGTGTAATCACCACGAAACAAATCAAATGCCTATTGCTACAACTCTAGGTTTCGATATGTGCTAAGCTAGTGTAGAAGTTTCCCCATATTCATAACAATGATGTAGACAACAAACATGCAAGCATATCTTGAATCCAGAAAATTAAGCAATTCAGCCAGCAAGGTAAACTACATTCCAAATATGCAACCATTCTTATAAACCGAGCAAATGTAATCAAGAGAGCAATAGAATCAATCACTTACAGCATGATAAGCATAAGGCGATTTGCCTTGACGTTCGAAATGTTTCGCCATTATGCAGTACTCAATCGGTCCCCATTCGTCTATCTCAAAGCAGTTACCTAAAGCAGCTTTGTATAGCTACAAATTCATTCCACAGAACATCAACAACATTAATGTCACATAAATTGATCACAACATAAACATCATTATGAAAAACAGCAATGAACCACAGAGACCTTAGTAGTGTCTGTCAAAAGCTCAGTCCCAGCTGGATATGATGCATAGAATTGATCACCTCTAGAATAACCAGCTCTAGTCCTGCAAAAACACCATTAACAGCAAAAATCCCCATTAATAACAAAACCCAATTACAACACAACGACAAAAACACCAAACACAAAATACCCACAAAAGAAAAGACCAAAACCGAAAATCCAATAAAAGAAAAAAAAGACATAGAAGTGACTTACGTGTTGCTAGTATAAGCATAGCTCAACACAGCAACAAAGCAGTAGAAGCCAGTGTAAGACACGACTCTTCGAAATTTTTGGATTTTGAGAATGTCGAGAAAGCCATCGTAAACATCATAGAGCCTCATGTTTTATTCCGACGGTGAAGTAAATAAAATTCGAAACAGATGTCTGATTTATAAAGTTGTTGGTTTAGGCATTTTATCGAACAGGTTATGTGCGTGTATTCTAAAATTTGTTGAGGTGTCAACAGCAGTCGAGCCACGTATACGCTTTTTTATCTAAAGAATAAAATTGGTTGACCTGATTATCAGGTTTATATATATACATATGTATATATATATATATATATATATATACACCCAATCAACTATACTTGAACTACTTCAAAGTCAACGATGTCTCTTCTTCACTTCATCTTCAACCTCCTGCTCTGCATCTCACTTCCCCACATTTCACACTCATCAACACCACACCTCCCCAATGAATCTCTCCCCACCAAGTCCGGCTACCTTCCCATCAACCCCACTTCAAAATCAGCTATCTTCTACACCTTCTACGAAGCACAAACCTCAACACAACCTCTCAATCAAACCCCACTTCTCATTTGGCTTCAAGGAGGCCCTGGTTGCTCCTCCATGATTGGAAACTTCTTCGAACTCGGTCCCTGGAGAGTCACTCCTTCTCTCTCTGTAAAACCCAATCCAGGAGCCTGGAACCGGATTTTTGGTCTTCTCTTCTTAGACAGTCCAATCGGGACTGGTTTCAGCTTCGCTGCTACAAATGATGAAATTCCCAGAAACCAATCTTTTGTTGCCAAGCATCTGTTTGCTGCTATTTCTGGGTTTATTGATTTAGATCCTGTGTTTCAAAATCGACCGGTTTATATCACTGGTGAAAGCTATGCAGGGAAGTATGTGCCTGCAATTGGGTATTATATATTGAAGCAGAACATGAAGAAAACTGTATCAAAGAGAGTGAATTTACAAGGAGTTGCTATAGGTAATGGTTTGACTGACCCTGTAACACAAGTTGCTACTCATGCTGTTAATGCTTACTATTCAGGTTTAATCAATGAGAAGCAAAAGACTGAATTGGAGAAAGGTCAATTAGAAGCAATCAAATTGGCTCGAATGGGGAATTGGACTGAAGCTGCAAATGCAAGAAGTGAGGTATTGAATTTGTTGCAGAACATGACAGGTTTAGCTACTTTGTATGATTATAGTAAAAGGGTGCCTTATGAAACTGATTTGGTTGTCAAGTTATTGAATATAGATGATGTTAAAAGAGTGTTGGGTGCGAATAGAAGTATAGTGTTTGAAGAGTGCGGTGATGCTGTTGAGGATATTTTGTTTGCTGATGTGATGAAGAGTGTTAAATATATGGTGGAGTTTTTGGTGAGGAAGAGTAAGGTTTTGTTGTATCAAGGCCATTTTGATTTGAGAGATGGTGTTGTGTCTAGTGAAGCTTGGATTAAGACTATGAAATGGGAAGAGATTAATGAGTTTTTGTTGGTTGAGAGGAAGGTTTGGGAAGTGAATGGTGTGCTTGCTGGTTATGTACAGAAGTGGGCAAGTTTGAGTCATGTTATTGTACTGGGTGCTGGTCATCTGGTGCCAAGTGATCAGCCATTGAATTCTCAGGCAATGATTGAAGATTGGGTTCTTGGTAATGGTTTGTTTAGTGATGATGCTAATGAGCGCAAATCCAGGTTTCCTCTTTGAAACTTCCACTACTGTATGTTTATGTGTCTGACTTGAGATTTGTATTGTATAGTTGAATAAATGATGCTATAATTTGTACTTGCTATTGTTGCTAATTAGTTCTAGGGAATGTCACTTCACCAGTACCTTAACGAACAACATATTGGCTTCAGAGAATCAGCTTCCAGAATTGGAAACACATTTCAACAGTTTCTTCCTAGCCACCAACTCTTCCATCACAGCAACCACATTTTCTGGTTTCTTAACCAGACCATCATCACCATTAGACACCAAATGCAATTTATTGCAGGGTTTATGTATGTTTATTTTATTTAATTAAAAAGAAATTTCAAAAATAAAAATAAAAAATAGAGTGAGATTTTTGCACAGGAATGAATTCAATGACTGCAGCCTCAGTAAAAGCAGGTAGACCCAAAACTCTAGAACCGGCCCATGAGGCTCAAAAAACCGGCCTGCAAACCCAAAACACTATTATAGGCCCAAATACAGCTCTAAAAAGTGAGTTGATTCGTCCACGTGGACGTCAGATCTGGCTTGAGATTTTATTGGGCCTAAGGTTCTGGTGGGCTTTGAAGCCTAGTAGGATAGACTTAATTGGACCGAGGACCGGCCCATTTTTTCGTTTCAATAGATAATAAATGTCGTTGAAATTCTATTTTGAATTCACGTGGATTTAGATGTTTTAAATCGAATGATATATATTGTAAATTAATTTATATAAAATAGAGAAAAAAATAAAAATAAAAAATTAATAAAAATAAAAATAAAATATATTGGGATGGATGATTTTGAAATGTTAATTAAAAATATAATTTTAATTATAAAAAATAAATATTTTTAAAAATTTTATGTATACAAACATGTATTTTATTTTATTTTTAAATATTAATTGAAATTTATTATTAGGTTATTAGAATTTGCAATAGTTTTATTGATTTTATTGATTTATTTTTTAATTATTAATCCTTTTACAATAAATTTAATATTTTTTTATATTTATAATAAAATTACTATAAATATCAAATAAAATTATAAAAATGATAATAATAATAAAAAAATCATTACAAACACTAAAAATAATGTTGAATAATCTCTATTAAAATACTATCATTCACATAATCAGTTTGACATGTTTTTTTTTTCCCATTCTTTTTTTTTATTTTTTTATTTTTTATTTTATAGTTATTTGGAATCTGTCTTTTCTACATTATTTGAAGAAGAAAAAAAAAATTAGGGGCTGTCTTTTTACTTAATTATTCACATCAAACTTGCTTTCATTCATTTTTATACTTCTCTTTCACCATATTATTATTATTTTTTTAATTTCATTTACTTGACTTGGAGTCTAAACTAAGGGACAAGAATAATAGTAATTGATATTTGGTTTATCAATAAAGTTTCTTTCGTAGGCATTTTCCATACCCAATATACACGCAATAGTATTATTAGTTGATTTTTTCCAGCTATCACTATCTCTCATTCAACCCATTTCCAAATATATATTTTTTTATTTATAAATTTAAAATCTAAAAATATTTTCAATCACAATTTTAATAAATAATAATATATACGGGATATAAATGTATATATATATATAAATAGGAATTCAAAATTTTCAGTATTAAATTTTTAATAAATAATTATAATTAATGATTTATCATATTAACTATTAAAATGAATTATTCTAAAGTTTTCAACTTTAGATTAAAATATTTTTATTATTTTATTTTATTTAATATATATATTTAAAGAATATGTGATAAAAAGATCTTTTCAATAATGTTTAATTGATTAGTGATGGAATTAAATCCATACAATTAAAAATTAAAAAATAAATTGATTAAATGAACGGAATAAAAATTTTAAATTTAAAATGACCATTAAAAGGAGAATAAGTTTATGTTATATAATACATAATTTTGCTAAATCTCCGTACTAATCACTTATTGATCTGACAGCAGTTTGTTAGTAGAAAGAGTAGGATGAATTAAAACAAACAATAAAGTAATGTAAGAGATTTGACGTGGTTTGATAAATCGTCTAATCTATTATTGATAGAAATTTAACTATTGAAAAAGAAGAATTATATCACGCACTCTATTTAAATTAGCAATAACCTAATTAACCATATATATATATATATATAATAAATAAATAAATAAATCTGACTAAATGTTTTAAACTATTAGAGATGAAATGTTTTTTTCAAACCATTCATTATACAACGGTAGAAAATGCGCCAACTCTCGATGATTGAGGTCATGATCTCAATCCTTAATCACCCTTCTGACCGATAGAATGAGATAATTACTTTTACATGAAATAACTCTATTTAGTGATCACAAAATATACATTTCCAATTGGTTTTCCTTAAAACAAAGGAATCTCAAATAGTCCTTATTAAATAAAAATTCTAACAATAAAGAAATAGATACAAATTTAAAATTAAAAAAAAAAAATCTTATCTAAAGGAATCCTTCTAAAATAGGAGGACTTGTGATCCAACCCATTTTAATAGATTTTTTTTATAAAAAAATTAATAAACATTATTAAAAGAAATTAATGATATCAAATTTTAAATAAATAAATAAAAATGATGATATTTACAATAATTTTTAATTTTTTTATTTTGTAAATAAATAGATTTACAAAAATAAATTTATTAAATATTTATTTGTGACAATAATAATTAAAGTATTAAATAAATAAATTCTTGACATTTCTACCTTTTTCTATAAATAAATAAATTCTTTAGTAGAGGACGTGGTATCATACATACGCTGATAACAGAAGGATAATATTAACACTTGCTATATTTATTATACATATTATGTACCTAGAAAGAATTTTCATTTTTCCACACGTAAAAAGAAAGACTTGGAGTTTCAATTTTGTCATCTTCATAATTCTTTTTAAGTCTTTCTTCGAAAATTCAACAATATTAATTGTTCGTCTTTTTCCATTGAATTGATTTGGAGTCTAAATAATGCGTTATAAAAACAATAATAATTGATTGATTTTTTCTAGGCACTGTCACTATCTCTCCTTCAACTCATTTCTTACTCTTTTTATAAAATTCAAAGTCTAAAAACATATTTTCAATCGTAATTTTAATTTTAATTAACAATAATATATATTGGTATGAAAAATAATATAAAAAACGGATTAAAAATTTTTACTATTAAATTTTTGTGAAATTATTATAATTAATAATTTATCATATTAATTTTTTAAATATTTCTTAATTTTACATTAAAATATTTTTATTTTTTATTTCATTTAATATATATATTTGAAATATAAGTGATAAAAAAAATCCATTATTTTATATTTAATAATATATAATTGACTATTTACAAGTTAATCGCATAATTAAAAATTTAATAAATTAATTGATTAAATTAACGGTATAAAAATTTTAAAATTAAACTGACTATTAGAAATAGTATAAGTTTATATTATATGAAACATAATTTTAATAAAATTCCATACCCGTCATTGATAAACAATAAACTCAATTGATGTTAGAAACTGTATCCACCTATCATTCTTGCAAGGAAAAAGAGGTAGAATTACCAATTTCAAACATTATTATAGAACCTCATGAAAAAAGAGAGTAAAGAAAATTCATATGGTCTAGATCATTAATCATATGAAAAAACAAAAATAATAAAAGATAAATGGATATAAAATGACGAACACCACTAGGGCAGAGAATTCGGTTAGCCGAAACCGAATCGAATTTTGGTTAACCGAATCTCAAATTTTGCTAACCGAAAGCCGAACCGAATTTTAATCGGTTAACCAAAAACCGAAACCGAAATTTTTCGATTAACCGAAATACTAACGAAAACCGAATAAATTGATAAAAAAAATGGAATTTTTTATTCTTTCTACTTCAAAAAAAATGGAATTTTTTATTCTTTCTACATCATTGAAGAAAAGATAAGAATAAAGAGATAATAGTACCAGAAAAGAAAAGGTAACTTGGTGACTAAATAGTGAAAAATAGAGAAAATAAACTTAAAAGTTAATGTTTTTGGTATTTATTCGGTTTTTCGGTTAACCGAAATTTTGGAATACCGAAACCGAAAATCGAACCGAATTTTTCGGTTAACCGAACCGAATTAACCGAAAACCGAAAATAGCCATATTTTCGGTTAACCGAACCGAATTTTTTTTCGATTTTCGGTTCGGTTTCGATGAAAACCGAATTCTGCTCACCCCTAAACACCACTAGGTTAAAGTTCACTACCATGTTAAAGTTCACTACCACGTATTTTTTTTTTAAAAAAAAAGAAAAAAAAATAATATTGAATATTGAATGTATTTATTTAGAAATGGCATACACATATAAAAACACTATATTATTTAAACTATCCGATCATGTGGTTTCTAAATGACTCAACAGCTCATTAACCATCTACTTAAGATATTTCTAAATACTATCCCGTTATTTAAACTTTAAAAATTTAAATAATTAAATACTAACTAATACATTTAAGATATTTATAAAAAAATATCTAGTTATTTAAATTTTAAATAATTAAATACCAATTAATGTGTAGAGAACTTTTACAGCAAAAATATACGAGTGGTATTAGCTTTTTATTTACTTTTTTAATTTATTATATCACGTAATTAATCAATTCAACTATCTCTTCCCTAATCAATTAATTCAACCATCTCTATATCTTATATAGTATATTTATATACTACATAAAAGAAATAGTGGTAATTGATATTCGTCATGCTCAACGAAATATCTTACTTAACAGTAAGATTGTTTTTCCACATATTATTACACTCTTATTTAATCAATTTGAAACCTTTTCTCAATCTTTTATTCCTTTACACTTAGTAAGTCTAACAATTTTCTATCACCGTTTTTAACTAGCGAGAACATGATATTATAGATGAAAAATAAAATTATTGAAGGTGATTTTCATTTTAATTATTTAATCCATATTAAAAATTATAATAACAGTCTATTGTATTTGATTTTAAATTGTAAATAAAAATAATTTTTTATTTTATTTTATATGTATTTGAACCATAAATAGAATTATAAAAAGAAATTTTTTAAATATTTTATATTGGAAATAAACTCAATTCTTTTTGACAAAACTAATGAGAATACTAAATAAATAAATTCTCGACACTTATATAGTTTTCTATAGAAAAATCAATCAATTTTTTATATTTTTTTAAAACCGTGTGGAAAAATTGTACAGAAAAAATTCATTTTAAATAAGAAAATTCATGGAGCTATTTAGAAAAAAAAGTAATAAATAAAAAGTTTAAACTCTTATTATTATTTTTTTTCCTAATTTTGTAAGGAACTTTGTTGATTTTTTATTTTATTTTTTTTTTACAGTATAGTATGATAGGAATTTAATCAATAAATTAACGAAATTTTGATTAAGTTTAATCCTCCAATTAAAAATTAGGTAGATGAAAAATGAGAGAAAAAGCCATCACCATGAGCTTTCTATAAATAGGGAAGGGTGGAGAGCCATTCCTCTTCCAAAATATTAATAAGTGTTGGCTTTTAAAATGATTTCAAAATCTTATTTTCTAGTGTTTTTGATTGTATTTATAATAAAAATAAGGTTGAGTTTGGGGTGTTATGAGGAAGAAAGATCTGCTCGCTTGCAACTTAAACTTTTCTTTGATGATCCTTTATCTCTTCGAGATTGGATTGATGATGGTTCTGATTGTTGTCACTGGGATAGTGTTCATTGCAACTCTTCCACCAATAGAGTCACAGAATTGGATCTTTCTTATTCAAGAAAGGGTGATTCAAGAGAATGGTATCTTAATGCCTCTTTATTTTTACCCTTTCAACAACTACAATGGCTTTCTTTAGAGAATAATAAGATTGGCGGTTGTGTTGAGAATGAAGGTGATTCTATTCTATCTCTATTATCAGTTTTATTAATTAATTTATATCTCTATTATCAATTTTATTAATTAATATAATTATGAGGTAATTGCACTCATAATTATGAACGATTACAAATTATATATATATAATGACACCCTTTCTATTCGTAAAAATTAGTGAAAATATACGATAAAATTAACTTTAAATGAAAGAATTGCAAATTTTATTGTTACGCTGATAAATTTATTAATTAAATAATGTTTTATTATTAGGTAAGGGGAGTGTAAATATCAAAATATTCACTTGTGTGTAATTTAGCCGTGCAATTAACTCCTAAATTATTGTTGGCTGACTGAATAATTTATGTTTCAGGTTTTGATAAATTATCAACATTGACCAATTTGGAGTATCTCTACTTATATTACAACAACTTCAACATGAGCATTCTATCATCTCTAAGTAAACTTCCATTTTTGAAAGTGTTAGATTTATCTAGCAACAAGGAAATGGGAGGGAACTTAAGTAATCAAGGTAAGTCCATGATGCATGTATCTCTCTTTGTTTGGTAGTTATAATTGAAATAGTTTTTCTTTTCTTGTAACAGATGCAAAATTCAACCACACCTCCCTCTTATCATCTTTGAGTAAATTTTCCTCATTGGAATATCTGTACATAGAAGATATTGGATTGAAAGGATCCATTGACTTTTCGAGTACGTGCTCTATCATATTTAAAAATTAAGAGGACATTAATTGCTAGCTAGTCAATCGTGTAAAATTCAATATTTGTGTTTCTCTTATACTGTTCATAGGCTTGTTTGATTCTCTCCCCAATTTGACGTACTTGGATGTAGGGAACAATCAAATCAATAAGTTTGTGGTTAGGAAAGGTACACCTACAAAGTAATTTTATTTCATTTTAACAAAATAATGATTTTTCTTTTTTATTTTCCATGAATTCGATATTTTGTACATTGATTTCCATGAATAGGTAAAGCTTGGAAGCTGCAATACTTAAGCCTACGGAATGTAAGTATTCATGATGGAAAAGCATTCTCACAGTTCCTACAATCATTTCCATCCTTAACATCACTTGATATCAGCTATAATAATCTCACTGAAATGATGAGTGGTGGAGGTAAGTTTAGTCTCTTTTATTAATATCCATACTTAAATCTCTTTAAATTTAACACAATTTGATGTATGGTCCTTTTCAATTTACGTTTATTTTTTACATAATTATTATTGTTTTTATATTTTTAAAATTTTCAAATCCAAACAATTTGAGATATTTGTATATAAAATGGTCAAGCTCAAGGCTACCGAACAATTCTCTTCCATCCAACTATATCTTGTGGGAGATATAGATCTAAGAAAAAATTTAATATATTTTCCTTTTATTAAAGAATAAATGCAATATCAATTATATTTAGAATTAAAATTAATATTTTAAAATGATTTATTAAAATTATATTAATTAGAAAATGATATTATTTTGATAAATAAAGGAGTTATAAAAATTTATTAACTTTTTTAAAAAATAAAATAAAATTGATAGTTAGTTTTTATTTTCTTTTAGCCGGAAACAAAAGGACCTCTTCAAATTATTATCACCCCTTTACATTATTTAAAATAAATTTTATTTTTCAAAATTGTTAAAAATATGAATAGTTTTTCCTTTTTAGCCACACTAGACTACACCCAAAACTATGACATCCATATAAATAACAACAAAGTCTAACTTTTAATTTATACCTTACCAAAAAAAAATTACTTTCTTTTTTAACTACCAACATTATTAAAATCTAGAATTTTACACTTTACCCCCTAATAATGATAAGGGTTATTTAAAAAAAAATCACCTTTCAAACATTTACTTTTAAGCATCGTATGTAAACTTTTGGAAAATCACCCCAAAATTAAAAAACAATTAATGGTTTTGGTTTTTGAAATGGTTTGGTTGTGGTGGGGTGGTTTTGAGAAATTATGATATTTTAATTATTTTAAATTATTTTTACAAATTTATTTAATAGTTTCAAATTTTATTATTTACATTTTATTTTTTAAAAAAATATTTTATAATTTTTAGCAAATTTTTTTATTTTTTATATTTAATTTTACTATATTTATTTTTTTAATAATATTATAGGTATTTTTAAAATAAAAATTAATAAAATAAAAATTTTTAAAATAAAAAATAATGTAGATGGACAGGAAATTCACTCTATTTTGAATATAGATGTGTTTAATTCAATAAGATTACAAAACAAAATTTTTTAAGAATTCTTAAAACTATTAAAACTTTTTTTTTCCCAAAAATTATAAATACAACTCAACATTATTAAAAATTATTAAATAAAAAAATTATGAAATATTTCTCAAAATACATATTAAAATTTATTTAAATTATGTAATATTTAGTTATATTTGAATAACATTAAAAATATAAATTAAATTAAAAAATATTAAACCAAAAGAATTTTTTTGAAACCATCTTCAAAACTCCAAAACCACTCCAAAAACTAAAATCATTAGTTTTTTTAAATTTAGGATTATTTTTTTAAAAGTTTTCAAAACCGAGTGTTTAAAATCAAAGGATTGATTCTTTTGAAAATAACGGTAATGACGAATATTCCAATTGTTTGACAACTTCATAAATTTAAAAGTAAAAAATTATCAAAAAATACATAAATTTAATTATATAAAATTAAAAACGTAATAATCATAGATTTAAATTTGCTCTCTTTTATTACATATTTCATAGATATCCATATATAAAACTTTGTAAAACTATACTTTTCTATTATTTTATTCATTATATTAACTTTGTATTATATTAACTTTGTATTGGTAGATTTTTCTAATATGAAGAATGTGAGATCATTGTATATGGATGGAAGTGATGTTGATGATAGTATTATACATCATACCCGACAATTATCTTCTCTGGAATTCATATCATGTTCAAGGTGTAGACTGAATGAGAAATTTTCTATATTATCATTCTTCTTTCTTTTCATTATAGTATATCCTTATTAAAATATTTTCGACTTCTTTATATTACTTCAAATAAAATTAAGTTTTTATTATTTGAAAATGTTAAAACACATAAGTATAGTTTCCTTTTGAAAGTTTTTATGACACCTTAAAAATTAAAATTATATTATCAAATTAAAAATAATATTATAAAAAATTAGAGGTAATTTTTTTAAACAATAATAATATACATTAATTTTGTATTTTTTTTAGAAATGTATTAATTGTTCATTTAGAATTAAAAAAGTAGTATTTGAAATTTTTTTTAGTATATTAATTACATTTTTACTCACATTTTAAATTCCCAATGAATAATATATATATATATATATATATATATGAAAAATTATAAAATATGAGTTTTTCAAACTTTAACTTTAAGTAAATAGATCGTCCAAACTTTATTTAAGTTTATAAACTTTTGAAAGTTTGAAACTTAAAAAATAAACCAAATTGACCAATATACCCTTAAAAACGCGCTTTACGGCATTACCAGCCTGTGAAGAGCTGGTGAAGCGCGTTTCACAGGCTGGTGACGCTGTGAAGCGCATCTTTAAGGGCATGTTGGTCAATTTGGTTTATTTTTTAACTTTCCGACTTTCAAAAGTTAAAAAACTTAAAATAAAGTTTGAATGACCAATTAACTTGATTTAAAGTTTGAAATGACTAAAAATGAAATCATCCCATATATATATTTTGGAAAGTTTCACTTTTAACCATTTTAATGTTTGAATTAAGTTAACCAACCACATAAACTTTTTTCTTTTAAAAATAAACTTTTCAAAATTTCAATTTCACCAAATGAGACATAATGACTTTCTTGTCCTCATCACGAATCCTTCACAGGTTATAAATGACATGTGTCACGGGTCGTGAAGGACCTCCGTGAAGCACCCTTTGATTTGTGACGGGAAAAAATATCATGAAAACTCATTTTATGAATTTGAAATTTTGAAAAGATTATTTTTAAATTGTAAAGTTTGTTTGACTAAAAACACAAACTAAAGTTTAATTGACTCATATTTTTATTTTATTTCTTTTTTTTTTTAAATATTAATAATATGTATTCTTGCATTATAAACAATTACCATTTTAATAGATAAAAAATTATTTAAAAATAAAAATTATTTTTAAAATAAATCAATAATACACTTTTTATTAAAAAATATAATATTATAGAAATGAGAGATTAAAAAAAATGAGTATTTTTATTTAAAAAATTAGCATGTATTAATTATTTCTTCTTTTTAGTGCATCAGTTATTTATTAGGAATTGAAAAGGTGACATGTTACTAATAAAAAGTTTATTTCAAATATTTATTAATTATATTTTTACTCACTTTTTAAATTTTCAATGAACACATGTATACACGAGAAATTAATAAAATAATACATAAAAAAATTATTAAGTGGTGGGAGAATCACAAATTAATAAATTAAACTAATTTTATTAAATGAGATAAAAATAATAAAATGGTAAGTAGAATACATTTATAATAGATTTGTTTAGGGATAATGACCTGACATGCCCCAAAGTGTCTTGATCTGACCCGCTCTGCCCCGTACGTGAAATGGGTCAGGTACAGATCGCCTCGCCTCGCATGCAAGGCAGCACAAGTCCAAATCTGGTTGGTCCTCTGCCTCGCCCCGTGCTCACCCCGCCATGTTAATTAGTTTTTTTTTTAATTTTTTATTTAGATAATTTATTTTTAATATCTAATTTTAGTTTACTATTGATATTAGACATAATATTAATATATAAAAAAATTAATTTTTGTAGCATCTAAATTGCATTAAAAAGTAATTATTTCCATTAACATTGATAATATTTATATAACTTTTTAAATAAAAAATTAGTTGAATATCAAATAATATAATAAATTAATAATTTTTATTAAACTATTTATTTTTAAACTCAAATATCATTGCAAATTTAAAAATATAATTATTGGCAAAGTAGAAATTAATATAAAAAAATACAATTTAAATACAATTTTTCGGATGAAATAGAGTAAAATAAGTCCCCCCAAGGCAGGTCCCCGCAGGACAGGTCACGAATCCAAACTTTTTGCCCCACACTACAGGGCAGAGGGGGGCAGGTCGGGTCAGTCCGCAGGCGGAACAAGTCCAATATCTCAATGACCTGCCCCGATCTGCCCCATTGCCATCCCTAGATTTATTAGGTGTGAAAAGTAGAAAATAATTAGATGAAAAGACGTTTTATATTAGATCTACAACTAAGATCTAAATAGATAATAATGGATAAATAAAAATAAATGGGTCTAAAACTTCTAACCGTAAAAAAAAAAAAAAAAAGAAAAAAAAAGAAAAAGGAAAAGAGAATTAGTAATTTTTCAAAAAAAAAAAGTTAATTAAATTAAATTAATTCTAGAATTCCATCAAGTCAAAAACTCTTATGGCAGTCATTCAAGCCCTATCAAAAGAAGTCGAAAATAAAAAGGCAGTGTATTCCAACAAGGGTTTTTTATTCCTCAAGTCTTGAAAATTTGCAGCATTGATTTTAATTTCAAAATTAAATTTATTTTATAATTTGATTTTATCTATTAAGAAATTATTGAATAATGGCATGTATGGGTATTTTCTCCTATTAATAAAATTAAGAGTGATATGAATTTAAAGATGGTGGATTATGAGTTTTATTTCAATAGTTGAATATATATATAGATAGATACTATATTTTTTCGAGAGCAACTTGAATATCAATATTCTTCGAAGCATTGGAGAATTAACTTCACTTCAAATGTTAGGTAAGTGGATGCGGTCTATTAGGCACCTTTCACAATTAGGATTAGAAATACATTTCTACAGACATTTTTTTTCATTCTTTTTTTAAAAAAATTTAATTTTAACATAGATTCATCTAAATTCCACACCAAAATTGCCGAACTATACATAAAATTTGAGGAAAATTTTAAAAATGCCTTTCAACTTTTAAATTTAATTAATAATCATTATATTTTAATATTATATCTTTTATTATTTTTAAATTCTTATTTTATTATAATAACTATTATTTTAATATATTATTGACTTTATATTATTTAATTTTTATATTATATAATTTTTATTTTAATAATAATAATTATTATTATAATTAGTGTTAGATTACATACATGTTGAGGTTCTATGGAAGTAGTTACAAAAAATGTTAAAATCTCTAATTCAAAAATTATTAATCGTCCAAACAGATGTTTTGATTTGGAGTATTATAAATATAATTATTTAAAGAATTTATTTTTAAATTCTAAAGCATTTGATAAATATATTAAATAAATTTAATAATAATACCAATTGTTTAGTGGTTTTGCAATGCATCACTATAACGTAGAAGAAATATATTAAATAAATTAATACTAACAATATATTTTTTTAAATAAAAAACATATCTTTCATCAGTAGAATGTCAAATTTGGAAGAGAACTTTGAAGAATAACGATAAAGAAAATATAATCTTATTTTTTATTTATATTAATATATCTATATTTTAAAATTAGAAAAGAAAATCAAATTATAATAAAAAATAAAAAATAAATTAAATTAAAATTTGAAGAGAAGAAGGAAATAAAATTATAATACAAAAGTAATGGAATAAAATATAAATATAAAAACTAAAAATAATAAAATATAAAATAAAATAAATATAAATTAAATAAAAATAAATATAAATTTATTTAAATATTTAAAATTTAAATTATGTAAAAAGATATTTTTGGATTAAGAATGTGATATTAAAAAATTGGCACGAGGGATTTAGCAATGCCCTTCATCTACGATATTACTATAACTATTATAAATATGACTACCTCATAGTTTCTTAAATTATACTTCCTCCGTTTCTTTTCAGTAGCAACATTAGAATAGTGTATACTATTCATTGATCAATCTTCTTTCATGTGTTATTCCTTATGTATAAAAAAAATATAGTTAAATGGGGTCTTGTTTTATTCGTCTTGGTGTGTATTTTCCAAATATAAAATTTGTATAATTTTTAGTTGTATATTATTAAAGATATTTACGTTTAAAGTTAAGCATGAGAAAACGTGTCCACGTAAAATGTTCCAAAGTATTTGGAAACGGAGGGAGTATATATATATATATATATATATATAATATTTCAAAAGAATTTATATAATTATAGATATACAAAAATAATATTATATTCTTATTTCAAGTTTCAGGTTTTTGTGAGACGGGGAATTTGCAAGCTTTGGATCTAAGTTATAATAATTTGACGGGTGACTTACCACATTGTTTTGCAAATTTGACATCCCTGAAAAGTTTATACATTTCTTCTAATAAGCTTTTTGGAAATATCTTCATGTCTCCTCTCATGAGCTTAACATCCATTGAAACAGTAGACCTTTCTAATAATGGCTTTCAAATTCCGATTTCTCTTGAACCATTTTTCAACCATTCCAAACTGAAGAGTTTAATGTGTAGGAATAACCACCTATATGCAGAAGCAGAGATGCATTCTCAGACCCCAAAATTCCAATTGAACTCATTGGTGTTGTCTGGTTGTAAAGGTCATTGCATATTTCCGAAATTCCTTTATCACCAGAATGACTTGAGAGTTGTTGATTTGTCCCACAACAACTTGACGGGAGAGTTTCCAAATTGGTTGTTAGAAAATAATACAAATCTTGTCAATCTGGCACTAGCAAATAATTCTCTGACAGGAACATTTCCCTTGCCAATTCATCATCATGAGATTTTGATGACTCTGGACATCTCTATGAATATGTTCAATGGACATATTCCAGTTGAATTGGGAGCTTATTTTCCCAACTTGATTATTCTAAATATGTCAAGAAATGCATTTGAGGGTAGCATTCCTTCTTCAATCGGAGATATGACATTATTGGAGGGTTTAGATTTATCCAATAATAGATTATCCGGCGACGTACCACAACACTTGGTAGAAGGTTGTGTCATTTTAGAACTCCTTATTTTGTCTAACAACAGTCTAGGAGGTGAGATTTTCTCTAAGAATTTCAGCTTGAAACATTTGAGTAGCTTACAATTGGAGGGCAATTACTTCTCCGGACGAATTCCAGATGGATTAGCAAATGCCCTAAATTTACAAGGCTTGTACTTGAGTGATAACAATTTCACAGGTCAGGTTCCTAATTGGTTTGGAAAGATGTTGCTCTTGACAGAATTCATCATGTCTAACAATAGTTTGGAAGGTCCTCTGCCGCAAGAGTTTTGTCAGCTTCAGAATCTTCAAGTTTTGAATCTGGAAAGAAATGGCATCTCAAGTATACCATCTTGCTTCGGTCCTCTGTCACTTAAACAGATTCACTTGTCTAGAAACTCAATACAAGGACAACTCGAACATTATTCATTTGGTAATTGTTCTTTTCTTGTCACTCTAGACCTTGGTTACAACGGCATAAGTGGCAGTATCCCGAACTGGATTGGTAAGCTTTCTAATCTGACCTACCTTATCTTGAACAATAACAATCTTCAAGGTAATGTGTCTACTGAATTGTGTCGATTGGATCGATTGCGCTTGATTGATCTTTCTCATAACAAATTCTCGGGCCACATCCCTTCCTGTCTCAAGGTAGCACTTAGTGATAATGTGTTAGATTCATCAGCATATGGTGGCTACAGTACAGTTTCAAATTATACAGCTGATCCTCTTATGCGCAAGGAGGAAGAAGTGGAGTTCAGAACGAAGACAATGTCTTATTTTTATCATGGAAAAATTCTCAAAGACATGTTCGGAATCGATCTCTCGTGCAATTATCTAACAGGGGAGATTCCTTACCAATTTGGAAACCTTACCAAGATTCGTGCATTGAATCTGTCCCATAATAAATTGACAGGATCGATTCCTTCCATGATCTCGGATCTAAAGCAAATGGAGAGCTTGGATCTTTCTTACAACAAGTTGAGTGGAAGAATCCCTCCACAGTTAGCAGAGCTCACTACATTGGCAGTTTTCAGCGTCGCACATAATAATTTGTCCGGAAGAACGCTTGGAACAGCTGCACAGTTTCTTACCTTTAATGCGAGTAGCTATGAAGGAAATCCTTTTCTGTGTGGTTTTCCATTGCCAGAATGTGAGTCAGAGCCACCACCATTGTCAGAAAGTGAAGAAGAAGAAGATGATGGTTTCATGGACATGGAGATATTCTATATCACTTTTGGGGTAACTTATACAATTGTGCTCCTTGGCATATTTGCGGTTCTGTTAATAAATCCTCATTGGAGAAGGAGATGGTTCTATTTTGTTGAAACATTTACTCTGTGTGTGTATTATTTTATTATAGACCATCTTTCATGTAGGTTCAGAATGTGAGGACATTGATTTTCTATGTTTCTTCACTAATAATATGTCAATGTTGTACTATATCGTTTTGTTTTATTTTTATTTTTATTTATGGGTATTTAGTATTATCACCCAACACAATGAACCTGATATTCTCAGGTGAATCATGTCGTGTCCTCTCTAACCATCAAATGAAGTCAACAACTACTTGCTTCATCTTCTTCAACTTCCTCCTCCTCCTCCTCCATCAAATCTCATCCTTAACACCACCACCGCCACTCCTCCCTGAAGAAGCTCTCCCCACTAGATCTGGTTACCTCCCAATCAACCCCACCACAGGATCCTCCATTTTCTACACCTTCTATGAAGCACAACAGACCCCATCTTCACCTCTCGATCAAACCCCACTTCTCATTTGGCTTCAAGGAGGCCCTGGCTGCTCCTCCATGGCCGGAAACTTCCTCGAACTCGGCCCGTGGCGTGTCACTACTTCTCTCAGGCAAAACGTCGAACACCTTGCTCTAGAACCCAATGCCGGTTCTTGGAACCGCATTTTCGGTCTCGTTTTCTTTGACAATCCAATTGGAACTGGATTTAGCATTGCTGCTTCCAAAGACGAAATCCCAAGAAACCAAACTTCAATCGCCAAGCATCTGTTCACTGCTATCCAGAGGTTTCTTGATCTGGATCCGGGTTTTAGAAACAGACCACTTTATGTCACTGGAGAAAGCTATGCGGGAAAATATATTCCTGCTGTTGGGTATTACATTTTGAAGAGAAACAAGTTGTCGAAAGCGTCGAAAAGAATCAACTTGAAAGGAGTTGCTATAGGTAATGGATTCACAGACCCTGTGAAACAAGATGCTACTCATGGTGTGAATGCTTACTATGCAGGTTTTATCAATGAGAAGCAAAGGAGTGAAGTGGAGAAAGCTCAATTGGAGATGATCAATTTGGCTAAGATGAGAAATTGGAGTGAAGCTACAGATGCAAGAATTACAATGTTGGATATGCTACAAAACATGACAGGTTTATCCACTTTGTATGATTTCACCAAAAGGTCTCCTTACAGGACTAGTTTGGTGACAGAGCTGTTGAGAGTAGATGAGGTTAAAGTGGCAATGGGAGCTAATCAAAGTGGAGTGTTTCACTACTGTAGTGATGATGTTTTTGAGGCTTTGCATGATGATATGATGAAGAGTGTGAAACATTGGGTGGAATTCTTGGTGAGGAATAGCAAGGTTTTGTTATATCAAGGCCATTTTGATTTGAGAATAGGTGTGGTGTCAAATGAAGCTTGGATCAAGACAATGAAATGGGAAGGGATTGAGAGGTTTATGGAAGCTGAGAGGAAGATTTGGCAAGTGAATGGAGTTCTTGCCGGTTATGTACAGAAGTGGGTGAATTTGAGTCATGTTATTGTGCTTGGTGCAGGTCATCTCGTCCCTGCTGATCAACCTATCAATGCTCAGGCCATGATTGAGGATTGGGTTCTTGACAAGGGCTTGTTTAGCAGCACTGATCAAGAAGAAGATACCTCCTCATCCAAACCAAAAGCATCGTCCTAAATCCCTTCATTTTTTCTTGTTAGTGTCCAATATACATTACACATTACTACATTGCAATCTTTGTCAACTGATGTTCAGTTTCCAGGTCTGTTAAGTGTTTTTGTAATCATTTTATGGATCTTATTTACATTTTTGGATAAGAGCAATTGAATCCATTTTTAGTCGAGATTAGAAATTGGTACCAAATGTTGCCCAGAAACAATCAAAACTTCTGTATATGCCCCATCAATAGCTATAAAAATGTTAACTTTGAAGAAGAACAAAACTGCAAAAAGCAAGAAGCTTGGGAGAAATGTAATGGCGTTTGGAGGCGGATTTGTGAGGAAAAGACGAAGGATTGAGTGAGAAAAACAACTCACAACAACCCACCGAAGCACAAAACCCGTACTATGATGCCATTTGAAGTTTGATGTGAAGGGCTTCAAAGACAGGCAGCCTGTAGAAAACCTACAGGTATTTTCAGAGCCATTAAAAAGCTCTCCCCTTTCAGTCTTGAAGCCCAGTTGCATTATCAAAATCAATAACAGACGATTGAAAATGAAGAAAACAATGGCAAAACGATTCTCAATCGGACTGTTTTCTCCGTAAGACGGCGAGGAAGCAGACTAGGGTTTTCATGATAAAAGATCGTAGCTGATTTATAGGGTTTAAACACTTGACTTCGCACGTGCAGGCGGGTCTTTTTAAAAAAATTAATTAATTTAAAAAAATTAATTAATTTAATTGGAAGTGAATGGATAAAGTTTAAACCCGAGATATTACCCGACCCGACCGGTGACCCGTATCGTTGAAATCTCGTTCCCTCTCCCGCCTCACTCGATAATCATTTTCGTTTCCCAGGTTTTTGATGGTGTAGGACTCATAGCTTCTTTCAAATGGCGACTACAGTTGCTATTTCGCAAACATGTGGCATGGTACAGTTTCTTCTCTTTTCTTCTTCTTATACACATCAAATTATCTGTAATGAGGATAAATTTTGTAATCTTGTAGTGTTTAATTCAAAAGTCGTTACGAAGTTCAATAATCTTTGAAGCTCGCAGAGGCTATAGGACTACTTTGGTTAGAAAAATGAGGTGATTTCTAATAATTTTTGTTTGGTGATTTGATTGATTGTTGTTGGATTGAATTTGACTGATGATTGTTTTGGACTCGGTTTTGGTGTGATAGGTTGAGTAATTTTCTACTGTCCAGAGTATCGAGATTATGTTATGGAACAAAGCATAAATTAACAGGAAAGCTGTTGGAAAAGAAACATGTTGACCCAGCTCTATCTAAGTCATCTAAAAAGGTATATAGTGAGTTAATTGATGATTGCTGGCTATGTATCTGTTGTTTTTGTGAGCTATGTGGGTTTTGAGTTTGATGTGGGTTTGCTGAATGATAGCACATTTGGTGTGGATAAAATATATAGTTGTGGAGCATGTTTTAGGCATATATGTAAGCTTTTCTGGTTTAGTCTCATTAGAAATGCTGCTTGGTTTTGTATGGCTGAAGAACCATTTTGTTTAATGGTTCTTCAGCTGTTCTATTTAACCTACTTCATGTGTCCTAGTAATTGAGCGTTGTTACTGTGCTTTCATGCTTTCACAGGTGTCAGTTCTGATGCATTATGATAGTTTTGATAATTTTCTGGAGAATCAAAGAGCTGAAATGCAAACTGAGATGAATTCAAAAGATACTGTAAATGCTGTTGATATCTCCTTGGCTTGTAAAATATTTCCATCCATCAAACTGGGTAGTTCGCCTCCTGTGGAGCTGTATGATGAGACCGTGGCAGACTCTGATGTAACAAACCTTTTAGCAGCTCAAAGTTATGATGAATATTTCTCCATTTCTACGGGTGAAAAGAGTTTTGATCAAGTTGTCTGTGAAACAAAACCTCCTGGGCATAATCCCCTTCCTGATGTGAACACTTCCATTCTCAGAGAAGATAATTACTTTGGTTTGCCTATGTCTCCCCAGGCCATAATTTTGAAGACTGAAATGATATCATGTGATCAAAATGTGATAGATTATTCGGAACATGTTGTTACAGAACTCCAGTTAGATGTTGCACCAAATGAGTTATTGCTTGACAAATGTATCAGTTGCTTGCCTGGATTAAGTAAGAGGCTTTGTCGTCAGCTGGAAAACCATGGTTTTCATACGGTGCGAGGTTCAGCTATAGATCACATCAAGAGTATCTTTTAGGTTGTAACATTTAAAAGATTGGTTGGTTTTTATTGTTCTTTGTTTTCTTTTACAGTTGCGGAAACTTCTACATCATTTTCCTCGGACCTATGCTGATTTGCAGAATGCACAGACTGAAATTGAGGATGGACAGTACTTGATTTTTGTTGGAACAATCATATCTTCCAGGTAATCGATTATAAACTAGAATCACAAATATTGTTAATGAAGCGTTCAACTGGTTGAATCCCTCCTGCTTGTCTTCTGGATCTTTCCTACTTGTATCGAACGCATCCTAGTGTTTAGGTGAGTTCAGGAGCAAAATAGTGCTTTTCCGTATGTTTCTGTTGAGTGCAACCCAACTGTTTTGTGGTGTCAGAAACAGTTGAGTAGTGAATTATGGCGGATAAGTAATGTTTAAGCTAAAGTCTCATAGCTGAAGATGAGCAAGTCAGCTACAAGGCATTAATTAATATCATCAAGTATTTAAGTTAGTTGGCCTGACTTTTCCTCTTAGTTGAGTACCATGATGTGATTTCATTTCACCAGTAATGATATTTCTTATGGATTGATTCATTCCATGCAATGATTTATTAAGTCCTAACAACATTAGTTACTATGGACTATTAGTTTAACTTGTTCTCTGTAATTTTTCATGGAGGATACTAATTTATTAGACATTATCTCTCAAGCCTTAATATTAATCACATTGCTGTCTCAATGTATCTAACATTGAATTGATTTGTTTTTTCCATTTAGATGTTGTAGTTTGTGTTAAGCAACTTTCACATCCCTCTCTCTCTAATGAGCAAAATCACTTGCAGTACACATCTTTTTCTCAGCAATACCTTTAAATACTTCTATTTCCAATTTTCGTACCATGTAATTTTGTACATAGTGTAACTGTAGATTTCTTTAAACTTTCTACAACAGAGGAATTAGAGCAAGCATTTCTTTTTCTTTCCTTGAGGTGGTTGTTGGCTGTGAGATTGACAACCCTAAAGCAACTTCTGGATTTGTGGACGATACTGCTGACAGCTTGGGAAAGAAGACGATTCATTTGCATTTGAAAAAATTTTTCCGTGGCGCTCGTTTTACCAGCATACCTTTCCTTAGAAGCCTCGAGGAAAAGCATCAATTGGGAGATTTAGTTTGTGTCAGCGGGAAGGTATCATTTTGGTTTTCTATGTGTTGGCTATTTGTTTGCCCATCAATGTTGTTCTATTGGTTTCAGATTCAGATGATACATAACAGTTTTCTTCTGAAAGTGACATAAAAACTTAAATATAGGTGAGAACTATGCGTACTAAAGACCACTATGAGATGAGGGAATATAATATCTCTGTGTTGAAAGATGAAGATGATGCGTCTCTTCGTGCAAGAAGTAGGCCATATCCAATTTATCCGTCTAAAGGAAGCCTAAACTCAAATCTCATTGCGGATACTATTGCGAGGTTCACTCTTAAAACTTCTTTAATTTTCAAATATAAAATCATTTAATTTTTTTATTTTTTATTTTATCACATATGTGAAAAAAAAATGCTTTTTCATGCTTGATGGAGAGATATTTATATTGAAAACAGTGCTAGCTTCTTTCCTAAATTTCTATAATTTTATTGCATAGACCATTTTTCATATGGAGCATTTGGTTAGTTTAGTTTGGTTGGGAGCACTGTGTGTGTTTGTATAGAAATTTGCAGAAGCATTTTTAGTTCAACTCATCACAGTTCTTTTTAATTGTTCCAGAGTTTTACAACTGTTGCCTGTCAATTTTGATCCCATTCCTAAAGCAATAACTCAAGAATTTGGTCTTATGTGCCTCTATGATGTAAGTTGCTTTACTTCCAGATCTTATTATCCATCTGTGTGTGTATTTGATGTTTTCTCAATGAAGATAAATGATGGAATCCACCAAGTACTGTCACTTGCTGATATGATCACATGCACCAAGTATTCTGCCATTTATTACGGTATAGATTTTTCACCTTCTGAGAAAATAACTTTAATTAAAAAAATTATAAAGAAATACGAAAGAGAAATAGCTGACTATTTGTCTCCAAGTAAATATGCCTTATGACGAAAGATATGTTGGCACTTTAATGTCTCTATTCTAAAATTGTATGTCCAAATCGGATTAGATGATTAATTGATTGAAGGTTTGAAGTTCAATACCATGTTAGTACCCCAATAAAAAAAGTTCAAATATGCTCTGTTTCTGCATTGCTATTGGACCATGGGATTTGTTTGTAGGTAGCTCATTGGGATCTCTCTGGATCCATAATCCAGTTAAATAAACCTCAAGGAGAGACTTTAGCAATCAAGCTTGTTGATAAGCATGAAGTGAAATTACCAACTACAAATTGTAGAATTTGGTATATGTTTGTTGTAGAATGTGATTGTCTAAATTTCCAAGGGAAGATTCACTTCTTTAAAGTTTTCAAAGTAAAAACCAAAGACTAAGGTGTCAATTGTCCTTTATGGGATCACCTTCCAACCAACATCCGAGAGTGATTAAATAAACTCTACCTGTGCTGGTGATGTAGTGTGGATTTATCAGAAAGTGAATTCAAGTCCTGAAGGATATGGACAAGTGCTCTTAGTGAAACCCAAACAGAAAACAATTATGAAAATTCCACTGATCTATGGGCATAAGCTTGCCAAGTTATGAACTTAAACCTGATGTGATGGTTGACTCAACAGCTAGTTTGCAGATAACTGAAAGAACATTTTCTATTTTGGGGAAACAAAAAGGGCTTTGCTCATATGATGTCAAATATAAGCTAAATCCCTCTGCATCCTTCAGCCAATAGATTTCTCACCTAAATTAATGACATCACTTTACTAAGCTATCAAATACACACATACACAGATACACACACATACTTTCTGCTAGTTGTAGCTGATTAGATCAAAGGATGCACCAAATGCATTTACATGTATGTGACCATGGCATGTATTGTAGTTATCATCTTTTGCATATTCTATAGTTGAGAGATAAAGGAGTTTTATGCAGGCTTATATTGGGATTCATCAGCCCAAGCACGTAGATGAGGCCGATTTAGCTCGCAAAAGGCTTATTTTTGATGAATTCTTCTATCTACAGGTGATTTTACTTGCCTTCTTGTCGATTTTTTAAAACCTTGAGGTGACACTGTATTCTTTATGCTGTTTTGCTGTGTGTCATTGGAATTTTTTTTCAGACTTCATGTAAGATCTTGAGGCAATATTGTTATCTTTTTGTGTTTGTGACATCTCTGAATTTTGTTCTGAAAAAAGTAGTCATCAATTTTAAATGGATGATTCATGTAGAGCACAGCAGTACACTTGATTAATAACATTTTTTCCCCCAATTTAGACCTGCATCACTGATTTATTTTCATTTGCTCTTCAATTTGCTATATTTGTGTTCTCTATATTCATTTAATTTATTTGGTGAGTGTATCAGCAATGATGTGGATTAATCAATTTACTGAAGTAGAACTTAGTTTGGAATACACATTATAAATATTCACACTAAATTGTGTGACACTCTTACTTGCTTCCTGGTTATGACTCTCTTGGAGAGTTCTCTGCTTTTGGCTATGTTGTCTTGTTTATCTTCTTTTATTTCTTCAGAGAAATTTGTTTGTAGTAGTGTTGTTAATTGTTTTGTTTTAACCATTCTGAACTCAAAATAGCAATTTAGTTTAAGGGGTTGGCTGTCATTTTGTTAACATTAAAGGTTATCTAAGGTTGAAATTTTCTGTGTTTTCTTCTGGTAGAACTTTATTTATCCTTCAAACTTAGCTGATTTCTTATTGGACATCTTCTGTACAAAATCAGCATGAACTTTGACTTTTTGATAAGTACGATTTCATGATAAGTTGTGTTTTTGTTTTTCATTGCTTAACAAGCGAGTTTGAAACTAAAGTTAGTTTTCTAGATTTTGTTTTTGGCAATTGTATTCTGCATAGACTATAACTTATCCAGATGATCTTTTTCTGCAGTTGGGACGCTTATGTCAAATGGTTGAAGGTCTTGGAACGAAAATAGAGAAAGATAGATTGCTGGACAAATTCAAAAATCCTAACTTCAATACTGTTTATATGGACGAATGGTCTAGTCTGACCAGGAAATTTATGAAAGCTCTTCCTTATTCACTTACTTCTAGTCAGCAAAGTGCTGTTTCAGAAATTATATGGGATCTAAAGCGGCCAGTCCCTATGAATCGGCTTCTGCAGGTTGTTCTCTCTTTTAACAAATAATAGTGTGTTAGTTACATAGGAAATTGGGATGAAGAAATTGAAATTGGCAACTTAAAAAATTAAAGCACAAATTGGTTGAAAGCATAAATTTAACGCTAGTACAAAATATCTCAATGTTTGGCTCATCTGTTTACTCACGTTGCATCATTTTTTTTTCCTGTATAATGAAAATTGTTCATTGAAAGTCTACAGATGTTCCTATGCCATCATATTGTGAAGTTTTATCCATTCTGTGTGTTGACTCCTTGATGATGAAGACAAAGTTATTTAGTTTTTATAAACTATCAACTGTCAAAGTTATTAGATAAAAATAAAGTTATTTAGTTTTAATAAACCATCAGAGTTGTTTAATTGTTAAAATTGTTAAATATTTTAATAGACAGTTTTTAGTCAAACTTATCTTAACCAAATTAATTATGATTAGAAAAGATAGGATTTTGTTAGATTATATTTTGTTTTGCAGGTTATCAAGATCAAGTCAAATTGAGTCTTAACCAAATTAATTATGATTAGGAAAGATAGGATTTTGTTAGACTCTATTTAAAGCATCAAGTTGAAGTGCTTTACAAGACAGAATTATTTGAAGTTTCTGTCAAAACAAAAAGAAAGTGATTCATTGGTGCTCAAGATCTTTTTATTTCTACTACAAGTTTTAATCATCTTCTATTACACTAAGTATTTATTTTCTGTTAGATTTTGATTATCTATTAGAGAGTTGTTATACTAGTGTTAAGTGAAAAGAAAATTTAGACGTAGTATTATTTATATTAAATTGGGTGGCTAGTTTTTGTAGCAGGGTGCTACGGATTATAGAAGAAAAGGTTAAATTTTCTAGGATTGTACTAGAACCCTAAGGGAAGAATATAAATAAAATTGACGTATAAATCCTACGGATTTAAAGAAACCCTTAGGCGGAGAGTAGGCCGTTTAAACGACCGAACTTCGCAACAAATCACTTTGTTCTTTCTGTTTATTTATTTGTTTGTTACTTGTTTTATTTATTATATCTAGTTTCAAGACCTTGACTATATATTTTATTCTATTTATCCGCGATTGTTTTACATACTCTATTCACCCCCCTCTAGAGTATTATATTCCTACATATAAAACTTTCACTGTGGAATATGCAAATGGCATTTTGACCAGAGGATTCTCAAATTTGGTTATTTGTTTACATTTCTTATAGGGTGATGTTGGATGTGGTAAAACTGTGGTGGCATTTTTGGCTTGTATGGAGGTTATTGGCTCTGGCTATCAGGTTGGTGACTAAATCATTTCTATTTCACATATTTTTTCAACATGTTATGCTTGAGTTTATAGCCACGATTATGTTTTTCAAATGTTCAACAAAATATATTGGGTGGTGGACTTATTGTCAGTCTCCAGAATTTTTCATTAGGTTCATTTTTTATTCTCCTAAAAAATACTACAGAATTTACTTTTGGGAGGAGGTTTGTGTATGGGTGACTTTTTCCACATTTAGATATTCCTAATTCTTATTCTTGATGTATAATCTAATATTCAGTGAAAATGTATGCTCAACTCATCTGTGCTGCAGGCAGCTTTTATGGTTCCAACAGAGTTGCTTGCTATCCAGCATTATGAGCACTTTTGTAAGTTGCTGGAGAGGATGGAGGAGGATGAGTGTAAACCTTCTGTTGCTTTAATAACAGGTTCTACCCCATTAAAACAATCACGGATGATTCGGAAGGCATGATTTATTATCCAATGTATTAGCTTGATTTTACTAGTCATTTTCATATTCTTTTCATTGAAATCATAATTTGTTTTGACAGGACCTCCAGACTGGAGATATCTCTTTGGTTATTGGGACCCATAGTTTAATAGCTGAAAGTATTGAATATTCTGCACTACGGCTTGCTGTTGTTGATGAACAACAGCGTTTTGGTGTGATCCAGAGAGGAAGATTCAATAGTAAGGTTGCTTGTTTTCTCTTGCCTCAGAGGTCCTATCTCATCTTCAAATTTTCCTACTTTACAACCTCTCCCGTATACTTTAATGTTGCACATGTGGGAAGTTGGTGATGTACTTTGTGCAATACCCACAATTCTTGCAAATTTTGAATGACTGTTTTTAAGTGAACAATGATCTAATTGTGTGCTGATTGGGACTCCTTATATTTGTTTTTGCAGCTATGCAATCCCTTTATAAGTTCAAGCACGGTAACAGATGAATCGGATGGATTATCTGGAGGCGATAATCATATGGCCCCTCATGTCCTTGCCATGTCTGCCACTCCTATTCCGAGGACACTCGCTCTGGCCTTATATGGGGATACCTCCTTAACACAAGTATACTGTCTTATATGGTTATTGGTTTTCTTTGTATCTCAGGATTGGATTCAGATGGCTTGCACCCTTCATGACTCTTTCTTTTCTTTTTCTTTTTTTTTTTTCTAAATATTTTTATTTATTTATTTATTTTTAAATGCTGGCCAACTAGGAGTATGGCTCCGAAGGTAGGCCAGCATGAGCTTAATCACTTGAATCTATATGAAACTAAAGAAAAATGTGTTATAATCAATTTATTGCTCTCTGTTAATTTCCTTTTCTCTTTTCCTTTGCATCTTCCGCTGCATAAAAGTGAAAAAGGTTTTATTTGTTGATACTCAATTCTTCATCTTTATTTGCACAGTTGAACTATTAGTTTTTTTTTTTTTGTTGTTGTTTTGTCCTTACAGTTGGATTTTGTACTCTAGATTTTGATTTTGGAAAGTTCATATTCTACTACATTGTCTACTGCCATTGTCAATAGACCTTATCATTGAAAATTACATTAATTTTGTTGCATTTTATGTACCCTTTCTGGTTCTTTTGATGACAGATAACTGACTTGCCTCCTGGAAGAATGCCAGTTGAAACTTACATTGTTGAAGGAAATGAAACTGGATTGGAGGATGCTTACAAGGTAATGGTCTTTGAAATAATAACCTGCTTATGCATCAACTAAGGAATTAGGAACTGTTTTTCTTTGACTAAGGTAACTTATTTTTTGAAATTTTGGGAAGATTTTTGGTTTATGGCATGCCTACAATTGTTGCAAGTACTATTTATTCATGAATCCTTATCAGTCATGCTAGAGAGGGACTATTTCCATAGTTTCTTCCATTAAAAGTCTAAACCTTATTTTAAGATATTTTAATTTTAGATTTGATGGGAAAAAAAAACACTAAATCTTAATGGATGAATAAATAAACGGCACCTAAGTATGTTTGGCTGTCTATGAATTCAAATAATATTAATGTGTTAACTGTTATTAAAGGAAGATAATTTTATGATAAAATAAACTATCTTTGCAGTTTATTTTGTTTAATTATACATGATTCTGCTAAAAAAATTCACAGATGATGCTTGATGAATTAGAAGATGGGGGAAAAGTGTATTTGGTGTATCCAGTCATTGAACTATCAGATCAACTGCCTCAGCTCCGTGCTGCTGCTGCAGATCTTGAATATATATCCAGCAGATTTCCAAATTACAGTTGCGGGCTTTTACATGGAAGAATGAAGGGTGAAGAAAAAGATGATGCTTTAAAACGATTCAGAACTGGAGAAACACATATACTTCTTTCCACTCAAGTGATTGAAATAGGTGTAGATGTCCCAGATGCATCTATGATGGTGGTTATGAATTCAGAGAGATTCGGAATAGCTCAACTACACCAACTTAGAGGCCGAGTAGGTCGTGGGACAAGGAAATCTAAATGTATATTGGTAGCTTCTACCACTAATAGCCTAAGCCGTCTCAAGGTGTTGGAGAGGTCATCAGATGGATTTTACTTAGCAAACATGGATCTTCTTTTACGAGGACCTGGCGACCTGCTCGGTAAAAAGCAGTCTGGACACCTTCCAGAGTTTCCTATTGCCAGATTGGAAATGGACGGTAATATGCTGCAAGAGGCACATATGGCCGCACTGGTAAATTATATGATACTCTCTCTATTTAATTGGCTGAAATTTCCATAAAAACTTGACAGATTCCTGAGTTTGTTTAAATTATAGAACAAATATGAACTTTCATTGCTACAAACATCTCTAACAAAGAAGTTTTCATGCAGAAAATTCTAAGCGATTCACATGATCTGGAATTGTTTCCGGCACTTAAAGCAGAGCTTAGCATGAGACAGCCGCTGTCTATCTTCGGCGACTGAATGGTACCAGAAAATTACTGATTCTGCACTATTTTTGTAGAGTAAGATCTCTTGCCCTTGCACAGTTTCAAGGCATTTTTGTGCAGTCAGCTGCTTAATCTTTCATAGGTGTAGTTGTACAGTGATGTATCATTTTTAAGGTGTAATGGATAGTTTTATTGCAGTTCTTTCAAATAGTGTCCATGATCTCATTAGATCTAATGTCACTGAAATGATGCCCTATTGTATGGAATCAGCTCAATAATTTTGTTAAGGTTTTGTTGTGTCCAATTCACTGCAAGGACTGTTCAAATCAAACCAAATGATATATGCAGATCATGCGTATCACTCTACAGACAAATGACAACACTCAACTATGAACCCCAAAAGTATGTTACATTATTTGAACTTGATTGATATATAAACCATGAAATCAACACATAGTACTCCTTTTGCATGTAACAAAATCCAAATCAATAGCCAATAAAGAAAACCAATTATCAATCTAATAAAACAAAAATAAACTATTGTTTTGTAGATTTCGAGTTCAATTCAACTTTCAATTTCAATCATAACCGCAAGTGGTGGGTGGAAATCTGAATCGATTTAGGAGATGATTGTTAATTCGTATTTGTGTATTGTATGTACACAACACAACAAAAACACACTTCAAATGTCAAGTAGATATCGTGGGGCCCACATGCAATCCACTAAGATTACAAGACATAATAGCGAACCAATCAGATAGAGCAATTCACGAGGGAAGGCAAGTGAACGAAGAAGACAAACAGACAAAGTGAAGTGAAGGGTCCCACAGTCTTGTTCCCTATCCAATCATCAAAGTGGGGTCCACGTAGTTTCCATTGTCTCTCTCTCTTGCTTCAAATATCTGAAAACCCTAACCCTAATCATCATGATTTCGAAGATGAAAAATTGTATTGAGTCTGTGTTTGTGTCTGTGTCTGCTCCCCACTAATTTTCTCTTCATGGAAAGTTGTGTTAAGTGTTGTTTGCATGACTTGAAACATTTCACCTCTCAATTTGCTTTTGTTGGTGGGTGAATGGTGAAAGCAAAGGAGAGCTTGTTCATTCATGTAGTCATCATGATGATTTGGTTGAATATATATATACATATGGATGGACACTTTACATGTTTGAAACTTTTAGGCCATGTGTATTGTTGCATATTATGTATCCAATGTCTATTTGTATCTTAAAGTAAGATACATGAATGAGATCAGAATCTTTGTAACTTTATAGCTCATGGATTTGGAAGATCTATTAACATTAGAAAGTGGGGTTTTATAATAAGGGTTATTTCCAAAAACACCCCATTTTTTCAAACGTTTTACTTTCAACACCTGATTTTGAAGGTTTTGGAAAACCACCCCCAAAATCAAAACCACTAGTGTTTTTTTGTATTTTTGTGAGTGGTTTTGGTGTTGTATGAGTAATTTTGATTTTAGAAAATTTCCGAATCTCTAAATTAAACATATAGAATTTCAAAACCACTCATACAACACCAAAACCACTCACAAAAATACCAAAAATCACTAGTGGTTTTGATTTTGGGGTGGTTTTCCAAAACTTTCAAAACCGGGTGCTCAAAGTAAAACGTTTGAAAAAATGGGGTGTTTTTGGAAATAACCCTTTATAATAATAATGAAAGGAATTGAGTGTGGAATTGTAATATATGTTTGCCAAATTACTTGCATGAATATAGTTTATAAGGAGAAATATAAAAAATCATTCAAATTTTTAATTATTATATTTTTGTTTTAATGATTTCATCCAGATACTCAAACTTAAAATATTCTCCAATTTATTTATATTCTGAATTTTCTGAAAAATATTAATTTTTCTATAGATAATATTTCCTAAATTACTTTCAATTTTAAAATATTCTCCAAATTAAAATTTCATTTTGATTTAAATGGGAAATATTTATAATTTTATTATTACATAACTAAATAACTTTTTCTGAACTATCTCAATTTTTAAAAATATTTCAATTTAAAATTTTTTATTTGATTTAGTAAAAAACATCGTATTATTATTACGGTTAATCTATAATATTTTTTAAATTTCTTTTTAAATAATATATTATATATTGTTAATATTTTTTATGACCTTCGAATCTTTTTGAAACGAAATATTATTGTTAATATTGTTCATCACGATTCACGATCAAATGATTTTGAAAGGAGAGAATAAAATAGGAATGATTTGAATAATGAATTTTAATTTTAATAAAATTTTAATTGCATCATAGTAGCCTCTTCCAATTTTACAAAGGTTTCATATAAAATAAGTTTATTAGAAGAAAATGTTACATGAAAGTTCTAGCTGTTTTCAGGTTTGTGATATTTAATGTTAGTAGATGAATATTGAAGTTGAAAAAGGACAAAGACATGAGGCTCTCTGGATAAACATGATGGTCATGAATGGAGTTAAAATATATGGTACTCATAAATAAATATTTGTAATGATGCCATGAACTTATTATATTTTGAGTATGGTACTCAATAATTTCATGTAGCTTTTTTAGGGTTGATTTGAATTATATTTGGGAACCACTACATCATGACATATTACATTTCTTTAAATTGGATACCCATGAAAGTTCCTTCTCTTTTTTTTTTTTTTTTTATACTTTTGTATATGTTAGGAAAGTTTAAAAGTCATTAATTATAAAACTAGTATCATATATAAAGGATATTTAATGTGGCCATGAATAACATCAATTATTATTAAATATTCAACCTATATATGACTAGCTCTTATACTATTTCTAACCAAATAATAAATAAATAAATTTGAATAGTAATTGCAGGAGATATAAGTTTTGATAATTAAAAAATAAATAAATATATAAAAATAAGATTAAATTATATAAAATAATAGAGTATATAAAAATTATATAAATATTAAAAAAATAATAATAATTTATAAATTCAAAATATTTAAATTCACCTCGTCCCCAATCTAATTAAAATTGGTAATAGTCTCATACTCAAACTCTCCTAAAATAACAAAACCGAATTCTAAAATTTAGGATTTGTATGATCACTACGAGTTCTCGTATCTTATATAGCACCTATCAAATTTAATCAAATAGATTTACATTGTTCTTTTATGATATATATCAATAAACAAGCGTCGTATTTATAGCAATACAAGTAATTTTTTTTTTATTTAAGAATTATTATATCTTTTCTACTTTAAATAAAAGATGAAAGAATAGATAGAGAGACATGATGTCCTTTGAAAACCTTTCGGTTTCCGCCGAGAAAAGAGATTTGTTCTCATGGAATAATAAGAAGACGAAGTTAGGCATGGTATGAGGGGGGGTGGGTGACGATGCGTAGATTTTTCCTGAGACTCTAGAGGAGTCGGCTAGAAGGAAGTATTCTTTTAAAGATGGTTTGGTGGGTGATTTAACTATGCTTGATAGGATTGTGACTAATGAGATTTATTTTCAGAAAGCTTCTGATGATGATTCTGATACTGAACTGGAGGGGGATGATGAGCCTGATTGTCCAACCATTATACTTTTAAAGTTCCAATAAGATTTATATTAGGCATCCCTAAAAAAATGTCTTAATCATTAAAGTCTTGTGACGAACGATTGGTTATACTTTTCTTCTCCGTAGTGTGAAGCAGTTACGGATTCAGACATCATCCATTGAGATGATGGATTTCGCAAATGGCTATTTTTGAGTTTGATTTTTTGATAAGAAATTTTACAATCATGTCCTTAATGGGAACCATGGATCGTTGCTGATTACTATATTACACTCCGTAAATGGAGACCTAATTTTGATCATGATTATGATGTGATAGATCATACTGTCATTTGGGTTAAGGTTCCAAATTTGCTGATTGAATACTATTGAGAAGTTTTTCTTTGGAGATTTACACATAAAACTGGTACTTCATTTAGGATTAATGAAACGACTTTAGGAGCAATGAGAGGTAAGTATGCCAGGTTGTGTCTTGAAGTGGACTTTTTTAAACTCTTATTCTCCAAGTCTTGATTTAGGAGGAAGATCTGTAAACTTGAGTATGAGGGTCTGTAGTTGATTTTTCTTCAATGTGGTTATTATAGTCATCTAAAGGATTCTTATCCAATTTTAGAAATAGTGGTGTCACAACCTCATGTGGAGAATGTGGTACCGGCGGAGATTTTAGAAAATTATGGGCCATGAATGGTAGCAGCGAAGGCTATTAGACAATCCAATCGAAAAGTGAAGTCAAATCAGGATCATCTACGTATCTTGGTGGAAATTCGTGTCTTATACAACATCTATAACTTCTTCTAATGCCGAATTTTAAAAAAATATTCGAATAAGTTTTCTATTTTGAGACATGAGTTGGGTGTTGCTACTGATGACAAGTTTGGTTAGAAGATTGTAAACCTGAATATTAGGCATTCTATTGGCAAGACATGTGAATAAAAAGGGTTGTAGGGCCCAAGCCCACAAATAACTCCGTTTCTACAAGAGGGAAGCAAGTTTTGGTCTGATTCAAAGAAACGAGGGATCAAGTTGTGCCTTCAGTTAAAGGTCAAACTTCTTTGAAGGTTGCTTCTCCCCATAATAGGTTTTCTCAATTGCTTCTTGTTAAAGATCCTTTTGCTATTGAATTTGTGCCTCATGGAATTTCTAAATCTGCTCAGATAGCAGCTCTCAATTCTCATTGTTTGGTTAGAGAATGGTCGACTATGGCGGCTAACGATACAATTCTCTCCGATTAAAGTGTTATTCTTTATCCAGGAGATGGGGGAAGAGAGATTGACAAGAGAGAGCATATCTCATATATGGAGGACATCTTATTAAAGATGGTGGATACTCTAAGAGGCAGTAGAGGAATTTGATTTTGGTGATCAGGTTGCTGATCAGCATTGCTAATGAACTGCAGGTTGAGCTTTTCTATTCCCTACCATTATTTATGTCAAAATTAGTTTGGAATATTCAAGTTGTTACTTCTAAGAAATGTCAGCATACTCTGAGTATCCTTTGTCGCCAATGTCACCTTTTTGTTTGGGTGATTATTGAGTTAAGGGTTGCTGGTTTACAAGCTGGCATGGTTTGTTCTTCATTGAGCTTTGACAATTGGGTTTGAGTGGTGGTAGTTGGGTTAATTGGGGGATCTGGTTATTTTGGATAATTCCATTGGAGATAATTATGTGATTTATTCTAATTTGTAATTTATGCATTGTCGAGTTGCTGATCATAACTAAATAAATACACTGAGTTGATTTATTTTTTATGGGCACGGATCTTTCTAATTCTTAAAGCAATCTGCAGTTGAACCTGTCAGGCAATTTTCGGGGTTAGTAATATGTTAAAGGCTAGTTAGTAGGTTTTAAGTCCAATCAGTCTAATGGGATAGGAAAAATTTGTTGTCAAAGTGTTGAGTCGACAATTATAAGCGTGTCTGCTAAGTTAATATAATTTATTTTTAGTTTCGATGAACAACACAAAAATGGATAGATTTGCTTTTATGGATTACTTTTATCCTTTGACTGTTAATCCTAATTAGTTTATTTCCTTCCGTTTATTTTACTATCAATTCGATATTAAAACACTTTTAATTGTTTTATTTGTTAACCTGATTATAAGCAAAATTGATATTAATTATTTATTCTATGTGCAATTACTACTATTTATAAAACTAAATATTATTTTGACGGTTTCGATGCCTTTTAACAATAAATCATCACTCGATAGAAAACCATTAAAAATGCTAGTTTGAGTTTCTGTTCATGTCACTTTAACAATTTTTTTATATATCCACTTGTCATTAAAAAAATTAGATTCAATGAAAAGATAATACTTAATATCATCTGACCATCGATTTTAATACATAAAAGATTAAAAAAAATTAAAGAAAATAGATAAAATTGGGTAATAAAAAAATTATAATGAATCGAATATCATATAATTGATAAATAAAATTTCTATTTGAATTTTTCAATTCAAAAATTCAAACCCATAATTTTTAACTTTTTTATTGTTATGTTCCGAAATTTCATTAAAATGTATATTTTTTCCTTCCCGTTATCTATAATTCGGAATACAATAAACAACTATATTTTATAAATCTCTATTATAAATATTCTAAATAAATCTTTTCAACTTTGTTTTTGTTTTAGAATATTTATTATTTTTTACCTTCATTTATCCTTCTGAATTTACAAAATTATAATAAAATTTGTTTAAAACAAAATTTTAATTTATTTTATAATGTAAAAAAATTATAATAAAATATCTCCATTAAAAAATAAATATCTTATTAATTGTAAATGAATTTATAAAAAAAAATGATCGAATTTATAAAATATTTAAAAATATATATAAAATTTGATTAGCAAACGATATTATTAAAACTATGGTGTTGATTATAATGAAGGTCAATTATAAATAGAAATATCCATCTATTTTGAAACCCTATTTTGTTTTATTTAATTATGAATATAATGCATATGGTATAGTTTTGGTTGGCAACATTTTCCATTTGAAGTTGTAGTGTTATGGCTTAATAAATAAAGATTGTGACCACTCGGCAAGGACAGTCTAGAAAAAAGTTCTAAAATTAGTTCTGGAAGTGAATAAAAATTATGGTTAGTTATTAATAAATGTGTATGTAGAGATATATAGTGGGCCAACCAATTGTTTGTGGGCTTTGGCCTATAGAAAAATAGGTCTGTAGTTAGTAATAAATGCATATCACATGTATATATAAGGGGTTGTTTTCTAGGTTTAGGGATAGTAGCCGTTTTGGGATTTGTAGCCGAATTGGTTCATGTACAAGTAATATCAATTTGAATGTTATCTTTCACTTTTAGTTGGTTATATCAATTAATTTTACATGGTATCAGAGCCTGGTTAAAAGATACAATGACAAGTCAAGTGAATGAATCGATTGTGCGTGAGTACAAAAATGGACAACCACTCTATTTACAGAACTCCTCTTACTGGGTCCAATTACTTAAGCTGGAGTAGATACAATGATTTTGGTTACTTCTCCTCTTACTTGGTCCAATTACTTAAGCTAGAGTAGATCAATTAAAATTGCCCTAGGAGCGAAAATGAAGTTAGGGTTCATTAATGGAAAATGTAAGATGCCTGAAGAGGAATCTGAGGACTATGAACAGTGGGTTCGTGTGGATTGTATGGTTACATCATGGCTACTTAATTCTATTTCAAAGGAGATAGTAGATGCTTTCCTTTATGTTTCTTCTGCTAATGAATTACGGAAAGAATTGGAAGAAAGATTTGGAGAATCTAATGGTCCCTAATTATATCAAATTCAACGCGAAATTAGTTCTATGTCACAGGGAGGTTTGACAATTTCACAGTATTTCACAAAGATTAAGAAACATTGGGATGAACTAGCATGCTTAATGCCAATTCCATCGTGTTCTTGTGGGGCAGCAAAAAGAATGGTTGAAATAGAAAATGCGAACCATCTGCTTCAATTCCTTATGGGACTAAATAAAGGGTTTGATGTCATTAGAAATCAGATTTTGGTAATGGATCCCTTACCTTCTGTAAGCAAAGCATACTCAATGTTGCTTCAAGTTGAAAAACAAAGAGAGGTACAACTATCTCTGATTGATACAAATGGAAACAATGCAAGTGCCTTGCTAGCTAAGATACAGACATATAGGAAGGAAACAAGATTCAACAGTAATGGAAACAATAATTATGGAAGTTCTACAGAAAATAATCAAAGCAATGGAAAGAGAAGGGATAAGCGTGATAGGTTTTGTAATCATTGTAACAAGCCAGGACATGTAAAAGACAGTTGTTTCAAATTACATGGTTATCCAGAATGGTTCACAAAGTCAAATGAGCAAAAAAAATCAAATATTGTTGCAAATGTTTCAGATACACCTTTGGAGGCAAATGTTGATCAAGGTTTCGCAAGTGGTGATATGTCATCTACAATCAATGGTATTCAAGTAAGTTTGAAAGAGTTAGCTATGTTAGTGAAAGGAAAGACAGATCAAGAGTCCAGAAACTATTCTCACATGGCATATTCAAGCAACTCGGCAGGTACAATTTATTCAGATGTTTTTACTGCTTCTAGTTTATTGAATATAGGTTCATGGATTATTGATTCTGGGGCTAGTTCTCATATGTGCAATGACAAAACCAAAATGAAAAATTTAAAAACAATAACAAAACCTCACAATATCATTCTTCATGATGGATCTGTTAGGATGGTAGAATATACTGGAGATGTTCATTTGTCATCCTCTTTGATTCTAACAGACACATTGTTTGTACCAAGCTTTCAATTCAACTTGCTCTAAGTTAGTAAACTCACCAAAACAAAAAATTTACATTGTGTGTTTTCCAATACAAAATGTTTGATACAGGACCTGAAGACTAAAAACATTGTGGCCACTGGATCAATTGTAGGGAATTTATATGTTCTAGATGGCACCCTAGTTAACAGTGGAGCCTATATTTCCTCAGCTACTACAGATTTTATTTCAAACACTTCATGTAATGAAGGGCTACATCCTTTTTTTGTTTCAGTTAACAATCAAATTCCTGATGATGTACTGCTTTGGCATAGAAGACTAGCACATACATCTGATACTACTTTTCAGCATTTGAATTTATCTTCTATGAATTTAGATACTTTTATTCCTATTACTTGTTGTGATGTGTGCTTGAAATCTAAACAAACACGATTAAAATTTCCTCTCAGCCAAACACATAGTTCCGTTCCATTTGAGATAATTCATGCCGATCTGTGGGGACCATACAGACAACCATCAATAACAGGTGCTTCATATATTCTTACATTAGTTGATGACTATAGCAGAGCCACATGGACTTTTCTCCTCATCCATAAACATCAAACAACTCACTATCTTGAGTTGTTTTTTCGCCAAATTCAAACACATTTTCATTTATCCGTTAAACATATTCGAACAGACAATGGAACAGAGTTTACAAATCATAACTGTCAAAAATTATTCTCTAATCTAGGTATCATTCATCAAAGAACATGTCCATATACGCCTCAACAAAATGGGGTTGTTGAGCGCAAACATCGTCATTTGTTAGAACTAGCAAGAGCCTTAATGTTTCAAGCAAATCTTCCAAAAAAATTTTGGGGTGACTCTATTCTAGTTGCTACTCATATCATCAATCATCTTCCAACCGCTCTTCTAGCTTGGAAGACTCCATATGAACTTCTACATCACAAAATACCTGATTATTCTTATTTGCGTGTTTTTGGCTGCTTATGCTATGTTGTCAATGTTCATCCACATAAAGATAAGTTTGCTGCTCACTCATCAAAATGTATCTTCCTTGGCTATCCTTCTGGTTGTAAAGGGTACACTGTCTATGATCTTGAAACTCAGAAAATCTACCAAACTAGAGATGCTAAGTTCTTTGAATCAGTCTTTCCCTTCTCTTCTTTACCCCAAAACCTACCCCATCCAGATACTCCTCTACCCTTCCCTGTTCATGATGGTCAATCAACTGATACTGATGCTACTACACCTACACATGTAATTCCACATTCTCCATCCTCTCCTCCTTCTAACGCAACTTCATTACCTTCTTTAGATCCTCATTCTTTAACTTCACATCCTGTTGCTCCACGAGCTAGTACTCGTATACGTCATAGACCAGCTTGGCTATCAGATTTTGTTTCTTGTACTACAACTGATCCAGTGCTTTCACTTTCAAATAACTTACTTTCAACAACACAACTTTCCTTTTCCCCTAGCTATACTACATTTCAAGCCTCTGTTTCAAACATTCATGAACCTATTTCATATAAACAAGCTTGTAAACATCCTGAATGGATTACAGCCATGCAACAAGAGTTACTAGCACTTGAAAATAATGATACTTGGACCCTAACATCTTTACCTGTAGAAAAAAAGGCAATTGGTTCGAAGTGGGTATATCGTGTAAAAATGAAACAGGATGGGTCTATTGATAGGCTGAAAGCTAGATTGGTAGCAAAGGGCTATAATCAAGTTGAAGAGGAGGATTATTCTGAAAGCTTTTCCCCTGTTGCGAAGACTGTTACTATTAGAGTATTTCTAGCTATTGCTGCCTCCAAAAGCTGGTCAATTCATCAGCTGGATATCAACAATGCCTTCTTACATGGTTTTCTAGAAGAAGAAGTATACATGTTGCCTCCAGATGGATATTCTAAAGCTCTTCCAGGCCAAGTCTGTCGCCTAAATCATTCGCTGTACGGATTAAAACAGGCTGGTCGCCAATGGAATATAGAGTTTACAAAGGCGTTGATCTCTTATGGGTTTGTGCAGTCTACAGCTAATCCTTGCTTATTCACCATGTCGACTACTGGTATTTTTCTAGCCCTTCTTGTTTATGTTGATGATGTTCTGGTTATGGGAGAAAACGAATCACATATAAAGTCTGTGAAAATCTTCCTTGATGACAAGTTTACAATAAAAGATGTTGGTTATGCTCATTATTTCCTTGGTTTGGAAATTGCTCGTTCTGAGCAAGGTCTATTGAGCCAACAGAAGTACATTCGTGACATGATAGATGATGCTAGTCTCTCTGATGCTTGTCCTACTACAACCCCTCTTCTACCAGGATATAAATTTACAGGTCATGCTGGTATTCCATATGATTCACCTGATCGATTTTGTCTCTTAGTTGGTCGTCTTCTTTATCTTGTCTTTTCAAGGCCTGACATTACACATTCTGTACAACAGCTTAGTCAGTTTGTCTCAAATCCATTAAAGGATCATTGGCAGGCTTTGCTTCATGTTCTTCGTTATTTGAAGGGCTCCATCTCATACAGTTTGTTTTATCCTGCTCAAAATGAGTTTAAGTTAGAAGCTTATTGTGATGCTGATTGGGCCTCCTGTATTGACAGTAGCAGATCTTTGACTGGTTATTGCGTGTACATGGGATCGGCCTTAGTTTCCTGGAAGACGAAGAAACAGCCAACCGTTTCTCGCTCATCTTGTGAAGCAGAATATCGTGCTATGGGATCAGTTGTCTGTGAGTTGAGATGGCTATCATATCTGTTTTCAGACTTTCATATCACTCTTCCTCTCCCTATTCAACTTTGGTGTGACAACCAAGCAGCCCTCCGTATCTCATCGAATCCAGTCTTCCATGAACGTACAAAACAATTGTCAGAGATCTTTACAAGTCTGGTTTTGTTGTTCCTACTTATTTATCAAGTAAGTTGCAGGTGGCTGATTTGTTTACAAAAGCTCCATCAACTGCTGTGTTTCATAATCTGATTTCCAAGTTAGGCTTGGTTTTTTTTTCCCAAGCTCCAACTTGAAGGGAGGATGTAGAGATATATGAGTGGGCCAACCAATTGTTTGTGGGCTTTGACCTATATAGAAAAATAGGTCTGTAGTTAGTAATAAATGCATATCACATGTATATATAAGGGGGTTGTTTTCTAGGTTTAGGGATAGTAGCCGTTTTGGGATTTGTAGCCGAATTGGTTCATATACAAGTAATATCAATTTCAATGTTATCTTTCACTTTTAGTTGATTATATCAATTAATTTTACCGTGCAATTATTTATTATATAGTTTAAGTTTGTAATAAAGGATTTGAAGCATGTAACACCTGGATTGTACGTTCTCGTGTGAACTGTCACTACACCAAATGTTGTTGGCATCATAATATTTGAACCTCCAAATCTACGTGTGGCCCTCCAAATTAAAAATATTATTATTTATTATTTATTTTTGAAAAACATTATTAATTTACTCCAATTATAAAAACATGATTTTTTTTATGAAAAATTTCAAATTAAAAAAATCTAAAATTAAATATTTCATCTAATATGAATGACCTTTAAAAAAAATTAATTTGAAAAGTTTTCTAATAAATATATTTATATATATTATTAAAGACAAAATATGCTTGAAAAACTTTTAGTTCTAATAGTTGCTGTTATTAACACTTTGGAAGTGAGGTTCATTGAAAAAATAATACCTAAACAATTGTATGACTACAAGTTGCGTCTTTTGGATAAGGGAGTTAACGGATCACTCAATAAGAATAAGGTTATGGAATTAACATCACATTGAGAATGTACTAATTTGGGAAGGAAAAGTTTATAATATATAAGATTGAGATGGTTAAAAGTTTGATATTATAACACATATACCACCTATACCATTTTTTCGCAATCTTAAATTTTGAACACTTACGTAAAGTTATATGGAAATAAAATAACATTCCGAAAAGATACACTTTTCTCCATAACAGAGATTATGATAAAATAAATTATGGTCATTTATAGAATAAATAATAGACTTAAAAATCATATTGACCATAGTAATAAAGATGCCTCCAAAAAGAGGCTCACTATAAAATTTCGTAAAAATATCCTAATGTGATTTAATAATTTAATGTATATACATATATATATATATATACACTTTAATCTCTTCGCAAGCAACTATATTTTTTAACAAATGTATGAATATTAAACTCTCCTATACACTAATCAGACCACCTACTTCAGAAAAAATGGAGATATATGAGTAATTGGACAGATTTATATGTGAAGAGTCTAAATTAAATTTGTTAATTATTTTAAATTATAAATTAAAATTATATCCTAATATATTTTTATTTTTCCCATAATTGACATTCTCCGTAAGATATTTAACGGTAATAGTCACGTTTTTCTTAATGGATATTTTACATAATATTTTAATTTTCTAAAACAACAATTTATTTATAATGACAACAATTTCTATGTATAAAATTCATAGATGGCTTATTCAAATATAATATATTTTTTAATAAAAAAAATATAAAAATATTAATACAATATTATAAAAATTAAAAATTTGAATAATTATTATAAAAATTAAAATTTTCAAAGATATTTCAAACTTAAATATTAAAAGAATTTGTAAGATTTCATGACTAAGTATATTGAGAGAAAAGAATTTGAATAAATTAATTATTTATTTGTTTAAAGTTTTTTATTGGAAATTTTATCAATATAATATTGAGAGAGTTGGATATAGAAAACAAACTATATTTCTTTATATTTAAATAATTTTAATTTTAATTTTTTTTATAACATTATAAAAAAAATAATCAGACAAAAGGATGTGATTATAAAGAGATTTATTGAATTAAAATATTATAATTTTAAATTAACTCCAAATAACTCATAAAATAAACTCCGTTTCTCAATTTATGATCATAAAAATAAATATTGCAATTGATTTTATTTGCGGATAACTCAAATACTAATATTATTAAGAGATTTGATACTCCAAACAATTACTTGCATATTGTAATTCAAGCCCCGTTCATCTCAATCATAACTATTTAACAATTTTTACCCATCAATATGAAATTTGGAACATTTTAAAAAAAAAAAATGAGAATGGTTGTAATTCCTTAATTTTATTTAGTTCATGCCTAAGTTATTAATTTGAGGCTATCTAATTACTTTCAATTGTTGGGAGCCCTATGATATTCTCTTATGGGGATCAAGTTGTGAAATTTAATTTTAAAATCTACTATTTTATTTGTTTTTATTTATTAATATTAAATTTAACTAATCCAAGTTGGTGACCATTACTAGTTGAAAGTTGAAACCTTGAAATATACCTAAACCAACCCCTTCCAAAAGCAAATTGACCCAATTTTCAGACTTTGACTTTTCGAAGTCAAATGCAGTCCTAATTGTCAATTATGATTTTCTTTTATTTTCAGTCAATCCCTATCTCATTTTTCTCTAAAATTTCAATTATTCACTTCACTTATTCATTAGTTTTATATATAAATAAAATTATTTAATAAAATATTGTTCGATTGGCCCATCCACTTGATTTAAGTTTTTCTTTTTAAATTTCATCAAATATTTAGTATAAAGAACTAAATTCTTTAATATATGAACATTCTCTTGAACAATGTTATAATAAAAACAAATATAGATTAATAGTTTAATTTATTCATTTTGACTAGGATCTTATAATTTCCATGGAATAAAGGTCAACTCTTTTTTCTTTTTTTATAAGATAAATTAAAAAATTAAAAAAAGAAAGGAAAAAAAAAACAATTACCCTCTTATTTATTTTTGTCTTATAAGTATCAGATTTAATATGATAATAGTATTCTAAACATAGTGATATTCCCCTTAAGACATCTTAAAATAACTATAGTATTAATTATTAAATTAGTGTTCTAAATAATGATAATAGTTAGCTGTTAGATTAAATTCTAAATTACTAATTAAATTAGTTATTTGATTGAGTTTTAGTTTTTAAATTAACTATAGAATAAGAATTACTGAAAATTCTGATACAAATATAATTAAAAAGATAATGATGTAATTAACTATAAATGAAAGGTTAATAAAGTAAATTACTTTTAACGTTTGGGTTGAAAGTTATCTCTAATAACTTTCACAAACACTATCTCAAACGCTAATTGAAATGCTAAACGCTATTTTAAACGTTGTTATCAAACATGTTTTTAGGAAAACTCGGCTAACTCTAATACTAATTGTAGAAGAAATCGGTGATCCAATGTATCGAAGACGAGTATGGTAACCATAAAGTAAAACAAGCATACACAAGATAAAAAAATAGAGGTAGAAGATAAGACACAAGGTTTTACGTGGAAACCCAAAGTGAGAAAAACCACGGCCGTCAGGACGACGAGAGAAAATTTCACTATGTAACAATAATACAATAGTTACAAACATAATACCACTCTCTCACTCCCCTAACGCAATTACATTTTTCATAGTCTCACATACAAGTTTCCTCATATGGCTCTCATAGGATAACAAGACTCGATCCTAAAACTCAAGAACTCCATGGTTCTCAGGCCTCCATCAAACACCTCCCAAACTTAACCAACTAGATCTACATTGTTCTCTCAGGATACCTAATAATAATAGATATAAGCAACATGTTTATAGCGCTAGGCTACTTAGTCACAAAGTAATCATAAACCGTTAAGAAAATCTTATCCTATCTAGAATTCTCAAGGATCTCTTTCATAATTAGAATTCACTTTAGAAAATAATATTCCTAATCAATTATGATGCGTCTAAAATATTCTTCGAGTCTTTTCTAAATTACCAAACCAATTTTAGATATCGGAGTATACCTGAATTCTCATCGCAATCCTAAGACAGACTTTTTGCATGACTAATTTAGAATTTAAACACTATTTGAAATGCTAATTGAATTTTTTTTTTGTTTACCAAATACACACTTTGTGGCGTTATACATAAATAACTGAATACATATAATATGTTTAAATTGTTCTTTCTAATGTTTTTATTATATAATTATAGTTAAGATTTACTCTAACTAACTCATTATTTGGTAAATATAAAAACAAAAATATTATTAACATCATAAAGCGATAATTATTATAAAACAAAATAATTATTAATAAAATGACAATTATTTCATAACAGGTGAATATTTGGTGTATGTTTGGTATTAACATTTCAAGTAATGTCTCGAAGAATTGCGAATATGCGGGCATACTCTACCCATCGAAAAATACAAATCTACGGGCTTTTATAGGTTTGTGACCATATATACTCGTGACCAAAGTCTAGAAAGTTTGCAGAACCACAAGTTTCTTGTGATGGTAGAAGAGTTAAGAAAACTAAAATTAGAAGAAATTTCTTATATCACACACTCTAGTAATCGAGCTCGTTTTGATAGTTTGTAATAACTGAATTAGTTAGTATATTTTACTAATTACTAAAGAATTCCTACACCTTTTTTAGATTACAAAAATCAAAACATATGAAATGACTACAAATGTATTTTTTTAACATAATTTGACAATTAAATCCTATACAACACCAGACTTCCCTACTACATATAAACTACTACTGTTTGCAAACTTTATTACCCCTTTAAGTCAGAGCAGAGGCAATATGATATAAACTCAACTTTGAAGTTAAGAAATGAAATTGAGATTTAGGCAAATACTTGGTAAAGAGGCCAACTTGTTGAGATTTGGAAGTTAAGCATTATGGCATAATAAAACCTTTTTATAAGAATTTCTCACTAAATGGCAGTCTATCTCCAAATAATTAGTGTATTCATAAACATCGAGTTAAAAGTGATGTGTATGATAGATCAATTGTCACATAAAAAAAGAATAGGAAGTTGAATGGGCAGTTACAAAATAAAGTATAAGTAATACAACCAACAAAATTCACATACCACATAACTCATAGCACTATATTCCAATTTACATGTGGAAATTATTGATTGCTTCTTTATTTTTAAACTAATTAATGAATTGTCCATCTATATACACAAAAAATCTATCAAGGATATCATACTGTCAACACATGACCCTTTCGATCTATATCACAAAAAGAATAAATTTGGAAAGAGGAGTTGCATGATTAAAAAAAGTCTCAAGTGAAAGAATGACTGCGAAATAATGTAAATCATGAAGTAAGACTTTCCAATAAATATGTAAAGGTCAAGATACAACTGGAAAAGCTAATGTACTAAAAGTGTTATGTCTATTCTAGTAAAGTCTACATATAATAATTTTCCAATAAGTCTTTTATAGCACTAAAGATAGAGTAAAGAATACTACATGTTGTAGTGAATTTATGACTAGAAATGAGTGGTATAGCCATTGCTTTATAATCTACTAGTCTAGTATCGACCAACATGTCTCGAATATATTTGTCTTGAGTTATAAGCACATTAGAAGTAGAGTAGGCTAATTCAAAGCTAAAGAAGTATTTTATGTAATCAAGATCCTTAATAATAAAGGTGACAACCAAAAACAAATTAACAACAATTATATCAGCTTGAACCTGTCTCATAATGAAGACATCATCCATATACACTAACTCTAGAAAATGATTTGCAGTAGTCATAGTAAAAAAAAATGATCAAATAAAGATTGTTTGAAACCATGTTGAAGCAAACGTGTAGTATATTCTTGTTTCACTGCCTATAAACTTTTCTAAGTCTATATATTGCTCTAGTGAAACTACAAACTAGTCAAACTTGACCAGTTTGTGCATGTGAATATCCTTTAGGTGGTAACATGTATACTTCTTCATCAATATACCTATGAAAAATTCATTATTAATGTCCAATTAATGGATATGAAAATTCTTAGAGGCTACAACAAAGAATAATCTAACTGTGACTGTGTTTGCCATAAGTGAGACACTATCAGAAAAGTTTTCCCCTAAAACTTGATCATAACTCTTAATAACTAATCTTACTTTGTACCTGTTAATTGAGCCATAACGGAGTATTTCAATTTGTAAACCCATTTAAAACTAATTGATTTCTCTCTTATTTAAAATCAATCTATCATGGCATTTATCTATTTAACATGTTTATAAGCTTGGCTATAAGTAGTAAGTTTTTGAATTATGGATATTTGTGCTTTAAAAGTTTTGTAAGATAAGAAAAAATTACAAAGGGCTGTAATAATAATCGGACCAAGTGAAATAGGTTGTTAGAGAATCAGAGACATAAGAAACATAATCATTCAACCATACTAGTCTATTTCGAGTTCTATGATTTACTCTAACAAGTTTGAATGCCAACAAAAAGAAGAAGTTTGAAATAAAGTGTAATGGTCGTGAATAATCAATTGTATTTGTAGTATGAAAAGATATAGGTTGATGAATTGCAGGACAATAATTTGAAAATACTAGATTAATAGGTATTTGAGGCACGACAAAGAGCATTAGTAGTATTTATAGAAATGTTATAGGTGGTATTATGATAATACAAAGATTCATCTTCAATGAGAGAAATAAGAGGTAAATGAGTATCATTAGAATCAGGTGATTAGTTTAGTAAAGCAGCACATGGAAAGATATGATTTTAGAATATTACATTACTAGTGATTAATATTCATTTATTATTCAAATCACATACTAGATACAATTTTTGACCATAGGAAAAACCAATTATCATATACTTAGAGGCTCTGGTTCGGATTTTTCTCATTTTTTTTTTAAATTTTATATACTAATATTAGATACATAGCACACACATCCAAATACTCTTAAAATGGAATAATTTAATTTGTGTTTAGTAGTGTGTCATATATAGTTTTCCAAGATAAGAATGCAATAGGCAATTTGTTGATGATATAAGGTAGTTTGATTGAAAAATCAAAGCACATATCATCATAAGTAAGTGTCTATGTTTTCTTTAAACTATTTTATTTTGTTAAGGAGTATGTGGATAAGATGTTTGACGGTCAATAACATGCTTTTGAAATAACTGTTGACATATAAGACTAAGAAATTCTGATTATTGTTCTGAATCTTTTGAAGGATGATGAATACATTGACTTTGGGAATAAAAGTTGTAAATGTATTATATAGTTAGGTGTTTATGGTTTAACAGATGAGTTCAAGTATATCTGTATAATGATTTATCATAATTATGAAGTATTGAGATCTCACAAGTGGTTTAGGTTTAAAGGCCCCTCACAAGTGAACATGTATTAAATCAAAAGGTTGCAATAAACTGAACAATCTTACTTTGAATAGAAAGATGGTACTAAGTTGGATTAGGTATAAGTGGTATTAGTCTTCTAGTCCTATAATAGCCAATGAAAAGAAGAAAAAAACTAAAATTATAAAGATTTATGTTTACAATTTATTAATAGAAAAGAAGTTAAATTTGAAAGATAGTACATATAAAACTTCAGTCAAGTTTAAGTTGTTTTGGAATTTAATATCATTTTATTAAAGTAATACTCTTTGAAGTGTTATTGGGTAAGATGATAATGTGTGGCCGGGTAAATATTCTAGTGTTTAAGAAAAGTGAGTTATCAATACACATATGATTTTTAATATTGATATCCACTATCCAAATTCTACTTCTAATAAATAATGAATAGGGATCTACTTGTCGTGCTTTGTATACATATGAGAATAATTATCATATTGGTTGTTTTTCCTTGCACTAGCCTAATCTATTATTGAAGGCTCTCCTAAAGAACAACATGTTAACGATACGTATTCTCATTGTTTTCACATTTGAATCTTTTTGTCATTTAGTTAATTTTTAAGCCCATGATGATGAAAACAAGTATATCTTATATGACTATTTTGATTGCAATGTCCATAAAACTTATCATTATTTGTCTCTCCTAAAATCAAAAACTACGGGTTGCTTGTTTGAGTTTTACACATCTTACGTCCTTCTTCTAAATTTGATTTTTAATAAATAAAACACTAGTGTTATTATTTGTATTTCTCAATTAATGTAGTATGTATCTCCTTAAGAAACATTGAACATGTCTTGTTAGTAAGAGGCAGAGGCTTTATTACTAAAATATGACTTGAATTATCTTATATCTACCCTTCAATCTCATCAGAAAATGCATCAATCTAATTGCTTTCATCCCAATAATATTTCTAAATATATCACTTGGACACTAATACCGTAGACAAATATTGTAATTGGCATCAAACAAGCTAACTCATAGCTTGGTAAAATACTAAGGTAAATTCAAATATCTTTATGAAATTGAGGATTTCACGTTATAACCAATCTATTATAGGTCAAATAGACAATTCAATATTTTGATCTAACTCTAACTGCAACTCTCTAGTAAGGACTAGAAATAGAAAAATATAAAAAATTTACTCAACTAATCGATCTCAACAACTAGGATATTACCCTGCAATCTACTCTCAACCATTACTAAAATCACTAAAATTCTAATTTGATTTCTTAAAATGTCCATCAACCAAACCTAATTTCAAGTTAGCCTTTAATGCAATTTTCATTTATCTACCTCATATGAGATAGTTCATAACTGTACATAGAGAGAACACTAAAACCATGCTTATCATTTACATCATACCAATTCCATATGGTGTATATATTATTATTCATATTCGCATACCTTATCATAGACAGTCAGCCTTGGACAATTATGAGTAATATTGTCTCCCATAACTATTTTTATTTTTTTCTATATTATTATTTTAAATAATTATCAATTTTATATATTGAATATTAAAAATTGGTAAAGGGTGCTATTAAAGATTATAATAAATTGAAATAATTAATAGAAATAAAATATTATCACAATACATTAAAAAAATTAATATAAAAATTTAATGAATTAATTTAAAATTAATATATTAATATATAATTTATGGTGTTGGTATATATTTACAAAGGTGGAAAGGAAAGTTATATAATTGGTAAGGTGGTATATAGGAAGATGTTATATTATTATTATTATTATTATTAAATGGGAAAAAATGGAATGAACGGTGGGAAATTAGTTTATAAATATTATTTATAATTTTTTTAAAATTAAAAAATATGAAGCTCTTGGTCTTATTTAAAATTCGATTGATAAGATAATAAGGTATACTAGATTTATACTTCTTGGCAGACATAGACTATTGTAGTAAATACAAATAAAATATTGTGTACCACCACTTTGAAAATGGTCAAACAAGTCGGTAAAAACCTTAATAATGAGCACAAGAAATATTCAACATCAATAATTTGATTATATTAATAAATAAATCAAAATTAGCAAAATTCAAAAACACCTTGAAAAATTGAATTCTCTGCAACAAAAATGACAGTTGAAAATAACTTCAAAAGGGCATTTACACAAATTGGTTTTTGGAAAACACACCAAATTAATATTAATACAAATACATGTCGGTGTGTATGTGCCAAATAGTACTTTTACATGGTGTTTGTGGGTACAGTTTCAAACATACAAAGCAATTATTATCACATTTACACAACTCCATCAACTTGGTCAAACTCACATTCAATTTTTCATTTTCAATTTTCCCAGATCAACAAATATACGTTTCGTTGTATTTAATTCCACTTTCAAAATAAATAAATAAATAAAATCAATTAATAAAAATTAAACAAATAAAAACAAAAACGGTTGTGGAAATGAAATGATAAAAGTGTTTAGGCTCAGAGCCCCAGTTCAGACTCCCAATCATTTCACAGTCTGACCTTTTGATAATCTCTACACCAATCAAATTGACACGTGTCAATTATCAAGGGTGGTCATATCATATCCTTTGACTTAAACGACAACAGTCAAAAACCCTAACCACACCTACATATTATTTTAATCAATCAAATTAAATAAAAATAATTAAATATTAATATTTTTGTTTCACACTATCTCTCTATTTATATTTGACCTTTGTAACTCACTTTTCTCTCCATTCTCTCTTCTCTTTCATTTTTTTTTCACTTTTTTTCCTCTGATTCTTCTTCTATCAAAACTTTACTTTTTCTTTTTTTATATAAATATTTATTGATCATCTTGGTTTTGCTCTTGTGAATCTTTCATGGCGGTTTCATCAAGCTTAGAGTTGACCATATCTGTCCCTGGCTTCTCCTCTTCTCCTTATCCTTCTCTTCTTTCCTCAGGTAATATATATAAATATAATCAATATTTAATTATGATTTTATATTTTTAATTTGTGATTTAATGAATAGGTGATCAAGGAGGTTTTGTGATGAAAGATTTGGATATAAATCAAATACCATCAGAAGAGGAAGAAGAAGAGAGTATCAATGGAGGAGGACAACCAAGAAAAAAGCTTCGATTATCTAAAGAGCAATCTAGGCGTCTAGAAGAAAGTTTTAGACAAAATCACACACTTAATCCTGTAATTAAAAATAATATTTTCTATTATTATTATTTTTTAATATAATATATATAATTTTTGTTTTTATTTTAATTAATGAAATTTGTTTCATTTAATGAACTATTTGCAGAAGCAAAAGGAAGCATTGGCTATGGAGTTGAAGCTGAGACCAAGGCAAGTTGAGGTGTGGTTTCAGAACCGTAGGGCCAGGTAATACTGTACTCTAATGCTTCTTTGTGATTTTAATTTTTTTTTTTAATATTTATTATTTTTTAGTTGGTAGTTGAGATAAAAATTAAAGTATTATCGAAAGAACATATAATTAATAAAAACGTTGACGGAATATTTTTAAAGAATTTATTATTACATGAATCTGAATCATATTCTTCTCTCTACCGTATGTGCATTATCGTACTTATATTCATAAAGTCGACAACGATCTTCTGTTGACATGAGTCTTTTGTTTATGTGCATTTATATCTCTTTTTTTTTGGCTTATATTATTTTCAATATTTATATATTTGAAAAAAAAAACAAATTAACTTATGATCGCATGTGATTTTATGTATCAAATGCATTTTTGATGAAGGTGGATTTTTATGATTCTATATATGACTATACATGATGATCATATAAGGAATACTAGTGTATATCTTGTTTATAAAAATAGAATAATAAATATTTTATGATTATTTTAATTTGAATTAATGATATTGGTATTTATGACAAAAGAAAATTTATGCTTTTTATTTTTTTCTTGGTTGACTTAATTGTCAAGCTGAACATTGTAATTAATTTTTCTGTGTCATATTTATTAATCAAATAAAACTTAAGAAAATTTATTTAAAATGTTATGTTACAATAAATTTAGTAAAACTTCTTAAAAAAAAGTAGTTAATAAAATTATAAAATAATTTCTATATATGGTTTAAGTATATGAAAAGACAAATAGTATAGCAGACACTTATCACTAAATAACCTAGTCACTAAGTTATTAAATGAAAATCATTATTTGAAGTTGTTGGCTATACATGTAGTAGGATATCTATGAAAAGTCTTGTTTGAAATCTAGCTTTTGAATTTTCAAAAGTATCATACAATAATGAGAATTTCATGTATAAGAAAAAAAATATACACAAAATCTAGATTTTAAAATAAATAAATAATTAGAAATTAATATATAATTTTTAATTAATTTTAATATTTTTTTAAAAAGTTGATTAGGATTGTTGAATAGATTTGCAAATCCAAATGGTCAAAGTTTTTGGTCTTTATAAAAACACAAGTGTCATACACATGATATATGGTTGAAAGAGAAAGAAAACAGATAGGGGTTAGGTGTTCAAATGCTGCCTTAGAAAAGACCAAAATTTAAATAAATTAAATAACCAAATTGTCCCATAAAGAAGACACATGTAATAGACAAATTTATGAAATATTAATTATGTGGTTAGTTCCATGAGCTCAGCTTTTTAATGATGGTTTGCCCAAATATATCAACTATAATCATGATAGCTTGAAAATATGACTATAACACAATAAATTAAAAACTAATTTAATTTTTTAATAAATAAATAAATAATCATGTGTGTTGGTTTATTTTTGGCCTCGTGTACTCGTAAAGTTTTGCTTTGACTCATTATTATTTTCTTTCGACTATGTCACGACTATAACCATACATTTGTGTAATTAAACTATAATTATGTTTTTTTTTAATTAAAAAAAGTCGGTTTCTGTGTTTAAACCGTGTTTCAATTATTATTGAATAAATATAAGTAATTTGAATAAAGGAAGTTTCCTATGAAGAAGATTATTAACTGCTTATAGGTTACATTTTGCATTATCATCATTGTAGTTGTTAAAATGTATACATCATAGTAGTAAATAATTAACAGTTTTAATTTGTTTATATAACCGTTTTCATAGTTATTGAATAGTGAAATATATAGGGAGAGAGAGATAATTTAAGTTTTTTTATTTTATTTTTTAAAAGTTAATATTGATAAAATAAGTTTTTTATTTTATGATAATTTTAATTAAATAAAAAATATTGTAGGAGCAAGTTGAAGCAGACAGAGATGGAGTGTGAGTATCTAAAGAGATGGTTTGGATCACTGACAGAACAGAACAGAAGACTTCAAAGAGAAGTAGAGGAGCTGAGAGCTATGAAAGTGGGCCCACCAACTGTTATGTCTCCACACTCTTCTCATCCACTTCCAGCCTCCACGCTCTCTATGTGTCCTCGCTGCGAGCGCGTGACTTCCACCGCTTCCGACAAGGCTGGCCTCACCGCCACCTCACCCTCCTCCTCCGCTGCGTCACGGCGGCTTCCTCCTTCCTCCGCTTGTTAGATTAATAATAGTAATAATAATAATGTGTTCATTTTTTTATTAATGGAATGGTGGAAAAGGGAAGATTGTATAGGGAGAATTGAAGTTGAAGTCTCCTCTCTCTTATTGCCTAGATTGGCTTTGTTTGAGCTACTTCAAAGTTGGGTTGATTATGTGCATGCATGGTTTAGCTTTTTAATTTGGGCTTAGAGAGACATAAAATATAAAGATCAATGTCATGTACGTTGAATCGATTCTAATCTAATCCACTTCAAATTTAATTTTGAACTCGAATGGTTTGGTTTGGTTTGGTATGGGTTCGTAAAGTTGGACTTTTGTTGGGCTTTAGTTATAAATTATATGGATTGGAACAAGTGGGCTCTATTCGTGTTCGTGGACTCCTGAGGCTGCGAAGCTCATTTCAATTTTTTTTATTAGATACTTTTGGTATATTAAATTTACTTTTAAAAAGATAATATACATTTTTAATTTATAAATTATACATTCTCAATATTCAACTACTATATTGGATTGCAAATCTAAATTTAACTAAATTTGCGACATAAACCTTGCAAAGCATGTCTTTCGTAGTCCCAATAAACCCTATAAATAAATAAACCCTATAAATAAAGTAAGATAAGAATATATATATATATATATATATAAATTAAAATTTTAAAATTATACAAACATACACTTTAAAATATAACATTAATCTAAACTATATATATTATTTTAAATTGAAAATTTTAATTCATTAAATACTATGATCCATTTAAAATAATTTTACAATAAAAATTTATAATATTATTTTTCACTAAAGGTGGTTATTACTATCAACCATTCTACCTTACAAAATATCGGCATAACCTTCTATATCATTTTAAGATCATTAATTTTATAATTATTTTTCAGATTGTTTTATCCTTGTTTTTATATTTAAAGAAAAAAAAAACTTTCCAATAAATCATTTATTTTAAAACTTTCTTAGGTTAAACATATTTAATTTTGAAATTTTCAAATTTCAAATTTTTAAAAAAATACATACATATTGATCATTGAGAACAAATTTGGAACCTTTTAAATTTCGTTTTTAAATCCAAAATACTACATATATGATCCTCATTCAAAATCGTCAATAATATCTCTTAACAAAATCTTTTTTATTTTATTTATTTATTATATATGTAAGTAATGTAAATGGGACAACCAAACAATTTAGGACGGGCCGGTGAAGTTTACATGGGCATGGTTTGGTCATGTTTGAGACATGAAAACCCCAACCATTTAAATTTGGTAGGACATATTGGAGAAAATACAATACAATACAACCGTATTGACAAGTATAATTACATTTTCATTAGAAATTATATAAAAATGTCAATTAAAGTCTCATCATCAATAGTGTTAAAAAGAAAAAAACAAGTAATAAATGGAAAACAAAATTGCCTGTTGAATTGAATCTCACGTCTCACTTACTTGTTTTGGCTTTAAGTGAAGTATTCATGTACTTGCATTAATACTTTTGAAGACTTTTGTAGTTTCACACTTAACTATTATCTCCCTTCCAACCCAACATCTAATTGAATTTGCTCATGTACTAAACCAAATTATAGCATTTGTTTTTGCCTACTATAATTATTAATATGTCTATATGTTATATGGTCAATCATTATGGAGGTACATTTAAATTGGTTATGGAATTCATGGCTCACCAACTTAATGTTACAAATACAAATTGACAATTAAGGATATCTTTTATGCAACAATGTGGAGTTACTATAGGTTTAGGACTAGCTTTAGTGGAATTATTTGAAATTTTGAAATAACTTTTGTGAAGTGTGTATTATATAAAAAATTACAAGATGGTTAAATGCAACCACATATCGTTAAATATCATCTTTTAAATATATATATATATATATATATAACTGTTAAGAATAAATGAAATGCAAATTTCATAATCATATATAAATGTAAATATATGTCCTAAGATCAGGAGAGAAGGAGTCTAGCTAAGAGATAACAAATTCAAATGATGTGTTAATATATTATAAAAGTAAAATTTTTTTATATTTGTTTAAATTTAAAAATTTAGAATTTTTTCTTTTTAATATTTTAAAATAAATTTGAAAGGATAAAAATTTTATGTTAATAGTCGCTCGGATCGGAACTGCCGTTGAGTTTAACCTAAAATCGGTTGGATCTTTGAGAAATGGTTTAAAGTTGCTCAAACGGAAAAATTTTCAAGAAACAAGTAGATGAAAACAAAACTTTGGACATTAGAGGGGTGTTTGTTGTAGATATTTCGACACTTAAGTTAGTAATATTCTTTTTATATAAAGTAGAGGAAAGAAAAAAACATAGAATAATCTTATTTTACGTCCGATCGGATCGTCATTAGGAGGTTGGATCACTGGAGAGTGGATAGTTATTGGAGTAGATTGAGTGAGTTGGGTAGCCGGAGCAACCTAAGAGTTTTTAGAATATTATCTTTTTAGAGATCTTAATTCGTGGAGAATTGATATCTTTGGTGAACTTTTTATAGGCAATTTAAATGCTGCTTTTACGGAAATTAAGGTGGTTCCATAATTCTCACAGCCGAATTCTTCTCAGAAATTTCAAATACAATAGAGATCGGGTCAAATATTTATTAGATTTATTATAAACGGTTGGACTTGGACCTAGCTATTTGTTTAAACTTAAAGTGTTTTATGAACTTTAAAAATTTTATGGAACAAATGTTTATTGGATTTAATTGGACCTTATGACCTATCCATTTCAATTTTGAATTGAAGCTTTTTGATTAGGTCCGCTCGACCTTATGTGGTGACTGGCCTTTCTAGCTAAATGAATATAATAATAATAATAATAATAATAATAATAATAATAATAATAATAATAATAGTAAAAATAAAAAGAAGAAAGTGAAATAAATATGATAAAATATGTGAATGGTGATGATTGAGTATGATTATATAAATGAACTAAATAGGCTACGCATACAATGATATGAAATAGTTACAAATAATTAAATTAGTTGTGCAAATAAATTGAATGTGTATTACCATCTAAATTTAGAGATGAATGATTGGATGTATAACTTGTTGGAATATAAAGCATCGTAATCAGAATAAGTTAAACATGTTAAAATACATTAACTGAAATCGATGATTTTCTAGTAATATCATGAATACAAATCGATAAGAATAAGCATGACTTTGTTAATTCACTTCTTAAATATATATTACTTAAACATGACCATAAATTACAAGTTACATACTAGCACCACAGTTGAACTTCCAATTGCATAGCTTCTACATAGACCATAGACTAAATTACTCATGTGGTTGGTCACCATTTCTCTCAAACCAAAAGACTCAACATGTCTTCACCATGTCCCTCTTTCCACACATCAAAACCATTGATCAACCACACTAAAATAACATGCATTGAAAACCAAACTCGATAAAAATAACTAAAGAAGGGACCATCTCAAAAGAATGTTGTAACTCACATGGGTGGCTTTGGAACCAATAAACAAAACCATGATTACAAGCAACCCCACAAGCAATAAATCAAGTTTTATAATTAAATTAATTAAATAAAGATATTGATATTGGTTAAGTTTAAAGCTAATCTTTAAGGAGATTTGAGCCAACCTCGTAAGCTAGTCACATGCATGTCAACTTATGTGTATATGGGGGGTTGTGTTGATTGATATATTTTTGGTTGTTTAATTGTCCATATCACAATGCATGTGAAACCCTAGGTCCACCACTAAATACCAAGCCAATTTTTGTACCAAACTATTTCTTTATTTTAATTTCGATTCACATTTCGTAAATATTTTACATTAATTATCATTGTGTTAAATGAGTATAGTTGTTATATTGTGATTTAATTTTATTTTTATTTATGGTCTTAATTATCTAGTGATAGTAGATCTTTGACTAGTTTTTCTCTTTCTCATTTCACTTTTTGATAATAATTTCAATGTTTAGTCACTATAGTGGGACAATTGGGCCTATTAATAAATTTTGAACTTAAGTGAAGTTTCATTTTCATAATTTTTTAAATGAATGTATTTTATTTTATAAATAATTATTATTTTTATAATTTTTCATATTATAATTTTTATAATTAAAATTACTTTTATCTATAATTTTATCGCATACATAATATATAATTGAATCAAAAAATTTATAATTATCAATATATTAAATTTTAATTTAATAAAATTTTGACACATAAAATAAGTATGAAAAATAAATATCAAATTGATATACTCTCCACTATTATTTTTTCAAAAATATTGGTATATAAAGATTATTTTTAAAAATAAAAATAATTTTTTTAATTTATAAAATGGACCTTTTTTTTTAATAGAATTAGGTGAGGCCAAGTTTCCAATCATAAGAGTGATTTGGAATTGGAATCTTAATTGGGTGTAAAAGTTCTACCACAGGATGATCTTGTTATTATTTTGTCACATGCTTACTTGGAATTGGAAATTCTAATGGAAAGATATGAAATTATGATTATAAGTTATAGTCACCAAACTATTTAGAACCAAATCTTTTTTTCTTTTAATAAAATTGGGTTAAGAGAAAATCTTGGTGGGGTTTCATGTTCACATGTTCCAATCTTTTCTAGTTTAGGGTTCCAATTTCTATACAATTAAAAATTGAGTTCTAGAAATTTTTTTCTTGGTAGGGTTTCATGTTCACATGTTCCAATATTTATTTTTAATTAAAGGCTTAACAATACAATTTTTTTTAAATGGAGATTTCAAAGTTCCAACTACCTTGTCCTTTATTCAATTAAAATCAATTTACTTATACACAATCTATTAACAAATGAAAAATTCATTCAACATTATCAAATTTTAACCAAGGTTATAGTTAATGATTAAATTTTCAATCATTAAAGAGTTTAATAATTTTTTCATATTCTGAAATTGGTATAATTATATACATAAATTATTTTTAAAATTTTTCCATTTATATAAATTTTTTATATTAATTTATTAATTTCAAACGTTTTTAAAAAGAAATTATGTAAAATATATGTTTGATAAAAAAATACTTTTTAAAAAAAATTAGCAAATAAATATTCTATGATCATATCAATTCTCTTTTTTCTCTTTTTTCTGTTAAGTTAATTGTTTTTTTTCCGTTACAATATTATTGCAGAATGAGACTTTAAAATTTGGATGATGCTAACCTCTATATTTTATATATTTCCAAACCGTATTTTTACTGTATGACTTTTTTCATGAATTTTGAGATAGATTTTTCAACAAGTTAGAAATGTTTAAATGATAATTTATACAAAAATATTCAGAAAATTATTTCGGCTGATGAAAATAAATTAAAATTTGGTTTGAATTGACAAAGATCTTGGGTTATGTTATGTCAATTTCTTTGCCAACTTGAATATAAACCCTACCTTAGTGCAGTGTTTGGTCATGTTCACTTTATGTGTAATGAAGAGTTGTTGTAATCAGAGATTCTTGAACTAGGTTGTATAATTAAGCCTTTTAGTTCCATTATTTTCTGTAGGGTGCACAAAAGTGTACCTTATCATCTTCAACCAAGAGCACAAAAACATAATGAAATATGGTGGCCAAAAGAAAATAATAATTATAACAAATTAATAAAACTTTATTTTTTAAAAAAGTGTTAAAAGGTGTTTTAATTACAAAGGGAAAATAGTTTTGGATATCTTTATTTAGTTTGGACTTAGATTTGACATATAATAAAGTATAAACATGAACTAATTAATATGCTCTCATATATTTATTTACAATTTAAAAATCAGAAAGTCTAATAATTATATATTCACAACTTTGAAATTATATTAAGTACCACTCGTGATCTAGACTAGTTGTATAGATTATTTATGAAAAAAATATATTATATGTTCATAATTTTATATATTATTTAAAGGGAAATTATTTATCTATTAATTTTTTAAAAATATTTTTAAATTAAATAAATATATATTTATAATTTGGGTAATTTAGATAATATTTTTAAACTAGTTGTAATTAAATCAATACTAATTTTAAAATAAAAAAATTTAATATTAAAAAAACTAATATTAGAATTATAACTAAAACGTTAATTATTAATATATATATATATATATAAAAGCATCCATTTAAGATATTGATCTAAACCTCACTAATAATATTCTTTAAAATAACACTTTAGCATGATATTTATGTATTTTTCTAAACCATCCATAAATATGTAGTTATAAAATTTATCTTCTAATATTTTTGTAATAATAGTTTAAAAATTATTATACAAACGATATAGTTATAAAGATACGGTGTCTAAGGCCCAGTTTGAATCCATTAAGAGATAAAATTAACTACTAAAATTAAGAGATACAGATCCAAAGAGACTTCTTAATTATTAATTTTAGTTGTATAGGCTCTTAACAATTAACTCATTAGTTGAACCAACTCTATTAATACATCTTAACACCTGTTAACAGATTGTAAAATACTGAATTACCCTCAAAATAATTAATTAGTTATTAATAAGGGTAGGTTGATCATTTAGACACTATTAACTAATTAGCTACTAATGGATTCAAACATTCTATTAATTATTAGCTAGCTAATTGTTAAAATTTTAACAATTAGTGGGTTAATTATTAAAATTAAGACCTTACTAAAAATATTTTATGAATTAAGAAATGATCTATCATATTTTTGTCCAATTTTAAAACTTGATTTAAGACAAATTAAGATATTATTAAGTTAATTTATTAGGGGTTAATATGTTGTGTGTTTCATGGAGACAGAAGCATGGGAAATTGTGGATGTGATGGGCCCAAGCATGGGTATAGGGATAGGCCCAATGGGCCGACAAGCTTACCTCTTTTGACTCACTCTTTGCATTTGCATGTCCCCATTAATATCATTATTTATTAATGTCACCAACAAAGAAAACACAAGCCACCTCAAACTACTCTCTAAGGACCACCCTCTTCACTTCTATTGTTGAATTCTCTTTATCTTTTCTAACCTAATTGTTTTAACTTTAAACCTAAATTAGTAGGTACTTATATGAGTTTGTATTAGTGGTAATTGTTATTATTTGAGTTTAACCTAAGGCCTTCTAGTAGAAACAAATATGCATTTAATAGAAAATTGTGGTTTTGGAAATATAATTGTAGAGACCAAGACAAACTTATAGTGTGGGACTAACCTCATATATCCCATATTTTTCATCGCTATCTGTTAGGTTGATATAAAATAATAAATTAGAAGGGTTAATCTAACCACCGCAAGTTTTTTAAATTTTTTAAAAGAAAATGTATTAATTTAGTTTTTTTTTTTCCATTTTGTTACTTTTATACTCATTGACAGTCTGGTTACTTTTCACCCATCGGAATGAGTGATATTTTCGAATTTTAAAAAAAAAATTGAAAATAAATTTTTAAATTTCAAAAATATCTCTGGTTACTGTGCATCCATTAGTAGATAAACAGTAACAAGACTGTCAATTAATAGAAAAGCAGTAAAATGAAGAAAATTTAATTTTTTTTTTTTTTTTAGGAATTTAGCAAAACCTAAGATGGTTTTTTTAGATTAACCCAAATCATAAATATATTTTCCAATTCGAAATTCATACAATTTCATATTTAAGAGATATTAAAAATTATTTATATATATACATATTATAATTTTAAATAATATTTTATAATAAAATTATCACTATTTTATGTATAATTAAGTGTGATTATTATTTTTCAAGAGTGATTATTAATATTTTCAAAAGTATTTAAAAAATGCATCTAAAAATATATACGATAATATTTTAAAATTAGAGTTTAAATAATTTTTTAAAGAAATAAAATGTTTATATCATTGAAAAAATATTATCAAATTATTATATTATTTTTAAATTATTAACTACTATTTTTCAATAGTAATTTTTAATATTTTCGAAAATAATGAATAATGAATTATTTTTTTAAAAAAAATTTATAAATTGATAATATTTTTACATAATAATAATTTTGTGTAAAGAAAAGAAGGGCATATTTGATTCTAGAATTTGATGTATATAAATACAAACGAATGGTGTTATCAAAATTAGCAAAGCAAATAATCTAGACAAATTTATAGGGACATAATATGGCAACCACCATATTTGGAGCAACAATCACAAAACCAAATACCACAACCATTTAGTTGTTGTCCCTTATATCCTTCTATTCATGTGAGTTGTTTTAGGGTTTCACTAATTCATCAAACAAAATCAAACCTAAAGAGATGGGCAATTTTTGTATTTTCATCATTTACCAATTGAAGAAATTGAAGAATAAATATGGAAGCAAATAAGATTAAAAACATACAAACAAAATAGAAGAAGAAGAAGAAGATATACATATATACAAACACATATAGATATAGTTGTGAAAATAATTAATTAAAAAAAGTGAGTGTAGAAGCTTTATAGATAGTTGTTTTGCAGAATGTGCACGTGTGTGGTGACCCTCTTACAAAGGCTTTGCTTTGCATGTGCATGTGGGTTGACACGTGCTATTATGATAGAAACTTTACATGTAAATGTACATGCTTCTAGTGCAGTGATTATTATATGTAAGTTTCGATTATTTATTAATTTTTTATTTTAATTTGCTTTTATTATAGGGTACACGTGGACCCTCATCATTGGATAACAACTTTTATTTAAAGCTCAATCTATTGAATGTTGTCTAGTTCATACACTGTTTCTAGTTCAAATATATTACACATTTGTGTCTTGTTAAATGATGTTCGAATATATTATATGAGTAAATAAGGATATATACTACAGAACAATTAATTGGAAAATTTTGATTTGAAAAGTGAGATAGAGTGATAAGATAAGTTCATTAGGATAATTGATTCTTGGAGTTTTCTTCTTGCCAGTTGTAATAGGAGGGATTGTGGATATATATTATATAAAGTTAATAATTTTATATATGGTATGTATATTTCAATTTTAATATTTTTTTTTAATATTCAATGATTATAATATTATATTTAAAAAATAAATAAGTATTTATAACGGTTTTTTTTTAATAAGAAGAAAAATAATCATATATATTCCAAATGATTTAAAACGAATTAAATTTTAATTAATTTGTAAATAATGTTTTACTTTTAATTTTTAATGAGTATATATTTTTTAAATAGAGAATTTTATTTTTATTATTTTATAACTTATACTTATTATATAGTCCAATTAAAAAAATCATAAAAATAAATTTTACTTCTATTTTTTAAAAATAAATTAAATAGATCAATTCATCATTTCGTGGAGTTCTTTTATCCTGATTTGGAAAATCATAAAGAGAAATGGTTAGTTTTGAAAATTAAAATTTGTATGACTTAAAAATGTTAATAAAATTTTTATTTTTACTTAATTTTAAATTTTAATATTGTTTGTTCCATTTTATATAATTTTTTTCTTTTTTTAATTTTATTTTGAAATATTAAAAAAAAAACTTTATAGTAAATAGTTTCTTTTGTAGTTTTCGAAAATATATATTATCTAAAATTTTTTAATCATTATAAAATATTAGCAAAAAAATTTAAAATTCATACAAAATAATAAATTTATTAGTTTTTAGATATAAATTAATTTGGGTAAATTGATAAATATTTCTAATAAAATATTTAGATACTGTTTTAATTAAAGAAAAAGGAAAAAAGAACTGCAATAAAAAAATATTTTTAAATAATAATAATAATAATAATAATAATAATAATAATAATATGAATATAATGTAGTTTGGTTTCTCAAATTAAATCTACTAACTTTAGAAGAGAATGGATGGTGGGTAAGTTTGAGAGTGCAAAAAGATGTAACTTTAGTTATGATATGATAATGTATGCAATCATGTAAGGGGTGGGGTGCAATGGACTGATGATTTTAGGTAGTTGAGTGTGATTGATGTACATTACTCAGAAACTACCCATCTTCTTTATCTACCCATTTTATATCAATTAAGATTGAATTCATCTAAATCTCCATGAAGTTACTATTGAAAACCCTAATCTAAATATGATTTTACATGATTATCTAGACTTCTCTTTTGCTTACTTTTCTACTAGAGAAAGAAATGAATAATAATGACATGATGGTAGTGCTTGCAAGGTGAGAAATGCTAACCTTTTTAAAAATCTTTTTGTAATTATTTGATAAAGAAAAATTAAAATGGTTGATGTTTATCTAACCTAAAATCTCATGCCAATAAGTATTTTAATGGAATATACACGTGAGATAAGGTGGGGAGAGTATTTTAGTGAAATTTGAACCTAAAGTAATATACATAATAGAATTCTAATTTAAAAGTAGTAATTTATAAATAATAATTATTATTTTTTAAAAAGTTTAATTAAAATTAAATGATCAAATAAAATTATAAATATAGATAATTAAAAAAATTATAATATATTAAAATTTTACAAAAATAATATAAAAATTTGAGTTAGCATGTCTTTCCCCCTCTAAAATAAAATATCAGATAAATAGTATTTATTTTAAAATTTTATTTATTAATTATATATTTAAAATAGACGTTATGGTTGGAGTTCTACTTTTTGAATTATCATGGTAGATGTTTTATGACACGAAAGTGTATGGTTAAGTCATGTTTATTTTTTATGCTCTATAGTTATTTAATAATTTAATTCACAATTTTACACTCATACTCAAATAAAACAAAATATAATAAAAATAAAATAATATTTGAAAAAATATTGTTCAACTTATATAAATTATTAACCTTTTTTCTTATTTATACAAATAACTGGGAAAATTATATAAAATAAACCAAATAAAGTTTAAAAATTCAAAACTAAATCAATAGAACTTTATTTCTATTTTTGAGCCACCCAAATTTTGATTTGTGAATATCCTCTTCACAGACCACCTTCACGCCTTCACATATCAGTGTAAAAGATCTTCACAGAATGATAAAATGGTCAATTTGGTTCATTTTTTAAAATTGAAAGTTTGAAAGATTATTTTTGTAAAATTTTTAGAGTTGGACTATATAATGTAAATAAAAGTTATAAAATAACAAAAATAAAAATAACCCTAAGTATTAATTGAGGAGTGAAATATAATATTTTGTTACCTCATGTACATTTATCATTTTTTTTTGTCTTTAAAATAATTTCCTCGTATTTATTTAGTTGTTTTGAGCTAGTTTCTACACTTCTAGGTAGGAGGGATGATAAAGAATAAACTCGAATATGTCTTAAATTTGCAGTTAAAAGTTAAAAATAACGACATCAAAATCAATAAAGTAGTCAACTCAAATTGGAGGATAGAAAGAGGTTTTAAGTTTGATAGATAAATTTATTGTTAGTAAAGAAGTAAACAACGAGGTTGTTTAGCAAACTATTCTTAAAATACAGTGCATTAAAAGTTGAAGTAGAAATAATTAGCGACAACATCTGTATCTTTCATTTCAAATGCATAATTAATAAGAAATATTGTCAGAGGAAATGATTGAATTTAGACAAAAATCTTTTTAGCTTAAACAAGCAATGGTATATGAAGAATTAATAAATAAAAAAAGGTTGTAATATACCCTTTTATGTAATTCGAATACATTAACATTAACTTGAAAATAACAATTAGTAACCAAAACCATAAAGCAGAACTCAAGAACAACATGAATTATGTGGTTCCACTCGGTGACTATTAAAACCCACCAAATGATATACATTTACGGGGTAAGCTCAGATAATCTGGTTGCACTAAAATATTGGAGGTTACAACAATCACGCAAAGTCAAATCAAAGAGAATTTGTAGAAGGCCTAACCCTAACAGATAACAAAAGAAAAAAAAACGATCGATAAAAAAATAGTCAAACAAAAGTAAATAAATATTATAATATATATCTAGAGTTATATAATTGGAACGAGTCGGAAGCTGACGTGGACTTTTTAATGCCACAAGCTCATTTTCCAAACTAACAGAGAATAACTCATTAGCTAGACAACAGTAAAGAATTGAATCAAATAAACATAACACCCTTTTATATAAATAAGAACTTGGTTGTAGGAAGTAATTTATTTAAAATTGAGGTGGACTCGGGTTGCAACACATTTTATTAACTGGGGTCAATTTAAGAGAAAGACTTATGGAATAGGATTGACACACTGACCAATCACTTATCCAATTCTATATAATAAATATTTATGTGATGTCAATTAGAGATAAAGATAGAATAAAGATAAACAAATGTATATGATCAGTTAAGCCTCCTAAAAGTTATGGTAGTTCGGAAAAATTTAATTATTTTCATTAATTTTAATGTTACCCAATCCCTTATTGGGTTGTAAAAAGTCTTAGTTGAAGACTCCAAAGAAGAATGTATAGCGCCTACCAGATATAAATCCCAAAGTTTTGTTATCAATGTAGTTGTAAATGATATGTCATGATAGAATTATTTAGGTTCATGTGATAAAAAATTTCATATGTGATTTTGAAAAAATATATTTCCTAGCTCAAAGCAATTTTTTTTTAAGGTACTCCATATTTAATAATTCCAATCATAGTGTAATTTCATGTAGAATTATTCTCCTCGACATGAAAAGGATTTAATAGTCAAATTTCAACTCACAACTTTAACCGTAGCATTAATAACCAAATAGAAAAAAAAATTATTTTTTGTGACACTTAGCCCATAAATACCCCCATCACATAAGTATAGTTTACTTTTAGATGAGGAATTTTGAGTGATAGTTTGATTTTAGGATTGAGAATGACAATAGTTTAAAATTTTTAATGGAAAATGATATTATATGTAATAGTTTGCTTTTAGGATGAGGAATAATATTTCTTTAAGATTTTTTTTCCTTTTTAAATTATACTTTACATGTATGGTTAATTAAATAATACCTTTAATTCCGATATTCTAATCATTAAAAGTTCAAACAAATATGAATTTTTAGAATCGAACATAGTCTAAAATATTTTCACAATATAATATTATCATATTATTTATTTTGAATATTGGTAAATTAATAATTTTATATGAATATTTTAAAATTAAATCTCGAACTTATTTGCATAATAGGCATTGTCAAATACAATATGTTACTTAGTTTTATCACTTAAATTAGGTCTAAAATAGATCTTAAGATTCTTAAGAGAGCTTTGAAATCTTTTAAAAGAGTTACAATCTTCCAATATGCTCAGATAATGATGCAACTCACCAAAGCAATGATAAAGTCTTGATGATGCCAGCAGGTCCATTACAAGATCACGCTCTTCTAAACTCAAAGCACGACTTCAGATTTAGCATGCCTTTTATTCAACTTACCTTGGCCTTTAAGGTGCTTCAAACTTTCATGGTCAGTGTGAATCACGAATTCCTTAGGCCATAGATAATGCTGCCAGGTTTGTAGAGCTCTCACCAATGTATACAACTCCTTATCGTAAGTTGAATAATTCAACTGAGCACCATTCAACTTCTCACTAAAGTAAGCAATAGGTCGCTTTCCCTGCAACAAAACAGCACCAATACCTATCCCAGAGGCATCACACTCTATTTCAAAAGAAGAAGAAAAATCAGGTAAACTCAAAATAGGAGCAGAACAAAGTTTATCTTTCAAAGTATTGAAAGCATGTTCCTGCGCCCACCCCAAATAAAACCTACATTCTTTTTAACAATCTCTGTCAATGGGGCTGCTATAGAGCTAAAATCCTTGACAAATCTCCTGTAAAAACTAGCAAGTCCATGAAAAGAACTTACCTGAGAAATACTTGTAGGTCGTGGCCACTCCTTGATTGCCTTGACCTTCTCTTGGTCCACCTCAACCCCATTAGAATAAACAATATAACCAAGAAAAGTAACATGATCCATGCAAAATGTACACTTTTTCAACTTCGCATACAATTTTTCTGCCCTAAGTGCATCTAACACAGACTTAAGATGCTCAATATGCTCATCAATGCTTTTGCTATAAATCAGTATGTCATCAAAATATACCACAACAAATCTACCAATAAAAGATCTCAACACATGATTCATCAATTCATGAAAGTGCTAGGGGCATTAATTAACCCAAAAGGGCATCACCATCCACTCACCATGTTTTGTTTAAAAGTAGTTTTCATCACTCATCATAAATTGATGGTCATTCATTCAAATGCATTAAATATCTTGGTTACTACTAAGGATATCTTCTACTTTACCGTTATCTTATTTTCAGCTCTGCAATCTACACACATATGCCAACTCCCATCCTTCTTAGGTACTAGGATAATCGGTACAGCACAAGGACTCAAACTTTCTCTTATATGTCCTTTTTGCAGCAACTCTTCAACTTGCTTTTGGATTTCCTTAGTTTCTTCTTGGTTAGCTCTATAAGCTGGTCTGTTTGGAATTTGTTCTCCGGGCATGAAATCAATTTGATGCTCTATTCCCCTAATAGGTGGCAACTCCTTGGGCAGGTCCTCAGGAAAAAGGTCTCCATATTCCTACAACAAAGAAACAACACAACTAGGCAAACTTGGGTCAAGGTCAGATTCATTAAAGTAAGCTTCCTTGTACAAGAGTACAAACAAGCATCGACTTTCCTTATAAGCAACTCTTATATCTCTCATTTTTGCATAGAAGTTTTATTTTTTCTGCCTTCTCTCTCATTTGGGCCTTTAATTGAATTTCTTTTGAGGCTTCTTTCCCCTCTTTTCTTCTCTCATTCCCTGCCTCATCGTCTCTCTTTTCTTTTATTTTCAATTTCTGCTCTCCTTTTGCAAGGCTCTCAGCCTTCCCCTCAATTTTCGTCAATTCTTGTTTTTTTTAGTCTTTTCAACCTTCATTTGTTGCATTGCTTCCATACTTCTTTTCAATTGCATTTGGTCTTCATAGACCTCTTTTGGTAGCAATGGAGCAAGAACAAACTTCTGATCCCCCATGGAAAATGAGTACCTATTCTTAAATCCATCATGTAACACTCTCCTATCATATTGCCAAGGTCTACCAAGCAATAAATGACTTGCATGCATAGGTACAACATCACAAAGAACTTGATCAGAATACTTACCAATGGGGAAATTCACAAGAACTTGTTTATTCACCTTGATTTCTCCCATGTCATTCAACCATTGCAACCTATACGGTCTTGGATGCCTCAAACAATCCAACCCCAGTTTTTCTACCATCATTTTGCTAGCTAAATTAGTGCAACTTCCCCCATCAATTATCAGGCTACAAATCTTTTCATTCACTAGGCACCTAGAGTGAAAAATATTTTCTCTTTGCTCAAGTCCATCTTCCCTTGCTTGAGCATTCAAAACACGCCAAGTAACAAGTAATTCACCCCTGGGTGTATCCTCAACTTCCACATCTAAATAATCCTCTAATTCAGGCATTGAATCAGAATCATTTTCATCACTACCCTCATCTTCAGAAATAACTTCCCCACTTCTTACAATCATTGTTTTCTTATTCGGACATTGAGAAGCAATATGACCAACACCAAGACATTTTAAAGCATTTAATAGATCTATGCTTTTCTGAATTAGAATGAGAAGAACTAGAAGTTTTAAAGTACCTTTTAGATCTGTCTTGTTCTTCTCTTCTTTTAACTTATCCTTGTACTTCTCATCTTTCTTGGACCATTTGGAGTTCCAACTTGCTGTAGAGCTCGAATAAGAAGTCTTGCTGGGCCCTATGTACTTGAGCTGCTTCTCTATCTTCATAGCCATGTTCACCATCTCCTCTAACTCAACGTAATGGTGCAGCTCAATGACGTTTGCTATGTCTTTATTTAAACCAGTCAAGAAACGTGCCATGGTAGCCTCCCTATCTTCTTCTACATTCGCCCTAATCATGGATATCTCCATCTCCTTATGGTATTCTTCAACACTTCTACTGCCTTGTCTCAAAGTTTGGAGCTTTTGATGTAGCTCCCTATAAAAGAAGTTAGGTACAAATCTTTTCTTCATTACCCTCTTCATCTCAGCCCAAGTCTCAATAGGATCCTCTCCATTCCTTCTTCTATTCAAAACAAGCTGATCCCACCAAACAAGTGCATAGTCATGGAATTCCACAGCAGCCAGCTTCACCTTTTTTTCTTCTGAGAAGTTATGACATTCAAAAATCATTTCTACCATTCTCTCTCATTCCAAATAAGTTTCTGGATCATTTTTGCCTTGGAAAGAGGGTATTTTCATCTTGATACTACCCAAGTTTCTATCAACATGTTCAACTCTATCTTCTCTCCTTGCATTAATTCGGCCCCTATAACCTCTTCCTCTATCATTTCTTGCTCCCGTTCTGTCCAATCTAGCCCTATTCCATTCTTCTTCATCCCTCCTATCTTCATATTCATCCTCATAGTCTGAAGGCACTGGAGTTAGTTCCCGTTCATTTCGCCTTCTTACAACACCATTAGTTGGAGTCTCTCTTTGCAACTCTCTAATGGCCTGATCTTGCCTATCAAATTTATCACTAACATCTCTGAACATGTTCTCAATCCTTTGGAACTATTGTTGCATTGCCTGCAATGTAAAGAATGTGGTTTGCTTAGCCTCACTATTCTTTTCCTCCTTGTCACTACTTTTAACTTCATTTGAAGTACTCATGATGTAAAACCTGCCGGAAAAAAAAAATTAGAATAGTTCCTCACACACTCCCTCACGTATTTCACTCCAAGTCAATGCTTGTACATAAATCTGAAGTCGTGCTTTGAGTTTAGAAGAGCGTGATCTTGTAATTGGACCTGCTGGCATCATCAAGACTTCATCATTGCTTTGGTGAGTTGCATCATTGGCTTCTTTTATTTTATTATGTTGGGCTTTAAAATATTCTCATCTGTATTTAATATGCATGTGTCTCACTTAAAAGTCATGTGCAAGCCTACTTGAACTTTGTATTCCCTGCCACCATACTTGAATGAAGGAAACTAATAGCTAGAAAAACAGGCTATTCCATCTAAGGCATAACATGAACCGAGGAATCCAACCAAATAGGAATGAATAGGCATGTGGAAACAACATTGCTTGCATTGATTCAATTGATTTGAAGGTATACATACAGACATAGTTTTCATTAGAGGTTTTTACCGAGTTGGTCACAAGCCCGTCAGAAGCAACCTCAGCAGAAAGCCATTCTTCCAGAGTCTCGTCCATCGTCTGCTTAGGCGACTATTTAATAGCCTTTAGCCTGTGAGTTAGGCCGAATACTCTAGGCCAGGCTCCTTCCTCTGTTGGGCCTCTGATTAATAGTCCAGCCTTTAAGATTTTTAGGTTTTTTTTTAGGGTTTGATTTGTAAAGGGTATTTAAACCCTTCTTTATGTGCGTTGGCGGCAGACTTGATTAGAAAATATTTTTGAGAGTATAAAGGTTTGATTCCAGACTATTTTACTTTAAGGATTGATTCAACTTATCAAGTAAGTATTGACTTGTGGCGTTAATTCAATTCTTTCACATCCTATACTCTTTGTTACCAATTCCTTGCTGTTTTGGGGGTGAAGGGTTCTTGTAGATTGATTGAATTTAGGTTTGGAAACATCTATTGATTCGGAGGTGATTCATGCTTAGTTCTTGAGTAGTTGCCGTATCAGATAAGACCTATTACGGGTATGCATTTGGGACGTCCCATATCGTACCAAATTTTTGATATCTTCTTATTCGGGACGGGGTTGACAAGTCCGGAATACCGCACCGTAAAATAAAAATTTGGTATAAGACATTCCGAAATAATTCAATAAGATACGAGATCTGTACCGTATTACATAAATTTTTTTAAAAAAAACTAATGCATTGCACAGGCCCTTGCCCTAATATTCGACTTTGATAGTCACCACCACCTAAGGTAAAAACTCAAAAACAAAACTTTCCTCTTCTCACCAATATCAAATCGTCTCAAACAATCACCACACAACCTTAATCATTCCCTAATCATCTTAGTCACAAACACTTTCTTGCGTCATCTGCCCTAATCATTTGTTGGGATTTGGAGATTGAAGATTCTATTTGGAATTATTCTATACTTATTCTATAGTGATTTGCTTCTGTCTTTTTTTCTAATTTCAAATGACAATTGTTGTTAAAATTACGTATGATGTGATCTCTGGATGAAATTTATCTGCCATTGAGTTTTCATAATGGTAAATTAAGTATTAGGTGAAAATTGTATTATGTATAACTAATGGGGGAATAAATAGGAAGGCTCATGATTCTAAAAATACTTATGTTTCTTTAAATGGTAAATGCTTGGTCTTTTCTCAAACATGATTATTGAATTAATATGGGTTGAACTGAATTAAACTGAGTGACAAGCTAAAAGATTCTCTATTGTCCATTATAAGTTCAGTACTTCGGGACGATATCCAAAATTTCAGTATTAACCCGTACCGTATCATATCCCAAACAATATACTTTAACTGTATCAAATACCGACCTATATTACAAAAATATAGGTTTGGACCATCCCGAAAATTCGATATTCAGTATGGTATTCGGGACGTCCAATACTATACATACCCCTAGACCTAATCATTTATAAGAGGAGATTTAAATCATATTAGAAGAGTTATATGGACCACTTAAAGGGAAACATACTGGGAGAGAGAATCTTGACAAAGATTTAGTGCTTCCTAATTTTACCCCATCGAACCCTATATAAAATGTATTAGTTAGTTTTTAACAAGTATTACAAACACAACTTTCAAACTCTAAGTTTTTTTTTTTTTTCATTATCCTTCAATGACCTAGGAAACAGTTGACAATATGCTAGTGTTTAATCTCATTCCGCCTACTTTCTATTTATTCATATTTATCGAAGTTTGTCAGATCAATTTTTTACCTTTGAACCTGGTTTTTTCGGTGGAGCTTCCCAACCTCCAAATTTTTTTATTGATCAAATTCTATGAATTGGGGATATTTTATGAGAAATGATTTATTTAAGGTCATTCATTCACGTGGTGTTGAACTCTCAATATTATCCATAAATTCATTATGTAAGTACGAATTATAAAAGTCATTATTCATAATTATACTATAATGGCTATGTTAGACACATATAGCATTTTGCATACTGTTTAGCATTTACTTACTATAGGAACTGGTCTTTTGTAAGTTTCAAATATTTAACACTTTTAGTAAGTTTGTTCGGTAATTCAAATTAAGTAAAGCAATACTTCCATATACATAATATCCAGCATCTAGCAATTTTTAAAACTCTAAATCTCTCCCTATACCAATTGAGCTAATACCCAATTAGCATAATAACTGTAGATTAATTACCATATATATGTATGCGTATACAGTAGCATATTTCTAGTATATTCAATAGATATCATACAAATAGATATCACACATCTCATATATATATATCAATCAACAGAATAAAAGAAATGAAAGAAGATATAGAATTCATTACTGATCAACTTTGTAGTCGGGAACAATCACAGAGTCGGATAAGTTCCTCTTGTCACCAACTAAGAGCAATCCAGTAAATCAATGCTTCTTCTTGAGTGATTTCTGTAGTTTTCTCAGAGTCTTTTTCTTTAAAATTTTCTTTTTTTCTTTCTCACTCTCTGAACTTGTTCTCTCTTCTTTTTACCAAAGAAAACTGAAGGCAGTTTACCCATGTTGGGTAACTGCCAAACACAAGCCTTTGGACACGTGTGAATGAAAAAACCAACATTCTCCCACTCACACAAAAGAAGCAACATACTGGCTTTATACTTGCAAATGGTCAGTGTGACCAAAAAGAAATGAATCAGTATCCTGAAAAACAATACTTGACATAAATTCATTTTCAATCCTAGACTACAGACCTATATTCACATCAGACATGTTCGGTCCCATCGAACCAATGTTCTGATCTCAGGAGTACTCCTCAATCACTATTGTGTCCCCAGGAACCACAACTTTCTAGCTAGCGTGTGATAAGTGTGAATACTGTCAGTGTCTTCCAATCTACTCTAATTCCAAAAAGTCGATGAAAGTAACCGACATCATAGACATGCTATATAGACCGAATTATCATGATCATAGAAAAACATGCTAATGATACAGACATTACCCAACACTCCAGACAAGAGAGTGACCGTACTACGGATCAATATAGGATGGTACTTGCACGATAATGAGTTGGGACATACTCAATACTTATCTTCCATCAGGTCAATTTAAAGCACGCACGGTATAAAACATGCGCGAAAATGAACCTTGCCATTTAAACGGCGCGTATGTCAATATATAGTTTATGTTCATTGTACGGACTATAGCACCAAAACATGTCATAAACTTGATCGCTCCTACTGACTTAGTTGAGCGACTCCAAAGTTTTAGTCCGGCTTGTCAGGTCTCATGAAATTGAAATCTCATAAGTGATTCTTCATTATATTTTAGAAAATCTCATTTTGACAGCACGTCAAAGCGACAAATTTTGTATACTTCTATGAGTTCCGGAATATCTAATCACAAAACAAAATGTACAAGTCTCATCTCACATTATCCTCAGATAACCGAGGCGGCTGTGAGTGCAAGATCACCAGCCTCTTACACCTGACGACATACTTTCGGATGATAAGAAACATACTAAGTAAAAATGCTATAATTAAAACAGCACTGAAAAATGAATCATACTTGAAACATAGATAATCAAACAAATATATAAAAGGTTCACAACCTACGTAGACCCAATGACCTAGTATGCTTTGTAAACACATCTCTAGTTACAGCCTTAGTAAGGGGGTCTAAATCATATCATGCGTCGATATGTATCTAATAGTTACATTTTCTTAGCCACTAAGTCCTGACAAGTGATACTTAGTCTCTATATGTTTAGACTTACTGTGATACTTAGCATCTCTTGTGTAAGCAATAGCTGCCTGACTATCACAGTATACAGTAATAGGCTCAGGTTCACTGTCATCTAAACTTAATCTTCTAAGAACCTTTTTAGCCAAACAGCTTCTTGCACAGCCACCGAGCAGGCAACAAATTCTGCTTCCATGGTGGACAGGGCTATGCAAGTTTGCTTTTTGCTACTCCAGGAAATTGCTCATTGACTCAGAATAAAAGCATATCCAGAAGTAGACTTTCTCTCATCCAAATCGCCACCCAATCTGCATCTATGTATCCTACTAGGCGATCATTGCTGCCTTGATAACACAGAGCATAATCAGCGGTACCCTTTAGATAAGCTAGGATTCTTTTCACTGCTATCCAATGTTTCTGTCCTGGATTTGACTGATATCTGCTTACCAGTCCAACTGCATAACAGATATCTGGTCTGGTACACATCATTGCATACATCAGGCTTCCAATGGCATTTGCATATGGTATTCTTTTCATCTTCTCACGCTCTTGCGGAGTTTTCGGGCACATCTCTAGACTCAAGGTCTGGCCTTTTGCGATGGGTGTGTCCATTGGCTTGCAATCTGCCATATGGAACCTCTCAAGGATCTTATGAATGTATGGCTCTTGTGACAAGGCCAAAAGTCTTTGATTTTGATCCCTTGATATTTTGACTCCTAAAATATAGGCAGCCTCACCCATATCCTTCATTTCAAAAACCGTTGATAACCAGTCCTTCGTGGCAAGAAGAAGGGTTTTGTTATTACACGCCAAAAGTATGTCGTCAACATATAAGGACAGTAAAATGAAACCGTCACTGGACTTTTTCAAATAAACACAATGGTCCTCTTCTGTCATTTGAAATCCGTATGACATAATCGACTCATGGAATCGAAGGTACCATTGTCTGGAAGATTGTTTGAGTCCATAGATGGACCTCAAGAGTTTACAGACTTTTCTCTCCTTGCCTTTGGTGATAAAACTTTCAGGCTGTTCCATGTAAATCTCTTCCTCCAGTCCTCCATTGAGGAAGCAGTCTTAACATCCATTTGATGTAATTCCAAGTCCATATGTGCGACTAAGGCTAATATGAGGCGTATTGAAGCAAATCTAACCACCCGGGAGAATGTTTCTTCATAGTCTATACCCTCCTGTTGAGTATAACCTTTCGCCACCAATCTAGCCTTATATCTTTCAATCGAACCATCTGCCTTCCGTTTAACGCGAAGGACCCACTTATTTCCGATGGCTTTTCTACCTGGCGGTAAATCAACCAAATCCCAAACTTGGTTACTTTTCATCGACTCTATTTCCTCTTCCATGGCTTTTATCCATAAATCTTTGGCAGGTGAATTGAGAGCTTCTTTTACATTCTTTGGCTCATCACCATCATGGGAAGCCAACATGAATGCTTCTCCTTCAATCTCAAAACGTCGTCGGGGAATTCGAATTCTCCTACCCCTTCGAGTTGACGTCTCTGGAATTGAAGTATCAGGAACCATGTTACTCCCACTGCGATTAAGTTGTGGAGTAGGTTCATCAGGCACTTGTTCACTCCCACTGGGAACAACATTCCTTTGAATGGAGTTTAAGTCCTCTGATTCATTTTGCTCAAACAAATTAGCCTCTCTTTCTACATCACCTCTCCGTGGAAATTCATTCTCTAAAAAAACGACATCTCGTGACTCAATCTCAGATATTGTCCCATCCGAGTTTTCGCCTATCAGTACATATCCTTTTGATTGCTCAGGGTATCGAATGAAAATACATTTCTTTCCCCTAGCGCCCAATTTTCCAAATGGATTATTCAGATCATGTACATAACAAGCGCACCTCCAGGGTCGCAAGTAGGATAGGCTAGGTTTTCTACCTGTCCATAATTCATACGGAGTTGTAGTCACAGATTTAGAGGGAACCCTATTCAAAATATAAGTAGCTGTAAGAAGCGCATCTCCCCAATACGAGATTGGAAGATTGGCTTGTGCCATCATCGACCTAACCATTTCCAACAATGTCCTATTCCTTCTTTCTGCGACTCCGTTCTGTTGAAGAGTCCTAGGAATGGTCAATTGTCTCACTATACCTTTCTCATGACACAATGTTTTAAATTGGTCGGATAGATATTCTCGCCCTCGGTCAGTGCGTAACACTTTGACGGTCTTATCCAATTGATTCTCCACCATAGCCAAAAACCGTTCAAAACAGTCTAAGGCTTCAGACTTATGGGAGATTAGATAGACGTGACCAAAATGAGTGAAGTCATCTATGAAGGTAATGAAATATGATGCACCGCTTCTAGCTCTAATGCTCTTGGTCCACAAATATCAGAATGAATCAATTCTAACGAAGAATTTGCCCTAGTAGCCTTCCCAAAAGGTTTTCTAGTGGCTTTGCCTGCCAGACAATGATTACAGGTCGGCAATTCTATCTTATCGTAGGAACCTAAAATCCCCTCTTTTGCCAACCTGTTCATTCTATCTTGTCCTATGTGACCAAGTCTAGCATGCCATGTTGAAATGCTCGTATCAGAAGAGGTAATCAACGAAAAACTATCATTTGAAAATAAAGAAGGATTTTCATAACAGTCAATATTAAGTACCACAAATCCATCAACAAGTTGTCCTAATCCAATACAGACAGAATTATAAATATTTGCAAACTAGCAGCATAAAACACCAACTTATAATCATAAGACAATAAAACAGGAACTGAGACAAGGTTGCGCCTAATTTCGGGAGCGAACAAGACATCATGTAGGAGCAATGTGTGGCCACTTTGCATTCTGAGCTTGCAAGTGCCAATTCCCTTAACTTCTACGCGAGAGTTGTTGCCCACATATATCCATCGAGTACCTCGTGGGATCCGACGATACTCGACAAACGCTCCTCTATCTCTAGCTACGTGGTCCGTGGCGCCTGAGTCTACAATCCACATAGGGTGAGCCTCGGCAAGCAAAACAGAGCTAGAAACATACACATTAATTAGGGCAGAATCATAAATTGTTACCTCCTTTTTAGGCTCAGTGCATTCACGAGCAAAGTGACCCATCTTGTCACAATTGTAACACTTGACCTTGCTTTTGTCTCTCTGCTGACCTTTGCCTCACCTAGCTTTCTTCCTTGTGTTATTGGTCCCAGGCTTGTTAGGGTTTTTCTGACCCTTCCCTTTCTTTCCGCCCCTTGTTCCCCTCTTGCGCTTAGCACCCGTGCCTTTGCGCATGCTGGATTCAGCCATATAAAGCTGGCCCGAAGATTTAGCCGCCTCCAGGCGCTCGTCTTCGAGCTCAACATGACGAGAGATATCATCAAATGACTTGATGTTGTCATTATGGGTCATGTTGATCTTCATATTTTCCCAGCTGTTGGGGAGAGACCTTATCACCGCTTGCACTTGCTGTTCATCTGATAGGGCATGGCCGGCCGACTTCAATTCCCGGATCATGTTAGCCATCTCCCTGAGATGCTGGCGCATAGAATGATCATTGCGCTTCCGGTAAGTGTCAAACTTAATAGTCAGTCGCCGAAGCTTTGTGGTGGAAGTCCCACCAAACTTGTCTTTCAAAGCAACCCACATGTCCTGTGCAGTGTCGAAATCCTCATAAGAGCACATCAGATCATCAGCCATGCTGGACAGAATAGTGATCCTCGCTATACTGTTTTTTCGTTTCCATGCCAGGTAAGCCTCCATGTCACGCTTGGCTTGAGTAGTAGTGCCAGGCGCCGGTTCAACCATGGTATTGGTCAGCGTTTCGAGAGCCTCTTACTCTTCCAGGATATACTGGATCTTACGATGCCAGATATCATAGTTATCCCCGTTCAACTTGTCTCCCTTGTTGAGCTCAGCAACAATGTTCTTGGATGATGAAGCCATTACTGAAAAAACATTATTTGAAGACATGTAAGTTATACTATGTTCAATCATCCGATAAGTAATGTAGGATGCACCAACCAAGTCAATCAAAAACATGTTGAGTCAATCAAAGGAGGACTCGGAAAAAACAGTAAATCTATCTAATCACCATCCTTGATCTTCAATCAAATCAACACATTAAATCATGAGGTGTGCATACAATATCATAATATCACAAAAGCTAAACACAATCAATCATATAAATAGAAATGTGATAGTACAAAATCCATAAAATGTGCATAGAGTGATAAAATGAACAAATGAACATAAACAATGCAGAAAAACATGATGTATATGCAACAGTGGAATCGGCCTCAGGGTCCCATGGTCATCCTCAATCATCATGCTGCACATCACTGGCTGAAGTGTTCACTTCCTCCCACCATGGATCATCAGGAATATAATCTTCAAAAGTAATCTCACTATCACCATCCTGAGCCTGGTCCTGATCAATAGGATCAGCTATGATCGGATCATCCCAACCATCCATAATCTCTAGAACTAGATCATCAGGATCGAAATCATCCTCAACATCGGCGACATGTCCCTCGCCTTCAATGAAGGGGGCCTCCTGATCAGGCTCTCCTTCAGCATCAACAGGATCCTCCATCACATCATCAGCTATAGGTAATGGATCTCCTAAAAGATCGTCCTCAGCCTCCAATGGATCCTCCAAAAACTGATCGTCGTCATCCAAGGGATCCTCCAAAAACTGATCCTCGTCCTCCAAAGGATCCTCTAATAACTGATCCTCAGTATCCTCAGCCACTGGAATGGCTGCATCATCAGGAATCTCCTCTGGAACAGGTACCGGAGCTTCAGGAGCTACCACAGGAGCAATCAAGTGCTGCACTGGAGGAGGTGGTGGACGTGGATGATAGTGATGGTATACTGGAACTATCACCCTAGGAGGTGGTCTAGCTATGATCCTAGGCACCAAAGATGCGAGTACTGGAACTAGACCAAATCCCGGTGGACCGGCGACAGGAGCGATCACAGGAGCACGCGGAAGCGGTGGAACTGGAGGATGAAACCGAGGTCCCAATGGGTGTTCCATACCCGGTGGCGGTGGGAAGAGCAGGGCAGGAGCCAGTTGACGAGCATGAAACTCTGTAGCCCTCTGATAAGGGATCCAATGGCGATCCTCTACATAGAACCCGAGCCAATAATATCGTTGTTCCATAATCTGCAGAACAAAATCAATGTATGCCAACAATGCATGCATATGACATCTAGTAAGCATTCATAGAACACTAATTAAATGTCAGAGAAATAATCAATAAAAACAAGTAACTATTCCCGAAGCATGCATTTAAATAAATCAATTTACTAATAACTTAATAGTAAACTAACTTATAAAAAAAAAAAAAAATTAGAAGGCTTAAAAAATTTTATTTTATTTTTTTTTTTCGGTTGCCGGAGACGGCGGCACGTCGCCGGAAGGCGGCGACGCGTCGTCGTCACACCGGTGGAGGGAGGAGAACGCGCCAACGCGCTGGCAACATGTGGCGCGCTGAGGCGCTGCCGCGTGTCGCTGGCGTGTCAGCGCACCAGTCAGCCCCTCTGCTGACGTGGCAGCCTCGCAAGCGGCCACGTCAGCGCTGACTGTGCGTGTACCTGGGAACCGGCCGCTTAACGCGCCCAGGCCGCGTGTGTACCTCACGCGCCGTCTTCGCGGCGGCCGACGGCGGTCGGACCGGTGGCCGTGGACTCGTCTCGGCGTCCTGGTTCCGGTGGTGTCCTCCGTTCTCCGATTCCGGCTGGTGGTCGTTGGCGGTGGATCACACTCTCCGAGCTGCGAGTGGAAAAAACAAAGCATCAAAATTCTTTTATAAAAAATAAATAAAAAAATCTGACACTTTTCTTTTTTAAAAAAATAATAAAATCATTCCCAACTTCCGACGACCATACCGATCATATTTTCGGTCCAAAAAATTCAAACCTTATGTCATCGGATTCGTATCGAAAAACTGAATCCAACAACAGGCACTTTGATATATGTTCAATAATCGCAGAATTTAATAAAGAATCGATTGCCAAGTTATTGTTTTTATTAAAATTTTATAATTAAACAAAACAACCACTGACCCGTCAAACAATCATGATTCTTGTCAAATTCTGTTTTATATATATAAAAAAAATTTTAAAAAAAACAAACCATGTATTAATCACTAATCACGATCATCTTCAACGCAGATCAAATTTTAAAACAAACCAATCTCTGATAAAGGAATCAGTAATCAAACAAGCTCTGATACCATTATGTAGATTAATTACCATATATATGTATGCGTATACAGTAGCATATTTCTAGTATATTCAATAGATATCATACAAATAGATATCACACATCTCATATATATATATATCAATCAACAGAATAAAAGAAATGAAAGAAGATATAGAATTGCAGTTTACCCATGTTGGGTAACTGCCAAACACAAGCTTTTGGACACGTGTGAATGAAAAAACCAACAATAACTTTATTTAAATTATTTGAAAATAATATTTTGAATTAAATCTTAAATACCTTCTAAAATAAAATTTTAAGTCTTTCAATTTGTATTAAAAATAAATTTTAATTATATATTAAATCAAATAAAATTTAATATTATTAATCGAAATTATTTGATAATTATAAATGAAAAATTTAAAAATAATTTATAAGAATAGTGGTTGTGAGTGTACCAATCATTCTTACTTTTATTGCGGTAGAAATTGATTGAATAAAAATAATTAATATATTAATAATCATGAAAATTATTTATCTAAATATATATTTGGCATAATGTTAATCGAAATCCTTAACCTTAGCTAACTTTTTCAATTAAACTTTCTAATCATGTAAGGTTTTAATTTAACATTTTAACTATTAATATCGAATCAATTTGATCATTTTTATCTATATGGTACGTAATTCAGAATTAAAAATATATAACAATTTTTCTAGGTAAATAGAAAATGTTAAATTGATGTAAATATTAAATAGTTGATTGAAATACCGTATAATAGAAGTAAAATTTTAAAGGTTAGTCAAATTTAAGTTTTCAACCTGGATGATCAGTTACCGAAAAAATTATAAATTTTATAAAATTTAATAATTAAGAGTAATATATAAACGAATAAAATGAAAATATTCCCAAGATGTGTAATGAATAATTGTGAAATATTTTTTTATTCTCATTCTATTTCTTTCACATAAGTGATCAATCTCTTTTCTTATCTAATAAAGTAAATCTTTGTACTCGGACCAATTTAGTCCACTTTGACTAACAATAAACCCACTCGATTAAAACCCAAAGCAGAAAAAAAAGAAAAGATCCGCCACGTCAGCCCATAATAAGAACTCAACTCTCTAGTTAACTTAACCACAGTACCCGGTTACTTTTTAACCCAACTTCTCTCTCACTCTGGTCCCCCAACCCCGCCCAAATTTCCCATTTCTCCTCTATATATATTTCCCAAAAGGTACACTTCTCGTAAAAAATTAAAATCGAAAAAAAAAAAAACCATATTCATCAATAACCCACCACTCTCCTCACTCTTTTCTGAAACTGAAACTTCGCAGTTGCAGAGCTAAACAAGAAACCAGAGAGTTAGTTAGTTAACGGTTAACGGTATCTTTCCAATTTTACCCTTTCTAAAACCAAATGCGAAATTTCCCTTGGTGCTAAAATTCTCCGACGAAAATGATTACCGGAAAGGACTTCTACACCGTCATGACGGCGGTGGTGCCGTTATACGTGGCGATGATTCTCGCCTACGGTTCTGTCCGGTGGTGGAAGATATTCTCACCGGATCAATGCTCTGGAATCAACAGATTCGTCGCGATATTCGCCGTCCCACTTCTCTCCTTCCATTTCATCTCCTCCAACGACCCATACGCCATGAACTTCAGATTCATCGCCGCCGACACTTTGCAAAAAATCATCATGCTTTTCGTGCTCGGAATCTGGACCAATTTCTCTAAAAACGGAAGCTTGGAGTGGATGATAACGATTTTCTCTCTCTCCACTCTGCCCAACACGCTCGTCATGGGGATTCCGTTGCTGATAGCCATGTACGGAGAGTATTCCGGTTCGCTGATGGTTCAAGTTGTCGTCTTGCAGTGTATCATTTGGTACACTCTGCTTTTGTTCCTGTTCGAGTATCGCGGTGCGAAGATGCTGATTATGGAACAATTTCCCGAGACCGCTGCTTCGATTGTGTCGTTTAAAGTTGATTCCGATGTCGTTTCGCTTGATGGGAGGGATTATCTCGAGACCGATGCGGAAATTGGTGATGATGGGAAGTTACACGTGACGGTTAGGAAATCGAATGCTTCTAGAAGATCGCTTGGACCTTGTTCGCTTCCGGCATTGACACCTAGACCGTCGAATCTTACTGGAGCGGAGATTTATAGTTTGAGTTCTTCAAGAAACCCGACTCCACGCGGGTCGAATTTTAATCATTCGGATTTTTATAACATGATGGGTGTTCAAGGCTTTCCTGGCGGTCGATTGTCGAATTTTGGACCGGCGGATTTGTACTCTGTTCAATCTTCCAGAGGTCCGACTCCCAGACCGTCGAATTTCGAGGAGAATTCTTCGCCGAGATTCGGGTTTTATCCGGCCCAGACCGTTCCTACTGCTTACCCGGCTCCGAACCCGGAATTCTCTGCTTCTGTACCGAAATCTACTAAAATGGCGCCGACTCAGCAACAACAACAACAGAGTACTCAGTTAGCAAAACCTGATAATCAACAACAACAAGTGAGTGTGAATAGTAAAGCAAACCACGATGCAAAGGAGCTCCACATGTTTGTTTGGAGCTCCAGCGCTTCACCGGTATCTGAAGGAGGTGGGCTCCACGTCTTCGGCGGTACAGATTTCGGTGCATCCGAGCAATCTGGACGGTCCGATCAAGGTGCTAAAGAAATCCGGATGTTGGTTCCCGATCTTCCTCAAAATGGTGAAACCAAAGGTAATAATAATAATTCAATTTTAAAATGTCTTTATTTATTTGTTTATTATTTATTATCGATTTATTGAATTGAATTATTTGATTGTGAAGCGATACCACAAAGTGGAGAATTAGGAGGAGAGGACTTTAGCTTTGCAGGAGGAGAAGAAGATAAAGATGGGCCCACAATATTAAACAAAATGGGATCAAGTTCCTCGGCGGATATGAACACAAAGACAGGCATAGCAACCGCCGACGGTGGAGGAGCTAAACACATGCCTCCGGCGAGTGTCATGACACGTCTCATTCTCATCATGGTGTGGCGTAAACTAATCCGAAACCCAAACACGTACTCCAGTCTAATCGGTCTCGTCTGGTCCCTCGTCGCTTTCCGGTAACACAGCACGTTTAATAATTTATTTAAACCGCTTTTTAGTTACCAATTAAAAAAATTAAAATTAAAATTAAATATTTTCATGTAGATGGCACGTGCAAATGCCGAAGATTATAGCCCAGTCAATCTCAATCCTGTCAGATGCCGGTCTCGGTATGGCTATGTTCAGCTTAGGTAAGTTTTTTTTTTACCCAAATTGGTCACAGTAAAAAACAGGCGGCGCAGTGAAAATAAATAGTAAAAATAGTAAAAAAAAATAAAAATTTAGTAGGGTAGTAGTAGGAGTGAATGCCGAGTATGGGAACACGTATGTGTATTAGTAGGAAAACTAATAACCATGCATTTTAGTGTTTGATTGACCAACCCGACATGTGGGTCCGGGTTAGACCCGTCGTTTAGCGGTCCAGGGTCAGGTTGGCAAAGATGGGCCAATAATTTGAAAACGATAACTAAAAGGGTATAATTTAAAATTTTAATATAATGGTCCTAACTAATTTATTTTACTTTGTGTGTATAACATATAGGTCTATTCATGGCTTTGCAACCTAAGATAATTGCTTGTGGCAACTCCGTGGCCACATTTGCCATGGCCGTGAGGTTCTTGACTGGACCGGCCGTCATGGCTGCTGCTTCGATCGCCATCGGCCTCCGCGGCAATCTCCTCCGTATCGCCATTGTTCAGGCCGCTCTTCCACAAGGAATTGTCCCGTTTGTGTTCGCTAAGGAATATAATGTCCATCCGGCAATTCTTAGTACTGGGTACGTTATAATAACCATATTAATATTGTTAATATTAGTTAATTAATTAATTAAAGGGTAATTAATGTGTAATTTTTTGGATTATGCAGGGTTATATTTGGGATGTTGATAGCGTTACCAATTACTCTAGTGTACTACATCGTCCTTGGATTATGATTTTTATTTTTTAAATTTTCATTTGGAAGACAAAATTGAAGAGAAATTTCATGCAATGAAGAGGCAAATGGAGAGGACAAGAAGAAGAAGTTATCCAAAGTATTTGGAGACTAATTGACTTTTTTTAATTTTTCAAAGCCATGATGTGAGGATCATGCATCCATTAGAGTCCAAAGTTGTATGAAATTTTCTAGGGTTTGAGAGAAACAAAGCAAGGAAGAAGGAGACAAGAGAGAGCAAAACGAGGAAGAAGATCAAGTTAGTGTTGGTTGGTTGGTTAATTTAGTAGTGATATGGATTATATAATGTAATCTTAAATTAATTTTATCTTTTGAGAGTTTTTTTTTTTTTTTTTTTTTTTTTTTTTTTTTTTAAATTTTAATTTGAAGCATGTAAAGGTGGATGGTTTTTGAATTAATACACGACGTCTTATTGTACAACAACATTGCCAAACGACAAAGAGGAAACATAAGTGATGGTTTTTAATTTATTGTTGATAGGTTAAGAGGAAAAGAAGGGTTTTCTTTAATTTATTTTTTTAAATTTTTTTAAAAATAAATAAATAAATGGTAGAATAAGTGTTGGAGTTTGATTGATAGTCCGTAGATTCAGCAATTATTTGCGTTTGTCGTTATCTTTTGGCTTTGTAATGTGTCTAGGATTTTATGAATACAAAAGGAGTCATTATTAGTACAAAAATATATTATAAAATACATCTATACATTATCCTAAAATAATAAACACAATCAACCCTTATAAGTGGCAAATTTTGTTTGCAATCGTAAGGTGGCAACTCAATGTTATTGATATATGCTCCTGTATGAGTTTGATGTCTAATCATTTTATTAAAACTATGATGTCTTTAAGAAAAAGAAACGAAAAGAAAATTTAAAAATTTCTCAACTTTGTGCTAAGATACATTTTAATTAAAAAATATTTTGAAAACTAAAACTTAAATGGTATAACTTGTATTGAATATTTGACTCACATTATATAATTTAAAGTAGGTATTGTTTATTATATTTTTTTATTTTAAATAATATGGTCGGTATATTTTATTTTATATTTTTAGATGATGTAGTTGATGCATATAATTTCTTTAAGGTAAATAAATTTATTAATTCAAATTTTTATATTATTTTATTAGATTTTTTTATATATATTATCCATATATTTTATTATTATTTATATTTTATAATTTAATTGGATAGTTTAATTTTAATTAAAAATTTATAAAATAAAAATAAAAATTGATATATAATAACCATTATATAACTACTTTTAAATTATACTATCTATTTTTAATGTTATTATTTATATCTTTTATTTTACATATTATCTCATATTCATATTTTATTGGAGATAGCTCTTGAAATTTTAGGGATTAATTTCAAAAAACCACCATATATTTGAAATTTTCTATAAAAAATAATAAAACAATAATAATAAATACTAGTTTCATTTTTTCTTTTAATTTACCACTTTCAAATAAAAAATATTAAAATTTTTAAAAGACAGTTTTGATTTTTGTTGAGCTTCAAAACACGAGTCTAATAGTAGTGGTGTCTCGACGATTGATGGTTAAACAAAAGAGATTCAATAAATTTAAAAATTATCAAAAATTATTTTTTCTATAAATTTTCTTCCGTCTAATCACCAATTATCGGTGGACTACGACTTCCAGACTCATCTTTTTAAACTTCGTCAAAGTACAAAATTCATTTCTAAAAGTTTTGAAATTTTTTGGACAAACAATAATAAAATGAAGAAAAATTAAACTATTATGATTTATTTTAGGAAATTCTCGAATCTAGAGTGATTTTTTGAAATTATCCCAAATTTAAATTTAAGAATTTTTTCTTTATTATTACGTATATAATATATACATTTTAAATAATATTTATTTGTCACAGTTTATCAAAATATTATTCAATTTTCATCTCCATCCTAAATAAAATTAATTTTTTTTAATTATTCAAATCTCAAATTGAAATTCTAATATTCATCTCAACTAGGGTTGGTTAAAGTTTATATATATATATAAAAAATTTTCTACATATGTTGAAAGAGATTTGTTAGGTTATGTTGATGCCTTTTCTTTGACCCTTTGCTTCTTGTTTGATGCTTTCCAAATTCTTACATGTTTTTATATAAGAAACAATGAATTTGGAGACTATTTTTCAAGTTTTTGTATGAAATAAAATCCCTAGTTATATATGCCAACAAATCTTGAAAAAGAAAAATAATAGATTGTTCACTTAAATGGTTTGAAAATTTTAAACACTAATTTAATTACTTTTTAATTTATCTAATTTAAGAAACTATAAAAAAAATACTTAGTGATGAATTTTGATCTAATAACATTTTAATAAATACAAATTGAGAATAAAAGTTAGGGAGGTGAGAATGAAGGATCTTTGAAAGCACAATGTCTTTCCACTTGGTGGGTTTTTGTACTTTTGCATAAATAGAAGCACTTTTTGGTTAATGAAGGTAAGAGAAAGAAAAAAATAAAAGAAAAAAAGCTGCAGTCAAAAGCAGATAAATAGCTTTTTTGCTTTTGGCTTTTTGGCTTTTGATGCGCTCTCAATCCTACCCTACTTTCCCTAACCAATAGACTTGTCAATGTATAAATAACACAACTTACTTGCATAATAATACACTTAACTTATTAGTGGAATGGTCAAAATTTCTACAATTTATTTTGACTTTTTGGTTTTCAAATTTTCACACAAAATCAAACCTTCCTGTCTCTTTGACTCCCATGGAGAACCAAGTTTTTAAAAATCGGACCATGAAAATAAGTCACGATTTTTAAAATTAATTGGGTTGGATCGAATATTCTTAATAATAATAATAATATTATTATTAATTAAAAATAAATTATTTAGATAAAACAAGAACATTTATTTATATATTTTAACAAATAATATATATAATCGCAATTAAAAAAATATAAAAAAAATTAAATAGGTGAAATGTTATTATAAATAAATACAAGCGTCAAAATATTTTTAAATTTTAAAATTAAAACTTTAATATTAGATTAAAATTTGAATTAATATTCTAAAAAATTGAATAAAATTGAATTTAACTATTTACTAATTCGATTCTATTCATCTCAGTTCAATAAAATAATTTTTTTTAATTTTAAAATTAAATCAAACCGAACTAAATTTTTATTTATGAAAATTCTTTCATATGAGCCTTTTAAATTTCAAAATATATTTATGTACCTACTTTTAAAAATATATTTTCATATTCTATACGCCGAATTTCTCAAAATACCTTTATAGTAAATTTTTTATGATCTATAAAAAAAATTAAAAACAAATCTTTTTTTATTTTCAATAAAATTGAATTCCACCACCTGATTCTATCCGGTTTTCAAAACCATGAGAAGAACTACTATTACCCATTCATGAAGCTCACATGACAAAAGCCACCAAAGTGGTTGAGAGGCTTTGTTTGTTTTGTATTAATGGTACTATTGAATTTAGTCAAAATGGTTTATACCCATTATAGATATTAGATAATAGCTTATTAAGCCATGTTTTCAACATCAATGTTTAGTTAGGAAAAAAGAAAACTGTTTAATAAACAGTAAAAGTGACCTAATAATTGAAGATTAGGTGGAGGCAGTCAATTCATTACCAAAATTTATTACATTGTCATGTGAACAATTGAAATGTATTGGTGGTTATTTATAGAATGGTACTAAGATGACTTGATGTGGATATTATTTGAGGTTTTTATTAGATGTAAAGGGTCGACAGTGTTGATATTCAGTGGTGTGAGTACGTACAATGAATCTAATTTTGGTTCTCATGAGAGGTAAGGTAAGATGCAAATATCAACAATAGTATGGAGAGAGTGATAGAAGAAGGAATTGTTCAATAGAAGAAATTAGCCTTACCATTGAAATTAAGGTAATTAACTAAGTAGTTGGAAATAATTCATTTGGATTCTTTTAACTTTAATCTTAATTAATGTTTTTTATATTGATGTGGGTAAATACCATTAAAAAGTTGTTAAATTTGAAAGTAAAATTAAATTGAATTTTAAATTTATTTATTGAAATTTGGACTATAAAAAATTATATTATATTTTACTTTAAATTAAATTATAATTATAATTAATGGATTCTCTCAAGAAGAATTTAGAATATTATAAGAAATAATATTAATATTGTCGTACAAATTTTTCGGTGGGTGCATATTGAAACAATTATATTTATCTAATTTTATTCTTACTTTTAAAAAATATTCTGACAAAAGTTGGAGAGATTTAAGATCAATAATTTGTTGATCGATTTTTAACAAAATTATAAATGTTTATAGAAGTTGTTGAGAGTTTCTGAAAAGATAATGAATTCTGTATATTATAACTTTATTGTTAGAAAACAATTATTTACACCATTGAAATGCTGCATGAGTAAACAAAGAACTACCATTTGCATTAAAGCATCAGTAGGTATTTGATTAAAATAAACCTTGAAAATGCTCATGATTCAATAAGTTAATATTTTCTAAATAGACATATAAGTACAAAATAAAACTATTTAGGTTTTACAATAATAGTGACTGAGGTTTTAAATAGAAATTTTCAAGATTGCGACTAGAATTTTAAAAAAAAGAAATATTCAAACTCACCGGACTTTGAAATAGAGAGAAGAGTCACATTTATATCATATTTAACCCTTTCTTTTTCTTCTTTAGCTTTATGTTTGTATTTATACCATGGTATTTATTATCTTAAACTTCACGAGTGAGTAAGTTATTATTTAGTTTTTGCTATGTGATATTACTCTGGTTACTAACTTTGTAAATTTGGAGAATGTTCAAATTTCAATGAAGAAGCTAAACTCACTCTAAAGGCAAATGGATTTGTTTCTTTTAAGGTTGCGAAGCAGTTCTTACCTTCTTGAACTTACTTGTTTAACTAACCAAAGTTGAGGCTAAAACAGTTAAAGTTAATCCTAAATTTCGAAAGGGTTAAGAACTCAGTTAATAAACTAAATTAAAAAATTAGGCTTTTGAAAAAGATAGAAAAACCATGGCAAGAGATGCAGGTTAGAGTTCTACCGTAAACTCAACCCATTGTATTGTAAATTTTAAAATAATCAACAGAAAATTTAAAACCAAAACTATACATAAAGACTAAAATCGAAAACAAAGAAAGAAAAACATGATATATCATGATTCATCTACTAATAAGCTTGAGCTTCAGAGGAATCCTGGTTTCTACTATATGATCGGATTAACGAGTGCAATTTACAATTTAAATCACAAAGAACATGTTACATTAAGAAATCAAGTAAGAACATCATAAAGAAGATGAGGATGAAAAAACCCTAGCAGAGCAAAGAACAAATCGAAGAATAAGAGACTCAATTAAATAACAATAACCATAAAATATTAGCACATATAAGTAGGTTAATTAGGTTAATTGATGAGCAAATCGGATCAATATCGATTGGAGCAACTCAAGTAGTTGGCTTGTTTAATAGCCCAAATACTAACCTGTATTATATAAGCCCAAATATAGAATTTAATTAAAGTAACTTCCATTTGATATTTAGTAGTTTAACCATAAATTAATCTTGAAATTTACTTTTAGAATCATATATGGTGTATTAGGTCTAGTAAAGCGGTCTAACCTTCTTAAGGATGATACTCAATTATTTATATTTTTATTTGGTGACCAAGTATGTTTGTATGCAAAATTTGAATGCATTTAGGACATTGCTTAGTCATAATACATAAATTTGACACTAAAAATAGTGCAATATATTTTACTTTATGCGGTACTATATGTATAAGAAATTATTTTTAAGGAATTAGTATTGCATGATAGAGATCCCTCTATCTAGTATGCTAGGTAACTCCCTTAATGTACCAATTAGATAAATCTTGATACAAATATGATGCCAGTCAGATGCATTTAAATGGTTAAATTAGTATAGAATACTAAAATAGAAATGTAAACTAAAAATAAAAGAGCAAAGTGATTAGAAATATTTTTTGTTGACTTTTTCCTAGCACGCTGAGATGGATTAAAGTTATACAAATTTTTCATGTGATATAGTTTATCTACTAAACTTGAAAAATCCTTATAACATGTAAATGAAGTGTTATTAGTTTGCATTCTAACTATGAGAATCAAAGTTTTATTCAAATGCTAGAAGATGAAGTATTCACCAAACTCTACTAAGTTATTATTTTAGATTTAAGATGGATGATTTGTAGGATAATTTAACAATTATTTTATATTCTTTGCAATTTTGAAATTTTATCCTCTTAGGAGATTCTTAGGACAATTTAAGGTTAAATAATAACAAATGTTAACATAAAAAGTTGAACGTTTCAGATTTATAGGTATTAAGATCATTTTGACTTCCTTTTAAAAGTGTTAAGTTTTTATATTTTATCATTTTGATTTCCTTTTAAAAGTGTTAAGTTTTTATACTTTAGAAAAAATTGAGAAACTTTATAAATTACCATCACATTGCATGAAAGATAATATGTTATCTTCATAGATGGGTTCACTAAGTTTCCTTCTGATGCAGATCGGTTGACCTTAAATTTTATGGAAGACTTGGACCGGGTCAAGATTAGAAAGAAGCCGTAATTATTTTAGAATTTATTATTTTAAAGTTTATTTCCTAATAGGATTTAGGATTTATTTTCTTTATTTGATTTATTTGTTTTATTTTTATGTTTTCTAAAATATTAGGAAAATTCCTTCTTAAAAGGATTTCTATTTGTCTAGGTTGTAACCCCTATATAAGGGGCTTCCTTTCATAAATTTAATATCTTTTCGTCTTTCAACTTTTGAATATCTTATTTCTCTGAAATAGATTTTCCCCTAGAATTAGGGTTTATCTTCCATTGGATTAGGGAGTTTCATCGTCCCGACCAAACGAAATTGGTCACCTTTAGACTCGGTCACGAGTTTTGGTAGACTGATTATACTTGGTCACGAGTGTAAGGTATATTAGGAAATAAACTTTAAAATAATAAATCCTAAAATAATTGCGTCTTCTTTCTAATCTTGACCCGGTCCAAGTCTTCCATAAAATTTAAGGTCAACCGATCCGCATCACCTTCACTTAATCATCTAAAGCTTAAGTGTTAATTATCTCAAAGTTTGTTACATTTAAAATGCAAATGACATCATAGATAGAACTATAATACACATATCTAAAAAAATCAAGTTCCAAACTTTTTTATTCTTCTTACCTAAGTTAATAGATCTTAGGTACGTAGTTGGTTTTATATGCTAGCAAAATGGAATTGGGAGAAAGAAAATGTATGTGTTTAACCACATAGCTTGGCTCAATTTACCCATTTCAAAATATCTTTTATTTATTAGTGAAAATAATTTATAACACTAATCTAATAAGTTGTCTTAGAACCAAGAATATCTCATCATACTAAAATTTGTTCAACATAAGATTAAATTACAATTTTCAATAAATTCTTGGATGTTCAAATTATCTTTATCATTACTCTTAGTTTGAGTTAAATTTTCATACAATAAAGTATATTTTGATAAGGTGTGATAGTTTTGTCTGAGATTATAATTATTGAAATTCTAAAAAAAAGTTTTTCATGAAAAGTTATGTAAAATTCAAAGAAATTAAATATCTTAAATACAAAAGGAATCCAATAATCAATAAAGAAATAATAGAACAAAGTTGATACATTCCATGAAATCTATCCAAATACTAACATTTAACCTAAGATAGTTCAAGATTTTTTCTCATCATTAATTCGACTAAAAAATGTGTGATGAACTTGAAAAATGTGTGAAAAGATGTGAAAGTTTTGTTGTAAAAGGTATGTCCTTTTCTATATCCAATTTGTAAATGATCTCTACAATCTATATATAGACAGATTTCTATATAAAGGCACACATTTGTAAAAGGTAAAAAATTACTCGACCGCCTTAGTGTTTCAGCTTAAACGACATCGTCTTAAATAACATCTTTTTACTTCCTTCGAAACATCAATTTGATTTCACAACACCCCTCCTCAACTTGATGTCGTTGAGAAGAGATCCTCCAAACCCAATTTTCCAGCTAGAAACTCATGTTGCACAGTACCCAACGATTTTGTGAAGATGTCTGCTGGCTGCTCGTTCGTTGGAATGTGATTTGTATGAATCAATTTCTCTAGAATTTGTTCTCGAATTAAGTGACAGTCTACCTCTATGTGCTTGGTGCGTTCATGATTCTCCAAATTTGATGCAGAAACCTGTCACTGATCTCCTATTTAACAAGCAAGATGCCCAATCAGAGTCGCAATACGCCTTCAGCTCTAGTGAGTTCTCTGCTTTTAAAAATAAGCCTCTCCCAGGATTTGCTTTAATGTACCTTATTATTCGTATTGCTGCATTATGATGTGATTCCTTTGGTTGATGCATGAACTGACTTAAGTGATTCACTGAATAGCTGATATCAGGTCTTGTGATTGTCAAATACAGTAGCCTTCCAATTAATCTCTTGTACTATTTTGGATCTTCCAGTAGTTTGTCATTTGCTTTAATCTTTCCACCAGATTGTTTTTCTACCATGTCATCATATTCTTTTGTTGTTAACTTGACATTTTGCTCAAATGGTGTATTGATTGGCTTTGCACCTGCCAAACCTGTGTCTGATATCAATTCCAAAGCGTATCTTCTTTGATTGACTACAATCCCAGTTTGTGATCTACTGATTTCCATTCCCAAAAAGTACTTTAATGTTCCTAAATCCTTCAATTTGAAGTGGCTATGAAGAGTGGCTTTCAATTCATTTATCAATGTCTCATCATCACCTGTAATAAGTAAATCATCTACATAAATCAACAAAATCACCCTTTTGTTCCCTTCTTTCTTTGTGAACAATGAGTAGTCGTACTTGCTCTGGACATAACCCGAATGTACCAGTGCAGTGGTTAACTTTTGGTTCCACTGCCTGGATGCTTGTTTTAACCCGTAAAGGGATTTGAGCAATTTACATACCATCATTTCCCCTCCTGAATTGATCAAACCTTGAGGTGGAACCATATACACTTCGTCATCTAGATCACCTTGTAAAAATGCGTTATCCACGTCCATATGATAAAGTGGCCAACCATGATGAGCTGCCAAAGAAAGAACACATCGAACTGTTACATGTTTGACAACAGGAGAAAATGTCTTCTTGTAATTAATCCCATATTTTTGTTTAAAACCTTTCGCCACAAGTCGAGCTTTAAACCTCTCAATTGTACCATTTGCATTATATTTTACTCGAAACACCCATTTGGAACCAATGGCTTTTTTATCAGGAGGAAGTGGAACCATATGCCATGTATGATTTGCTTCCAAAGCATGCAATTCTTTGTTGATAGCTTCTACCCATCTTTCATCTTGGATAGCCTGCTCATATGTTTGTGGTTCATCAACTAAATCAATTGATGCAAGAAATGCTTTGTATTTTGGATTGAGCTTTTCATATGACATGCTATGCTGTATTGGATACTGACACGATAAATTAGCAGTGTAGTCTTTCATCCAAATTGGCTGTCTGATAATCCTGGTTGATTTCCTTACAGGTGTTGGTGATGAATCAGTATTTGATGGAGTAACTGAAGTAACCAAACCATCTGGAGAATTTGCATCAACCAAAAAAGGTGTTTCTGCAACAGGACTATTATGCAATACAGGATCATTAACAGTGGAATGTGGAAATAGCGAAGGAGTGTTTGATGATGGACTTGCAGCAGAAGGAATGTCAAAAATGAATGGACTCACAGAGGGAGACTCAGAATTTGATTTTGGAATGACAAATGGAAATATGTGCTCATGGAAGATCACATCTCTACTGACCAGGAACTTGTTGGAGGTGAGATTATATAAAATATAACCTTTATGAATTGACGAATATCCTATGAATGCACAAACTGATGATCTAGGCAACATTTTGTCCTTCACTATTGGTAATTTTGCATAAACTAGACACCCAAAGACTCTGAGATGATCTAACTCTGGTTTTCTGTTATGCAATTTCTCAAATGGTGTTTTATGTTGAATGACATGAGATGGTGACCTATTTATTAGATACACTGCCATACAAACACAATGTCCCCAAAACTGTATAGGCATAGATGATTTAAATCTAATAGACCTAGCAACCTCAAGAATGTGTTTGTGTTTTCTCTCAACTAATCCATTCTGTTGTGGATTGTGTGGGCATGATCTCTGATATTGTATTCCTAGACTAGTCAAGTAATCTGTAAACTGATGGTTAGTGAATTCTGTGCCATTATCTGATCTTATCTTCTTGATTGTTTTTCCAAACTGAGTCTGCACATGAATAATGAATTGCTTTATTAGCCTGAAAGTATCAATCTTAGAATGCATTAAATTGATCCATGTAAACCTGCTGAAATCATCCACTATTGTCAAAAAAATATCTATGTCCCTGGTGAGTTGGTGTTCTATATGGTCCCCAAATATCTATATGGATCAAATCAAAAATTGTATTGCTCATGGTTTGACTAACAGGAAATGGATTCTTATGTTGTTTTGCTTGAGAACAAATGACACATGGAGAAATATCAGTTTTATTTACCTTAATATTGCTGGATACAAGCAGTCTAGATAGAGAAACAGAATTAAGGTGACCCAATCTATCATGCCATAGACAGAAATCAGCATTTGAAGTAGTATGACTATTATTAGCTAAAATGGGTGAACTAGATGCAGGAACTTGTGACTGTGTTTGCAGATAGTATAGACCATTAACCACTTTACCAATCCCCTGTACCATCCCATTTGAAATGTCCTGTAACAAGCAAAAATCAGGATAGAAAGAAATAAAGCAATTTGATTGTTTAGCTAACTTATGGACAGATAATAGATTATGATGAAAACTTGGAACAAGTAGGACATTGGGTAGACACATGTTTTTAAAAATGTTAATGGATCCTGTATGAGTAATATTTGCATTGTGTCTTGTAGGTAATAACACAGAGGTGTGACAATGTGCTTCAGATCATACAAACCTGAAGATGAGAAAACCATGTGATCTGATGCACCACTATCTACAATCCATGTTTTGTGAGAAGTACCTGAATAGTTTGCAGAAGAGACTGAGTTCGTGTTCATTGCAGCAGAATTTGCAGAAGGTGGAGCTGATCCAATCATCCGCAAGATCTGTGAGTACTGATCAGCAGTGAAGAGAAGTGGAGGCGAAAAACTGAGTGGATCTGGAGCACCTTGATGTGGTTGAGATTGAGTCATAACATTGGCATTTGGGGCAAGTATCTTTCCTTCTTGTTCATTCATAGCATTATGAGCTCTAGGTGTTGATCTTGTGAACTTGAAATCTGGTGGATATCCAACTAGTCTGTGGCACTCCTTCTTCATATGACCTTTCTTACCGCAGTGATGACAAGTTCCATTGAACTTACTTTTCTGATTGGAAGATAATGTTGAAAACATGGCCGCTGGTTCAAGTGAGTTTTGAATAGATGAAATTGGATGAAGATGATTGCGCTGTGATTCTTCTTGAATCAACATCGCGTACACACTCTCAAGTGATGGGGGTGGACGCATCATCAAGATCTGGCCTCGAGTCACCAAATAAGATTCGTTGAGCCCCATAAGAAACTGAAATTGTTTCATATCAGCAAAGTGTGCAGCCACTATCATAGCTGAAGCTGGATCTTCGATTTTGAGTTGAACCAAACAATCTAGTTCCGCCCAAAGCGTTTTCAATGTATTGAAGTAGCTAGAAATGCTTTGATCTCCTTGATGAAGAGTAGCTAGCTGATGATGAAGATGAAAAATCCTTTCTCTGTTTTCTTTTTGAAAACGATTTCTCAGATCTGTCCAAGCAGAGGCGACATCTGGAAAATAGTGTAATGAGATGGTGAGTTCCTTTGCGACTGATTTAATCAACCATGATTTGACCAAAGCATTGCATCGGAGCCATTGGTCTTGCAAGTGAGGAGGTTGTGCTTTCAGAGAGCATTTTCCAGTGAGAAAATCTAACTTGTTCTTGGTGAGGACCGCTGTTTCGAAAGCTCTACTCCACGTCGCATAGTTATCCGATCCCGTCAATAGCTCTTCAACAGAAATGGAGCTCGGGCCATCGGAAGGGTGGATGTATAGAGGATCTCCAAACTCAACGGCTGTTTTTTGGATTTGGTCCCCCATTGACAAAGAAGGAAAAAAAACTTAAAAACTTAATGAAGAAGATAAAAATGGTGATTTGATGGAGCCACGTGGCTCTGATACCATGAAAAATGTGTGAAAAGATGTGAAAGTTTTGTTGTAAAAGGTATGTCCTTTTCTATATCCAATTTGTAAATGATCTCTACAATCTATATATAGACAGATTTCTATATAAAGGCACACATTTGTAAAAGGTAAAAAACTACTCCACCGCCTTAGTGTTTCAGCTTAAACGACATCGTCTTAAATAACATCTTTTTGCTTCCTTCGAAACATCAATTTGATTTCACAACAGAACTTAAAAACCTTTCAAAACTACCAAGTTAGAACCGAATTGTTTATGAATGACTAACTAGTCAAATATACTTTACAATTAGGTAAAAGGAAATTGGCTAACCCTTAACCCAAATTACTTTGACATTTATTGCGATGAAAGTTTAAACCCTTTTGGTCATGTTTTCCACTTTAAAGACCTAGGCTTAGGTCATAGAAAAAGTAAATGTCGGTTATGTCTTTCTAATAAAAAGTTTTTTAAATGTATTAACAAAGAAAATATACTAGTTAAAAACATCACTTGTAAATTGCATGAAACCTTTTCATAGGCTTAAAATTTTTTTGGGACTTATCTACATAATTATAAAATTTTCTTATAAATTACCATTAACAAAATAAAGCGCTAAAGATATCTTAATCCAGCCTTATGGTTTAACATATATAGTCTCTTCTCGAGTGAAAAAATTCTTAAACTTTTGGTGCATTATCATCTATGCAGAAAATGAATACCAACTTTTAACACTTTGTATAAATACATATTATCTGAATTTCATCACTTTCTTCCCAAAACTACCTAACCAAAGCAACATATATATTTTTCTCAATCACACATGTTATAATAGTCTAACATGCTTTTTCTTACTCTAACGTTTTAGGAAAACAACTCATTAGTAATTTAACATTTTATTAATCCTTACTTTGATGATACTAAGAAGATTAGTGGAATTGTACAGAGAGAAGAAGAAAGATCTCCATTTGGTGTTTATTGACTTAGAGTAGTCTTATGATAGGGTACCAAGAGAAGTATTATGGTGGGTTTTGGAAAGGAAAGGAGTCCATGTCAAGTATATTAATATCATTAAAGACACGTATGAGAAAGAATCTACTACTATGAAAACAACGGCTGGAGACATGGAAGCTTTTCCCATTACCGTTAGATTGCATTAAGGTTCAGTTACATAGTCGGTATTTGTTTACTCTGGTTATGCATGAGTTGACCGAGAGCTTACAGGATGATGTACCTTGGTGCATGTTATTTGCAAATGATATTGTGCTTATAGATGACACTAGTGCGGGAGTTAACTGTAAATTGAAAAGGTGGATGAAAACTATCAAAGATAAGAGTTTTGAGTTAAGTAGGAGCAAAACGGAATATATGCATTGTGAGCTCAGTATGAGGAAGAAGCAAGACAAGTAGGTGAATTTGGAAGGAACTCGCATCAAATAATATAAGTATTTCGGATCTGTGCTCTAGAGTGACGAGCGATTGGATGATGATGTGATGCACAGAATTCATGTTTGATGGATGTGTGGAAGGAGCATTAGGGGTTCTCTACGATAAGAAAATATCACTTAGGGTAAAAGATAAATTTTATAGGATAGTTGTTTGGCCAGCGATGCTTTACGGAAGTGAATGTCAGACACCTACATGACAATATCTCCATAAAATGAATGTGGTGGACATTAGAATGTTAAGATGGATGTATGCACGTACAAGGTTGGACGAAATATGAAGTGAGCATATTAGACAACAAGTTCACGTGGTAGAAATTAATGATAAAATAAGGGAAGATAGACTTAAATGGTTTGGACATGTGTTAATGAAACCTCCTCATACTGTAATGCGTAAATGAGAAAACTTATTGGTCGAGGAAGTCAATAGGGGTCGAGGAAGCTTTAAATCTACTTGGAAAGATGTAATTGTTAGAGATTTACGGGCATCAGATATTGAGGTCGATTTGGTGTATAAAAGACTTGAGTAAAAATATAAAAATTTATGCCGACAAAAATTTCTAAAACTTGTGGTGACTACTTGTGTTGATTGATATGTTAGAGAATCCATACAGATGACCCCAATCGATTTGAGTTTAAGATTAGGTTGACCCCAATCGATTTGGGTTTAAGATTAGGTTGATGTTGATGATGACTTACATGGTACTATGCTCAATTGCAATTTATATCCATTCCATAATATCTTTGCATGCTAGTGTCATAAATTACTCATCATACAAACATCATAAGTTAGAGAAAATCTTGGGTGGGATGGTCCTACCACGTACGATGGTAGGACTTCCACTCAAAATCTTATACGTATACATTTTAAGTGAGAGAAATGAATATTTTATAGCCACCATTACTTGATATGTGTACCATGTATTTTAATAATTGTTTCTCTCACCTGTGTTGGCTATATAATATTCATTTCTCTCACTTAAAATGTATACGTGTCAAATTTCGAGTGGAAGTTCTATCATCCTACGTGGTAGGACCGTCCCACCCAAGATTTTCTCCATAAGTTATGCATTCTCAACCATGATAAGCCTATAAATTGAATTCATACTATAAATGCCAGTCATGCTACATGTGAACACCTTATTAATATTAACTTCTTTTAGGTAACTGATACTACTGTAACTCTCAATTAAAAAACCCCATCAATCTATACTGCTAAAAAGAGATACATGAACATGGAGTTCGATGTAAAAAATTGATACAAAACAAATTTTACTTTTCTAACTATCCAACCAAGAAAAGCCAACCAGTCACCATAAACGTCCATATCCAAACAGACAAAACAACAATTAATTAATTAAAAGATGTAGTAAAGTAATGTAATCCAGTTTGATCTCCATCTCCAAAAATTAACTTTAATGTAGCATTTGAAGGGGACATACGCACTACATTATTACTTGGAAAGCTTAACCTATATATATAGCTCTCTATCTTCCATCCTCATCCCTATGGATTACCATCATTAACAACCCTTTAATTATTCAATCAATTACTAGTTTATATCACTTCTTTTGAAACTATCAAACACCATCATGACTTAATGGATAAAGGTACAAGTTAAAGGTTCACTCATAATTAATTTAGGCAGGAAATGATCTCCCTCCGTTATTAAAATTAACCGATAAAATATTAATAAATTAATAACAAATTAAATTAGTGACTTAATATAGAAATTAAATTAGAGTAGTGATAGATGTAAAATTAAAAAATATTAGATTATAATTATTTGAATGGTCTTTATTGAAAATATAAAAGTATTTAAATATTATTAAAAATTTATTTAAAATAATATTTTTAATAAAATTATTAAAAATACTAAAATTAATAATATATTAAGAATTATATTTGAATATTTTTATTATAAAATTTCAAATGGAAATATTTTTAATATTTTCTTAAAAATAATATTAATAAAATAATTTTCCTCTTTAATTTTAATTTTTTCTAATACTTTCATGATTTATAATTTATTATTAATATATTACGGTAAACATTAATTTTTATTATTTTATAATTTTTATTTATTTTATATAATTTAATTTCAAATTATAAAAATAAATATATCAAATATTTACTTTATAAAAATTTATCTAGATTGACGAAGAATTTTTATATTGATTTATAGGTGTAAAGATGGAATTAATCATAATAAATTTGAATGATTTAATTTTTTAAATTTAATTTTAAGTTTTTAAAGTTGATTTTATTTATTTTAGATAATGTTTTCATATTTTATAAATGCTGTAATATTTTTTTTTTAAAAAATCTACCAATCCGATAAAATTACCCTATAGTTTAAAAACTTTCACATATGTCTAATTGAAAATGTTCAAAAAATCATTTGTACTTGGCGATTTAACGCAAGAAAAGATGAAACAATCACCCAAATTAATTGAAAAATAAGATAATAAATCAAGTGGGTGAAACTCAAATTTGCAAAATGAATCTAAGGGCAATCAATAATCATCAATCTCGATCATAATTTATTATTAATAAGTGGAAAAAGGGACCCAAAAATAACTAATCTCATAATTAATTCCAAATTAAATTATAATCAAACTAAAAAAATTACTTAAACTAAATAAAAGTAAAGACCAACATGCGTATAGGAAGATAGTGATAGATAATTGTGAATTGAGAGACAAACACACCGTGATTCGTACGGTCTCACATGGTTTTGTTATCATATTACAACAAAAACAATTTTCAATTTTGTGTATTTTTCCTCTTAATTAATTGGTCCTGCTTTTTGAAAATGATATTTATTTTGTTTTTATTTGTAAAATGTGTGTATAGTGTTTGATAATTATGTCTCTTTTTTTTCATAAGAAAATATTGTGTTTTTTAAAATAAATGGAATACAACATGGAAACAATAAATTGATAAGGTTGGATTGGAAAACGAAATTTGGTGGCCCAAGTATTATAATTAGTTTAGAGATAATTTGTATCTAATTTAGATATAAAGTGATTAAAGCCCACTTTCGTTTATTATTAATCATTGAGCCCATTTCATTCCCTCGTGTGCCTTTATTTTGTTTTTTAGCCAAATTTCTATTTTGTCCATTATATTATTTTTATTGTATATATATATTGTATTTTAATTTGAATAATAAATTAATAAATTTAATAAAAAAAATTGATTAGATTAATATTTGAACATTTTCACATTTTAAGAAATTTTTATATAATTATTATGTAAATGATTAAAATAATACAATTTTCATTTTATATTTAATATATATATATATATAAAATTTTGATGTTGTTAATTTATAGTTTCAATAGTATTAAAATAAATTAAAATTTATATATAATAATAGATTTTTTTTCTAATTTTAATAGTCTAGGTAAAATTATAACAATTAAAAAATTTAAAAAATTAATTCCATTTTAAAAACAAACGAAAAAAAAATACTATAATACATTTTTGTTGCAATTTTATAATTTTTTAATTAGTTATTGATTTTAAAATTTTTATTTGGTTTACCTTTAAGTAATATTAAAATTGGAATGTATTAATTTAATAAAAAATTATATTTGAGCAATTATTATTTTCATCATTCACTAATATCATAAAAAATATACCTACTTAATATATTTATATTATTTATTTTAGAAAATACTTAAATTGAATGTTTACATTATAATTAATCCAATAATAATTTAATTAAAAAAAAAACAAAAGGAAAAAAATCTCAAAAAATTAATATTTTTCAACATTTTGATATTTTCTCCACTATAATTACCAAACTATCCTTCTCTCACAACAATATCAAAATCAAATAATAAAATTCTCAAATGAAACAATGAACCTAGTGTATGTAATCCAAATGAAAGAAAAAAGCTCAAAGAAATCAAACAAAGAGAGAAGAGATTACATCAAAATACATAAGCATGTTGGTGTCCTTATGTACATATATTCTCTTTCAATAAATGTGGGAGTAAAAGGCAACCAAAAACATACAAAATAGAAAAGATTAGGTTCCAACCCAATTGCCAAGTAGAGGTCAATCTCTCTCAATTAATGTGCAACAATCTTGAGTTATCATCTTCAATCTCAGACTTAATTCACACACTAGAAGACACTATCCAAAAGAACAAATATTCATGTCTAGTCATTGTCCAATTGGTTATCATCATCACATATGTTTTAAAGCTAGTATATGATTATGTAAGAGATAATCTAAAACCACACGAAGTATTATCAAGTTTCTCATGTAGTTCTTTAAAAAATATTAAATTTTTATATAAAGTTTAAGAAATAATAACATTATTCAAACGAATTTTAAAATTTTATATGAAAAAAAAAATATAATCGGACAATCGATGAATGTAAAATAACAGTTGAAAATTATAAATTATGCTCCATTTAAATGGTTAGTTTTAATTATAATTTTATATATTATTATCGTAAAATATAATTATAGAGACTAAATTTTATAAATATATGTTAACGGAGGTCTCAATATATTATATTTCAGTGTCATAAAAGATTGCAGTTCAACAAATATATTTATTAAAAATTTTATAATACTTTAAATTTTTTTCAGAATGGTATAATTATAATTAGGGATAATGTATTTAGACTATTGAAGTAGGTATAATTTGTAATGTGCATCCTTAAATTTTTTGAAGTTTCAATTAGACTTTTTTAATTTGTTAAAAATATTTAAGTTGGACTTTTAATTTTTCGAAATTTCAATTGTACCTTTAAAATTTTTAGAATTTTTATAAAATTTTATTTTTATAAAACTTTAATAGGTTGAAACCCTTTTAATGAATCAGAGGATGGAATTGAAAAACGTTCGTATTAAAAAGTTATGCTGACTTTTCTAAATATACATTATCCCCTTATATTTATCATATTAACTAATTTATTATATAAAATAATAAAGAAGGTAATCTTTATTGTTCTCTTTTGCATAGCTAACTTTTATTATGATTTATGTTTCATATGTCTCCTTCTCTTTGTTCACTCTTGTTAGTTCAAAGTTGATTTGTAATTATAATTTGATTTGGCTGTCTATCAATCACATTAACATTATTATTATCATTGTATATAGTATTGTTTTGTGCCATGCTCTCTGGTCGTTATGGTTCTTTTCACTGTTTCAACTTTATGTGATGTGTATGTCTTTATTTATTTATTTATTTATTTATTTATTTTGCTTATATTGCATACAAACAAACTATAATTAAGCTTACTCTGCCCTTTTGGTTAAGCAAATTATTTTACTTGGGTCTTTCTTTCAACATCTCACCTAAGTTAATCTAATATTTGACTCCTTTAATCTTAATCGTAATATAAAATAAATTAATATATAATTAAAGTGACAATTTTGGATTTTTCTAAATTGCTGTCTTCTATCTCCATTTATTTTGGAATATTTTTTAATATATATATTATCATTCTCGCGAGTCATTTCAATTATAGCTTTACCTATCTATCAATCGAAATTACAGATAACCAAATATATAAAATCAAAGAAGCAACATAACATATACACATTTACGCAATGTGTGTTATTAGATAGTAATAATAAATATAAAAGAAATTAAATCGAAGAAAAAAAAAATCAGCTTTCAGTCAATTCACGGTAGGCAAATACAAGTGTCAATGTTTTCAACTTTGTAGACCAACAACACAACAACCACCGTCAGATCACCATCTCACTCGCCACGTGCCACACATCGACGAGAGAGAGATTATATTAATTTATATTAGTATATGAATAGAAAAGGTGACAGGAGAGGTACACGTGGCTAAAGGCAGTGTTTGGGACCCACGTTGCATGTGGGTGCCATACTGATCCATGCATGTGGTGGTAGTGATTGAAGCCAAACAGGGTACTATCGATCTATGTGTTTGTGTTTGTGTTTGTGTTGTGTATTATTGGAGAAGATAGGGATCGATCTAATTGAAGTAGGGTAGGGACTTATGCTTTTGTTGAGTGAATGTGAAAATTAAGTTTTATTTGGAAGAAATTCTTGGACTCTTGAGGTATATAGTTGTGCAATTGGATCTTATTTTTAAAAATTATTTGAATATATTTTTGTTAAATAATTGAGTCATTTAATTAAGAGCAATCATAGAGAGGTCGACACTATAAAAAATTATGGCATTCTAATTTATGTCGATCAACGTCTTAATATTCTTGCTATATTAAATAAGTTGATGGTCCCGTTTTTGATGATGTGGTTGGTTAGTCGTCAAGATTATAATTCTTATTGATTAAAAAATATATATTATTTATAAAATAAATGATAGACAGTATTATTTTTTTCTCATTGAAATGGTAAATATAATATAGAGCTAGTTTCTTCTTAAATTTTAAAAAATTATGAGTCAAAATACTTTCATGTCACAATTTAAGAATGGTTAAATTTTGTTAATTTTATTTTAGGGTTTTATATAAAAAAAATATTGGGATTTAAAAAAAATACATTACTTCTTTTTTCTAATAATTTTTTTAAAAAAGAGATAAATTTAATAGGAGTGATTTTTTTTAGTGATTAAATGAAACTGATCTGATAAAATTAAAAAAGTCCATTGGATTTTTAGGCCATAAAAAGTTTACTATACAATTATAGGTCACTTTTAAAAAGTTTGCAAAACTAAATTTTGATTTTCACTCCATAAATCATTCACAGCTGTGAGCGTAATTCACAGACTGTGAGCATAATTCACAGCATCTGTGAAAACTAAACTTTAAAAAGTCTGTTTTTTTTATGTTTTTCAAAACAGGTCTATAATTATATTTTAAACTTTAAAAAGTCAATTTTCACAAATTAAAAATTGTCCAAAATAAATTATTTTATCAGTTTTCTTTGTCTAACAAATCACCACTACTAAATCCGTGTTTTAGAGTTCACTCGAGTTTAATTTTAAAATTTTTTTTTTAATAGTTTTAATAAAATAAAATTTTAAATTTGGTATGGTTTTCAAACCTCCAATATATTTTAGTGTTATTATTATAATTATAATAATAATTATATTATTATAATTTTTATTATTCCTTTATTTTATTTTATATACTAGAAGGTATAAGTCTACCGTCTCATCACATCAGACTCACTCCTGTCTTCCATCACTCATTTTTTATAATAAAAACTAGTAATGAACCAACAACTACCATTAAATGTCAAACTAGAAGTTTCAATAAAGAAATGTCAAACAAATAGAGTTGAGTTTCGTTAAGTTGATAAGGATCCACACGTGGGTTTGTACAGATACCACTGGTGTTGGGTTGTGTATGTGGTTGATATTGTCTGAAGAAGATACAGATATAAAATGGATATAGGAAAACCCAACAGGAGTAAAGTCAATTGAAAGATAACATGATTTATATGTCTTTATTGAAATATATGTACATATAGGACCAATCATCGAAATCAGAGTACCTTAGATTATGTACAATTATTCTTATTCTTATCAGACCAGTCTCTTCATTCAATCACATACGGTGCTCTTGATTGAATCACTTCTCTTCCTCCACATTTTTCTGTTTGTCTAGTTTTGCTCAATGGTACTACCTCATCAAATTTATGAAATAACATTTTGCATTATTTAGATTGTAATTTATATATTATATATATATATATATATTATATAAATCAGTAGTTGGAAATGTATAATTTCAGATGGAAATTAAAAAGAAATGTTTTATTTTCTTAAATGGGCTGAAATGGTATTGAATTGGGCCGGGCAGTTTATGGCATCCTGATATCATTTTACTTTATTTTTAAACAATATTTAGCTAAGACCATCCGCATGGTCGTCTCTTACCCCGGCTATCGTCTAACACAAAAATTGATTTGATCGTCTTTTTGCGTCGAAGCGAATTGAATTTTAAAACCAAGTCTCTCGATTGAGAGACTCGTTTTTGTAAACCAAAACCGAATAAAATGATGACACGTGTAAAGCTAACGTAATAAATTAAAGAACATGTTATATTTGACTTTCAACTCTTTTAAATTTTTAATATATTATTTTATTATTATATTTTGAGAGATGTTATATTTTATTATAATATTTAAAAATTAATTATATAAATTATTAAATATACATCACCTACAAATAAATATATTATATTCATTTAATATTAAATAAATATTTTCTGAATTTAATATTAAATTTGAATTTTTTTTAAATAATTTATTATTTAAATTAATTAATTTTAATAATTAATATTTTTTTTAAATTAATAATATAAATAATTATATATACATCACATAATATTTATATATATATATAATTAATGACAAATATAATGAAAATTTTATTGAAAAACTAAAAAGAAAAGACTTGCATTGAAGTGAAAATAATTGTTTATTTTAGGTAAAATCTCCTTGTCTATGTCATGGTTGGACCCAGTCCAACGAGAGACTTGCTTGCATTGAGAATAGTCTAAGATTAGTACTTTATTTTTAATAATAATAAAAAGATAAAATAAAAAAACAAGTAACAAATAAATGGTATAGAGTTTATTACCAACTGAGCAAAACTTAAAAGGTTTTAAATGTTCTTTCTATTGAAAAATTTAAGAAACCATAGGAATGATAAAAAAGAGACTGTAATGTAAGGGATCATTCTTAATGGGACAACAAGGATTATATATCGTTCACATTTTGAATGGGATGAGTGACGTATGGTTCCATGTTTATCAAACTAAGGAGATAACAAAGGAATTATGGAATGCACTTGAGAACAAATGTATGTACTGACGAGGTTTCAGGTAAGAAATTGTATAGTATCTTAAGCAGGTATGCACTTACGGCACTTACCGAAATATCGAATCGATTCTAAAATTTTAACCAAAATTTTGATTGGTTGTATAATGATAATGAACTTTTATAATACTGAGCGATATTCGGTACGATTAAATTGAGAAAACGTACTGTAGTCCATTTTCAAAGTTCCTATCAAGTTCGTTTCCAATCTCCACCAATTAAGCTATCATCGATTTCTGCCAAATTCTAATATTTCAAAATATTTTATTTACTTAAAATATTTATCTTAACCATCTAAATTTCATATTTGAACAAAATATTCAGTTTTATTTTTTTAAACTATTTTAAAAAAATAATTTACTTTTCAATTTAAAATTAACTTTTAAAAATAAAATTAGTTTTAAACTCTAAAGTTAAAAATATCTAATCTCAACTTTGTTCTATTACAAATTGTCACGTTACTTTTTTTTATTTCAAATTATAGAAATAAAAAAAAAAATCAAATTACCTCCTTTAGAGGTATTTCCCAGTTACATTAATAGTATTTATTTTTGAAAAACCAAACCAAATCATAATTTATACATGTATATATATCATGTCATATTCATATCATGTGGGACATGGACCAAAAAGATTAAAGGATGGATAGAGATGGGAAATAAATGAATGAAACCAAACAAACAAAAGCTTGAAGAAGAAATAGAGGAAGAGAGGGGTCAGGAGTCATGGTCCATGTTGGGTGAACCACGGACAAACCTTTGATATATGGACCACCTACCATTTGCCTTTCGTTGGCTTGGGACCATTTTTATTCAATTTTTAGGGTTTTCACATTAGACCTTTCTTAGACAACCATTGCTATTTTTTTCATTTCCTTTTTAACTACTCCATTCAAATTACATATTTATTTGTATATTGATGCCACTTTATTTATTTATTTTTTCAATCCATAAAATTTTCCTAATTAAATGGTTAAACTCGTAATGGATACGGTATACTTATTAAATTATGTTTGGGCTGGTTGTTAAAATTAACAGTTTGGATAGCTATTATAATACTCTGAAATGTTACTATCGAACACAAAATTTTACAAAATACTATTTGAATCGGTAACTTCGAACACCTCTAAATGATTACTCCATAACTATAGTAAGCCTGGACATGTGTCTGACCGGTGGCGAAAAATTCTTGAAACATTGTTTATGTCCGAAGATTGTGTTGGGAAAACACGGCTAACTCTGATACCACTTGTTGAATAAATCAGTGATCCATTGTCGTGGAGATAACTATCGGTAACCACAAAATAAATAAAATAAAGAGAAAATAAAACACAAGGTTTTTACGTAGAAATCCAAAAAAAAAAAAATCACGACCGTCAGGACGATGAGAGACTAATTCACTATATAACAATAAAGAAGCATTTACAATCTGAATACTACTCTCTCACTTTCCAACCCAATTACATTAGTCACAGTCTCACAGAAACTCTCCTTACATGACTCTCATAGAATAACATGATTTTTTTCTATATAACACTTTCAAAACACTTTCAAAACAATTTTCGAATTTTTTCTTTAACTACAAATCAATTATGAATACCGAAGTATATTCAAATTCTCGCGTATAAACGGTTAATAATAGAAACTTCATACTGTGACGGTTGAAATGAAAACGGATAAGGAAATGAATGTACGCCGTGGTGCCTCATCATGAGCTCGGGACTCCGCCAGCGTAAATAAGTGTGGTTTTCATAATAACCATATATACAAAAATACATATAAATACGTGTGTTTTGTAGCTATGTATAATTCGACAGTGTCTCCCATGGAAGGTTCGTAAAAACATAAAATAATAAATTGGTGGGCTCATTTCATTTGAAATTGAAATAGAAATAAACAAAACTACAATGATGTTGATCTGGTTCTTCCCGAGCAGCAGCAGCTAAGCATATATTGGCTTTTGTTTGTGAGTTAACTCAACTGTAAACAGATGTCCCAACCTGCCAAGACATGTCAGTCTTCATGTTCCAAATTCTGACCTCCGAACAACTCATAACTTCAACCTGAACTGAACATATATGATGTCTATATATGTTCAAGAACATAATAGTGTTGGAGACAATTATTTCCTCAATTGTTTATTTGAATTTTGGAGGAAAAATTTAATAATAAAAAGGTTTGTATAGCATGTAATAAAAGCAATACACATGCATGCATACATAACAAGTTAATACAGGTAGATAATAACTGGATTAAATTTGGACCCACATAGATTATAACTCCTGTTATTTTCTTGTCTTTGGATTCTAACTCCTCTCACATGCTTTGAATATGTCTTTACCCTCTTGTAATTCTCTGTGTGTTTTGTCCCCTTGCTATTGGTTACAATTTTTTTTTTCCAAAATATTTTTAGGAAAAAAAATATATAAATTTAGCTTAACTGTTTTATAATATTTTAGTGTTTTTAATTTATATTTTTCTTCACACATTTTAATAAAATAAACACTTTTTTAAAAAAAAAAAATTATAATAGCGAGTGATTCAACACATAAACTTTATTTAATTTTATAAATTTTAAAAAATTAAATTTATACATTTTCAAATATTAAAATTTTAAAATTAACAAAAAAATTATATAGTTTTAAAGTTTTTTTTTTTTTAATTTTAAGAAGGATATGTTGGTTATTTAAGTTTATTTTCTAAAAAATTTATTTTTTAAAAATTTATAAATTAAAATAAACTGCTCTATTTATTTAATTCAAAATTTTAAATATATAAAATTGGTAATATCTTCATATTTTATTTTTTTAATATAAATATTTGAACAAACTATGCTTATGTTTAAATAAATTTTAATACATATTTAAATTTATATTAAAAAAAAGTGATAAGATAAAAATTTTAATGTAATATTTTATATTTTTAGTTGTCCTAAACTATATATATATATATATATAAAAGAATTAATTAACCGTTTTTCCTAATATATTTTTTATAAAATTTTAAACTATGACAAATGACAAAAATAAGTTGATAAATTTCGTATATAATTAAAAATTAACTAGATCTGTGGCGGTAATACTCTCTACTAAAATTATATCCTATAATTTTAATGAATTAATAAATTCAAAGAGAACAAATCATCTCCTCCATATTTGCTTGTTTGTCCTCCTAGTGGTAGTGGAGGTAGATGGTTATGGTTGTGTGGGCCGAAAGAAAATTCTCACTCATAGGTCCAAAACGTTTTTTGGGCTACTAATAATTTTGTATCAATAAATATGAGCCCACTTGCTCTTTTAATGGATTGGTCCTATATAATGGGCCTGCTCAAACAAATTTGATTGTTACGTTGTAGGCCCAATAGGCCTTATTCACATTTTGGTATATTCTCCTGTTGAATCCATCAACTTATGTTCGATCGTTATTGCTTCACATGCCGATACATAAAACACACAATCCCTAACTATCAGGGTCCAAAACCAAAATCTGCCACAAGTGATGTCATAACTAGTCAATCTGATTATTTAAGGCAAAAACTCCGAAGAAACAGTTATAGCCATAAAACAGTCTTCAAAACAGCTACACCACCTGTTCATTTCAAACTATATCCCAAATTAGAAACTAAATTTTCCATATATATACAAATACATACATACAGTCAAAATTGAGTTAGGTATCATTATCAGAAGGTAGAAATTAACAGAGTCAGCGATATAACCATATAAGTGAATATATATGGCTGAAAATATAGACATAGAAATCGGTGAATGCGGCAAACCCAATCAGGAACCATGCCCTTCCGCTACAGTTGTGTTGCTTCAAAAGGTAACACTAGTTAACTTAGAATTTTTTTATTACTTCTGAAAATGATAAATAGTCGTTTTGAATACACTGACTTTTCACTTGAGAAAATGGTTATTAATTATGTTTGGATAACTGTCAGAAGAGCTTTTAATCTCACGTAAGCTTTTTAGAGAAAGGTAGGAGAAGGAAATAGGGTATGTTTGGGATTACTTCTACTTTTGACTTCTGTTTGTAAAAAAAGAGAAGTAGAAACTATTTTCAAGAAGTTAATATATTCTACTTCATTTGGAAGAGCTTCTCTACAAGTTACCCAAACATCATCTAAAACAATTTTCAGAAGGCAAAAGTCAGTTTATCCAAACAGGCCAATACTATCTTCATGAAAATGGCTTCTACTCCTATTTTTCTACTGTTAAAAATTAAAAGTAGAAGTGATTTCAAATAGGCCCTACCAAAAATGGGTATTTTTGACTTTTTTTCGAAAGTGCAATCCTATTTCAAAACAACTTTACAAATAGACATTTAGACAAATATCTATAAAAAGAAAAATTTAAGTCTAAATTAATGTTTCTATCTTCCTCTGGAACTGTTTTTAAAAGGTGGAAACTATTTCATCCAAACACCATACAAAATAACTTTTAAAAATTAAAAGTCAAAAACTGGTCAAACTAAACGGATACATAATAACGTGGGTCGATTTGTGTTTACAATTACATTCTACAGGTGATTGCCGAGATGCTTGGAACATATTTCGTGATATTCTGTGGATGTGCAGCGGTGGTTGTGAATAAGATCTATGGTTCAGTATCATTTCCTGGAATTTGTGTTACATGGGGTCTTATAGTCATGGTTATGATCTACTCCGTTGGTCACATTTCCGGTGCACATTTCAATCCTGCAGTCACCATCACTTTTGCTATTTTCAGACGCTTTCCATATAAAGAGGTAAGCAATCAAAGACTTAAAAGACTATGCACCTGTTTTCCATAGCCCATGACTATCAAATTATGATTGATTGAATATGTGGTGCAGGTTCCGATATACATAGTGGCACAATTGATAGGTTCAGTTCTAGCAAGTGGAACATTGTGTCTTTTATTCAAAGTGTCGAAAGAAGATTTCTTTGGAACATTACCCGTTGGAGCTCCAATGAGATCTTTTGTGTTTGAAATCATAATTTCATTTCTTTTGATGTTTGTTATCTCTGGTGTTGCCACTGATAATAGATCGGTTATTACTTTACACTAATCCTCTTTTGCTCTATTATAAAAGAAAAATAACTTTATATTATTATATTATAGTTCTAAATCAATTTTATGTTGTTTGTATTGCAGATTGGAGAGCTAGCTGGAATTGCTGTTGGTATGACTATTATGCTAAATGTCTTAATTGCCGGGTAATGCCCTTATACCTTGTCTACTTATTATTAAGTCGATTTTAGAATTCTAGATGAATTTGAAGATATCATTTTAGTGCTAACAATCTTAGACATGATAAATTTAAAAGAGTTAAAATCAACTACTTTGAAATGATTTTTCTACTCATTCTTCCTTATCTCATCATCAACAAATCACTGCCCTTGTCACTATTTTTCGAATTCAATTAAAATATCAAAATCCAACTTGAATATATTATCATTTTCAAATTTTATTTGGAAAATAAATATCTTTTAAAAAAAAATTACATGATAAAATTGAAAACACCTCAAATTTTCATAGAATTTTTGCAATTAACTTCTTATACATACCGGATAAATTATGAAAAAAAAATATTTTATTTTTCAATTCTTTTGTACTAACCTGTTCCTAGAAAAAATTTAAGTAAAATACATGTCTAGTTTTAAAACCGTACTTTAAGTGGATGAGAGTTACGAAACTACCATTCTTCATTAATTTTCTCGTTAAAAGTACTATTTCAAAATCATACATTTTGTCTTACTAAATTTCTTTTAAAAAAAGTGTCATGTAAAAACCAGTAGATTAATATAAAATTTGTAAAGAAGTAGAATGTTTCTATAATTTAATATATATATATTCTAACGATACTAATTTTCAGGCCGGTTAGTGGTGCATCAATGAATCCCGCAAGAAGTTTAGGACCGGCGCTTGTGATGCAACAATTCCATGGATTGTGGGTTTATATGATTGGCCCACCAATTGGAACAATTGCTGGAGGTTTCGCTTATAATCTCATTAGATTTACTGATAGACCTCTTCGAGAATTAACTAAAAGTTCTTCATTCCTCAAGACCGTTTCAAAGAAGGTCCCAAGGTAGAGAGATTCGTTATTATTTTTTAAGTTCAATTAGGGAAAAAAATGCTTATAGACTATTGGATAACATAGGGTTGCATTTTCTTCATGTAAAAAAAATTATATGTACAAATAAATAGATAATAAATCACCTTAAATTTGGTAGGTAGGATTTCATGGTGATTGTAAGCTCTACTATTGATTGTGTATATATAAGAGGCGTTGGATTTTATTTCTCTCTCGTTTTTTTCCTTCCTTTAAAAATTAAAATAGGTTATGAGAAGGAAAGAAAAACAAATTCATATTAACAACAACGATCAAATAGAGATTCAATGACAGATTAATATGGAATTATCGAAATTGAAAAATTGTGAAATTAAAAAAATGATGATTTTTAAAATATTTAAAAATATATATAAAAATACTATTTTAACACTCAAGATGATGGATTATGCGCCATATCGGTTGCGATGGATCTAATCTCTTGTTATATTTTTAAAAGTTGGTTGTCTTGTAATTTCCTTTTCAAAGATATAACATTCCAAACAAATAGTAAATGGATAAGTGTATGTTTGGCATCATATTTTTAATTAACTGTTAAATTAACGTTTTAATTAAATGTAACGATTAATTGTAGGATTAACGTTTAAATTAACTGTTATGTTAGTAGTGATTAAGTATAACTAAAAATATTATAATTCATAATAGAACAATTATTATTAAAAATTTTATATTAAAAAAATACATACCAATCCGGATAGTCAAGCCATCCTCTCTTTAAAAATAGAATTTTCATTCATATAAAATTTTTATCTTTCAACTACTATAAAAAAATTTCAATATCTCTCTATTCCTTTCTCTCCCCCTCTCTCAAATCCTATGCACACTCCATTTCTCTTTTTTCTTTAAAATATAAACTAAAATACCTTATTTCTCCCACTCAATAAATTTTCATCTCAAAACTTCAATTTTGCCTACAATTCTTGCCAAGTTGAGAATCTTTTTATTGGATTTTGTTGTTTAATTAAAGAGATCAAAAGGGAATTGTTCAAGAAATAAAAAGGTGGAGATGGATAATAATTTAATGAGGTTAGACATGTAATTTTAAAATCGCGTTTCATTTGAAAACTAACTAAAACAACATTTTCAAATGCTCTTTCAAACTCTATCTGTAACTCTAAACGGTATCATAAATTTGTCTGCCAAACACCCAAAAATCTAAAACACTTTCCAATAATTTATATCTTAACTTAACTTGGACTCTTTACCAAACACCCTCATATCAATTCTTTTTATTTTAATTTTATACAAACTGCTTAACATTAATTAAATTAAAGATGTCTATTAATATAAGGTTTTTTCAAATTTAAAATATTTTTAATAAATATTTATGTGAAAATTTAAGAAATGGGCTTTTTAAAGTTTAAAATACAATTATAGGCCTACTTTGAAAAACATACAAAAACAGGCTTTTAAAAATTTAGTTTTCACTCCAAAGGCCAAGTTTCCCAAAATACCCCTGAAACTTTACAATTCACAGATGCTGTGAATTATGCTCACAGTCTGTGAATTACGCTCACAGCTGTGATTGGCCTATGAAGTGAAAATCAAAATTTAGTTTTACAAACTTTTCAAAAGTGGCCTATAATTATATAATAAACTTTTCGTGGCCTATAAATCCAATGGACTCAATATTTATTATTGAATAATTCGAAAAAATATCTATATTTCCAAATAAAAATACACTCTAAATAGAATGAATAAAATTTTGAAATATTTTTAAAAAGTTACTTAACCTATGTGCAATGGAAAGAAGAATATGCAAGCACCGACGAAGAGCGTGAAATCACATGAATTGGATTCAAGTTTTAAAGAATATGCAGGGTTCGAGCAAAGGAAGTTATAACATAACCTCTAAATAAATAAATATGACCCACCAATCCATATATATTTTCCAACTTCATTTGTTGCATGTGGCCATGCATTTCACAATTTGATGTTGATCTCTTACCAAATTATTTGGATCAGATCATTTCTCTGTTCATTATTTTTATTTTATCATCTCACATGCCTTGTGGGCTCTTCTGCTTCACATTTCTCTTCTTCCACATTATTTTCTTCAAATAATTTATGTTTGCTGTCTCCTATTCATTATCTAATTTTTATTACGAAAATCTCTAAAACAAAACAAAATATTTGTTCATCAAAATACATTAAAATGGCATGAGAAAGTTGGTAATACACATAACTAGAATACTTCTTCCTTTTCTCGAAAAAGTAATATTGACTAAGAAAGTGTACTAATTAGTCCTATTTAATAGAAATTAATTGAACTTAATTAGGTCCATTTATGAGGAAAGTTTGAAAGATACAACTTACATGTGTATTAATGATAATTTAGGGCCCAAATAATAATTTGCTCACCAAAAGAATCTAAGTGGGCGACGGTGGTGATGCAATGATCATAACTATAATCCAACGGCTATGATCGTACTATCATTTGTGAAATCAATCATACACCATAAAGTTTTCGGGTCCCACAGTGAGATTAGATCCTCTATAGTAGTATTATCGTGTGTCCCTTGATCTGATCTCTAGGGTCATGAATCATGATGATCATCTTTTTGTGTTCTTCTAAAGATGACAATATTTATGATTACTTGTTTTTAATTATATTTTTATTTTTTGTTTATATTATTAGCATTGGCCCTATGAATTATTGCAGACAAAAATTAGACACGAAGATATTTAATTTGAAGGATCTAAATTGAAAATCTAAGCTTCAAAATGAAAAATATATATATAAAAATTAGAATTATTCCTAAAATAAAATTTATATTTTACATCATCATTAGCTGGAAAGTCAACAGTAACTGACTAACACTTCTCCGATCTCTAATCCCAGCCGTTGATCTAATCCTCAGATCAAGTTACTGTGTTGTGTCCGGACACAACAGGACAAAACGACACCCACCACCACCACCACATGACATGACATGACTTGAAACTCATCACTTTCAACACTTGAAAAACTAAACATTAATTTTATCATAAACACTTTCCTCGCCGCTTCTGTCCTTGTTGTTAACACTGCACAAAAAGAGTATCAAAGTTTTCTTCTTTATAGCTTTTGAGCTTGAGATCTAATCTTTTTCTTGGTATTTTAATTTTACTCTTTAAACAAGTTTGCTTCAGATTCTGTCACACTTTTAATTTTAATTCATTTCCACTTCAAGCTATGTAATTCACTGTGCCACTTGACGTGTAGATTAGGGGATTCAATTCATTTCTTGCAAGTAAAACTTGCTCTAATGTTGATGTTTTATTTGGTTTTTCATACAGGTGATAAAGTTTAATGCTTCAATTGATTTCAGAGAGATAGAGAGAGTTTTGCAATGTCTGGAGAGATTGATGATCCATTTAGTATTAACTTTCAGGTATTTGTTTTTATGTCTATGAGAGATGAGATTGAATGTGATGATCTAAAATTAGTTAGTGTTTTGTTTTACAAGTAAGATCACATCTTTAGTTGTAATTAGTTAAAACACTCTTTTGATGCTTGTTGGTTGAAGCAGTCAATCAATGGTGAGATCTAGGAGACTTGATTGGATTTGTTGTTTAGTGTTTTGTTTAATGTTACTCTTTTAGTATTTAACTTACTTTGTTTGCTTCTTCACAGCATATCTAGGGATGTGGATGTTTTCAATTTTTGTTGTATATTGATTCTTGATTGTCCTGTGTTTTAGCTGCTTATTGTATACTTGCTTGATTGTTTTCTAAGATTGTGTCGAAATTGAACAATTTATTGTTGTAGAATCATGAGTTTGTATCAGTTTCAGCTCTGTAGTACAGTGTACAATCGTCTTCATTGTATTGTATGCTTCTAGTTCTAAATGATATGCTTATCAGTTTCTGGTTTTTGGAAAGGATATTGAGCCACTAGTTCTGTCTTAGAATAGTGTTAAGCAATACAGGCGCGAAAGCAAACATCTTTCTTCTCTAGCGCCTTGCTTATTTACTTTGTATTGTATGACAATTAGCTTTGAATTTTGAACTTTGCAGACGGATTCTTTGCATTCTGGTTCTATCTCATTTGGGAGGTTCGAAAACGAACCTTTATGTTGGGAAAGGCGATCGTCATTCTCGCACAATAGGTATCTTGAAGAGGTTGAGAAATGCTCAAAACCGGGTTCGGTCACTGAGAAGAAAGCATATTTCGAAGCTCATTTCAGGAGGAAGGCTCTTCAACTTCAGGGTTCATCTGAGTGCCAAAATGATGGAGAATGTCAAACTGGTGAAAATGACGTCTTAGACAATGACTCGGATTCGAGAGATGAATTCGATATTGTAATTGAAGCTAGGCATTCTGATCAATTGAACAGAAATGGATTGGAGAATATGGACTACAGAGAAGAGTTTTGTAATGGAAATGATGGCAGTCCTGATAACCGCTTTCATGAGATTGTGTTTGAGAGTGTAAATTATTCACAGGAATATTATAATGTAAATGAAGGAAGCCAGTCGGATTATGTAATTGAAACCAGCCAATTTACTCACTTCGATGAGAGCCCCAGGAGCTGTGAGTATCATGGAGAGTCAGCAGATATGGAATGTGACAGAGAGGAGTCGTCATTACCACCTTATGCTTCTCAGACAGCAGCTGCTTTTGAAAATGCTGATGTTATGCTGGACTACAAAGACAAGCATGAGGAAGCACATCAAATCGAAACTGACAGTTCACATTCGAGGAATAGTGAATTAAAGATTGAATCAGAAAATTGCCTCAAGGAGCACCAAATTGATATAAATGCACAATGCAAGCCAGCTGAACTGTGTCCCAGTTCTGAAATAACAGCAGAATCCAACAATTCTAGCTCAGAGCGCCGTGGAAATCTCTCTCCAAAGGTGTGGATTTATAGTTTCTTATGTTCTACTCTTGATATAGTTGATTTAGCATAGTTATGCAACAAGGTCATGCCATTTCTGAAAATTAACAGTTCTGTCTCAGAAATGCTTTTCAATGGTTCTTACTCTTTGGTTTCCTGCTACCAGGTTAAGGCTCCTGTGGAAAATAAATCTACAAAGCCTAGAATGAACTCTTCAGTTAATTATAGTCCTGTCCACAAACACATTTCTCGTGAGGCGTCAAAAACTGAACCAAAGAATCAGAACAGAAAGGAAAAAGAAAGTCCAATGAGGTCAAAACTAGAGAAACAGTCACCACGAACAGCAACACCAGTGAGGCGTCCAGTTCAGAGACCTTCAAAACCAGAGGTGAGTTTGATCATATACTAAGCATAATGTATGGAAGTGTAATATGGATCTATGGCATTACTAATGCAATACTACAACCATTGAAGGTGCAAAAGGATTCTGACACTCCAGCTGCTAAATTGAAGGTTCAGAATAGAATGTAAGTGATTTTTTTTCATCCAATGACATACCTCTATGCTGCTCGTCTGGAAGTATAGGTATCTCATCTCTGTATTTGCAGTGAAAAAGATCCAAGGGCCAAGAAAATGGTAGAATCCCAACCCATTTCAACAAAGAAGAATGACACACGAGCGCATCAGACTCCGAACAGGTGTCTTTTCTTTGTCAACATCACAGGAATTACATTCTCTTATTTGACTAAGGTATTCAAGTCTTGTTATTGATGAATTGTAATTGCTAACAGACCTAAATCAGTTCAATCAACTAAGCCAGCTGCGAAGCCAAATGCTGCAACCTTCAGCTTCAGAAGTGATGAACGAGCGGAAAGGAGGAAAGAGGCAAGCAATCCAATAAGCTCTCTTTGTTTTGCTTTCAAAGTCTAACTTTTTTGTAGTCTTATAATTTTTTGCCTTGTGTGATTCATCCATTCCAGTTCTTTATGAAGTTGGAGGAAAAAATGCATGCCAAAGAAGCTGAAATGAATCAGATCCAAGCGAAAACTCAGGTATACAAATCTTAGAATAGATGGTGTATCGCCTTTTTCAGCGAAAATATGTTGATATGGCGAATTACCTCTTAAATAGACTTGTTTTTTCGATCAAGTTGATCTCATAGTCTTGAATTAATGTTATTGCAGGAAAAGACTGAAGCCGAAATTAAACAATTCCGAAAGAGTCTTAATTTCAAAGCAACACCTATGCCTTCTTTCTATCATGCAGCTGGATCTCAAGGATCTGATGGAAACAAGGTACTTTCGCTTTCATTGGCATCATAAAGCATTTTTATGATTTGAACTATTGGTATCGACATTCTTTATTTCTATTATTCAGACCATGTCATGCAACGCTAAACCATTGAAGACATTGCCTAAGTCAACTAGTCCCGGAACTAAAGGTATTACTACAAGGTCTCCATTGCTTTCAAAGGCCGGAAAAGATAGAATCTTCTCTAACAGTCTCTCAAACACTGTTGAAAAACCCGAATCCTCAGCAGCATCAAAGTGCTCTACCATTGAGCTGTCCGAAACTGATACACTCTCTTCAGCTCCAACATCAAGAAGCAAAAGCCGTCATGACTCCTTAGCTAAGAATGGAGCTACAAAGAAAGAGCGCGAGAAGGAGAGAAATCCAAGCGTGCAGAGATACCGAGTAGCAGAGAGCACTGCCAAGGGAATTAAAGACCCCAGAAGTGATGCAAAGCAAAAGGTGGGTACAAGGAGAAATAGCAGCAGTGAGATATTGAGGAAGAACATGAAAGGCATCGGCATTGGTCCTCTTCCAGTTGGAGTAGCTTCCTGAACAATGAGTGTTGCTACGATTTACGCGCATATTGGCGCTTGGTTAGGATGCAGCAGGTGAGAATGAATCATCCTTGTTGTGAGAAGTTCAGTGTTCCATGAATGTTGTTGATTGTTTTCCATATTGTTCATGTATGAAACCTATAATGTACCATGTAGGTAGATCAGATAGATATAATAAAAATGTCTTATAATGGGAAGGAATTGCCCCAGGTATGGAGGAACGGTATTCACCAGTTGAAGTTGTAATGTAATTTATATTATCTTGTTTATGTAATAATAGATGATGCTATGTTCTTGAACTATGAGTGGTTGGCTTTAGGACTATAAGTACTTACTACCATGACTAATCAAAATGAGGATAACGTTTTGACTCAGTTACGTGTATACATTTTAACTGTAGTTAATAACTGTGGTTAAAGGGGGTAATCTAGCACCCAACTCAGCTTATTATTCAAAATTTGCCATGCGTGTATTTTAATTGTGGTCAAATGTTATACGAAATATTTAAAATTTATGTTTTAGTGTGAATTAATATTAAAACGGCGTAAAATTGATAAAAACGGGTTATATATATAATTTTATAAAAATTCATTAAAATCTACTAATTTTTTTAAATATTTTATTCTCAAATATTGTGAAACTCGGAATATTATAATTATACTTTTAATCAAAATAACTATCTTATTGCACTAAAAATCAACCAGAAGACTTTTATTCAAAATATTTTCACAGTAATACTTGTTTCGTCTCTCCCATGGATCTCATGCTTGAAGAAGATTCTTTCAAATTAAGTTAACAAATTAGAAATGAAAATTTCACCCAATACCTCTAAATTTTTTAGTATATATAATCAGCTCACTTCATGGATACATATGTGTAATCAAATAAAATAAAATTCAATCAATTTCAAGTTAAATTTGTCGTTCAAGTGGCAGACATCAATTGGGCAAGAAGAAGTGGTTGTGTAGGTTCGATAATATGTTTGCTTTTATATTATCTAAATTGATGTCAATAAAATTATATTTAAAGCAATCTCGAGCCTGAAAATATGCGGCATGTGGCTTGTTTCATTTCTTCAATTTTTAAACATTCTCATTCCATGATTGTCCTGATTTCAATCATTCTTTTTGAAATTTTTGTTGAACATTTTCCATTCCCTTGATAAATTTAGTTAGAAACTTTACTATTTAATTAAATTTTAAAATTTCGATAAGTTTTTGGTTAGGTAGATTTGGTAGTAATTAGTACCTTTGCACATGGTCTCCATAACTACTACATGAAAAATATATACACACTTATTATTTAAGGAAAGATTACATAGTTTGATCATTATGAAAGAATTACTATCTAAATACATAATTTAAAATATTAATTTAATTTTTTAATATTAATTTAAAATTATTTTTTATAATATAATATTTTTTATTACAGTTATTAATTAACAAATTATGATCACACCTAGATGAATAATTAATAAATTTTAAAATTATAATTTGAGCGAAAAATATGGATTCCACCTAACTCAAATATCTCATATTATAGTGTTTATTTAATGTTAAAATTTATATAACACATACAAAGGAAATTAGTGATATGAAACTATGATGAAGATGCCACATGAACTCACTTTAACATCCACAATTTGTCTAATCTTATCCAAAGCAGCTGATGTAATGAATTAAAAACATTAACAAAAAATAAAAAGAGAAATTCAATATTCAATAAATACATATATATCTCTACTACATATTACAAAACAAAGATCATTTTCATGGACCCCCACCACCACCTTTGTCTGCCACCTCTTTAAATGCAAAAGGGTAAAAATGTAATAACCAATCAAACAAGAAGAAAAATGAAAGAGAAAAAGATTAGTGAATTCATAGTAGAAATTGATGGTGATGATGAGGAGGATGATTGATCAAGTGTCTGGTGAGGAGGCTTCCTGTAATAGAATGGAAAGTAGGGTAAAATTGGGTCAGGAGGAGGAGGACCATAGAAGTTGTTGTTGTTAGAATTTGGTGGTGAAGGGTAATATGGTAAATTCCCTTGAGGTGGAGGGTAGTTGTAGGATGTTTGAGATGGTGGTGGGAGGTTGGTGGTGGTAGGTGTGTTGGTTCCGCCGCCTGTGGTGGTTCCGGTGGGTGGTGGATAGCATGGATAGGGACATGTTTGTTGCATGGTTGGTTGGAGAAGTAGAGAGAGAAGAAGAGTGATGAGAAGAGACTTCATCTTTTGTGAGTGAGAGTGTGAGAGGAAATGTTAGGGTTTGTTGTGGAGATTGGGAAGACTTTGATGAGTTTGTGTTGTGATGTGTTGGGTTTTTGAGTTTGTGACACACAAGAGAAATGGGGCCAAGATTGACAAATAAGTAATAGCTACTATGTTAGATGTCTTCTAATGGTGCTTTTGTCTTTGGGGTCAATTTTGGTTTCTATTATTTGCTTTGAAAATATGACTAATTTGTTGCATTAGATTAATGGTAAGGTTGAAATTATGCACATAAGTGTCCTTCTTGTGGAACCCTCTAGATACTTGAGGAAAATGCTTTCAATAGAAAAGGTTAAATTTTAATAAAATTTAAAATTTTAATTACTTTAATTAAAAGTGATATTAGATTTTTATTAATAGTTTATATTAAGGTTTTAAATAATGGTGACAGCTATTTAATATAGATTAGATTTTAAATTAAATATTTGATATTAATTTTAATATATAAAATTATTAAAATGAGTGCAGGAATAAATATAATTTAAAAAATAATTATATAATTAGTTGTATAAAAATTAATAAAATAAATTTTTTGAATTGAAAGCTACTTTTAATTTTGAAATGTTAATTGAAATTTTAAATGTTATTTTAAATATTTTTATTAAATAAATATATTTTATAAAAATTAATTTAAATTTTAAATAATATTTAAAATGTTAATTGAAAATATTTTTCTAAGTTATTTTTTAATAAATGGGTGAGCAATGCGGACTTAAAAATGTAGTCAGATAATCGATTTATATAGGAAAATTTGAAATTTTCTTTTCTTTTTTTTTAAAAAAAAAATAAAGAAATAGTTTTGGAGGACTAAAGTTGAAGAGAATCCTCATATGTCATCTCATCATATGAGAACATCCTCACGCTAGAATAATTCAATTAAGTACATTTATAATTTCTTAGTATTAAAAAGAAATTTCAAATCTATTAAATAGCTTTTTATTATTATTAAACAAGAATGCATGTGAATATGTTATTATAAATTGCTGTATAAGTATGCTTGTGAATCATATGATAGATTCTTTTAATATATTTTAGTAAATTTAATACGTTCTTGAATTAAAAGAAAGTGAAAATAAATAGAGGGGTGAGATGGGTATTGTAGTGTTCATATGAAGTCCACCGCACCCAATTCATAAAAAGAGACTTTAAGTTTTTATTTATTTCGAGGTTTTGAAATGGGATGGTATGGTATTGAATTGGTAAATTTTTATTTGTTTTAAATTCGGGATATGGTTTTTTTTATCTAAACTTTCAACATGCTCTCATTTATTTATAATATAATACCATACAAACTAATATATTCCAAATATGAAAAGAGTGAATTTATACCACATAACACAATTTTATACCATACCAGGAATGATAGAATTTTCTATCCAAATAAAGCGTAAGTGAAAAAATAGAGGTTGATAAACCATCCAGCCCAATTAAGTCCATTAGACGTTTAGTTTACCAAACTCCTTAAGTCTATAAGACTTTATAGCTCGTACAAATAATTAACTTCAGACTCAACTGTCCATAAGGACAAGTCAAAAAAAATTATCTGATTCTTACTAAATTTCGAATTCCACAGAGGATTATGAAATTACTTTCATTCTTTGTGAGGACAATAGTAAATTGCTATAAATAGTTTATTCAGAACCATTCTAAAGGATTGATTCCCCACTTACCTAATTTTTGAAAATATTCATAAAACTCTTGCAATTGTGGAATCAAGCTACTCCAATAGTCATTCACCTCCGATCATCTAGACTCTTTGGTAATCTCCGAACGGGACTAAGGTTATGGTAATTTTATCTCTTATCTTCTATATTTCCTTCACTTAAAGAACGGTACAGACTTGAACGTAGGAAGAGCCTACGACAAACACCATATTGGTGTCCCTTAGGTTCCGCATCTCATTTCTCTAACTTTGTAAGATCTTCTGTCTGAGCGACAAAATAACTTTTCTCAATGGTACAACCAATTTCATGTTGAATCTGGCTATGGTTCTGACGGGTACAAGTGCTATTAAATTTTACTTCTTCTTTTTTTTTTTTTTAAATAAGGTGAGAAAAGTTTTATCGGATTATTTCATATAATTGTATATAGAAGTAGTAGAGATGAAATATGTAAATTTTGAATGGAAATATGGTGGAAGAAGAAGTAGGACGAAATTAGAGGTGGTTTATGTTGGATCCTTGGAGTCTCTCCTCAAAATTTATTGGATTATTTCATATGAATCATATGATAAGAAAAATTCGAATGAAAATTTGGTAGGTGAAGAAGCAAGACGAAATTAGACCACCTCCATGTTGGACTCGTGGAGTCTCTCCTCAACTCCCATATTGGTAGGAGTCAAATGTGCATGAATTTGTTTTGGGTACCACCTAAAAAGTATCATAGCACTGGAGTTATATTGATACTATATATACAAGACATTACCCTGTGTATTACTAATATGATATTGGTTTTGATACCCTAACAAATATGATGGCCATGATCTCTCATTCTTAAGATGATTAGGCTGATGTGTATGGTTTTCAACTCCTCTATTCTCATAAATAAAAATGTGCTTAATCATAATCATAATTCCCGCAATACTTAATCCACCATTTTATTATTTATGTGGGCACATGCATTTTTACTTTAGAGGCATGCAGTTCTAAATTGTATGATGTTAAATTAATATTAAACAAAATATTGGAGTAAAACGGGATTTATTGGAGTTAAAAGTCACTGGCTTCATAACTCTAAACAAAAGACATCAAATATAGATTTTTTTTTCAGTAAAATCAATCAGAAAAGTCAGCGAAATAAAAATAATCTGGGGATCAGTGGTAACAATGAGTGAATTCACTTTAACAAGAAAAAATTTTAAAAATATATTTGAAAAAAATTTTCTAGACGATGTTGTATTTGATTTTATCTTTACATCAAGTGTTAGGCCATTTTAACTTGAAAGCAATTATAAAAACATACAACAAGCGTTGATAGGTTTTCCGTCAAAGACAAGAATGGATTCATTTTAAATCGGGTGAACTTATTCAAGGCACCATGCTTACACGGTATTACTATTGTCATATTGAATTTCTTTTTTCCATTTCACCATTATCATGTCAAAATTTTTCAACAAGATTATTGGAGTCTGCTAAACTCCAAGAGATGAATCAAATGGAGGTGACATGTTGGCAGTTAGTGAGTGAATGAAGGAGAAATAATAGAAAAATTATTTTTTTGTAATTTTGGATTTCACAGATTCTCTTTTGTTCGATCACCCATTATTGGCAAACCACCCTCGTCTCATAGAGCTCTAAAAAAATATTTGTAAAAATTTTAAATCTCAAAAATATTCTTTTTTTCCAATCTTATAAGAATGTAATCAAGAACTATGTAGTGGAGTTAGTGTTGAGTATCCTATAGATAAATTATATACTAGGAAAAATTAGTGAAATGGGTGAAACATTTATTTATAGTTATCGTTCTAAACTATCGAGTCTCAGAGAGTATTTCAGTTAGAAAATAAATACCGATGAAAAGTGGTATTAAGTCTGATCATGAAATGATCAATAGGCATAAGAATGATACTTTTAATTATCTCTCATGACGTAAACGTGGTGAGAGAGCGGAAATATTATTGCATCACTTTTTATACCCATTTTCTTAATTTTTCTTTTATGAAAAATTATTTTTTAATCTTATGTGATGCCGGAAACGTGTGTTAAATTGACTGAAAGAGTATTGCGAATTGAATAAGAAGAACAATTCATTCGCTCAATTGATTTACTAAAAATATAATACCAAGTCTGTTCTTTAGCAACCATAAACACCCCATTTATAAGGTGTTACTCTTGACCCTAACAAAAAAAGAAAAATAATTTCGAAATTACAAAAAAAATAATAATAAAAATAAAAAAATAAATAATAAGAGTCCGAAAAATAACATTTAATATGCGTGGTAATGATGTTTAGCATTTTAAATAACATTTGCGAAAGTTATCAAGGATAACTTTAAAACCAAATACTAAAAATGGTTTACTTTATTAACCTTCTATTTATAATTAATTATATTATTATTTTTAATGTATATTTATAATAAAATTTCAATTTAATTAATATCGAATATTTAATTCAACTGCTAACCTCTATTAATTTAAAATCTAATTTTATAATTTACTGCTTTTACTATTTGAAGTGCTATATAAATCTAATTTTAAATATCATTTTTACTTTACAAAACTTCCTTTTGCTATTAAATTCATAGTTCAAAACTTTGAAGAATATTCATTGTTTTTATATGAGCAAAGAAAGTCCCATTCTCTCTTATTATTTTCATTTATAGATTTCTTTAATTATGTTCTTTTAGCCTCTCGTCCCTGTTCTTCTCTCTAGTCTATTTGATGTTGTCAACTACATTTCTCCTAATTTCTTCATGAACTCTAGGTCTTTTAATTATGATCAATGTCTCTTCCTAACCGCCCGCCAGACTTTTTATATATAATAAAAATCCGTCCCGGTGGATAAGAGTAAAACCCAATCTGCCTCAACCTAATACAGGTACAACCCACGTCATTAAAAATTAATAAATATATTATATTAAAATATTTATTTTTATTAATTTTATATGTAAAATGTAATATTTCTCATTTTAATTGCAACTTTTTTAATGCATACGCTATCCCATATTTATCTTTAACGATATATGTTTTTAATTATATATCATTAAAAATTATAATAATATAATATTTAAAAAATAGACATAAGACTAATAAAATAATATCTTAGTTGACTATATTATTTTTTACATATAAGAGAATATATGAAACAAGTTGATGGATAAATATGCACGGTATGCTAATGTTTCACCTATTAAAAAGTGAATATAATATTATGTAATTAATATATTAAAATATATATAACGGTGAGTGGATTTTGGTTTAAGCGAATTTTATCTATTCTACCGTCTTTTTATTATCGATTCTATCCATCTCTTGCAAAATGGTTTTAAACTGGACCGAACTGGATTTGAGCGGATTCGAAATGGGAGATCGAATCCAAATGGACATTCCTAAATATAACTAGGTATCAAGTTTTTTTTTCCGAAATTAATTCCTATGTTTGGTAACATTACCTCCACCACATGCATTGTTTAGTAGCTAACAAGTATTTATAGGCCTAAATAAACCATGACTATACACAACATAATAAATAATTTCGATAAATAATGATCTTCCATTATTCAATAGAATAGAATAGACTGCTTGGAAAGGCAGGTCTACCTTCCAAATTTGATAACTTATTTAATTAACTTCTCCATTTCTCACTTTCTAAGTCTTTTCCACTTTGAGTCTTTCTAACGTGTATGCTTCCCATTTTTTGCTAAATCAATTTTAATATTATCATATTTTAAATTAATTTCTATTTATCATTATTCATTTTTATAACATTTTCTAATTCAACATCGATTAATTATAATTTTTAATTTTATTGATAAAATTGAAAATAAAATAAAATATTTCATATTTAATATAGACTAGCAATTTAAATTAAAAAAAAAAAAGTTAGAAGATTTTCTTAAATTTCAGAATTGTCGGTGGAGTATAAAAAAGGTCATGTTTCAAGTTCAACGAAGCACTTATTTTAATCAAAATTAGTTAATTATTTCTTAATAGTAAGCACTTATAATTTGGTGTTTCTAACATGTTAGTGTAACTACTTAAAACCCAACAATTTTATTTTATTTTTTTAGTTCATGAACCTATTAATATCTAAACCCCAATCAAATCCACTAATTCAGTCAAATAATTGAGAATATAAATAGTGTTAGTTTCATTTTGATTATTTTTTCTTTTTATTTGATATTTTTGTTTCCATATAGAATGGTTATTCTCTTGGTGGGATTTGGTGTAACAAAACATGGTGTTTGGTGGTCAATGTATCATTGCCAACCAAACCAGAAAGAAACTAATGGCTGTTTTAGTCATTTTCTATACACATTCATTAATACAACCTCTAAATTGAAAAATCTTATAAGCCAACCTGTCAATTCTTCAAGTTGTTTCACCAGCATTTTAATCATCATTTGAAATATCATTCTTTTTGTTCTTTTTGAAATCCTAATCGTTTTTAATCATCATTTAAATTTAGTATTAAAAATATGTTTTATATAAAATAACACAATGTACTAAAATTATAAGGAATTTTTTAATTTTGTTTGTTATTTGATTTTTTTAATAATTTATTATTTTTATATTATAATATTATGGTGATTGGAATTCATTCTAGTCTGGAAATAAGAAAGAGATATTGTGAGATTTATCACTCGACTATGTGTAGTTATTTGAAATTTTAAATTGAAATATTAATTTATTAAAAAAAATCATTTATAAATTTTAAAAAAATTAATTTTTATAAAATAACCAAAATATATATATTCTTCACAATTACATTAATATTTTTTATAATACTTTACAGCTATTTAAAAGTTTATTTTTGTAATTTTTTTAAAAATTTTAAATTTTAAATCATTTAACAAAACTAATGGAATTTTATTAAAATGAAATATTTTCTAAACAATAATAAATATATATATAATATAATTTTATATATATTTATTTTGATATTTAATTTCGGACCGTTTTACATAAAATAAAATTATTTAAAATACTATCTTGTATTTTCAGTAAAAGCTACTATACTCGAAAAAGTCGTTTTCAAAATATATAATTCATTGAAAAGAGGTTATGTGGATAGAAACAACGTTTTCATAAGGATAATGATGTTCAACCATATTTTGTATATACTTGTCATATATATATATATATATATATATATATATATATATATAATCATTTTTATTGACAGTCATTAAGCTGAAGAAGAAAAACACAACCAGCTTTTTGAAACTTTTGTTGGCTTAGGCAAGTTTACTGTTCAAACAAACGAAATTGGATTTACGTGTAGAGTTGGATGAATTGTTAATTCAGCACCTGTCCAAAAGAGCAATTGGCTTAACTTTTATGTTTGTTTTTTTCAATTTAATTAAATTTAATTGCACTTGTGATTATATAATTGATTGGTTAGTCTCATCTCATGTTTTGGCAAATTAGAATATACCATTTGGTAGATAAATTGACTTAAGGCCGGTCCATTCATTTCATACCACCTAGTAAGTCAAGCATTGAAGTTGATTGATTCGACATTTCAGTTATTATCTCATCTATTTTAAAATTATGTTTTGTCTTTAAACTAAATAGAATAGAATCCTTTTATTGATTAATAATTATATAATTAAAATATACAAAATTGAAGAGATTGAAATAGATAAGAGAGAAGAGTAGAGTGCAAGAACAAATAACACATTTTGCCTACCCTACATAACTCCAATTTTAATGACGTTTTGTGTAGACCCTACAATTTGGTGAAACCCATGTTGATTTTGATTTTATCAACTCATCTGACACCTTTGATTGATCCAATATTCACTTTTCTCACTTTTCAAAAAATCTCATCTCATCTATCTAGAACTAGAATTATTATCATCTTCTATTCTCGTCTCTTCTTACGTTTTACACTTCTCTTCTTTGATTTTGTGTTCATCACATGAACATGTTATTGCACATGTTATCACACTAATTTGTTTCACTCACAATAGTAACTAAGCTTTCATTAATTAATCAATTGCTTCAACCTCACATTCACAATATTTAAAATTTAAGTGATCCATTTAATAAAATTGACCAACCTTTTATTCAGTAATAAAAATTAAATTTTATTGGAAATTTGCATGTAATTAATTTCTTTGACTAAAATAATTTAGACTCTAACTTAATTTACAAATAGTAAAAAATTAAAAAATAATATTAAAAAATTAAAATATAAAATATAATGATTTTTAAAATATTTTTTAAAAAAATTAAAATACTAATTTAAGTATATACTAAATACTGAATTATTCAATTAAAATTTTTATTTTTTCTATCGTTCTTTTACGGTATTTAAAAATAATAATTTTGCAGTCTTTTTTTCAAATAAAATAATATATGAATAAATATTTTTCAATTTTATTTATTCTCAATTTTCAAAATATTTTAATTCAATTGATTTCGTAGTATAATTAATATTCTCTATATATTCTGTTAATTAATTTAATTCTCAAAATTAGACGACTAATGATATCAAAACTAAATAGAAAATAAAAATTGATTAAGAAAAAGTGAGATTTTATTATAGAACAATTTTAACATGTAACATACAACTTACAAGTCTAGTAGTAAAGTTCCTTTTAACAAAAAGATTGATCAGCTTACCAATAATACATAACGATCACGACGAATCTAATAACAATTTTTATAAGATATGAAGCCCCATCAACCCAATTAATCCAATCAAAATCGAAATCGACGTGACCAAATTTTTTGTACCACCACTAAAGTCACCATCAATCGGATACAAGTTCCCGGGAGGACCCGTCATGTAGATGAAAGACGGCGGAGGAGGGCAGTATTGTGACGACGGTGGCTTCTTCGGCGCCGGAGGCGTTGGTGGAGGAAGTGCTGGCGGTGGAGGACATGGTGGTGGTGGAGAAGGAGGAGGTGGACTTGGTGTCGGAATACATGACGGGGTACACTTGATGGATTGATCACCACCGTTGGATTCGTCTAGCTTTCGTGAGTGGGTATCATCTGAGCCGTTGACTTGGTTGTAGGAGATTAGGAGGAATAAGATTAGGGTTTTGAAGAGAGAGGAGAACATGATCGAATGAATGAAATGAAAAGTTGTGTTTGGGAGATGAGAGATTTTAGATGGTGATGGTGCATGGAGGAAGAGCTTATGGGAGAAGTGCTTTTTGGGTTTAATAAGTGATTATGAAAGGGATTTAAGAGGAAGAAGTTTTGGTTTTCTTTGGCTTGCATGTGGATGGTCCAAATAATTGGACCCCACCATGTATACTTATATGACTCATATATTAGGGAATTTGTTTATTTAAATATGGCCTTAGTAATCGTACCTTGAATAAAATATTATAGTGGAATAATATAGAAGAAAAAAGAGGAAAAATAGAAGAATATGGAATTTTGGACAGCCTGAGCCAAGAGTGAAATTGTATGTACATCCAAAATGTATTAATGAGGAAATCAATGCTTTGGTAGTGGGAAATCGTAGTGGCAATGTATTATTATGCACTTATTTAATAATGTGCACTAAGTGGTTGGTAGATTACCCACCCAAAAAGCTTCGTAGATATGGTTAATTTATAAGATATAGTTTCATACTAGTCTATGTATATATATGCACACAAATGTAGACCAAACTAAATTAATCACTATATACATTTTAGTTAATTTGGTAAAATAGGTGAAGAGAGGAGAGGACTTAATGTTGAAGAAAATGAAGAGGAAAAAGGGGACAAAATGTGAGGATGGTAGCGCAGTCACCGACCTATTTGGTGATGGTATCTTCGCTTTGCATTTTGTCAATACCAACTTTTTCTTTTCCTTTTTTTTTTAATTCAATTTTTATTTTTAATAAATAAAATTACATGTGAGGTGACTTAATTCATAGTATCACATTTAATGAATTAAAGTCTTACCTGTCATTTGCGCATATAATTGTGGGATCGAATTATAATTTAAGATACTTGGTAATCGGGTGGATCCGACCCGACTCCAACCATGACGGGTAACGTGAAACCCAAAATAAAAGCTCGGATTAAAAGCCCATGACGGCCCATTTGTGTTCTCGTCTCGTTTCTTTTTCCTCGGCATTACAGTTTACAATGAAATCAACTACGAAATTACAATATTGCCCTCACTAACAAATCACAAACATTGTTTAGACACTACACATCTCATCTACAACAATAACCAAACATTTCCCAATTGAAAGGTGTTCTTCTCTGATACTCATCCACCGAAGAAGAAGAAGAAGAAGAACCAGTCGATTGAGACCATCTAGTTCTAGAAGAATCTTCAACAATTGGATTATACGCTGACGTGTCAAAACCAAACTGAAACCCATCTGCCATTTCCATGAACATCTTCTGTAACTCCTCTAAGCTATACGTCTTCTCTTCTCTTCTCCCATCAGCCATTAAAGATACCATTTCTTGCACAAATTCAGAAAACCCCTGAAAACAATCACATTCAACACTTAAACCAAAACTCAAAACCAAATTAAAATTTAAAAATTTAAAAAAAAAAAAAATTGCAAAAACAGACCTCTTGATCTTCATTTTCATCTTCAGGGTCGTATAATCCCGCATCGTACAGATTCCTCTTTCTCTGATCTGATAAAACCGAATAAGCTTCTTGAATCTTCTGGAATCTACTCTTCGCTTCAGTTAACAAACTCGGCGTGTTAATCCACCTATCAGGATGCCATCTCTACACAAGATAACACGATTCAACGCAATCAATATCCGAAATCCCCTGTTTCACTCTTCAATTCAATTCAAAACTTCAATACTTACCATTGCAAGTTTTCTATAAGCCCGTCTGATTTCTTCACTAGACGAATCGACACTCACGCCCAATACACTATAATACGACGACGTAGTCTCCATCCTCTGCTCTTCACTAACCTCTGATTTGAGTTGATGGTTTGTTGATATAAATATGTGAGAGTGATATAAGGCGGTTAGCGAGATTGGAAAAATATCTTGTGAAGCGAAATGACGAAAATGGTGTTGTAGAATCTTGGTGATGGATGGATGGCTCTATCGAGAATGTTCTTGAAGGAAACTTTGTCATCCTACGTGGAGGCGCGAAAGAGTTGTTTTGAAGATATTTTGTGGTGGGGAAGTGGAAGGTGGAGATGGGGTGTTGTGACACGTGTACGCAGATTGTGAGCTTGTTGACGGTGAGATTTGTTTCGTTTTCTTCTCTTTTTGACATGTCAAAGGTTCTGTGTGGTTCGAAATGTGTTGCATGAATTTTTTATTATTATTTTTTAAAGAAATGTATTTAGTTACGGAATGTTTACGGATATCGTTGTTGACGTTGGATGGTATTATGGTAAAAATTGGACAATGGAGATGAGAGCCAATCGTTGAAAGATATTTGGACACCAAGTATCTAACCAGTAAACTGATGATGGTCAAGACAATTCTAGTGAATATACTGATAATCCAAATCTATGCATAATAATTTAATATACAAATGGTTGTATTTGCTAATGAAATTTAAAATGGAGAGAGACGATAATAAGATACTGTTTAGAATGGGGATTTTGTTTCTCTCTGCTTTTTAAAAGGATTTATGCTGGTATATCTTGTTTTGAAAGTGTATAAATATGGTGAATTATGTCGGTATATTTTATTTTGAAAGTGTATAAATTTGGTGAATTATTATTATTATTATTATTATTATTATTATTATTTCTTCGTTCATTGTGCTTTTTAATCGTGATTAATTTTATTTGAACAAATTTTAAATTTAAAGATACAAATTATAATATGTATATAACATTTTTAAAAAATTCAATTTTAAAATATGTGTCAATTGTTATTTTTATTTATTTATTTATTTTTATAGGAGGAATATTATGATTAAAACCTTTTAATTTATTGTGTTTTCCTTAAATATAACAAATATGTATTGTTGATATTGAAAAATAGTAGGTGATTCATAAACATGCATACGTAAAGTATGTATTTGAAATTGAAATTGAAATTAAAATTAAGATTCACTTTAAAATTGTTTGCAATGTATGTATTTTAATAGGGATGATCACAAGGAAAAAAGAAAATCAATGAGGTTTTTACATTTAGAAAAAAAAAAAAAAAGAAGAAGAAGAAGTATTTTTAGTTTTTCCATGTTACCATTATTTTTATTAAATTTAAAATTCTTTTAAAGTGACTTTTTAACTTTCGTAAAACTACTCTAAGAGACGAGCCTAATGATAATGGACAAATGAGAAGAATCGATAAAATTTGAATTTGTTAAAAATTAACATTTTTCCTTCATCCGACCATCACGACCATCAATTACTGACAAATTACTACCATTCGACTCTTAGAGCTCTACAAAAACCAATAATTTATTGAAAATTTTTAACTCAGACAATTAAAAGGAGAAAAGTTTTAATTCTGACGATGCTTGGTGGGATTTTTTTAGGAGAAATTTCACGACTTGCATATTGTGTAACAAGTTGTCTGACCAAAATTTAAAATAATTGACTTCTTATATCTTATGGGTTCAAGAACATCATAGAATGTTCATTTTACCCTTGCCAGTCATTTCTGGGTTGTACCGAGCATAACTTCTCTGTTTCTTTTCTACGGAAAGCTTTTGACGATTACTAGCAAGATTGAGTAATTTTATCGTAAACCTACTTCCATGCCACTTACGCTATGTTTGGATAGAAAATTCTATCGTTCATTAATGTATGGTATTGTATAGAATTGTGTTGTGTTGTATAGAATTCACTTTTTTCATATTTGGGATATATTGGTTTGTATGGTATTATATTATGAATAAATGAGAGCATATTTAAAGTTTAGATGAGAAAAACCATGCCTCCCCACTAATTCGGTGGTTTTAAAATTTGAGGAAAAAAACACCATACAACACAATACAATCCCATTAACCATAACTTTAAAATTGAAACAAATAAGAATTTACCAATCCAACACAATACAATCACATTTCAAACCTCAAAACAAACAAAGGTTTAATGAATTAATGAACTAAAGAATTTAAAGCATGATAGAATGAATCCTCTAAGCATCAATTAAAATGTTTGAGTTGGAGTGATTGATTGTTTGACTTCCCTAAGTTAGGAGGTTTAGCAATTCCTTATAGAATACATATGTATGTCTTAGATACATTTGTGTGTCTCTGTTTTGGGGATTTAGTTTAGCTCTATAAGCTACATCCTCCCTTTTATTTTCTCATTTTAAAAATAAATATGAATAGATGATTGAGCAAATTTTTCGGTTGGCTTAGCTCTATAAGTTATCCGTATTTTTCCTCCCTTTTATTTTTTCATTTTTAAAATAAATATGAACAGATGATTAAGCAAATTTTTAGGTCGGCTTGAAGTATTTGGTGATCATTTTGAATATATGTATAAATATTTTGTAATAGTTATAAATGATGGATGACATGTAAGTTTACCATATGCCATATCAGTTGTTTTATATATATAGTTGGTAAAAGTATACATATATAGTACTTCCTCCGTTTCCTTTTAGTTGCGACATTTCTTCCAAGCACGTTATCCAATACTTAACTTTAGCGGTAAATATCTTTAATTATATATAATTAAAAATTATAATAATTATATATTTAAAAAATAGACATTAATACGAATAAAATAAGATCTCACTTGACTACATTTTTCCTTATACGTAAGAAACAACGTATGAAATAAGATTGAGAAACAGCGTATGAAATAAGATTGATTGCGTATAAAATAAGATTGATCGATGAATAGTAAACACTATGTTAATGTTGCAACTAAATGGATACGGAGGAAGTATTATAAAGCAGGTACATCTAATTATAGACGCTAGGTGGATTACTGCCTTTGCTATTCACTTCGGATATGAAGTCCGATGTCTTAACTTAAACATCATAATACATTTACATTTAATACTTTTATTTTTCTTTCAAAGAATTTTACTAATAGCTCTTATCATGGTACAACAATATTTTTTTAAGTGTAATTTATTAGTCAAATTAAAAATATTTTAATTTTTTTAAAATAAAATGAGTTAAAATTCATCCATTTTCTGATTCCAACTATATTTATAACTAGTTAATCGACCTGCGCGTTGCGCAGTAATTATAAATTTTTATAAAGTTTAATATTAAATAATATATTAAATAAGTATTAAAATTTTTAAATAATTATAAATTTTTATAAATTTTAATATTAAATAATATATTAAATAAATATAATAATTTTAAATGATTTAAAATTTTTAGATAATAGAAAATAAATTCTCAAATATGATGGTAATTTAAATAAGAAAAAAAATAAAATGAAATTTGTGTTTTTTTTAAAAAAAAATATTTGATTTTTCCTAAAAAAAAAAATACTCTATCATTTTATTTCAACTTCATTATTTACCATATATAATTTATTCCCTGTCATTTTACTTAAATTTTTTCAGTTCATTATTTATTAGAATAGAACATTGCTATATGAATATATAATAATAATAATAATAATAATAATAATTATTATTATTATTATTTAAACATGTTATTAAAATTATGAATATTTTGAATCACTTAACAAACTATATTATGAAAAATAAATCAATATTTTTTCAATTATTTTAAATTATTACATTATATAATATCTCGAATATTAAATGATTTTATGAATTGAAAATATAAAAAATAATCATGATAACATATTTAATGGTAATGTTTGATCTCTCTTTATTTATATATATATATATATTCTCATAATTTTTTTTAGAAATATTAATAATAATTAGTTTTCAATTTCAATAAATATTTTTTAAGACTAATAAAACTTATATGCTTTGGTTATTTTTTTAATATATATTTTTTTCATTTAGTAATTGAATTAAAGTTTAAAACAATATTTTCATAACTCCTATTTATAATAACCCAACTATAACTATATTTCATAGTCAATATTCTTTTTATTTGGTTTTTTTAATACTTAAAAATATATTAAGATTTATGATAAAGACTACACTGTACATTTATAATAAATGAATTTAAAAATTCATAATTAATTGACAATTACTATAACAAATTAATTTTAAATATTTAAGATATAGATTTTTCTATACCATTGTGGTAAGGTTATTATACATTTACGTACCGTTAGATTAATATAGTAATTATCTTTTTCATATAAATAATCTAATTTTATAATATGATTAAGTGATAACTTAATATAAACGAAAGATATAATGGTTTTTACATTTATAATTTATTAATTCATTAAGAATGGAATATAAAAAGTAAAGGGGAATAATGGTTATAAAATAGTAATCTAATTGATTATAAATTAATATAATTAAAATTTCCATTTAAAATAAATTATTTATTTAATTAGTCATTCTCGAGTAAAGGTTTAGGTGCATTTATGACACCTTATAATTTTAATTTTTTAATAGATTAATTAATTTTATTTCTATTTATACCATATAAAAATTATTTTTCATCGTAGTTAAAATAAGAATTAATATTTAATATTTTTTAACTTTGTACAATGCAACAAATACACTTAGTAGTGTTAGTGCCTTAGCTAAATCTAGAAAGAAGTAATAATTATCAATATTAATTATTTATTCAATATAATCAGAATTCATATTGAATATAAAAATAATATTTTTTGAAACTTAACGAAACAAAAGAAAAATATATATATAAATTTACTATTTATTATGATAATATACTTTTTACTATTTACTTTATTCTAATTAAAAAAATTATAAGAAAATAAATACATGGTTTAAATTTACTGTTTTTTTTCTTTTAATTTATTACTATTTAATGTATTTATATTATATTAATTTACAACAAAAAAATATATTTTAATATATTATATAAAAAAATGTTATCTTGATTATATTATGAATTTATTTTAGTTATGAATGTATAGAAAAATAATACTGTAAAAAATGATTGATGAAAGAAATAATTAATGCATTTATTTTCTAATTAATAAATAAAACTAAATAATTTTGATATAATTAAGGAATTTGTAAAGTTAGTATTTAAAATTTTAAGGAAATCATCAATGAAATTTTTGAATATAAATGTCAAAATAAAGAGGAGTATTTATAATTTATTTATAAATGTAAAAATAAAAATTAGTATGTAGATATAATATATATATTAAAAAAGATAATGGGTGGAATTATATATATATATATATAAGTTATCAATTTTAATAATTTAAAAAAATCAAAAATTATAAATTTTCCAAAAATCAATCATGTTTTTGAAAAAAAATGGTCTTTATAAGTTAAATAAAATATTGATTTATTCAGCTACTCAGTTTAAATATTCAATTTGAAATTAACTTACTTTCTAATTTCTAATTTTGATCTATTATTATTAAGAGAAAAATATTATATATAAATATAAATTTTGAAGGATGAAAAAATATACTTTAAAAGTTTTTTTTTCTACTAATAGTACTAATTTTTGGAAAATGAGAAAATTGAAAATACATTGGATTGAATATAAATAAGAAGTCACATTAGGGGAAAAAAAGTTAAAGCTATTTTATTGGATTCATAGATAAAATTAGTGTTTATAAAAAAAATAATAAATAAATAAAAAAAAAAACTAACAAAAATATATCAAGAAAGTTTAACAGAAACATTATATATTATTAACTAAAAAAATAAGAGAAAAAAAGATAAACTTAAATAAAATGTAAACTTATTTTATTTACTCATTATATACTTATATATATAATACAGACGAACAAATGCTTTAATATTCCAAAAACAAAACCACATAATTATATTTGATAGGATTACAATACTCATATTGGTGGGTCGACGATAAATGGACTTCGACAGGTCGTCTTTTTGACGGACTTCGACAGGCCGCCTCTTGAACGGCAAAGACTGAATACACAAATTTATAATTTTAACTGAAAATTTTAGTTTGAGATTATATTTTACAACAGAACTTACATCTCCGCCACACATATAACAATAGCTTATATATCGTCATAGATGTTGCTTTCTACACGAATCGAGCAGTGATAGCTTCCGTGACATCATCCTCACTATTACCTGCATTGCATGAATAAAAGATATCTGCATGAATCACGTTACCGTAAAGTAATATGACATTTTAAGGAGATAAAGAGTGAGAAATGGTGTGGTGCTGACTAACTATTTATAGAAAATTAGTGGCACTCCAATGGTCTATGTTAATTTTCATCATAAAATCTAATTATTTTAAATTAAATTCACATGAAATATGGAGACAAAGAGTCATACTTAAAAAGAGAAAGAGATAAAAAAGCACCTATTAAATCAATTAAAAAATATTAATCAAGAAGAACGAGAGAAATCAAAAGAGATGTAATTAATGAAATAATGAAAAGAGAAAGTGACATACAATTAATAAGGAAGATACAAAATTTTAACAACACTCAAAACTCTACTCATTTTCCACTTAAAGCTGTACTATCAAGCATGCCACGTCAATTTATCAAGCATGCCACGTCAATTTAGTGGATCGCTTGATAGTTCTGCTATATATATAGATTATAAATTTTGATTTTTATAACTTCAATTTATTCTTTTTTTAATAAAATATTAAATTAAATCGATTTTTTTTTTTTATTTCTATTACTTCTATTTTAATGAACTAAATCACGTTAAATAAGGAATGAGTGGAGTGCCAACAAGAAGCTTTTATACAAAATCTTGACAGAGTACTTGTTACATAATTTGGTTAATCCGACAATCATCTCGTACCGGGAAATGGGAGTGTTCTGTTACAAATTTTTCCTTAGCATGTGTTATTTCTTTTTGTTTTTTATTTTTGAAATTGTTTATTTTAATTATACCACTCAAAACCAACCCAATCAGTGACCAAAATATAATATAACTCCAACATCAGAATACAGACATACATGTCTATGAGTTCTTGGAGGAAAAGCCAGAACTTTGAATCAAATTCCAAATGGAACCCCTCGAACAAGAAACCGATTTATAAATACAAAAACAAACATGTAAAAAAATCACACACAATGAATTCAAAACTATTTCACTTCCTTCTCTTAACGTTCCTCGCCGTACACTGGGGTCCCACTCCATCGGCAGCCAAGACTCGCCACGTCATCAACTTCCGCTCACACAATCTCTACCCCGAAGCCTTCCTACACGACCCATCCGCCCAACACTTCATCGTCGGATCCCTCCGCAACAGATCTCTCCACTCCGTCTCCGACGCCGGCGTCTTTCAGCTCCTAATCGCCGACCCTACCCTCCCCGAAAACGCCACGTTCCTCGGTCTCACCATCGACAGAACCAACAAACGTCTCCTCGCCGTCGTCCACTCCGCCCCTCCTCTCCCTCCTTTCAACGCCCTCGCCGCCTACGACCTTAAAACAAACCAACGCGTCTTCCTCTCCCGCCTCGACGGAGACGACTCCTCCACGCGCCACGTCGCCAACGACGTCGCGGCCGACTTCGACGGAAACGCGTATGTCACCAACTCAGCCGGAAACTTCATCTGGAAAGTGGATAAACACGGCGTGGCCTCCGTCTTCTCCAGATCTCCGATTTTCACGCAATATCCACTAGCGGTTGATCCCGACTCGCGGTTCAGCGCGTGTGGGTTAAACGGGATCGCTTACGTCAGCAAAGGGTATCTCCTGGTGGTGCAATCCAATACGGGCAAGGTCTTCAAAGTAAACGCTGATGACGGAGTTGCCAAGGTAGTTTTGTTAAATGACGACTTGGTTTGGGCAGATGGAATCGCGATTAGGCAAGACGGCGTCGTTTTGGTGGTGTCTCATCACACGCTTTGGTTTCTGAAAAGTCAGGATAGTTGGGGTGAGGGTGTGGTGTATGACAAAACTGCCCTTGAAGTGGAGAAGTTCGCTAGTGCAGTGGCAGTAGGAGATGAGAGGAGGGTATATGTGTTATATGGGCGTGTAATTGAGGGCTTAATGGGAAATATGGGTAGAGAAGAGTTTAGTATTGAGGAAGTTTGGTCTGGTAAAGAGAGTGAAGATGAGAATGTTTGGATATTTGTCTTGGTCGGGTTGGGTTTTGCTTATTTCTTGTTTTGGAGGTTTCAGATGAAACAGCTTGTAAAAAATATGGACAAGAAGACCAATTGAGTTCAATTCTGGTTATGTTTTGTAACAATTTGGCATTGTTAGTGTAATAGAACACTTTTATTTGTACAAAATAGAAGCAAAATCAGTGGCATTGGTTTTGCATAATCATGGAAGAGTAGCTTCTACCAGAGTTTGTCGAAGTGGGTTGTTAACATTTGGCTTTTTGACTCTAGCTTTTTCTCTTATCTTTTCAAGCTTCTCCATAATCTTTCGTTTCTGTTCCAATTTTGAAACTCGGGCTTGGGCAGGTTCAGCAGAGAGCATAGAAATACCAGTAAGAACTTCTGCTGTCAAACATAACATTACATCTCTGCGATTAAGTGAAATAAGTGCTTTAGGTGCTTCCAAATTTCGAGCCCTCCTTACCTGTGTATCAAAAGCACCAGAATTTTGATCATCAAAAGCAGACTCAGTCTTGCATAATTGCTTGCAAAGTTATTGATAACAACAACAATGACAACTTCTACTAAAATGATCTGATCAAGAGTTTCAATTACTTACTAAAGTTCTTAACATAGTTCAAACCCAAATTATATGGAGCTTCTTTGATTGGAGAAATGAAATGAAAATTTGAGGTAGACAAAAGATTTTCTATATCAGTACAGAAGGTATATCAAACCCAATACATAGATTGCTATTCTGATAAAGTTCCTAATGCAAGTTCATGTCTTTACATACATAGATACTGTCAACACTCAACAACCTTACTGGGTTTCAATTCAATTCCATAAATCAAATGTTGTTTGTAGTTGAAGAAACAAAACAGCAATATTCAATCAAAGCAGCAGCACCAGAAAATAAAAAAATAAAAAAAAAAAAAACCCCATTTTTTAAAACTAAAGCTTAAGCTTGATAGGGAGCTGTGAGAGGTGGCTCAATACGGGTGTGATGTGCATCGACAACAACAATGAAAACTAAAATGACCTGAATCACGAGCTTCAATTTCCAACTAAATCTCAACATAGTTCAGCAAAATTGAGTTAGACATTTCAAACCCAATGATGCAAGTTCAGTTCTTTACATAGACACTGTCAACAATCCGTGAAACAACAAGATTCAATCAACATCAACAGCAAATTAGACAAAGCCCCAAATTTTATCCTCAATATTCAGTCCAAATTGAATATTGCTTAAGTTCTATTTTCTCGGGAAACAAACAGAAAGTGAACAAAATTAAAGAAGAGAGTGGTTTGAACCTGTTGAAGAGAGACGTCAACCGGCGAATGGATCACGGAATGACGTGGACCCCCTGTAAGCTTCCAGGGACAAACCGCCATCTTTCTCCGGCGTTAACTCAACTTTACGCAAGTAAGTAGAACATACGGACACTGCACTTTATCTTATACTTCTTTTTGAAACACGTGTCCTACTCCTATCAACGGCTTTTTGATGTATATAATCCATTCTATCCAATTAATTATTGATCTGCTCCATCGAATCGATTAATTTTCGATCATCTCCAATTTTCAAAACGAGGGGTTCGTTTTGCTAGGATGTGCAAATTATATTTTTACAGCTAAACGCGGGGTGCGTTTTGGATTGATAACAATGGAACGAAGATCGACGTTTTGTGAAAAACGTGGGGCAGCGTTTCGCTGCAATTGTGCGTTTTGTTAATACGGAGTGGCGCGTTTTGCTTTAAATTCTTGGTAGGGTCGCCGATATTACTTTCATTTTAGTTCTCCGAGGAGTTGAAGCGATATCGCTTGATTTTAGATCGGTTAGACTTTTATGATGTGAGTACATATTTTATTAAATTTTTTCCATGGTATAATAGTTTTGTTTTTTGATACCATCAAATATGATGTTCTTATGCGTAGTTTGTTTGGCTTACTTCAATATATAGAGGTCATGGTCGAAGTGGTTGAAACTAACAGTGGTGGTGATTATTGTCAAACTGGACATTTTGGCCATTCTGATGGACATGTTCTTGTGGCAAACAACCAAAAGCTTGCAATACATATCCGTGTCCAGCTGTCATCTCGAAGAACACAAGAGTTCTTAACTGTCCAATACCTACCCTCTACCTCAGGTGAGAGTCAAAAACAACTTACTGTTAACCTTCATAATTGGACATGTTCTTGTGGAATGTTTCAAATCCATAGATACCCATGTGAACATGCTTATGCAGCAATCGCTTCGCAGAACTTAGATTGGGGTGCATATGTTGCAAATGTGTATAAAATTGAAAATCTAAAAAGTGCGTATGCCATGGACTTTCCTCACATTGGCAGCGAAGACAGTTGGCCTGCATACTATGAACCAAACTTAATCCCTAACCCGGAAACAAAAAGAACAGAGAAAGGTCGCCCTAAAACATTACGGATCCGAACTGAAATGGATATGCAAGAGCAATCTCAAACCAAAAGGTGCGGTCTATGTCGACAGGAAGGACATTTTCGCAATACATGTCCAAATAAGGAACGCTATTTGAAGAAATAAGTTAGCCACCACATTAGGGTATTTCTAATGTTTATTTTATGAAATCTACTTGTATCAATCTTGTGTTTATTGTAACTTTCTTATTGTTGTTACCTATTATAAATATTATCTTATTATAACCATTTTGCCACTTTCATTCAAGTCCACCTCAAATTTTATTTAATCAATCATACAACATATTAATTAAGAAAATGAACATATCAAATGTACCTTTCCAACTAACGTAAATTAAATCTTTTTTCCAACTAACGTAAATTAAATCCAAAGTTAAAAAATATATATGTAACTTCATATAACAAAAAAAAACATTAACTAGTATACCAAAAATATCTACAACTAAAAAAAATACTCCGCACCAAAATTCCACCCAATTTTGCAGCAAAACGCACTAGGTAGTTTTGCATTAATTTTTTTTGCAGCAAAACTACCTGGTGCGTTTTGCTGCAAAATTTAGAAGTTTTACAGCAAAACGCACCAGGTAGTTTTGCTGACAAAAAAATTAATGCAAAACTACCTCGTGCGTTTTGCACAAAACGAGGTCATACGTTTTGCTGCAAATTACCAAAACGCTGTCCAACGTTTTGCTGCAAAAAATTAGACTACACACTCCATCTTCAATCCAGCAAAACGCACCCAAACATTTTGCAATTTGGAGCATTTTGGAAATTAAACAAAAAGTTGGAGCAGATCAGTATATAATTTAAATTTTGGGGTTATATACATCAAAAAGTCTCCTATCAACCATACAATGGTTTTTTATTTTTATTTTTTCCCCAATTTTATAGAAAAAAATTAAAGTTCAAGAGTTATGTAATTTTAATTATTTTTACATCCTTTAACCCATTTTTCAATTGAAAATTTTAATTATTAAATATAGAAATGATTAAAAGATTTTTTTTAAGTCGGACAAAGCATATTCTAATTTTTATGAAAAGTAAGAATAAAATTTAGAATAAAGTAAAATTTAAATTAAAATTTCTGGTTTATTATTTTTTTTAAAAATATATATATATAGTATTTTTTTAATTGTAAATAATATTTTTTATTAGTATTTTTAGATAGCCATTTAATTAGTACTTTTAATAAATAATATTTAATAAAATTAATTTTTTAATTAGCTAATGAAATTTAAATGTATAAATAAATATAATATAAATATATTATTTTTAATTAATATTTAAAATAATATATAAAAATTAAACCATTTAATTTTCATTAAAAAATTTTAAAAATAATTTTTATAAAAAATATTTAATATTTATTATTTATATAATAATAATAATAATAATAACATTGTAATAAATAAATTCGAGCTTTTATAAAATAATTTTAAAACACTCATAATTTTATAAATCGTTAAGTTAAACACCAAGCTTAAAAATCATCAAATTTTTAATAGGAAGAAAAAGAAAAAAAGGTCATCCATATAACTATATAAGGATAAGTCTATAGTAGAAAGGGAACTCATTGGAGACTTTACATAGAGAATGGGTGTGTTGGAGGGAAAAAAAAAAAGTTGATGAATAGATTTTAGAATAAGTAAGATGGATGTATAGTAAGACATAGATGAGTAGTTTCAAATTACCAAAATACATAGGTTAAACTTTTTTTTTTTCCATTTTTTTTAAAGATTTTTTTTTTAAATTTAAATTTTTTCTTAATATATTTATTTTTTTAAATTCCTCAATCTTAATTATTTTTTATTACTTATTTAAATAATTAAGAGTGATTATTCGCATTATTCAAACGGACAATTTTATTATTTATTTTTAAAGTTTTTTAAAAGGAATTTTATTAAATAAAAATATTTATAGTTATTATTATTATTAGAAATTGAAATTAATAATTTATTATTTATTTAATTTTTTTAATAAATTTGATTACTATTACTAACAAATAGTACCGGCTCTATATTTTTGGAGACCCCGCCAAATGTGATACAATGGGCCTAGTAAATATAATACAATGTGTCCCTTTAATTATTTTTTAAAAAAATTTTAACATCACAATTAATAGAGATACTAAGCATTTAATATCATTGAGATTAATTTAAAAATTAAAAAAAATGACACCACACAACATCATTTTATTAAAAAATTAAAAAAAATAAAAAAATCTTCTCGATTCACCTCCGGTTCTGGGGCCTACGGCAACGCCCCTCCCGCCGCCCCGGCTAACAAACAAAATGATGCAAAAATCAATAGTTACACAACTCTTAAAAATAATAAATAAATATTTTTAAAAAATATCAATTTACAAAAAATAAAAGAATAATAATTAATTTTAATTAAAAATATATTATTTTTATTTTTAGTAATAATATTAAAAGTACAAGTGGATCTAGTTATCATAAATTTTAAAATAAAAAATTAAAAAGTTAAATAATATAAAAAATATAAAAATTTTAAAAATTAAATTATTTTTACCATTTCAATGAAAATTAATTATTTTTAAATAATCCATTTAAAAAGATATATCTCTACTAGTTTTCTAAAATTGATAAGCGACTTGTTTAATATTTTAGAAATATTCCCAAGTGATTTCTTTTTTAATAATTTGAGTACCCAATATCTCTCTATGAGATTGTTAAAATTGAGGAGATCCTACTCATTGACCATATTAGGATTTACCCACTATGTCTTTCCATAGCAATCTCTCAATTATGAACCGAGGCTCAAGCTAAAGTTTGAGTGGTGGACATCTTCTATAAGATTTGTACAAGTAATCATTTGTATTCTAAAGATTTAGAAACCTTTATAAAATAGAGATTTCACGATAAGAAAACTTATATTTGATGAGTTTTGGAAATAATTAGATAAGGCCACGAAGGTTTTTAAACTATAGACCCATTTTTCCAATCTCATATTTTGCATTTTCATATAAATCTGGTGTAGTCTTGAGAAACATAGATGAATCCATAATACAATGTGAATGATTCTAGCATTGAACAAATTATAGACCAAACCATACTCTAGAACAAACCCAAATGACTATTCAATCACTTTGGATGGTATGGTACACTAACTCACTTGATGGTTTCTTGTTCTCAACCACAAAGCTCTCTAACGTGGTAGGTGGTGGTTCTTCCTTTAATTCGCATTCCGTCTTACACCTACACAACCCATGCCGTTCACTTCCATCTACTCAAATTTCAGCGCAGCTGGTTAAACCATTACAAACCATGCAGACAAATACATATAACGAATGAAACAATTGTTTACAATACAATGTAATGTATGCGTGAAATACAAGTAATTGTAAAACTAGTGTCGACTGATCTTAGAAATACATAGCTCCTCTCACGCATTGACTAATAGGTGAATGTGTGTTCCTTAACAACCACCTCGTATGGGTACACGAAAATAATAAAAGTGGTATTACATTATATATTTATATATAAAGAAAAATTGAAAAATAAACCTGAAAAATCAATGAAGAATTGAAAAAAATGATGTTGAGCTCCATGATAATTCTTGTCAAATGAAGAGTCTTTTGCTTATACCTCATTTTCGCGGTATGTTCGACCTTGATTTTATTTCCGTAAAAATTTATAAATTTACCATTTTCGTATTCGGTTGGACTCACTTTGATTAGAAATACTTATGAATAATTAAAAATATTAATTTTAAAAAAAAATTATTATTTTTTTTATAAAAATTAAAAGTAGAAGTAATTCGGTTGTCCCTCATCACTTGTGTAATCAAACCAAACTGGTAGATGAAATGAAGAAGACAAGTGATATGTATCATATAGTACAAACATCTTTAATTACATAAAGTGATATTAGCTTGTTTGGAATTTACCATAAAAATCTTCTATTCAACCTTAGACCTAATTAGTGTTTCAATCAAAACTCTAACCTAATTAGTTTTATCACTAGCCACCATAAACATTTCTAAACCCCTTATCAAACCCTAAAGATTTTCATTATTAGATTTAAATACAAGTTTATACAATATAGTAGAAATAACACAAACCCTAATTGAGGAAATAGAAACATGCCATGTAGTTTTCTATAAAAGTAGAAATATTCTTTCTTTTCTCATATACGAAATAATTTGTAAAATATGTTTATGAGAGAGATCAATATGCATGTTGTATATGTATAGTAAAATTGGTGAAAGTTTCATATATCTACTTATTCATCAAAACACTTTGCACCTAACTTAACTTAAGTTAACTAACTACCCTTAAATTAGGGTTTGTTATTGAGAAGTCAAGGTCGAACAGACAACGAAACAAAGGATATATAACCTGCAAAAGACTGGTCACTTGACAAGAATAAGCATGGAATCCACTCATCAGCTGATTAGAGCCTGAAAAAGGAAACAAATAATAGTTAATAAAATTGTGATGATGATGATTAATGAAGATGTAATGAAGATGAAGATGGAGATTAGAGGTGTATGTATAGATATATGAATATGGATTTGAGAGGGAAGAGATGAGGAAGAAGAAGAAGTGTGTAAAATGCATTGGTGTGGTTGAGTTATATAGAGAGTGATGGTGTGTGTGAATATTTGCTAGGTTTGACTAACTGGTATGGTGGTAATATGGTAACATAAACACACACTTAACAGCTTTTCTTTTCTTTTTCTTTTTTTTCTTCTAGTAAAATTATTACTCTCATTTCATGTGTGTTATATTGATAAATCACATTAAAGAGGGATTTTTTTATTTAAAAAATAAGAATAATAAATTAATCAAAATTAATATTGTATTAGAGTGAAAGGAAATCTATATGAGGAAAAAAAATTGAAGGTAAAGGTCAATTAAAGAAAATTATAACCTTATTATTCATAAAAATATTTCATATTTTTTAAAGATTTATAAAATGGTAAAATAAATAAATAAATAAATATAATATTTGATTTGTAGAGATGGAGTTCAAATTAAATTTTGAAATAGAGTTTTAAGAAAATATGAATTTTTTTAACTAAATATAAATAATAGTTTATTTTATTAATTTTTTATTTATAATTAATTATTTAAATATATATAGAAAAAACATACAACATAATATCTAATGTACAATTTGAAATCAATACCAAATATTAATCCAACCATTAATCTAATAATTATTTTCAACTGGCACCTAATCAAAATGTTAATTTAGCAATTAATTAAAAAATAATAATTTTTTAATTATTTAGAAATTAACAAATTTAGAATATTTTCCAATGTTCAAAATATTTAGAAATATTTTATATTTTTTATAAATATATTTTTTAATTATTAAAAAATATTTTTCATACTTTCTCATTTATAAATTATAAATTAGCAAATATGAAATTTTATTTTTTAACTATAAGAAGTGAATTATTTCAATATGATTTTATTTTTAAAATTATTATTATTATTATTTAACTATTTTAAATAGTTAAATAATTTTTATTGATAATTTAATATAAAATATTAATTTCACATAAAAATATATATCATTACTAAATAACTCACTTTAAATAAATACATATTCATATCTAACATTGCAACTTTTATGGTATATATAATTTTTTTTTAAAATTAAAATTTGAAAGTTTTTTTTTTCTTCATAATAGATAAATCTTACGATTTTGTTTTGAAAAAAAGTTGCAAAAATAAATTTTAAAATACATACTATTGGGTAACACTTTAAATCAATGTAAAAAGGAAAAATGTAAAAAGAAAAGGTACATGGTAGGTTGAAAAGAGTAAGAAATCTTAATGGAGTCCTGTACTTTTGCACTTTGAATTGTTTCATATATATTTATATAAATTAAAATTTAATCATTGTTTTTTATCAAAGGTCAAAGCATCTAAAAATTTCACAACCACTTCCACTATGGAGTGTAGTTGGTTGTTATACATGTCAATTTTAAAACTTAAATTTCTATGGAAATTATAAAAAAGAGTTGCATTTTAGTATTTGCTGTTTGAAGGAGTGTAAGATTAGGGTTTTGAGGAACATACCATAGAGTTATAGTGTACCCTCAAAATCAATATTTTGAACATTATTTGGTTTAAACTAATCCAATGCAGTCCTAATAAATATTTATTTAATCTTTTATTTAATAAATTTCATAATAAATGATTCCATTCAAATATAATTTTAATATATTTTTTATTTATAAATTTACATAAATCCATTTTAAAATGTATTTATTTTCATAATTATATTTTAATCCGAAAAATGATATGTTTAATATATATTTTCAAAAAATTAGAATATTACTAATTTTACTATATTATTTTAAAATTTTATTATTTTTTATTATTTTCTTAAAAAAAACATCAAATAAATAAATTTAAAAATATTAATCAAATCAGAATAAACCATTCTAATGACAGCAGTCCCAGAAAAATGGGTGAAATTTAAAAAGTGTTTAAATATTATTTTTTGATTAATTTTTCTCTATCGAGAATGATGCATTCCACCAAAATCATAAAGTTAAAATTTATTCTAATAAATAATATGATAAAATTGATGATATCTCATACGTGTTTTTAGGATTAATCCAAAACATATATATATAGCCTATACATAAATGTAAAATTTGCTGGTTGAAGTTGGTAGTTGATGAAGTTAAAGAGAAATATTAGTTAGCTATGCTCGTGTGTTTGTGAAAAGCTGATAGATGAAATGAAACCAACCTCTCCAATCCCCATCTACTCCCAGCCTTTTCAATTTCTTTTTTTCAAATGAATAAAAACACAACCAAACAAACTAAACACTACATCGTGATCTGGTTGGTTGCCAAAGAATTCAGGTTTTACTATAATAAGTTTTATTCTTCATTCACTCGCTTATTGTTAAATAAAGTAGGGTTAACTACCAATTCTTAACAATAAATAAATAAATAAATTTCATCTGAATAACTTGAACCTAATTGAACTCGTGACTCGATTAATTAAACAAGTTTATTTTATTTTTTTTAAATTTGAATTTAATTTATTTTAAATTTCTGAGCGGGTCGATTTCGATAAATTAACTCGAAAATTATATAAATTTTTATATAATTTATTTAGAATAATATTTTATTTTGAAGTGAAGAACTTGATAATATTAATTATATTTTTATATTATTCTCCATAAAAACTAGGTGGGTTAGGAAATTTTCCTGTTCTATCCCAATTTCTTCCTAATTCCTAGTTCGATTAAACCAAAACAATCAGCCCAAACACAAACACAATATTTAACGTGGTTCGGCAAATTGCCTAATCCACGGAAAGATAACAACTTTACTATGAGAAATAAGGATTACAAGTCATTCAGACAATACTCTCTCTCCACACAAAATTGTTTTCTTGTTCAACCAGAATCTCTTTTAGGCAAACAACTCCACCACGGCGAGACAACCCCAAATCAAAATCTCCTTAATGGCGAGACAACCCCAATGCAATGATCATTACCTCACTCGGCAGGCATGACCCCAATCCAATAATCATTACCCACTAAGCAGGCATGACCCCAATCCAATGATCATTACCCCATTCGGCAGGCATGACCCCAATCCAATGATCATTACCCCACTAGGCAGGCATGACCCCAATCTCAACTCGAAATCTCTTTAATGGCAAGACCCCAACCCCAATGATCATTACCCCCACAGGTATGACCCAACTCCAATGATCACCACCCCAAAGGGACGGAATACTTTTTTCTTCATGAGACAACTCTATTTATAGTGATCATCAAATATATTTTCCTAATTTGTTTCCTTTCCAACTAAGGAATACAATCAATCAAATTAGGAAAAACAAATCTTTTCAAAACAAGGAATCAAACCATTAGGAAATAGATTTAAACTCAAAATAGGAAAACCTTTCTAAAAAAAATCCTTGTGATTCAAGACAATCCTAACAAGATGGATAAGTATACAAATTATTCCGTTGGTGAAGTTAAATATATATATATATTATATATAATTGTTTATATATATATATATGTATTATATTTTATAATTTTAATAAATAAAATCTGTTGAGTTAGCTCATGATCAACGAGTCAAACAAATTTAAACTCAAACTCAATTCATTTAATAATAGAATTAAAAATTAAAATTCAAACCTGACTTACTTAGTCTATAAACAAAAATTTATCGAATCAAGTTACAAGGCTCATAAGTTGACTCCAGGATTATGTCCAACCCTAGTCCTCTCTACTTACTCCTATTTTTATTTCAGGTTGTTTTTTTACTTCAGAATTTATTTTAATACCATGTTATATAATATCAAGTGTTGTCTTGTCTGACATTTTAATCATGTTATCTAGAAGGGGCTTTCTGAAACAAATTGTAGGATAGAAGAGCTATCTAAAATTAAAATAAGAGTAGAAGAGAGCTAACTGAGATATGTATTAATATAGAAAGTGAGAGGAAGAAATTTTATCAACTTATTGATATTCAACAAATAAAATAATTACTTCTTCACTCTTAATTTTGTCTGCATATTCCATTTTTTCATTTATCGTTTTGACTGTAAACAGTCGTACATGTACATAGTTGCACCTAGATATTATCTGGACAAACATTGACCATTTATTGACAACTATAAATTATGGTGTTTGTGAATTGAATTCACAGGACACAGCTTGGGAGGTTTCTAAGAACATTTTCAGTTCAACTACTTTTCAAACGATAGATATATGTGTATCCTATGTTGCCTAGTTCATATTTATTATCATTTTGAAGAAAAATATGTTACATATTCTCAATATATGTTAGTTTAGATATATCTTATCCATACATAGAGAGATGATTTTAGGTATTGGAATGTTTACTGTTAGTATCCTATAGAAACTGTGGTGGTTTGATCTCAAATGGAAATTGTGACCTACCAAAATGGGTCTATGTGAATTGTATTTGCTTGCAGGGGAAATAGGCAAAATGGGAGGGGGAGTTTGGTAAGAATGTGATTTGAATGTATTGAGATATTATAATTGTGATACAAAACTAAAATATTTTGGGTTCGTAGTTTATATTTTGTTAAATTCTATAAACATGTTAAAAAATAATTTTAAAAAGTTGGAATTTAATAAAATTAAAAAAAAAAAAACACTAATCTTTTAAGAAAACAGCACAAAAATATAAATATTGTTTTTAGTGTCAATAGAATAAATTTTCGGTCATTTCATTTGTGTTTCTAGTTAAAGAAACTGTGTAGTTTTAAAAGGAGTGTGAACCATAACTTTATTTTTAAACCGTTTCATTTACAGCTCCAGCAACCATGTGCAATTTTAAAAGTTGTCTATTTTATAAATTTTATTTTTAGAAAATTATAACGACCTCCAAACAGGTAATTTATTTATTAGGATTTTTTCCTAATGAATTTTCACTCAATTTAGACCTTCCAAATACTGAAATGGAATAGGCTCCCATCAAATTGGACGAGAAATCATGTTACATTATCATCTAATTTCTTTTATTTATTTGTGGGGTTTGATTTGAGTATAAATTATTAAGATTTTGGAAAAGAAACTAGTGATGGGTTGAAATGAAATGATATATTTGACATATTTAAATTTAATTAACCTTAATATAGTGATTTTTTTAATTTATTTGTGGATAAAAAATAATGTGTACATAAAAAAGGATTATTATTTTTCATATCTAAAATTATTAAGTATAATATATATTTTTAAAAAAAATTAAATAGCATATTTTAGATTAAAATTTTAATGATTTGAATTGACTTAAAATTTTATTATAAATAAAAATTATTATAAAATTTTAATTCCGTTTAAAAAGTTATAAAAAAAATAGTCAAACACACAAAATAGAACCAAATGATGTTAGGATAGATATTTTTAATCCAATCGTTTCTAACAAATTCTAGACATAACTCAATGTCATATGTATGTATGACTCCAATAATCATCTTCCTTTGAAAATGGTTATTTTCTTATTTATTTATCTTTATATTCTTTTTTCATCAATCAATAATGTAGCTTTTGAACGTGACATCGATATTGTCCAACAACTTCCAACTGTCTACATAACATGTATCTATCGGTCCTATTATCTTTTCGATACAACAAATATTGATATACTAAAAGGATGTGACATGACAATACACTCAAGTCGTCACTTGTGTCAATTGAAGCAAAAAGGAATTGATGTGAACATGGGCCACATGGCCCAAACAGGTATAATGGGCCTGGCTCGGCTGTCTCTTCTACTGGACCATTCAACGGCCCAATAAACAATGACAAAAGCTCCACTATCCGATGATTCTGTTAGTGGAGATAAAATGGAAGTCAAATAAATCCATTACAGAACCGAAAGGAAGATCCAACAAAACCAAGTGCATGCGTATGACATGACATAACTTATCTTACAAGTTAAACTAACAACAGAAGCGATTATAAATACTGCAGTGTAGCAATCTAATCTAGAAGGTAGAGATCAAATGTTTGACCGAGTCTCAAGCTAACGATAAGAGAGTATCCTTTTATCAAAAGCAAACGTGTTTTGCTCACTACAATAACTACTACTAGAATTAGACACTATACAAGCCCCCAAATAATTTGAAAAGAAACGATTAATTGGGTTCGAAGTATTCAAAATTTACCTAATTATAAATATGATACTTTTTTAATTGTTAATGCTTAGCATATTATTTATTTTTAAATTAATTTATTAATAATTTTATATTTTAAAAAAGTTTATATAACAAATTTCAATCAATAAAAATATATTTAAAGTATATATTTTAATTTTAGGCGTGTAAAATCAAACAACATTATTCTATTAATACTAAAAGAAATGATATCACCTTTGTAATAATTTAATTTTCGAATAATTTTAAGTCTGTGAATTAAATGAATTTATTAAAATATTTATATATATATTATTAATACTAAAAAAAAATATAAGAGTTAATTGCATTCACACTCCCTGAACAATGGAAAATTACACATATATGAATATTTTGGTATTAATATACAATCACACCCCTTCTATCCATAAAAATTAGTGAAAATATAAGATAAAATTAATTTTAAATGAATATGATATCATGTAGATGTATTTAGAATTGTAAATTTCATTGTTATATTAATAAATTTAGTAATTAAACAATGTTTTATTATTGGGTAAGGGCGTGTGAGTGTGTATTAATACTAAAATGTTCATTTGTGTGTAATTAACCATCGTTCAGGGAGTGTGACTGCAATTAACTCAAAATATAATATCGTGTTTGTAAATTAAAATAATATAATTTTTAGATAATTTATATGTCACGTTTAGATTTGGTTTTAGTATTAATAGTTTTTAATAAGAATTTTTTTAACTTTAAATAATTTTTAATATATTTTTTTAATTTTTCAAAAACAAATTGAATATTTTTTATTTTTAATATAAAAGTAGATTTACAGGGAATACATTGATCTATGTGAACAAATCAAAATTAAATAAAATATCAATTATTTTGAATATTCTAGAAAAACAAGTAAAAATGTAATTAATAATTAATATTAATGATAAAGAATTGAATTTATATTCCATAACAATTGAAGTACATGTTGAAGATGTGGTCAAGGGCAATTGATATAATCCTCATCAACAACAGAAGAAGAAGACAACAACACATTTCGACTACTGAACTTGTTATGACACGGCGAGCCTCCGGCAGGTGGCACCGGTCCTCGAGGAAGTCTGGTTTCGAGTTCCGTCACCTTCATTGATGCTCTACTGCTACTTACACCACTTGAAGCTAATACCAATACTATAATTATCAACAAAACACCACCAATTGGTACCCTTGATACCATGGTCATGATGGTGAGTGAATTTGGTGTGTTTGGATGTGTTTATATAGTAAGATTTTGGTGGTTTGGTTGAGTGGGTTATCATTGCAGTTTTTGAAAATTTTGATGTTGAAAAAACTTGCAACTGCACCTACTATGTAATCATTATCTTCTTTGAAAGGCCGACAACAGAGTTAACGGCCGAAGTGGGTCACTTGGAGGTAATTGAACTTAACTGGTTATGTGTGTCATCTTCAAGTTTGAACAAGTCTAACTCATGCCACGTGTTTAGTGAATAAAGAATATCTCTAAGAACTAAGAATGTTTTACTTAATGCAGTCATTTATATGGGATATAAATGTTGGGACATTATGCTGGGTTACGTATTCTTTGAAGTTTTCATTTTAAGATGATGGTTTGAGAGGATAATGCGGTGGTTTAACCTATGCCGTGCCCAATAATACGGACGTATTAATTTTTTTTTTTAATGTATTAAGATGAATTAAATTTATATTAAATTTAGATTGGATAAAGCATATTGTAAATATACTAATATTCTGATATGTAATGGTATTTTCGTAAATTTATATATTATATATTTTTATTTTTTAAAAAATATTTTAATTAAATTTAATTGACGTATAAATTTTTATGTTTAATGTATTAACGAATTACGTATTAAAAAAGTCGTTTTATGTATTTCGTATAAAACATTGGGATAATATATATTCTGAAATTTTTTAAAAGAGTTTCAATTCGAGAAACTCTTGATATATTAGGGTCGGTTGTTGAAAACTATTAAATGGACAAATATTTATTAAACTAACCTTTAGAACATATTGACTTATATGAATATTTATAAGTTTCTTATTATTTTAGATTTTTCGTTATATGCACATTTACTAATGTGATTCGGCAAATTACTTAATTCACGGAAAGATAGCAATTTCACTATAAAGAAATAGATTATAAAACAAATTTCAAAAACTCTATTTTCTAATAAAATCGCTTTCTTTCTCAATTATACTCAAACATATATCAAATTAGATAATCAATCAATATGTCGTTTAGGCGAACAACTAAAACATGGCAAGACAACTCAATTCAAAATCTCTTTAATGGCCGGACAATCCCAATTCGAAACTCCTTATGTCGAGACCCCAACCTCCTTACACGACATATATTTAGTGGCGAGACCCCCCACTCTAATTATCACTACCCCCACTAGGTATGAGCCAAATCTAATGATGCTTACCCCCACTGGATATGACCCCAACCTAATGATCACTATCCCCATTAGGTATGACTCCAATCCGATGATCACCACCTCAAAGGGATGAGATATTTTCTTGATAACTTTATTTATAGTGATCACCAAATAAAATTTTCTAATTTCTTTCTTTTCCGAATACAATCAACTAAATTAGAAAAACTATATCTTTTCAAAACAAGGAATGGAAAAAAAATGAAATAGATCAAACCCAAAATAGAAAAAAATAATTTTTTTTTAAAAAAAATCTTGTGATTTAAGACAATCCTAACACTTGCTCATGGGTGTAGAAGATGCTGATTAACTTGAATATAATCATTCTATTGAATATAAATGAAAGCCATATAGATGTAAAAGACTGGTGCTAGATAGTACATAATATGTAGGTATATATATAAAAAAAAAAAAAAAAAAAAAACTTTTCTACTAGGAGTGTCCATCCATCATATGCCTTTGGTTCATTCTCTGATCATGGAGTGTTTGTACTTCAAGCCAATGTTTTAAAGTACGATATACGGAATAAGTACGGACTTTTTAGCATCCAGCATGATCTCAAAGTGTAGGCCCCACCTAAAAAAAATAAATTTGGGATGCTACAATTACAATCGTAATATTACCCATGGATCTTCAAATATGGACCCCACACAAAAATGAAATATGTAGCATTCAACTATTATTATATATTTTACTATTGTTTCTTGAACATTCGATGCTAGTATGGATATCTCCTATTCTTTCTCTTCATTCATCATCTCGTCTGAACATTTACCTACAACAGTGGCATTTTTTAACATCTCTTTCTTATTCCTTTGGGCATTTTTTTTTTAGTCATCGTGTTACTGCCGGAGCTTGTTAACATAGATATGCTAAAAGAATTTTCACAGGAAGTTTGCATTATAAGGTTTGTTTTATGGAGTGTGATGTTCAGAAATTGTTGTAGTTTTATTTAGGGAAAATTACGTGAGGGGTGAACGAGGTTTGTCATAATTATGTTTGGATATATTTACAACTAAAGTGAATGAGTTTTTGAAAATGTCGCAGCAAGCTTAGGGTGTGTTTGATCGTTTCTTTTTTTTTTTAAAAAGAAAAAAATTTAAATACATTTTAATTTTATATTTTAATTTATTATTATTTTTATTTTCCAAAAACTTTTGTACTATTATGTTATTTTAATTTTTTATTAAAAATTTAACCCAAATAATTATATTAAAAAATAATTTTTTTATTTGGATTTTTAATTAGAATTAACATAATGGAAATATATTATTTAATTAAAATAAAATAAAAAATCAAATATATTTATTTGATTAAATATTATAATAAAAAATTAAATATTTTTAAAAATAAAAAATAAAAAATTATTTACAAATAATTATTTAATTAAAATATTTATAAAAAATAAACCTTTCAAATAAAAAAAAATTAAAAATATACCATTAAAATATATTTAAAGTAATTTTTTTTATAAAAAATAATAAAAATTTAAAAAAAAATAAACAAACAAACACACCCTTAACTACTAGCTATATTTCTGAAAACTAATTCACCCTCCTTCAAAATAAACTGAAACATAATTACACATGCCAATAGTCCAAAACTCATTCCCTTTTTATATAATTTTTCCTTTTATTTATTATGTTTCATAAATACGGAAGTTTTTGTATTATTGGCGGACTAAAAATACTAATTTTCTTTAATGTGAAAAATAATATAGGCTAAAGATTATTTTAATATTAATTTTGTCACATGCATGATGGTTTGATTATTTATCATATGGGGTAACAGTTTGATTAGTGATACTAGGAGGGTTAAATTGAATGAGAAATTGATGGCTTCTTAATCTCTTTCTCATTTTTCATACAAATTCCGCAAATGTTACCAGTCAAAAGATTAGGATATCACATTAAACCAGCATTTCCTTCCCTCAACATCGGTTATTTGTTTCAAGTTGGCAGGTTGGATCCTCGAAAAAAGCACCTTTAATTGATTTTGGGGCTTATCTTACAGATTAAATTTAATAAAAAATAAAATAATTAATAGAGCGGTAAAAGAAGCATTTCCTTTCAATTTCGAAAGTTCCCTTCTTTCTTTTGATCTCCTCCAATTTCTAGGTTTTATCTCTGTCTGTCTTTTTCCTTGATTATCAACTCCTATTATAAATTTGAATCCTTCAGTGAAAATTTAGTATATGCAGCCATCGCTAAGGTATTTGCGTAGTTGCAGTTCTGTGATTTGCTGAACGACCACTAATGTCTCGGGCTCTTTTCAGCTCTTCATTAGTTTTGCCTCACCATCGACCGAGTCTGACTTCAAGGTTTGTTTTTTGATTTTATCTCCGACATTTATGGTAGTAATTTTGATTGTAATTAAATTAGTTTCATTGGAACAGGATTGTTAGGATGTCTGCTACTGAAACTAAATTTCCCAGTGTGTCATTTCAATCTATGGAGATAAAGCCTCCTTTGCATCCAACCTATGATTTGAAGGGTGTCATTAAACTTTCCCTTGCTGAAGATGCTGGGGATCGAGGTTGGTTTATCTTGATTTTATTTGTTTCGACTTGGTTAAAGTTTAATTTGTGAGCTCAATTGGTTTTAGTGGTCGTCTGGGATTGCAGGGGATGTGACTTGTTTGGCCACCATGCCGTTGGACATGGAAGTTGAAGCCAATTTCTTGGCAAAAGAGGATGGTGTTATTGCTGGAATTGCACTTGCTGAGATGGTGTTTCATGAAGTTGATCCTTCTCTCAAGGTAGTTGTTTGTTTGTTATGTTGTGTTTGGGTTTGTTGGTTTGGTTTTTGTGCTTTAGTTGTAACGTTTGGTTTTGTGGTAGGTGGAATGGTTTCGGAAAGATGGAGATCATGTTCATAAGGGATTGCAATTTGGAAAAGTTTCTGGTAAACTAAGAATTTGAATTGAGTGCGTAAATGGCCCTTGAAAAGTTACAAACAATTGATTCTTTTTCTTCTTTTCAGGACGGGCACACAGTATAATTGTGGCTGAAAGAGTGGTGCTAAATTTTATGCAACGGATGAGTGGAATAGCAACTTTAACCAAGGTCTCACTTTCCCTTGAACTTGTATAGATTAGTGATCTGTTGTTTTAGTTTCCTTATCTGTTGTTAATTTAAACATGATGAATAGATTTAAGTGGTGACATTTGTACTGATACAGTTTGTAAATTGACATTCATTTTTCTCTGTAGGCAATGGCAGATGCCGCTCGTCCTGCACGCATATTGGAGACAAGAAAAACTGCTCCAGGACTACGTTTGGTGGATAAATGGGCAGTATAAATCGATTCCTTGCTTTGGTGAATAGTTGTCTGTTCATTTTATCTTTCATATGAAGTTTTGTTTCACTGGCAGTGTTATTGCAGGTGCTAATTGGTGGAGGCCAGAATCATAGAATGGGTTTGTTTGATATGGTGATGATAAAAGATAATCATATATCAGCAGCTGGAGGTATTATAAATGCCATCAAGTCTGTTGATGAATATTTAGAGAAAAAGAATCTTCAAATGGAAGTTGAGGTAATTATGTGAAATTCTAAATGTTACATAGATCCATTTATGGTATAACTACTTTCAAACTCTTGTTGCATATTGATTATTTGATTTACATTCATGTTCTTGTTCTGAGAAATGATATGCTTCTTGAAGGTTGAGACCAGGACACTTGAGGAAGTAAAAGAAGTGTTACAGTATGCATCTCAAACGAAGACTTCTTTGACCAGGATAATGTTGGATAATATGGTTGTCCCACTTTCAAATGGGGATATTGATGTGTCAATGCTTAAAGAAGCCGTGGCGTTGATTGATGGTAGATTTGATACTGAGGTTTGTGTTAGTTCTAGTTGCGCATTTATCTGCTTTGAAGTACAAATGACTGCTAGCTACAAATTTCTTGGGGGTTATATTATGTGTTTCATGCTTGCAGGCATCAGGAAATGTTACTATTGACACAGTCCACAAAATTGGACAGACTGGGGTCACTTTCATTTCAAGGTACATACATCAATTTGGCGCTGTGCTTTTACTTGCCATTCTGTGATTAAGATAGATACAATGATCTATCAACTTCAAACGTCTAACTTCATATCAGTTGCATAGACTTAAGATTGAAGTAGGCACATTGGAGTGTATATACACATCAAAATACAATGGTTTTGAATTTTCCAGCTGCAAATCACTGTAACACAATTATTCTCATGACTGTTGTGTTGATGTCTTGCAGTGGTGCACTGACTCATTCCGTGAAAGCTCTAGACATCTCCCTCAAAATTGATATGGAGTTGGCTCTCCAAGTCGGAAGGCGCACAAAACGAGCATGATTAGCTTATAACTTAAGGCTAATCCTCATTTTCATCCAAAATAAAGGAAGAAAACACTCATTTTCTTAACAGACATCTTCTCAAATAACACTGGTTTTGAAAGCACTTAAAACTCCACCATTATAGCATAAAAGAATCTCTCAAGTTTCCAGTGATGCTCACTGTTGTAGTTGTAGAACATGTATATTAAACAGTTGCGCATATTTTTTTTGTCCTTTTGGTCTAGTTGTCTTCAAAATTTTCTTAGTTTCAGTGATTTTGAGTAAGGTACTAATCATCCCGCTTTTTTGGGATAACTTCTACTATTATCTTTTGATGGTAGAAATTGAGAAGTAGAACTGCTTTTAAATTCAAAAGTACTTATGTGTTTTTATCTAGATTTTCCTGAAAATCGCTTTTATATCCAAGTTTATATAAATATTGCTATGAGACTTATCATTTTGGACAACTATTTTTAGTCGAATTTCCACCAAAACATCTTAAATCGAAATTTTTGAAAACTAATAATGACTTGTTTGAGATAGTTTATGCTTTCGACTTCTGACTTCTAACAGAAGAAAAAAAAAAGTATGAACACTTTTTGCAGTATCATCATTACTTTCTAATCTCTAAGCATTTTCGGATTTCTGTTCAAACAGCATTGAAAAGTGCTTCTGAATTCAATAACCATGGAAGTGTATAAGCTCTTCCAATCAAGTTGTAAATCTGGGAAGGTTATATCTAGGGCAAAATCTACTTGTGGTCCTCATGTAAAAACTTTTTGGCCATCCAAAAGTTTATTGACTACCAGAGATTTTCCAATCCTAGAGAGTTAAAAAAGTAAGAACTAATGCAAAATGCAATGTTGAAAAACATGTAAATGAGCTAACAACAATGAATCTAAATCCTTTCTTTGCTTGTAGCCAAAGATGGACTAAAACAACACAACCTTTATAGCAAATTTTGAAAGCTAAAAGCAACTTGAAGAATGCTTCAACTTTAGTGCGCATGTTAATCAACTTGTTTCTGCTTTTTGCTAGTCAAACACATCTATATACTTAAATTGATTGATTTCCTCCCAACCCTGAGAAAAGAAAGGTGTCTATTCATTTTCCTAGAAAATGACTTCACCTCCTACACTCATTTTTTTCACTTTCATATCAACCTCTATTTCTTCGAAGTAAATCTGTTTTTGGGTGATAGTACGGTTAAAAAAGAAAAAATAAAAATTATTTTTGAAAAATTATAAAGGATCTGCTTTTAATCTAAATATTAATTAAAATAATTTTTAAAATTTAAAAATAATTTAAACCTATCCAAATATATAGTATTTTGTAATGGTTATAGTAAAAATTTTGACTTTTGTATAGTTAAATTTTTATGTTGAGAAATTGAAAAGTTGTTTTTGTCAAAAGGGTAGGGGCAGATTTCTTCATGACAAAGAATAGTCCAATTTATAATTCTAGATCGATTTATATGAGACAACATCTTTAGGAATAATTGTTGGTTCTAAATTTGGTGTTATACCAAAATCTTGTTACATACACAAACTTTGTCCCATATGTATATTATTTTATAAAATTCAAGCTACCAAATTAATTACATTAATATAATTTATTTTAATACTAATTATTTAATTATTTTCATTGGATATAGTTTTTTATATACATCATGCTATTAAATGGTTTCTTGAACGGATATACATATTTTGACGGATAAGCCTTTGAAAATGATGGCCATTGATATTGGATTTATATATATAATTTTTTTTCAAGTTGTTTTATTTATTTATTTTTAATAATAGATATAGTTGGTTGCTTTATTTTATATATATATATATATTATATCGAAATGTAAGCTTCAATTCTTCGTATTATTAAAATAGGGACATTTTTCGGCCCGATGATGCCATCAAAATTGTCTAACTAACCTTATCAATATACTTATTAATTTTTTAAAATTAATTTAGAATTAATATATTAATATTAATATACCCCCTTAAAATAAACCAATCTTCAACCACTAAATATCACATAATGAAGTGGTTGAAGAATATTGAAATACCAAGATGGTTGATACGTTTTGGTTTTACTTTTTACCATTTTAATTAATTTTAATCTTTAATCACGTTAGTTCAAATGTAAATATCATTACATTACACAAGGTTAATGGATTATTATAATTAAAGTTTTATATTGACTAGTAGTTTCGACACATCACTATGATAAATCCAACAAAAACCAGTTTAAATTCCTTGTGTCATTACAACTTTATTTATAATAATGACAAAAATTATTGATATAAGTAATAAAATGGAAATCCTTATCAGCAAAAGCATGCTAAATAATCAATAAGATTATGATATTTACCAACTCATTATTTAGAATTGTTTTTGAAACTCGATTAGACATCAATTTTAGTGCTTTCTTCTCATTTTGGAGAAAACATTATCGTTTCTGACAATATTTAAAGATAATTTGTTGGATCAATATTCAGATGATGGGTTCACTTTAGCTTGAATGTAATCTTAATAGGGTATTAGAATTATTCTATTTTCCATACTAGATAAAAGAAAATAAGCAAAAATTTAGGGCAAAAAATTTAAATTAATTTAATAAATTATTAAATTTATACTTTTTAAAAAAAATGTATTTTTAGAAGTTAAAATATTTAAAAATAAACTAAAATAATGAAAATAACCCTCACAAAATATATACGATAGGTTAGTTATTTTGATTTTTCTTTTAAATTTTAAATTTCAAATTTTTATAAATTTAATATAAAATTTGAGTGGTTCATTTATTACATTGAAGTTTGAATGATTAATATTTTATAATTTTTTTTTATATTTTTAAATATATATATAATAGTTTTGAATTATATATATATATTACCAATTATATAATATTCCAAATCATTGTTTAGATAAATTAACTATTATTTTTTATTTTATTTTTAAAAATATATCTTTAAATTAGAATGTGAAAGTTTTGAGTTCCATTTATATAGCCCAAAATTATTATCCGATTCGTCTTCTTAATTAATATGTATATGTATATTTAAATATTTATTGAAAATTATCATCTTATGAAAATATTTTTTAAAAAATAATAATACAAGATTCATTTTTAATAAATAATAATAAAAAGTAGATGAGAGGAGGATAACCTCATGCCTAAGCATTGTTATAGGTTGGCAAAAAAACATTAATCTCATTGGTTAAATTAATAAGACTATTAACACCCTATAAACCAAGTGGTATGGTAGGATAATCTTTGCTTTATTCAAAATTCAATTCAATTGTTGTAGTAATGACATTTTGACTAAATCTAGAAGAAGATACCAAGTGACCATTAGTGAAGGAAAAATATGGTATGTATGTTTGGTGGGGTCTTTGTGTTGTGAACCCTTATTTTGACAATCTAACACTAATATTTATTTAATTAAATTCCAAAACAACCAACAAAATTAATTATTTAATTAATTAATTAGGAGGAAAAACAACACCAATCCCACAAGGTGATGAGTCATGAATGATGGTGTTTTGAGGAAATTTTTGTAGGGGCGGCCATATTTTCATGCAACATTAATATTAATATTAATATTGAATTTTATTTTATTTGAAGATGTGTAGTTTTTATTTTAATTATTGGTGGATATTGTATCTAATTGGATTGAAAGGACATGACACATAGACATCTATGTCATTTTTTAGGCTAGAGGGGTGGACGAGATAAGACTTATACATGCATATTAATGAAGGCTATTTTTCATGCTTTTTAAATTTTATTTTTAATCATTTAATTAAATCTTTTAATTATTAATTTTAACTTTTTAACAGTTAAAAATAAACTAATTCATTGACTAAAAAACTATTTTTTTTAAAATTTTATTTATCAAAATAAAAAAAGTAAAAAAAAAATATTGTCACTTAAAAATTATTATTTCAAATTAATTTATTAAAAAAATTATTTTTTTGTTATTTTCTCTATTATTGTATATATTTATTATAATTGTTTTGGTAAATAAAATTATTGATAAGTAGTTAATAAGAGATCGTTTATGAAAATTTTTAATTTTTTTACATAATTTGATTTATTTATTTTTTTTCAATTATATTATTCTTACAAAAAATCAAAATACTTTAGAAAATAATTAAAAAAAAAATCTACTAATCTATCAAAATATTAAAAAATAATGATTTTTATTTTAAAAAAATAAATATTTTATTTTTCAATTATAATTTTTTTTTCTGATTAGATATTATAGGAAAATATTGGAAGTATGATATATTATTTAGAATTAAAATTATTAATTAGATTATATTTAATTGTTTAAGGTGTATACACAATTAGAATTTTTGTTTGATTAATAATAAGTCATTAGCAATTACTTTCTCAAACTGCTGAACCAATTCACCACATAGAAAGGGAATCTAAATGCTTCAACTTAAAAAGCAAAAATAAATGTTGAAGAGAAGAAAACAAAGAAGAAAAATGCAATGCAATAGAATACAGAAAAAGCCAAGTATAAGAAAATTAAAAATAAATAAATAAATAAAGATCTTTCGGCATGAAGATGGGAGATGTTGTCTTCTCACCAAATTGATGCTACCAAACACTCCATACCCTCCACTTTTCTTTTTAACTTTTTTATTTTATGGAATTTTAGCATGTGGGTTTTTTTTATTACCAAATTTATTTAGCTTAAATTATAATTTATATCAAATGATATTTTTTTTTTAATATTTTTGTTCCTTCGAAGCATTAGATAGAGGAGGGTCTTGAATTTTTCCGGATCTACTCATATGTAAACTAGTAATTTAAACGTTAAAGATATTAGGTATTGTTAAAAATTTAGATATATTATTTTTATTTCCACATAACTATTCTCAAGTCTAAACTATAGTTTTACTGAATTTTGGTTTAAATATATTTCAGTATTGATTAAGAACTTTCAAATTGAGTGTAAATTTAGATATATTTAAATCTACTTGGTGATTAAGAATATAAATTGAATTCACTTTTCAATAATTCAACACTTAACACCCTCTTCCTCATCTAAACATGTTTTCAATTGAGTTTTTCATATAATATGTTTGGGAGTTTGAACATCGGTATTATATAAAAATATATATATTATCTTAATACAAAGAATAAAAAATTATTAAACTGAAATAAATAATGATGAGATAAATTAAAAATTATTTCTAAAACATAAATAGTGTGGCTAGTACTAGTATTACCACCGAGAGTCGTAGAATTTGAGCAACCTCTATTGTAGTCATCAAACAAATTAAACAAGTTTCCAACATTTTCCAACTCAATTGAACCTACTAACAGACGTCAAAACCGTCAAAATAAATTAAATATTACAAGTTATGGAACAATCAAGTAGGGTCGATCCTTTAGAGAACGGACAATCAATATTAAATTTGTTTATGACTAAATATACAAATAAAATAAATGAAATGTTTAGTGTGAAGTCAGGTTGGAAGAGTATCAGGGAAAGATTGTAAATTGGTGGAAGCTTGTATGGAATACTCCTCTCCCAAAGCACAGATTCATTATTTGGTTGGTATCAAAGGAAAGTTACAGGTGAAAATCAAGTTAGCAAAATAAATGCCTAATATTGATAATATATATGTTTTTTGTTTGCAGTGTCCAGAATTCATTCCCTATCTTTTTTTCTCTTGTATGATCACAAGGAAGATTTGGGAAAGAGTCCTTTTGGTTTGTAGAATGAATTTTTCAACTTTCAATTTTGGTACAATTATTAGCAACTTATCTAGGAAAGCTTGTGGCAAATCAAAATTGAGTAAAATTAAAAGGGTGGGTTTAGTTGTTGCTGCTTATAGGGTATGGAGAGCTAGAAATGAAGCTATTTTTCAAAATAAGGTTCTGTAAGGTTCTCAGTGTAGATGAGATTTGAAAGGACATCAATGATACCATTTACATGGTGAATAGCAATTTATTGTAATTGGCTAGAGGTTGGTTATGGTTCTTTTTAGGCTTTTGGTTAGAAGTTATTTTGTGGTTGTTTTACTTTGTTCAGCTACTTGTGTTTTTGTTTTGTTTAGATTGTTTTTTATTTGAATTCTGAGCTTGTATTCAGGTGTATCTATTTGAAATAAATGTAATTTTCTTCCAAGAAAAAATAATTGAAATGAGTTTGAATATTAAATTGAGAAAGGAATAAACCGATGTAAATAAACTAAATAGAAATAATGATTGAATGGTAGTAATCTAGCGAAGCAAATCTATCCATTTATGTGTTGATCATCAAACTAAAAATAAATCATATTAATTCAGTAGACATAGTTATAATTGTCAACTCTGCGCCTACCAACCAATCTTCCCTAACTTATTAGACTAATCAGACTCAGCCCCTAATAATCAACCATTAACCTATCAGGTTACTAATAGATTGCTTTAAGAACAAGGAAGACCCATGCCCATAAAAAGCAAATTAACTTAGCGCGTTTATTTAGTTATGACAGTGAATTCTTATAGCACAATGAATTATACTGTTTGTTATCTAAATCGATTCAATTAAACTCTCAGAAATGTAATCTAATCGAATAGCGGGCTGCTAATCTATTCAATTAATTAACTGTACACATTAATCAATTAAATAAAATAATACATTCAACCTAAACCAAGTAATCCAAAAAAAACATAGATATTGATAATATGAACAATTAAGCATGATTCTCACAATACGTATAAATGAAAAAGATCACTTCACTAGATTAAATAAACTTAACTAGTTACAGGCGCAATTAGCATCATCATTATTCAGTAAAAAATGTACATACGGAAAACAAAAAACATAGAAAGAAAAAACAAAATTCAATTAAAGTGCAAAAATAACAAAAGTCTAACCTCCCATCTGTTTCTCTCTAAAGTTAATATAATCTTTTATAAAAAAAAAATAAGAAAGACAATTTAAAATCCCTCAAAATCTACACTTATATGAAATTTAAACTTAACTTATGATCGTCCGGTGATTTTCTAAATAACATTTGTTGACTCAGTCTTTCATTTCTTCTTAACTTACATAATGTTCTTTTAACCTTGAATTTCTTATTAATTACAAATTCTCTTTAAACTACATAAAATCACAAAACAAAACAATTAATAATCAAATTCTTCAATTAAGTCCAAAATAAATAGGGAAAGAAAATACAAATTGTGCATATTATCAATCCAATCATTCTTCATAAAACATATCACAACAAATTGAGGTTAATATATATTTAAACCCATGAAGTTGACATAATATAACTTTTCATGTGGATTCTTAAACTTTTTGAAGTTTCTACTAGACCCTCCAATTTGTTAAAAGTGTTTCAGTTAGATCCTTATTAAAGTTTTTATGAGAATCAAATTTTATAAAAAAATTTGAAAATTTTGAGGGTCCAGTTGAAACTTCAAAAATTTGAGAGTTTGACTGAAACACTTTTGACAAGTTAGAGGGTCCAGTTGAAACTCCAAAAAGTTTAAGGGTTTATATGAAAAGTTATGTTAACTTTAGGGTCTAAATAAACATTATCCCTAACAAATTGCGATGGCTTCAAATTTTTATTAAGGATCCATAACCAATACTATTACCAAGATAACACAAAATTCAAGTCAATAATTTTCAATATATATATATATATACACATCATACTTTTCAAAGTCAAATCCTTACTTCCTATGTGTATAGTTCAATAGTGAATTACAAGTTTGAATTTGGATATTTCTACCATAAGAAAAAGGAATGTTACAACGAAAAATGCTTTAAAAAAGATAACAAGTTTTTTCGTCTTGGCCTGCTCACCTGAAGTCAGTCAATATTGAAAATTTCCATGAATACATGCTAATGAACACAAAGTATACTTATACTGAATAACACCTTGGCATGGGATGTCTTGAATACCACCTAGTTGAAGCGTCTTACCTTAAACCTATCCTACACTGGAGACCAATTTCTTTTGCACACAATATAAATATTTGTCTTCTAACATGTGATTCCTTAACATACTTAACGCATTCATGGTTTTCGAAACTCACTCATATTTCTTTTTCAAATCATCTTGAACTATAATATAATCTACATACCAAATATGTAAAAACTCAACTTCACAAAGAAGAGTCGCCTTAATGTTCAATTGATCTTTTAAAATATTAATAAAGATTTTGTTACACTATCTAATGAAAATGCAAATATCTAATACTGAATTCTCCGACCATATAATATTTTCATTATCTTATGAGGTAGAGAAACTTCATCATGTGATGGTTTCATATAACATAAGTTGAAATTTTTTCCACAATACCTAATCTTTATTTTTTAAAAAATATATATATATATTGTAAGACACAAATAACCATCCATAGTTACTAGACCAATCATCTAACAACTTTTTAGCCTTTTATTTCATTTCAACATAAAATTTTAAAAAAAAAATCCACCTTTAATATAACTTTAGAAACCAATGTAAAATCAAGATCCAAAAATTCAACCAATTTCCTAACCTAAAGATACTCCATAAATTGAAAAGGAAAATTGTGGCATACAATACCTCCAGTTACACTATTATAAAATAGTTTAGGATCTTTATTTTTACCTAGTTGGAGAGAATTTACACATTGTTTCATTATCAATTGTTGACGGTCACAGTGACATTTATACATTTTCAATTCCGTAAGTTATTTTAGATTTTTTTTAACTCTCAAAACTAATATAGGTTAATATTGAATGAGCTTGCTAATGACCTCCTCACCGTATGTTATAACTCTAGAAAACGATAATTGCGTGGCTTTGTGTGCAAGCCCTTTATAGAAATAGGGACACAAGTTTGACCCAACCTAAATTTACAAATTTCACATGTTCATTTTGTAATTATTCTTTGAAAAAAATGTTAACTTAAGCATTTGAGTGTCTTCGAGTTGTCAAGGACACCCTTCATATTATATTCACATGACCAAATGTTGTTGGCTCTTAAGATAAAAAGCATTGCAATTTCTTTTATAATAAAATAAAATTCGTCCAATAATCATTCGGCATGGACACAATAAAACTTCAAAAAATATATATATATATATATATGATTAAAACCTAACATCATTGTGTATTTAAAAAAAATCACATTTTGCATATATTAGTGAACAAAAATCGAGGAAACACTTGGATCATTCATACTTCAACAATGCTCAGCTATGAAATCCATTTGAATTTAATCATCTCCCAGATCAGTACTTAGAGCATCTCCAATAAGACACAACTCAAGTCCCAGTTCTGCAAAACCTCTGACATAGTCATTTGTAATTGGGTGATTTTTTTAATTGAAATTTTATTTCTCTCTCCTCGTCCCTCTGAACTAGGACGAGGGACAACTCTAATTGTCCTCTTAAAATTTGTCACTTGTTTAAAAATGTTCATATTGTATTATGTTTGTCTTTCTCTCTCATAAAATTGCTATTATTTATTATTATCGTAATTATTATATTTTTATAAATTAAATTATTAAACTGTTATTAAATTATATATTCTTATCTTCTGATAAATTGGGATGAGAATTGTCCTGCTCTATTGGTGATGCTCTTAGAAACTTTTTTTTTTTAAATATTAAAAATGAAAATAAGCATTAAAGCGAAAGTAAATTATAAAAAAAAAACTACATATTTAGGATGCCGCTTTGCTCTAATCAACATCAACGAAATTCTTGGCCACCTTAACTTTCGGAAGAATTGGAGTTCGAAACCTTATTTTAAATTTATGAAATTTCAAAAATTGAATATTTTAAAAATAAACCAAATTAACTAACATATATTTCTTCCTAGTTTCATGGATATATGAAAAACTTTTCACGGGCACTTCATAGTATTGTTAGGAATCACGAGAAATTTCTAATTACTTGGCTCAAAAGGATTCTTATTTTGGAAGGATTTTGTTTAGGAAGGATTTCCTATTTTGAGTTTAGATCTATTTCTGTTGAACCCTCTGGAGTCGCTCATCAACTCCACATTAGTATGATATTGTCTGCTTTGGGTTAAGGTCAAGTCCGCACGAATTTGTTCTTGGGTACCACCAACCAAAAGGCCTCATACTAATGGAGTTCTCTGGATGCTTTATATACAAGTCATTATCCTTTTGTATCACTGATGTGCTATTGGGTTTGACACCCAAACAATCCTCCCATTCAAACCAAGGGCCATATCGCATCTCTTCGAGTTAGTCCACCGATCCTGATCATACGTCAGCCTCCCCTCGAGATAGTCCACCAACCCATTAGTCATTAGCTTCCCCTTGAAATAATCTACCGATTCGTCAAATCATCATCTTGTACCGCCGTTACTACCCAATGTGACCCGCTGCTTGACCACTATATTTTTAGGAAGAGTTTCAACACAAGATACACCACGGATCTGACCACGGGCTCCATCTCTGAACCAAGGTTTTGATACCACTTGTTGGACCCTCCGAAGCCGCTCTCCAACTCCCACATTAGTATGATATTGTCCGCTTTGGGCCAGGGTCAAGCCCGCATGAATTTATTCTTAGGTACCACCACCCAAAAGGCCTCATACTAATGGAGTTATCTGGATGTTTTTATATATAAGTCATTATCCTCTTGTATAACCGATGTGGTATTGGGTTTGGCACCCCAACAATTTCCTTATTTTTATAATCTTTATTTGGAAAATGATTTGATTTTCTAATTATGATTATTTGGTATTCATTGTAAAGAGGAAATCAATTAAGAAAGTATATTTGATGATTTGATGATAACTATAAATAGAGTTGTCTCGTGAAGAAGTAATCATTACATCCCTTTGGGTGGTGATCAAGGATTGGGGTCGCAACCACAATCATCAAGAGTTGACACTTCTACTACCTTCTAGGTATCCGAAAGTTTTTTTGGCATAAATAGCACCATTGTTGGTACAATAGATGGATTGGAGAAGACGTTCTATCTCTGACATTTTAAAGCATCTCGTCAGGTTTGGTTATTCCTTTTGGTACAATTGGTTAATTAGACTATTGCTACTTTATGTAGAGCGGATGATAGCATTGAAGAGATAGTGTAGTCAGAGTAACTTGTAATCCTTATTTCTCAATAGTTAAGTTGCTACCTTGGTAGAGTAGACACATTGGCGAACCATGTTAAATCTCTTGTGCTGCTTCTCTATTACTTTATTGTTTGTTTCTACTTTGGTTGATGCTATTCTATTTCAACTATCCCTTACAAACTGGTATTAAAGTATAAGTTGAGATTAGTCATCACATCAACAAAAATGATACATCATCTTATTGATTTGATCATTGAACACATGATATGTGGTCAAAGAAGGATAAAATGAAAAATGTTGATCGAAGACTTAAGAGCAGTTTACCAGTGATTTTGACAGAATTTCAGTAATAAAAAATCAATATCAAATGAAAAAAGGTCACACATTTTTATTTATAGAAATTTGAGATAACTGTTTATCGAATCTGCTAAAATCCTCGAGAAAAATTTCCTGAACCGTGTTTGTTAAATTGCCTTGAGACTGAGCCTGATAAGATTTAAGATACATAGGCTGAACATACGATTCAGCTTGAGCCTTAAAGTGAGTCTCACTATTCTTAAGCACGGACTTGACTCGAGATTGCTAATCCAAATTTTTCCCAACCTAATTCGAGATTGATAAACCGAATTCTTTTGACACAGTCCATCACAAAAGTAAAGAATTGAATCAAATGCACCCTTTTCCCTATTGGAAATCAGTTTGGTTTACATATAGATATTAAAAAATGAGTAAATTGAGATAATTAAAAAGTATATTTCAAATACTTAAACCCTAAACAAGCATCATGCTGACTAATGACCAGTGTTATAAACTAATTAAAATAAATATAGAAAGCAGATAAAAGTATTTATTTACTCATCTTAAAAAAATAATTTAAAAAAGAAAAGTAGGAGAGAGAAGAAAGAGAGACATAGTTGATTAATATAACCTATGAAATGAAAAGAAAAAGAAACGAAAGCAGAGCAACAACAACAACTAGCAGAGAAGAAGAAACAAAGACATGTTAAAGATGCGAGCCGATTCCGGTAGAGAAGAAACCTTCTCCGTACTCCTTCTATTTCTTCTTCTAATTCTCATTTTGCCTCGCCTTTAATTTCTCTTCTTTCTTTCTTTTATTTATTTCCTTTTTTAAATTGTTAAATTAATCGACTTCTTACTCAATCCTTTTGCTTTTGTTTTTAATTGAAAAAAAGAAGAAAGCTTTTGATTAGTTTCGTCAATTTGGGAACTGGGTTATTGTTGTTGTTGTTGTGTAGGTCTTTTGAAGGGTTTCTGGGTCTCGTTTTGATTCTGATGATAAAATCGATCTTGGGATGCATTCTTGATGAATCTGGGATCGGTTGAGTGTTGATTTATCTGGGTTTTGAGTAGTTGGAATTAGGGTTTCGTGTTCTTTGGATATTAATTGATGTTTGACAGAATCTCTGTGTAAATAATTTTCAAGATTTGTGAATCTGTTGAGTTAATAGGTTGTATTGATTTGATTTCCTCCTTTGGATATAATATTTTCTGATTCATTGGAGGTTTTTTTCTTGGTTTCTCTTTTTAATACAGGTGTTTTAGATAAAAGGAAAGAAAATTTAAAAAAAAAAAGGAAAATTTCTCAAGAACTGGTCAAAATCCATTGTAACCCATAAACATACAATTAAATTAATTCACCCACTTGATTTTTATTGTGGGCTATTTTTAGATTTTTGTTTATCAGTGAAAAAAAAAAGTAAAGAGTAGATTTTTTGGATTTTGGTTTTTGAAACAAAGAGGCAAAATACTCGATATAGAAGAAGGAAGAGGGTGAGAGGAGCTGTGTTGTTATAGAGTTTATTGGGGGGTTTCTTGTTGTTTGATGGGAATACCTGATAGTTCACTTTTAGATCTGATAGAGAAGGTTAGGTCTTGGATTTCTTGGGGAGCAAGTGATCATAACTGTTTGCCTGGGAAGATTGAGATGCCTGAAAACGGTTCTAAAATGTGCTGCGAGTGTGCTGTTAAGTTTAGTGAATCTTCTTGCAATGGATATCATTGCCAAAGCTGTGGTCGATGGCTGTGTGGCAATTGCAATGATCAGAAGATCAGTAGTATCAAGCCCTGTAGACATGGTTGTGGGAGGAAGTTTAGTGAGAAGGTGCATCCTTCTATTTCTCCTAGGGAGAGTCCGGAGCCGCCCTCCCCCAGTTCTAGTACTGAGCGGAAAGGTGAAAGTGGTCAGAGTGATTGTCTTGAATCTAGGGAGTGTGGAAACTCTCCACAGGCTGTGAACAGCAGAAGCCAGAGTTTGTCCTCCTTTGCTGCCCACCCATCTACTATGTCTATGCCTTGTTCTCACAGCAGGTAATTATTTTTTTTTCCCTCTAAATCAGATGACTTTATGAGTGTTTTAACTTAGGTTGTAATAAGTTTAACGATGATGGATTGTAAGGGTGAATTAGGAATTTAGATGACTTTATGAGCTATTTAACTTAGGGTAGTAATAAGTTTAACGTTGATGGATTGTATGGGTGAATTATTTAATCGAGATTTATTGTTTTTGTTTTGTAGTGAGTGTCTTACTTATTATGTGTATTTGTTGATGTGCAGGAGTGATGAAGAAGAGGTGGAGGAGACATATAGTGAGTATTATAATGACATTTCAGATATAGATTCGAGTAGTGTTAGAAATGAGATATACAGTTTTAAGTCGGTGGGATCAAGTCCATCTGACAGCCCCTCTAGGAACAATTTTACTTCTTATAGAGGTGGGCATTCTGTACAGAGGGGACAAGGGGGAAGCCCGTTGGCTCATAATCATAGTTCCTTTGATAGAGAAAGTATGGCTGCTTTAAAAAGGCCTGAGGATCATGAGAATACTGACTCTGATGACCAGTCAACATACCGGGACCAGTATGTGAAGTCACATAAGCCATTGGATTTTGAAAGCAATGGTCTTATCTGGTATCCGCCACCGCCTGATGATGAGAATGATGAGGCGGAAAGTAATTTTTTCTCATATGATGATGACGACGATGAGATTGGGGACTCAAGTGCTATGTTCTCATCTAGTAGTAGCCTTTCTAGTACCTTTCCTGCCAAGGAGAAGCAGAATGATGGTAATAAGGAGCCTCTCAAAGCAGTGGTCCAAGGGCATTTTAGGGCTCTTGTTTCAGAGCTATTACGCGGAGAGGATGTCAAGGTGGGGAAAGAGGACAGTGCTGAAGACTGGATTGACATAGTTACAGAGGTTGCATGGCAGGCTGCCAATTTTGTGAAACCAGATACCAGTAAAGGAGGCAGTATGGATCCTGGTGATTACGTGAAGGTTAAATGTGTTGCATCAGGATGTCCGAGTGATAGGTACACCATGCTTGCTTATAAATTTATTAGATTTGTAGGTTGCATAGGGCAGCTTTTGTTGACTTTTTTCTTTTTGGTATGCAGCGCCCTGATTAAAGGGGTAGTTTGTACAAAAAATATTAAGCATAAACGCATGACATCACAATACAAAAATCCTCGATTGCTTATTTTAGGAGGAGCCCTTGAATATCAGAGAATACCTAATCAGTTGGCCTCCTTTGATACATTACTGCAACAGGTTATTGTTTGGCATATGTTTATCTATATAAATACGTGCAATTTTATGCTGCAAACTGAATTCATTTCCATTACTTCTTTCTTAACCAGGAGAATGATCATCTTAAGATGGTAATCTCAAAGATAGAAGCTCTACGCCCAAATGTTCTGCTGGTGGAAAAAAGTGTTTCATCATATGCCCAAGATTTACTTCTGGCTAAGGAAATTTCATTGGTGCTAAATGTGAAAAGGCCTTTGCTGGAGCGGATAGCACGGTGCACGGGTGCTCTGATTAGTCCATCAGTTCATAATGTTTCTACTACACGACTAGGACACTGTGAATTATTCCGCTTGGAAAAAGTTTCTGAAGAACATGAGACTGCCAACCAGCTCAACAAAAAGCCATCTAAAACATTGATGTTTTTTGAAGGGTGTCCAAGGCGTTTAGGTTGCACGGTAATGATCTTCTACTTAACTCCAAGATCGGACTTGTATTAATTACTATGAATTATTGAAGATTGGTTAAATTTGTCCATAATCCGTGGTCATCATTTTTTTTCTGGTTTTTGGGTGCAGAATGATTTGCTGGCACTTGCTGATTTTTCTTCTTTTTAGTACTCTAGTTGATTGCTTATATATTTTGTGTTTGTTTGCCTATAGTGTGTTTAGGTTGTAACCTACTCCATTAAAGTATGCCAATTCTTTTCCTATGCTGATTTTCAATTATTTTTTGATTATTTCATGATATGCATTTCTTATCAACTGGCTTATGTTGTAGGTCGTGCTGAGGGGTCGATGTCGAGAAGAACTGAAGAAAGTAAAACACGTTGTTCAATATGCTGTATTTGCAGCCTATCATTTGTCTCTTGAGACTTCATTCCTTGCTGATGAGGGTGCTACTTTGCCCAAGATTAAACTTAATCATTCTGCATCAGAGAGGGCAATGGTTGTTGATGCTATCTCAGTTACTCTCAATTCTCTATCAGTAGCTGATGCATGTAATCAAGATGATGGATCTATGAGCCTCAGTCTGGAGCATGATCCTAGTTATGTTTCTTCTTCAGTTGCTATCAATCATAGGTTTGAGGAGGCACCCAGTGTTGTACATAATGAAGATTTGGTGGAGCCTTTTGTGGGGGAGGATTTGCATTCTTTCGATGCTAGAGATCTCTCTGGACAAGAATTGCAAGACAACATTGGTCAAGAGGTGAGACAAATTGAAGAGATGCATGAATTGACAAATAGTGAAAGGGCCAATAAAGACGAGGTCTCCACTGAATATTATCCTCCAACTGACACTCACCAAAGCATATTGGTCTCATTTTCAAGCCGTTGTGTGATTAAAGGTACTGTATGTGAACGCTCTCGACTCCTACGCATAAAGTTCTATGGTTCCTTTGACAAGCCACTCGGAAGATATCTTCGAGATGACCTATTTAATCAGGTAGCTAGTCTAAGATATCATATTATTATTCGATTTGTAATTTTTATGTTTATGAATTCATATAATTGTTTTCTTCTGTTGTGTAGACATCTTTGTGTCGATCTTGTGAGGAGTCAGCTGAAGCCCATGTCCTCTGTTATACGCATCAGCAGGGAAATCTGACCATCAATGTTAAACGTCTTCCATCAGTAAAACTGCCTGGGGAGCGGGATGGCAAGATATGGATGTGGCATCGATGCCTAAGGTGTGCTCTTACTGATGGAGTTCCACCAGCTACTCGCAGAGTTGTCATGTCAGATGCTGCTTGGGGACTTTCTTTTGGAAAATTCTTGGAACTTAGTTTTTCAAACCATGCAACAGCTAATCGTGTCGCTAGCTGTGGTCATTCCCTGCAAAGAGATTGTTTACGTTACTATGGGTAAATGCTTCTAAGTTATATTTGTATCTCTCTATATATGAATCTGTATGTTTGTTTCCAAACCAATATGGAGTGTTCTTTCTGACAGGTTTGGGAGTGTGATTGCTTTCTTCCGCTATTCCCCTATTGATATTCTTTCTGTTCATCTACCGCCATCAAAACTTGAGTTTGAAGACCAAGTACAACAGGATTGGCTTAAAAAAGAGGCAGAAGAGGTGATTATGAAATTTGCTTTGCTTTTAACCTGAGTAAACTGGATGATGAATTTAAAATTGAAGTTCAGTTAGACCAGTACACTACTGAACCTTCCTGTTTTTTTCTTTTTATTTTTTTTTCTTTTGTTGGACTCACTGTTTCAGTGAACCTTCTTTCTTGTTCAACAGCTTAAGCTTAAGTTGGAGGCCTTGTACATGGAAATCTCTAAAGTACTAGAAGGCATGGCAGAGAGAAGTAATTCTATCGCTTCTGAATCATGTGATACAACTGATGTAAAGAACCGCTTAGTGGAATTCAAAGATCAGCTTATAAAGGAAAGGACTGATTACATGGTAAATAATACAGCCTCCCAAGACATTATATCTAATATATTAAAATGTTATTGCTATCACTAATTCTTGATGGCAGATACTAGCCAAAAGAAGTGCTTGTCCAATACTTGTTGATTGTTTTATATCACACAAATAATAAGTTTCTAATTCCTTTGATTTTCTTGTAAATAGGCTTTACTGGAACCTGTTCTTATAGAGTCCCCAGAACCAGGGCAGAATATTGTCGACATACTTGAACTAAATCGCTTGAGACGTGCCCTTCTCATTGGTGCTCACGCATGGGATCGTCAACTCAATTCCTTGAACTCTAATCTTAGAAAAGGATTTTTCGCAAAGGCTGCTGAAGGGAATGCATCTTATGCTCAACCAAAAGAATTGAGCAGTGATTTATTGTGCAAGGATGGTAAACTTGACCCTAGTCACGAGGAAAATGAGCTTGGATCTCTTGAACTACCTGAATCTCCTGTAAACAATTTACATTTAGAGCAGGAGGAACCTAGTTTACCCACTTTGGAACCTGCTGTTGCCGAGAAGTCCATCTTGCCCTCACATAACATAGAAGATGATGTGCATTCAGATGGAGAAATTGGATCGAATTTGTCTGAGAGAATAGATTCTGCTTGGACAGGTACTGATCAACTAATTCAGCATGGAGGTACTTCTCAGACAGAAGGTGCTCCGGCTGGATTACAAAAAAGCAAAATTGACCACCCTCCTTTTAGAAAATTAGCTTTGCCAGCTAGAGTTCATTCTTTTGATTCTGCATTAAGATTCCATGAAAGAATCAATAAAGCACTCCCTCCGTCTCCATTGCATTTATCGACACTTCGCTCTTTCCATGCTTCTGGAGATTATAGGAGTATGGTGAGAGATCCTGTTTCTAATGTCATGAGGACTTACTCTCAAGTATTGCCACTTGAAACACAGAAGCTGAATTTGATACTTAGTTCAACACCTTCACTTATTTCTTCTGCACCTCGAATGGCTGAAGGACTTCGTTTACTGCTACCTCGGGTAGGCCAGGATGATCTTGTTATTGCAGTTCATGATTGTGATCCCACCAGCATAATATCATATGCTCTGAGTACCTTGGAATATGAGAACTGGGTGGCCGATAATGTAAATGAACATGGAGGAAACTGGAGTGCTAGTGAGATTAGTAAAGAAAGTTCAGTAACTTCCACCTACTCTGCTTGGCAGTCATTTGGCTCTCTGGAGTTAGATTATCTAAACTATGGCAATTATGTATCTGAAGATGCTTCGGCAGCATCCATGGGTAACTTGTTTGCTGATCCCAAGAGGTCACCTCATTTAACTATATCTTTTATTATGTAAGTTTGATTTGTAGATTCTCTGTAAGCAGTTTTACGAAGCAGTTTTTCTTATGAATTTTGTATCATTATTTAGTCAAAGATGGAGTGCACAGTCAAAGATGGAGTGCACAAGGGGGTAAAAGCAATGTGTTCTTTGCCAAGTCATTGGATGAGAGATTTATTATTAAACAAGTAAAGAAGACAGAGCTGGATTCCTTTGAGGAATTCGCACCAGAATACTTCAAATATTTGACGGATTCTCTCAGTTCTCGGAGTCCAACTTGTCTTGCGAAAATTCTCGGCATTTACCAGGTTATTCATTCTCATCTCTGCTCTCCTTTTGCATGATTTGGTTGCATTGGTATCGAATAGCAAATATGTAAGATATTCGATATATTCTGTTGCAGGTGTCTGTAAAACACCTGAAGGGTGGCAGGGAAACAAAAATGGACTTGATGGTAATGGAGAACCTCTTCTTCAGGAGAAATATATCAAAAGTATATGATCTAAAGGGTTCCTCTAGGTCACGATACAATACAGATACGACAGGTACAAACAAAGTATTGTTAGACATGAACCTTCTGGAAAATCTGAGGACAGATCCCATATTTCTCGGAAGCAAGCCAAAGCGAAGCCTGGAGAGAGCCATTTGGAATGATACAGCATTTTTAGCCGTAAGTGTTTTCTTCTTTCAAAAGTATTGTGTTAGCAATTGGTCTGTGTAATTCAAGAATGGGTTTGGTTTTGCAGTCTGTTGACGTGATGGACTACTCGCTGCTGGTCGGGGTGGATGAGGAGCGGAAGGAACTGGTGTTAGGCATCATAGATTTCATGAGACAGTATACATGGGACAAGCACTTGGAGACATGGGTAAAAGCTAGCGGTATACTAGGCGGTCCGAAGAACGCTTCTCCAACAATTGTATCTCCCAAACAATACAAGAAAAGATTCCGGAAAGCCATGACAAGCTATTTTCTGACTGTACCTGATCAATGGTCCTCATGAAGTGAAATGCCATACATATATACATACATACATATTCTTTTTAGAAAGCAATTTGTTTATTGAGAACACTCAGATAAATGAGGGGGAGGAAGGACTCAGGCCCCAAGTTGTTGATGTTTAGTTTTGTTAGGAAAATATTTAGTTGGTTGGTGTATCACAACAGCCCCCCAAGAAAGTGAGGCTTTGCTTGTACATTGAGGAGAAGAAATATTCCTTGGTTTAGCAATTAACTTTTAACTTTGACTCTCAAATAAGTAAACATTCAAGAGCCAAATGCGTATATGAGATGTGTTTGGGATAGTGTTTTGTAAAAGCACCTTTTCAGCTCATAAGTACTTTTGCATTTCTATCAATCATTACTTGCAAGTGATACCAAACAAACAAGGCACATAGATTGGAAAGTGTTACATTACATATGTCTCTCAGCAGCACTTACAAAATTTCATTGACACAGCTACAAAAGCTGCTTTTTGATTTTATTTGTATGTACACAAATTCAAAAAACATGATACATACTGCATTATATCACCTACTTCTTCTATAGAAATCTTGCAGGCTGATATACATATAATATAATATAATATATATATATATATATATTATATTATGATGCTGCTATTGCTATTTGGCTTCCTCCAACTTCATTGATGGGCTGGAAACTCACGCGTCTCTGCATTCACATTCACAATCATTAGATTACTGACCTAACTAATATTTTCTTAATATGGAGATTAGATTAATTATGATTAAGTTGAGGAGAAAAACAAAAATTTATAAAATAAATATATTTATTTATTTTGTTGTCGGTATATGCTAATAATTTTGTAAAAATATAAATAATTAGAATATTTTGACATTGGTGTAATAAACTTTGTCAAAGACAACCATACCTTAGTAGTTGAGATTTGTCATCATTCTCAAACTATGGTAGTTGAGAGTTTTGACACTACACATAGCTACTCATTTATTTTTAATAAATTATTATTATTAATTTATATAGACTAAATTATTTGTTGCCATTTGTAATAATTTTTTATAGATTACAACAACAACCTATCTAATAATAAAACGACATTTTTTTCAAAATTTTTAATTTGTTTGAATTTTAATATTTTTTTAATAAAAATATATTATGCTTACTAAATTACAAAATACAATCCAAAACAGCCGATTAAAGTATATAAATACAAAAGAATAAAATTGGCTGTGGCTGACATAATTGATTCCATTTATGTAGGGCATGTAATATTATAAAAGTTGGTATTTATTTTCTTTAATTAAATTAATTGTATTTTTTTAAAATTAAAAAATTATGGAAAAGGTACAAGATTAAGTAAGTGATGGAGATTAATGTCAACATTAGTGAGTGTGAATTTAGTTCACCAACAAGACTCATTGATTTCTCAACATTAAAGAAGAAATTCTCTAACTAATCTCTATTATCTATTAATTTTTTTCTAATTGAATAATTCTTCTAAAAGTCAAATTATTCAGAAATTTGATAGTTTCAAAACTATGCATTATTATTAGAATAGAATTATAATATAACCATCTTGACAATTTCAAGAAATTAAATTGGGTCAGTGTGTGGTCCTCAATTTTTTGAGTTTTAGATCATCTACTTGCAAATTATGTCTCCTCTCATTTTCATCAAATTTTACATAACACCAACCATATCAATTTTAACCTATATTATCAACCTCCACTCTAATAACAAATAACACCAATAACAAAATAAAAATCATCTATATATATATATACTTAAAAATATATAAATTACAAATAAAAAATTATTAAAAAATAATATTAAATTTAAGTTTATCAATTTTTAAGGTCAATTAAAATAATCAAAATAATACGTATATCATTCTATTTACATCTTTGTATATGTGGTTCTTTAAAAATTTTCATCTGTTTATAATATTTATAATATTTACTTTTTTATATTTAAAATTGTGAAAAAAATCTTTTAAATGGATTTTTTAGACTTCTAAAATATAATGTTTGTAATTATAAACATATTTTTAAAAATATATCAAAACAAACTCTTTTAAAAGTTTGGTTTTTAAACCATAAGCCAATTTTTCTAAAAACAGATTCCATAAAATACAGTAACCGTTCAATTTTCAAAACTCATCTATATTATAGTAAATTTTTTATAATTTAAAAAAATTCCTAATTTTTAACTTTACAAAAGAATTTATAAATTTAAAGTAAAGTTGAAACAAAACAAAAATCATTAAAAAATGAAAGGAAACAAACCTCTCTAAGTCCAATTTTGCCATTGTTACCACCACCACCATTGTTGTTCTTATTCAAACAAAGTTGAACAATCTTATCAGCAATCTCCTCCTCACTTTTAGCTTCACTCATCAACCTATCCATCTCCACTTTAGGAACCACCATTCTCACTCTCCTCATCCTCCCAATCCCATGATCTCCTCCACCAATATCAGAAACTGACCTTCTTGACAACATCAAGCTCTCAAGTCTATCCTTAGCACTCATTTGTATCCCTGACCTAACCTTCCTAACCCTAACCCTAGAAGACCCTTCACTCACATTTTGTGGCAACTCCACAAGAAAATAAACCCTTTTGGGCTCCAAATTCTGATGGGGTTGCAATGGCTTGGCTCTAGTGCCATAATGCTTCACATCTTCTGATTCCAACAACACAAACCCTGGATAGTCTTTTGTCACCTCCTCAGCTTTTAATGGTGTCTTTAGCTTCATTGTCTCTCCACTTATTTTCATCACCTTTGTTGTATTCCTTTTGCTTTTTAAAAATGTGTTTCCCATTTTGTGATTGATGGGGGGTTGTGGATTGGGGTTTTATTGTGGTTTGGTGGTCAATAAAGTGGGGCAAAGTTGAAGTTTGGGAAATGTTTGACAATATAGTCATGTGAGTACATATAGATAGATGTGTGTGTTAGCTTTGGCTTTCTTGATTTTATTATTATTGTAAATTAATTAACAACTTTGTGATTGTGTTTTTGTGTGGAAAATTGATTCAAATAGGTTGATTTGAATGAGTGTATGTGGACTGAGTGACATTTTTGTGTGATTATTGTATAGGTAAAGGAGGTATCAAGGGTGGAAAATTGTGGATTTTTTAATGATAAAATAGTTATCTTGGTTGTTAAAAATTTTTGTATTATTGAGAATTTAAAGATTTTATGGGATAAAAAAGACAAATAAAATTCTATTTACCTCTTTAAATTTTCAAATGGAAATTGTGAATGATACTGACAATAAAATTTTTATTTTCTTTTTAAATTTCCTTCCAATTTGAATATACCATATGTTCAAATTTATACAAAATAGTCCAAACAATCCACTTTTCAAAACTATTTAAAAAATATTACTATATTTTCTTCTCAAAATCATATATTTATTTTAGTTTTTAACAATATTTGCAATCACATAAACTAGCTTTTATATATATATACACCTTATTTTTTAAGTGAAAAATATAAGTAAAAAACACAACAAAACAAGCCCTTAAATCAATTACCTAGAAACACATAAATTATATTATATGAAACAAACAAAGTTCACCAACCATTGATAAATTCAAATTCAGTAAAAATATTCTTTTTTTAAAAAATCCACAAAAATAATAATATGATAATAACAAGCTTTTCACATTACTAATAATATTATTATAAGCAAGGTTCTCACCTCAAGATCGTATAAATTTTTTTAAATGATTTTTGGTAACTTCAAATCTGATTTTTGTATTACTAGTAGTCTAATCTTAATTAAACAAAACCCGTGATAGATGGATAAGGAGAGATACACGATGTATAATGTATAACACAATCCATAAAATTAAAAAAAAAATAAACAAAATTCAAAATTCAATATTATAACATGTTATGTTAACGTTAATCACGGAGAAGGTCACATGTGAATATTTGACATAATTATAGTTTTTTGTCAAAACGAAGAAAACTATAGTTTTACAAATACACACACGACACCAACCCCATATAATACAAATTGGCATGCAAATAATATAACGTAAAAGTCATGATTTTTTACTTTTAATATTAGTTTAGTCTAAATTGACATGAAAGCAAATCTGTTATATTGAGTGAAGTGTACAGTTTTCATCCGAAATTAATGGAGTAATTAAACATAATTTTCCATTTTAAGTTTTGTATTTACGTCAATTGGTCATCTTTGATGTTGAATACAGAATTATAAAAATATTTCTATCTTTTTTTTTTATTAATCCTATTTCAAATGTTTGTTATTATAATATGTCATAGTTTTACGGTAGGCATTTTGGTTCAGCTCGATTTTTTCTAAAACTAAACCGATAATTTTTTTATTTTGATATTATAAAACCAAACTGAATGGAGATATAAAATCCAACCGAACCGAACTAAAAATGTATAGATTCGGTTCGAAATCGGAAAAAAATAATTTAAGTAAATTTATTTTTCGAATCAAAATCCCCAAAATTAAATTGATTATTATAAATTAAATTAAATTAAAAGATAATTGATTTTTTATTATTAAATTTAAAATAAATTAACTTAAAAATTAATTGAACAAAATAAGCCGATTCGATCAAATTTGATTTAATTTCTTTTTCACTCTTCCATCATCTGATTTAGTTTCATTAGATTTTTCTTTTCAACTCTATATCGTTCCGTTCAGTTTCAATCGATTTTATTATTTTTTTCCTACTTTTACATATGTTTGGTTTCGAAACAGTTTCTTTAGCGGTTTTTTTAAAAATATATATTATAATCATTTTAGATTACAAAACTACCATTTTTCTATTATTTTTTCCGTTAAAAATATTGATTCCAAATGTTCACTATTTAAATTTTTTATTAAAAAATAAAAAATTTAAAAATGGAAGATTTTTATAATTTACTCGATGACTAAATATTCAAAAGAAACATCATCATATAAACGAACTTTTACAATGATGAAGATGATGATAGGTACGTAGTACGTTCAATTAAAAAGTTGTAGATTTGAATGGTCAACAATATCCAATTAAAGCATGTGTACTATGACGGTCCATGGGTGTGAACATTAGTAGTGGCCAATTTACAATACAATAGTCTTCTTTCATTTTGATTTTGATTTTTTCAATTCAATATCACCACAACTTTTATCAAACATTTACGCCATCTTCTTATCTTGATAGACATAGGTGGTCATGAAGTTACTTAATTGAATTGAAAGGTGTGTATGGATATATTTACTTAGTCAAATTGATGAGAACCCATATGTTGTTTAACATGGCATGAATGATGAAAAAAGGGTGTGATTAATGTTCCAATCTTTAATATGAAATGAATTTGGGAATCTAGATTGATTCTTTGTGAGTAGTAGGAATGAAATGACATGTTATAGTATGAAATTGAATTGTATTCAATAGGTGGTGAATTGAATGTCATTAATGCTATGAATGTGTGTTTGTGTATGAGATTGACCTAGATTATATGAAATGAAATAAGTTAATTTCAGGTAATGTTCAACATAAATATGTCATCCTTTGTGTGATGTGTGTGCGAAATTTAAGTGTAATTTGTGTTTGCTTGTGGTTGTTTGTCTAACACGTCGGAATGAGAAAGATTAAATGTGCTTAACTTGTAGTAATCTAGGGATATATGGACTCATGAGAAACTATTTTGGGATTTTTTTTATTATTTTTTATTTTTTAAAAAGCATATACTTATGACAACAAAACATTCTAAAAAGTTACCGTGTGATTTGTGAGGTTAGTAGTCGAACTAGAAATTAGTAATAATGTCTTTACAAGAAAGGATGTTATAAGTGATTATATATTTATAAGAGAAGGGTGTTATAAGGTTTGAAGGAGAGTTACACCTAGATAGTAAAAAAAAAAATTCTATAAAATTATTATAGTGGAAAAGTTACGATAAGGATATAAGAGAGTGAATTGTAACTTGCGGAATATGAAATGTCAAATGTTTAAAGTTATTAACTATAAATCAATGTATATATTATTTTTCAAAAGCTCGAAACTTAAGTTAAATGTGTTTGAACTAATTTTTTTTTTTAAGAAGTACTGACCTTATGGGATGATAAAATTTACAGAGAAATTATTCGGTGGTTTATGAGACTAGCCGGCTTAAAAAACATTTAGACTTTTGTAAAGGGGAAGATCATTTCCAATGGGACTAGTTTAGTCCCGAAGTTTTTTTCTACCTTTAATTTTAAATATTTGTCTTTTTTATAACGCTACTTTAGTAATTTCTAAAATATACTTTAATCTAAAATAGTATGTAAATAATTGAACTCATTTAAAAGGAGTTAAAAAAAATTAATTTCAAACACAGAGTGTTAAATGGTGGAGAAAAAAAATAAATTTCAGAAAGTATTTTACTATTTTTCCTAAAATATATAATAGAGATATTATCGCCGTTTCGCGAGTTTTTCATCTAAAATTTATCCGAACTTAAATTTTACATTTTCTGTATAAATTATTTTCATTTGTCAACTCATCTTCTTTTGTTATTTAATTTGATAGATTTATATATGGCGAAAAACGTTTTAGCCAAAGCTTTTCATATAATATAGTGAATGGTATAGGTAGAAAATGATAAAAGGTGCCGATTGAACAACAGAAGAGAACCCACCAGCACAAGTTGTTTCTTCTTCCATTTTTGACACATTATTCTCCTTCCTTTTACTGTTTAAAAGAGTACAAACAATCTGCAACTTGCTAACTTTATCCTTTATTTGAATCTATTATGACCTTTCAAAGAATTTCGGCTCACATAAAGACATCAAAGTTTACTCTTCTGACAAACGTGCATGATGACTTGATAAAGTTGTGCTTCTCAGCAATCCAATAACGAAAAAGTACTCCTACTAGGACTTTTCTAACTATAAGAGCTTCTGCTTTATCTAAAAGCTATGTGACAAAGCATCCACACAATCATACTACTAATTAACTAGATAAAGCATTCAAATTGCATATTCACATCATATGGTATCAAATCTGCAAATTTAATACCCAGTTGTTGTCTGCAATTTAGTTTGCAGAATAATGAACAATGTATAAACTGCATTCAATTCACACCAAGAGATCAGGAATTGAGAAAAACTTTAGTACTACATTTTATACCAAATATGTCAATAGAATTTTTTTACACACATGGAAATAAATACACCAAAGGATGAGAATGGTTATTTTTGCATCTCATCCTCTTGGGAAAAAAGAAAAAAAACAACAAAGTAATGCTGTAGCAACAATGGTCAAATCAATGGAAGCAATTAAGGAATGGAAGTATCAGTTAAAAAGTTTAGACCTGTTACAGCTGCTGCGCTTTGCGAAGAAGCTCCAACAATGAAGTAGCCTTCCTTTTGGCTCTATCTGTACCATTCTTAGCAAGCTCTGTCAAGGGTATGACTGCTCCAAGCCGACTTATGCTTGTGAGGTTTTCGGTGTCTCTTTTGCACAATGAAAGTAAAATGGCTGTTGCATTCTCTTTGTTGCGTGGAAGACCTGTTCTTAAAAGATCTATCAAAACCGGAATGGTGCTCGCCTTCACTATAGCAGCTTTAGCCTCTTGGTTGCAAGCTAGAACCGATAGGATAGTCAGAGCTTCATCCACCATACAGTTTCTTGAATCTGTGAGCATTTTCAACAATGCTGAGATGATTCCAGCTCTTACTGCTCTACCTTTGTTGCCTAGATAGATACACAGATTGAACAATGCTGTAGCAGCATCTTTCTTCCCTCTTGTGCTTCCATTTTGAAGCAAATCAACCAATGCAGGTATGGCACCTGATGCGCCGATAATTATTTTGTTTTCATCTAACAGAGATAAGCTAAAAAGGGTTGCTGCGGCATTCTCTCTTGCTTCCATGCTTCCTGCTCTGAGGACTTGAACTATAGAAGGAATGGCGCCTGCGAGCATTATAAGACCCTTGTTGCTTTCATATATGGAGAGGTTAAGAATTGAAGTCACTGCATGTTCCTGTGTGACAACATCATCTACTGTTAAAAGGTTAACTAAAGTTGGGATTGCTCCTGCTTCTGCAATTAGTATCCTGTTATCAGTACTCCTTTTGGATAAGGATCTGATTTCTGCCACAGCTGCTCTACGCTCCTCGACTGATCGACTTGTGAGTTTGCGTACCAGTGCCTCAATAGCTATAACATCTCCACTCACATCACGGAATGAGCCATCACTCTTCTTTATCTTTCCGTTGGCTAAAGCTGTAGGTTGCTCAATGTTGTTCATCACACACCATTGTGTAATTAGACTTCTCAAGACGTAATTAGGCGTGAGAGTCGAATGTTGAAGCTTCTGCTGAGTTTTAGGACATGTTGCATTGCCACAATCTATCCATCTCTGAATGTAAGATCTTTCATAAGTCTGCGAAAACACAGATAATACCGTTAAAACATTCCACATTCAGCAGAATCTAATCTGGCTTAAACAGATTTATACCTGTCCTGTGGCAACAATAACAGGATCCCTCATCAGCTCTAACGAAATAGGACATAGAAAATCATCAGGAATTACAAGTGAATCAGACTTTTTCGTCGCATCTTTCCCTTCAGATTCAACAACAACATTATTAGAAGTGCCAACCACAGCCAAGCTCCTCGACCTCTCCAATCTCCCCAATCTACTCGAATCAATCCTCTCCCCAACATGATCAATCTTGACATTACAATCATCCTTATCAATAGGCAGAGACAAGGCATGAGTCAATTTTTTCGAATTCATTGACCCATACCTCTCTGTAGCTCTCCTCAACTGAGATCTCACTAAAGCAACCTAACAAACATAACACCATATCAACACTATAACCAACACAAAAAGCAACAACATTGCAACAGTGAATGAAACCAGAACAAAGCATTACCTGTTCTTGAACCTCTTCAGAGATATCAAAACGATGATAAGGTACATTCTCTAAAGCTTTCTCCAATTTCCAAGTAACACATTGAAATTGAAACGATATAGTCTTAGCACTAGCTCCACCATCCTTTAAAATCAACCAAATTTCAGACACCAAAATCCCTAATTTCTCATCTTCAATCTAATCAAATAACAAAACAAAACACTTACAGATGAATTATGAGAAGCGATCAACAACAAACGCTTAGCGGCTTCAAGCGTGAGAACCAAATCAGCCCACCAGCCTGTCGACGAAGAAGAAGAACAAGACTCCTCCTTTTCACCCTCATCCAACGGTCCAACAAAATCACGAATCTCCTCGAACAAATGCTTTAAAAGAGAGATCCGACGAACCAGATCCAAACAATCTTTTCTAAAGAAACCACATCCACTTCCACCATTTGTAGCGAACAGAGAAGTAATAGCCTCCACCAACAGTAATATCGCGACCGGCGAATCTCCTCCTCTTCCACCACCAGACATCGTGAAAATTTCACGAAAGTGGCTGACAATGACTAGAAGAGTCGACGAGGAAAGTACATTTGGATTGATTGATGTTGTGTTGTGTTTATTTGAGATTGAATAATCCGAGATTCGCGGGACAAGGAGATAGATACAGTTGGGATAGGAATATAATGAATTGGAAATTTAAAGTAAACAAAACCAAACCAAACCGAACCAAAACAGAACAAACAACTACTCCACTACTACATTACATTACTAAGCTCCTTCTTCTTCGTATAGACATGACATGGACACTTGTTGTGGTTGTTGACAGCCTGGAAAATCAACCGTTATTATTGTTATTTTGCAATTTGTGATTTATTATTATTTGATTTGTTGTGAATAATGGGATGGATAAGATTAACGTTATCCTTGTTGTCTTTATCCATATTTGTAACCAAGTTGGTTTCATCTAGTCTGGTTTTTTCTTGTGTTTGAGCTGTTGCTTCTCCATTTGGAATTTCATGTCAAACACCTTCTTCTTCCACCAATTAAGGAAGAAGAAATCACTAATTGGACGGCTCATACTCATTCATGCATTATTAGTTGTCATTTTGACCAAATATGTCCACTTTTCACTTCATGTAAATAAATAGAATTGTGGACTGACATTACATGACCAAGTGCTGAGTTGTAGTGTGGGATACCACTTGGAAGAGTATATATATTGTGTGCTGTGATGCACCAAGAAACTTATCTTGAGAATTAACATTATTTATTAATTAATTCTGACATTTAAAGGATTCTCCTCCACCACCAAGCACAGCACATGCATCAGGACCAATTGTAATTAATTAGTTATGAAGACATCTCTATATTATTGCAATATCTAACACAACTGCTTTATATGGTTTGGTACAACATTGATGTTATCTTCATTTAAAATATATATCAAATGAAACAGATACAAGCTGGAAGTGCATTTTCATGGAGAGACAAGACAATAGAGAAGATTTCTTAGGTGAAAGTGGGGTTCATGATGAGACAACCTTCCAACTATGTTGATTTAAGACTCTTTCAGATGTAGTGTTTGGTTGGTCCGAAAGTGAACAAAGCCTTTGCAGGCCAACACTTGTCAGGTTTATATGCAAATCATATAGTAATGGTGATTGTTATGTTAAGTTGTCTTTTTCATTTGTTCTAATGTTGGAGTTTTGATTTTGAGTCGATGTTTTGACGAATTCTGATTTTTGTTGGTTTGTTTATCAATTCATATCATATATGTATAATTAATTACAATTATAAAAACCAATCTTTGACCATGTATGAGCTTTGAGATACAATGTATAAGTAAAAGGAAATCTTTGGGCCCATAAGGAGGCTTTGATGGGCCAAGACCAACAACTAGTAATAAGCAAGAGAACATAAGGCCCAGTTTGGTCACCTCTATTAGATTTTACTAAATGCACACCACCACTATTAAGCACTTAAATATGGTCAATCAATTAGAAAATTTGGTTCCTGTTGAACAAGTAATTAAATATTCAATATACTACTAATCATGCAAAAACTGAATTTTTTTTTTTTTTTTTTTTTGGTTATTGCTTCTTAATGTATATAGTTCCAAGCAAACTCCTCAATAAGTTAGGGTTGTTTCATATCAAGTTTTATACAATTCAGTTGTTTTCTAATTAATACTGGTGTCAACTAAATATTATTTTTAAATTAGTTATATTTTTAAAATTTTAAAGATAAATTTGATTTTTATTATATATTTTTAATTAAAAATACGATAAACTTTTTATTTTTAAAATATTTTGTGTTTCACTTTTTTATTTTAAATTATTCTGAAAAATCTTCATTTGAAATTTATATAATTTTTAATTTGAGTAATTTTATTAAAAATAGTATTAAAAAATTATATATATATATAATTATAGTTAAAAATCCATACAACTTTTAAAAATATCCAAATCTAACTTGAAGTTTGAGATAAATAAAAATTCACACTAGCAACTATCAATAACAACCTACCCAAATTAAATGAGAATTTTTATAATAATAATATAGTTGATATTAAAAATAATCATAATTATTATATTTTTATTAAATGAATATATAAAAATTAATATGGTAAATCGAATAAAAGTTTAAAATTAATTAAAATGGAGTATTTAAAAAAATTTTTTAGTATTTTAAAATTTTAAAAATATTAATTTTAGTCAAATTTTTAACAATTTAAATTTCTTTTGAATCTCGATTATATTTCACCTAAATATTTTTCTTTAGCCACAGTCTGAATTTTTATTTTTATTTTTTAAAATATTGTATTTCTCATTTACATATTCATATGAATTTATTAAGTTGGTTGTACAGTAAATCTTCATTCTATCCTTTATTTGCAGAGTGAATGTTACACACGATTGACTAGCAAGTACACACACGACAGATTAAACTTTTTTGACCGTACATATTTGAGAATTGAATGGTAGATGCATAGCTACACATCTCCATTTTAGATTTCCAATTTGTGAAAAATGTAAAAACAAATTTACACTTCACAACGAAGAAGATAGAGTGGTGAGGTGAGGTTTATCTATATCTATATATGGTCACATTAATTAATTAATTAATTTATAGCATAATATTTTTTATATACTATTAGTTGGTGTTGGTATGGTAGCTTTTAGATAAATTGCACATGCAACTACTACTTCAGATTCTAAATTCCATTTCCTTTGTTTGAATGTTTGTTTTTTTTTTATATCGACCCTTGCATGGATTCCATTTTTAAATTTAATTTCAGCATTTATTTTTTAATTTATTACTCTAACTCACCTATATACTTTTTTCAAATTTTTCTGATTATCTTCCAAAATTTATAATGAATTATAAAATATTATGAAATAAAACTCTTTAAATAAAAAAGTAAATATAAAAATCATTTTTCAAAAATTTCTTTTTAATGTCTAGTTTTGAAAATATTTCAAATTATATTATTTTGAAATTATTTTTCAAATAATTTAAAAATTTTGAAAATGTTTCTCAAATTACTCCAAAATTAAAATTTTAAAAATATAGGTTTAAGAGGAAAAGCATTGCCGACATACTATTTGAGTAATCGAAAGAAAATAGAAATACGAAAGTCGATTTTCAATCGCCAAAACCGATTTCCTTCGGTAAGGGGATTTGTGAGTGAAGACAAAGAATGGTGACTGTACTTTAGTGACAATATACGTGAAGAAGAAGTTCGATTTTAGGATTCAGTCCCTTGGATTGTGGTTGGGATAATTTTGATAGATTTTCAAGCATTTGGTACTTCAACAATAAAGCTTTAACAAGTTCTTTTATGTATTCAACATGTAGTTTAGTGTACTGTATTTGTCATTTCTTTGATTTGTTTGAATTGTGTTATTGAAGGTTTGTTACAAATGCCGGTAAGTTATGTTTGATGTTTTGTGTATTCTACTTGTATCTTTTTGGTTGTTATTTCAAAGTTACATTGTTGAGTAATTGTCAGGAAGAGTTTATTTTATTATTTCTTCTTATTTTTTCTATAGAGGATGAATATGTGGCTTGATTTTTATTTTTTCCCTCTCATCTTCCTTAACTAATATCTAAAAGAAAATTTTACATAACTATAATATTTAGAGTTCCATTATACCTTCAATATATAAATAAATCGAAAAGATAAGAATGACAAAAAAATATAATAATATTAAATTTATATCATAGTATATTATTAAAGTGAATGGATAAATCACTAGTGGTCGTATGTAGTTTTGAACCTTTTATTTAAAAAACCTATATTTTAAATCGATATTAAAATTTTTACAAAATTAAAATTAAAAAAAAAAACTAAAATGATCATATTATTCTACACTAGTAATTAATATATATATATCTCGATATTACTAGATTAAATTAAAGTTTGCTTGCTATATAGTATCAAAAAATAAATTTTCGTTTCTCGATATTACACATTCATAAACAAACTGTTTAACCTATTTCTGAATATTTAATACCAAAAAGTTATTATATACTAATTAGTGAAGGACAAAAAGGTTTTTTCTTTTTCTGTTTTTTAAACATAAATTTGAATTTTTAAAAAAATTAAATATAAATTTGATTTTTTTCCATGTTTTAAACTTTTTTATTTTGTTAATATATATATATATATATATATATTCTAAATTTTCCCCCTTTTCCTTCTGCTTTACACCTATTTAACGACATTCTCATACTCCAACTCTAATCCATTTAAAATCAATAGTTATTCCTTTTTCTTTTCTTTTCATAACTTGAATATATTATTCTTGTTTCATATCCCAGAAACTCACATTATATCATTTGTACGAATGCAAATGGATAAGATCTGTGTACTAATTTATATAAATGTTATCCTGGGTAGATTTTTCTATTGGCAGAAAAAGGAATGTGAAACCATTTGGTACACCTAACAATGGTAAATTTTTGACTGTAGAAAGTGAAAATCCAATAGGAATTGTAGATAATAAAATTATCCAACGAAGATATATTGTGAGTACCCACCAATAAATATCTTATTGGGGTTTGAAAACAAAACCCTAATTTATAAAAGCCAGCCTATAGTTGTACTGCCTCAAGAGTGGTGGGGATGAGACTAGATGCTAAATTTATTGTACTAAGTTTATCTTTAGAAAGGAATTTATATGAATTTTATTGGTGGTTTTTATAGCTTTCTAATTTTTTGAAAAATGGAGTGGATAGTTTATGTGTAAATATGACATGGGGAGATTTAGATAGTGTTTGAGATTTTTTATAATAAACAACATGAGGACTTTACCTTCACATTCCTTCTGGCCCATTAAAATTTTAAAAATATATATTTAAATTGTAAATTTAATTGAAACTTTAAAATAATTAAAAATTTAGTTTCAATTGATTATTCATAATTTTCTTATTTATATTATGAAACTACAAAATTATAATATATATATATATATATATGATAGGTGTACTTTTAAAAAATTATAAATCAATTTATAAATATAATTAAAATTTTTAAAATTTTAAAATTGAATTTAAATAAACTATCATGAATTTTAGAGTCGAATGGTTAGTTTTTAGAATTTTTTAAATTAATCTATTCTTTTTCTTCTTTATATGAAAAGTTGGGTTTGACATAGTACGAATGATAATTAAATTTGTTTATTCATAAAATGTATTTTGGATGTTTTTACTCATGTGTAGACACTCAATACTAGTGTCTAAGACAATCTCACTTTATATATATTAACTTCATTGATTATATTTTTCATTGAATTAAATTAATTTATAAAAAGTATACTTGAATTGAAAATTACAAAAATAAATATGCATTATCATGTTTTAAAAGGTTAGTGATTTATTTAGAGTTAATTGAAATCAAATCGAATAATTTTTACTAATTTATTTAGATTAATTCAATCTTAAATATGAGAAAACCACGTAAATTCAATTTTACTCAAAATTAGACCGTGAACACCTACCTCTAATAAAATTAAAATAATTATTAGAAAGCATTACTAAATTACTAGGTATTTTCATATAGAATATTTTTAATAATAATTTAAAAATTAAGAGTAAAAGGAGAATATATACATAATATCGTTAAGAATTTTATATTTCTAGATAGGTAAGAAATACGTCAATCTATAACCATTTTCAAAGAATATTTTGAACTTATTTTCAAGTTTTGAAATAATTTTAGTTTATCATTTTTTAAAATTAATTATTCTTAAGTGACATTTTTTAAAAATAATAATAAAAATAAAATTATTTAAAAAATAAAAATAACTTGATTATATTTTTAAAATTTTATTTAAATTAAAAAAAATCCCATAATTTGTGTTTTAAAAATGATTATAGTAATTTTTTCATTTTAATTTCATCATATATTCTTTTATCATATATATTAACTAGTATATTCATTCATAATTAATCATATATATATATCAATAGAAGTAGAAGTTTTAGTCTCTTCGAATAATGATTTTCCTCTTTAATACACTGACTAGAATATGACATATGTAATATCATAAGAGGAATGTACCTATAACTAACTAGTTTTTAAATTTTTCATCACTCAGGAAAATTTGGTTGATTTTCAAATATCCAATTGTATCCATCTATGACTTATTAGGAAATAAATCACATGGAATAAAAATTAAAAACAAATTTAAAAATTCATAAAACATAACTGAAAATCAAACCCAATTAAGAAAAATATTATCCATACACATGTATGCACCATATTATTAATAATTTTCTTAACAAAATTTACAAGCAAGAATAATCATTCTCAACTCATATAAATCAAAATTACCAATCTAATCATTATCGGAAGAGACAAAGAGTTGTCTGACGATCAAATTCAATTTTGTTTTTAACAATGTTTTTGTGATCTTCTTCTTCTTCAACAATTTTCCTTTTGACAATTGAATTTGAATTGTTGTCACAAGGAAATTTGATTGTTAGATCCAGGTTCAAATCAGGCAATGTTGTTGTTTGTTGTTGTTCTTCTATGTCTTCTAAACAACTTGCTGCATCTGACACTTGTTCATTGTTGTCTCTTTTCTTCTTTGGAGTTGATGATATTGTATGACTTGGACTTGGAAGAGTTTTGATTTTGTGATCAACACTAATTTGATTCAATTTGTGATTGTTTGGATCAATTCCCATGTTTATTAGCTTCCTTCTTAGATGTGAATTCCAATAATTCTTCACTTCATTGTCTGTTCTTCCTGGTAATCTCCCAGCTATCAATGACCACCTATCAATGTCACACTCTAATCAGCTCAAATTTATTCACATTACATTATAATAATGCTTTGATAATAGAATTATTAGCGTATGAGGACGTATTATTAGTGTATGGGACCGTTCGCATACCGTCCCATATTAAAAGTCTTAGATATTAGGACGCCAATTCTAAAGAAAATATACGATATTGTTTAGATATTCAATTCTAAAGAAAAAATATACGATACTGTTTAGATATCATAACGTTTCAATTCTAAAGGAAATATACCATAATATCAGAACGTTTCGATGATAATAGTGTTTCAAAATTAAAATTGAAAGAAATATTTGGATAAAAATATACCTATTGCCTAAAAGGGCATGAAGTTTGATGATAAGATCTTCTTCATCTTCAGCAAAATTTCCTCTTTTAAGGTCAGGCCTCAAGTAATTAATCCATCTAAGTCTACAGCTTTTACCACATCGAAGTAAACCTGAAAAAACAACACAAAAATTGAGAGACTGAAGAAGATGATGATATATATACATATAGATATAGATATATAGATATATACCTGCAGCTTGAGGAAGGGTACGCCAGCAACCTTCACCATGAATTTTAATATAATCAATGAGTTTCTGATCTTCTTGTTTAGACCAAGCTCCTTTATTAGTGTCTTGTTTATCACAACAAGGCTTCCTCATTCTAACCCTAACCCTAATTGTGAAATGAAGAGAGTGAAAATGTAAAATGAAGAGGGGTGTAGAGATATATATATTGAAGAAGGTATAGATATAGTTTGTTGGTGAAGTGAAGAGAAGAAGTTGACTTTGGACTGGTGGGTTTGGACATGATATGTATGTGTGTGTGTGTATGTATAGGTGTATGTGTGTGTTGGTTTGTTGCCGTTAAGTAAATGTCTTTGTCTTTAGGTTTAAGTGTTTTGAGTTGAATCCTTATCGGTTTGTTTTTATTTATTTTTGAATTTGTTTTTTTCTTTTTGTTTTATAATTGTATACTATCTCTGTCTGTCACTGATTACATAATTATAATTATAATGATTAGGGTTTCTCTTTTGTTATAGTTGTGATATTGATAGGGAGAAATTAGAATCAAATAAAGGTTATGGATCTAAATAATATAATATTTATTAAAATCATTCAATTTAAAATTTTATTAATTATTCATCATATTTGAAAATTTATGATTTCTTCTATAAAATTAAAATAATTATATATTTTTTAAAAAAATAAATTATAAAAAATAATATATATTATTGTATATTTAAAATAAATTTGAAAACTTTATTTGAAAATTTTATTCATTTAAAACCATTTAAATTTGAAAGGTTGGTTTGATAATATTAATGTATAGATTTGTAAAATTTAATGATTTTTTAAAATTTTTTAGTGTTAAAATATTTCTCCTAGTTTTTTTTTAATGTGTAATTCATTTTAAATATTATTGATCATAAAAACATAAATAAATTCTTCATTTTTTAAAAATATTTTAAATATATTTTCATTTTTAAAATAATCTTAATTATCTCTAATTTTCAAATACAAAAATCTTCTGATGTAAGAAAATAATTTTTTTAAGGTTGTTTAAACAAAATTTTCTTAAAAGTTTAAAAAGAGGGAATAAATGGAATAAATTATTAAATTTGAAAATAAATTAAATATATATATATTTATAATTCATTTATTTTTAACTAAAATAATTATTCACATATATTTTTGTATTATATATATAATATTTATTTTTAAAAGAAATTATGTAAACTTCAACCACATAAAACCACCTAAATTTGGAACTCGATGGTCCATAAAAATACAATGAAACATATTTGGCCTATATTTTTATAATATTTAATGGTTTCTTTTAAACATTCCTTTTCTAAAAACGTGTAATTAATTTCAAATATTATTAATTTAAAAATATCAAAATAATCTTCCTTTTAAAACAAATTAATTTGATAGTCTTCTTAAAATAATTTTAAGAATTATTTATTTATTTTAAGATTTAAAAAGTTTTAAGTTTTTTTGGCTTTTGATATTGTTTAATAAGGTAAATTAATTTGATTATGGCTACAAGATTAGAAATGAGTGTAATTAGTTTAGTTATTTGGATCCTTGACTAATAATTAATTTAGGTGTTGTTTTCAACATTTGAATTGTTGTTGATTTTGAGGTTAGGAGAGGTGGATTTACCTAACAGTGACAATTATAATTAGGAAGTGATTACATGACAGCAAACCAGTACCATATACAATGAAATTAACTGTAAAAATATTTACAATGACAAAAACTATTATAATAGTAAAGAATATGTAATATTATATGGACAACAGTTATTTATAAATAAGGTTGTTGAGGAGGTGTTTTGAAGTGATGCAAAATTGAAGTGAGATAATTTTAATATGGGGAAATTAAATTTTATATTAGAGGGTTAAATATTTTAAAATTTTTGTAAAATTAAAAAATTTAGTATATAACTAATTATTATTAGTATAGATGGAATAGTATTTAAAATTATGCTAATATATTAATTATAAATTATTTTAAAAATATTTAAAATTTGTAAATACATCTAGATATTATAACATTCTTGATGTTTTAGATGAAAAAATAGACATTATAAATATTTATATAAAAATATAATATTTAGAGATTTTTTTTTATTTAATTACTATTTAATGGTTACATGTGATTTTCATTGTATTAAAATATAAATTATTTTATTTTTCGACAAAATTAATATTTTTATTTCGTTAATCAATATTTTTAGATTACTACACCATTAAAATAAAAATTAATTTATAATACAAATATAAGATATTTGAATTAATCATCAACATCTTTTTAATTTAATTTATATATATATTTATTTACTCAAAATATTATTCCATCCAAATACTATTATATTTTTTAAAAATTTTAATAAATAATTTAACATTAACATTCTCTTATCACAAATATAGAAACATCCACAACTATTTAAATGCTATCAAGAACTTTTTTAGTTAATTTTATTTTTGACTGGGGTGATTTAAGCCACAACGCAATTCATAAATAATAAATATTAAGAATTAATATTAAATATGTAAAAACTAAAGTTTTTACCACATTCATGGAAATTTCTAAAAGAATAAATCAAATATAAAAACACCGTTTTAATTATTAAAATTATATTATATTTTTTAAAATTATTTATTTCGTATTTTTTTAAAAAATTACAACAAATTCACAAATAGAAAAATAAATAAATTATAAATAATTTCAATTGAATTTAACCTAGTTGAGTGAGTGAGATTTTTTATACATATTTCAGTGCAATTTGGTCCAAATCACCAAAAGTAAAAGGATGAGATCTCATCCTTCTTAATCCTATTTGATTAGATAGTGAGTTAAGATGAAGTTATATTGAATCTACACGAGAGATACACAACACCAACATCTCAGCATTATATATACATAAGTATAATTAGAAGATTAAACTTTAAAATAGATTTATTTTTAAATATTTACATATATTAGCTGTGGCTTATATATATTGTTGTTTTGGGTTGGTGGACGTCCTTATAAGTAAATGAAAAAATAGAAAATAGAAGGGAGTTGATATCACATGTTCTCAGGTTGACTGATAGTTTTCACTTTCGAAGTATATCCAAAATTTTATGCAATTGCAGGAAAATCGTAAAGGACATTAAATTAAATAATATCAAACAGTGTTGTTCTTTTTTACGTGGTGGGTACACTATTATTAACTGAGCAATCGAAAATCCAGATTTCACGAATAGGACCACACAACACAACTACTCACTTTTAATTTCCTTTTATTCTCTTCTCTTCTCTTTTCTTATCAAATCTAACTTCTCTTCAACACACCCCCAACATGTGTTATAATGATGCTTAACATATTTTATGCTAAAATGCAAGTTCCTTCAATTTTGTTTTTTAAATTTAGTCTTATTTATTTATTTTTTACATGATAATGTGATACATGAAATAGAAAATGTCAAATCTTTGACTTTAAAAAATACAAATTTACATATTTTAATATATAAATATTATATATATATATATATCCAACTATTGAAACTATTAGTTGAAAAAATTATTTTTCCCCCTTTTAGATAAAATGTAATTACAATTAATTTATTGAAAATCAAAATAAAATATTTTAACTTATGCCATTGTAAATATTATAAAACTAAAACAAACATTAAAATAAAAAATAAGAAATATTGAATAATTTTTATACAATAATATTTGTTTGAATTTTTTTCTCCTTTCTTTCCATGATAATATTTTATGTTAAGATTTTTTTTAAAAAAAAATTAATTAATTAAAACTTTATAATATAGTATTTAATGGAGATAGAAATGAATGTCTAATATATCAGGCTACCTTAAACGTGCCTTTTAAAAAAATAAAAAAATATTACTCATTGGCTATTTAGAGCATCTCCAGTTGAATGTGAATTTACTGGTTTGCACATCCACGTGGACATTCTGAATTTTTTATTTAAAAAATTCTCTCCAATGACAATGTGAATTTTCAATGTGCAGGTGACGTGACAGAAAAAATAATAGAGCTGTGGATTAGAGCTTCTATTTTCCACGTCCTAGTTGACGGTGTCAATCATCAATTTTAATATTTTAAAATTGTAATTACCATATTTCTATTTAAACTATAAATTAAAAAAAATAGAAATTTAATTCTAATGGATTATAAATTAGAGAAATCCGAATAGACAATAACCACTGTGGACGATTTTTAATTTTTTTTCTCCAGAAATATTATTTTTGACACATCATTATCCACACCCTCTATTTAACATGACACATTTGCCTCAATTCACTAAACCATTGGAGATGCTCTTATAAATCAATGAAATGTAAAGTTACATTATGCAATATTATTAGAATATACACTATATTATTTTATCTAAGAAGAATTACCAAAAATAAATAAATAAAGGAAATTTCCAATCTAAATATTAGTATTCATTTTGAGGTGAATTTTAGTAGTTTTATTAAAATGAGTGAAAATATATTAATACTGGTTATATTTAGAATAATAAAAATAAGTAAATTATTTTTATTGTTAATATTTTATTTAAATACATTTCAATTCCATTACCAATTATCTAAACTAAATAAAAGTTTGATTTTTAGATATAGTTCCTACTTGATATTAAATACTATATTTCTTCAAATAAAAAAATAATATATATTTAAAAAAATAATTTTTTTATAATACATACTAAATATAATATATTTTTATTTAAAAATAGACATCTTAATGAATTTTTTATTTTAAAATTTCTCAAAGGTTTGTATTATCAGAATCTTAAATCCATAGATGTCAAATACAACCAAAACTTAATTTTTGATTAGACCTTTTAAAAAAATCATCAAAAACATTCCAGGTGACTGAAAGCTAATAGAAAAATAGATATGCAAACCATATGACGTCATATTTTTAATATAATAATATTATTTGATTATTAGGGCTTGGGGTTGGTAGGTCAAAACAATGCATGTAGATAATGTACGTAATGGATAAGTGTTGATGACATGCGGTTGGCTCACATTCTTCGCATTGCTATCTGCATTTCTCAATTTCAATTTTCTCTCTCCATTCGATAACAAATACCATCATCAAATATTTCGATTACATTAAGAATTTAAATTTTTGAATGAATGGACACGTGGAAAGTTTCCAATAACTTCTGCCCAAACAAAGCATTAAATTCAGTTCACGAATACGAACCAGAACACTTAAAAAGTACTTGTACTCTTCACAAATCGCGATCAAAGTCAACGCAACTTCGACTGCTCGATGAACGTCACGTGATGCACGTGCAACAACTGTTGTTTTGTTTGGATTTAACGTATAACTACAAGTCAACAAGCAAATCTAATCCGTTGATCTTAAAGATATATAACCTAGTATAGTGTATACATTATTACTGTAGTGGTGGTGGTTGGTCGATCTATATATATAGTGTTATAGGATTTGGTTTTGTTTCTTACACAAGTAAAGATTATATATCTTCAATAATGTAGTTGCATACAGTTGTGTTGTGTACTTCAGGATATGTGCATTTTTCATTTATCTACATTTTACTGTTTATATTGCAACCACAATATCAGATAATTTTAAAAGAAAAATAAAAAACAAGGGGTTCATGTCTTGTATATCAATATCATATATAGATGAACAAACAACGACTTGGCCACTAAATTTAAAGTCAATATATGGTTTGATTGATATGTACAGATAAGTCCATGAGACCAATCATTCCAACTCTTGGAAGAATATTTGGTTTGACAAGTGCTTTTTCATTTAGGTGTCCCTTTTTTTTCGTGATTATATTTTGATTGATTATCCTGGAGTTGTCATGATTATGGCCTAGAGTATTTTTAAAATTCTTAATAATAATATTTAGTTCGAGGTGAATTACGTTTATCAAATAAGTGTTTTTTAAGTATCATCACATGAGCTTTAATATGATGCCAGAGTAATACAATATATTTTATTTTCATTATCAAGGTAACAACACAGCTGGAATAGCTCAGTTGGTTAGAGCGTGTGGCTGTTAACCACAAGGTCGGAGGTTCAAGCCCTCCTTCTAGCGAATCAGGTATTTTTTTTTGAATTCACACATCCCAATCAACGGGTCCTTTCCGTAAATTAATAGTTGTATAATATGCTGAGCCAGAGTACTTGGAACTTGCTTCATATCATTTTCAAACTTTTTCTTATAAAAAATATATTTTGTGTAACAAAATTAATCTGAAATTTAAAATTATTGAACTGCCATATTTATTGATGGTAATCGCACCTTATTATATTAGACATTTTACATGGTTATAGTTTTTTTAAAATACAATCAATTAAAAAAAGCAGAAAGGTCCGGTAACCTTTTAAAAATTAGTGTTCAAAACTCATCAGAAACTAAAAATTTAAAATTGCAATAACAGGATATGTTTTGAACACAGGATCAATGGCCCAAAACAACTAAAAGAGGAAACGTAGGCACTGTTCTTGAGCTCTTTGGAATATTTGTTCCACAACTACCAACTGCTTATCAAATCACAACTACCAAATGAATACCAACTATGAAACCATTGTCAACGGTGGTTTTTCAACTACCAGAATACTAATAGTTAATGTTGGACTTTGTTTTATTCTACTTTCTATTTATGAAAAGATGTGTTGAACTTTTCTATTCTCTAACACCATTGACCGGGCTCGTCAAACGTGAATATCACGGCTGATTACAAATCCAAAGCAAAACAGCAATATTCTTTTATATTCTATTTCAAGCTCAAACTCTGGAACCTGAAACTTTGGAACTAACTAACATCACATCAATATTATCATGAAATCATATTCCTACGCGAGCTTTACTTGGTCAGGCCTTGAAAAATCACTTCGACTCATTTCATTCCAGAAATTGCTGCATAGTAGTAGTATTAAACTTTGTAAATAAAAACTTAGACACAAACAATCGACTTAAGTTTAGATTTCACAAACCAAACATTTTTTACAAGTTGAAAAGAGAAGAGTAACTCTTTATAACAAAACGTTTTAGTTCTTAATTTAACCGTTATTAATGGTTAAGAAAAAGGGCAAAGGACTAAGGCAATAACTACTAACCATCTTAGTACTTTTCAACAATGACTGGTAACAACTCTTTAATGATAACAAACAGTTGAAACAATCCTCTCCATTATGGACATTGGTCTCTTTCTTTCCCCTCTAAGAGTCCCCCAACCCAATCCGGCTAGCATAATTGAAAAGAAAGCTAAAGCAAACTAATATTCAGCAGTAGAAGTTAGTTAAAGATAGGTGTACCTGTGTGTACTATGACGACACTAGCCTTCAGTCGGTATAACGTATCCGACTGATGCAATCAATTGCATCACTTTGCCCCCACAATTTGATAACCTGCACCAATGGGATTAGGGATGGGAATAATACAGGCGGCCTTCCAGGGGCCTACAGCCTAGTCTACATAAAGTCTTGTCTGACTTAACTTATTTAATAAATAGGCTAGATTTAAACTTTTTCAAAAGCCTATTTAATTAAATAGGCTAGGCTCAGACGATGGTAAAAGCCTTTATAACAACAGGCCCGGCTCATATATTATTTATTAAATTTATTGACATGTTTATTTATAAATTTAAAACTCAATATTTTGTTTATAAATATACAGCCCAATACTATATTTATAGATATAATTAGTTGTTTATAGACTTTTAAATAGACTTTCAGACCTAACAGAATTTTAAACAGATCAGGTCAGGTTTCTAAAACAAACCTATCATAGACTTGTAAACCAGGCTCAAGGTAGAGTATTAGAATACAGATCGGACCTATTTAACCAAAAGTCTAGCCTGTCCTATTCCCACCCCTAAATGGGATAAAGTAGAGAATAGACTGGAAGTTTTATGTCACCATCAATGCTATGCTGTGAAGATCACAGTCGATCGAGAAAAAGTTTTCAGCAATCTAACAATTTTTCTTTTTTACTTTTGTTTAGTGCAGTAGTCAAATCAACTAAAAAAAGGTGCTAGTTTTAATGGCCAAATCAACTAAAAAAATCACTGGGGAATTGCAGGCTTGAAAATGGGTGCCAAAAAATAATATCTTTCTAATATTCAAAATCAATTCTCTCATATCACTAAAATATCTTTCTGTTTGGGAGAATCAATCCTATTCATAAAGATTTTTCACATTTGTAATGATTCATTCTATTTCCTCAAAGTTCTTCCACCAAAATGGGAAAATAAAATAAATTGTGAAACAATGATAACACCTATTACACTAATCAAAGAATAATGAGTTTTGGGTAAAATAACATGAAGAAAATCGGTTATCATACTCAAAATTAGTTGAGAGATGTGGCACCCGAAATAGCAGTGCCATTTGGCAGCTTAACAGAAGCAGGTGTAAGGTTGTTAATTCTATTTCTTCTAAGTGAATTTGGGTTAACTCCGGCCTTATGAGCTGCAATAACACCAATTGCTTCCCAATAGTTTCTGACCTTAATCTGCATAAGAGAATTAATCTCTTTAGTTATTATCAAATGAAAGACAGATTGAAGTATTAGTAAGATGATCTTTACAACCCATTAGAGGCAATAATCTTTTTTATTGCCTTAGTGTATAGATTATTCACTTAAAGGGAATAAATGCAAGAAAGAACAGAAATCCCCCTGAACTATTTTAAGCTATTACAATTACAGTAATTATACAAAGTAAAATACTGTTATTTTTAAGATATGAATATACAGCATCTTCTCCACATTAGTTTTTTGGCAGTGAAAACGTACATGCTAACAAAATAAAGTTTCCAGAAGGTAATGATAGAGGTAGCAAATCATAGGAAAAGAAAACTATAGTAGTAAGTAAAATTTCTTCATATTAATAATAGGATAAGCATTGAGACACAGTTCATTTCATACTTGATAATTGTTATTGAGAGTTAAGACAATGAAATACAGAAGGATGAACGACAAATACTTATCACAAACAAATAAATGCTTACCACTTCAATTTGTAGATTATCTGGTGTATCATTGAGAACTGTCTCATTTTCCTCCACAGCAATTATAAGAGGCTGAAGGAAGAAGCAAGAAAAAGGAGTATCAGCTTCTACGGCAGCACAATGCACCAGTAACTAAAACCAACTTTGCCTTGTTAAGAGTAACTAAACAGTTAATGAACCAATCATCAAGCAGCCTGACATGTTAAGGTCAGTGCTTTAGAAATGAGAAAAGGAATAGCAGATAATTCAAATTAATAACCTTTTTATGTTTTCTTCTTGCGAAAGCAAAAGCACCATCTCCCCCACATGCATCTATTGGAAGAATTACACTGTCAACGTCACTGGCCAAGATACAATTCTTTTCCATGGATTCAGAGTTTTGGACCATGTATTGTGGTGCATTGCTTAGCCCAGCAAGAACACAGGGCAAAAATGTATATCCTATCTGTACACAAATATCCCGCATGACTAAATTTTTTCAGTGAAAATGATGAAATAAGAAATAATAACAATGACTACATAAGAAACAAACAAGACATGTTAAAAACTCATGAAACCAAGCAAAATGTTGACTGTAATTACCATGTATTATACTTGTGTTGATTTAGGCAACCCTTTCATTTCCCATTTTACCTTCTTTTTGTTTTTTAATGTTGAACAGCAGAAAACACATTTAAAGATCAAAATACTACCGTATCTGTTATTTTTAAATAATAAAATAAATTGCTTCTTCACTCCAAGTATTGATTCAATTGAGGTGTCCATAACTCTTACACCTTAATTAACCTTTTAGCTAGAAGTTGGGATCTTACTGTCTCTAATTTCAAGAATACATCTAGTTTACTAAAATAGAAAAGCATAAGGAACAGTTTACTGCAGGAAAACAAAAGTCATTTAATTTTTCCTTTCTTGAGGAATCAAAAGTTCTGTTTGAGGGAAGAAAGTCTACCAAATGAATCATGTCCCATTAGTAGATTCAAACCCTGAAACACAACTGCCTTATTTCTACAGTTAGAAAATTGATGTCACGTAGAGGAAATTTAACCATGATCCTGAACATAATATCAAGTCATAACTAAAATTTAAGTTCATCACAGCAACATGCTTTGATCCAATGCAGTTTAGCCCTTGATACATTAAATGTCTAATTTGAATATGTGTCTTCATTCATAACAATGAAAAAAGAGCAGAATCATCAGACGAATACCAGAAGAGACAAAGATAAGAGACACTCTTAATTTTCAGATCCAAGGCATTAAGTTCATTGCTTCTGTAATAGTTACCTCTTCAGCTGCCGACTTTGGGCTAAGGTATTGTGTCAAGGGATATGGTAACATTGCAGGAGCATGTGCACAAGGAATCTGGAATTCCTTCACCACTAAATGGCTTATGACTGCCTCTACTCCTGCTAATACATCTACACCCTAAAAATTAGCAATATAAACATTATATCAATTTTATGTAACAAAATAATATTTACAAGACTAGCCTCACAAGTGTTGCTAGAAAGATTTGTTTCAAGTTTCAAATCGAGAATCACATATGAGCATAATTTTAATAGTCGAGAGGAAGTGATAATGCTATAACCGGCACTTGAATGTTCAAAAAAATTAACAATACAACACAAAGGTATGCGAGTTAAGTGAGAATTGCATGTCAGGACACCATAAAAAGCATAAAAAATTAAGTCAGCAACAGCAACTTTAACTGATAATTTTCACCGGAGGGCAAGATAAAACAATTTGAGCAAATGAGAAAAAAAACACAAAAGTGTGGGAAAAATAAAATGGAAGCTGCAACAATATCTCTCACCAACTAGAATATGAGGAATATATAATCAACCAACAATAACTTTTCACAAAAAATACAAATATGACTCACCAGTCCTTGTCGATATTCATCAATGCCATCAACATCATCATCAGGAAAGCGCCCGACAACTGCAACAGCATTTACTTGTGTTTGGTTAATCAACGTCTGCACAGCTCGCAAAAGTGAATCAGGATTTCTAATCCTCCCAGTTGATTGTCCTGTTTTTGGCTCAATCCACTTTTCCACCTGTAAAACTGGCTCATTTTCAAGCAATGTCACAGTGGAAGAAATTTTCAGGTTTCTTTAACCAGTATTCATCCATCAAAGAGTTAAACTGGACAAATATTATATCTCCCCCCTATAGCCAAATAAGACTAACCAGCACAGGCAAAACTGAAAAAATCAGCTAGTAAAAACATCTATAAAAATGGAGCTACCTCAGGTTTGCAATTCAAAATACTTAACCCTCTTAGAACTTCTAATTTTAATAAGCAATTTCTAATTTATATCAGTGATGACATCTATCTACACACACTGTTATGTTCAATCATAAAACTGAATCGCTGCAACTAACAATTACACAGTTCATAGCTACATACAACCAAAAGCTACCATGGCCACCCATTGTTACCTTCAGCGGTGTATCAGTAACAACACATTCCAAAACAGGCAATCCAAGGGAAGCCCTAGCTGCATCAGCCACTTGCAAATGACGAACCCGAAGCACTTCCTCTAAACCAGCATCAAGAACCAATCCGACCTGCAACACTCAAAACGTCAATATACTCTCGTCTTCAAAACAAAAAATGCAAAAGAACATCACCTTGTTTTGATGAACGGGGTATAAACCCCATAAACCCTCGGCGAACCGGTCGAGAGCGTAGCCTTCAACATACAATACATTCGGCATCGGCCAATACATCATCGCAGCATTAAGAACCTGTTTCAACGACGTCGTATCACAAAAAAAAAAAACTCAGATTTCCTAAATTAAAGTGGAGATACATACATTTGGATGAGTGATGAGGCAATCGACGACGGAAGACAAAGCACGAGCGACAGGCAAAGCGTCTCCGGCGAATCCGCCTATTGTGGCTCAAACCAGCATTTCCTTCCCTCAACATCGGTTATTTGTTTCAAGTTGGCAGGTTGGATCCTCGAAAAAAGCACCTTTAATTGATTTTGGGGCATATCTTACAGATTAAATTTAATAAAAAATAAAATAATTAATAGAGCGGTGAAAGAAGCATTTCCCTATCCTACCAAAAAGGAAGGAGAAGCAGCAGCATGATCAGGCTCTTCAACTCTACTCTGCCGCAATCAATCAGGTACACCATGCTTATCTCCTTTCAATTTCGAAAGTTCCCTTCTTTCTTTTGATCTCCTCCAATTTCTAGGTTTTATCTCTGTCTGTCTTTTTCCTTGATTATCAACTCCTATTATAAATTTGAATCCTTCAGTGAAAATTTAGTTTCTTTGTATATGCCGCCATCGCTAAGGTATTTGCGTAGTTGCAGTTCTGTGATTTGCTGAACGACCACTAATGTCTCGGACTCTTTTCAGCTCTTCATTAGTTTTGCCTCACCATCGACCGAGTCTGACTTCAAGGTTTGTTTTTTGATTTTATCTCCGACATTTATGGTAGTAACTTTGATTGTAATTAGTAGTTTCATTGGAACAGGATTGTTAGGATGTCTGCTACTGAAACTAAATTTCCCAGTGTGTCATTTCAATCTATGGAGATAAAGCCTCCTTTGCATCCAACCTATGATTTGAAGGGTGTCATTAAACTTTCCCTTGCTGAAGATGCTGGGGATCGAGGTTGGTTTATCTTGATTTTATTTGTTTCGAGTTAGTTAAAGTTTAATTTGTGAGCTCAATTGGTTTTAGTGGTCGTCTGGGATTGCAGGGGATGTGACTTGTTTGGCCACCATGCCGTTGGACATGGAAGTTGAAGCCAATTTCTTGGCAAAGGAGGATGGGATTGTTGCTGGAATTGCACTTGCTGAGATGGTGTTTCATGAGGTTGATCCTTCTCTAAAGGTAATTGTTTGTTTGTTACATTGTGTTTGGGTTTGTTGGTTTGGTTTTTATGCTTTAGTTGTAAGGTTTTTGATTTTGTGTTAGGTGGAATGGTTTCGAAAAGATGGAGATCATGTTCATAAGGGATTGCAATTTGGAAAAGTTTCTGGTAAACTAAGAATTTGAATTGAGTGCGTAAATGGCCCTTGAAAAGTTACAAACAATTGATTCTTTTTCTTCTTTGCAGGACGGGCACACAGTATAATTGTGGCTGAAAGAGTGGTGCTAAATTTTATGCAGCGGATGAGTGGAATAGCAACGTTAACCAAGGTCTCACTTTCCCTTGAACTTGTATAGATTAGTGATCTGTTGTTGTAGTTTCCTATCTATTGTTAATTTAAACATGGTGAATAGATTTAAGTCATCACTTTTGTACAGGATATCGTTTATAAATTGACATTCTTTTTCTCTGTAGGCAATGGCAGATGCTGCTCGCCCTGCATGCATATTGGAGACGAGAAAAACTGCTCCAGGACTACGTTTGGTGGATAAATGGGCGGTATAAATCGATTCCTTGCTTTGGTGAATAGTTGTCTGTTCATTTTATCTTTCATATGAAGTTTTGTTTCACTGGCAGTGTTATTGTAGGTGTTAATTGGTGGAGGTCAGAATCATAGAATGGGTTTGTTTGATATGGTGATGATAAAAGATAATCATATATCAGCAGCTGGAGGTATTATAAATGCCATCAAGTCTGTTGATGAATATTTAGAGAAAAAGAATCTTCAAATGGAAGTTGAGGTAATTATGTGAAATTCTAAATGTTACATAGATCCATTTATGGTATAACTACTTTCAAACTCTTGTTGCATATTGATTATTTGATTTACATTCATGTTCTTGTTCTGAGAAATGATATGCTTCTTGAAGGTTGAGACCAGGACACTTGAGGAAGTAAAAGAAGTGTTACAGTATGCATCTCAAACGAAGACTTCTTTGACCAGGATAATGTTGGATAATATGGTTGTCCCACTTTCAAATGGGGATATTGATGTGTCAATGCTTAAAGAAGCCGTTGCTTTGATTGATGGTAGATTTGATACTGAGGTTTGTGTTAGTTCTAGTTGCGCATTTATCTGCTTTGAAGTACAAATGACTGCTAGTTACAAATTTCTTGGGGGTTATATTATGTGTTTCATGCTTGCAGGCATCAGGAAATGTTACTATTGACACAGTCCACAAAATTGGACAGACTGGGGTCACTTTCATTTCAAGGTACATACATCAATTTGGCGTGATTAAGATAGATACAATGATCTATCATTTTCAAACGTCTAACTTCATATCAGTTGCATAGACTTAAGATTGAAGTAGGCACATTGGAGTGTATATACACATCAAAATACAATGGTTTTGAATTTTCCAGCTGCAAATCACTGTAACACAATTATTCTCATGACTGTTGTGTTGATGTCTTGCAGTGGTGCACTGACTCATTCCGTGAAAGCTCTAGACATCTCCCTCAAAATTGATATGGAGTTGGCTCTCCAAGTCGGAAGGCGCACAAAACGAGCATGATTAGCTTATAACTTAAGGCTAATCCTCATTTTCATCCAAAATAAAGGTAGAAAACACTCATTTTCTTAACAGACATCTTCTCAAATAACACTGGTTTTGAAAGCACTTAAAACTCCACCATTATAGCATAAAAGAATCTCTCAAGTTTCCAGTGATGCTCACTGTTGTAGTTGTAGAACATGTATATTAAACAGTTGCGCATATTTTTTTTTGTCCTTTTGGTCTAGTCGTCTTCAAAATTTTCTCATTTTCAGTGATTTTGAGTAAGGTACTCAATTCTCTCATATCACCACACCAGTCTGTTTGGGACAATCAATCCTATTCATAAAGATTTTTCACATTTGTAATGATGCATTCTATTTCCTCAAGTTCTTCCACCAAAATGGGAAAATAAAATAAATTATGCAACAATGATAGCACCTATTACACTAATCAAAGAATAATGAATGAGCTTTGGGGGTGACAATAACATGAAGAAAATCGGTTATCATACTCAAAATTAGTTGAGACATGTGGCGCTCGAAATAGCAGTGCCATTTGGCAGCTTAACAGAAGCAGGTGTAAGGTTGTTAATTCTATTTCTTCTAAGTGAATTTGGGTCAACTCCGGCCTTATGAGCTGCAATAACACCAATTGCTTCCCAATAGTTTCTGACCCTAATCTGCATAAGAGAATTCATCTCTTCAGTTATTATCATATGAAAGATAGATTGAAGTATTAGAAAGATAATCTTTACAACCCATTAGAGGCAATAATCTTTTCTATTGCCTTAGTATAGATTATTCACTTAGAGGGAATAAATGCAAGAAAGAACAGAAATCCCTGTGAACTATTTTAAGGTATTACAATCACTGTAATTATACAAAATAAAATACTGTTATTTGTAAGACATGAATACAGCATCTTCTCCACATTAGTATTTTTGGTAGTGAAAACGTACATGCTAACAAAATAAAGTTTCCAGAAGGTAAAGACACAAAACTGAATGTAATGATAGAGGTAGCAAATCATAGGAAAAGAAAACTATAGTAGTAAGTAAAATTTCTTCATATTAATAATAGGATAAGCATTGAGACACAGTTCATTTCCATACTTGATAATTGTTATTAGGAGTTAAGACAATGAATACAGAAGGATGAACGACAAATAGTTATCACAAACAAATAAATGCTTACCACTTCAATATGTAGATTGTCTGGTGTATCGTTGAGAACTGTCTCATTTTCTTCCACAGCGATTATAAGAGGCTGAAGGAAGAAGCAAGAAAAAGGAGTATCAGCTTCTACGGCAGCATAATCCACCAGTAACTAAAACCAACTTTGCCTTGTTAAGAGTAACTAAACAGTTAATGAACCAATCATCAAGAAGCCTGTCATGCTTACGTCAGTGCTTTAGAAATGAGAAAAGGAATAGTAGATTATTCAAATTAATAACCTTTTTATGTTTTCTTCTCGCGAAAGCAAAAGCACCATCTCCCCCACATGCATCTATAGGAAGAATTACACTGTCAACGTCACTGGCCAAGATGCAATTCTTTTCCATGGATTCAGAGTTCTGGACCATGTATTGTGGTGCATTGCTTAGCCCAGCAAGAACACAGGGCAAAAATGTATATCCTATCTGTACACAAATATCCCATGACTAAATTTTTTCAGAGAAAATGATGAAATAAGAAATAATAACGATGACTATATAAGAAACACGCAAGAACATGTTAAAAACTCATGAAACCAAGCAAAGTGTTGACTGTAATTATCATGTATTATACTTGTGTTGATTTAGGCAACTCTTTCATATCCAATTTTACCCTCTTTCTCTTCTTTAATGTTGACCATAAACACATTTAAAGATCAACATACTACAGTATCTGTTATTTTTAAATAATAAAATAAATTGCTTCTTCACTCCAGTTATTGATTCAATTTAGGTGTCCGTAACTCTTACACCTTAATAACCTTTTAGCTAGAAGTTGGGATCTTATTGTCTCTAATTTCTAGAATACATCTAGTTTACTAAAATAGAAAAGCATAAGGAACAGTTTACTGCAGGAAAACAAAAGCCATTTAATTTTTCCTTTCTTGAGGAATCAAATCTGTTTGAGGGAAGAAAGTCTACCAAATGAATCATGTCCCATTAGTAGATTCAAACCCTGAAACACAACTGCCACATTTCTATAGTTAGAAAATTGATATCTCGTGGATGAAATTTGACCACTATCCTGAACATAACATCAAGTCATAACTAAAATTTAAGTTCATCACAGCAACATGCGTTGATCCAGTACAGTTTAGCCCTTGATACATTAAATGTCTAATTTGAATATATGGCTTCACTCATAACAATGAAACATGAGCAGAATCATCAGACTGTGAATACCAGAAGAGACAATATAAGACACTCTTAATTTTCAGATCGAAGGCATTAAGTTCATTGCTTCTGTAATAGTTACCTCTTCAGCGGCCGACTTTGGGCTAAGGTATTGTGTCAAGGGATATGGTAACATTGCAGGAGCATGTGCACAAGGAACCTGGAATTCCTTCACCACTAAATGGCTTATGACTGCCTCTACTCCTGCTAATACATCTACACCCTAAAAATAAGCAATACAAACATCATATCAATTTTACGTAACAAAATAATATTTAAAAGACTAATCTCACAAGTAACAATGCTGGATAGATTTGTTTCAAGTTTCAAATCAAGAATCACATAAGAGCATAATTTTAATAGTCGAGAGGAAGTGATAAGGCTCTAACTGGCACTTGGATAATCCAACAAAAAAATAACAATACAACACAAAGTTATGTGAGTTAAGTGAGCATTGCATATGTCAGGACACCATAAAAACGCATAAAAAAATGAAGTCAGCAACAGCAACTTTAACTAATATTTTTTACCGGCAGGCAAGATAAAACAATTTGAGTAAATGAGAAAAAAACACAAAAGTGTGGGAAAAATAAAATGGAAGCTATAACAATATCTCTCACCACGAGTATCTAGAATATGAGGAATATATAATCAACCAACAATAACTTTTCACAAAAATTACAAATATGACTCACCAGTCCTTGTCGATATTCATCAATGTCATCAACATCATCATCAGGAAAGCGCCCGACAACTGCAACAGCATTTACTTGAGTTTGGTTAATCAACGTCTGCACAGCTCGCAAAAGTGAATCAGGATTTCTAATCCTCCCAGTTGATTGTCCAGTTTTTGGCTCAATCCACTTTTCCACCTGTAAAACTGGCTCATTTTCAAACAATGTCACAGTGGAAGAAATTTTCAGGTTTCTTTAACCAGTATTCATCCATCAAAGAGTTAAACTGGACGAAATATTATATCTCCCCCCTATAGCCAAATAAGACTAACCAGCACAGGCAAAACTGAAAAAATCAGCTAGTGAAAACAATTGATAAAAATGGAGCTACCTTACATTTGAATTTCAAAATACTTAACCCTCTTAGTACTTCAATCGAGCAATTTTGTATTGATATCAGTATGACATCAGTATGCACTGCTAAGTTCAATCATAAAACTGAATCGTTCAAATAATAATTACACAGTTCAAAGCTACCATAGACACATTGTTACCTTCAGCGGTGTATCAGTAACAACACATTCGAATACAGGCAATCCAAGAGAAGCCCTAGCTGCATCAGCCACTTGCAAATGACGAATCCGAAGCTCTTCCTCTAAACCAGCATCAAGAACCAATCCGACCTGCAACACTCAAAACTTCAATATACTCTCATCTTCAAAACAAAAAATGCAAAAGAACATCACCTTGTTTTGATGAACGGGGTACAAACCCCATAAACCCTCAGCGAACCGATCAAGAGCGTAGCCTTCAACATACAATACATTCGGCATCGGCCAGTACATCATCGCAGCATTAAGAACCTGTTTCAACGACGTCGTATAAAACACAAAACGAACACAGACTTCATAAATTAAAGAGAGATACATACATTTGGATGAGTGATGAGGCAATCCACGACGGAGGACAAAGCACGAGCAACAGGCAAAGCGTCTCCGGCGAATCCGCCAATTGTGGCTCCCACGCCTGTTGGAACTATCATAACGCTAGTGTAATCCCTATTACACTGAATCACATCGAGTAAGCGAAGTTCTATTTCTAAACGTAAAAGATTTTGAAGAGACAGAAAACTGAGGACTGAGGACTGACCTTGTTTGACCGGTGAGGAATGAAGCATGAGATCTTCGGTTTAATTGACGGTCGTGATTTGACGGAGAAGGGACTGGGAGTTGGAAATAGACGGCAGAGATGGACCGCCGTCATTTTGGCGCTATTTTTTGGTGTCTTCGCTGACTGGGAGTGGATAAAATGATTTACCCGCCTCCTCCGCGCTTGTGCTGTTGAAATCTTGCCGTATTGTGATGACGATTTTGTCCCTGTGGTGTTCGTGGGCCTTTCGAGTTTGACTATTGGGCCATATTGGGCCTTCCTTTGGGTCTTTTAGAGAATCCAAACCTTCTCGTATCGTAACCAACCTTGACACAAATATAAAGAGCATGCAAATACAAATCTTTGGCTCTAAGAAACAACATAATACAATACACTATAAATTATAAATCGCATATACAATCCTGAGAATCCAGTCTCTCTCACAGGATTTGCTTTGCTGCTCTTTCATTCGCTGGCTGATCTATTCAAATAGAGCAATTCCATGTGAGTATTGCTTTTTCTTTTATTTTATAGTAAGATAGGGGTAAGGCATGATTTCATCAACCTCAACATTTGAATTAGTTGATCAAATTGAAATAGTCAAGTTTTTCGTCCAATCCAAATGTTGTGGTTGATGAATAATTTTATCTTAATGCAGCATTATAATATATTAATGTTGAATTTATTTTATTTAAATATAAATAAAATTTGGATATTAACTTTATGAAAAATTATATTTTCATATTTTTTTTAGTTTAAATTTTCTATTTTTCAAGTTTCTATTTGATCTAATTAATATTAGTAAGTTTTGATTTCATTAATATTATAAGTATTTTTGTTACTGTATAAAATAGCTTTTAAGTGATGACTTTTCTTTTATTATTATTATTCAATATTAGTATTTTTGATTAGATAGTTTTAAAAATATTATTTTCCTTTAAAAATAGGTTCTGGAATATTTGATAGTTAGGTAATCTTCAATTGGTTTTTATTAGAATTTTAGAGATATTATAAATCTAATAATTTAATTATTTTTAAAATATTTTATATATTATTTTATGATTTTCAATCTTTCATATAATAATTTATTTTACAAAATTAATATTAATAGAATAACTAAAATTTCAACATATTTTATTAAAAGGAAAAATCAATTAATAAAAAACGATTTTAATTTTTCAATTAGTTGGTGGGTAGGGTATGTCAACTATCTAATAGCAATAATTCAAATTTTAAGAAATAATAAAAATGAATAAATGAGTAAATACATGTTTTTTCAATTAAAACTATTATACAGTTGGTGTAATGTATTGAAATTACAGTTGTTAAGTGTGATTATTATTTTTTGAAAAAATTGAGTAATTAGCCATTTTAATAAGCTTTTAGATATTTGATATTTATAAAAACGTAAAAATATATATAGATTATATTTTTTTAATAGTTGTGTAATAAATATTTAACAAATACATATTTATATATATTTTGTCATTTCATTATTATATAAAAACTAGATAAAAATTAGTTTTTATTTTAAAAAATTAATTCATCAAATCGATAATTGTAAAACAATTCCATCAAATTTATTGAATTGAAGGGAGGTGGGTGGAATATATTTTTAACATGTTCTCTTGTAGTAATTATTAATATTTTATTGAAAATAATGTTATGATACGTGTAATAATAAATGATTCTACTTTCTACTAAAAAAAATGGAAAAAAAAAAAAAACAAAAACTTATTTTGAAGATAATTTTTGAATTATTGATCACATTGTTCACTTCTAATAACATCTACATCTACATCTACACATGCCTTCTTCACTTGACGAACTTGAGAGGCCGCATCATCATATTGTCTTCATGATCCAATATCTACAAAATTCAAATATGTTCTAATAAATAAAATATCAATCTAAAATAAAAATAAAAATAATTGAGTGAAAGAACACTTACATGGCAATGATACACGTAACCAGGCTCAGCAGTAGCATCAAAAACATACGATGCATTCGAATGTATATAAGAAAATCTCACAAATATTTTCGTCAAATATCCAGGAGTCATCTTATACACGTTCTTCCACCCCTTCTCATGCGCCTGCACCTCTACCTTCTCGCCACGTGCATACTTCCCCACTTCGCATTTAATCGCATCATTATATTTCATCATACACTCCTTAAACTCATCTACATTCACAATCTCAATCTGATCCAAAACCTTAAACAACCCCAAATGAATATGCAACGGATGATTATCCTCCGTCAGATTAATCACATTCCACACTTCACTCGTCCCCGTCTTCGGCGTCTCCGTCACCGGATCATCGTACGATTTTCCATTAATATACAAATGCGTCGGCTCATCTATCGGACTCGTGTATTCATACATAGCAATATACCGTGTACGCGCCACACTGGATAGATCTGCCGCCGGATACTTAATCAACGTAGGCGGCACACGCCACGTGTCCACCTCTCGATTCTTCTTAATAACGAATTTCATCACTCGACTGTTAATTTTATTAACCGGGTCACCTCCCGGGTATGGATAGTTAGCATCATTACCCAAAATCGCATAGTCGGATTTTGATTTTGAAAAGTCAATAACCACGTCAGCAATCTCAGATGGGGCCAGGAGAGTAGAATTCGTCTTCACGGGTCTTTCGATATAAGAAGAATCGGATCCCACGTGGATGAATTTTAACCCGTTGGTTAAAAAGAATCTGAAGAATCTCGCATTGCTGGCGTTTATAATACGAAAACGGTATTTACGGCGTCGTACAGTCATACGTGGCCAGGCTTTCCCGTTAACTATAATGACATCACCAAAGTACTCAGGTTGCCACTGTGGATGAATATTGGGATTGTTTCCGGTGGAATCCATGTATATAGAACCGTTTTTGAGGAAGCTACGATCAAAGACAACCAACGGTCGATCGAACTCGTTAAACGGGAGTCGAAGTGGGGCTTCCACGTCATGATGTCGGATGATGTAAGCTCCAATCAAACCAGCTAATAGATTGACACGTGTGAGTCCCATGGCGTGATCATGGTACCATAAGTTTCCAGGTTGTTGGAAGTTATGGTAGTGATATGTTTTCTTAGTCCACTTAGGTCCGGTCTGATTGAACCCGGAAGTGAACCATGACTCAGCGTTTCCATCGCTTTGAGGCTCGTCGATGCCACCGTGGAGATGGACAACTGTAGGAACTCCTTTGTTGGTATTGGACAGAGCATTTGGAATGGTTGGGTCCCAGGGAAGTATGTGTTTTGAAGGGAGGTGATTTTTCCACGTCACCTGAGTGGGGATGCCGTGAACGGCTTCGATTGTTGGACCAGGGACTGTTGCGGTGCGCTTTGATGTACCGTATGCGAATACTGATGTTGGTGGTAGATCCCTGTGGAATTTCTGCACGGAAGAAAAGCTGTAAAGCTATGTTCTTTTTATTATTATTTTTTTCCATTTTTTCCGACACAACACATGAACACACAATTGAAACCAGACATATCTCCCAAATCTCAAGAACAATATAGAAAAAATCAAAGTAAAGAAATTGTACCCAATTCTTCTGAAACATGCCAATCCTGAGTCTCTTTGAATTGGAAACGCCATTAGCAACTTCATAACCATAAAGTCTTGGCATATCTGGAAGCTCATCAACAAACATCTCTAACTTGGAAGGATTCATGAGCTCTAGTTTACTTGAAGACACCATAACACCCAACATTAAACCCCAAAAGCCAACAACAACCATAAACACTAACGGATTCTCCATTAGATACAGAGTGAGAGAAGGAAGAAGGGAAAAGATGTGATTTTTCTTTGGTTGAGGTTGAGAGGAAGAAAATGTATTTATAATAAAAGATAAGGGAATCCTCTGATTGGAAAAAAAGCGAGTACTAGCTTGGTTTTTGTCTTTGGTGGGGTTTCGATGTTGTCGAAAAATCAATCTATGTAATGTATACTGATTTGTTGTGTATTTTGTGAATTTATATACTGTTACATAAAACTGAATTTAAGATATTGTATATTGTTATTTGTCTATTTGTCAATAAATGTCATATATTAGTAGTATCTTTGTTAATTTTATGATTGGAAAATGAATTAGAAAAATTGATTGTATTGTTAATTTTATATTTGGTCAATCAGATTTAGATCTACATGATTCAACACCAAAAATAAAAATCTCCAATAACTATAATATAATATATATGATCAATCACATTAAACCAGCAATCACAATTATGCAGCATTGAAAAATGAAGATTGTTTCTCACTTTTAGTAAGACCAATTATATTGCACATGGAAGAAGACTTGGAAAGTGATGGTTGTTAAGTCATCATCACATTCATATTCATATTCAGAAATATGAAATTCCTACTCATCCCATCAACAGGAGACTTCAAACTCACTAACAATTCTGCACCACTGCTTCATTGTAGATAATATACTTATGTTATGAAAAGAATTTTCTATTGATGATGTGTAACTTTTTCCATAAAGCAAAATTTGATTTAATTAGGTACACAAATACATAAATGAAGCATCTGCATCTTTCATACAAAACAACAAACGATTAAAATCTCAAAAGCAAGCAAAAAGGTTTCCACACTCTTTTAGTTTTATAGACTGAGAGAAGTCTTTATGCGGTCCCTGTATTTGTCCAATTGCGAGCACATATACATGAAACATGTATAAAACAAGTGTAAAGATAATTAAATCTTAGATTATATAGCTCATCAAAGCATGAACATTAATGATCTACTTTAAGTTTTTAATTGTATTAATTAGTACTACTACTGCTACCTACTTTTCGTCTTGGTTTTCTTTTGGAGCATCAATGATTGTTACACAAGTGATTATCCATTAAACCTAAGTGGAGCTTCCAATGGTTTGATGGCATCCTGTTCATCATCATTAGCAAGTTAGTGGATTGTATGAAGTGGAAAAATAATAATCCATAAACCAGTGAATAAAATGACTAGAAATTTGAAGCCTTTAAAGTGAAAACAATACCAGTTTTTACTATTCTTCTTCAGTAGAAGCAGCTTCTTTCAAACATGATCTCATGATCTTCACCAGCTTGGCACATGCATCCAGGCAAAGTTGCATTGTCTGAATGAAAAAAACTAAGATTAGGACATATAAAATTCCTATGTCTAGTACTTGCATGTGTAAAGTATAGAAAGTTTTACAGGTTATAAAGATGAAATTATGAGAGAATCTACTTATTCAAATATACATCTGCTTTTACAAGTCCAACGATTAGGGTTTATGGTTTGATAAAGTCTGACATACCTCGCTTACACTGGGGGTTGACCATTCCCCGGTAATAGTTAATTGAGTGACCTCGTAACGAGAAGGCATACAGGAAATCATGAGGCTCCCATCTTGGTAGCTTTCTTCTTCTGAAGTAGGATCGATAAGTGCATTTTTACCTATGCAAGACTAGGCACCCAAAGTGTTAACTCATTAGCATATTCTATTAGTGAATCCTTAATGTTGGAATGATCATTAATGATTGCAAACAAGAAAGAGTCGCAAATGAAGACAAATCTTACTGCTTGTGATTACCGTTGAGCGCCAAAATGGTAAACGGATTTGGAAAAGAAAAAAGAGAAGTCAGGAATCAGTACAAGGAACATACCACAGAAACAGATGCCACTAGGTCATACATCATAATCCCAGCATCTGCTAAGGCCAGACTAGCACATGATATCACCACAGGAAGATCACCTTCAACCAAAAGGGTAAAAGAGATTTAAGTATTTGACAGAACATACTATAAATTAAAAAGTTCATATCTACATTTTCTTATAGGACCAAAAACACATTATTAAGTAGAAACAACAGGATCATACAGGGAATACTACAACACATCATTATTTCTTATGATCATTCAGTTTGAGACAGCAAGATTGAACATGAATGGAGTAGGCACAATCCATCCTCAATTCAATACATTGACACTTGCGTCAGTGATCAGTGATAATAGAAATATATCACTCCGGACCAAATAAATAGATGCTAGAAAAAATTCATTTGTTTACTTAATTATTTTCTTTCTATAATATAAAACTCATCTCAGACATTGAAATCCACTCAAAATTCACTTTTTCTGGTATCACTTAGTTTGAATACAAGATTCAAGTACACTTACTGCCTCCAGATTCCAAGACCAAAGCAAAAACATCCACTGTTGTCTTGGGGAAAGTTTCCAATATTATTGCACCCTCCAAAGATTTATGAAGCATAGAAGAGAACTCTTTGTGATCTGATCCCTAAGCAACTGAGATATTAGATCATGTAATAAAGAGAGCAAGTAAAAGAGTTTAATGAAATCCACAACAGTAATATTTCGAATACCTGTCCACGAACAGGTGTGGCAAAAGCAGTGTAGCTGACATTACAATTTAACCGACCTATATCACTGTACATCATTGCTTTCTTACTTTCTCTAGGTCCAAATCTGAAAATGTAGAAAAACCAACATTCCTTGTGTTAATCACCTCAGTTTGTTAGTTCAATCAAGCATCATATAATGTTAGTAACTCAATCAAACTCCAAAAGCTACTTTGGAAGACCCTAAGAAATCAAAATAAAGATGTTAATCAAATCTCTAAATTCAGATGAGAAAAAGATTGTAGTTTATATGGCTATCTTAAAACAGGTTTAGTATATACTCACACAGACACTATCACCTTCGTATTCCCAAATTCTGCATATGCAGATCCTGATGCAGAATTCACAGCGCCAGTCCTAAAAACTGTGTTCAAAACAACATCACATTATTTCATTTCAATTTGACCATGTAATAAAATCTACACGCGTAATATTCCAACATAAGTCCTACTTTTCACTAGATATCAATGTTTAAAATCTCTACAAGTTTAAAGTGAACCATAGTTACTTAAAGCATACAAATCAGCCCTGGTGAAAGCAAGTCTAATAGAACAAAGCTCTGCAAGTGTTAAGAACTAAAAGTAGTCATTTTGTAACATCATACCTTGTAATTTTACTTCCTTTCACCAATAAATCAGCACACATTTACAATTTTTATTTCATAGTTCAAACAATCATAGCGACACGATATAGCAATGTAAAAATAAAATTAACATGAACAAGAAAGTATCAAGTGATTGGCACTACTTATACAACAAAAATAAATCGGCTCAGAACTCAATAGGAGTACAGGTCCTTACAGGCGGGTCTACACTGGCTGAAACCACGAGAATCAGGTCGGACCCAATCAGACTGCAAGAAAATTGAAGGTTTGGCTTTATGAGTCGGATCAACTGGCGAGTAGGTGCTAGAAGCCATTGTTGTTGCAACTGGGAGCTGCAAGAACCTCACGACAGCCAATGAAGATACTCGAAGAGCAAATGACAATGCGACTACTGCAAGAGAAACTCAGTCAGTATCTAGAATAGTGTTCATTTTACTTTATTACTACAGAATTATTACTCAGGAAAAAAATTATTCATATATATTTAAATACGTGAAAATGATCTTCAAATTTAATTTTAATCCATTGTTAATGTCACATGGTAATGCACCCTATCCAGTCTAAAAGAACACTAAATGAAAGCGTCACATAAACAACGAGATTTTTTTTACTTCCTAATAAACTCAGAGGTTTAGTACTGAGACTTCAATACATAACTTCGATTGAGAGGATATTACTGACAAAGTTACACGGTAAAACTACAAAATGTGCTATCCACGTCTTCTACCTTCTCAAAGTGCAAAAAACAACCTCATATACATTAAACACGAGCTAGAAACAATACCTAAATAACATATCATCCAAATCCAACATCAAAACATATCCATTAACCAGTTTGCAGCAAACTAAATACTCTTGAACTCCAAAGCTATGAGTCATTCAAAAAGTTCAAAAATGATAAATCAAACTAACAATTGTTACTAGGTTGTATACATGAACTAAAATGAAATCCAAATGTCTTTGAGATTCCTACTATGCTAGCTGACACTGACAAGCAGATAAAACTTCTCCTCTCATGAGTAATTATACAAAGCATAGAATATGTTAATGCTGCCAATGTTCACACTTAGCACAATTAAACAACACAAAAATGAAACTCACATGAACAACAATACACGTTGAAACAAATATACATTACTAAAATGTGTTCATCTAAACGAAATTTATCTTATTTTTATAGCAATTTAAAGTTTCATCACACAAGCCTCACTAAATCACATCATACATGGAAGATAAACAGATACACACTTCTCGATTACAGAAACTAAAATTTAAAGAAAAGAAACATAAATAGGTACCTTTAATTAACTCTAATCACTCCTCTCCCTGAGCCTCCAGTGAATCCAATTCTGTCATTAGATGACCAAAACGAATTTGAAAACTCACCATGTTAGTTACTCTGTCAGCGAGACTATAAGGTTATCAAACCAATCTAAAACACTTACCGGAATCCCCCAAACTCAAAATAACAAATCTGTATCCGTTGAAGAGAACGACGGCTGAATGGCCACTGAAGGATTTGAAACCGGCGGTGAACGGAGGAAAAGGTCGGCTGAGGGAGCGAAAGAAGAAGAAGATAGCGAGGGTACAGGGTTTTAGGAACTTTAGCAATAAATTTTATTTTAAGTCCTTTAACTTATCAAATTTCGATTTTCACTCCGATATTTGTCAAATTCCTTTTTAACCCTGTATTTTTAGGAATATTTATATAAATAGTACCATTTTGAGAGATTCATGTGAAAATAGCAAAAACAATCGTCTAGTTTTCATAGCACCGATTTTTTAAAAATTCGATTTTAATTTTTAAAAAAATATAATATTTTTATAATCATATAATATTTGAAAGTTGACTAGAATTATTATTTTTATATTTTAATATAATTTTTTTAAATTAATAAAATTTTAGTATTTAAATATTTTATATTTAAAAAATAAAATAATTATATTTTATATTTTTATTTATATAATATATATATAAGAATATTATTAATTCATTTTATTTCATTGCATATAAAAAAACGTATAATTTAATATAATATTATAATTAATTAATTAAAAAAATTCAATCATCGTTTCAAGTTTTACATCTTTTCAATTCCATTTTAGAAATAATAATATTATAATAATAATAAATTTTTTAAGAAAATGAAATATAAATAAAAATTAATTATATTTAAATAAAAAAATTTATTGACATCATCAAAAAATCAAAATTGATTATTAATTTATTTAGTTTTTAAAATTCACTTAATAAATTTAATTCCGTCATAATATGGTTTATAATGACTATTCACCATTTGCCTTTCTACTCGCTCTTATTTGATAAGCAAGCTGTTCAATAAATTAAAAAAATTAAATTAATTAAATTAAACATATAATTCTTAAAAATAATTATAATTTTAATGCATGTATATAACCTCGATGAAGGCATCCAATCTACTTTTCACAATTTCAATCTCCTTCTTCATTTGATGGAAACAAGCTTTGGCACTGATTATTAATATTAAAATTTTAATATTTAAAAGTTAATCAATTGATATTTTTAATAAATAATTTAAATATTTTCTTTTTTATAAAAATGCCAACAAATATTATTACTAAAATAATAATAATATTAATGAAAATTTTAGGTAAAAACAATTATTAATTTGAAGTGAAAATGAAATCACCTGTTGGTATTTCCTTGTTCGACGTGTTTCATGGTCCTATCAAGTTCATTAAGCACTCTATGTGCTCCAATTCTGTAGAGAGCAAAAGGTTTAACAAGTTAATAATATATGTGATTGGTTCGTTTTATAAAATAAAATAGCTTACTCACCTAACAATTTTTTCTCTTAATTCTTGAAAGCTTTTATTTAATTTCCTATTACAAAACCTACAAATTAAAAATGCAAAAGAAATAAAATCATTATTAATTTAATTTAAAATTAAAAATACAATATCATATATTTTACTTACAAGAAATCATGTAGGATAATTATAACTTCAGACGATTCCATATAAAATTTATCCATTATCTCTTCAACGACTTCTATTGTTTCGGAATGAAATAAATACATGTCCAGAATTCTCTAAAATAAATAAATAAATAGATATTAATCTAAATAAACTTGTAAAAATTAATCATTAATGGAGATCACTTACCTCTGCAGCAATGGAGGTTCTCATGTTCATAAGTTGCTGAAACATGGAATTGTTGCGTGCCATGAACACAAAATAGTAAAACAAAATTATTCTCTTAACAATAATATTCTTAATTAAAAATAATAGAGAAAATTAGAAGATTGAAATAATTTTATAAATATACTCCAGCTAAATAAATTAAAAAAAATGTGAAGATTTCTCAACTAACCTAACATGAGAATATCGTGAAATCCTCTGATAATAATTATTATGATAATTGTAAATTTTAATTTTAAAAATTATATTAATGATTTTTTAATAAAAATATAATTACATCTTAAATTGATGGAGAGGTATTTTTACTACAAACTTATAGCTTTGGGGCCAAATCATTTATAAAAATAAAATATTACTAGTATGCTTTAAAACTCCTTTTAATTTTAATATGTTAGTTTATTGAGTGTTAGAATAGTGATCACAACGTAATGATTAAAGGCGTTTAGTTGTACCGGTAGTAAAAAAAATGTTGAATATCATTCGAAGTCGCTGAAATCCTATTCTTATACAAAGTCCTAACTTCATGGAAAAGTGTAATTTTAGAGGTAATTTCAATGTTAAATACTTGATCAAAGTCCTAGTTTTATGGAGAAGTGTGATTTTAGGAGGTAGTTTCAATGTTAAATACTCGATCAATCTATTACTGTTTTTAAGAGGAGCAGTTACTACTGCATTTATATTTTAATTTTCAGGGTAAATTTGCATATTTAAATGTAACTGCTACTATCAATAAAATTATTCTATTATACTAATTATTCTGTATTTTATACGTCTTAAAATTCAACATTGTAGTACCATAAAAGTTCGATCAACGAGTAAGAGTGATACACGTGAATAGTGTGAGTGTAAAATGGTAAGAGTGATACACGTGAGTCCTGTGAGTACAAAATAGAATATTAGTAATGAATACCAATAGTAATGCAATTAGAGCAATGGGATCGACACAGCCTCTCATTCCCATTTTCAATGGAGAAATTTATGAGTTCAGGTGAATACGAATGAAGACATAATTCAGGTCAAAAGACTTATGGGATTATGTGGAAAAGGGCTACAGAGAACCTGATGCGAAGACAATTCTCACGGCAGATAAAGAAACCAAACTCAAAGAGAGAAGAGAGAATGATTCAAAGACACTTGCTTTCATTAAACAGGCCGTGCATGATAGCTGTTTCAAGGATTGCAACAACAATTACGTCCAAAAGTGCCTGGGCAACGTTGTGGAAGGAGTTTCAAGGGGATTCTAAGATAATAGTTGTCAAACTTTAGTCTTTACACAGAGAATTTGAGATGCTGCAAATGAAAAACGAAGAATCAGTGTTAGAGTTTATTGCAAAAGTTATTGATGTTATTATTCAGATGCAGAAGCAAAGATTGAATATCAAACTATTGTCGAAAAGGTATTACGTAGTCTAAATCCTAAATTCGACCATGTAGTGCTGCTATAGAGGAATCCAATGATTTGTCTACTTTTACTTTTGATGAATTTACGGGGGTTTTACAAGCCCATGAAGTTAGGATTAACAGAAATGTCGAGAAAGTTGAAGAAAAAGTTTTATAGGTCAAGGATAATACTGTCAGCAGAAGAGGACACAACAAGTGAAGTTTTTAAGGTCGTTCACCTAGTAGAAGACGATCATCTGGACGTAGTCGAGGTCGCAATAATGAGCTGCGGTAATATATGACCAATATATAATACTATTTGTGGAAATTATGGTCATATGTGAGTTGTATGTTAGAATAAAAATGAACAAGTTAAGTTCATTAAGGAAGAATTAGGTGATGAAACATCTGTAGAAAAAGGAAAAAAAATTAATCATGGCCCAAATCACAGATAGAGAACATTAGAATCACATTTAGTTTCTTGATAGCGATTGTTCAAACCACATGACAGGTCTAAAACCACTATTCCCTAATCTTAATGAAATAACCGAGCAAAATGTGCAATTAGGGAATGGTAACACTCTTAACGTGGAAGGCAAATGTACAGTTAGGTTAGAATTGAGTCCAGGCAAATCTAAGTATCTACATAATATTCAATATGTACCCACATTAGAATTCAAACTTATTAGTATTGAACAACTAATGTGTTGTGGATATTTGGTTTTGTTTGATGCTGGAAATGTTGTATTAAGGAAAAGAAGACATGACGTATTATGACAGCGATATCGATAAAGAAGATAGGGCGTATTTTGACAACGATATCGATGACTCACACTCAAATGTTTCCTCGAAACATATTTCAAATGGAAAACTTTGTAGTCACGGCGAAAGAATATGATGAATCAACATTGTGGCACATTCATTATAGTCATCTAAATCTTAAAGGATTGAGGCTACTTAGAGACAAAATAGATGGCTTTTGGAACAAATAGATGGTTTTTGGATTATCAAAGATCAATATTATTAAGCTATACAAAGGATGTGTTTATGGGAAGCAAACAAGGAAACCATTTCCAGTTGATAGTGCTTGGATAGCTATATCATGTATTGAGTTAATCCACGCAGATTTATGTGAACTTATGCAGATGAAGTCTCTTGGTAGGAGTAAGTAGTTTTCTTACTTATTAATGATTGCAGCAGAATGTCATGGGTATACTATCTTGATAGGAAAGATCAAGCATTTGAAATTTTAAATAGTTTGTATACCAAAGTTCTTCGTAGTGATAGAGAAGGCGAATTCGTTTCAAAGGAATTCAATATTTTTTATAAAAATCATGCTATACATAGAGAGTTGACTACTCTATATACACAAGAACAAAATGATGTAATAGAACGGAAAAATCGTACTATAATTAAAATGGCTAAAAACATGTTGAAATGAAGAAATCTATTAAATACATTGTGGGCTGAAGTAGTGGCCATTTCCATGTAACTCCTTAATATGTCACCTACCAAAGTTGAGCAAAATCCAACTCCATTCAAAGCCTGAAGAGGACTCAAGCCCTCTATAAGTCATTTACGTGTTTTTGGCTCTATATGTTGATTACTCCCCAACATAAAAGAAAGTTAGATAAAAAAAATAGACGAACTTAATTTTGTTGGGTACAATACACAATCTAAAGCTTTTAAGTTGTTTGATCCTACGGATAAATCAATTCTTATTAGACGAATACTCTCAGGATATCGTTGCTAAGGTGAACAATTATCTGGTTAGTGGGAAAAGCAAGACGGTCCAGAGTGCATCATTTGGTTCCATTACTATACCAGACAGTCTTGAACTTGATGCGTTTGATCTGGAGATTGCTGAAGATGAATCAGGGTAAGGCTAATCTTGTATGCAAAATCAATTGATAAAGTCATTTTTACTACTTGCACTTATCTTGATCGATGCTTCCTTTTTCATACAGGGGCAACATGCTGCCCTTTGAACGAATCACACTTCGAGGTACTGGTTTTGTTTCAGTAGTGGCATTCTATTTTCTTTGTATTTGTTAACATTTGATGAACTCTTACAGGTGAAGCATCAACATCTGGGACAAATGAGCTATACTCTTTTGGCAAGGTATAAAGAACAATGTAAAACAACATTAATACCTTTATGCACTTCTGCCTGTCCTTTTGTCCAATATTATCTCCTTTAGCTCCTTTTAAAAGCTTCCATTTCTGTGATTTTTGTATCACCTATCCTTTGTATGAGTGTCTCTGAGAATATCTTAGTGCTAGAACATTGACCTTCTATTAAATACTATGCATATAATCAAGGCAATAGTAAGCTGAGTCAATTAGCATCAGTAGAAAGATAGATTCCATCAATTAGCATCAGCCTATGAAACTGATTGAAGTTCTGGAGGCACTAAGGTGACTTAATTAATGTCCATGCCTATTTCATTCCGAAATACATTTTAAAGGTTAAGAGCTAATTACTAAGTTGATGAATGATTAGTTAAACTTTCAAGGTGTGTTAAATTTTCATATGAACAACTTTAGAATACGGTATTTTCAAGGTTTAAAACTTAGGCTGATCTTTCTGGGTGATCCTTTCATCGGTTTATTTCACTTTTCCTCCTGCCTGAGAGCCTGTTAATTTTCTTTTCCAATCTCTTATCTGTATTCTCTTTACCATTCCTTTTAATATAACATAGGCTGTTTGGGTGTGGGGTGCCAACCTAGTTAGATGTCACTACCATTTAGTCTGTTTCACTAAAAAAAAAAAAGTTTAAAACAGAAGACATTTTTATCCAGTAGAGTTGATTTGTTCTTTGGAAGGGGTTTAACAAGTTTATTACATTATTGCTTATTGATTGTTATAATTTTGTAGGAAGCTTGTGAGGAATTTGGTGGCTCACATGAAACTTGTTGGACTGATTATGCTTCGGCTGAAATGTATGTGTGGGACTGAATTTTTTAATTCTATGAATTTGATGTCTCTTTTTAGATTTGTTTATTCTGTAATTGTGATCAGAAGTTCTAACACTATATTTATTTCTTATTCTATTGTGACATTGTTTCAGTATCCCATTATTCGAGTCACTTGACATCGATTTAGTCGGTAGCACATTACAGGAATTAAGCATCTTAAAGCCAAAACATGGAGAAACATCATGAGAAAGATTCCTCCCTTGAAGAACATGGGGACCTTGATAAAATCTTTGGGAGTGACGGGAAACATGCAATTTCTGTTAACCTGTTTGGAAATGATCAAAGTCTTCCTTGTGAGTGTATCGAAGCTCCATTAATATCACAGCTAGAGAATGGAGTGCTAGGTGAATCAAGCACCAAAAATCAAGAGAACAGTAGATCTAGTGGAGGTGAAGACCATGGGGATCAAATAAGGGTTTCACCTCTAGAAGAGTCATAGAACGAGATGCACCAGTCTATCACTGACGACAATTACTTACGAATAAATCATAATAAAATTGATTTCGAATTAAGGAATATTGTGTCAATAAAGTCATATTCTTATACAAAGTCATATTCTCGTTGGAAAGCGTCATTTTAAGTGTTAGTTTTCATCTTAATACATGGTCAATAATCTATTCCTGTATTTTAGCAGAGCAGCTAGTATTGCATTTATGTTTTTCAATTTTGTGTCACAATCAATAAAATCATTCCATAGCATTAATTATCTTTTTTTTTTTTTTTTTTTTCCATACATCTTAAAATCCAACAAAACGTATAAAGAAGTTTCGATGCAAAACTACTCTAACGCTCCAAAATTATTAATGCCGAATCAGTATAATTTAGCTTACAAACCTACTGATTCAGTGTGTTTTGAGCAAAACGACTCCATTTATTTTGCAGTTGCCACAACTAAACACCGCTATTTATCTGTAGTGTGATAATCACTGTATCACCCCACAAACCAACCAACGATTTCATCCATTTTACAGAAATGGAGCAAATTGAAAAATAACACCATTATCAAAACAGATCAGTAGGTAGTGTATATATATATATTACCTGGGTCAAAAACCAAATTTTATCGATTTATAATTTACTTTCGTTTAAAAGGTGAAAGAAAAGGTATAATTTGCTCGTAATTGAAGACGTGTCTAACATAAGGGCCAAACTCTAGTAACTGAGCCGGCCCAATTTAGGCCCATAACAGTGGCCCGCCTACTCGTTCAAAAATCACCCCTCATTTCGCGGCAAAAATGTCTTAGTCTCTCCCTCACTTCTCACTCCAACATAAACAAACCAAATCGATCAATCTATCAAAATCTCTAACCATCAATGGCTCAACTCTCTGAGACCTACGCTTCCGCTCCTTCCACGGAACGCGGCCGCGGAATTCTCATCTCCGGCGACGCTAAAACCAACTCCATTCTCTATTGCAATGGACGTTCTGTTCTCATCCGCTACCTCGATCGGCCTCTCGATGTCAAGGTCTATGGCGAGCACGGATATCCGGCTACCGTCGCACGATACTCTCCCAACGGTGAGTGGATCGCCTCCGGCGATGTATCCGGCGTTGTCCGCCTCTGGGGGACGCATAACGACTTTACGCTTAAACAGGAATTTAAGGTTCTCTCCGGTCGGATCGATGATCTACAGTGGTCGGGTGATGGACAGCGGATCGTCGCTTGTGGTGACGGCAAAGGAAAGTCGCTCGTTCGTGCTTTTATGTGAGTTATTATTGTTATTTTTATTTATTTGTTTATTTATTTTCTTATTAGCTTTTGATGACAAATGTTTTGTATTGAAATGTAATTTATGTGTAAGTTCGATAAATTATTGAGTTTTGGGTGAATTTTTAGTGATTAGAAGTTGAATTGTGGATGGTATTGAATCTCCAGGTGGGATTCTGGGAGTACAGTTGGAGATTTTGATGGGCATTCGAGGCGAGTATTAAGCTGTGCGTTTAAACCAACAAGACCATTTCGAATAGTTACTTGTGGGGAAGATTTCTTGGTTAATTTCTACGAAGGTCCACCTTTTAAGTTTAAGCAATCTATCAGGTAGCTTCTTTTATTCCCTTTTTGAGTATATGCATAATGCATTCATAATTCATTAGTATGATGACTCTTTCATTTTTGAGTAATTTGGTGATGATTGCTGATGGCTTATCCATATGGTTGTCAATTGTGTTGTATGCAGAGGTCATTCCAATTTTGTCAACTGTGTTAGGTTTTCTCCAGATGGAAACAAGTTTGTCACTGTCAGCTCAGATAAGAAGGGTTTAATTTACGAAGGTAAAACAGGAGAAAAGATGGGAGAATTATCATCCGAAGATGCTCATACAGGCAGCATTTATGCAGTCAGCTGGAGCCCTGATAGTAAACAAGTAAATTATAACTCTGCTCATTTCACTCGATCAAATATCACTCCTTAGAAGAATGTGAGAATAGGGTTGCATATTTCGTGACTGTATTGTTATGTATATTGATTGAATCCAGGTGGTAACTGTCTCCGCTGATAAGTCTGCCAAAGTGTGGGAGATTTCTGAAGATGGTAATGGGAAGGTAGTTAAAACATTGGTGTGTCCTGGATCCGGTGGAGTTGATGATATGCTTGTTGGGTGCCTGTGGCAGAATGATCATGTAATTACAGTCTCTCTTGGCGGTCTAATTAACATATACTCAGCAAGTGATCTTGATAAGGAACCTATTTCATTTTCTGGACACATAAAGAATGTGACTACATTAACGGTACTAAAGAGCAACCAGAAGATGCTATCTAGCAGTTATGATGGAACAATCATTAAATGGACTAAAGGACTCGGGTACGGTGGGAAATTCAAACTTAAAGATGTTGCTCAAATTAAGTGTTTGGTGGCTGTTGAAACTGAGATTGTTACCTCTGGGTTTGATAATAAGGTAAGGCGTAGTTGATTGTTTGAAATAGTTTATGTGAACACTGTGAGATATATTTTTCTACTTATTTTGTTGCCTTATCAAATGCTTGCTAGCTGCTTTCTTTTGCTTAGCTAGTGGGACTCGAGTTGTGTAATAAACTCAAGTTGGGACAGAAGTAGGTAGTAAAAGCATTTTAAAAATTTGATAGAGAATGTTTTAGATACTAGGAAACATTGCTTAAAATGAGAGGATGTAAATATGCTTCATATAGAATTAAAGTCAAAGGAGAGTTGAGCAATGAAATGTATGTTTTCTTCAAATTCTTGAGTTGAAATTTGGTGTTACTTTAGTGATTCCCATGATTTCCATATCCTGTACAGCAGTTCCTATGAAGGTCTTGTAAATCTGCCATAAGGAAGCCTTGCTGTTCAAAAAATGAAGAATTTTCAGCATTTTGTAATGCAGATTTCTGTTTCTTTCATCATCTATCAATTTGATGAATGTATAATATACTACAAGTCGATGAAATCCTGATAATAGTGTCTTAACTTGCACTGGGCTTCAGGTTTGGAGAATTCCTCTTCAGGATGGCGAATGTGGAGATCCAGTGAATGTTGATATTGGCAGCCAGCCAAAGAATGTGAGCCTGGCCATTAGTTCACCTGGCCTGTCTTTGGTTTCAATCGATTCTGGTGTTGTCTTGCTAAATGGTGGGAATATATTGTCAACTGTCAACCTTGGTTTTACAGTGACGGCATGTACAATTTCACCCGATGGAAGTGAAGCCATTGTGGGTGGTCAGGATGGCAAGTTGCATGTATATTCTGTCTCAGGCGATACTCTTAAAGAAGAAGCAGTGCTTGAAAAGCATAGAGGTGCTATAACTGTGATTCAATATTCACCGGATGTTTCAATGTTTGCTTCAGCTGATGGTTTCCACGAATCTGTTGTTTGGGACCGGACATCCAGAGAGGTAACTTGACATTACAAATGTATTACTGTTATTAATTAATCTGAACAGAAATTAAAAGTATTACTCTTATTTTATTCTCTTATCATCAATGTTTTTCCTCAATAAGTCTTATGGATTCTTGAATGTAACATTAAACATGAGCCGTAGTCATACTTCAATGATAGATGGGAATGCTTAATGTTTTATCCTGTTTTAAGTATCAAGTAATTTGAATGTTTCTTGCAGGTGAAGCTTAATAACATGTTATTTCATACTGCTCGATTAAATTGCCTAGCTTGGTCTCCCAATAGTACTCTGGTGGCAACTGGTTCACTCGACACTTGTGTTATCATCTATGAAATTGGAAAGCCTGCTGCCAGTCGGATAACTATAAAGCATGCTCATTTGGGTGGAGTGTATGGCTTAGATTTTATAGATGACTGCAATGTGGTGAGTTCGGGAGAGGATGCATGTGTTCGTGTATGGAAGCTACAAGAATAACTGATTAAGAAGAGTACTACCTCTGATATGCAAATTGCAGGTCTGTGGTCAAATCTCATGTGCAGACAACTTCCTCTTTATGGTCTTCCATTGTGATATAGCTTCACCTTTACTGGCATTAGTTTTAAATAATAATTAACCATTGGCTTTTAGATTGTAGTACTAGGTAGGAGTAATGTGTACATTTTCTTTCTCCACTGGATCATAATTTCTTTTTCTCATTCAAATTAGAGCATGTGAGATGTTTGGTCAATCAGCAGCTTGCTGACTTGCCTATCTTGACATCATGGTTTATTACTTTGCGCATAAGCATGGAGTCAGTTCAAAGTTCAAACATTACTATAAACGGATAGAAGACCAATCATGATTGACCCAAATTCTTAACTGACTCAGTTCATCATAGTTGCTAGAGATCAATACTGCATTCTTCTTCATTATGTTTTCAAAAAAAGTAATTATAATGAAATCATAAATTTTAATGTTACAGAACTATGTACGTGGCTCAATGGAATGAAGTGAGGAAGAGAAAAGAGAATAGGTAATGTCTCAATTATATCATTTTCTTCCAATGCATTTTTGCTGATGTTTCTTGTCCTATTTTCTTTTTAATTACAACAAATGAGAAATTTTAGATCATAATGTCTGCTGGATCCCGGTTATCAAATGATGTTAGTTATACACATTAATGTGGTCTGAGCAGTTGATGTTTGAAGCAAGAGCAATGCGATCATGAAATTAAAGTTCAATGCTTCCTCTTCAGAGCTTTGGGACTAATAAACTACAAATTATAGATCTTACTATTTGCTCTTGTTTGATTGTGTATATTGCTCTCCTAATAAGCCAAACAGTTCTGAGATTGAAGGAATTTTGTCAGTGCATGAAGGATGTTCACCAAGGAACCTATAGTGGGCAATAACACTCTTGCTGCAGTGGAACTTAAGGCTGACTAACAGAATTGAAAGATATACTGGAAGATTAAGGTGATCTCAGGCTTCCTTCCTCTGATTGAATTTTGTTTGTTATTCTGTTCTATTGACAAGAAATCCACTTTACTATTCTTGTTAGTTTCTTGTATCTATTGTATAAACCATCTAGAAATTGCTGCATTTTTCTTATATTTATATTGTGGCTGTCCCATAAGACAACTTAAATAGTAATATTTGTTCCTCACCAGTGACCATCAATAGATTGATATAAATTTTCATTAATATGGCAAAGCTGAGAACTGTGATCGAGAGTGTAGTACATATAGGCAAATATTCTCTGCGTGAATTCATTAAATCAGCTGTCGATGCATTCATGTCGATTTGAGTGGATTAAAAAAGTGAGTTTGACCTTGTGTTCAAATTTGTGTGGATAAGGACAACAAAGCTTCAATTTAATAGACATACTTGCAGCACTGTACAATGTATATTTTAAGTATGGACCATCAATTTTTGTCTTGAATTATTGAAAAGTGGGATTTGTTCCGTTTCCTGGTTTTCCGAAGGATGGCAATGACTTGTCGTAGAGCAGTAAATTTCTCTCACCTTTGAAGGAAGTAATACTTCTATTTAATTAATCCAAACAAGGAATCTCAGAAGACATTGATTCTTTGCTTTTTTATACTATTATATTACAGCATGCTACCAGGAATATAGTTGCTTGGATTAGGTAGTATAATATCCAAGCTATATATAGTTTTATCTTCATGCCTCTCTATAGATATAGTGAAGTAGTTGGAGACTTGATGGATTGACTAGAGAATATTTCAATGTGTTTGAATTCAACAGTAGTGTTTTCCTGTTTGTGTTGTCTTATTTTGAAGAAGAAAAACATATAGGGAAAGAGAATTTGGATTATGAACATAAAATATTCCTCTTTTACTACATGAGCATCTTAGTTTGGTTCAAAATGTGATTCTTTTTATGACCTATCCACCATAATCTACCTATATATGTACTTGGTGTGATCTGATGACCAGTCCTTGTTCATGCTGCTTTTGTTATTTGTTGATAAATCTTTGTGAAAGATTAGGACCATATTACCAAGTCATATCCTGTCGGTGAGAGATGAGACTGAGTTACAAAGAGTTAGACACGTGTTTCTCACGTGCATATCTACCTAACATGCTTTGTTTAATTTGCAGTAACCAATGTCACATTTGTCTGCTCTTTGGTCATTAGAAAAATATTACTTGCTAAGCATGGTCTTCATAAACACACACCAATGTTTTATGTAGTTTGTTAGTGGGATTATATTAATCTTTCCCTGTTTTCTAGTTAACCACTAAATTTTGTATAGTTTTAGTCGGACATTGAACAAAACAAGTCAGTAAACAACAAAGTAGATAGAGTTGGATTTGATAGGAAAAAAAAAATAAAAATAAAAAAAAGACATAATCTTAACAACTACACAGAGACACAACTACGGATAGGGAGATTTCACTTGGAACATAACAATCCAATCTCCACTCCAACCCCTACTATCTTTTCACACCAAACTACACAGAAGAACACTGCCAAACCCTAGTAGAGTAGAGAGAATATCAATGTTGAAAGTCAAAAGACATTCTCTCTACAGATTTTTGTTTTCATTACATTATTGAACAGCTGCCTGTGTTCTCATCACTGAACATATCTGCTGCCGGAACTGAATGGTGATGATCACCACCATCACCGGAGTAATAGGGTATCTGGTCAGTGGGATATGAGTAAGGAACAGGATTATAATTGTAGTAATAACCTGTGCTTGGAGGGATTAAGGGGGATCTATGGTACATCATCTGTGGTTGCTGCATAGCATGTTGCCTGTTCTGCATGTTCATGTTCATCATCATCTGTGATGCAGATGGCGATGGATGGTTGAATCCATTCATGTTCATGAGCATAGATTGCGGATTCTGACCAGTAGCATACCCACCATTTGGGAACATAGTTGCTGGTGGTGGTGTAGTTGAGTTTTGATACCCATTGTTGGGTTGAACTTGAACTGCTTGAAACCCTCCTAATCCATTGGAATTGCCTCCAAAAGAAGCAACAGCAGCAGCAGAATTGCTCATATTAGCTAGATTCCCAATCATGGCATTAAGGTCATTTCCTCTTCGGTCATCCCCACCATTACCACCTACCAAATGAGCATTGTTCACTTTCAAAGCTGCCATTGTTTTCGGATCAATCCCTCCAGGATTCATCACCTTCATCTGCCCCAAACTCTGATTTGGTTGTTGGTTGTTGTTACCTTTCTTCCCAGCAAGATTCATGTTCCCAACATTGTTGTTGTTGTTCAATTTAGTGTTGTTAGCAGCAGCAATAGCTGCGCTTATAACACCACCAGGTCCTTTCTTTCCATGGTTGGGATCAATAGCTTGCTGTCTAAGCAAATTGAGATGATTGGCTCTGAGAAACTGCAGCTCATCCTCTTCATCTTCTTCCTCATCGTCATCATAATAGTCTTCTTCGTCCTCAGTGATGAATGGAGGAAACTTCTGCTGGCTCTTGAATGCCTCCAGATTCAGATTCTTCATCAAGCCCTGCTGCAGCTTCTGATTTTTGTTGTTGTTTTTGTCATCTTTGATGCAGTTTCCCTTCTGTTTCTGGTTTTGGTTGGCCTTCTGGGACCAAAGCTCAGCATGTTTCCCAGCTCTCACAAGTTTCTTGATCAATGCAGCAGAGTCCACACTTCCAGATACAGTCACTTTCTGCTGCTCTGCATCTATAATCACTTGATAAACACCTGAAAATCCCAAAAAGCACAGTTAGGCACACACAAGAAACAATCTAAGTCATGAAATCAAGTACAGAACCCAAATAATTCATAGTTATACAGATTTCTACATGATAAACACTAATTAGGTCAGAACAGAACATCAATAATTGCATATATTCCAAAATACTAGAATAAAAATGATGATTCTTCATTACACTTCAGTTACAAAGTAATGATACACAAAACACATGTTCTTTTATCCATCTTTTTGACTTGAAAATATGGTCAAAAAGTTGAAAACTGAAGTAGAAGTAGTCTCAGAAAGATATTGAACTTTTGGTTCTTTTGGTTCATTACTTTATTATAAGAAATTGTAAACTGACACTAAACAAGGAACAAAGCTGATTCAAGTGAGATTATCAATTATTTTCTAAGTAACCAAACAAGAATGACAAAATGTAAGTTCCAGAGTAAACCAAATCAAAACAAACCTTCAATTCTCTGAAGAAGTTTCTTAACTTTCTGCTTACAACCATCACAATGTATGTTCACTTTGAGAACACAAGTCTGTTCCAACCATAACAAATAAAATTAGAAACAAAACAAACAAAAAGATAATTTTATTTTCTAGAAAAAATACAAGCAAATAAACAAAGAAAACTGAAAAAAGAAAGAAAATGTAAGTACCTGGATCTTGAGTAGCTTAAAGTCTTCTTCTTTAGTCATTTCTTTTGAGTTTTGTTGTTGTTTGTTTGGTAATGCTAGTAGTCTTTCACTCACTAACTCTCAAGAAAGGTAAAAAAGAGTCCTAAGCTAGTGGGGGTCTTTTAAAGGTTGTAGCATGTGATTTTCCACTTCTAAATAAAATTTAAAGAAAGAAGAGAAGAGAGATTCTAGTTTGGTGTTTTCAGAAACAAACAAAGCATAAGCACATGGGTGCTGTTTTAAAGGTAAATCAAATAGCAGAAAAAGAGAAGATACAGAGAGAGAGTAAAAGGTGGGAGAGTAGTGAAATGATGTGATTTAACGTTAATAACTGAGACCTCTCTCTTTTTTTCTTTTTTTTTTTTAAATTTAAATAAAAAAGAAACTACAGCGACTTGACAGGCCGACCTCTCTATCTATCTCTGTCCTGTTTCTGGTTCTGTAATAAAATTATTTTTTAAATAAAATAAAATAAAATTGTAATTCCGAGTAGCTCAGGTCATTGATTCTTGGGCCCAACGGGCTTATCTTCGAATTCAATTTCATTACCTATGTACATCTACTTCTGTAGCTCTGTAACCAAAATTATTCAAACGTTATGACCGTTTTTGATAAATAAAATAAAAAATATAATTAATAGTGAGTGCATATGAGTTTCTAATCATTCAAAACCATTGTATGAGGTAATAAAACTGGCGTTGCATGTACTTTCTTCATTAACATATCATACATATATAATAATGAGTAATGAAAAGATGCTTTACTTAAATTCAATGATTGTTTATTCAAAGAAATAAAATAAAATCATTATTTCTTTGTCTTGTCACAATTCATTCCAACATTCTTGCAAACTTATCATAAAATTATGAGGAAGAAAAATATATTCTAATATACGTCTTCAAACTTATTAACATCAACACATGATTTTTGTTGTAGTTGAGAATGTTAAAATCTGAATTAAAATAGTAAAAATGTGAATTGCATTTGGGAGCGAGAATAATAAAAAGGAGATGTGTAGAGTAGAGTGTTAGGGGCATCATTACTTGCTGGCAGAAGCTGATGCATGCCTGCTTCCAAGAAAACAACTTTTGTATTGAGAGCAACACTAAAGAAGTCACTTTAGCTTTACTTCTTTATCAAGTCTTTGCTCTCTGGTTTGGTCTGGTCTAGTTTGGTTACTTTTGAATCATCACATAATTACCTCAACTGCTATTGACTTTTGCTGTTTTGTAAGCTTTTCAAACAAGTCAAATTTTTCTTTGTAGTTTTGTTATTATTTGTAATGTATACTTGTACACAAAGCAAACACAAAGTGAATGGAAAGTTTTACATTATTTTTTAACATAGTTTAAAACCAAATGCTAGTTTAATAAATGCAAAGTTAAATTCCCAAAAAAATAGGTGACATTAAGAATAATTAATGTGGGTTGTGGTACTACAAACATGACTTATTTATGAAAAACTGGGTCCACTAATTTTGGGCCTAATTGGGCCCGTGTGGACAAAATCTCTCTTCTAATTTTTATATTTTCTATTTTAAGAAATAATAAAAGTTTTGAAATTGTTATTGAATTATTTGTTGTTCCATTGCTAGTACAATTTTTTATTTATTTATTATGATTTTTATTTTATTTTTTTGTATTTTTGTGGTGATGTTATAGTTGAAAATAATGGATATGCATGCATTATTGATTTACCAATTTTTTTACTTTTATTTATTTAATATAAAAAAAAATCAAGCTCATTATTGTCACACGGTTTTTATGGAGTTCAGTGTTAGGTACATCTACCTTTCTTTTTTCTTTTTTTTTTTTTAACAATTTTTATTACAAATTTTATTTTCAATATATATGTATATATTACTTAGAATACAATAAGCCCATTATTGTCAATTGGTAAATTGGGCCGGGTCTTTGGGCTTTTAATTATTAAAACGTTAGACAAAATGATAAAGTTAACATACACATGACATGACATGACATGACATGAGGCTTGGTTTTATAGATAATTTTAAGTAATTAATTAAGAATAATTTTAATTAACCAAAACCACAATCGATCTCCTCCAGTAAACAACATTTACGTACGATTTGGCCAATTGACTCAGTTCCCAGAAACTTGGATAAGATAATCCAACACAATCCATTAATCAGATAATGAAAACACAACACAACAATTTAAAACTTATCAACATAACACAAATGGGGTCTGCAACAATAACAAGTGAACACAATCAATTTTCGAATTCAAACACCTCATAATTTTGTCTCTAACATTATTAATAGTTGCATTAACACATGCAACCCCAGGTGTGGTTTTGAAACACTAGTGGTGGGCTATATATACACGTTGCTCTGACTGTGACACTCGAATAATTTAATTAATTAAGACAATACCATCTGTAAATATCTTCTTAACTTAGTACTCACATATATCTGGTTATAAGACAAGTACATGAACCCTATCTTGTGTTTTGTCTTCAAAAGTTGATATTGTAAAATATTGATAAAGTCATATTGTAAATTTAGGAGTTAACTTGTACACTTTGAATTGTAAACCCTAATATTGCATGACACGTGGCGAACCCCCACATGACAAGGTTTAGATTGGTTACATTGTCAAAATCAAATGATATGACATGAATAGTGTTTTGTAGTGATGAATTCTTCAGAGGCCCCCCCTTTGTCTCTCCATGGATGGCTGGTCTGTTCTTATATTTCAAATGTATTTAATTTTTTTTTAAAAAAATAAAATCAATTTCAAATACAAAATTCAAAAGTAGGTTGGCCAATTAAGAAGTGACAGTCATTTTCAAATAAATACTATAAATAAGTAAAAATGTTAGTGCTTGATTAGAAGAAATTCCACATATATGGTAAATAAGTGGTTTCACATGGGTTCCCTATTGTGTTCGATTATATAAATGTATAAATGACCTAAAAGACTCCAAAAAAATCTGCTTTTGATAGAAGCTTCTTAATATAAAACATCCTACCAACAATTATTCTTCACTTTAATTTGATATTAAATCACACAAACACATTTTATATAATTTCAATGTCTTTTGGTCTCCTTACTTTCTATAAATAATTTATTTTCTAGGTAGAAGACGAAAGTTTTGAATTGTTTTTGTTTAATTAAATTGCTCACGGCCGAAATGTATACAAAGCTCAATAATTGATTTTTGTGAATCTTTCTATGTGATCCATAATTTAAGGATATATATGAAAGATACAGTGACATCAGTAGAGACAATTATCATTTTTTTTTATGAAATAAATTTAAGAAGTAAATGATGTAATCATATTCACTTAACTTAAAATTGTAAATTTGCAATTTTTCTACTATTGATATTTTTCTTTATTTTTATTAAAGAATTACAATATTAAATCCACAAGAAAGTACCCAGCCAATCCTTAGTAGTAGTTAATTTATGCTAATAATAGCCTACAAAGATTCACTTGACCCATTATATTCATACCATATATTATAGATAATTTTATTCTAATAATACCTAAATTTTATTTTATAATATTTTATAATTTTCGATAAGTTGATTATGTAGTATATCGTATTACTTGAAAATTTTAAATCGAGTAAAGCTTATCTAAAATTAGTTATAATTTATTTATTTGTAGTTTATTTTGAGCTTGTACTAAATTACAAAATAAATAATTTTTTAAAAAATACGAGAAATTTTTTTCTTGAAATCGTAAATAAAATAATTTAAATTTTATTAAATTGAAGATTAATTAAATAATTTTATTTTATTTGATATTTTAGAGTTTTAATGAAACATTTAAAACAATTTTTTAATTATTTTATAATTTTAATATTTAATATATTTCATTAACTTTTACCAATTATCATTTAATAGCCTATCTAAATAATATTAACATATTTTCATTTTACATTATTAATATTTCTCATTCCTTATGATGTGCTTCTTAGGATCATAAAGCTTTTATACAAGTATTCAAATATTATAAAAAATAAAGTTTTAAAAGTCGAAAACTAGTAATCCAAAATGTTGTCCTATGTATACATAGAACTCAAAGTAGTAGATAACACTAACAGAACCCTAATCTACATAACAGAACAAGCGTTGGGGTTGTCGTCGCTGAAGAGAGTAGTGAACCGCTCGTCGGCGGCGTTGGGACTCGGAAGAGCTTGGACGACGTTTTTGACATAACCAGGGGGTGCCTTTTTGTCATAAGCTTGTGCTACGTACGGATACGCCACTAAATTGTAGGGCACATATGGCCAAAACTCTGCTCTTTTTCCTGTGCTTTTCACTTTCTTTAACACTTTGTTTGGCTCCACGTTCCCTGTCACCGTTACTTTGCTTTGCTTTCTGTTCACCTCCACCGTTCTCGCACCTGTGACCAACCAAACACGCCCTTAGTCTTACCCCTTTTATTTTATGTGAAATTATAATTATGCCCTTTCATACAACTCTTTGACTTTTTCTCTTTCTTCTTACAGAACAGAAGATTTTGAATTTGTACGGCAGATTACTCAATCATGTAAATATTATTAGATTTTGTATATTATTTTATGTAAATTTAGATGGATTTTTTTTAAAATAAATAATAATAATAATAATTAATAGGATAAATTATAAAATTATTTTTTTTTAAAAAAAGTATACTAACTCATTAATTTTTTATATTTTTAAAACGATCTAACGTAAAATAAATTTAAAAAAGTATTTTTAACAGAAAAAATAATTTAACAATCATAAAATCTTTTCTAATTCTTTTCATTAAAAAATTTTAATTAATGAAATATTTTTTTTATAGTCCCATAATTGTTATTCAAATATATATATATATATATAAATGATATATACGGATATATATATTAATATAAATATATACACACCTTTGATAGAAGAGACAGCATTTCGAACTCTTCTTTCACAGCCATCACAGTCCATTTTCACTTTTATTTCAACTGTCTGCAACCCAAAAAAAAAAACAAATAAACACCATCACAAACTATATATATATATATATACATATATAGGGTTATTTCAAAAACACTCCATTTTTTAAAATATTTTATTTTGAGCATCCGGTTTTGAGAGTATTAGAAAACTATCCCAAAATCAAAATCAAAATCACTAGTTGTTTTTGGTATTTTTGGGTGTGATTTCGGTGTTGTATGAATGGTTTTGAAATTCTATATATTTAATTTAGAGATTCGGAAATTTTCTAAGATCAAAATTACTCATATAACACCAAAACCACTCACAACAATACAATTTTGGGGTGATTTCCAAAATTTTCAAAATCGAATGTTGAAAGTGAAACGTTTGAAAAAATGGGATGTTTTTTGAAATAACCATATATATATATATATAAGTATAGATGTACCTGCATGGGCTTGCGCTTCTTCTTCTTAGGAGTGACTTCGAACCAGTCGAGAATATGGTCAAGAGCACCCATTTTTCCTCTAGAGAGAGATGTTTGTGTTTGAGGTACAAAATGAATTATTTGGTGGAATATATATAGGGAGAGAAATAGAGGGCAAAAAAATATTTAATATTGTATTTGTATTTGTATTTGTATTTGTATTTGTATATGTATAGGAGAAAGTTTGAAAATGACTTGTGTCTCCAAATCATGACATGCATACCATAAATAACACTATGAGTGGACAACTGGGCAATTGAATTGAGGTGGATTATATTAATAATTTTGATAGTTTTAATTTAGTGGTTAACTTGTTTGAGAGGGTTTAGTTAAATGTAAGAGCTGTTGTCTTGTTGTAAAGCAATTGTTTTGTGTTGTTTCCTCTTGTTTTCTGGACATTTGCCTACGCGGTTCTTCGCAATCTTTCACATTTGTTCTTTGACTCTCTTGTCCATTGTTTTAAATTATTTATTATTATTATTATTATTATTATTATTATTATTATTATTATTATTATTATTATTATTTTTTACTGTTTTGCTGGAAGATGATGCAATACAATTTTATCAAGATAGAGGTAATTATTGAGGAATTATATAGACAACAACTGTTCTTATCCTATGTGATGTCTAAATACAATTGTGAGTATAATAGGAGGTCAAGTCACAGCCTGAAGACAGACTATAGATGTTTGGTTGGGACCATTATTGAAATTCGTGAGTTTATGATTGAAGGTGTGATTATAATTAGCCAAGTACCAGCTGTTACACTTTGTCTTTAGCTGTAGCTTTCTCCACTTCAATTAATTTAATATCTTGGCATCATAATATTGCATGTAACTAGTGGTTATATTTATGATTATTTAGGTTAAATTTTTAAAAAAGGTGGTAATTATGAATTAATTTTAAAATTAGAATAAAATTAATAATATGATGCATAATTTGAGAAATTTCATTGACAAGATAGATTTGTCTTCTTTACTTACATGCATATGATTGTTGTGTTAAGTTACAAAATGTAATTTTGGATGAGAAAAAATAAAAAATAAAATGGGCTATTTGGCTCACAATTTCTTATGATGGGCCAGGCCCATTTATTTTGATAGACCTGAATTTGATTAAACTACAACCAAGTCAACTATTCGAAAACGTCTATGGACACTTAAAATTAAAAAGTGTCACCACCATAATAAGATGATCCATAAATACAATTAGTTGTTCTTAATAAAGACCATTATATTTTATTTTACTTTGATAATTATATATATATGATATATTATTTAAATATTTTATTATTGAATGAAATGTATAATTATTTTTTTATAAAATATTAAAAAGTTCTAAAAAAATTGTTTTTTTTTTTCAAAATAGATATAAACCATTAAAAATTATATTATAATTTGAAATATAGAAAAATATTAATGAAGTTGTGCTCATTAAAAATATATATATAAAAAGTCAATAAGATTTGATACATCCCTAATAAAAGTTTATATCACATTTATTCATTTTCAATTTTTTTCATTAATATTTTGGTCAAAATTTATAAATTATTTATTTATTTTTATTATCATTTTTCTCTTATTTTTTATACATATAATAAAAACTATAGAATTATATTATAAAAAATCTAATTAATTAATTAATTAATTTTTTATATTGAATTAAAAAAATATATTTTCGAAATGGTAAAATGAATTTTTAAAATTAATAAAAAAAATTACAACTAAATAATTAAAATAGAAACACTTTTAAGTGTAGTTCAGTGGTAAGGTAATTCCAAATTGGAGTTAAAGACAAAAATAAATTTTTATTTTTTAAAAAACTTTATATATATATATATATATATATTTAACTTTTACAAAATCCAAAATAGTAGATTATGTAATTAAAAAAAGACATCTTCATATCAAAATCTTCAACAATAAATAATTATCACACCTTCTTGTAGACTCATTATAAATATCTAACACTATAACAACCCATAACAAATACCAAGTGCCTTAACAGAAATCTACAAGATAATGGCAAACTCCTCATTTTATCATCAAGCTTTTCTCTTCCTTGTACTTGTTTCAGGTTAATTCTCAATTCACTTCAAGATTAATTTTATTATTATTATTTTTTTATGTTAATTTGGTTTATGTTACATGTTATAATAAGCAGTTTCATCATTGATGGTAGATGGAGAAAGATGCACAGAGAGTTATGGATGGTGTGGAGAGAATACTTGTACAGAAAAATGTTGTCAATCAAATTGCGAGTCTAATTTTCCAAAAAGCAATGCTCATGGACATTGTACTGCCTCTTTTCTTCCTACTAGGATGTGTGTTTGTGAACATGATTGTTAAGAGTATGCATGAATTCAAGTATAATGAAATAAAATAATAAAAAGAAATCTTATTAAGGGTCAAATAATTTTCACATACAACCTTGATTATGATGTCAACTATAATCTCAAAAAAATGCTATAAAATATCAATTTTTATATTTATAATTTAAATTTTGAAGTAAAAAAAAAATTATAATTTAAATTATTTTTTATTTAATATAATTAAAATGGATCTTTTATCTTACGTTAACGATTTGTGTTTGAGATGTGATATAATAAAATTAATAAAATTAATCATTCTAGTGGTTCGTACACTACGAATCCGCCTAACGGAACCGAATTGTAATCAATGTACTAAAATGCGCGGGGCGGCGTTAGGTGGTCACCTGATGCCTAACGGCAAGGTGAAAGCTTAGGCGGTTTTAGACGTTTTACTCTAAAAATTGTACATTTTATTTGTATTTATAAAAAATTATTATATAATTATAATATCACATCTATATAAAATGGATGGAAAATACACCTACATGTCATAATTAAATATTTTATTAATAAAAAAATTCAAAATAATTTATTTTTTAAAAAATTGACCGCATAGCTGCGCCTTCTTGAGCATCTAGGCGCGATTTTTTAAAACACTGCGAAAGATAAAGAACTAACTCCTAAAGCAAAAGGATCTAGCAAAAGAATAAACTATATGTTCGAACGGACTTTGGAAAAACCGGTGTGGTATCTGTCATAGACACTCAACGCTCAAACCATTTCTATACTTTAGGAAAGTAATCGAAATTAAAAAGTGAGTAGAAAATGACTTCCTGTTCACAATGGTTCCTGTCTGAACTCTAAATGTAGAATGCGTGGAAATGACAGACAGCAAGAGCCTGAGCTCTAAAAACTAGTGTTAAGATGATTACCGAATCGTGAATTACACACCGGAGTGTAGTCCGAGACGTGAGCGCCAGTGAGTAAAGAATTTGGCAGAGTTTATATAAGTGAAATGTGAAGTTCAGATGAAGAGGTTTGAGCTTCTGTTTATCTTGGAAAAAACTTGTCATCTTTTATTGTATAAGTGACATTTCTGCTCGAAGTGCTGCTAATTCCTTTTGCCTTGCTTTAATAGATTCATCATTTTCCTTAAATGACTTTTATTTTCCAAAGTAATTTGTTTTTTTGACACTCCAAAGCCAACACCCCTTACACTACCAGGATGCTTAGGTCCCCCTAAGAGCATCCACAATAGCAAGGGACACTTTGTGTCCCAATTCTGCTATGTGAGACCTACAAAATATAATAAAATATATTTAATTATTAAATAATCAAAATATTATTAAAGTTATAGGGAGAGAGAAAGAAACAAAAGTAAAATTCAAGTAATTGATTGGTGGAGGGGAGTTGTCCCTCGTCCCAACTTAGAGGGACTCAAGAAAGAGAAAATACGTCATCATTACTTTGATTTGATTTAAATTAATATTTTCTTATTTGAATTTTCTGAATTAGGACTTCAAGTGTCCCTCTACTGTGGATGCTCTAAGACCTGTGCAAGTATGTCTTTAGGACCCGTGTTTATAATTTCTCCTTGTCCGGCCTGCTCTATTAAGAAATCCTGTTATAACAATATTACTCTTAATCTTTACCATCAACATAAATTAAAGAAATTATTCTTATGAGGGTACTCACTATTTTACTTGTCATCACTTTAACATTTGCATAAATTGGTCCATACTTTGAAATCATTGCTTCCTTCCACACTTTGGCTCGAGACATTTCAGTAACTTGGATTCCTTTTTCACGAAACTCCTTATCAATCTACATTAAAACATAACTACCACACCATGAATAAATGTAAATCACTAGAAATTGAAAGTGAGATATAAATGATTAAATACCAAATCTTGTTCTATTCTTGCATATTCTTTCCGTGATCCCCTATATGGATACTTAGATGTCTTCGCCTTTTCACTTTGATTTTCACTATTTTTCTGTTTATCGCAGTAATTTAAATAAAATGGATAGAATATACAATAATTTAACAAGCAAGATTATAACTTCAGTTTTAAAAAAATACCTTGAACTTCTCTTCATTTCGCTGCTCTATAAATTCAGCCCACACATCATTCAAAATGTGACGATAAAGTGCTGGCGACACCAAAGGAGGGTTAACTAGCCATACTTTATTTTTGTCCTTCAAGTACTTTGTTGTTAGGTTTGAACAAAATGTGTGTTAGCTTATTTCCAGCTATCTTGCATACAAATTTTTCTCTACATCCATCAATGCGGAAAGCCGACTGCAAAAACATAAAAAATTATGTTAAACTTATACTAAAAACTATAGTTAAAAGTATAGAGTTAGATTACTTACCGATATATCATCCCATATGCGCTCTGTATAATGTTCTGGATTTTCTTCTAGTGATCATAGATGATATGCACATTTAATCTCGTCACAACCCCTATATAACTTACAAATTTGTCTTTCATTTTACCGATACGTTGACCTTTACAATTCCAATCAACATCTAACATCTTGCATTTACTCCTCGCTTTTAACACAAAAGTCATAATTGTTATTCCTCGTTTGATTTCATTAGGCATGTCTTCTCTTTGATTACCTGGTGGATCCATTTCCTAGAATAAAAATACAAAGTAGTTAACTTTTCATTCAGAAAGTATAGACATTTATTTTTAGAAATGAATTGTAAATAAAATTTAAAAAATGCCAATACCCAGTTACACATAGAGGAATAAAAGAAAATATTTCATATGCCGGAAGACATCAACAAAAACACTACATCCATCAACATATAACATTTTTAAATTGCTAAAATTTTATTATTTTTACTACATTTTTCTTAGATGATACACATACATAATATTGATATTCAATTGACAAAATAAGAGAGATAGAATCTTAAACTTTTAGATTTTATATCAATAAATATATGCAACATAGCCAATGTATGTAGGATAAATTAAGCAAAGAATAATGTGTCTACATTTTTATTAACCATAGCTATGTAAATCTAAACACTATTAGTATGAATACTATTGAATGACAAGAAGAATCATAATATGCAAAATAGTCACATTCTAAGAAATAATGAATGATATCGTTAATGTATACCAAATAACCAAAGAACTATAAATCAAGTGAATATTTTGTCATCAATAACACTAAAACTATGGTTTATAAAATAGATAAGGAAATTATTGGAAATAAATAAAGATAAAATCAATTTGAAAAACTTACTTAAAAATTTTAAATTCCAAGTTTAACAAATTTATCATTTAAAAATTAAATAACTATAAAAAATATACCATATATCATCTCTTACATTTTCCCAAAAAATTAACATTAGTTTGGTGATGTCGACTTTTCAAACCACGACTTGAAGATCTGATCCATGATCATCTTGTAAGTAATAATCAAGATCTTCAACATTGCTATTGATATCTTGGCTCATACTTTTAGGAAAAGAGATCTCATCTTCTACGAAATCATCAACAACTTCATCGTAAATATTACCTTTATTTGCATACAACACAATCGCTCCACCTTTTATCTGACGGATCAATAACATAGAGCACTTGACTAGTCTGGGATGCTTATGTGAATGGTTAGTCCATATATCCTTGCTTATTCAAATCAACTAGAGTAAAGACAAATTCATCTATTCGAACACCATTCTTATTGTCAACCCAATTACAATTGAAAACAGGCACCCGAAATTAAATGTACTATAATTCATATATGGACCCAATAGTTCTATAATAAGATAGTTTTGCATAAATGAGATTTCTATCTTTTGTACTTGATATTAGTTTCGGCGACTAAAGTAACTCTACTATTTTTCATTGTACTCTGTCGATCTTGTTCTTTCGTATAAAATGTTTTCCTATTTATGAGGCAACCTGTATAAGAGAATGCATGCTTACTTGGACCTTCGAATAAATATTTCAATTTCATAGAAATTTAACTTAGATTCATTCGCCTCTCAATATAAATTTTCTCCCTTAACCATTCACTAAAAGTATGATTATGCTCTTTCGATATCCAATTCTCATTCCTAGTCGGATTATCCACTCTAAGCATATTTTTGTGTTGGTTAACATATACAATGACTTCATCATCATTATGGAGAATATATAAATGTGCTTGCAATAGTACTGTAGGAGGCATAAAAACTATTTTACTCCCAATTGTACCCTCTTCGTTTTCTCTACCAGTATGACGTGACAAAGGAATCCCAATACTTGCAACATCAGAAATGTATTTAGAGCAAAATTCTACAACTTCTTCAACAATGTATCGTTCGACGATATAACCTTCTGGTCTACTTCGATTTTTCACATACCCTTTTAAAGTTTTCATAAAACGCTACACTGGATACATCCATCTCATAAAAGCATGTCCATAAAGTTGAATCTCTTTTACCATGTGAATTATTAAATAAACTATGGTGCCATAAAAAGGAGGAAAATACATCTCAAATTCGCACATCATCAATACAACCTCTCTTTATAACACAGGTAACTTCTCGAGATTTAATACTTTACTTGAAATTATTCTAAAGAAAAGACATAACTTAATCAATGTATTACAAACATTTTCGTGCAAAATGGATTGTAAAGCCACTAGCATTAAAAATTGTATACAACTTTGCATCTCTGGTACAATCTCACTATTGGACCCTATTTTAACAATAATTATTCTAATAATTACTGCACACTCCGATGTAAGGACTTTTTATTATTGTTTTCAATTGATCGGATTCATATTATATAGGACTGAAATTAACTAATTTATTTATGAATTTAAATGTGGCAGATGAATTCAAGCCAAAGTCAATTCACAAAACAAAATCAGGTGAAATATCTTTAAAAGAAATACTTATATTAAAAGTCTAAATAATTTTTATATATTTATATGAAGTAATAAGAAATTATAATTTTTAAATTATGAAAAATTTAATGTAGAATTTATTTGACTTTTTATGATGTTAATATTTCCGTGTTTTTTCTAAATACTTTTTAAGCTGTTTATGTGGTTTATAATTTCTTTTTAATTTATAATTATTTCAAATTATTAGTGTATAGTCTTATATTTATAATGATATAATACCACATTTGACCATCCTATTGACCAGATTTACTACACGAGCTAAATTTGATCAGTTTCTCTCTTCATTTCTTATATAACCATATTAGGAGACTTGAATTTACTTATATGTATATTTTTTATGTTTTAATATTATTTTTATTTTATAATTTTTCATTAGAATTCATTAATTAATTTATATTCTTTTATTATAAGATATTAGTGTAAAATATATTTAAAAATCATCTACTATTTACTTAGCTAAAATACAATAAGAATGGTAAAGAGTGACTTGAGTGATAAATCATAATTTAATCCGAATAAATCAAAATACCCACCTCAGCTTCCATGCAATTTCAACATTTTCAGAGCAATGAAATAGACGATTCCATTATTGAAACTATTAAACGGTAACAAATTCTGATCATGTTCGTCAACATCATCACTTCATTTCCATGATTGTTTTAACCATGGATGTATTCGCATCTAACGAAAATAATTTATAAATTAAGGTTAAAAGATTTATAAAGTTATTATTAAGGGAAATTGCCAAAAAACCTCCTAAAGTTTAGGTTTTTAGCCATTTTATCACCAATGTTTGATAATTATCTAAAAAACCTTCTCAGTTAGATTTTGGATGAAAAAAAATAAAACGACCAAAATATCCTTATGGTATGTTTTTTAAAAAATGCTAAAAAACCTGCTAAGGTTTGTCTTTTTCTCCAATTTACCTTCAGTATTTGAAATTCACTTATTTTAACTCATATTAAACGAGTTCAACTATTTAAAGATTAATTTAGACTAAAATATATTTATTTTAAAAATTACTAAACTAGCACTACCTAAAGGGTCAAATATTTAAAATTAAGGGTGGAAAAAAATTTGAGGCCAGAATAATCCAACTAGAAATGATCCAAATTGGACCGAAATTTACCTGTCCACTATATAAATAATTCTAATTTGTCCAAAATTTTTGAGTCGGTTGATTTCACCTATTTAATTCGCTCTATGTCTCTAAAAATCTAACTAGTTTAAAAAATATTTATTATTTTACATCTATTACTCTATAAATAAAAGTAACTAAAATACAAACAATTGCATATATTTACTTATTATATTGATTGAATTTAATTATGCAATAGAACTAATATTATATAATTTAATTATATATATATAATTTATTAGGCGTAAAAAATTAAATAATTAAATATAGTACTTGTTAATTTAATAGGTATCATACAACATATATATAAAACTATTTTATTTTTTTAAAAATAAATCGTCAGTCCGGAAGGTGGCCATCTCTATCTTTTAAAGTTATGGTTAATTTCATTTAATAATAATTTTTTTTAGTTAATTTTAAAGTGTTAAGGAGGTAGAGAATATATTTTTCAAATATAGGTGGTGAAATAGTGAAATAATCAAACATTAGGAGGTTTTTTAATACCTTTTCTTTTATTTTTTTTAAAATTACTAAATTACTCTACGGTCAAACCGGTCAACCGTTTAAAATAACAGTTTCCATCCACGAGGATGTTTTTTAGTTAGTTTTGTAAAGTTAAGGAGGTATTTTGGATAATTTTGGAACGTAGATGGTAAATTGGCCAAAAATATAAACCTTAGGAGGTTTGATGAATTATTTTTAATATGTGAAAAATTAAATTTATCTATCGATGAGAAGATTTTTTTTAAAAAAATTCTTTTAATTTTTTTATAATAAAAGGGATGAAATAACTTACACTCATTCTTTTGATGATGCGATATCAACTATAATTAGAGTCCATTAACTTAAATGTTATAGGAATAAAAAACATGTTATTTTAATATTTAGAACGATAATAAAATTCATTATATGTAAAATATTAATTATTATATTTATATATTAAATTTAAATTTAAATTTTAAGTTTTATATTACTCATCGAATTAAAAGTCATGTTATTTTAGTCATGACCAATAAATCATGCATTTGGAATGGATAAAAAATAATTGTGATTTCTTTATTATATATATTATTAATTTTATTCATTGCACTTCATTAATTTATTTAGAGTTAAAATTTCTATTAAATTATTGACATTAGATAAGATATTGAAGTAAATTAAAACTTATAAATATTAAAAACAAATTATTTGGATATATAAATGAAAATCATTCAATGATAACTTAAGTTACTATATATCAACTTTTATATGGGTAGTTCTAATTCCACGTTAATCCGAAGTAACTTTTATCTCAGAACATGCCTTCTTAATTTAATCATAAACAATTTTATTTCCCATTCAAGTTATTAATTTTATTTACATTTTAGTTTTTTTCCCTAATACTTTAAAAGAAATTTTATTTTGAAAATGTATAATATAATATAACTCAAATTTGAGTTATTTTCAATATTAATTATAATGTGTTTCAATAATTTTTTTAATTAATTTTTATCATATTAAAATAATTAAAAATATTGTAATCAGAATATATTAAAATTGAAAATAAAGTGAGATATCAATTTGTTATATATCCAAAAGAAATTTATTATTAAAATTAAATAAATAGATATTAAAATTACTATCGAAGTTATAAATAAAAGTATCATAAAGAAAAAAAAAATAATTAAATTAAATTAACTAAATAAAAAATAAATTTATGAAACAATTAATTTGCATATATAATTAACTAAATTATATTTGATTATTACGTATTATCATTTTTACTTCGTTTTAAAATGTAAAATTATCTAAATTACTTTATTTTAATTTTTTTCTAAACCATTTCCATTAAAAAAAAAATAAAATTGACGATCCGAACCGTAATACTTCTCAGCCCATGAGCCAAGACATAACAGCATACCAACCGAACCCATATACAACCTGTGGGCCCAACCTTAAAAACGCACATGTTGTCCTGATCAGTTATTCATTCACAATGCACCGTCTATCATTTATATACAATACAAGGCCTTTTTATTCTACTAAACCTAACAACCAACCGAAAACTTCCATATCATATCAATCTCCAATAATCATAATCTACCGTAGCCTTTTCATATCAAATCTACGATAGAGATCGCCGCCACACCACATTCAGGTTAAAATCGACATCATTATCATCGACAACAAAATAAACCCTACAAAACAATTCACTGCCCTGTAATGTACTCTCTCTTTCAATCATGTCGATAGTTCACCACCGTTGATTCACTGTCCGAGATTTCATCCAATAGAATGTCGAACAACTCTAAGGAAGAGCCGCACACGGCTCCGCAACCCGATCGGTGGTACAATCTCACTCTCGGTCCGTCTTTTAACGATGATTCTTCCAACAAGTACTGCACACTCCGATGTAAGGACTTTTTATTATTGTTCTCAATTGATCGGATTCATGTTAATTAGACTTACAGTTAATGAATTTATTTATGGATTTTTGTGGATTTAAATGTGGTAGATGAATTCAAGCCGGCTTCAATTGACAAAACGAAACCGGGAAACATGCATAAGAATAAGGATAATAGAGTTTCTGTGGAATTTCAAAACAATCAATTAGGAAAACCGAAGGTGACATTTGAGGGAAGTAGTGAGGATTATAGGGAGAATGATGCTGTGCTGTTTTTTGATGGTCAGACCTTTCGGTTGGAACGTCTTCATCGTGCTGTTAAGCAGCTTCGGCATCTTCGAATGCCTGGTGAATCTGCATCTGCAGCAGCAGCTTTGGCGGAACAAATGCTGTCTCCCCCTGTGGGTAAAGGTTCAAAACCTGTGCAGACCGGAAGAACCTTCATTCCTCCTATTCCTGTGAGTATTTGTTATTGAATTTTTTGCTTTGGTTTGTCATGAGCCATTTAGTGCAGATGTGATTGAACTGGTGAATGACAATTTTGAGTCAAAGAATTTTCTTTTTTATGATTTAATGCCATACAGTTTCGTTTTATATGTAAAGCTTGTAAACTAGAGACATCTGTTGTTTACTTAGCAACTTCACTATTATGCAACTAAAAGTTAAATGTGCATGAGTTGTTAACAAGAAGAATGCTAAAGTAGTTTCTATGCAAGGCAATGTGAAGCTTAGTGAGGAGTTTTTGTATAAAGTTGTCAATATGTTGTGATTGATATGCTTTATCAATTGTAACAATGAAATGCGATATCCTACCTGTGAGTTTTTTAATTATCTCTTTGACAATTTTAGAGGTTTTGAAGTTTGTGTTTTCTCAGTTCATCAGCAAGAAAAATGTAAAATGCTGCTACAATTGTTGCTACAATTTCTTATTACTTAAATTTTGGTTTGAACAGGTGGAGGTGGAGAAAATTGATATAGGCCAACCAGAGAATTCAGGTCTGTAATCTTATTTTGTATATCCATTTCTCTAGCGTTATGATTTGAGCGAGGGAATGATTTGAATCTTGAGTAAAATTTATCACCAGTAGTTTCTACTGTCCTAGAATACTTATTTAGAATTAAATTTACGCTAATAATAGATTGATTACCAAATCAATTGAACACAAAGTGAGGAAATATGAAAGTGTCGATACCAAATTGGTTCTGCTGTCTTAAAAATACCCGTTTGGAATTAAATTTACGCTAATAATAGATTGACTACCAAATTAACGGACAAATAAATTGGTTTTGTAGTTTGCTTTGTAGTTTTTAGTATTTTTCAAATGGATTCTCATTTTTGTAACGATTTAAAGTATAGCATGCATCTAATGATGCACAGATTAGTGCTCATCAGTGAGTGTTCAAGATCGACATGCTGTGTTGTCCTTGACATGTATTTCACGGTTTATTTCAATTTGTTCTACATAGGAAACTGTTAACTGTTGTGTGTCCTGTGACAATAAGAATGTTCTACCATTTGTTAGTCTGCCTATTTTGTTAATTCTCCACACAATGTTATCTTAAAATTTCCGATCTCTTGCTGATAATTTTTGATGTAGTAAAGTAACTGGCAGTACATTCACTCACGACAATGACTGAAATTATTTTTGCAAACTCCTTAGTTTCGGATTACTGAAATTTTGTTAAATAACACAACAGGTGCAAAACCTGTTAACAAGGCTGCTGCAGATCCCTTCCACCATATGAATATGTCCACTGGATCACCAGCTCATAAAAATAACGAAGGTGATGATCATCAAGATATAGATCTTGAGGACATTTTCGGTGCTGAACCAGATGAAGCTAATGGTGCTCAACAGAGAACTGATGGTGCTACAAATGAGACCCATAGACAAAATGACACTGATGATGAGATTGCCGATGTTGATGATAGTGATGAAGAAGCAAATAAGGGGCCAAATGCTGCAGAGGCTCTTAGAGCTCAAGTGGCCGAGCAGAAAGATGAAAGGAGCTCAAGTTCTAGCAGCAGTAGCAGCGGAAGCAGTGGCAGTGGAAGCGGCAGTGGCAGCAGTAGCAGCAGTGACAGTGATGGTAGCGAGGAAGACTCGGTTAATTCCATCTAAGAGATCATGCCAATCAACAAAGCTTAATGAATTCTAAAATTCAGAAATTGATTTCACAAAGTAGAATTATCTGCATAAAGAGCAATAAACCATCCCAGTGTTATTTGATTGTACAATCTGATCCTCTTATGACAACCAAAAGAGGAGATCAGGTATCTTTTATGTTCTAAAATATTTTAAGATTGTTTGTGTTTCCAGAATGGATTAGATGCACCTGTTCAATAAACGGGGTATTGAATTGAAGTAATTATACAATTTTGTTTAAATTCGAAATAATTTATTTTGAAAACTAATATTCGTGTACTAATAAAATATTCATGGACGGAGAAATCAAGGCAACGGATGACCTAATACTAATATTTTCTCGTCTGAAATAATCCACTGGGAGCTACAACAAGCTTCTTTGCAAATAAAAACAACAAAACCAAATCACGGAAGACTTAACCCATTGACCGCTCACTTTCCAAATTGGCGCGTATCCTACATCTCCACGTTCTCAAAGTAGCGCGTAATCACCACGATCTCTCAAGCGTGGTGGTATTCAATTCGGCAGGTGATTTCAATTTAAAAACTTGTAAAAATGAAAATGAAAACAATAACAAATAAAAATAAATAAATCAAGACCATGAAAATCGAAAACCTCCATGTATGCACGTATAAGCTGAATCAAATTCAAAACATTCCAAAATCAAATCTGATTTAAAACCCTCTGTTTTCGTCTCTGTTGAAGTTCGATCCTACAAACCCTAACAGAGAAGCTTGAGGAGAGGGAGGTTTGAGAAACAGAGGTCGATGAAAACACGGTCGATTTGATTTGATATGGGGGCAGAGAGGAAATGGCTATTCACTCTGTTCTCAGGGACGTTACTTTCACTTTTGTTACTATTACTCTACTCTTTCTCCACCGTCAGTTCTCCAAAGCCTTTTCCTTCTATAATACATCACGGTGCTCACTATCCTCCGGCTTTCGCTTACTACATTTACGGCGGTAGTGGCGACAAAGACCGGATCTTCCGTCTCCTCCTCGCTGTCTACCATCCTAGGAACCGTTACTTGCTTCATCTGGCGGCTGATGCATCTGATGATGAGCGACTTCGTCTCGCTGCTGCTGTTAGGTCGGTGCCGGCTATTAGGACGTTTGAAAATGTTGATGTGGTTGGGAAACCTGATAGGATTACTTATATGGGTTCTAGTAATATAGCTACGCTTCTCAGAGCTGCTGCGATTCTGCTGAAGGTTGATAAGGGTTGGAATTGGTTTATTCAATTGAGTGCTGTGGATTATCCTCTTGTTACTCAGGATGGTAATGTTGTTTTCTCATTTGCTTGTTTGATTCCTGGTTTATGGGTTGTTTTGTTTGAGTTGGTTTTTGGCTGTTTTTGGTTGTGGTAGGTTGAGGAAATGAAAGTTTGAGTTTTTTTAGGATTTGTGCTTTTATGTTTCGAATTTGATTCTGCTGATTTTGGTGTATTAAGTATTAGGTTTATAGGATGGATTATGTATATTGGAGATCTTTATGGTTTAAGTCTTTTGAGCTTTATAGGATGGATTATGTATATTAGAGATCTTTATGGTTTAAGTGTGAATCTTGTTTTTACTTATTGTTGATTTTGGGAATTGTTAGGTCTGGCCAGATACTGTGGAACTTTTTTTTTTTTTTTTCTCTATTCAACATGGGATTTTGATTTTTTGTTGTTCTATCTTGTTACAAGTATTTTCAAACTACTATAATTTTAGGCAATTTGATTATTTTTGGGGGGAAAATGCTTATTTTGTAGTTACTAGGTTTGGCTGTAGGGTATGTTGACTGTGGCATTAAAGAGATGGTTATTGAAAATTACTTTTACTTTATTTCTTATTTGGTAACTAATGGTGTGAGTTGTTAAGGGGTAAAAGGTTTGAAATGGAAGATTGCTTAATTGATGACTGATGTGTTTGAGCTCAGTTTAGTTGGTAGAGGCTTGTTTGTGGTTTGAACCTTCCATGTCATCATGCATAGTTTTGGCTTCCTCAGTTCCTTGTTTCTGAGAGGTGAGTTCTCTTGTAAAGTATCTTAAGTGGATATACACCTCAGATATTTGTTGCTTGTTTGTGTCAATAGGCTGTTAAAGTTATTTCTATAATTGGCAGTCATGATAAAAGTGTTCTGTTTGTGATTGACTACTGTATGTGGTGATCTGTTAGGTTATATTTTACATGTAGTTGTTAGAGGTAATTGCTTGTGCATGAACATATAGAAAAACCTTTGAAATTTCTTTTTAAGAGGCTAGTGTTGTGACTTGCTTGAGAGTACCATGCACATGTACAAATGGTTAAAATGTGCATGTTTTATGTTCTCAAACTAGTGTTTAAAATATTGACAACAATTTGATGTTAGAATTAGAATGAAGTTGCAAAATAACTTAGCCAAAACTTAAAAAATGCATGTAGCCAAGTCTTTCTATATGGGTAGCCTGTAGAGTTCTTGTGAGAATGGAAAATTTACTGGAATGAAATTAATTCCGAGAGAGATGTTTGGCTATGTTTTAAGATCTGATCAGGAAAAGACTGTGAAGTTCATTGTAGATCCATAAAAGAAGTTGGAGCAAAATTGATGGAAATGTCCATGAAAAAAATTATTAAGTTCTTTGAACTTGTGTAGCTGGCTATACTTTTATTTTATTTTTCTCTCTCTTGGATTTTGGGCATCTCTGTTGTAAAAGAGACATCATCTAGTATTTGGTAGAATAGAAAAGAAGTGAAGGATTTCCATCCCAATTGAGCTGGATTAAGGCTTGTATTTGTTGTTATTGTACGTACCTAATGTGTATACTGTCTTAGGTATAAGCTGTGTAGTGGCATAAAAATTATTTTTTCTTTGATTACTTTCTGCAAGGGGTATAATTAATTGAGATGCGTAGGTAATGGTGCTTTTTAGATATATATGGTATTGTTTCCTGCCTTAGTAGGTTTGTGAAGTTCATTTTACTATCAGTGCAGAGGTTGTAGATTTTGTGATTTCACCTTGTAAGTATTTATCCTCAGTCACATTGACAACTTTGAGTTAAGTACTGGTTTATTCTGCAAATGCACTAGTTTATATAGTTTTAGTATTCAGTGCCTTGAGTGCTGGTTTCACTTCCTCTACATTAAGGCGCCCAAGGTAGATCTCTCAAACCACTCAATAGCATTAAGGCACCCAAGGTAGGTGCCTCAAACCACGTAATATACCACAGTGCCTCAAGTCCAGGAAGGTGCCCTCCCTCGCGCAACTGTCTTCTGGACTTCCTCATGTTAGAGCCTTGCTATATATATGTTTTGTGTTCCTGAAGAAAACATGTTGGATTGTCCATTTATCAGATATTTACTCTTACATTGGTTTTGTTCCATTATTCCATATCTATCTAGTGATGTATTTATTCTTTTATTTATGGTGTCTTAAGCTGCATCAAGTTTGACGTTTTAAAGTTTTGTTGACTTATTGAAGTATGTTCTAATCTATCAATACATTATGTTTTCTGTTCTCTCAGACCTGGCCCATGTGTTCTCCTCAGTTAGAAGGGACCTCAATTTCATTGATCACACCAGTGACCTTGGCTGGAAAGAGTAGGCAACTCATCTTTTCTTTTCTATTTTTTAATTGTTAGTGTTAGTGTTTTTATTTCTTCTTTTAACATACTTAGGTTATTTAGAATTATTTACAATTCCAGTGTATTGTAACTTTTATGCAGAGTTCACAGGTTCCATCCTATTGTGGTTGATCCAGGGCTATACTTAGCGAGGAGGACCCAAATTTTTCAAGCTACAGAGAAGCGGCCAACCCCAGAAGCTTTTAAAATATTCACAGGCAAAATCTATTCTCAATAGTATACTATGAATGGATTCCAAATTATCACCAGCAGTGACCTATATTTTTGTAGAAAACTGTCCTCATTGAGCTATATTCATTTCTGATACTTGCAGGTTCTCAATGGATTGTCTTGAGTCGGTCTTTTTTGGAGTATTGCGTGTTTGGATGGGATAATTTACCACGGACCCTCCTTATGTATTTTAACAATGTAATGTTATCTCAAGAAGGGTATTTCCACTCTGTCATCTGCAATACACCGGAGTTTAAGAACACAACAGTAAACAATGACTTAAGGTACATGATATGGGATAGTCCCCCAAAGATGGAACCTCACTTCCTCAATGTATCTGATTATGACCAAATGGTTCAAAGCGGAGCAGTCTTTGCTAGACAGTTTGGAATGGATGACCCTGTACTAAAAGTGGTCGATGAGAAGATTCTCAAGCGTGGACGTAATCGAGTAGTCCCAGGAGCATGGTGCACTGGCCGTAGGAGTATTTGGATGGATCCTTGCTCCCAATGGGGTGATGTCAACATTATGAAACCTGGGCCGCAGGCCAAAAGGTTAGAAGAGACCATGACAAACCTTCTTGACGACTGGAGCTCACATTCAAATCAATGCAAATGAAGTTCTTCAGTGAAATGGAAGGGAGATTTTTCAAGTCTTGGTGCAAATTTTTCGGGCATCAAAATTTGTCAAGTGTTGAAAGACCAGACTTGTGTCCGTGGAAGACATACATTGGTTTGTAGGGCAGTTTTTTGAGATTACACTAATAGGTTGTAGCAATGTTTACAAGGGGCAGATTCAAGGGGAGACAGATTTTGATTTGGAGAATTAATGGTTCCGAAGCTAAAGAGTATTTCAGATGTGGTACACGACACAGGATGTATGTAGGAGGAAAATCTCCATTAGTTGCTCCCTGCTAGTGTTATATTTCATGCTGTTGTATGTTCTGCTGCTGTTTTAGTTTTACACTTAATATACCAAATCAGGTTCATTCATTGAAATACTAATTTCTTGTATTGTTGTATCGATTCATCTTCATGTGGTTATATTGCCAGTTTATGTTCTCTTTTTTCCCTTTATTTTTATCATTGTTATAATTATTTTGATCAATCAGAAGGTTAAATATTAGGCAGCTAGTCTGTTACCGCATTATTTGACAACTCTGATGAAATTACTTGCGTAGGGATAATTGGTATATATATATATATATATATATTCTGCAATTAACTATCTTCCCATTCTTCCCGCCTTCATTATATTTGTGGTTCAGTTGGGTTTGTATTTCTCTCAAATGGGTCTGTTTCGGTTTCTGAATTCTCTGACAAAATCACCTACAAAAACCAATCTTTCTTCTATTTTCAATGGAAAATCTCGATTATTTGCATCCGTTTATCAACTCGACTTCCACAGCTCAGTCAACGACAATGAGACCGCAAACCCAGATGCTCAAACCCAGAAACCAACCGCCCAACGAGTCGAAAGAATCTGCAAAATCGTTTCCACAAACTCCAACGACATCGTTTTGTCTCTGGACAGAGCTTCTCTTGAGGTTTCACCGGCTCTTGTATTGGAGGTTTTGAAGAAGCTAAGCAATGCGGGGGTTCTGGCTTTATCGTTCTTCAGGTGGGCCGAGAAACAGAAAGGCTTCAAACACGCCACCGACAGCTACAACACATTGATTGAATCTCTTGGTAAGATCAAACAGTTTAGGTTGATTTGGGAATTGGTAGCCGAAATGAGACAGAAAAAGTTGTTAACGAAGGACACTTTTGCTCTCATTTCCCGGCGATACGCGAGAGCCAGGAAGGTTAATGAAGCCATTGATGCTTTTGAGAAGATGGAGAAGTTTGGATTGAAGTTGGAATCGTCGGATTTTAACAGATTGATTGACACATTGAGCAAGTCGAGACAAGTAGGGAAAGCACAGGAGGTGTTCGATAAAATGAAAAAGACAAGGTTTGAACCTGATATCAAGTCTTACACGATATTGCTTGAAGGGTGGGGGCAAGAACAGAATTTATTGAGATTGAATGAGGTTTATAGAGAGATGAAAGATGAGGGTTTTGAACCGGATGTTGTCACTTATGGTATCATGATTCATGCATATTGCAAGGCTAAGAAGTATGATGATGCCATTGCTTTGTTTCGTGAGATGGAAATGAAGAATTGTAAGCCTAGTCCTCATATATTCTGTACTTTGATTAATGGATTGGGTTCAGTGAAGAGGTTGAGTGAAGCTCTGGGATATTTTGAGCTGTCGAAGAAGATTGGTTTTGAGCCTGAAGCGCCTACTTTCAATGCCGTCGTGGGGGCATATTGTTGGTCGCAAAAGATGAATGATGCTTATAGGGTGGTTGATGAGATGAGGAAATGTGGGATTGGTCCGAATTCTCGAACATATGATATAATACTTCATCATCTTATAAGAGCTAGAAGAGTGGAAGAAGCATATTCTGTTTTTCAGAAAATGAATGAAGAAGGGTGTGACCCAACTGTGAGCACATACGAAATCGTGGTGAGAATGTTTTGCAATGAGAATCGAGTTGATATGGCAATAAGGGTTTGGGATCAGATGAAGGCAAAGGGTGTACTTCCTGGTATGCATATGTTCTCTGTATTGATTAGTAGTTTGTGTCATGAAATCAAATTAGATGATGCTTGTAAATATTTTCAAGAGATGTTGGATATGGGCATTCGACCGCCTGCCCAGATGTTCAGTAAGCTCAAACAAGCTCTTTTGGACGATGGAAGAGAGCAAGCAGCTATTATTTTCACTCAGAAACTAGATAGGCTTAGAAAAACTCCATTAGTTGGTAATGGTCGTTGAGGAACACTGACCAACATTGTAACCTTAAGACATTTGAAGAGTAGGAAAATGTAATAGATAAGTTATTGGCTACACAGATTTTCTTCTTTGTTCTATAATAGAGACTAAAATCCTACTACTAAATGCTCATCAAAGTGCACAGCAACTTGGAAAATCTGAATTTGTTTACTCAATTATCTCAAGTTTACACAATATGACACTCAAGTTCTTGAGCCTTTGTATCAAGAAAATACAAGTATACACAATGGTTTAAAGTATATAGAACAGACAATGAGCATCGAGAAACAGAGAAGCAAAAACTAAGAAAGTTTTCCACAATCGAAACTTGGCCGTTGGCTGGTTACCTGAGACGGCAATTTTGCCGATTGTTTGTTGACTTGAGGCAGAAGAAACTCCTCAACGCCATGAACAACGAGCCAGTCATTGATGTAAAGGTTCGGAGAAGTAACAGCAACTCCATTGACTGTACACATGTTCCTTGACGACTTGACTCTGATCTTGAATCCATTCAAAAACGTGGAAAACTCTGTTCCATTGGCAGAACTAAGCAAATCCGTCCCCAAAAGCCGATAAGGCACGACGTGGGCGAGAAATATTTCCGGATAAACCTTAAAATCCCCAACATATCCCATCGTAACCTCATCGTCAAAAGCAAACACAGTCAACGAACTCCGATTCTTAACCGCCCAAAGCTGCAAATCAAGAAAAGAAGCCATAGTAGAATACCCTTTAGAATCCAAGATCTTACTAACTCTATCAAATCTCATCGAATCATGATTATTCATCATTGACATACATTCCAAATCAAGGTTCTGATTCCCATCGAGTCGAAACTCTAGATCAAAAAACTTCCCAATCCCGAAAATTCTCAAAGACCCATCATCTTATATGACGGAAACATTGACATGGACATCATTAATCATTAAATGATGATGAGTGGACGACGAAGTGACGGTGAGGGATCGATTAGGGTTTAAAGTAGTGATTTTTGGAGTTAAAAGGGAGTGATCTTAAGGTTCTGGAAGAGTAGGAATGGGGAGAGAAGTGGTATCTGAGAAGGGCAAGTGATGGTTGGCCAGACGAAGAGAAAGCCGTATCGGGAGGAGCGAAGACGGTTAGAGAATCTAGGGTTTTGGGTAAGATGTGGGAAGTGTATTCGAGAGTGAGAGCCATTGCAGCGAAGCCTGCATTTGAAAGTAGTTCTGTCGCTTTCAGGATGGAGTTTTTTGGGATACAGTTCGTGAGAGAGAGGTAAGAGAGGAGGAGAAAAGTGAAGAAGAGCTTGGTCGCCATTAATGGAGGTTCGGATCGGAGTTTGTTGATATCGGTTTTTGTGATTAAGCTCTGTAGCAGAGTGAAGAACTAATTGATAGATTTTGGAGGCAAATGTTCGACACGTGTGTATTTCCCATTGGTTGGTTTTGGCGGGAGTGAAGAAGTTTGTTGAGAGCGTCAGTTGTGTAACAAACAGTAAACGGGTATGGATCTTTTCCGGCCCATTAAGACCGTCTTATCTTTAGATGCCAACGTGTCAATATCACAGAACAAAAAAAATCACGGAAGATATTTCTCAGAAGTAAAAAATAAATGATAACATCAAACCTGACGGCGTCGTTTTAGCGGGAATCTATTTGGATAGCTTAACTAAACAGTTTCTGGCAATCAGTCCTCTCTTGCTCCAAACAACGCCAACAAGAAGAAGATAAAACACTATCAAATGGTGGTTTTTGGCGGGAAGAAAGTGAGTCAGGCTGTAGCTGGACTTGGCGGCAACGGTTTGGGTCAGGTTCTGGTGGCCGTCGGCGCTACTCTTCTGGTCCGCTTGTTTTCTGGCCCCGGCCCTGTTCTCTTACCCGATAATGGCTATTCCAGTGACGATGACGAAGAAAAAGACGCCGCCGGAGACGCTGACGACAGCGGTGAAACTCATGTTCCTGATAAAGTTTTCCCGGTCTCCATCAGGTGGAGCAACATTTCATGTTCACTGACCGACAAGTCATCAAAATCAGTAAATTTATTCTACTTCCTCTTTCATTTTGAAATATTTTTTATTTTTATTTTTTAATTTTGGGTGGAAATGATCGTTTCCTTGAATTCGATATCATAGCGAAGGTGATTTTTGTAGGTAAGGTTTTTGCTCAAAAACGTTAGTGGAGAGGCTAAACCAGGGAGATTATTGGCGATTATGGGACCTTCAGGGTCTGGGAAGACTACTTTGTTGAATGTTCTGGCAGGTCAGCTAATGGAGTCCCCCAGATTACATTTATCTGGTTTGTTGGAGGTCAATGGAAGGCCAAGCTCTAATAAAGCTTATAAGTATGTTTTCAGTTGAGAAGAATGTTTAGAATGAATAGAGAATGTCTTTAGCTGTTGGATTTTTATGTTATTGGGTGTTATTGTAGGTTTGCTTATGTGAGACAAGAGGACCTCTTTTTCTCACAATTGACAGTGCGTGAAACACTTTCTCTTGCTACTGAGCTTCAGCTTCCTGAGATATCATCAGTGGAAGAGCGAGAAGAATATGTGAAAAATCTCTTGTTCAGACTAGGTTTGGTAAGGTTGATCTGTAACATGACATTAGCTCTAGAGTTTTAGGTACTTATGAATATTGATTAAACCGCATTTGATAAAGGTCTCCTTTATCACTGTTTGATTTTTAACTTCTGGCTTAATTTGTTTTAATATTATTTACGAAAGGTTGGTTGTGCGGACTCTACTGTTGGTGATGCAAAAGTTCGTGGAATTAGTGGTGGCGAAAAGAAACGTCTTTCCGTTGCTTGTGAACTGATTGCAAGCCCGTCTGTTATATTTGCAGATGAACCCACTACTGGTATGTCTGCTTCATGACTGATCTTGGCAGCTAGCTACTTTCTTTATCAACATATTTAATTTGACTCTCCCTGCAGCTAGGTTGCTATTCATTTTTCTTTTTTTTTTTTAATTGGAGATGCTTAGCACTTTAGCCAGTTTGTAAACTACTTTAGTTTATCTTGATAAATATGTTTATGTAATTTTTTGATCACATGATTTCACTGGCATAATAGATTAATTCAGTATTCCGTTGATCATTTGCTATGGCACTCTCCACTAATATAGATAACTCTTTTTAGTTATATATTGAGTCCTCTCAAGTAGGTGATAAAAATGAAATTTCAAAATTATCACTTTCCTCAATAATTTTTGTTTTGGAGATTGAAAAGGTTGACTCTTGAAGCAGTTTTTGGCTTTTACAATATGTTACCAAATTGTCTATGGTGCATTCAGGGCTTGACGCCTTCCAAGCAGAGAAAGTAATGGAAACTTTGCGACAACTTGCACAAGATGGACACACTGTTATATGCTCCATACATCAACCTAGAGGTTCGATATATGGTAAATTCGACGACATTGTGTTGTTAACAGATGGTGAACTTGTTTATTCTGGTCCTGCCCATGATGAACCATTGGAATACTTCTCAAGATTTGGGTGATTACTTGAACCTTGGTGTTATGTCCTTATAGTTGTATAAATTTTTCCAAAATCTTTTGCTTTCTACATGATATGTTTAAGCTTATTTTTTATGTAGTTAAACTATTAATTAACTTGGTGATTTAATATCTATATCTCATTAGGAAGCAGAGATACATTGGAAAAAGAAACATAGAAACTAGCACTGGTGTAGCTACATATCAGTGTCTCAAATGAATCTGCTGGCAGTTTTCTATGGTGTTTACAGTATAACTTTATTAAGGAATTTTTTCCTGTGATTTTGAAACTCATACTATTGATATATCTGTTTTCTAATTATGTAGGTGATTAACAGTAATTCATATCAGAAGCAATTTATTAATGCTAACATATGCAACCAATGAAAATTTAGGTTAAATCGCTAGAAAATCCTGCTTGAAAGTTGAGATGTTTGCGTCAACAGGTACATCTGCCCTGATCATGTGAATCCTGCTGAATTTTTGGCTGATCTTATATCCATAGACTACAGTTCTGCTGAAAGTGTCTACTCTTCTAAAAAAAGAATAAATAGTCTTGTGGAATCATTTTCCCTGCAGTCGTCATCAACTATATATGCCACTCCTCTTTCTGGAAGGAAAGGATCCAAAAGCCTGAAGAGATCTATTGTGAAGAAGAAAGGGGGATGGTGGCAGCAATTTTTGTTGCTGTTTAGGCGTGCATGGATGCAGGTCAGTTATTTCACTGTTACTGTTGTATTTTTTTCCTCTTTAAAAGAACCAAAAAAAATCATTACTACCCTTTACTAGAAAATAAAAAATGAGCAAAATGTAATTATTGATTCCTTGAATCTCATAGCACTTCTTGAGATTAGCATATTCCTTTTGTGCACATTACTCGACTCTGAACTAGCAAGATGTAAATTATACACAGAAGACCTGATTTGAGCTCTATAATAACTTAAGCTAGATTGTAAGTTACCTTCTCATATAAGTTGGACAAAGCTTATTTCGGACTTAGTCTATGACATGGATGTGCCATATTTTAAGAAATGCTTAAAAACAATATTGCTAATTCTATTGTTCTTTTGATTCTTATACAAAATTCATAATTATTGTGGTTCGGTTTTGTTGGAAAATTTTATCTTATTGATTCACTTTATTTACTTTTACAACACCTCTAATTTGGAACTAGGCTTCTCGAGATGGACCGACGAATAAAGTTCGAGCTAGAATGTCAATTGCTTCAGCTATAATATTTGGATCTGTTTTCTGGAGAATGGGAAGATCACAGACATCAATACAAGACAGAATGGGATTGCTTCAGGTATTCTACTATATTGATTTCATTACATTGCCTTGTCTGCTTTATGATTGATTTGCAGCAAACCTCATTTTCTTAGATTAAAACAATTTTTGTTTCTACAATATAAGCTCTTAAGAAGCTTAATTTTACATTGAATGTTTTTTTTTTTTTTTTTTTCCCCAAATACCAAACTATGTTAATGGCATATCTATCTTGTGTTATTTCAAGTTATGTTTGCTAGTGAACTAATAGCATCACTGTATTGTTTGACATAATATCAGAACTCTTGTCATTTCTGCCATTACTTGCCAAATGTTGTTCATATGTTTTAACAAAATCTGTTTTGCTTCTTATTTAACAATCTGTTTCTAGTGATTTGGTTATCTAACCAGTTGACGATTACCGAATTATGCTATCCAACCTGTTGTTGATTAATGGATTCTATTGTAAAAATTCCTATTAATGTATTCTAGTATGAACTTTCTTTAACTGTCACGATATGATCACAAAAGTTATCTGCATACTGTGACAAACGGCACTTCATTTGCTGAAATTTTAGTTTGCGGTGGTGTTGTGCTCTTTTGGGTTCCTGGTTCCAGTTATTTGATTTGTTGTGTGTGTGGACTATTGTTTTAGTTGACCCATTTTGCAAAGAGCAACTACAAAATATCCACTCCCCTGGCCTGTTATAGTTGGTGGAATTTGAGAGCCTATATTTAACATATTATGTATATGGAGATGATATGTTACGTTAGCTAAATCCATTCAACTGTAGAAACTGTCTGCATTTTCTATTGACTATATCAGAATTATATTATGATGATGCTATCAAGTGTCTTATCCCCTATTCTTAAACAAAAAAAGTATGATAGACTAAAACACACCTTACCATGCAGCTAAAAGGACATAAATTTGATTGTTTGATATTATTAATGCTGAGTAAGATGGAAATATATTTGCTCTGGCAACTATGTCTATTTTTGATGACCAACATTGACTGATTGAATGAGGTAAAGTAGATGTCTGATCATTTTCTTCTATGTTAGGTTGCTGCTATAAACACTGCAATGGCTGCTCTTACAAAGACCGTGGGTGTATTTCCAAAGGAACGTCAAATTGTGGATAGAGAGCGTGCAAAGGGGTCTTATGCACTAGGACCTTATCTGCTTTCTAAGTTATTAGCTGAGGTTCCTGTTAGTTCAGCATTTCCACTAATGTTTGGTGCTGTCTTATACCCTATGGCTCGTCTTCATCCTACACTATCCAGGTATGTTTCTTCGATGTACCATTATGATGCACTGGATTTTGTTGTGCAATTCCTTAATTAAAGTATAATGCAGGTCTTTTTACATAAAATTAACATGCAGTTTTTATTTTTGATTGCAGAATTGAGTTGTGTATTGTGTTTATGTATATACATGTCCAAATATGTGCATAGATGTTGGTGTATATATAGGGCACTAAAATCTGAGAGCCCTGAATTAGCTAGATGAGATTTGCTTTCCAATTCAATCTTAGTGAAAAAGCAATTAGTCATTTGATCACTTCATTATTTTAAATTAAGGAAATGACTTGGAAACATTTTACATTTAGATTTGGGAAGTTCTGTGGAATAGTGACTATGGAATCTTTTGCTGCATCTGCAATGGGCTTAACTGTGGGGGCTATGGTCCCAACACCTGAAGCAGCAATGGCTGTTGGACCTTCCCTTATGACAGTTTTCATTGTATTTGGAGGATATTATGTCAATGCAGATAATACACCAATCATCTTCCGCTGGATTCCGCGTGCTTCTCTAATAAGATGGTAAATTACTTGTTAATGCTACAAATTTTAGTTGTACATTTTTGCTTTTATTATATAATATAATCAAGTATATCTTAACAAAATTACAGGGCTTTTCAAGGACTTTGCATCAATGAATTCACTGGTCTTGAGTTTGAGCATCAGCATTTATTTGACATTCAGACAGGAGAACAGGTAAGAGGATCTTGAAACTCCGTTTATGCAACTGTCTTTCATTTACAAGGACAATCTGCTAATCCTGTAATGGTAATGCTAATTTTAAGATATTGAAGAATGACATACTACAATAAATTATCAAAGATTTTGTAGAAGATGCTAGTCTAAAAATATTGTTTTAAAACATGTGCAATGGTCCTAGTGTGAGGTGGTTCTCAATTACTTATCCTAATAGGATTAGTTCGGCAAATCTACCCTTCTGTTCAAGGGAAATTAGTTCAAGACAAAGACTTGGATTACATATCTATAGATTAAGGCATATATACATCAATTATCATGCTTATAAGATATTAAACATGCAATTCAATTCTATAATTTTTGTCTTTGAATGTCATTAGGACATGGTAACCAAAATCAATGATGATTTATCTCCTAATTTTGCAGGCACTAGAACGGCTGTCCTTTGGCGGAAGCCACATAAGCGACACAGTATTGGCACAAAGTAGAATATTGTTGTTTTGGTATTGCACCACTTATTTTCTCCTTGAGAAAAACAAGCCAAAATACCAACAACTTGAGCCACAGCCCCAGGACCAAATCAAACCGAAGCTACAGCTTGAACCATTAGAACCAGACTTGCCTCCATCAGTGGAGGAGCAAGTCAAGTCACCTCAGAAGAATGAGTCACCTTCACTTGATCCATTTAACCTAGAAGGTTTGTAAATTGTAACTATATAGGCATTAAAATAAACTTTGTTATAAGATGATTAAAATATTTATTAATCTATCTCATACAGGTGCTAAGTAAAGGAGATGTCTTTGCAATAAAGGAGGGTCTCATTCTCATATCATATCTCATCACAAATGTCTTTGGCGTCTCAAACTGTTAGTATGACTTGGCTTAGCCAAGCATATATTATGATGTTAGGCTAACTTGTTATGGAAGGGAAGGATTTTTGTCAATAAGAGTGGAAATTAAGAGGATTTTAGATGATTAAAACATTGATCTTAGAAAGATTCAGTTAAAGATTTTCATGGTTTAGTTTGTCTCGTCTCCATCAATTTTGGGTGGGGGGTGTTGTTTTCTGTATTTTTATCTATAATGAAGTCAAACCTAAATTATAGGTAATGAGGCTCAACATGGTCTCTACAACAGTAGCAGTTCATGTCGGCGAATCTTTGAGATGAGTACATTTCATAATAAACTACTACTAATTATTAGAAGGAAGTGTTCAATTTCAAATACGAGACTTCAAATAACTCCAACCTCCCATTTTGTCAAATGGCTGCTTCTTTTATATATATTAATATTAGTAATCTTGTTATACCAACAATAAAATTAATCCATGAATAGAAAGTATGCTGTATTCAACAGAATCTTTACATATAAAAATACCAAAACAATAGAAATTAATAGAGAAAAGTCGGTCACGTAGATCCCTATTAGTTGATTGAATATAGAATTCAAAATATCATGATTCAAGGGAAGAACATGGCGGGTTCAATGGACTCGAAATATTAAAAAGAGCCGTCCAAATCAAAGCTAATTAATTATACATGTTCTCCTCGTCAACATGCATACACGTGTCCATCATTATCATACTAAACAAATAAGCGCGCCACATGTCACGACAAAGAAGCGCCACGCGTCGCGTCTAGATCTAAAAGAGAACTTAACGCGCTAAACTCGATTAGAATATTACTCAACACCACCTTTAAAACACGCATAATTCACTTTTCCTCCCCAATAAATTTAACTTATCAACCAAACCCTTATAAATACCACCCTATCTCACCCAACATATATTCAATCAACAATGTCATCAATCTGTCTGACACAATCTGTTATTCTTGTTCCGACGAAAAGGGCACCGAAGAAAGTGGTGGCGAAGATGGGCGGAGGAGGGTCGACGGTGGATGAGAACATGATAGTTCTACGTAAAAGGATTCATGAGATGAAGATGGTGGAGAGAAACTACGAGCCTCCGAAGGAATGGATGGGGTGGGAAAAACGCTGTTATACGGAATATGATTCGATGGTGTGTGAAGTGATGGGTTTGTTGCAAACACATTTGATGGAGAGTAGACCGAGTGTGGCTTTGGGGATGCTGGTTTTGGTTGCGTTGAGTGTTTCGAGTTCTGCTGCTTTGGTTTGTTTTCAATTGTTGGAGATTTCCAAATGTGTTGTAGAAGGTCATTGTTCTGCTTTTTTGTAAATACATGTGTATGAGCTAATGAAATGTATTTTCTGTTTAGAATGTTTTGGAACTATTCGTTCAAACTCTCAACTTTGAAAATTATATTACAAATTATCTACCATGCAATTCAATTTATTATTTATTTAAAAAAGGCAATTGATCTCTGTCTCTAAAAACCCCATAGAACATATATGTATATATTGTTATATAAATAAAAATAACTAAAATAAAAACAATTCCATATATTGATGGAATTGAATTATACCGTAAAATTAATGTTATATAATTTAATTATATATATTAAATTTATTAAGCGTAAAAAAATTAAATAATTAAATATAATACTTGTTATTTAATATGTATAATATGACATATATATAAAATTATTTTATTAAAAAAAAATAAATTGTTAGTCTAAACTCTGATTACCTCTATTTAACTTTTTTAAATAGTGGTTAATTTTTTTTTAATAGAATTTTTTAAATTTAATTTTAAAATGTTAAGCAGATTAAAAAAATATTTTTTAAATGTAAATGGTGAAATAATTAAATTTTAAAAAGTTATTTTTAATACTTTTTTTTTATTTAAAATTACTAAATTACTCCATAAAACCGGTCAACCGTTTAAAGTAACGATTTTTATTTATGGGAAAATTATTTAGTTGATTTTATAAAATTAAGGAGGTATTTGAGGTAATTTTGAAATGTGGGTGCTAAATTCACGAAAAACACCAATTTGAGGATTTTTTTTATTATTATTTATTATTATTATTTTTTTGCAATTTTCATTTAAAAAACATATTATTGTTGAGTGATAATATTTATCACATAAATCTCTTTCAAAATCAGTTAAAATAATCTACCAAACAACCCTAGTAAATCAACCCTAATGAATTATTTAAAATATATTTTCAAAAATCTTTTTAGTATTTTACAACACTATCCATTTATTTATCTACATAGTATCACTCTTATTAAACAAGTTGTGGAGATCCACATATATATATATATATTACAACTCACAACAAACTTCATTTGCATGGCAAAGTAAATTAAAACAACAAAACAAATACAAAGCCAAAGACAAATCACACATACATACACTATTCTTGCTTATAACTCAAACCTGATCCACTCAATTTATCTTCCATTAAATTCTCCAAATGTTCAACCATTGACACCTCTTCTAAAATAAGAGTAGTTTGGACGTCCTTCTCTATGTTGACCCAATTTATTCACCTCCAAATTTTTCAAATTCTCAAAACTACACTACTTAGATATCTCTTCCACCACTCCTCCATAGAAAATGGAAACCCTAAAAACACACCCAATTTTCTAATTTGAGAATTAATATCCTTTTTCAAATCCTCATATTTCAAAAACAATATCTTATTTGGATTCTCCAAACTAGCTTTCCAAAATCCCAACATATGTTCCCAAAGAGGTCCATAAAGTTGAATCCCTTCACAAGCTAAATCAAAAGCTTTCTCAAGTGGAAGCTGCTTCTCCATAAAGTGCTTTCAAGAATCCCCAACATGAAACCAAGTGGTCACTAGGGTTTCTACCTACATAAACTATTCGACAATCATTTTTAGCCCACGGTCACATATCACGTTACTTCGAACTAGCCAAAAGACTCTCTCACACTAATTTGTTCCAAATCTACTTCTTATCCACACCAATATGTTTGGAGCCCATCAGAAACCACCAATTCGATGATGACCACTTCTACAATTTCACATCCAACAACAACATTGAACTCATTGCTCTCCACCTTCTCCATGAAGATGATAATGATATATAATAGGCATATATCACAATAACGTATCAATTTGAGTAACATTTAATGGAGATATTTGATCAAACAATTTAATCTTAAATTAGTTGATGTGGGTTTAGATTTCTGTATTAAATGAGTGTTGAATGAGAAGAGAACATTTTCCTAAAACCAGAGAATATTCTATATATGTGTTTTTCTGGTTTCAAAAAGAATTCCCTCAAGTTTTGTGCCCTTTATAAATAGGGATCTTTTAAGAGACTTTTTCTAAATTTGGCCTTGATACCCTATTTCCAACGGTGGCCCCTTCATTCTAATAATGTGGATGACAAATTCACTCTCAATGAAATGGCCGACAATGTGTTCTTTATTTGATCCCTTCTAGTGACCGACCAGCCGTCCTTCATAATATTTGGAATCTCCTTACCCTCGCCATGACTTGTCTTCCCTCTTCTTCTTGCCCTGCCCTGTCCTGCGGGTCAACCCACTACACTGGTCAAATTTAATTTTAATAAATCATCACAACATATCTACATAATCAATAACCAAATCCAGAAAAATCTTACACATAACTCTTAAATATATACACATGCAAAAATATCAAATAACACATAACTACAAATCAATTAAAACTTTTTAAAAAAAAATCAATAGAGCATTATTTAACTAGATTTATTCTATTCTTTGTAGTATTTTGAGGAAAAAAAATCTTATTTTATATACAATTGAATAAAATTATTAACACATCTAAAAATATGAGAGAACTATAAAAGTATTTAACTGACCACATTTGATAGAAAAATTATAATATAACAACAAATAACAAAAAAAATGATTAATAAAAGATTAAAAGAATTTTTGAGAACATAAGGATTAATGAATATGTTGAAGAGGAAAAAACATTAATAATAAAAGTTAGGACATTTTCAAACTGAGTTTCACTATACTTATACAACTAAGTGAAATAACATTTTCAAAGGTTATTTTAATGTCTAACTGAAATTTTAACTAGATAATAAAAACGTGTTTGAAAATAAAGATACGGGAACGTGTTAGGAAGAAATCTTGAGGCTGAAATTTATACGGAGGTTCTCATGTACTAGTATATTGACCACTGACAGAGACCTTGCAGTATTAGTTTACGCGTTCAATAATTGTTTGTGGTCCGGTACCAACGTACGCCACCTAACACTTTGCCGAGAATTTGAACTCATATTTTCATGTAACATATTTTATTAAATAAATCAAGGGAAAATCTATATATAATAAAATCAAAAGTTGAGTAGAAATGAAAGTAGCCATGGAAATGGAGAAAATGAGAGTAGTAATGATGCCATTTCTAGCCCATGGTCACATATAATGTTACTTTGAATTAGCCAAAAGACTCTCACACACCAATTTGTTCCAAATCTACTTCTTATCCACACAAGTTTGTTTGGAACCTATTAGAAACAACCAATTTGATGATGATTACTTCTACAAATTCAACACCAACAACAACATTGAACTCATTGATCTCCACCTTCTTCATCAAGATGGTGATGGTGGTCTGCCACCTCACTATCACTCCACCAAAAACCTCCCTCCACATCTCTTCAACTCACTCTTTGCAGCCATGGATTCAGCCAAGCCCACTTTGTTCAATCTCTTGAAGAACCTGAATCCACACTTGCTTGTATTCGATTTCTTCCTGCCTTGGGCTGCTGAAGTCGCTCGAGACCTCAATATCCATCACGTTTTGTTCCTAACAAGCTTCGCAGCACGAAAATTAAAGCATGGCGTCTCTCTGGTTAACATCTCTAATGATGTTGTAAATGGGATGACCATGACTGATAGATATCTTAAATCTCTTGCTTACTCCTCAAAGATGGTTTTGGTCAAGACGTCAAGAGAGATGGAAGGAGATTTTGATGACATTGATGTTGTGGTTGGACCTATTGTTCAAAGATCTCGACCATCTTCTCAACATGATCAAAAGGTCAGTCAGTTTATTGGTCAATATTAATTAAATTTAATTAAATTCCAATTCTTGAAAAAATTAATAAATATTTTTCCAATCCATTTATACTCTAGTAAACGATCATATAATTTACCTACCTAAAAATTCATATTATATTATTCAACTAACAATTAACGAAGTTACACACTCAAAATCTAAATAAAACAATAACAAAATCATCTAAAAATAACAAGAATAGTGCCTGTACTCATATCTTATTAATTAAAGTAGTCACATTCCAAATAATTAAAACTAGTACAATTCCAAATCTAACAAAATTATTGTTTCAGAATATAATATCTATGACATTGAAAATTTAAAAAAAAAATGAAGAAGAATAAATTATCAAAACAATGTTGTATTGCTTTTATATAGAACGATGTTGTTTTAGTATTAGTATTAGACTGACTTTTTAAAAAATCGATTTGGATGCTTAGTCACCACCCAGGCCAATATAAGTTGTTTAACTAGACTGCCAATATAAGTTGTTTATCTCGTCTAGTTAGACATTTAGGCTCATCACCGATTTTCACTTTTGATTATATAAAAATAAGATTGTTTGGGACGCAAAATACAACCTAGGCGCGATTTCACGAGTATTGATTTCCATACCATCAATAAATCCATGGAACATCTTCATATGTAAATTACTCCAAGTCCAAGTGAGTTTTTAAGAAATTGTAGTTATAAAAAAGTTTAGCGAATTTTATAATAACATAAGGTGATTTTTTTATATAGTAGTCATGATTTAAGAATCTGTTTGACCTTTAAAAAAGTATTATTTTTTTTAACACATCTATATTTTATTTTACTTTGAGTATTTTCATTGAATAATACATAGTTGGTTTGGAAGTTAAAATTAAATTTAAAAATTTAGAAACGTATATTTTATTTGTGTTTTAATTAAGTTTAAAATCATTAAAATAAAGCACTTAAAATAAAAAAAAATAAAGTGTATTATGTTTAAAAATTTAAAATAAAAAATTATCAAAATTAATATAATTGAAATTAATATATCGCAGAGTCAGCATACGGAATCCAGAAAAAACAGGTGAAAAAGATAAACGTTCCGAGCCATTCGTTACCCTCATACTTGACTCAAGAGTCCATAAGAATGGATGTCTCTGTCCTCCTCCCCCCTCCAGTGACCGAATATGAAGAAATATTGATCCTTTCAAGCCTTATCACAAGTGCAAGGGTTGAGGAAAACGCGAGTTTAGTTGGAATGATACTGGAGGTGCACCAGGCCTGGGTCACCATTGACTTTCTAAATAGTGTATGCCGCATACATGTCGGCAACCTTTGAAACTATCTCTTTTTCTACGGCCGTGGCATCAAAAGACCAAAGAACCCTCTTGGCGTTCGGATTAACCAGACTGGGGGCAATCCAAAGCCTTTTACAAAACTTTAGGAACATTCCTCCGATCGGAATGTGAGCCCCATACTTAGTAGAAGTGTGTATATAGGGATATAACCATCTACGACACAATCCACCCTCTCGTCTCCCTCTGGGACTCGGAGTAGGATGTCGTCCGAAATATTGTAGGCTTTCCGTATGTCATCCAATTGATCCAGACAAATCATAGAGGGGTGATCCCTTGTCTAGATCCCTTATGGACTAAAAACTGTAGGGTACACCACTTCGCGACCAGTAGTTTTATTTACTACTTCAACTATGATTCCGATCAGAACCACCTTGAAGAATCTCCTTCATCAAATGCCTATTAGAATTTTTCTATGGCCCTTGGGCTAAGATCTAGATTGTTGGATCCTCCTCCAGATCCGGACACTGTGGGACTATCCTTGATTCTGGCGGATTGTCTCCAAGCATTCTTCTTATGTCCGACTCTATCGACTCTCTGAACATATTTGGTTAGAAAGTTCAACGGTCAGAACAGAAAACCTCTCCGGTTAATCGGAAAACTCAATTTCGGTCCAAAGACCGGCGTAAATAGTCCAGAAAAGTGGAAATGGCTACAAAACCTCCTAAATCACTAAAAACCTCTCTCAATCTTCCAAACTAATCTCAAGCAAACCCTAAAACTTGTCGTCTTCTCCAACAAAACAAAATAAAAACACAACAAAAATAAGAAAATGCAGCAGCTGCTCAGCAAAAGAGGGTTTTTTTACTCAAATCTGGATGAGAAGGTGGGTCTAATGAACTGAAAGGCACGAAGAACCCTCGGGAGAAGAATCTGGTTTTCAAGTTTTATAGAGAGAGAAGCAGATTTACTAAGCAAATGAAAGTGGCAAAAAGTGGAGTCTCGGACCTATTTATAAGCAAGAGAATGTAGAAAGGCTTGAAGTAGCTTTCACACGTATCACTCTCCCAATGGAGAGTCTTCTTGATGTGACGTGTCTGACGGATGATGTGACCTAATGGAACTCAACCGCTTCAGTTACCAGACACATTCTTCCGCTCAGAATCTTCCTAGCGAATGAATGGTGGAATCTGTAGAGGGCTGAAAATTCAAGCTCGAATCGGAACTAAGGCCCAAGCCCAAAGTCAGTGACCAGGCCTCCAGCCCAATCCCCAGACCTAATGCTTTCGAGAGGCTCAAGTCCAATTCTTTCGAGAGATCCATAGGCCCAGTCTTCTTCCAAGGTCTCTCTAACTGGCAGTAGCACAACCCTAGATCTTGCGTAGATCATACCGCCAAGATCTCGTCAAGATCACCCAATGGATCCCTTAGGCTTCTATAAATAGGAGCCAAGACCTCATTGAAAGGGACCTCTCCTGTACTTATCGAAACTCTGCCAAAATCATTCCTCATAGTGATATCGTCTTCGATCACATTCCGGTGCTGAATTCTTGCCTTCGATCATACTCCAATATACTTTTTACGATTCCGATCGCGTTGTTGGTCTTAACCAATCGAGCCTTAAGCTCTAGGTGTGTTTCCTTCCGAGCTATCTCATTCTAACAGAAAGTGTTAGTCACATAATCTTTCTCCTTTATTTTTATCTCTTAAGTTCAGTACTGATTTGAGCGTCGAAGTGTCTATAACAGATACCATACCAGTATCTCAAATCTACTGGAACGTTCTTTCTATTTCTATTGCAGGATCAGTTAATTTTTTATCTCGTGAGATAATATGATTCTATTAGATCGGATCAAACAGTTGTATTCCAAACATCAAATCGATAATAAAAACATCTTTGAAAATAAAGATAGGGAACGAGATGAGAATGAATTTGGAGGCCGAAATTTCTACATCCCTATGTTGACCACTCATAGAGAACGTGCACAATTAGTTTACGCATTCCATAATTGTTTCTGGTCCGTACCACATAGGCCGAGCAATTTTCTATAGGTGTGATTTACTATTATTATTATTATTATTATTATTATTATTATTATTATTATTATTATTATTATTATTATTATTATTATTTTAAGAGGAGTGGAAGTTGAAGCAAAGTCAAATAATTAAATATTTTAATTGATTCGAATTTTTATTTAATTATACATTTGTCGTCTAAAGAATTTGAATGGTCCATATTTCGAATAATAAGTCTTTTTCTATTTTTTAATTTTTAATTTTTCCTTTCTTCATTCTTCACGTAACATATTTTATTGAATAAATCAAGAAAATCTATATATAATAAAATCAAAAGAGAAGAAATGAAAGTAGCCATGGAAATGGAGAAAATGAGAGTAGTAATGATGCCATTTCTAGCCCATGGTCATATATCACGTTACTTCGAATTAGCCAAGAGACTCGCACACACTAATTTGTTCCAAATCTACTTCTTATCCACACCAATCTGCTTAGAACCCATCAGAAACCACCAATTCGATGATGACCACTTCTACAAATTCAACACCAACAACAATATTCAACTCATTGATCTCCACCTTCTTCATCAAGATGATGATGGTGGTCTTCCACCTCACTATCACTCCACCAAAAACCTCCCTCCACATCTATTCAACTCACTCTTTGCAACCATGGATTCAGTCAAGCCCATTTTGTTTAATCTCTTGAAGAACCTGAATCCACACTTGCTCATATTCGATTTCTTCCTGCCTTGGGCTGCTGAAGTTGCTCGAGACCTCAATATCCATCACGTTTTGTTCCTAACAAGCTTCGCAGCACGAAAATTAAAGCATGGTGTCTCTCCGGTTAACATCTCTAATGATGTTGTAAATGGGATGACCATGATTGATAGGTATCTTCAATCTCTTGCTTACTCGTCAAAGATGGTTTTGGTCAAGACGTCAAGAGAGATTGAAGGAGGTTTTGATGACATTGATGTTGTGGTTGGACCTATTGTTCAAAGATCTCGACCATCTTCTCATGATGATCAAAAGGTCAGTTTATTCTCTTTTGCTTGCTAACCGTTTCATTAACTAACGATATTATATAAAATAGTATTTTTATTTTAATAAAATAGTTGTTTCGAAACTGTTATAATATTTATATATTTAATATTAATAAATATAAGATAAATAATTATATTATTTTTTATATCTAACCGCACAGGTGATTAATTGGCTTGAGGAGAAGGAGGAGGGTTCAGTTGTGTTTGTTTCATTAGGAACTGAAAATTATTTCAGTGAGGAAGAGATGGAGGAGATGGCAAAAGGATTGGAGCTTAGTGGGGTTGATTTCATATGGGTTGTTAGGTTTCATGGTGAGAGAAAGCCTATGGATTTTCAAGGTTTCCTAGAGAGAACCAAAGGAAGAGGATTGGTTGTGAATTGGGCTCCTCAAGTTAAGGTTTTATCACATGAAAATATAGGAGCTTTTCTGAGCCACTGTGGATGGAATTCTATTCTTGAGTCCATGTACTATGGTGTGCCTGTTTTAGCTATGCCTATCCATCTTGACCAACCATACAATGGAAATGTGGCTGTCAAGGTAGGTGTGGGCATGGAGGTGAAGAGATATGATCAAAAGCTCAAGAGAGAAGATGTGGCCAATGTGGTTAGGAGAATTATTGTTGAAGAAGAAGGGAAGAAGGTGAGGGAAAAAGCCAAGGAATTGAGTAGGAGATTGAAGGAAATTGAAGATGAGGAGTTTAATGAGGCTGTCATGAAAATCATTGATCTTCTTCAAACCAAGCATGAATAAACTATGTACTAGGACTTCTACTTATTTTCCATTATCATGTCATACTTTATGTTGAGAAAATAAATACTACTCTTCCTAACTATTCCTCATTAAATTAATTTTCACTTCTTAATGAAACAAACACAACTAAACCCTCCTTAACTCCAATCAAAGGTATCATCATTAAATTGGTGGTTTCTGATGGATTGTAAACAAATAGGTGTGGAGAAGAAACATGATATGTAACCATGGGCTAAAAATGGCATCATTACTACTTTCATTTTCTCCATTTTCAGCCCTCACTTGTGTTTACTCAAGTCTCATTGTATTTATACATTATGGTCAACTTTTCTTTCAGACATGTTTTTCATTTATGGATTACACTTTTTAATGTTTATAATTTTAAGAAGTGAGTTATTAAGGTTGGTAGAAGTTGATATAAATGCAGGTGGATGGCCTACTCTTCTATTATTAATGCTAGGATAATTATGAAAAAGTTAATTTTTTAGAAAGAATTTTGTTAGGATTAATTTAAAAAATCACTCATTTTTTAAAATATTTTACTTCTTATATCTGATTTTATAAATTTATATCAAACCATCCTAAAATTATTCAAAACTAAAATCAATAGTAATTTTGTTGAATTCCGGGTGATTTTTGTATTTTTAGTGGTTTTTATTAATTATTTAATTTTAAAAATATTAATATTTTTAAATTTTAGATTAATAATTTTACTAAATTTTAAATATTTTATTAAATAGTTTGAACAATATTTTATTTTTCATTTTTAATTCATCTTAACTAAACAAAACTTTTTTATAATTTTAAAATTTTTAATTTTTAATTCATTAATTTTAGTAATTTATAGTTTTAATTTCTAATTTTTATGTTTACTAACTAAATAAATTATGTTTTAAATATTTTTAATATTTTTACTTTTAAAAAAAATTAATAACTTCTTAGTTTAATTTTTAATTTTACAAAACTACAAATAGTATCAATAATTTTTTAAAAATAATTTTTTATTTAATTATTTGAATAATTTGAATAATTTTTATTTCTTAACCTTTAATTTTAAATTTCATACATATAACCAAAATTATGTAATTTAAATAACTTTTAATAAAAAATTGAGTTATTTTTATAGTTATCTTTACAAAAATAAAATAACTATTAAGTGTATCAATATTTTTTTTATTATTTTTAAATTTTAAATTTTTTTTAATTATTTAGAAAACTGACCTATAGATTTATATTAAATAACTATAAATAAAAAACTTAATTCTTTTATTTAATTTTTTGAATAATTTTAATAATTTTTATTTCTCAACCTTTAATTTTTAATTTTACATAAATTAAATCACAAAAAATTATGTAATTTAATTAATTTTTAATGAAATATTGAGTTTTATGTTTATATTTATCTTTAAAAAAAATAACTATAAATATATAGGTCAATTTTTTATTATAAATTACTAACATTTAATCCCGATTATAAATATTAATTTAATTTTTTGATAAATTTTTATAAAAATGTATTTTTGAAACTTTTTGAAATTTTACATATTATTATTATAATTTAAAATTTAATTTATAAATTTAAATCAAACTTTATAAAATTTAAAAATTACTATTAATTTTTTTAAAAATAATTATAATAATTGTATGGACAATAAAAAAAAAAATAATATAATTTATTTTACAGTTGATACTTTCATAGGAGTTTAGAATGGTTTAAAACTATCAAAATCTAATACTAAAAGTAAATAGTTCCTACATCTAGAGTGCTTCTGAAAATAACTTAATAACAAAATTATACTGAAATGACATAAATAAAAAAGGACTGTTTATTATTATCATTATTAATTACAAAATGCTTTCAAGGATAGCCATACATAAAAAAAAGTTAAGGGATAATGTTTATTGATCATTTCTCTGAAGAAAGATGAACCAACCTCACCACCACCTCATCAAACTCTTGATCTTCAATTTCATGCAACCTCTTACCCAATTCCTGAGCTCTTTTCCTCAATCCCTTCCCTTCTTCTTCAACCATCACTCTTCTTATCACATTCACCACATCCTCTCTTCTTAGCTTCTGATCATATCTCTTCACCTCCACCCCCACACCCAACTCTATTGCCAATTTGGCATTGTATGGTTGGTCTAGTTTAATAGGCATTCCAATAATAGGTACACCATAGTACATTGATTCAAGTGTTGAGTGACTCACAAACCCTCCAACACTCTTGTGTGATAAAATATTAATTTGATGAACCCAATCCATAACTAATCCTCTTCCTTTAGTCCTCTCCAAGAAACTCTCAACATCAATGGTCTTACTCTCACCATGAAACCTCACAACCCAAATGAAATTAACCCCACTCAACTCCAATCCTTTTGCCATCTCCTCTATCTCTTCCTCATCAAAGAAATTCTCACTTCCTATTGACACTAACACAACTGAACATTCTTCCTTCTTCCCAAGCCAATCCATCACCTATTACAACAATTTATTTTAAAATAAATAAACAAATAACCCAAAAAAAAAAAAAAAGTAATAATCCTAAAAATTCAATTGAGGTGTAGTAGTACTATAACTTTACCATTGATATCAGAGTTGGTCCTGTTGTGTTCAAACATGATTTAAGTCATAATCAGTCAATTCATTTTTGCGCTTGATAGCTCCCAACGTATATTTTAGTAATGTATTTATTTAAGAAAAAATGAATAGTTAGCAGCCACAGAGCCCAATAGTGGGTTAGCCCACCCTAGCAAAACCTTTTTTTTTTTATTATATATATATATATATATATATGTAATATTTATATTTTTATAATAATAATATATAAATAAAATAAACATTATAATAATTATATATATAATTTTAACTTTTAAAATTAAATAAAAACTATTTAATAATTATACATAGTATTTATTAATTTTTTAGTGATATTATTATAAATAGAATAAATATTATAATAATTATTATTAAAAGTATATAAATTTAATTTTTTAAAACTAAATAAATCTATTTAAAAATTAAATCAAATTAAATTTAATATTTTAATTTTATTTTGATTTAAATTAAATTTATATATACATATACGGTTAAGTGTTGTAAGAAAAATATTAGAAAAAAAATAGATACATCCGATATTGGCTTCCGAAAAAATGCATATTTAGTAGTGATATTTAAAATAGTTTCAATAATTATATTAATTTTTAAGATAGTATTTATAAAAGTTATTTTCGGCTAATAGTGATTTACTTCATTAGAGTATGTTTGGTATAGATTTTCAATTAGCTGTAAAGTTAACGGTTGGATTGAATGTTTGATATTAATTTTAGTTTTTAAATTAGCGGTTAGATATAAAATTACTAAAATTTATTACATATATTAATATAATTCAGAAGATAATGATGTAATAATTATAAAATAAATATAAATAAAGTAAATCACTATTAGCGTTCAGGTTGAGAGCTATATTTGATAGCTTTCTTAAACGCTAAATGCTATTTTAAATGTCGTTACTATACACATTTTTTTTAAAAGTTAATATATAATTTAAACGTTATTTTAAATGCTAATTGAAAAGCATTCCCAAACACAAACTTAGTCTTTCATTTATAATTAATTACATATTAATATTTTAATTTCAATTATATATTTTATTATTTTTTATTTCATTAAACTCCTTCATTTTAGTAACTTTTTATCAAACAGCTATTTAAAAAACTAAAATGAATATCAAACCTTTCATAAAAATTAATCTAATAACTATCTTAGAAGTTAATATAATAGCTAATCAACATAACTTTTTAATTATAAATAATTTATAATTTATTACTACTAAATTAAAAATTTATTAAAAAATAATATATTTTTTAAAATTTTATCACCTAGATTAAAATTAGCCCACCCTATCCTAATTTTCTGGCTATGCCCTGATAATTCATTATTACATCAAGTAGCAAAATTCATAGCTAATTGAAGTGTTTCTCTTCATGACTTAGGTTGCATAGGATAGGAGTGGTACTCATATCTTATCAATTGTGGAAATAGACTATTTGAGGAGGATAGATGATGGCAGCCATTTTATGAAGCCTTTTAATGAAGTGTATATGTTTCAAGTTCAATTAGAGCATTTCGGTGTATTGGAAATGATATCGTAAAGAAAATAGACCATGTCTTCCATGACAGGTTACATATTTGTTTGCTAAACAGATTGTGTTATTGTTTTTTTTACAATACTATTTCTGTTTATTTCTGTTAGTGTGTTTTAATTAATTTTTATTATTTTTTAAATAAAAATAGAAAGAGAAAATGAGAAACACAACCTGTAATAAATAAAATTTTGGAGAGAAAGTGAAATTAATAAGTCTGTGGATTGTAACCTACACCGTTTGGATTTTAAAATTGGCCACATCATCTCACAGATCAAATATACCGTATCATTGTAGTTGATTTTTATAAAACTCTCTCTGAACCGACGATTTGGTCGTAGAAACATAAAAATATACGGAAGCACAGGAGACACTCTTAGCTTGATATAACAGATTGTGAATGTGGACATCAATTTAGCATTCTTCTTGTTTATCATTAACCTTGTGCCTAATGAGAAGGTAAAAGTGTACTAGTTCAATATGGGTTACAATCATCTACTCTAGAACTTTATTAGATATACCAAGTAGAAAAGTAATACCGGATTTTAGCTATGGATGATAACTCATGTAAAGACGAATACAAGTATGAATTTAGTGAAGCTTGACATGAAAATAGTATCGCATTTCAAAGAATTAACTCTTATTTTTTTTATTCCTTAATACGAGTTCTCTAATAAATGAGTTGGATTGAAAATAAACAATATCCACAATTTTAGATTTAGTACCAACATCCCCTTGACATATTTTAACACCAGTTTTCAAGGTTGAAGTCTCATGATCCTCCTCCCAATCCTGCTGAAGAAGTAAATGAACACCGGTATGACACCTCTGGCTAACGCTTCTTCGATGTTCAAGTCAATAATCTATTAAAAAAATTATAGGTTTTTTGTGGTTCCTTCTTAGTGAGATATGGTTTGCTTTGTATAAGAGCTAATGCCTTAACCAAATAAGAAATCAATCTGTTTCTGTTTTGAAAGACCTTGTGAACCAGAATTTGAAAATACACGAATTATCCATTAAATTTCGAGATGGGATATTTTGGATCATATACGCTTGTGCTAATATTTTCCCAACACAAGACTATATATATAGATATTTATTTTAAATTTTTATTTAGAACTCTACTATTTATCGTTTCTAAATTATTTTTTTTAAAAATAAGTAAATAAAATATATATCAATTTAATAATTTTCATATTTTATTAACATTGAATAAACTTTTTAAAAGGTAAACGATGATCAATTTTATAAAATAAAATAATTACATAATGAACTAAATAGTTTGCTTAAATAATTTACGTGATCAATAATATTTGAAATATTTTTTAAAATTAAATTTATAAGTATGTTTATCAAAATAAATTAACTATTATAATTAAAAAGTTATGAAAAATCCAAATATATACATTTCATTAATATACCTACAATAATCAGACAAAAAAATAAAAAAAAATACTTACTACCATTAAGCATGTGGATCTTATGCACATCCAATGAATGTAAGATCACTAGAGACAACAAACTAAAATCCTCAAAACCAAAACTCATCATCCATCAAACATGATTTTCTTTCTTTACAACAATGTCACAAAGACCATTTACATAGTGCATAGATTTTTCTATCGATACATATTTATGTAAGACTCACTTCACTTGTGTGTAAGCAAGTGAAACCACAGTAATATCCAAGAAACTAAGTAAACCCTAACCACATAGAGACGTCACAAGATTGAGATGCTGATGTCTCGTCACAACTTGTTTCGGGATTGTAGTTAGGCTAGGGTAGTAGGAAACGAAGAACCCTAACTCCAACCTGTACATGAAGCAAAGAGAGAATAATAAGATTAACAAAGAAGATAAATTAATGAAAAAGAAAAGAAAGAAAAGCAAAATGAGGGAGCTCCCTTCAGTCCAAGGCGAGACAAGGAGAAGCAAAATAAGCTCCTGGTTCGTTGTATCAGAAACACACACACAATTATTTCATATCATGTGAGCTTTTGAAGCAACGACTCAGCAGCTCATTCACGCTTCGCCATTGCCTTGAACTGGACTGGAGAGAGCTCCCCCCTTTTAATCTCCACTTCTTGTTTGTGTGAATTTAGGGTTGGGATGTGAGGGTATTTATAGGCGGAGAGGAGAGGAGAGAGACGTTGGAAATCTAGGGCTGGATTTAGGGCAGATATAGAGAGAGAGAGAGAGAAAGAAAAGTGCATTATAATAATGCTGCTTTGGTACTTACTGAGATACATATATCATTTCATTTACAGCTGTATTCATTCCTGCTCACTGGTCTCTCGCTACATGTGCATCTACACCGCCACTACCAACCAACCCACCACCATTTTTCTTTCTTGGTTGTGTATCCACCACTGTATCAAGCCTTGGCATGTAACTATCATTCATTTATACGGGGTATTTAAGAAAAGAAATAGAAGTAATTTTTACAAAAATTATTATATAAGTTACTTTTACTGAAAGCACTTTTTAACTACAATCTGTTTGATATGATTTGTATAACTATTTTTATAATTTTCTGAATTTGAAAGTGTTTTCCGGTGCTATTTGGTTAGAAAGAAATATTTATAAGGAAAAAAGTGGTAAGCATAACGTCTTTTCTTGTTATTTTAGAAGTTAAAAGCATAAGTTAACACAAACAGATCCATAAACACTTCTCAATCACTATTCAATTAGTACTACAAAAAAGTTGCATTTAAATTGAAAAAAATATAAAATTAAGTTATTCCAAACCACCCTAGTTGAGTTGGGAGAGGAATTTTAACTTGGATTATTAAAAATAAACATGATGATCTTCCTTTCACACTTCACATATCAATGTCTCTCCAACTTGTATAAACAAGATGATTTACAATAAAGAAGCATGATAATACCACCTTGAGCTAACACAAAAACCTAGAGCAAAGCACAGTAACAAAAGGAATCAAGAAACAGTTCAATTCATGAAGAAAACAACAAGTGAAAAATTGTACAACATCCAATTGACAAGACAAGTCCATGTTTATCTATCAGGTAATCTAAAAATATCCCAAACAAAATAAAAACCGATCCACTTTAATTTGGATTCTTCTACAAACTAGCTGGTTCCATTCTAACTAGATATGGTTATTTTCTATGATATCAATGATTATAAATTTGGCAAAAATAAAACCATGTTCCTTCTCTACAGATTAGGGTTGTTTGGTTCAATCAAGTAATCGATTGTTTGAAGTCTCAGTTACAGTTGTGGACCTAGGAAAATACTAAATGACAGAGAATCATATGTGTATAGTAATATAAGACATAACTGAAACTGTCTTTTTGTGTTGTCATTTCACATGCCTACTGTTAATACAGGTCTTGTAGTAATTTCTCATTCATCACGCCTTTAGCTGACATGTACCATCATGTTTCTTAGCTTTATGTTTTAGAATTCCAATATGACTCAGTCAATGCTTCCATTTAATGCAGCGTTGAGTAGTGAACTCCATTGGCGAGTTTGTGAGGTGGGTTTTGGAATATGGAAACAGTAATTAAGATATTGTAAAAGCTGTTGTGGATTCTGCCTTTGTAACCATATATTTATGTCACGTCTTTATTGCGTTTTTTTTACTAGTAAGTTTTATTCTTGAGAGAAAATGAAAATTGAATTAACAAGATTATTTCGAACCATCGATATGTGTACATATGTGCAAGCATGTCGATTGCTTGAATAGGATATGGTCAAAAGAAATTAATAAGAAATTAATAAGAAGTAATTGTGAGTAAATATGGTATGAACATGAAGAGATTAATATGATAAATGAATGACATGAATATTGATTGTGGTAGAAAGTGGATGAAAATTGAGTTAAGTGATGTCTATTGAGGTGGAAGGTGGATAAGTGATGGAATGGGATATTGTGCAAACTATGTTACTTGTAATGCCATAAATTTATGTTGATAAAAGTTAAAAAGAAATGTGGGAAAATGTCGATATGAATATAGATGATAGATGAACATGTATAAGTAGAGAAGGAATTGGACTTTCATGTTTGTTATGTTTGTTATGATAAAGCATGTGTGAATCTGAAATTGAAATATGTGAATTTGGAATGATGGTTGATTAACTTTATAAATGTAGGTATTGGTATATTATTGAAGGCAAAGTCTTGGGTGTTTCTGAAACACACTAAATTATTGTGTTTCAGAAACACACACGTGCGAATTGTATTTTTTTTAAAAAAAAAAACAATATCTTTCACGGTTTTCCTCTTTCTTCTTAAAACCATATCTTTGTTTTCCTAATACTTTGTTCTTTAATTCTGTTATTCATGGATTCATCTACTCATTCAACATCTTTCGATGTCGATAGCAGCGAAAAAAACAAAAAGATTTTGTTGAATCTTCTTTTCAACTTGTTTCTTCTACGAACAATCAAGAAAAAGAAGCGTTATTGAATCTGCGTTTCAAGTTTCTCCCTCTTCGAATAATGGTATGCACTACATTGAGTTATTGTTGCACTTTAATCTTCAACTAGATATATTTATAGATTATGTTTCATATTGTTGATAAATAAGCGTTATAGGTATTAATGTTAGATGTAGATACAGTTATATTAAATTCTTGGATTTCAGATGCACTTATTACTAAAGCAGGCATAGTTATTTGTCACACAGGCACGCTTATTTCTCCTATGGATACATTTATTTTGTAAACAACGCACTTATCATTTAAGCAGGCATAGTTATTTCTCGTACAGACACACTTATTTCTCCAACGGATACATTAATGTTAGATGTAGATACAGTTATATTAAATTCTTGGATGTCAGATGCACTTATTACTGAAGCAGGCATAGTTATTTGTCACACAAGCACGCTTATTTTCCTACGGATACATTTATTTTGTAAACAGACACACTTATCATTTAAGCAGGCATAGTTATTTTCTCGTACAGACACACTTATTTGTTTAGCGAATACATTTATTTTGTCCACAGGAACATTTATGTTAAATTCTTATAGCCACGTACACTTATTATTTAAACTTGTACTCATATAATTTACTTATTGTATATTTTCTCTATTTTGTAGAAGTTGAATTTAATTCAACAGCATTATCTAATTATGATATGGATCATAGCATGTCCATTGTCTATTGAAGAGGGTGGTTTCAAGTTATGAAGATGGTTATTCCATGTATAATGCTCATGCACGTGCTATTGGTTTTAGTGTTCGTTAAGTCAGTTACAAGGAGGAGAGAAAAGACCAATGAGATGTTTGAGTTTAATTTTGTGTGTTGTTGTCAAGGATTTGCTGAGAGAGACAGACCAAGAAAGGTCAAGGAATCCCCAATCACCAGTGTTTCAGATCTTATAATCATGGAATCTGGAAATAGTTCAGAAATTAAGAAGAAAAGAAAAGCGAGGACAGTGAATATCACAAGATGTGGTTGTAAGGCTAAGATTAAATTTAAGCTTGATAAAAGAAATGGATTTTTATAGTTGTTGATCACCAACTGCAACATAACCATGATCTTGCAAAAGCAAGTGAAGCTCATCACTTGAAGTCGCAAAGGGGAATTAGTGAAAGTACCGGAGAAGTGATAAGAAGCTGTCTAAGTCTGGAATCAAGCCAATGGACTCCTACAACTACTTGTGTTCTGAAGTTGGTGGCGAGAAGTTTGTTGGACACACAAAAAAAGATCATCTAAAACTATATCAACTACATGAGAATGGTGATGGTTGAATCTGGTGATATGCAAGCTGTTTTAGACTTGCTTCATCAAAGTCATTGGAAGACAGTTTGTTTTTCTATAGGTGTAAAGTTGATGAGAAGAATCAGATATCCTGTTTGTTTTGGAGGGATTCAATGATGCTTGAAGATTTTAAGGTTTTGGTGATTTAATGATAACTGACACAACTCACAGAACAAACATATAACCTTATTTATGCTCCCTTTGTTGGAATAAACAACCATTGGCGCACAATAATGTTTGCATGTGCTTTTGTAACCAATGAGAAGAATGACACCTTCATTTGGCTACTTGAAGACTTTCAAAAAATCTATGTGTGGAAGGGAGCCACAGACTATATTTACTGATCAAGATGCAGCATATCTTCTGCAATAGGAAAGGTACACATTTAACATATAAGCAGGCACATATAAAGTATATGCAGATACATTTATTTTATTTTCAGATACACATTTTCTGTTTAGCAGATACATTTAACGTTTCTACAGGCAGACATAAGTTTTACTCAAACACAGTTATTTGTTATACAGATACTTAGTTTCTGTTGTTCAGATACACAATTTTATCTTATAAGTTAAACACTAATTATGATAAATACTGTGTTAATTTCAGGTCTTTTCCAAATGCTAGACATAGGTTATGTCTGTGGCATTTGCAACAGAACTTTGTTTCAACACTTTGGAACATTGAAAAGCAATGAAGATTTCAAGAAGAAGTTTGATAAGTGTTTAATGGGGTGCGATAATGTAGAAGAGTTTGAGGAAAACTGGACTGATATGGTTAATGAGTATGGATTGGAGAAACGGGAATGGTTTGAAAGACTTTATGAGATTAGGAAGAAATGGTGCCCTGCTCTGAATAGAGATTTTTTTTCTGTTGGAATCCTCTCAACCCAGAGAGTTGAGGGAACAAATCATGCTATATCATTCAAATCCAATGTTACAACAAGTTTATATGAGTTTTTTCACATTTTTGAGCAAGTTGTAAAACGTTGGAGGAGCAAAGAGGGTGAGGATAATTACAAGAATCGTTTGGAAAAGCCTTCTTCAGTACGCAATGCTCATCCACTTGTGAAACATGCTTCCGAGGTTTACACACTAAATTTATTCGAAGACTTTTATTGGGAATTTGAGTCTGCACTAAAGAGCTATATACGAGCTGATGGATGTCAAGGGGATTTTCAATTTTATGAAGTTTCTTTGGAATCGGATTTTAACAAGTCCCATAGGGTTCTTTGTTATCTTGAGTCGAATGTTTTCTACTGTGATTGCTTATGCTTTAATGAGACAAAGCTCCTTTGTTACCATATTCTTAGGGTAATGCACTTGAAGAATGTATTTGTTATACCTGAGATATATATTCATCAAAGATGGCGAAAGGATGCTAAACTCAGTGCTTGTTTGGGCTTTGGTTCTGAAAGGGAAATAGATTCTGAGAGTTGTGAAGGGAAAAGGTATAGATATTCTTCCCTTTTAATTTCAGATAATATACATAATATTCCAGCAGATACAATTAATTGTACAACAGATACTTTTATTAGTTACGCAGATACCTTTATTCTAAGGTTCAGATACATTATATAACTTCACAGACACAGATGGTTTTAGATAAGATAACTGATTTGCTTCTTTTTTTTGTTTATTACAGTTTAACTGTAGCATGGAGACACACAATGGCAAGAAACTATTATAATTTAATCATGGAGTGTCATTCTGTTCCTGAAGCTAGAGAAAAGTGCGAACAAAGTATTCATGAACTTGCTAAAGATCTTAAAGTTATTCTAAACCGTCATGGCAAAGAAGTAGGAAGTTGTTCAGCTGTGAATGAGGACAAATCATGCTCAACAAATGATTCAATTAAAGATCCTGTGAGAAGGATCACTACAAAGGGAAGACCAAAGAAGACAAACACAAGGATAAGAAGCCATTTGAAAAAAAGAGAACAGGAACAAGTAGGCCAAATGAATATGGTACAATGACTCCAATTGAAAGACTATTTTAGTTTTAATTTATTTTTTCTTTCTTCTTTTTTCTTTTGCTTGTTCTTCTCAAAAGCATTTCTTTCTTTCTTCTTCCTTTCTTGTGTCACCAGCAGCTTTAACTTCTCTTTTTGATTCCAGAGTAACACTTTCTTGTAAAGTTTCTCAAGATCTTTATTCAGATTGTTGAATACAATTGAACACAAGATCTCAAATCTGTAAATTGCTCTTACATTAATCTGTTCATTTGCATTATAATAAAAAATCATTAGTAATATTAAAAAGTGAAGGTTGTAAAGGATATTAATAAGTTAATTTGTAAATATGTTACTTACAGTGGATAAATCGAGATTGATAACATCCTCTCCAACATAGTTTTGCATATAAGCAATTGTGTACACTCCACAATCGTAATTATCTTTGTTGTTCTTAGGTATGTTCTTGTACACATGCTTGTATTTCAAAATTTCATCATGTGCTAGAGAGTTTTGATTCTTGAGAAATTTAGAAAGTCCTTCCACCTTCATCCAAAAAAATCGTGATAACTAAAATTAGTATTATTTATTATTTACGAATTAAAAAGTTATGAAATAGTAAAACTTACAAGTATTGGAATTATTCCTTGATATTGTTCTTCAAAACCTGGACTCCCTCTGTTATCAAACAACTCAAACAACTCTTTCCTTTTGTTCATTACAAAGAGAGTTATGTGATTCCTATGAAATATAGGCATAAAAACCTTCAAAAAAAAATAAATACAATTAGCTTTCCAACAGATACATATAAGAACAAAACAGACACAGTTAGCATCCCTACAGATACGTATAATAATAAAGTTGATACAGTTGAAATCCCAACATATACATATAAGAGCACAACAGAAACATGTTGCAAACGAGCAGATACAATTAGCTACTACACAGACACAAATAAGAACACCACAGAACACACTACAACTATGCATAATTAAAATTGACAGACATATACAGAAGTGAATCAAATACTTTAATGAAATTGACAAATACATACCATTTGTATTTTATTGATGTCAAATGTATCAAAATTTGCAAACCACTCAATCATATTTTCCATTACAAGATCTTCATTGCATTTGACTTTTTCACCTTCACTCAATCTTTCTCTTTGCTGCGATATGTAAGATGCTTTGACCTGTATAGCAAAAATAGGAAGCACATTGGTAATTAAAAAATTTGAAAGTATTCTTTAAATAAAGTTTATGTCACTTACAAAGCAATCTACACAAAAGTAGATCATCAAGTCTTCACCATTTTCTTTGTGTTGTTGAATCCGATATTTTGTTAGCAACAAAGCGGCAGAATCAACTGCATTTGATGTTATCCAATTTCGAACCCTCAGACCTTTGAAATCATATTTTAAGACTGTTATTTCAATTGTATTGTCTTGTAAAATAGCCTCTTGCTTCTTGTCTTCTTCCCTTACTAGCCTTCTATACTCCTTCTCTTGGGCTTCTTTTTTCGCCTATTTTTTCATTTTCTTCTACATTTGAGTAGAACAAGTAGTCAGCTATTGCTAGCAGTGTAGGATGGTAATTGGAGCTGTACATTTTTTCTTGTTCTCGTAAGTGGCTTGATAGGAATGTTGTTGCTTCATTGCTGTCAATTTTGTATTGTTTCAACAACTCCTTCCTTTCTTCATCAAGAAAATGAAACAAACCACAAACACTCCTCTTTCCTTTTGAGGCCATTCTTTTCCTAGGCATATCCTAAAGAAAAATAAAAAACCAATGAAATGAAAACAAAAGTTATTATGATGAACAGTCAAAAATTAGAAAACAACAGATACAAATAGGATATATATAGAGACAATTAATATATGAATATACCGTAGATAAATCATTAATAATTTTTTGCACAGACTCCTGGCTGTCTATGAGTTTGAAACTTGGGACGTTGTCTATTTCTTTCCTCTTGATTCGATCAGTTGGTCGCTTTACAGGTAAACGTTTTATCATTTTTTCACTGTCTAGAATGACAGGGATCAATGCATCTGTTGGAGTTTTTTCTTCACTCTTCTCGACATGTTGTTGATTGACTTCTTCTGCAGTTACTTGTTCCACAACGTCATCAGATTGTTGCTGATTATTATCTTGTTCCACAACTTCATCAGATTGTTGCTGATTATTATCTTGTTCCACAACGTCATAAGTTTGTTCCACAACGTCATCAGGTTGTTGTTGACTATCAGCTTGTTCCACAATTTCTACATCTTCTTTTTTTCCAAATCTATGTATCTTTTTTTCCAGCTTCTTGATGCCTTTGTCAACTTCAGTGAGCAATTTGAATAATTCATCATTTTGAACCTTCTCTCCAGTAGTAAATACTGAAATTTTTCTTCTTATTTTCTCAAATGTTGTTGACAAATCTAAGAGAAAAGTATTTGTATCCTGATAAATTGGATTATGTATTAATAATGGTACATATAATAATCTCACAAACTACAGAAATAACAATAACAATAAGTTAACACAGATACATATATAACAGACACAGATACATAAACAGCAGGCACAGAAATAAACAAGCAGGCACAGAAAATAACAAAGCAGGTACACTTAGCAGACTTAATAGATACTTATAACAATTGTGCAGACACAGATACACAAACAGCAGGCACAGAAATAAACAAGCAGGCACAGAAAATAACAAAGCAGGTACACTTAGCGAACTTAACAGATACTTATAACAATTGTGCAGACACAGATACATAAAAAGCAGGCACAGAAATAAACAAGCAGGCACAGAAAATAACAAAGCAGGTACACTTAGCGAACTTAACAGATACTTATAACAATTGTGCAGACACAGATACATAAAACACAGGCAGCTTTAAGGACAACACAGATACCTATAAGAACCATAAAATAAAGAACCAGATACACTTATTATATATTCACAGCTACATGTAAAATACAAGCAGATACATAAATAATGTAACAGGTACAAATAACAAAATTACTTACAGCATCACCATCATCCTTTGTCAAAGTCAATATTCTGTCTTCTGTTGTTGGTTGAATTTGTGGTTGTTCAACTACTATCTTAGCAGTCCCTATGTAGGGTTTCCTAACCTCTTCAACCACCCTTTCTTTTAAACTATCATCTGTCTAATGCTTGATATATGGGATCTCTTGAGGTAAGACATCACCAAAGACAAGTCTGTGAATGTAGCCAATGAGAAGTGCTGGAAAACACCCACCAACTTTTGTCTCATATCGATTGGAGGCCATTGGTTTGAAAACAAATGCAGAATCATCCTTTCTGTTCCTCTCTATTGTTCCCTTCAACTTTTCCACATGCATTTTCATGTTGGAAGCAATAAAAGCACACCAATCATAGTTTGGTATGTCATCAACATTTTCTATTTCCAAAAGAATATCAGAAACCAAACTCTTGTCACCATGTGGTGTCAAGAAAATAGTGAATACAAACAAAATAAAAATTTTCTTGAAAAAATCTCCTCCTTCTTCATGTTTTTTTCATGATTTCTAACATTTTTGTTATGGTAACATATTTTCTACCATCTTTTATACCAAAAACCTTTCTCCATTCATCTAAAATCTTATCCAAATCTTTAGGAGAAGTTTTAGCTTTGATTACTTGTTTTCCCTCACACATTCTGTTTTCCTGTCCATATAGAGGTTTTCCTTTGCAAGGTAGAGCAAGAACTTCATAAAAGAAATGCGAGTTTGCATTAATCGTTGAGCCGTTATGTAGAGTGAACCATGTTGTCATACATAGCTGTTAGAAGAGGGTACACTCTCCTGTCAACTTCTGTGATTTTAATTCCAAGAATTGCTCCAAAACCAATGCTTTTAACATCCTCCCTTTGTCTTTCAGTGACTTGTTCCAAAAATTTTGTAATCGAATTTGGAGTTGATACGTAGTTCACATGGTAAAATGAGCTATGGAGAAAAGAAAAGGCACATATAAAACTTTGCGGGCACAAAAAATAACCATATAAGTACATATAGCATCTCAACAGATACATATAAGAAATGCACAGACACAGATACATAACATACAGGCACAGATAATAACCCTGAAGATACAAAAAATAACCAACAGGTACATATAGCAACTCAACAGATACGTGTAAAAATTATAGAGACACAGATACATATTTACAGGCACAGATAATAACTATGCAGGCATAAACAATAACCAACAGGTACATATAGTATCTCAACAAATACATATAAGAATTGCTCAGACACAGATACATATAACACAGGCACAGATAATAACTGTGCAGGCACAAAAAAGAACCATACAGGTACATATAGCATCTCAACAGATACGTGTAAAAATTTTACAGACACAGATACATATAAAACAGGCACAGATAATAACTATGCAGGCACAAACAATAACCAACAGGTACATATAGTATCTCAACAGATACATATAATAATTGCTCAGACACAGATACATATATCACAGGCACAAATAATAACTGTGCAGGCACAGAAAACAACCATACAGGTACATATAGCATCTCAACAGATACGCAAATACACAACACAGAACTATAAGAAAAAGACATACACATATAATAAGTGAACATACAAACTTAATAGGTACACAGACACAATAATTCATCTAGCATATACAGCAATAAGAGAACATACCTTGGGACGAATTTAAAACTAGTTTTCTCATCAGGAATCCTTTTTGTTTCTCTCGTCTTCCTCATTTTCTTTTCCATTTCATTCTTTCTCACAACAATTCTAAAATCTTCGTTTTTCCTTTTTCGACTTTGTGCCTTTGTTTTGGTATATACAATCTCTGCATTAGGTTTCTTAGTAGATTGTTGTTTCTTCACCATTTTTTCTGTATTTACAAAAAAATTACTAAACTGAACAAGAAATTTGAATTCAAAACCCTAAAATTCAGCATTAACTTGAAAAAAAACTGTTCGAATACGAATTTTTCAATTAAATTGGAGATTACCTGCAAATTTGTGTAGATTGTCGAGTAAAAACTAGGTTTTGAGTTTGATGATTTGCTGGTAATTTTTTTGTGTACAGAGAAACTGAAGTCTGTGTATTTTGTAAATGACTGAATAGTGCTGGAAATTATGGTTTGTAATAGCGCGCATTGTTATTTTGAATGGTAGGGTTCACACGTGTGAAACTTTGTAACACAGTAAAATAGTGTGTTACATGTAACACCCAAGACCTTCTCATTATTGAAGTGTTATGATAGTGTATGATGAATTTTTAGATTATTTTGGCTAGCCAAAATGCTTGAAAGTGCTAATGAAATGATAACCACTTTTGTATTAAATGAAAAATGAAGGAACAATTTTTTATTTATATGCTAAGCCGATCATTTAGAGGTGGATCTATAAGTCTTAATCAAAGCATCTAGCTAACTTCATTTTACGCATTCAAAGACCATTTCAAATGTAAATCTCTCATTAAAGTCTTTTACGTGGGGTCATCCCTTACTAAAAAGACTCATCAATATAAAATACAAAAATTTATTTCAATTTAGAATATTTCACTTTATTTTCAAAAATAAAAAATTGAAATATATTATGCCACTTTGTTCTTTTCTCTCTATCAACTTTCCACATATCTTTCTATAATTTATTAAATTTTTCTAAATATGGATTTAAAAAAAAACTAATTACTCCAATTGAAAGAGACTAGAGACTAAACATGAGTCTCTTTGTTAGAAGAGACCCATTGCAGATGGTTTAAGGCGCATGTTTTCAGAACTTCATTTAGTATACATCGCTAAGCACGCGTCTTCTTAGACTTGTGCAATTTGCATTGCCAGATGTTTAGTCCTATGAGAGTTTCCCCTTAAGTATACGACATAAATTTTATGGCCGATTTTGTAATTTCAAAAACATTTTTCTGAAAAAATTTTGATCCTCATTCTAAACTCTTTTATCCTATGAATGAGATTTTTTAAATATCTAAAAACATCAAAATATTATTAGTTTAATAATGATGATGTTAGTTGCGCCCACAGCTAATTAAGTTCCTTTAATCCAGTAAAGTAGTCTTTTTCATTTTTACGTGTCATGAGAATCATGCTTAATTTTTTTATTATTATCAGTATTTATGTTTTCTTTACTTTCTTTACTTGGTTTAGGGTTGAATGTACTATTTTATTTGGTTGATTGATGTATACAGTTAATTGATTGAATAGGTTAGCATCTTGGTATTTTAAGTAGATTAAATTTGTGAATGTTTAATTGATTTGATTTAGGTAGCAATTAGTATGATACCTCATGTTGTGAGAACTCATAGTCATAACAAAATAAACGGGCTAAGTTGATTCGTTTATTATGGGCATAGATCTTCCTAATTCGTAAGACAATCTACTAATTAACCTAATAGGTTAGGGACTTGCCCTAACCCTTTTATTCACGGGTTAAACGAGCTGGCCCGCGGGCCTCGACCCATTTTTACGGCTCTAATGAGCACAACTAAAATCTTATTTTTAAAAATACGTAAAGAGCAATTGAATAACCTAAGAACTCAGAAATAAAAACTAAGCTACCTTACATCGTATAGAAAACACTTATTTAAACCTAAAACTAGAAAAATCAGGAAATATCAACTTCTTCCCTGTAATATTAACTTGAACTTTAAATTTCAGAACTTAAAATAAACAAATCGTCTGATAAGAAAGATTGATTCTTCAGCTGACTTTGACTTGCAGACTTTGACTTGGTAAATATCTCTGTAGCACCCATAGATCTTTCAAATTGTAATTTAACCCCTAAACTGCATAAAAATACCAAATAAAGCAATTCAGTACAAAAATCATCAATTTAATTCACTAATCATGTGAGAAAATAACTATAAATATTGCATATTCTGCACTCTGTCAGAATACAAATATCATCCGGCTAAAATAATACAATATTCCAGATTTCTTTTCGAAAATAGTAGATCAGTAAATAACTTTGACAACTAAACCAAAATGATAACCACGATCTCTGTAGCGAAGGAAAAAATATTCATTATCCTAATGCTAGAGAAGTCGCCGAAAAAAAGAAGGAAAACTACCCCACACAGGAGGAGAGAAACCAAACATCTTCTTTAGTTGTGAGGACCATAATATTTTTCTGTTTTCATCATTCACAAAGATCTATAGTCGTCATCTGTAGAGTCGCCGAAAAAAGAAAATCGTTCTAAAATCGAGAGAAAGAACTGCAATCTAAATGTTAGAACCATAAATGAGTACCAATGACCAACAATAGCCAGTTAGAGGAGGAAAATATCCTTCTTCAGTGGTAAGGAAAGATGAAAATGTTAGAGTTTAGGTGAGAGGATTTGTGTGAGAGTTTTTTTTTTTTTTTTTTCACTCTTATACATTTGGATTTTTAATTGTATTATAATATTGCAATCTTATATATGTTTTCTCTCCACGTGCAACAAAGATATTTGTGAAATTTTGTATGAATGTATAAATGGAATGGATTTTGATCATAGATTTTGTATCTGACCATCGATAATTATAGCATATAGATTAAGTTATTATTAGAGAAACTCAAAAAAGATTATTTATTGTTGAGTTGAAGGTTATATTATATTTTTTTACGCATCTATTTGTGAATTAAGGATTTATCCCTGATTAAGGATAAAATTAATAAAATAAGAGAAAGTTGTGCTTTTTCAGTAATTTCACTTAATAGGATAAAGAAATTTATCGAGATAGTTAAACAAATTAACATTATTTGCAAATAAAGATTGGCTTTTACCTGTAATACATGATAAAAATTTCACTTATATTATGTTCACTAATTCATGAAAATATAAAATCGAGTTTCGAGAACTAACTTTTGAAATTAAAATTATAAAATTGTAATATTTGAAAAGATGAAGAATTATATGATTTACGTTAATAATATTAAAGATATTTTATCAAATAAATCAATTTTTTTTACATGAAATCTAAAATCATAATTATTTTTTTTGTTATTTAACTTATGAAATTATATTGTCGTTAATTTAATTTGAGTTTAATAGTGATGTTATAATATTCACCATATTGGATGTGGTTGAGGATTCTTGATCATAATAACAATGTTAAATGTAATTTACGAAGTTAAATTTTTTACGTATTTTTCGTATTTTACAAAATTAAGTTTCTTATAAGCTTTTCTGAATGGTTATTTAATAGTAAAGTAAAAGTTTATATCACACGAACTATTATGCATGTTGTGATTCATTACACAAGTATAAGTTTAATGTTTAATGTTCAAGTAACGTTTCATTACACAATTATAAGTTTAATGTTTAATGCTCAAGTAACTTCTTATGGTTCTTTCAATTCAAATTCAATTACATATTGAGTTCAATGACATATTTACTTGCAACTCAAAGTAAAAACATTGCTCCTATACAACAAATTTATGATTACGTGAGTAGTAAGTTGTGAGTTTTTAAGTTGAGGTTACATCATTATTTAAATGAAAGACTTTTATTAAGTTCAAAAAATTTAAATTTATTTATACGTGGAATCAAAATAAATATTTTGTTCAGTAGTAATATTATTAATTTAGGCAGTTATTTTTAAATTTATCTTTTTAATAGTAATAAAAGTTAATTATGCTATCATCAAGCTATCACAGATTAAGTATGTATTTTCTTTTAATTATTTTAAATTTAAAATTTGATTATTATCTTTGATGCGAATAAAAGAGACGAGGATAAATTGTTAATTTTAATTAATATTTTAATATTATAAATATAATTTATATTTTTATTAATATAATGTCATTTAAAATTTAATTATTATCTTTATTTCAATGTTTATATTCAATTTTATAAAATAATAAAAAAAAATGTTATTTTAAATTTTTTAATATTAAAATAATTAATATTTTAATTAATTAATATTTTTATTAATTATAATGATTTTTTTTAAATTAATATTTATAATTTATAAAAAAATAATTTTAAATAATTTTTTAGGTAATTAAATAATAAAAGTATAATTTTTTTAAAAAAATAATATAAAATTTTATTTTTATAAATGTTTAAATTTTCGCTAAAAGTGTTCAAACTTTTAAATAATAATAAATATTTTTTTTAATTGAAATTTTTATTAATTTTATTAATATATATTTAAGATTTATAAAACATAAAAAAATTGAAGTATAGTTATCTAATTAAAGGTGGTAAAAACTTAAATTCAAAATTTAATAAATAAGTAAATAAAGGAGAGAAAATTGAAGGGAAATTTCAGATACTGATATTTTGTCCTAACCAGCAGTGGTTGATTAGATTATAGCCTGAGACGAACTTATCTTCGCAAGTAAATACACACATCGTTTTCTTCTCTGTTCTTCTAAAAGGCTTCATCTTTTCTGGCGAACAACTCGACAAATCTCCCAATTCGTAAGTAAGGCCTCTCTTTTTGTCTCTAGGGTTTTTGTTTTCATTTACTTCATTGATGTAAGATGTTTCTAGGAAGAATTACTCTTTTAAATATCTAGGAACTGTTATTTAGCTTCCCATTTAAGATTTGATTGATCAATTTCAAATATCATTCCAATTTCCTCTCTTTTGACTATCGGTGTCTTATTCATGGATTATCTTATTTTATTTGTTTCTTCAAGTAGATTTCAAACCCTTGTTGCTATTGATTGGATTTGATTGTGTGGAAATTGTATTACTGTTGAATATAAATTGACTTGCGATTTGCTGTTTGCTTGGTGTGTATTGCAGGAAGAGAGAATTTTTGTATGATTGATAATTTGTAGTTAACTGGGAAGATGTCTATTTATTTGGAAGATCATTTACAAGGTGATGAGGCATTTGTGCTTACTGCTATTGTTCCTTTGTTGAAACTGCTCTCCCTCACTGTTATTGGACTACTTCTTGCGCACCCAAAAACCCAAATCCTACCAAGAGCAACTTTTAAGCTCTTAAGCAAGCTTGTTTTCGCTTTATTTTTGCCATGTTTAATCTTTACTGAATTGGGTGAAAGCATTACATTGGAGAACATGGGTAGTTGGTGGTTTATTCCGATTAATGTGTTGATTAGTACTATGATTGGTTTCTTTCTTGGTTGGTTGGTTGTGATTATCTGCCGTCCACCTCCGGAGCTCAATAGATTTACCATTATCATGACTGCTTTTGGAAATAGTGGAAATCTTTCCCTTGCCATTGTTGGGTCTGTATGTCATACTAAGACATCTAGTCCTTTCGGATCCCATTGCCATTCGCGTGGTGTGGCTTATGTCTCATTTGCCCAATGGGTTTCTGTGATTCTGGTTTACACCCTTGTTTACCACATGATGGAACCTCCAATGGAGTATTATGAGGTTGTTGAGGAAGGGGAAGGGGATAACATTCAGGAAGAAATGGTAGTTAATAATCCTAGTCGGCCTCTCCTTGTTGAAGCTGAGTGGCCTGGTATTGAGGATAAAGTAACTGAACATTCTAAGACACCCTTTATTGCTAGAGTCTTTAGTAGCGTAAATATGTCGCAGAGCAGTCTTCCAGACATTGAGATCTCAACAGAAGGTGTACCAACCAGCCCCAAGTCCATGATGTGCTTGGCTGAACCCAGAGTTGTTAGGAAGATTAGGATCGTCGCTCAGAAAACTCCAATTCAGCACATCCTTCAACCCCCAACAATTGCTTCTCTCTTGGCTATCATTATAGGGACTGTGCCTCAACTGAAAGCTTTTGTTTTCGGATATGATGCTCCATTATCTTTTATAACCGACAGTCTAGAGATTCTAGCTGGTGCATTGGTGCCATCAGTGATGCTCATTCTTGGTGGTATGCTTGCTGAGGGGCCAAATGAATCTACCCTAGGACGTCGAACTACCATTGGAATCATAGTGGCCAGGCTTGTGGTGCTTCCTATAATAGGAATTGGGATGGTTTCACTGGCTGGTAAGCTGCATTTCTTCAGTGAAGGCGATGCTATGTATAAATTCGTGCTTTTGTTGCAGTACACAACACCAAGTGCCATTTTACTTGGTGCAATTGCAAGCTTGAGGGGATATGCCGTGAAGGAGGCTTCAGCCCTTCTCTTCTGGCAGCATGTTTTCGCTTTGTTTACCCTCTCAGTATATATCATTATCTACTTCAGGTTACTTCTAGTTTGAGGTTCAAGGCTTCTGTCGAAGTGTAAATGCCTTTGAAAATAGAAAACTGATTGCCTACTCTGTTTCTTTTATGGCAACATATCCCCATTATTAAGATGAAAACGCATTGTATGGTTTGATATTTTATTTGCTGCTAATAATAAAAACATATGACAACAAACAAATAAATACATAAATAAAACATATGCTAAAATAATGTCGGAGAAAGTTAATTGACAACAACATAGAAAGCTACATATATGACTGATAACAGGTGTCAGTAACCAATTTAAGTTTGGTAATAACGAATAAATATAAAATATTCGACTCTCATGTGGTTGAGAGTGTAGTCAACACTCAAATCCACACAAACGCAGCCAAGCAATCCAAACCAATTTCTCTATCTCTAATGGAGTCAATCGGTGTGTTATTGGCATGTCCGATGAACACATACCTGGAACAACAGCTGGAGAAGCGATACAATCTCTTCAAATTCTGGGATTTCCCCGACCGTGCTCAATTCCTCTCCAGTCACCGTAACTCCATCCGTGCCGTGGTGGGCAACGCGGCTGCCGGAGCCGATGCTGATCTCATTGAAAACTTGCCCAAGTTGGAGATTGTGGCCAGTTTTAGTGTGGGACTGGATAAGATTGATTTGGTGAAGTGTAAAGAGAAGGGAATCAGAGTCACCAACACACCTGATGTTTTGACGGATGACGTGGCCGATTTGGCTATTGGGTTGATCTTGGCTGTGTTGAGGAGGTTGTGTGAGTGTGATAGGTATGTTAGGAGTGGTAATTGGAAGATGGGAAACTATAAGTTGACCACTAAGGTCTGTCTTTCTTTTCATTTCCTTGCAATGTCATTTATCTGCTGTGATTACTGCAAATGTTTTGTGAAATGTGGTTAGGGTTTTTGTTGTTTTGGTTACTGATTGTTTGAATTTCAGATAAAGTTCTGTTCTTGCTTATTGTTTATGTGATCTGATGTTGTCTTTAGGAACAGAGAGCTCATAATACTGTCATCAATTATAGTAATTGAGAAATGATGAGCAATTTTGTGGTTATTAAGCTTAGGTGGTTGTGTTTTTAAGGATATATATGCATTTGTACGTTATCTTTGCTGGGCTCTTTACTCGCAAATAGCATAAGAACAATCATTGCATGTGAATTTGCTTCATGTTATGGTTCTGTTTGTATGTAATTGTGCATTGATATGCAGTTCTATTGAAATTGTTCAAATTAAACTTCACAATTCATTCATGAACCATATATAGTATAATTGACCTGTTTCTGAAAAGCTATCTATTATTGGTGTTCTGCTAAACAAGTCTCTCCTAGAATTTGACATCTTATGTGTGTACATTGAGATTGTCTCCGTTCAAGTCGAGTGGATTACTTTCTCTGGTAGCTAATAATTTACTAGTTGTAAGCATGGTTGTGATTGTGATGTATATATATGTTCCTCTGCTTCTTGTTGCATTCTGCTTGTAAAAAAGTTTAGTTATAAACCTAGTTAAAAGATATGGCTGTCCTTCAGTTGTCTTTCTTCAACATGTTTGATCTCTTACATTCTCTTTTCCAACTTCTCATAACAACATTTTGCCTTTAAAAATTCTCAGTTCACTGGAAAAACAGTTGGCATAATCGGACTGGGAAGGATTGGAATGGCAATTGCTAAAAGAGCAGAAGCATTTAACTGCCCCATTAGCTACTACACAAGAACAAAAAAATCAGATGTAAACTACAACTACTATCCAAGCGTCGTGGAGTTGGCTTCAAACTGTCAAATACTAGTAGTGGCATGCCCCTTAACAGCAGAAACTCATCATGTCATCAACCGTGAAGTGATAGATGCATTAGGTCCAAAGGGTGTCCTGATCAACATCGGAAGGGGGCCTCATGTGGATGAACGCGAGCTAGTGTCTGCACTGGTTGAGGGTCGTTTAGGTGGAGCTGGACTTGACGTGTTTGAAAACGAACCTGAGGTACCAGAGGAGCTATTTGGGCTTGAGAATGTAGTGCTTACGCCTCATGTAGGAAGCGGCACAGTGGAGACTCGCACTGACATGGCTGATCTTGTACTTGGGAATTTGGAAGCTCACTTTTTGAACAAACCCCTCCTCACTCCAGTCGTTTAATGGTGGTGATTCTGCATTGCATTGGACTTATTGTGGCTGCTTATTGTTTCACAAACTAAAAGTAGAGTTGTGTATGACATTTTACTATCATGTTGTTAACTTTGCGAGCCATGTGAATCACATTTATGGAGTGGTGGCTACTGATGATGTTTGTTTCCAGTTAGACCAACTAGGCCTGGTCAAAAGCAGCCCAAATTTCTTTAGACATGAAAATCATGTGGCAATTTACATGGTCAAATCAAATGGTTAAAACTAGTCAATTACATAACTTGTTTTGATTTTGAACAAGTAGAGTGAATGAATTCATTTCTATAAAAGCATTAGATTGTCAAGTCAAGTGGTGAATAAGAAGATGATCCATCATGAAGCATGCAATGCAAAAGACATGAGGGATGCGTCGTGGGCCACGCAATGCATGTGACCACCACACAATGAACTTTTCAACTTGAGAATAATATAATTTTATTTGCATTTTTGGCCGAAAGAGCGTAAATTCTATACTCTTTTGTTGTCCATTCATTTTATTATTCTTTGTACATGGAATGGTCTATCCACTTTTGATGAACCATATTTCGAGTTAGGAGAACCGTGCATATGTGGATCCGAGTTCCTTATTAATCTTGAATTTAAATTTTTAATTTAAATATATATATATATATATATATATGGAAATTAGAAGTAGAGTAAGTTCGAGAGATTTTTATAAAATACGTTTTTGGGAAAAATTGAAATGGTTATAAATTTTAATAATAATTTTCATTTATTCCAAATAATTTTGGATGGGCAAAAAACTCATTTACTATGTCTAAAAAAGTGTCCATCCTAAATATATCATAAATATGTTAACTACTCATTCTACTATGATGAATATATCAAATCATATCGATGATTAAATTAATAAGATGTAACCGATATTGTTAATGTTATAATTAATCCTAACTAATTGCTCTAATACCAATTTGTTAGAATGAGGTTAAACAAAATAACAGCCATAATTAAAATAAAAAACAAAAATAAACAACAAAGAGATAACAAAACAACGAAATATATTTAAAATGATTTGACAATTTGTGTGGTGGTTCTAGAAATCCATGGTCAAAATGTTTTGGATATAAAATCTTTTTTTTTTTTTCTCAGGATCTAAAAAAACCTATTTTGTAAGGAAATTTCAACCGCATTTCCACTAATATTTTCTGAATGCATTTTTCATAGGGTGTATTCTTTGTTTATAAGGTTTTTTGGAGAGAATATACACTCTCAATTGGAATTTCATTCAAAGAGTAATTATTTATTTCCTAATATGTTCTACTTTTTTATTTTAATATATTTTATATCTTGATTAATAAGGAAATTGATTTGAATTAGGATTACAACGTTCGTTGTATGGAATTATTATCATGACCCTAGCTAGACTTATGAATTCGATCGAATCTTGTCTTTGAACTCATATTAGAGTATTACGTCAATATTATGATGTTGGCTTGAAACGGAGAAATTTGGTACCCTTACCCGCAAGCCTCTTGGCTTAATTAATTGTACTTTCAATCCCGAAGCTATGATATTCTTATTTGGCAATTGAAGATACGAGTTACTTTATGATTTCTTTAAGCTCGAAAGGAGTTAATTTTTATTGAAAGAGGTGCATATGTTTCCTAGTTCTTTAATAATCCCTTATGGGCCTTTGGGTTTGATAGAGGGATGGATTTTCAAGTCCTTCGGTCTGTTTTTTCAACAGCCACTACAAATTGTCTAATTCACGTAAAAATAACAACTTCACTAATGAAAAAGAAAATGATTACATGTAATTCCGACAACACTCTACACATAAAAAGCTATCCTGCTCTTTATTCTAATTCCCAAGATGTAACAACAAAAATTAGCAACAAGATCTGATTAGATAACTTAAACACTAGAGATAAACAATCTTCTCCAAGCCATCAATCTATCAACAATGGTACCATTTATGCTAGACAATCTTTTGGACACTTAGATGATAGTAGAACCCCGCCAACCCTGGATGATTGGTATTATGTGCCCAGTCTTTAATCGCCACCCAAATTGATGAGATAATTACTTCTTCATGAGATAGATGTATTTATAGTGACCACTAAATATATATGTTATTAATTGATTTTCTTTTCAACTAATGAATATTAAATAATTATAATTAGAAAAATCAAATCATTCCCAAATAAGGACATATTCAAACTCAAATTTATTTATTATTATTTTTTTCAAAATAGGAATCTTATAATCTAAGCAATTAGGAATTTCTTATGAATCAATGCATTGTACCACCTACTATATAAGAATAATTATCATGTCCATTAAATCATTAGACACTCCTTCCATGTCATTTGTTCTCCCATGTCATTTGTTCTCTGAAGTTCTAAATATGATTGTTTTTCCCCTTCTGCCATCCATATGATCCACTTGATTTGTTGATCTCCAAAGCTTGACATCTTAAACGTCTTGGATGGATTAGTCACCTTAATTTCTAATGATTTATCAAAAGGCTTTATTAGATTTTAATTCAGCATTTTGCACTTTTGAACTTTTTATTTAAAAATTTTTATTTTTAAATCAAAATTAATTTTTTTATAAAACTAATTTTTTTTAAAAAATTACAAAAATAGACTAAAATTACTTTATACCCTTCACAAAAGTGAATTTAAAACTTACTATTTAGGAAAGGTTCTTTAAAAGCATGGAGAGGTTCTTTTCAGGAAACAAGCTCTTCATGTCAGGGTCTAAATTGAAGCTTATTAAGAAGAATCTTCAGCAGTTGCATAGGAAGAATTACTCTAATATTGAAAAAGAATTGAACAGATCAAATGTTGGTTATCTGTTCTTCAGACCAATATCCAAATTAACCCTTTTGATGAAGACCTTATTATGGAAGAGAGATCTATTCGGGTAGAGTTTATAAGACTACTCAAGAGATGAAGAGACTGTTTTTAGACAGTAGGCTAAAGCAAACTATGTAAAAGGTTTAATTAGGGGATGATAAACACTAAGTATTTTCATAGCTTAGTTAAGCAGAGGTAAGCATGAAATAAAATTACATCTATTAGGCTTGATTTAGATAAAGTCATTTCTACTCAAGAAGAGATAAAACTGAATTTCAATGAGAATCGTTTATGAGCGAGTTCTAGTAGAGCATATATTGACCAAGAGGTGATTGATAGGGGATCAACAGTTAATCTTGAAGTTGCTTTTATGCTTAAAGCTGAGGTTTCAATAGGGGAGATTAAAAAGGCTTTGTTCAGTATTGATAATGACAAAGCTCTAAGGATTGATGGTTATAATGCATTTTTTTCAATAAAGTTTGGAATGTGATAGTTGAGGATTTTACTAAAGCTAAATTTTTTTCACTCCAACAGACTTCTATAGCAGTTCAATTCCATAGTGCTCAACATTAATCCTAAAAAAGATAATGCTGAATATCTCAAAGATTTTCGTCTTATAGCTTGTTGTATGGTGACTCTCAAAACTATTACAAAGGTACTCTCACCAGACTATCTAAGGTTCTAAGTAACCTGGTCTGAAGTCTGTCTTCTGAGGGCTGAGGGTGGTTTAGGTCTTAAAATCTTAGTTGATTTCAATAAGGCTTTGATTGCTAAGAAGATTTGAAAGATTATCTATGATAATGAGACATTATGAGCTAAATGGGTTGTTGGTTTGAAGTTTAGAAAGATGAGTTTTGGAGGTATGGTTAAAAACCCAAAAGATAGTTAGAGTTTGAGAGGTTTATTAAATGTTAGATCTGATTTTAAAAGTATGTTTAATTATTAAACTCTACATTTTCATTTTGGTATGATCCTTGGTTAAATGTGAAAGTTGTCTTAAATGTATTGGGATCTATAGAAAAAGGATCTTAATCATAGCGGAAGAACTATTATTAATTAAGTATGGTCTAGAGATCATTGGAGGCTGCTGCTTGCAATATCAGAAAGTTTTATGGAGGTTTGGGATTAAATAAGAGGGATTCAGCTCTGTAGGGGCTCTGATGAAGTTTTTTGGAAAAGCAACACAGGTCAGTTTACTACTTCGTCTGTTTTTAATCATGTTAGAAGGAAATGTTGCAAGGTTTCTTGGAGATTTCTTGTTTGGAAATAGCAAATTCCTAAATGCCTTTTTATTTTATGGTTGATAGTATTGAATAAATTGCCTGTGAAAGCAAGACTGGGTAGATGGATGTCTCTCAACTCTCAACTTTGTTCTTTCTGCAATATGAAGGTGCATTTTTTTTTCAATTGTAGTTTCTCCAGATATATTTGGCTTGAAGTTTTGCGCAGGTGTGAGATAAGGAGAACTCTATTTTGTTGGTCTAGAAAGGTTGGTTGGGTTAGTAATAAGTTTAGGATGAGAAGAGTTGCTTTTGCAGCAATTGTTTATGAAGTTTGAAGAGCAACATATCATGTTGTTTTTCAGAATGTTGTTATTAGCCCTGTTGTTGTTTTAAAGAATATCAGTTTGACTGTGCTAGGGAAGGTGACCAATTCTGCAGGTTGTAAACTATTATAATGTAACTGGAGGTAGTTTATTTTGTTCTAGGTTCTTGGGAAATTCAAGCAGGTGGCGTTGACTCTCTGTTATGGTGTTCCATCATTTACTATTAGTCTCACCCAATTTCAAATATTTTGTCATATTCAGGAGAAGTAAAAGAGGTTAAAAATGACAATTCTTGACCACTGTAATTGGTCTAGTCCTTCAATGCTTTTATGGATTTGGATGCACCTTACATCAGTGATGTAAAGAGTTATAAGAGCAAATTTGAGGATATGAAAAAGCTAATTGAGAATCTCCAATGGTTATTGGTAAGTTATTGGATTGAGTGAACAATCCAAATGGAGAAGGTGGATCAAGTCATCAAAGTCTAGAAGGATTTAAGATGAAGTGTTTGAAGAGGCTTTGTCCAAATATAAGAAATACTTAAAAAAAAAAAAAAAAGTGCAGGTTGTGTTGTATTCTGTTATGTGTCGTGTTGTTTGATTTGGTTTGTAGTTAATATATACCTTTTAAAAAAAAATTATTGTATATAAAAATGTTGGTGTTTTTTTTTTTTTCAAATACTCTAAATATAATATTATAATAAAATTGGATAAAATTTATTAAAAAATATTACTTAATTAAAAGTAATAATACGCCACTTATATTTATAATCAATTATTATTGAACACTCATTACTCATTACGTGACAATTTATAATTGGATGATTTTAATTTATATTTATTATATAATTATTTTTATTTATTTATTATCTCATCCTCAATTATCATAGACTATAAGAATAAACTATAAAATTAGAGGTGTGGACTGTATTAGCACTATTTCCCGAATAAATATATTTCTATTACAACTCAATGGTATAGTACTCAAGTTAGATTTCGTTTTCTTGCCAACATTTCTAGTCTTATATATCTTTCTTTAATCGAATAAACGTCCAATCAAAACTACATTAACATTACAACATAGGTAAAAGTTAAATGATGTGACTATAGTGAACATTTTTCTCACACAATCGAAAACAACAATATCATAACCTCCTTTCTAATCTTTGAAAATTACAAAGAAATCTCAACTAAATATTTATTAGCATATGCTTTTACCAAAAACAAATCAAGTGATTTGCATGGTCCCACCTCATACGCGTATTGTTTTTTCTTCCGCCAAATTGCTAATGTTTATTTATTATTATAAATATATAGTTCATGAAGATTTTTATTTTAAAAAATAAATAAAATAAGACAAAGTTTAAAGAAGAAAAGCAAGTGATGAGCATAGGTGATTTAGAATATGCGGAGAATCGCTATAAAAAATTTTAAAATAAAAAGTATCTATCTATTATATTCTTTATTTTCATACTTGATAATTTAATATACGAAAACGGCAAGTTGATAATTTCAATATATTCTTAGATGCGTGTCACTTAATAATCATGCAGCACCGTCGTTTACCATACAATATTCAATGGTTTTTATAATTTTAAAATTTTAATTTTAAATTATAAAATAAATTTATAAATATTATTCATTTATTTAGAATGATAGGATTAAAATTATAAAATTTCATTTACTATTCACGGTAAGTTTTAGATTAGAATTATTTATTATCCACGGTCAAATGAATTTAAATATTAAAAATATTATATAATAATGAAATTTGAGTGTAAAAAATATTATAATGGTATAAATTTATCTAAAATTTATTATTATAATTGAAAAAATAATAATAATGTACTTCATCCTAATTTCATTATTTATGGTATGTAGAATTTAAACAAGTTCACAATATAAAATATTTTATAAAAAATTAAAAATAATAATCTTATAAAAATCGAATATTTTTCACAAATGACAAATATTTTAAATAAATATAAATGAAAAAAATTGAGAAAAAAATAACCACGTCTTATTTTAAACATCTTGACTTTAATTCCAATATTAAATTTTAAATTTTTATTTAATCTCAAATTATAATTTAAATTTAAATTGGAAAAAACTAAAATTTTAAGCTATTTTAATAATGTAGAATAAATGTATTAAATAAAAAGTTAATTTTTTATTCTAACAAAAATCTAAATATATACCACAAAGCAGATCATTTTAAAAAATGGAAAAGAATCCTCTATGATTTTTATTTAAAATAAATAAAATTAGAATTCAAATACCCGAACCCGTACGAAACGGGTCTAAAGCTTGGACTCGTATGAATCCCTAACACAACACAATCTTTAAAAGCACACGCAGACAGACAATTTACAGGAAGGAGAGGAGAGGAGAGAAGAGAAGACAAGCGAGGAGACTCTGAACCAAACGCCACCACCACCACAAACTCAAATATTCGCATTATCTCCTTCTCCAACTCTTCCCTTCAATAAAAAAAGATAAAAACTTTGTTCTTTTTCACTTTATAAATACATCAATCCCCCATCTTCCTCCTCGACATTCACAAAATGGCTGTTGCCTTCAAACAACCTCTATCCCCCGACCCATCTCTCGCTCCTCTGTCTCCACCCTCCGTCATTCTCACCCAAGACGACCTCAAAAAGATCGCCGCTTACAAAGCCGTCGAGTTCGTCGAATCCGGCATGGTTCTCGGCCTCGGAACCGGCTCCACCGCCCGTCACGCCGTCGACAGAATCGGCGAGCTTCTCCGTCAAGGGAAACTCACAAACATTATAGGCGTGCCCACTTCCAAAATGACTCACGAACAGGCCCTGTCTCTCGGGATTCCTCTCTCGGATCTCGACTCGCACCCGGTTCTCGATTTAGCCATCGACGGCGCTGATGAGGTCGACCCGGATTTGAATTTAGTCAAGGGTCGAGGCGGGTCGCTTTTGAGAGAGAAGATGGTCGAAGGTGTTTGTAAGAAGTTTGTGGTTATTGTTGATGAGTCGAAAATGGTTCCGCATATCGGTGGAAGTGGGCTTGCGATGCCGGTTGAGGTTGTGCCGTTTTGTTGGAAGTTTACTGCGAAAAGGCTTAAAGATTTGTTTGAAGATTGTGGTTGTGTTGCGAAGCTGAGAAATTTCACTTCTGGGGACAAAAAGGACCAGCCTTTTGTTACTGATAATGGGAACTATATTGTGGATTTGTATTTCAAGAAGAGTATTGGAGACTTGAAGGTTGCTAGTGATAACATATTGAGGTTGGCTGGTGTGGTTGAACATGGTATGTTTCTTGATATGGCTACTACTGTGATTGTTGCAGGTGAGCTTGGTGTGACAATCAAGAACAAGTTGTGAGGGAACTATTTGTCTTTGTTTTTTTTTTTTTTGTTACTGGGATGTCACCTGAGTTATTACTATGTTGTAGAGGTCTCCCAATATTTTTGTTTCATGTAGGAAATGAGATACTTTAGTTAAACTCTTTTGACTATAGGCAACTGAAGGAGGAGGAAGAAAGATTGATGTATTTGTGCTGATCTTTGCCATAGTTATTTAGATTTTTATAATTTATAAATGATATCAATTTGGAAATTTGACTTGGTCAGATTGGTTTACTGTTCTTTGTATTGATGTTATTAGATGTTATTCTGCTGCATGCATGTTTTTGTTGGGAATGGTGAAATTTGTTGTGATCTTAGTCTGGCTGATTGTGTAAAATCTCTATTTCCTTGTCATTTCTCGTTTGTTTGATTGAGATAAAGTTGTTGTATATGGCTGCAAAAAGGAACGTGTGATATTTGGATTTGCAGGAGATTTTAACCATCTAGATCTAGAACTCTGTATGAGTTCCTTTATCAATTTCAAAATGAAAAGTCAGAAACTCTTCACTATTTTGTATTCAATTTTATGTTTTTGAGGAAGACATGATATATGCTTCTGGATGTGCTGATAAAGGATTTTAGCTTGCTGCTAATAAACACTATTAGCACTTGAATGTTGTGGATTTGTTGTGTAGAAGAAGATACATTAGAGAGGGAATTCACATCCACTTTTGTGCAATTCTCATACTTTTTTCATCTGCAATACTTGTATTTGGTCTTGTTGAGTACAACTCCAAATGATCTATACTTTTAGCTAGCTGAAATCTAGTCAAAATGAACTTAAAGTTACATAAACTTTTGCCCTGTTGGTTTGTTTTGCTATTTAGCTTTGTAAGAATGGTTTCTACAGGTAAATTTCATTGCAATAGACACTAGCTTGATGCCGGTTGCATCTCTAACAGCAAATGTCATTACAGAGTATAAGTTCTATAACCATACGTTTATTGGTGATTCTAAACTATTGGTGGTTCTAAAGAAACCATAGAAACTGTGGTGAAATATTATGATGGAGGACCACTGTTATAGAGTTCTATGGTTCTATGAACAATATTGCAGAAGAAATATATACTGTATCATCTAATTCTTGGTGCTGAATTTAGTCAAAACAACATGTTTCTTTATCTGTTACTTCTAATGCAACCATTATGAGTTTGTTTACAGTTTCTGGATTTAAACTATGATTAGCTTTATCTCGAAATGTTGTGGCTTGAAGTGTAAGCTATCTTATGGACAGCTTGGACTCCTGGCAGTAGCGATTCTTGGGTCTGATAAGCTGCAAACCGATTCATATCAGCAAGTTGTGAAAAGCTGTATTGGAAATGCACCATGGAGGTCATTATTCGAGCATATTTTTTATGTGAATAAGGGATTAGAACCTCTCCATGGTTTTGCACCCAACATCCATGAGAATGAAGCAGCCACATTTTCTCTTGTTGAAAGACTTCATGGAGCATTGATGGATGCTTTCATTGCCAACTGGAGAACATATGATTATATATCACCAGTTTGTTTCCTTTATTTTATGGAGAGGCTTTTGATTCTCTCGTCTTCATTTGGGAATTTTGTTTTCGCTACAAAATTTTGTTTTCACCATTCCAATGCCGATGATGGAGAGAGGATTTCATGAATCGGTCGGTCGTTTTCTTGCGTTGAAAGAAACATCAATGTCTGTCATATATGTGTGTGCTGCAATTCTCCTACTTAACCAAGTTGTTTGCTTGCTTTGCTACATTGATCTCCTCAGACCTTGTTTTGTTTTGTGTTCGATTTATTCTTATTCATAGTAATTGTCTCGAGGATTACTATTATGGCCTATCTCAAAAGTGGATTACCAGTCTTTTCCAGTACATCAGCAAGCCACTTAACATCTATGTTCCGAGCATTATGATTCCATCCTCTCCAAAGCACATCATAAAATTCAACCGGCAGATGATCTGTAATTTCGCTTGAACACAGCAACCGAAACAGCAAGTTACCACACTTCCCAAAGTTCAAATTGATCAAACAAAGTATCACCACCAAGCTCAGTATGACCTGAGAAGAGCCTCCGGGACTTGTACTATCTTTATTGATCCATTCCATTGTGCTCATCAAATCTTCAAGTAACAGGTGAAAGATGTTAACAAGTAATTCAAGGACATCGTCCGAGATATATACATCATCACCCTCTCTGTTGTATGGTTCCTTGAAGTTTCCTTCCTGGTAGATAAGCCACTCCAGAAAGGAAGACTTTGTAGTGTAAAAACAACTCCTGGATGAAGCGACGATGATCAGAAGTCGCTCCATAAGATAAAGGAAATGAGTTGCTGAGATATAATCATCTGCTCTCCAGTCGGCCTTATAGGCATCTATCAAAGCTCCATGCAGTTTATGTACAAGCCACACTGTGGTAACTTCCTGAAGAGATCCTAACCCCACATTCGCATAAACATGATTGAAAAACGCCTTCCATGGTACATTTTTAGCACATGTTTCCACAATTTGCTGGTATAATTCATTCTGCAGCTTACCATATCCGAGAATCGCTATGGCAATGACACCAAGCTGGCCATAAGATAGCTTACATTTGGAGGCACAGCTTTTCGAGATAATATCAGCAAACATTGCCTTACAGACCTCCGTTTGTCTTAGAGAAAGCATATTCTCCCTTAATGGCTCATGGAAGTCTAGAGGGAATATGTAGCAGAATAGGCGTTCAGCTGATAATTCAAGACATCTCTTCAGTTTCCGATCATCATTACGCCTGAGGTTGTCTGGAAAAGTAGAAAGAAATTTGGCAACCTCAAAGATGCATGTAAGAGACTTGCACTGGCAGAACATGGACAGCAACTGCTCGACAGAATAGTTAAATAGAGCTTCCAGGCTGTACAACACCATCATGCCCACAGAAAGTAATTCCGAAATCCAGAATTTTCTTGCAGCAGAAGTTAACTGACCAACTTTAAGAGAAACCGAATTTTTTCTCCCGAGAGCATGTGTGGAAACCCCATCTTTCACCCAGGTAGCATCTCGATTCAGCACAACATATATGGGACTGCCCTGTAAGTTATGCTGTTTCAAAACACCCAAGTAACTCAAACAGAAATCACAATGTTCCTTGTAGTCAATATCATCCTCCTTTTTGAGATACCTAAGAGAATCTAATATGTTCAGAATATTATCTTTCCATTAATTCCAGAAATAGACTAGTGTCTCTATAGATAACTTTCCTTGGCAGATCCTATATTCTGGATTATGAACCAACCTATCATCCCATATGTATCCAGAGGCACTTGAATTAAGATGAACATCAAGAATCATTCGCACAGACAGTATTTCACCTTTCAAACTCTGATGTCTCTTTGAAGCATTGAGCAATCGATTCAACCTGAATACATCAGTCTGGTCACCTGACAAGATATCAGCCTCTGTGCATACAACAGCATGGAATTGATTCGAAACTATTTCCGAGAAAGACATTACTTCATCCAGCAGGTCTTGTTTAACCTGCTTTAAGGGCCAGCCTGTTCTCCCTTCAGACCATAGGGAATTCGAGAGGACATAGTTGATGATAAGTGTTGCTGATTCTTCTGAATTCTCAGCCTTCTTCAGAAAATAAACTGCACGAAGAATATCTCCTCTCAGCTTCGCAATATTTGCAGCTTCCAAGAAATTGCCAGATTCTTCTTCCAATAACTCAAGTTCATCCAAAATGTTCAAGGACTTCAAAAAGTCACGCTTTAAATCCACAGAATGAAATTTATCGACCGCTTCCGTCATCGATTTGTTATCTTCAAGTTTGTGAAATCGTCGAGCGAAGTTCTCAAGAAACTCTTGCTCAATTTCACGTATTACAGTAATGTCAGCAGCTGTATCAGCATGTTTTTTCCAGGAGTCGATATACTCCAACCCCAGCTCAAAAAGGTTTCCACTTGAACAGACTTTCACACAATTTGAAAACAAGTTGCATCTTGCATACACTTTTGCTGCAAGCTCATAGCACCTAGCTCGAAAAAAACATTCTGCCGCTATTTCCAGCTCCCCACATTTCTCCAAATAAATCCTACCTGCAGATTTAAAATATGAAATCTGAACATCAAATGTGCCATCATTGAGCAAGTAGCAGAAGAGGGATGAAAAAACACTAGAAATGTGACTAGTACCAGCTCTTTCATACTCCCCGGAATCAAAGAAACATGCAGCAGCTGAATCAGCCTTGCCTATTGCTTCAAATATCTCAGCAGCTTTTCTAAACATAACATTTGCTGCTTCCGGATTTGAGCAGCATAGACTGTCAGCAGAAGCTTTAAGACCAGCAGCATGAGCCCTTCTCTGCCAGTAGGCATCACCAGCTCTTTCAAAGCACATTTTTGCCATTTCATAATTATGCTCATGAAATAGCTGGAACAGAAGACAAACTCATTTTGTGAGGAAACAAGAAATAATTACTGCCAAGTAATGTTTTGAGTTGGTATATATAACAAACCTTAATGCCCTGTGACCTCCATTCCTCTCGGCTGCTAGAAACTTGCGTGCTACGTACAAGCGATTCATTCAATTTCCGAACTTCAACAAGACCCTTTTTCTTCCAATAATCAAAAATGGGTTTGGACTGCTCGTCCACGGTCTCCCAGATCCATAACCTCTGTCTTGTTCTGGTGATGGACACATACAACTGTTTTAGCTCTGAACATAAGATGCGATGCTTAGCCTCATCAAAGGAAGGAAAGGACCCCAATAAGTTAGACTCAAGCAGATCTTTTTCCTTCATATATTCATATATAACTCTCCATTTGTTTCCTAGAGATGAGGAACTAAAGAAGTTGTATAGCAAGACATCCTATAGAAGATATGATGCAAGTCAATTATATGACAAAGATAGATATATCTATCAGCACATACACATAGCATTGAGAACGAATTGGCAAAAGCTACATATAAGATATACAGAAAGAATGAAGAATTGTGAATTACCTGAAATTCGAGACCCTTGCATTCGATTATTGTAAGAACAAGTGCTTGCTTGCCGACATGGTAGGAAATTTCTTCGCGCACATGTTCATCCCTAACCAATATCACCTGTTGGGCTCCAAACCCAACAACATTATTGCTAAACATCCCACCTTTACCAAAAACATTTACAATGGCATCATCCTTATTATCAGACTCCAGCAGAATGGGAGGCTTGCCATCAATAAAACTTGACTCAGGTTTTAACACATCAATTGAACTGGGAAAGAAATGAAATAGAAGATCAATGATGCTTTGAGCTAACTTTAGCACACCTACATGGGTACGAAAGTTTTGAATCAAGCTGAGAACATCTGATATCTGTTCATTCTGCTTCCTACTAACTTTCTCACAGCAACGAGACTCCAGAACAAATTTCCTGTAGAACAACGCTCGTACATCCTGAACGGAAATCTATCCCCATAGCAATAGTTTGAGCAGTATCACCAGAAAAGACAAAACCTTCATTGACATTGCTGCAAACATATTTGAAAAGAGCAATCTGACTCATAGTTAGATCTTGCACCTCATCGATATAAACATACTCCATTTCATCAAACTGATAAATTTCACTTTTAAGTCGATGATGGATGTCATTCACAAGATCTGCCAGATCGAATTCGCCTATTTTTGACTTCTTCCTCTCATAGTTCAAAAAGAGATCATAAATCTTCTCCCTATCCTGCTCAGTTAAGGTGGAAATCCTGCCCTCTGATAATTGTACATAGTCCTCCCGACTAAGTTTATTATCAACAACCTGCATTGCATGAAGGCCTCCTTTTATATGAGATATAATCTCTGTATAGACTCTAGAGGAATCAAGTTTATTTGTTAGTCTTTGGCTGAAGCGAGGCCAGTATACTTCATTAAACTTCTTAAAAGTAACTTCCTTAGCCCTTATAAAAGTCTGCAGGGCAACTGATTTAGAACTTTGAACTCTACCACCAGAGAGCTTCCTCAAGTCAGGAAATCTCTCAAAGTAAGAGATGCCAACAGTCCCATCCAGCATCATTAAAAATTTATGAAATGTTATTACAAGAGGGAAGAACTTCAGAGGGATATCAACAAATGAATTCGGTATATTCTTGAATTCCATCTCAACATCCATATCATCAGCGTCAACTAAGTGGCTTTCTTGAGCGGGAAAGTTGAAATCCAAAACATACCTGGACACAACAGAAATGTAATTCTGTCAAGCTGTTACTTGTTCTACAAGGAACAATAAAACTACCAGATTGAAAGGCATTTCTTGGAAATTTCACATACCTTTTCACGTCAGATACATGCTGCTTCACCGCAAAACATAGTTTAGAACTGACAGTGACAAATAATTGACGTAAAATTCCTCTCTTAGTTTCATTAACCTCAACTTCATTATGCTGCATGTGGTGTTGATCGGTTCTATACTCAGCTCCATAGAATGCATTCATAGTATTGTAAAACAATTTCTCTTTTTGAAATAATTTCATGATCAAAATGGTAGTCTTCCCAGTACCTGACCGACCATGAATGAAGGTACTTCGAGGATAAGTACCATCTCTAGTTGTTCATCTGCACTTCAAATGGGAGATCTATTTCTCTACCATCACAATCTGTTAGCAAGTGATTCACCATCCCGGATGATAGTGAGTAGAATTTCATCAGCAATAAGCTCTCGCTCACATTTGAGTTCTCAAGGTAACTTCTTCCATCATCATCAGCTCCAATGCCACTTCCATTATCAGGATTCTTCCATCGAATTATGTTTGAAGAGGCAGACCAAGTCTTTGGAACTACCAACTTCCTGTCAAAAAATTTGACAAACATTTCCATTAATTCATATTGGAGACATTCTTAATACTATAGACAAGAAAAACAGCATGATTCACAAACACATACCTATCAAGACACTTCTCTTTGCAGCGAATGACAAAATCATCAGTATACTTGACAAATATATTATCATCAAGATGTTTTACAAATTTGGATATATCCTCCCAAGGCAATAGTTCCCACACTTTCAGCACTTGCATGTACTGCTGCTCCTTTGCAATGTCCACTGAACAAATAACATGTAAATTTTCAACCTGGAAGTGCTTCAAAATGTGAGAAGAGCTTTCACAAAACAAGTTGACACTCCTCTTTTTTGGGCGCCACCCACTGGAAGTTTCAGTAGGAGGCAGATAACCAAATTCTTTGTCTGGGCTGAGTTCAGCCTTCTGAAAGACTGCAAAAAGCTCTCACTAAATGTGACCTGTTGAATAATTAGATGAGTTACTATCATATATCAGCACAAGCCACGATATTAGGCCAAAGTACTAGTAGCAAAAACTTACCTTCCATATTTGATTTCTGAAAACAATACTTCCTGGATTCAGAAGTTCTTCCAACTGATCTAATTCTTTGTTGGCTTCTAATATTGCTTTTACCAAGTCCTTATCATCATCAGCATTAAAGAAACACTGACGAGCCTTAGCATCATGAACTAAGGCTTCCCAAATAGATTCGCTTCTAGTCAAAGTTGTTTCATTCCCCAAAATCCAAAGACATTGTCTACATGGCAACAAAAGAACATCAGTCATTCACCATTGTAGATAAAAACCATTTTAACATTGAGTATCAAAAGATTTCAATGAAGTAATACCTAGCCCTTGTAAGAGCAACATTAACTCTCTGCGGATTGGACAAAAAACCAATCGATCCTCCTGAAATTGGATCTTACTGTTGATAAAATAAGGATATCCTCCTCACCACCTTGAAACCCATCAATGGACTTCACATTTACAGAAAAATTGTTGCTGCATTTGTATTTGTCTCTCAGTTTATCTTTAATTGCAAGTAATTGGCCACTATAAGGCGAAATGATACCAACACTCAGCTTCTTTCTAGAGTCCTCACAAGCTGTACATAATCAATGATTATTCATGAGACTAACAACAACATTATTAAAAGCACATAAGCAACAAACATAAGAGTATATAACTTCATAAATTACTAGTACTTAAAGCAAACCACAGTAGAATAGTTAATGGACCACACTACAAAAGGATGAAAATAACATGTAGGATTGGAAAAGTATGGTGTTCGTCTATGGTGTTCGTCTAAGTCCAAAGTCAAGATATTGAGTAATAACAACCCAGCTGAGGGTTCGTAAACTCCATCCATACCTTTGTGCAAGTTGTGCAATATTCTTAACGCAACTGATACTTCAACCCAGTTTCTGCAGCTGCGGCCAACTGTAAACTCTTCTCTTCCATTCAAAATATTGATAAATGAATAGGGGCCAAACAGTGGACCTGACAAATACTGTTCCTCGTAGCTCTTCTGTTGAACATTGGGACTATCTATAATCATGTTCTGATAAAATGCTTTATTTGGGAACTTGCTGATTGACGGTGCATTCTATATTGTCTATCAAGCAAGTGTCTTGGGTGACTAATATTGCTCAGTCTCTCAAATAAACTTCTACCGAAACCAGCTCCATCAGAAACCTAAGATTGTAAATAATAGTTAAAAAATAATAATAAATAAAAAATGTAGCTGTTTTGATCAGTGCTCGTGAGAATGAGGAAAGAACAAATAAGCAAAATGTCTCATTAAACCTTTAACATACATTGCTTTGAACCATTGCAGGTAACTGACGGTCGTCACCAATGAGAACAGCATGTTTTATGTGTGGAAGCTGCAGAGGGATGGTTGACTCACATTTCTTAACTGGGTAGCTTCATCGATAACAAGAAAGCTAAGAGGTTCCATATCCACTGAATGCAGCTCATATGAGCTAGAAGCAGTGCAAAAGATTTGAGAGGCCTTTTGAAAACAGAGATTCTTCAATGATTCCGAGTTCATATGAAGATCATTTAGAGAAGCCAAAAGATTCTTCAAGACAGAATGGCATTGGCTCCTCCTCTTCTGCAACTCATCCTTTACATCAATTCTTAACAGAGAAAAATCTTCAAGTGGATATGTAAATATCTCTTTCAATACTTCAGAAGCCAAGTGGTTTTGAAACAACAAAGTTTCAAGTGACTCAAGTAAGGAAAGAAGACATTCAATGTCCTTAAAATTAGATTCCAAAATGTACTCCTTTGGTAAATGATTACGGAGGACTGAAAGACAATTTCTTATAGCTGAAGCAAGCACAGTAAATCTCTTTCTCACAAAATCAAGAAATGACTTGCAATTTCTAATCATCAATTCATTTTCTGGAAACATATGAAACTGAAAAGCGCAATTTTCAAGAAAATCTATCATAGAGTAAAAGCATTGCCTCCATCCATTCTGTGGTGCCCAGCACTCCACAAGCTTCTCAATTCTATAGTCTAAGCATATATCTTCTGTTGCTTCATCTACTTCAAGTCTTTCATTATTCCCAAATAACAGAACATCATTCAATGGACAGAACATATTCCCTCCTTCAGAGGATTCTTTCACCAGCTTAACAAAACGGGAAGCCAGTTCTGTGATTGTAACACTGGATGGGGTACAAACAAGAGTTCTGTGTCTCATTTTCAGAAGACAAAAGAGAAGCACACAAATCATTTTGGTTTTGCCTGCCCCTGGTGGTCCCCAAATAAGTTCAACATCACACTGATATAATCATCTGCTCTCCAGTCGGCCTTATAGGCATCTATCAAAGCTCCATGCAGTTTATGTACAAGCCACACTGTGATAACTTCCTGAAGAGATCCTAACCCCACATTCGCATAAACATGATTGAAAAACGCCTTCCATGGTACATTTTTAGCACATGTTTCCACAATTTGCTGGTATAATTCATTCTGCAGCTTACCATATCCGAGAATCGCTATGGCAATGACACCAAGCTTCATAAGGTGTCTTTTTATGGACAGCTTTTGTTGGGAGCCTGTTTTGTAGATAAACAGCTGTGTTAACAGCTTCTGCCCATAGAATCTTGGGAAGATTTTTTTCAAACAAGAGACATCTGGCCATGTTCATGATAGACCTGTTCTTCCTTCCACTTACACCATTCTGTTGAGGTGTGTAAGTGACAGTTAGTTGATGATGAACACCTTCAGCTTGCAAAAGATTTTTGAACTGAATAGATGTATATTCAGTACCATTATCTGACCTTAAGTTCTTGATATTAGAGCCACTTTGTGTCTCTATATAAGCTTTGAATTTCTTGAAAGTTGGCAGCACATCAGACTTTTGTTTAAGGAAATAAACCCAACAAAATCTGGAATAATCATCAATGAAGATCAGGAAGTGTCTGCTGCCATTATAAGAAGTAACACTCATTGGTCCACAAACATCGGTATGAATTAATTCAAGTTTTGTTTTGGCTCTCCATGCTTGATCAACAGGAAATGGAACTTAACTTAGTTTCCCTAACTGACATACTCCACATACATTCGAATGTTCAGCTACATTGGGTAAGTCTGCAACTAATTGCTCATCACACATCAGTTTAATGAATTTCTGATTAATGTGACCACATCTTCTATGCCAAAGACTAGCATCTACTTTTTGACCAACATGAGCTTCAAAAACTGTAGAGTTCCAATTCAAAGGAAAACTTCTTTGATTCATTTTGACAGAGAGCAGTTTATCACCATTAGGATCAACAACAAACTTTATCCTTGAATAAGATGGCATAATTCAAGTCTAATAATTGTCCAACTGACAGCAAACTTTGGCTAATTTCAGGAACATAAAGAACATTTGTAATGTATTTTGTACCTGAGGAAGTGCTTACAGAAACTGACCCTTTTCCTTTAACTTCTAGCAGCCTCCCATCTCCAAGTTTGACTTTGGAGTGATAATCTTTTTGTAGGCTTTTAAAATTGCTGAGTTTAGATGTCATGTGATGAGTGCATCCACTGTCAACTAGCCATACATCTTCCTCTTTAGACATCAAACAGCTAGTTATCATCCTAGCAGCAAACAACTTCTCTTCAGCTTCTTCATGATTATCACTGAGTTGAGCTGGTTGTGCATGAGGTGGATGATCTTGCTTGTTTTGTTTTGTTGGACACACCTTATCAGCATGACCAAACTGCTTGCATATTTTGCATTGAATGCCAGGACACACCTTATCAGGTGTGTTGGTGACTCTGATTCCCTTCTCTTTACACTTCACCAAATCAATCTTATCCAGTCCCACACTAAAACTGGCCACAATCTCCAACTTGGGCAAGATTTCAATGAGATCAGCATCGGCTCCGGCAGCCGCGTTGCCCACCACGGCGCGGATGGAGTTACGGTGACTGGAGAGGAATTGAGCACGGTCGGGGAAATCCCAGAATTTGAAGAGATTGTATCGCTTCTCCAGTTGTTGTTCCAGGTATGTGTTCATCGGACATGCCAATAACACACCGATTGACTCCATTAGAGATAGAGAAATTGGTTTGGATTGCTTGGCTGCGTTTGTGTGGATTTGAGTGTTGACTACACTCTCAACCACATGAGAGTCGAATATTTTATATTTATTCGTTATTACCAAACTTAAATTGGTTACTGACACCTGTTATCATTCATATATGTAGCTTTCTATGACATTATTTTAGTATATGTTTTATTTATGTATTTATTTGTTTGTTGTCATATGTTTTTATTATTAGCAGCAAATAAAATATCAAACCATACAATGCACATATTCAATCATAGAGGATAGAAGTGAACAACAGGCGTTTTCATCTTAATAATGGGGATATGTTGCCATAAAAGAAACAGAGTAGGCAATCAGTTTTCTATTTTCAAAGGCATTTACACTTCGAAAGAAGCCTTGAAAGTTGAGGATATTAAGCAAACCTCAAACTAGGAGTAACCTGAAGTAGATAATGATATATACTGAGAGGGTAAACAAAGCGAAAACGTGCTGCCAGAAGAGAATGGCTGAAGCCTCCTTCACAGCATATCCCCTCAAGCTTGCAATTGCACCTAGTAAAATGGCACTTGGTGTTGTGTACTGCAGCAAAAGCACGAATTTATACATGGCATTGCCTTCACTGAAAAAATGCAGCTTACCAGCCAGTGAAACCATCCCAATTCCTATTATAGGAAGCACCACAAGCCTGGCAACTATGATTCCAATGGTAGTTCGACGTCCTAAGAGTAGATTCATTTGGCCCCTCGGCGAGCATACCACCAAGAATGAGCATCACTGATGGCACCAATGCACCAGCTAGAATCTCTAGACTGTCGGTTATAAAAGATAATGGAGCATCATATCCAAAAACAAAAGCTTTGAGCTGAGGCACAGTCCCTATAATGATAGCCAATAGAGAGGCGATTGTTGGAGGCTGAAGGATGTGCTGAATTGGAGTTTTCTGAGCGACGATCCTGATCTTCCTAACAACTCTGGGTTCAGCCAAGCACATCATGGACTTGGGGCTGGTTGGTACACCTTCTGTTGAGATCTCAATGTCTGGAAGACTGCTCTGTGAGATATTTGCAACGCTACTAAAGACTCTAGCAATAAAGGGTGTCTTAGAATGTTCAGTTACTTTATCCTCAATACCAGGCCACTCAGCTTCGACAAGGAGAGGCCGACTAGGATTATTAACTACCATTTCTTCCTGAATGTTATCCCCTTCCCCTTCCTCAACAACTTCATAATACTCCATTGGAGGCTCCATCATGTGGTAAACAAGGGTGTAAACCAGAATCACAGAAACCCATTGGGCAAATGAGACATAAGCCACCCCACGTGAATGACAATGGGATCCGAAAGGACTAGATGTCTTAGTATGACATACAGAACCAACAATTGCAAGGGAAAGGTTTCCACTATTTCCAAAGGCAGTCATGATAATGGTAAATCTATTGAGCTCAGGAGGTGGACGACATATAATCACAACCAACCAACCAAGAAAGAAACCAATCATAGTACTAATCAACACATTAATCGGAATAAACCACCAACTACCCATGTTCTCCAATGTAATGCTTTCACCCAATTCAGTAAAGATTAAACATGGCAAAAATAAAGCGAAAACAAGCTTGCTTAAGAGCTTAAAAGTTGCTCTTGGTAGGATTTGGGTTTTTGGGTGCGCAAGAAGTAGTCCTATAACAGTGAGGGAGAGTAGTTTCAACAAAGGAACAATAGCAGTAAGCACAAATGCCTCATCACCTCGGAAATGATCTTCCAAATAAATAGACATCTTCCCAGTTGACTATAAATTATCAATCATAAAAAAATTCTCTCTTCCTGCAATATACCAAGCAAATAGCAAATCAATACAGTAATACAATTTCCACACAATCAAATTCAATCAAAAGCAACAAGGGTTTGAAATCTACTTGAAGAAACAAATAAAATCAAATAGTCTATAAATAAGACACCGATAGTCAAAAGAGATGAAATTGGAATGATATTTGAAATTGATCAATCAAATCTTAAATGGGAAGCTAAATAACATTATCTAGATATTTAAAAGAGTAATTCTTCCAAGAAACATCTTACATCAATGAAGTAAATGGAAACAAAAACCCTAGAGACAAAAAGAGAGGCCTTACTTACGAATTGGGAGATTTGTCGAGTTATTCGGCAGAAAAGATGAAGCCTTTTACTAGAACAGAGACGAAAACGATGTGTGTATTTACTTGTGAAGATAAGTTCGTCTCAGGCTATAATCTAATCAACCACTGCTGGTTAGGACAAAATATCAGTATCTGAAGCAGGAAATTTCCCTTCAATTTTCTCTCTTATATCTCTCCTTTATTTATTTTTTTATTAATTAAATTTTGAGTTTTAATTGTTACCACCTTTAATTAGATAATTATACCTCCATTTTTTTATGTTTTATAAATTTTAAATTTATATTAATAAAATTTCAATTTAAAAAAAATGTAACTGTTTAATTTTTTTTAAGAGTTTGAACACGGTTAAATATTTATAAAAATAAAATATTATATTATTTTAAAAAAAATTATATTTCTATTATTTAATTACCTAAAAAATAATTATTTAAAATTATTTTATTAACTATATAAATATATAATTGTAAAGAAAATTTTATTATATAAATATTCATATAAAAAAAATAATCAAATTTTAAATGAATTTTATATCCGAAAATTTTATTATATTAATAAAAATATAAATTATATTTATAATATTAAAATATTAATTAAAATTAACCATTTATTTTCATCTCTTTTATTATTTACAGTGTCGTTGACATATAATATTTACATTAAAAATAATAATCGAATTTTAAATATTTATAGATCTTTTCAAGCTACAAAAACCATAACAGCAATAAATCGAAACACAAATAAGCCCGTCCAAGAAAGCAAAAATGCCGAGTCAAGAAAATCAAGAGGACGTCCATCATCAAAAAGCTGAAGATGAGCAACCTGAGCTCATCATTCCTGCTCAAACCACCACCACCACACCTATTTTCTCTCACCACCAAAACAACGATAGTCACAAGCACAGATCGCCGGATTCCTTCGATCAATCAGTCCCCAACAAGGTGTATGATTTGTCCAGTATTCTCGTAGATCAAGATCCTAATCTGACTCAAAGTAAGGTTGTACACTCCCAGGTTCTTCATCGACCGGAGACTAGTGTTTCAGCTGCGAATAGATTGCCTCCTCTTGCTCCTGACATCAGAAAGATTGATCCATCTCATTCTTCAGAATTTGAAAGTCCAGACGATGAGGTATTTGTCTTCGATGAGGTATTTGTCTTTGATTAATTAGGATTACTAGTCTTTTATTTTATAAATGTCTTTGTGTTTGACAGAAATTGAAGACAAGTACAGAAAATTTTAGGGTTATGAGTCAGTTTTGGGATCAGATATCTTCTAAAGAAGATATCAATAACAACTCAACTCCGGAAATAAGGGTATCAATCTTGTATTTTTAATTTTGTTATTTTTTTAAAATTTATTTGTATTAATATATACTTTTTTAGAAAATAAATTCTTCAACAAAGCGGAGTCTTTCTTCTTCTGGAGGCTCTGAAAATCCAAACCCTAAAGTACTTGATTAGTGAGTATTGTTTTATAAAGTTTTGCTTATATGCGTAATGTGTTTGTCTTTAAAAGAAATTGAAGAAAACTATGGAGGAAGATACAAGAGTTTTGAACAAACTGTGGGAACAAGAACATGGAATCCATAAGAATCAGTCAGCCATTGAAATAATGGTATCGGTTTGTCTGATTGATATTGTTACAATTTAAAAACTTTATATTTTAAGTTAATATATTAATATATTATTGCTACAGAAAATAAGCGATTCACCATCACGCCCACCCCTGAAAAGAAGTTCTTTGACATCCCCTAGTGCTTTGGTCCCACCTCATCCAGCTACAGATTTACAAACGACTTCAGAGGTATATGTGTTTTATATATAAATATATATATATATATATATACATATATAACCATTTTCTCATTATTTTAGCAGAGGCAGATGATGAGAAAATGCATTAAAGCAGAGGCAGATGATGATGAGAAAATGCAGATGATGAGAAAATACCGGGTTATGCTTCTGATGATGCTAAAGGTTTCGTGACGTGTTGTTTTAATACAGAATATACTAATCGAAAAACGGTAAAAGAGTGTTGTTGTTAGAACACTCCCGGTATTTTTTCATTTTTTCATGTAAATTTATTTTTTGTGAAATTTTCTTCAGAATAATAGTAACAATCCTTTTTCTCTATTTTGTGTCATTGCTTTCCAAATTAATACTGTCCGGAGTATATTAATAAAGAAAACAGCAACTTCTGATAAGGAGAAACAATGCATTCAACTATTAACTCAAGCAAAAGTTACCATTGATGTTCCTGTTTAATCTCAATCTGAACTTATACTCAAATAGGTAGCTCTAGTTTAATAACAATTGTACCTGTACTAAATGCTTACTCTGAGAAACATATCCAGAAACAGAAAACTAACAATGAATACCAAACATGTAACAGGGATATGGAAATCATAATCAAGACACAGCTTGATTACTTGCAGAGCAGAGGCCAATACGCGGCGAGGAGAGTTGGTCGCTCTTGGAGCATGAGCACAGCCCAATTAACCAACAGCAGCAGAACATCACCTTCCTGCTGTGGTATCGCAACACATTGGACACCAACCTCAGCTGCCCTGTTGGAATATCAATATCAGGTTTCTTGCAACACAAGTCAGTGTAGAAAACAACAGAGCAGAATTTCTTTTCAAAAATTAAAATCACTGAACCTGGGTTTTTAAATTAATTTAAATAATTATGTAATGTATTAAATTTTATTTATTTATTTTGTGATATATATATATATATATATCCTAACCCCAGAAAAATTTATTTCCTAAATTAAAATTTAATTAATTAATTAGCTAGTCAAAGCAAAACAAATACAAGGAAGGAAAACCGAGGTAGAGTAGGAAACAAAAAAAAAATCAAATATAAAGAAATCCAGGCGCTGCAATATAAATATGTTTTGGATCCCTAAAAGCAAGTATCGAATTAAGTGATGGATGTTTCTCACTGGCTGAGAACTAAGTCTCCAATCATTCGTAAAGACCCATTAGCAACTACAACAATAGTGGAAGTGCAGATTGTGTTCAAATCCATAGAATCATGGTTTTCCGGTACGGCTTTTGTTGTCAAGTCAACAAAACAATCAACATGCAGGGTGGATCTTCACGACTTGTCTCATCAATCGGAATCTTTCAAAACAAATCTTGGACAGATTCTTTCGACATTGGAAGTCGATGAGAATTTGATCGACCCCTTTGTTGGGAAAATAATCAGTCGAGGACAGGAACAGATTAGAGAAATCAGGTCGGAAGGAAATTTGATTGTGTTGCCTGTTTACATGATAAGAATCGAGCATGTGACGATGGAGGAGGAGGCGGAAGAAGAAGAGAATGATTTGGTGATGAGAGAGTCGATGGTGGAGTTTGAGAGGACGAATTATGGAAGAGTGGGGGCCAGTGCGGTGGCCTTGAAGAGTATGATGAAGGTGATTCAAGTAGAGGAGGTGGTGAATTGTGGTGTTTGTTTGGAGCAAGTTTCTGTTAAGGGAATGGTGATGCCTTGTGAGCATATGTTTCATTCCGATTGTATTATCAAGTGGTTAAAAGAGTCTCATCTCTGTCCTCTTTGTCGTTATCAGATGCCTACGGATTAATGAACAATTTTTTTTCTTTTATATTTGTAAACGATCATATGATGATCTAAGTATTTGAAGAGTTATAAAAATTTGTAAAATTTTATTATTATTATTACGGGTATATAATCCTGAACAATTTTTTTTCTTTTATATTTGTAAACGATCATATGATGATTTAAGTATTATATTATTACGGGTATATTATTTTTTTTTTTCAATTTAAAAAAAATGTAACTGTTTAATTTTTTTTAAGAGTTTGAACACGGTTAAATATTTATAAAAATAAAATATTATATTATTTTAAAAAAAATTATATTTCTATTATTTAATTACCTAAAATAATTATTTAAAATTATTTTTATTAACTATATAAATATATAATTGTAAAGAAAAATTTATTATATAAATATTCACATAAAAAATAATAATCAAATTTTAAATAAATTCTAAATTCGAAAAATTTATTATAAATAAAAATATAAATTATATTTATAATATTAAAATATTAATTAAAACTAACCATTTATATTCATCTCTTTTATTATTTATTGACATATAATATTTACATTAAAATTAATAATCGAATTTTAAATATTTATAGATCTTTTCAAGCTACAAAAACCATAACAGCAATAAATCGAAACACAAATAAGCCCGTCCAAGAAAGCAAAAATGCCGAGTCAAGAAAATCAAGAGGACGTCCATCATCAAAAAGCTGAAGATGAGCAACCTGAGCTCATCATTCCTGCTCAAACCACCACCACCACACCTATTTTCTCTCACCACCAAAACAACGATAGTCACAAGCACAGATCGCCGGATTCCTTCGATCAATCAGTCCCCAACAAGGTGTATGATTTGTCCAGTATTCTCGTAGATCAAGATCCTAATCTGACTCAAAGTAAGGTTGTACACTCCCAGGTTCTTCATCGACCGGAGACTAGTGTTTCAGCTGCGAATAGATTGCCTCCTCTTGCTCCTGACATCAGAAAGATTGATCCATCTCATTCTTCAGAATTTGAAAGTCCAGACGATGAGGTATTTGTCTTCGATGAGGTATTTGTCTTTTGATTAATTAGGATTATTAGTCTTTTATTTTATAAATGTCTTTGTGTTTGACAGAAATTGAAGACAAGTACAGAAAATTTTAGGGTTATGAGTCAGTTTTGGAATCAGATATCTTCTAAAGAAGATATCAATAACAACTCAACTCCGGAAACAAGGGTATCATCTTGTATTTTTAATTTTGTTATTTTTTTAAAATTTATTTGTATTAATATATACTTTTCTAGAAAATAAATTCTTCAACAAAACGGAGTCTTTCTTCTTCTGGAGGCTCTGAAAATCCAAACCCTAAGGTACTTGATTAGTGAGTATTATGGACTTATTGTTTTATAAGGTTTTGCTTATATGCGTGATGTGTTTGTCTTTAAAAGAGATTGAAGAAAACTATGGAGGAAGATACAAGAGTTTTGAACAAACTGTGGGAACAAGAACATGGAATCCATAAGAATCAGTCAGCCATTGAAATAATGGTATCGGTTTGTCTGATTGATATTGTTACAATTTAAAAACTTTATATTTTAAATTAATATATTAATATATTATTGCTACAGAAAATAGGCGATTCACCAACACGCCCACCCCTGAAAAGAAGTTCTTTGACATCCCCTAGTGCTTTGGTCCCACCTCATCCAGCTACAGATTTACAAACGACTTCAGAGGTATATGTGTTTTATATATAAATATATATGTATATATATATATATATAACCATTTTCTCATTATTTTAGCAGAGGCAGATGATGAGAAAATGCATTAAAGGGGTGCGCGCATGGGTCGATCAAGTGGCTGCTGAGTATGAAAATTACGAAGAAGATCATCCTACTACTAGGACCGTAGATTCATTGGTATTCTTGCTGTTTTTAAGTAACTGTTATTTCTTAGCAGTTTTATATGAATTTTGCTTATGTTGTAATCTAATGATTTGTTGTTGTTGTAGGATACTTGTGAGGAGGATATTGAGGAGTCTGTAGAGGTAGAAAGGTCCGGTGATCTCTTAATTGTACACCTTCGATGCCCCTGTCGCCGAGGATATAAATTTCTTTTTCCGGCCACTAACTGCTACTATAGTCTTTAGTAGGTAGTTTTTCTTTTCTTATTGATAGACTCCTAAATCATTCTTGAAGGAGCAACGGTTAAAGTAGAAGCTGTATAAAACCATTTTAATAGCCATGTGAAAAAAATGACTTTGTGTATGTTCCCATCTGTGATATACCTAGCATGTGTTTTGGTAAAGAAGTGTGCTGGTTCTATTGTGGTGCTACTCATAGGTGAGAGTAAAGAAGTTAGCTTGTATTGTATCAGAATTTACAATTTGTGAATAGATGATACTTTCTCTGCTTTGGTCTTGACAATAACTTGCCTTGGTTAGTAGTATCTTTGGAATGATACAGTGAGGATGCTTAGTAGTGTCTTTGGAATGATGCTGATGGTTTGTAGTGTTTAGCTTCAGTTCTTTATATGGGATCGTTGAAGCTAGTTTAAGATTAGTGTTAGATTATAATGTTTTAGTATAATATGGATTTACCAAAGAAAGTGGTCATTTCAGGATTATGGGCAATGTTTTAGTATCTTATCTTAGGCGATGTTTTAGTATCTTATCTTAGGGAACTTTGACTTGGTCAGATTGGTTTACTGTTCTTTGTATTGATGTTATTAGATGTTATTCTGCTGCATACATGCATGTTTTTGTTGGGAATGGTGAAATTTGTTGTGATCTTAGTCTGGCTGATTGTGTAAAATCTCTATTTCCTTGTCATTTCTCGTTTGTTTGATTGAGATAAAGTTGTTGTATATGGCTGCAAAAAGGAACGTGTGATATTTGGATTTGCAGGAGATTTTAACCATCTAGATCTAGAACTCTGTATGAGTTCCTTTATCAATTTCAAAATGGAAAGTCAGAAACTCTTCACTATTTTGTATTCAATTTTATGTTTTTGAGAAAGACATGATATATGCTTCTGGATGTGCTGATAAAGGATTTTCTAGCTTGCTGCTAATAAACACTATTAGCACTTGAATGTTGTGGATTTGTTGTGTAGAAGAAGATACATTAGAGAGGGAATTCACATCCACTTTTGTGCAATTCTCATACTTTTTTCATCTGCAATACTTGTATTTGGTCTTGTTGAGTACAACTCCAAATGATCTATACTTTTAGCTAGCTGAAATCTAGTCAAAATGACCTTAAAGTTACATACACTTTTGCCCTGTTGGTTTGTTTTGCTATTTAGCTTTGTAAGAATGGTTTCTACAGGTAAATTTCATTGCAATAGACACTAGCTTGATGCCGGTTGCATCTCAAACAGCAAATGTCATTACAGAGTATAAGTTCTATAACCATACGTTTATTGGTGATTCTAAACCATTGGTGGTTCTAAAGAAACCATAGAAACTGTGGTGAAATATTATGATGGAGGACCACTGTTATAGAGTTCTATGGTTCTATGAACAATATTGCAGAAGAAATATATACTGTATCATCTAATTCTTGGTGCTGAATTTAGTCAAAACAACATGTTTCTTTATCTGTTACTTCTAATGCAACCATTATGAGTTTGTTTACAGTTTCTGGATTTAAACTATGATTAGCTTTATTCTGTATAGCGCAGATAATATGAAGGTGATCTTCATTTTGTAACTGAATTGCATTGGGAAATGTAGATATGCATTGCATTGATATGTTTGCTTCTTATGGAGATTTGAGATGTTGATAAGGTAGAGAAACCTGTCATTGTTTTGGCCAATTGAAGTTGATTATTTGTTATGTCATACCATTAATGTCAAAACAACACACAAGCATGCTCTGCAACTGCTTTCATTAATGGCTTGCAGTGCAATTTGCAACTTGAATGCTTTAAAAAACCTTTTTATATCATCTTCTTCTGGTGGTCATAGCTCATATAGAGAACTTTCTCTGTTCAGTTAATCTTCAATTCATCATTGGATTACATCTCAAATTATCCACACTCTCGGTTAAAATAAACAAACGAAATCATCAGCATAAAAACTATCTATATTTTATTAAAATTTTGTTAACTATACATATTAGAGGATGGTTGTCCAATTAGTTCTTAGGTTTGGATTGGATGGTTGGAATATATTGATGAATATGCGGTCCTATATACATAGTGTAGTTTTAACAAATTCAGGCCCAAACAGTAGTGGGCTTTTAACAGCCCATACAAATCACACTCATCAACCTACAAAGTGCTCATTGATGTTTTCAACTTTTTTATCAAGTTGATTTTATTTCCTTTATAAAAGTGAAGATAGAATATAAATGAAAATGTTGATATTAGATTATTATTGGATGAAGTTATCACCAACTTTTAACACTTTTTAATTCTTTTGTTTTTGATTGGTTAAAAGTTGATGAAGAGTTTCGATCACAATTGACAAAAGGATTGCAATTTGTTCCACGATTAAGATAGGAATATCTTATTCCCATATCAAATTCACATTATTCTCAACTATTCATATTATTTTCTTTTATCTTTAAATTTTAAGAATATTTTTTGAAAATTACATCGATTTTTTTTTATAAAAAAAATTATACAAATTTTATTTATTTTATTATTATTAAAATGAAATATATTAAAAATTTTAAAATAATTTGGACATTGATGAAACTCAAAACTTATAAAAAATAAATTTCAATAATATTTAATTTAATAAAATTCCAATCCACCACACATTATAGTCATTTCTTAAAAATCTATTAAAATAAAAAAATTAAAATTTTAATACTTTTTACCTCATAGTGAAGAAGGAGGAGAAAATGAATCTAATGTGGTGTTTTAAAACCCTTATTTTTTAAGGTGAACTCTAAAATTTAATATAATGTATATAGGACAGAATGGTGGAATGATTTTGACCAAATTAATTACTAGAAACAAAATGTGATGTATATGAGTTGGCTCCATTCCAAAAATGTTGGTTGATGCCATGTGCAGCTAGTTGGAGCAGTTGTATACAAACATGGTCTAAACTTAAACGACAACTGATACAACATGTCATCAAATCAAATCTAATCTAATCTAATCTAATCTAATCTCAGTCATTAAAGTAATAAATTCCATTGTTAATTTTAGGTTAACTAGAACCACCACCTAGACTAGCTAACCTTAATAACTCAGTTACTTGTTTGACTTGGCATCACCACCATAATAAGTATTGACTATAGAAACCAGAATTTACATTTACTGTATCTTCTTCATCTTGACGTAAACCTCCAACTACTTCACTTTGAAACCTACATGACATATGACATATGACATGTTAATGTTGTAAGAACCAGAACCAAAACTAAACAAACAATTACGTACGTTTCTGGAGTTACATATCTGTTTTAGCTTTCCAACTATTTAGATTGTGACATCTTTTTCTACCCGTACTTTTGATAAAATTCTATATTACTATGACCATTCTTTTGAAAAATAAAAATTGGAATAATATATTTTTAAAGTATAATTTACTTTATATGAATTTTTAAAAAGGAAATAAATAGAAATAAATAAAAATGAATGAATTACTTGATGGCTAAGATAAGGAATGGGCTGACCCGGAAAAACTCACTGATTGATGAGTGGATTGGTCCACTAAAGGAAAAAAGCCTTAATTGATGGTGACGATTGATCTCCGACGTACGCGTGGTTCGGCGCCACTGATCCAACGGTTTGTATGCTTTGTTGCTTTTAATGCTTTTGAGATTGGGCCCACCTAGATATGTACGGGACCCGCTTGTCGCTTATCCCGTGCTCGGTGCACCCAACACTATCCTTGCTTCTCCTAAATTTCGCAATCAACTTAATCACAACTTTTATTTATTTATTTATTTAATATTTTATTCTATATATAAACTTTATTAAAAAATTCATTTCTTCATCGAGTTTATTTTATCTATTTTTTAATAACTTAGCTTTTTAGTCTAAAGTGTTTTAGGGGTAGTTTACTATAAAAATAAATTAATTAAAAAGAAATGTATTTAAATGATTTCTTTTAGAATTGATGGTAGCATAAGCTTTCCATTTTTTTAAAAAATTAAGATAGATGATTTTATTTACAATAAATAAATGAAATCTGTATTAATTATTTGATTTTTTAAACAATATATTAAGAAATATTATAATTGAATTCATTATTCAAATTAAAATGATATAATAATATAATATCTAATTAATGTGAGTAATTTTTTTAAATATTATTTTATAACAAATCCCGAATTTATGCTAATAAAATAGAAAATTAAAATAAAAATTAATGTTTTACCATATATGTAGAAATATATAAAAATGATTTTATGTTAAATTGGTAATATAATATTACATACCTAAACAAGGAAAATTAACGTATATGATATCTGTCTATGCAGTGTCCAAGGTCCCACTTTTCAACAAAACCCACTTTAACAAACAAACATCGAAATGATGCTACTAATGGTGCACCTAACCACACCCGAACAAATCTTCCCACATCAACTAACTCATTAAACACATTTATTTTTCACAATAAAATTAATCTAGAGGTAAAGTAAAAGTAATTAGGAATTTAAATAAAATAATAATAAAGTTATTGGACCGTCCAAAATGTCAATATTGTTGGCGTTTACACGTAAAACAACACGCCGTTATGTACATCAATTCCCATTAACATTCCAAATCACTTGGACATGTCGTTTTCCGATAAAGCCCTCACTGTAAGCCGTGTTGCAACCGAGTTAAACCGAGGGTATTTTGGGGAAAAGATAAAAAGCGGTAGAAGACCAATTAACTAAAAGCGCTTTTTTCACATAACAGAGTTTTGTGTGTGGTAGTGAAGTATGGCGCGTTTTATATGTATATGTATATCGATGTCATTAGTCATGTGATTTGCTTAATAGACTCATTTAATCAAACCCGCCTTTTTAGTTCTCTCTCTATATCGCAATCTTTGCTTCCTCATGTGATTCCCCATTTGGACTCTGTAGATTTGGTTGTTTGGATTGAAGAGTCAAAAAGATCGAATTTTGTTGTTGAATGGGGTGTCTTCAGTTTCGGTGTTGTTTGCTTCACTGAAACTGGTGATCGAAATGAAGAACGATTCTTTCGTTGTTCTTGTTTTGTTATTGTGTCTCAGCTCGGTTCCTGTTTTTTCACAAGATGGACCCACTAGAGATCCTCTCAAGTTCATTATAGGTATGCTTTTGATTCTCTTCTGGATGTTGATGTTGATAATGACACGGTGTTTATGTGAAAATTTGAATGCTGAATTGGTTTTGTGTTGATGTTTTCTCCAGGTGATGATAATTTAGAACGCTGGAAAGATGGAATTGAAGAAATTGCAGCTGCGCCTGGACCAGAACCAGCTGTGCCGCTGCTCTTGGCGGCCAAAAGGACTGATAGGCCTGACATTCTCAGGCATTTTAAGACGTATAGAGGCGGTTGGGATATTGCAAATCGCCATTACTGGGCTGTGAGTTCTTTCAATGCTACATTTGATTCATGACTTGTAGGAAGTGGTGATTGATATTTGCTATCAAAGGCTTTATTTGTATGAATTAAAGATCCTTTCTTTACTATGTAATTCGTTGCAGCTTTAAATAAGTGCTTATGAAGGAAGGTTGTATAAGAACTAGCATGTTTGTTGAGTGTCTGATGCCATGAAAAAGTATTTGGTTGTATGCATATTCTGTGTAGTTGACTCTTATGGTTGTTCTGTCTTATTCAGTTTCATGTGTGGATTTATGACTCGATAATTTCCTTGTCAAATTGTAGTTTGATGCTTGTATAACATAGTTTTCTTCCACAACTAACATGAGTATTTGAACTGTTGTTTATGCAGTCTGTTGGATTTACTGGTGCTGCTGGCTTTATTCTAGCTATTGTATGGTTTGTGTCGTTTGGCTTAGCTCTCACAGCCCATTATTGTTGTGGATGGAGGATAAATATTAGAGGCAAAGGATCAGCTCGATCAACAAGGATCTGTCTCATCTTGCTTATAGTTTTCACTTGTGCTGCAGCGTAATCATCTTAACTTTACCCTTTATTTGCTAATAATAGTATCAGAATCACTTTCTGTAGTACTTTTCGCATTATTTTCACGTTTTAGCCATCCGAATATTTGAAGTTTTAGCATAATCGATTGAGTTCATTTACTACAATTGTCATGCCTGTTCTGCTGTTAAAATTTCAGGCTGTTTTCATTGCTAATGTCATGTCTTTTCACCAAGCAGGATTGGATGTATTCTTCTTTCTGTCGGGCAGGATGAATTTCATAGTGAAGCATTACGTACTTTGAAGTACGTGGTGAACCAATCAGACTACACAGTGCAAACCCTTAGAAATGTTACAGGGTACCTCGATATTGCAAAAAATATTAATGTGGCCCAGGTCTTCCTTCCTTCTGATGTCTTGGATGATATTGATAAATTAGAAATAGATCTAACTACTGCAGCAAATACTCTGAGCGAGAAGACCAGTGAAAATTCTGCTAAAATTAAAAAAGTATTCGATGCAGTGTATGTATACCAGTAAACTTTTATAGGTTTTTACTCCTTGCATTGCATAGATCAGATGGATGATGTTAATGGTCTATTTTGGATCTTTTGCAGGCGATCTTCACTGATCACTGTGGCTGCGGTGATGCTTCTTCTATCTCTAATCGGCCTTGGTAAGTTATGTTTTACTTAATAAAACTTGTTTACTGAACTCAATTATTTGGTTTGATCATGTATCATATTAAAGTACTTCCTCATTATTTGGCTGCAGTGTTGTCTGTTTTTGGGCACAAGCATGCAATTCATATGTAAGTTCAATCTGTTCTTGATTTTGTACTTCCTTCTTCTCCAGTTACTAGATGATTTTCGTTGCTAAACTTATATGACCATTACATTTCTTTTTATCAGATTCATTATTAGCGGATGGTTTCTTGTGGCAATCACCTTCATTCTATGTGGAGTATTCATGATCCTCAACAAGTAAGATATGAAAGTTTGGATTGCTATATTTAATTGATTTATTTGCTCTTGCTAGATTGAAAATGGAAATTGGAGGTGTTAAGTTAAACAAGTCCTTAGTTCTTACCATGTTTTGGATCATTTCCTTCATGAGCTTGAAACTAACATGTTCTGTGAGATCACTACTTACATGATATCATTTTTTTGATATAACAGTGCAATCGCAGACACTTGTATGGCCATGGAAGAATGGGCGGATCATCCTAACGCGGAAACTGCTCTTACCAACATTCTTCCTTGTGTTGACCATACAACCACAAATCAAACCCTATACCAGAGCAAACATGTCATTACTAATATTGTGAATGTGGTCAATCAATATGTATATAACGTTGCCAATGGAAATCCATCTCCTGGTACCTCTTATTACTACAATCAGTCTGGCCCTCCAATGCCACCTCTATGTTATCCATTTGACAATCAGCTGCATGACCGCCAGTGTACATCTCAAGAAGTATCTTACGTAAATGCTTCTGAGGTATATCTCTATAAGCTTGAAACATGTGATTTGTCAATTGCCACTGCTCAATTGGGTCTAATTTGTTAAACATTTTCAGGTGTGGAAGAACTACGTTTGTAATGAGTCTGCGACGCAGCAGTGCACCACAGTGGGGAGAGTGACGCGATTCTTTTACACGCAGCTGAAGGCAGCAGTTCAGGAAATCTACGCCCTGGAACATTACACCCCACCATTACTTAGCCTCCAGGATTGCAATTTCGTGCGCGACACATTCAACAACATCACATCAAAGTTCTGCCCTCCATTGGAAAATCACCTCAGAATTGTAAATGCAGGATTGGGCTTGATTTCAGTAGGAGTCTTGCTCTGTCTGGTTCTGTGGATGCTGTATACAAACCGCCCCCAAAGGGAGGAAGTGTTTGTGAAGCTACCCTTGCCGTTAAAAGGTATCATTAAGAACAACAAGAATCATACTAAAGATAGAAGCAACAATAATGTTCCAGTATCTCCAAATACTTCAACTGAAGTTTAGGTTGAGTTATATAGAAAAATAGAATACCGTTCGAGTTTTGCTATACCCTGAAGAATTCGGGGAAGAAACCAAAATGGGGCAAAGCTCCATATTGAGTTGGGAAGCAAATAGTCATATGTCTAGTGAACTCTCTACATATATGTGTATAGTACATAGTGGTGCCAGTATAGAATATCAATATAGTATATTTTTCTCAATATGTGACCTATATGTTCTGTATATAGTATTGTCTGCTTAGAGATTGAATCATTCCAAAGGCTTTGGATTAATGAACAGATACCCCAGCTATAAAGAAACCAAGACTTAGGTCCGGAGAAGGGTAAAATAAACAAGAGACTAGCAAGTGAATTTAGATATTCCTTCGAAGCCAATAGTTCCCAGACTTTCAGCACTTGACTTGCATTCCATGTACTGCTGCTATGTGAATTTTCAGCCTGGAACTGCTTCACAATATGAGAAGAGCTTTCACAAAAGAAGTGGACACTTTGAACGACTGCAAAAAGCTATCACTTAATGTGACATGATATTAGGCTCAACTACAGTAGCAAAAACTTACCTTCCATAATTTATTTCTGAAAAACAATACTTGCTGGATTAATAAGTTCTTCTAGCTGATCTAGTATAAGCCCTTATCAACATCAGCAGAAAGCGGTTTTGGAACCCCATAGTGATAATTTGTATTATTGGGACATATCAAATTAAATAGAATGGTTTTAGTCCAACATTCAAAATATTACAAAACTATATTTTTATAAAAGGTTTTTTCTCCTTATCAACCAAACTTATTTATTCTTTTTATTTAAAAATAAATAATTAAATTAAAAAAATAATTAATTAACCTGTAATTCTAAAAATATATTTTTTAATAAAAAATCCAAATATATAAATCATTTTAAAAATATATATAAATAAAGAGCAAATTAGTTCATGGTGCAAATATAGGTATATAGTAGATTTTGCTCTATACCTTACCTATATGTCTGTATATATACTAGTCCGCTTAGATTGAATCACTACAAAAGGTTTGGAATTAATTAATTAGTTAATTAATAATAATAATGTTGTGCTTGAGTGATTTTTAAAAAAAAAAAATATTTAATCAATTAAAAGTGAATTATTTAAATAATAAGTTTTTTATAGTTGTATTGAAATAGATAATTATAGGTTAGTTAGTTAGATTTATATTTACATAAGATATAAATAGCTACAGCTACCAATGAATAGATAATTATTTAAATAATAAGTTTGTTATTGTTTGGGTGTGGGTGGAATGTCAAACGTCTCCATCCGTAGATTTACTTGAATGTTGTGAATGATGGGGACGATTGCCACTATTTCACCATTCCAATGCCGATGATGGAGAGTCCTCTTTTTCATGAATCGGTCGGTCGTTTTCTTGCGTTGCAAGAAACATCAATGTCTGTCATATATGTGTGTGCTGCAATTCTCCTACTTAACCAAGTTGTTTGCTTGCTTTGCTACATTGATCTCCTCAGACCTTGTTTTGTTTTGTGTTCGATTTATTCTTATTCATAGTAATTGTCTCGAGGATTACTATTATGGCCTATCTCGTCTCCACTAAATCTTCTATCCACATAACTATCTGCATTAACCATGAACAGCTATCTTTGGTTTATCTTTATTGTAAACCGTCGTACGGGCACATTAATTTCTTTTTAAATTATTTTTGTAATCCATTATTAAGCATATTTCATAAGATATATTTTAATAAAAATAAAATTAAACAGAAATATTTTATATTTGCTTTAATTTTTTTTTATTTAATATAATTTGTTGTGAAATTAAAATATTTAATTATTTTTAAGTTAAAATATTTAATTATTTATTTAAAAATAAATTGATTAATTAACGGTAAAAATTTTTTAAAAATAATAATAATTAAATCACAAGCAAGGACTAAAATTTTTTAAAATAAGTTTTTTTTTTTTTCAAATAAATATTTTTAAAAAGAAAATGAAGAAAAAAATAAAATAAAAAGAAGCTGCCGTGTGAGAGGCAAGGAAACTACAGTAGATGAGAGCACTACTTTGGAAAAAGAGAGCTTAAAATTTCCTGACGGCGGCTTGCTTTCAAGTCTAGAAAAATGGCACTCGGACATGCGAATTCATAAGAGTTCCTCCCAAAACTAGCAATCACCAGTGGATTACCAGTCTTTTCCAGTACATCAGCAAGCCACTTGACATCTATGTTCCGAGCATTATGATTCCATCCTCTCCAAAGCACATCATAAAATTCAACCGGCAGATGATCTGTAATTTCGCTTGAACACAGCAACCGAAACAGCAAGTTACCACACTTCCCAAAGTTCAAATTGATCAAACAAAGTATCACCACCAAGCTCAGTATGACCTGAGAAGAGCCTCCGGGACTTGTACTATCTTTATTGATCCATTCCATTGTGCTCATCAAATCTTCAAGTAACAGGTGAAAGATGTTAACAAGTGATTCAAGGACATCGTCCGAGATATATACATCATCACCCTCTCTGTTGTACGGTTCCTTGAAGTTTCCTTCCTGGTAGATAAGCCACTCCAGAAAGGAAGACTTTGTAGTGTAAAAACAACTCCTGGATGAAGCGACGATGATCAGAAGTCGCTCCATAAGATAAAGGAAATGAGTTGCTGAGATATAATCATCTGCTCTCCAGTCGGCCTTATAGGCATCTATCAAAGCTCCATGCAGTTTATGTACAAGCCACACTGTGGTAACTTCCTGAAGAGATCCTAACCCCACATTCGCATAAACATGATTGAAAAACGCCTTCCATGGTACATTTTTAGCACATGTTTCCACAATTTGCTGGTATAATTCATTCTGCAGCTTACCATGTCCGTGAATCGCTATGGCAATGACACCAAGCTGGCCATAAGATAGCTTACATTTGGAGGCACAGCTTTTCGAGATAATATCAGCAAACATTGCCTTACAGACCTCCGTTTGTCTTAGAGAAAGCATATTCTCCCTTAATGGCTCATGGAAGTCTAGAGGGAATATGTAGCAGAATAGGCGTTCAGCTGATAATTCAAGACATATATTCAGTTTCCGATCATCATTACGCCTGAGGTTGTCTGGAAAAGTAGAAAGAAATTTGGCAACCTCAAAGATGCATGTAAGAGACTTGAACTGGCAGAACATGGACAGCAACTGCTCGACAGAATAGTTAAATAGAGCTTCCAGGCTGTACAACACCATCATGCCCACAGAAAGTAATTCCGAAATCCAGAATTTTCTTGCAGCAGAAGTTAACTGACCAACTTTAAGAGAAACCGAATTTTTTCTCCCGAGAGCATGTGTGGAAACCCCATCTTTCACCCAGGTAGCATCTCGATTCAGCACAACATATATGGGACTGCCCTGTAAGTTATGCTGTTTCAAAACACCCAAGTAACTCAAACAGAAATCACAATGTTCCTTGTAGTCATTATCATCCTCCTTTTTGAGATACCTAAGAGAATCTAATATGTTCAGAATATTATCTTTCCAGTAATTCCAGAAATAGACTAGTGTCTCTATAGATAACTTTCCTTGGCAGATCCTATATTCTGGATTATGAACCAACCTATCATCCCATATGTATCCAGAGGCACTTGAATTAAGATGAACATCAAGAATCATTCGCACAGACAGTATTTCACCTTTCAAACTCTGATGTCTCTTTGAAGCATTGAGCAATCGATTCAACCTGAATACATCAGTCTGGTCACCTGACAAGATATCAGCCTCTGTGCATACAACAGCATGGAATTGATTCGAAACTATTTCCGAGAAAGACATTACTTCATCCAGCAGGTCTTGTTTAACCTGCTTTAAGGGCCAGCCTGTTCTCCCTTCAGACCATAGGGAATTCGAGAGGACATAGTTGATGATAAGTGTTGCTGATTCTTCTGAATTCTCAGCCTTCTTCAGAAAATAAACTGCACGAAGAATATCTCCTCTCAGCTTCGCAATATTTGCAGCTTCCAAGAAATTGCCAGATTCTTCTTCCAATAACTCAAGTTCATCCAAAATGTTCAAGGACTTCAAAAAGTCACGCTTTAAATCCACAGAATGAAATTTATTGACCGCTTCCGTCATCGATTTGTTATCTTCAAGTTTGTGAAATCGTCGAGCGAAGTTCTCAAGAAACTCTTGCTCAATTTCACGTATTACAGTAATGTCAGCAGCTGTATCAGCATGTTTTTTCCAGGAGTCGATATACTCCAACCCCAGCTCAAAAAGGTTTCCACTTGAACAGACTTTCACACAATTTGAAAATAAGTTGCATCTTGCATACACTTTTGCTGCAAGCTCATAGCACCTAGCTCGAAAAAAACATTCTGCCGCTATTTCCAGCTCCCCACATTTCTCCAAATAAATCCTACCTGCAGATTTAAAATATGAAATCTGAACATCAAATGTGCCATCATTGAGCAAGTAGCAGAAGAGGGATGAAAACACTAGAAATGTGACTAGTACCAGCTCTTTCATACTCCCCGGAATCAAAGAAACATGCAGCAGCTGAATCAGCCTTGCCTATTGCTTCAAATATCTCAGCAGCTTTTCTAAACATAACATTTGCTGCTTCCGGATTTGAGCAGCATAGACTGTCAGCAGAAGCTTTAAGACCAGCAGCATGAGCCCTTCTCTGCCAGTAGGCATCACCAGCTCTTTCAAAGCACATTTTTGCCATTTCATAATTATGCTCATGAATAGCTGGAACAGAAGACAAACTCATTTTGTGAGGAAACAAGAAATAATTACTGCCAAGTAATGTTTTGAGTTGGTATATATAACAAACCTTAATGCCCTGTGACCTCCATTCCTCTCGGCTGCTAGAAACTTGCATGCTACGTACAAGCGATTCATTCAATTTCCGAACTTCAACAAGACCCTTTTTCTTCCAATAATCAAAAATGGGTTTGGACTGCTCGTCCATGGTCTCCCAGATCCATAACCTCTGTCTTGTTCTGGTGATGGACACATACAACTGTTTTAGCTCTGAACATAAGATGCGATGCTTAGCCTCATCAAAGGAAGGAAAGGACCCCAATAAGTTAGGCTCAAGCAGATCTTTTTCCTTCATATATTCATATATAACTCTCCATTTGTTTCCTAGAGATGAGGAACTAAAGAAGTTGTATAGCAAGACATCCTATAGAAGATATGATGCAAGTCAATTATATGACAAAGATAGATATATCTATCAGCACATACACATAGCATTGAGAACAAATTGGCAAAAGCTACATATAAGATATACAGAAAGAATGAAGAATTGTGAATTACCTGAAATTCGAGACCCTTGCATTCGATTATTGTAAGAACAAGTGCTTGCTTGCCGACATGGTAGGAAATTTCTTCGCGCACATGTTCATCCCTAACCAATATCACCTGTTGGGCTCCAAACCCAACAACATTATTGCTAAACATCCCACCTTTACCAAAAACATTTACAATGGCATCATCCTTATTATCAGACTCCAGCAGAATGGGAGGCTTGCCATCAATAAAACTTGACTCAGGTTTTAACACATCAATTGAACTGGGAAAGAAATGAAATAGAAGATCAATGATGCTTTGAGCTAACTTTAGCACACCTACATGGGTACGAAAGTTTTGAATCAAGCTGAGAACATCTGATATCTGTTCATTCTGCTTCCTACTAACTTTCTCACAGCAACGAGACTCCAGAACAAATTTCCTGTAGAACAACGCTCGTATATCCTGAAAACGGAAATCTATCCCCATAGCAATAGTTTGAGCAGTATCACCAGAAAAGACAAAACCTTCATTGACATTGCTGCAAACATATTTGAAAAGAGCAATCTGACTCATAGTTAGATCTTGCACCTCATCGATATAAACATACTCCATTTCATCAAACTGATAAATTTCACTTTTAAGTCGATGATGGATGTCATTCACAAGATCTGCCAGATCGAATTCGCCTATTTTTGACTTCTTCCTCTCATAGTTCAAAAAGAGATCATAAATCTTCTCCCTATCCTGCTCAGTTAAGGTGGAAATCCTGCCTCTGATAATTGTACATAGTCCTCCCGACTAAGTTTATTATCAACAACCTGCATTGCATGAAGGCCTCCTTTTATATGAGATATAATCTCTGTATAGACTCTAGAGGAATCAAGTTTATTTGTTAGTCTTTGGTTGAAGCGAGGCCAGTATACTTCATTAAACTTCTTAAAAGTAACTTCCTTAGCCCTTATAAAAGTCTGAAGGGCAACTGATTTAGAACTTTGAACTCTACCACCAGAGAGCTTCCTCAAGTCAGGAAATCTCTCAAAGTAAGAGATGCCAACAGTCCCATCCAGCATCATTAAAAATTTATGAAATGTTATTACAAGAGGGAAGAACTTCAGAGGGATATCAACAAATGAATTCGGTATATTCTTGAATTCCATCTCAACATCCATATCATCAGCGTCAACTAAGTGGCTTTCTTGAGCGGGAAAGTTGAAATCCAAAACATACCTGGACACAACAGAAATGTAATTCTGTCAAGCTGTTACTTGTTCTACAAGGAACAATAAAACTACCAGATTGAAAGGCATTTCTTGGAAATTTCACATACCTTTTCACGTCAGATACATGCTGCTTCACCGCAAAACATAGTTTAGAACTGACAGTGACAAATAATTGACGTAAAATTCCTCTCTTAGTTTCATTAACCTCAACTTCATTATGCTGCATGTGGTGTTGATCGGTTCTATACTCAGCTCCATAGAATGCATTCATAGTATTGTAAAACAATTTCTCTTTTTGAAATAATTTCATGATCAAAATGGTAGTCTTCCCAGTACCTGACCGACCATGAATGAAGGTACTTCGAGGATAAAGTACCATCTCTAGTTGTTCATCTGACACTTCAAATGGGAGATCTATTTCTCTACCATCACAATCTGTTAGCAAGTGATTCACCATCCCGGATGATAGTGAGTAGAATTTCATCAGCAATAAGCTCTCGCTCACATTTGAGTTCTCAAGGTAACTTCTTCCATCATCATCAGCTCCAATGCCACTTCCATTATCAGGATTCTTCCATCGAATTATGTTTGAAGAGGCAGACCAAGTCTTTGGAACTACCAACTTCCTGTCAAAAAATTTGACAAACATTTCCATTAATTCATATTGGAGACATTCTTAATACTATAGACAAGAAAAACAGCATGATTCACAAACACATACCTATCAAGACACTTCTCTTTGCAGCGAATGACAAAATCATCAGTATACTTGACAAATATATTATCATCAAGATGTTTTACAAATTTGGATATATCCTCCCAAGGCAATAGTTCCCACACTTTCAGCACTTGCATGTACTGCTGCTCCTTTGCAATGTCCACTGAACAAATAACATGTAAATTTTCAACCTGGAAGTGCTTCACAATGTGAGAAGAGCTTTCACAAAACAAGTTGACACTCCTCTTTTTTGGGCGCCACCCACTGGCAAGTTTCAGTAGGAGGCAGATAACCAAATTCTTTGTCTGGGCTGAGTTCAGCCTTCTGAAAGACTGCAAAAAGCTCTCACTAAATGTGACCTGTTGAATAATTAGATGAGTTACTATCATATATCAGCACAAGCCACGATATTAGGCCAAAGTACTAGTAGCAAAAACTTACCTTCCATATTTGATTTCTGAAAACAATACTTCCTGGATTCAGAAGTTCTTCCAACTGATCTAATTCTTTGTTGGCTTCTAATATTGCTTTTACCAAGTCCTTATCATCATCAGCATTAAAGAAACACTGACGAGCCTTAGCATCATGAACTAAGGCTTTCCAAATAGATTCACTTCTAGTCAAAGTTGTTTCATTCCCCAAAATCCAAAGACATTGTCTACATGGCAACAAAAGAACATCAGTCATTCACCATTGTAGATAAAAACCATTTTAACATTGAGTATCAAAAGATTTCAATGAAGTAATACCTAGCCCTTGTAAGAGCAACATTAACTCTCTGCGGATTGGACAAAAAACCAATCGATCCTCCTGAATTGGATCTTACTGTTGATAAAATAATGATATCCTCCTCACCACCTTGAAACCCATCAATGGACTTCACATTTACAGAAAAATTGTTGCTGCATTTGTATTTGTCTCTCAGTTTATCTTTAATTGCAAGTAATTGGCCACTATAAGGCGAAATGATACCAACACTCAGCTTCTTTCTAGAGTCCTCACAAGCTGTACATAATCAATGATTATTCATGAGACTAACAACAACATTATTAAAAGCACATAAGCAACAAACATAAGAGTATATAACTTCATAAATTACTAGTACTTAAAGCAAACCACAGTAGAATAGTTAATGGACCACACTACAAAAGGATGAAAATAACATGTATTGGAAAAGTATGGTGTTCGTCTATGGTGTTCGTCTAAGTCCAAAGTCAAGATATTGAGTAATAACAACCCAGCTGAGGGTTCGTAAACTCCATCCATACCTTTGTGCAAGTTGTGCAATATTCTTAACGCAACTGATACTTCAACCCAGTTTCTGCAGCTGCGGCCAACTGTAAACTCTTCTCTTCCATTCAAAATATTGATAAATGAATAGGGGCCAAACAGTGGACCTGACAAATACTGTTCCTCGTAGCTCTTCTGTTGAACATTGGGACTATCTATAATCATGTTCTGATAAAATGCTTTATTTGGGAACTTGCTGATTGACGGGTGCATTCTATATTGTCTATCAAGCAAGTGTCTTGGGTGACTAATATTGCTCAGTCTCTCAAATAAACTTCTACCGAAACCAGCTCCATCAGAAACCTAAGATTGTAAATAATAGTTAAAAAATAATAATAAATAAAAAATGTAGCTGTTTTGATCAGTGCTCGTGAGAATGAGGAAAGAACAAATAAGCAAAATGTCTCATTAAACCTTTAACATACATTGCTTTGAACCATTGCAGGTAACTGACGGTCGTCACCAATGAGAACAGCATGTTTTATGTGTGGAAGCTGCAGAGGGATGGTTGACTCACATTCTCTTAACTGGGTAGCTTCATCGATAACAAGAAAGCTAAGAGGTTCCATATCCACTGAATGCAGCTCATATGAGCTAGAAGCAGTGCAAAAGATTTGAGAGGCCTTTTGAAACAGAGATTCTTCAATGATTCCGAGTTCATATGAAGATCATTTAGAGAAGCCAAAAGATTCTTCAAGACAGAATGGCATTGGCTCCTCCTCTTCTGCAACTCATCCTTTACATCAATTCTTAACAGAGAAAAATCTTCAAGTGGATATGTAAATATCTCTTTCAATACTTCAGAAGCCAAGTGGTTTTGAAACAACAAAGTTTCAAGTGACTCAAGTAAGGAAAGAAGACATTCAATGTCCTTAAAATTAGATTCCAAAATGTACTCCTTTGGTAAATGATTACGGAGGACTGAAAGACAATTTCTTATAGCTGAAGCAAGCACAGTAAATCTCTTTCTCACAAAATCAAGAAATGACTTGCAATTTCTAATCATCAATTCATTTTCTGGAAACATATGAAACTGAAAAGCGCAATTTTCAAGAAAATCTATCATAGAGTAAAAGCATTGCCTCCATCCATTCTGTGGTGCCCAGCACTCCACAAGCTTCTCAATTCTATAGTCTAAGCATATATCTTCTGTTGCTTCATCTACTTCAAGTCTTTCATTATTCCCAAATAACAGAACATCATTCAATGGACAGAACATATTCCCTCCTTCAGAGGATTCTTTCACCAGCTTAACAAAACGGGAAGCCAGTTCTGTGATTGTAACACTGGATGGGGTACAAACAAGAGTTCTGTGTCTCATTTTCAGAAGACAAAAGAGAAGCACACAAATCATTTTGGTTTTGCCTGCCCCTGGTGGTCCCCAAATAAGTTCAACATCACACTGATGGTTGCATTCTATTCTAGCAAGACAAGACAAAACAGCATCCAGTTGTCTGTCATTAAGCGTACATAATAAGCTGGAGCCAAATTTCTCATACCAGATTGCATTGCTTCGCATACAATTGCAGTGTTTATCAACCTGTCCATTAAGCATTTAAGTTAAGAAGAAAGAATATCGAGTTCAACAAATATAAAACTGAATTCACATCAATTTACAAAAACCATCTCTGATGCTCACCAAGGGATTGAAGCAAAAGACTTCACTTATAATCTTGGGATTCTTAAACATGTGAAGCGAATTCCATATGTGTCTCTCACGAAGAACATTGGTAAAGTAAATCACAAACAGTGATCTCTTCTTCATATCAACCAAGTGAATATCATTCACCATCCTGACTTCAAAAGAATCCGACTTTGAACTACTGGTGATTGAAATAAAAGTCCACATTGTTTCTATCATTTGCAAATCAAAAGCAGAGTCAGGCTTTATGTCTGCTAGAATGAAAATATCATCTGGAAATGTCTTATACGGCTCTTTTCCTTTATAACTTATATTGTTCTTCCATTCATCAACCTTCAAATTATATAAACCTTTCCCACATAGTTTGGACTCCTTGAGGTCAATTACTGATGCATAGGGTGATTCAGAAATGGTCTCCATGGCCGAAAACATCCGCATCCGAGTTTCTTCAAGTAAAGGGAAAACAAAGCTATGAAAATACTCTTCAGAAGATTGAAATACTTCTGGAATCCTTTGTACCTACATTTGTATGCAAGCAAACAAAAATTAAATTTGAACCGTACAACTGTACACAAAGAACAACATAGCATAACCATTAAAAGTTGATTCTCAAACATGGTACAGCAAAATGGGATAAAAAACATAATCAAACCAGAATTTGTGGTTGCATGTCAAGGACAACAATTTGTTTTAACAAATAATCTTCCTCTCCCTCCTAAGTATGTGGTATCTTGTGTATTGCACACAATATCAAATGAACTACAAATGACAAGCATATCATATAACTTAAACCAGCCAATCAAAGTATCAAATACAGCAGAAATGCTGGTAATAAAACCAGAATAGATAACACAGATTTCCTGGCCCATGAATGCATATATGGGAAGTGATAAGAAAGCAAACCTTGTCCTTGAAATGATTTTCATTGAAAATGTCATTAAGTGACCATGACAATATGATATCAAGAAATTCATAACCACCAAGAGCTCTTCTTTTGTTACTGCTAGCCTGCATTATTTCCTATATCTGTACCATCACCATCAACAAAAGATCACCATGTTAGTTAAAAACCCATTTGAGAAAAACACACTTTGAGTCAGAAAAACTAAGTTACTTACCCTGAAAGCAAGCTGTTAAAAATGGAAGTGAGATTCTTTTATCAACTGGTAAACCTGTTCCTACTAAAAGGAAGTTGAAAAAGTTTATACATTATAGAAAGAGGAGAGAAGAAAGGTTACCAGACACTGTAATAAAGAACAAAACTCTTGGTTTTCCACGAAAATTTAAAGATAAAACAATAGATGATGGATTCTTGTTTGTCTCCTGGTTTTCCATGGGCCTAATTGAAAGAAGAATTTCAACTAAGACAATATTGTATATGAAAATATTAATAATGCCACTCGGCCGTTTGAGAGAGACGAAACGGTTGGTGAACCCAAGTGTCAATTTTGTCTCTCACCCATGTCTTTCCCGCCAAAAATTAAGTGACCAAAGCAGAGCAGCTTGAGTTAACATTTGCAACGATGATTAATGGTAACAGAGATGTATGAATGGAGGAATATGGGAATATCTTTAATGAATTGTTCATCATGAGTTGCAGATATAACAAAAGTGTTTTCCATGGAACCATTTCTGACTGACCCAAGTTGAGAGACCACTTCAAAGAAACGACAATTGGTTCAGTCATTTCGTCAAACAGTTTACCTGCACTATGGAATATGCTTTGGATTGAATTTCAGTTAATTTTGGCGGGAAAGACACATGGTGAGACTGAGAGGGCAAAATTAAACGATCTTTACAATTAATGGATTTAGATGTATCTGTCGAGGAGTTTTGAGCATGCTTAAGATACATGCATACAAGGTGTGAATACATGCATACAGCTTCCATCTATTTCTATTCTCCATGTTGCTATTCTTGGAAGAAGAGCTGTCTCTTTATTACAGTGTCTGTCTGATGACCTTCCTCATCTCTCTCCAAGTTTCTTTTCACTATAAAAAACTTTGTCCTATGATGAAACAGCGCACCTTCCATTTCCATTTCTCCTACTTTCTTTCAGTTCAAGTAACTTCAGTTTTCATTGCTTATATTTTTATTCATACTCAAATGGAGGGTTTTTGACTAACATAGCGATTCTTTGTTGATGGTATAGTTTCAGATATACATGTGGAATCATGCAAGGTAGCAATAAGAAAAGAGCAGCTCAACATGACTATGGCTTCCTTGATATCATCTTCTCTTGGTCACTTGATGACATTTTCAATGAAAATCTATTCAAAGACGAGGTTTGCTTTCTCACAGTCACCATTCTTCAATACATTGAGCATATACACATTCATATACTGATTCCACTATAAGCATTTCTACTAATAGTTGGCTGTTAAAAGTAATATTAGTTGTCGGATTGGATGTCTAATCAACATTCTTGAAATTCTAGGCGTAATATTGATGCATTTGTAGTCCATTTGATTTTGTGTACAACATTTACAGTATGCTTCCAATTATTAAGGGAGATAAATAGGAGATTACTTCAATATGGGATGAGAAATGTTCTTGTTTGATTGTATGAGTTTTATTTTCAATCTCAGCAAATCTTCTTTTAGGATATTTGAGATTTAACATTAGTATGCTTACTTTGTGTCTCCGTGAGTTATATTTGTGATTTAGGGAAATTTTGTATTTCAATGATCAAATGTAGGTGCAAAGAATACCAGAAGTATTTCAGTCTTCTAAAGAGTACTTCAATAGCTTTGTTTTCCCTTTGCTGGAAGAAACTCGAGCTAAAATGTTTTCAGCTATGGAGACCATTTGTGAAGCACCCTATGCGCGAGTAACTGGTCTCTGGGACTCCAAACCATTCGGGGAAGGCTCCTGTGAGGTTAATGTTGAAGAATGGAACACTGGAATCAGTCATAGAGGGAAAGAGCCATATAAAATCTTACTGGGTGATGTTTTTGTTCTAGCAAACATAAAGCCGGAAACTGCTTCTGATATGAAAAGGATAGGAACAATGTGGAATTTTATTTCAATCACAAAGATAGCCAAGGATCAGAAGGACAACCCAATGCCTCTTTCTTTCAAAGTCAAGATGTTGAAAGACATTGAGACTGATGAATTGAAGGATAGATCTTTATTTATGGTATACTTGACCAATGTTCTTCCTGACAAAAGAATATGGATTTCACTTCACCTGTCTGAGAATCTGAAGACTATCAAAGAGATCTTATACTCGAGTTCCGTGGTGAGCATTTGAGATGGTATTTGTATTGAGAACTTCTGTCTTTTCTTTACCTTTTTTTTTTTTCTTTTTTAATGTAAATGCGTAATGAACGGTTGATAAACTGTGCGACTGCATGCAAAGCAATGTAATTCATGCTGAGAAATTCGGCTCCAGTTTATCATCTGCTCTCAATGATTCACAAGTAGATGCTGTTTTGGCTTGTCTTGTCTTGCTAGATCGGAATGTATTCATAGATGCAGTTTTGAACTTATTTGGGGACCACCTGGGACAGGAAAAACTAAGACAGTTAGCATGCTTCTGTTTAATCTTCTAAAAATGGGAGGGAGGACCCTTGTCTGTGCCCCAACAAATGTGGCAATCACAGAACTGGCTTCGCGGTTGGTTAAGCTAGTGAAAGAATGCTCTGAAGGAGGAAATATGTTATGTTCCTTGGCTAATGTTCTGTTATTCGGGAATAATGAAAGACTAAAAGTAGATGAAGGAACTGAAGATATATATGTGAACCATCGAATTGAAAAGCTTGCGGAGTGCTTTGCACCGCAGACTGGATGGAGGCATTGTGTTTCCTGTATGATAGATTTTCTTGAAAATTGTTCTTCTCGGTTTTATATTTTTTCAGCTAATGAGTCGATGATTAGAAGAAAGAACGATGAAATAGTAAAGAAAGAATGCAGTTATCAAACTAGAGCTTGCAAGTCGTTTCTTGATTACGTGAGGGAGAGTTTCACTGAGCATACTTCAGCTTTAAAAAATTCTCTCTCTGACTATTGTACTCATTTATCAAAAGGGTACATTTCAGAAGCTGATTTTCAAAATATTGGATTTCTTGTTTCATTACTCGACTCCTTTGAAACTTTGTTGTTTCAAGATGATATGACTTCTGAAGTATTAGAAGAGATATTTTCATATCCAATGAATGAAGATTTTTCTGTGTTAAGAAATGATGTTAAATATGAGCTGCATAAGAGGAGATGCCAATGCCACTCTATCTTGAGGAGTCTTCTGTTGTCTATATAATCTATCCATTCCTTTTGATGAGGAAACAAAAACAAAACGACTGAAGAAGCTTTGTTTTAAAAAGGCCACTCTGCTCTTCTGCACGGCTTCTAGCTCATTTATGCTGCATACCATAGAGGATATTCAACCTATGAGCTTTCTTGTTATTGATGAAGCAGCGCAGTTAAGAGAAAGTGAGTCGACTATTCCTCTGCAGCTTCCACATATAAAGCATGTTGTTGTTCTCATTGGTGATGAGCGGCAATTGCCAGCAATGGTTCAAAGCAATGTAAGTATGGTAAGGCTTATATGATGTATACTCATTACATTCCTTCATACTGTCCAAGACTTGCCAAAACTAGTTTCTTTATTACTTCTGTAACTCTTTATTCTGTTATTAGGTTTCTGATAAAGCAGGTTTTGGTAGAAGTTTGTTTGAGAGGCTAAGCAGTATTGGACACCCAAAACACTTGCTCGATACACAATATTGTATGCACCCATCAATCAGCAAGTTCCCAAATAAAGCATTTTATAAGGGAATGATTCAAGACGGTCCAAATGTCACAAAACAAAGCTGTGGGAAACAGTATTTGCCAGGTCCAATGTTTGGTCCCTATTCATTCATCAATATCCTGGATGGAAGAGAAGAATTTGTTGATGGTAGCCATAGCTGTAGAAATTGGGTTGAAGTATCAGTTGTGTTAAGAATACTTCACAACTTGCACAAAGGTTATGAATCTTTGACCCCTCAACCTAGTTTTGTAGGCTGTGATTACTCTTAACGTTGACTTGCAGAACAAAATGCGTTCCCTAACCTGCATATAATTCTAATCTTTATGCAGTCTAGTCCATTAACTTCTCTTCTATGGAATGTGCTTTGTTTGTAGTGAAAATTTATGATGTATACACAATGATGTTTGTTGCTCTTATATGCTATTAAGAAGGCTGTTATTCTAATGAGTAAATTTTTTGTTATGCAGCTTGGGTGGGCTCTGGGAAGAAGCTGAGTATTGGTATAGTATCGCCATATAGTGCCCAAGTATTTGCAATTAAAGAAAAACTACACAGATATGAAAACAGTGACAATCTTTCTGTGAAAGTGAAGTCGGTAGATGGATTTCAAGGTGGTGAGGAGTTGATATAATCATTATATCAACTGTAAGATCAAATGCTAGAGGATTAATTGGTTTTCTGTCCAATCCACAAAGAGTTAATGTTGCTCTTACGAGGGCTAGGTATTGCTTTACTGAAATCTTTCAATACACCATGTCTAAATAGTTTTAACAGCAATGCTGACTGGTTGATGTTCTTTTGTTGCCTTCTAGACATTGTCTTTGGATCCTGGGGAGTGAAAGAACCTTGGCTAGAAGTGAATCTGTTTGGGAAGCCTTAGTTCGTGATGCCAAGTGTCGTGGATGTTTCTTTAATGCTGAAGATGATAAGGACTTGGCCAAAGTGATATTAGCGGTAAAGAATGAGTTAGATCAGTTGGAAGAAGTGCTTAATCCAGGAAGTATTTTATTCAGAAATCAGATGTGGAAGGTAAATAACTGCTACTTCAGCCTATTGTTGTTTGTGCTGATACAGGTTAGTAACTAATCTTTAACCCACAGGTCCTATTCAGTGATAGCTTGTTGCAGTCTTTTAAAAGGTTAAAGTCAGCGCAGCTAAAGAAATCAGTCATCAACCTCCTCCTGAAACTTGCCAGTGGGTGGCGTCCTAAAAGCAAGAGCATCGACATCTTTTGTGAGAGATCATCTCACATTGTGAAGCAATTCAAGGTTGAAAATTTATATGTTATATGCACAGTTGACATTGTAAAGGAGGAGCAGTGGTACACTCAAGTTCTGAAGATGTGGGAACTACTATCGCGTTGTGAGGATATATCTAAATTTGTAAAACGCCTTGAAAATATGTTTGTCAAGTGCACTGATGATTTTGTTAAGTGCTGCAATGAGAAACACTTTGTCGGGTATGTTCTTATATCTTATGAATCATGATGTATGTTTGTTGATTCGATTAAATGGGGATTGATATCTATGATTCGGTTTAATATGAAGTTATGAAAATGACTGCATTTTTTTACTTGGGAATTTGGAAGCCCCCATGACTTGGGCTACTTCTCCAGCTATAATGCGATTGATGGGAGAAATTATGTTGAGAACTCAAAGGTGAGTGAAAGTTTACTGCTGATGAAATTCTACTCCCTATCATCAGGAATAGCGAACTACTTGCTAAGAGAGCAAGATGGTAGAGAACTTGATCTCCCGTTTGAAGTAACCGATGAACAGTTAGAGATGGTACTTTATCCTAGAAGTACATTCATTCAAGGCCGGTCAGGCACCTGAAAGACTATCATTTTGACCATGAAATTATTTCAAAAAGAGAAATGAAATTATTTCAAAAAGAGAAATGAAATTCGTAATGATGAAAGAATTTTTTGGGGCTGAGAATAGAACATGAAGTTTCAGAACGCGGTTGATGTTTTTCTGATCCTCAATAAAATTAGAAATATCTTTATTTATAATAACTCGTCTGATATAATTTAAACTACCTCATGATAAAGAAGTAACTATCTCCTAGTTTATCTCTAACTCCTCCAACTAATATTCCTAAGTAAAGAAATAATAATAATAAATCAGAAAAGATAAATAAGTAAAATAATAACAGCAGTAAATAGGAACAGTAGCAGTAAATAGGAACAGTAATCATTTAACAACACCCCTCAAGCTAGGTCATAGATGTTGATGAGGCCCAGCTTGGAAACCATATCCGAAAAGATGATTCTTGGCAGAGGTTTGGTGAAAACATCCGTGTTTGATTGCTGGTAGGTGTAAATGATAAACCGACTCCTCCTTCCTCAATTTGTTCTTTGATAAAATGCCTATCTATCTCCACATGCTTAGTCCTCCCATGATGAATAGGATCCTTTGCCATACAAATTGCTGACTTATTATCACATAACAGCTTCATAGGACTTTCTAAACCCATTTTTAGCTCTGCAAGTAACCTTTTCAGCCATAATCCTTCACACAATCCATGAGCCATTGACCTAAGTTCAGCTTCAGCACTGCTCCTAGCTACAATTGACTGTTTTTTACTTTTCGAGCTTACTAGATTACCCCAAACATAAGCACAATAGCCCGTGGTTGATCGCCTATCTACCGGTGAACCAGCCCAATCTGCATTAGTGAAGATTTCCAGCCCTTTATTTTCACCTTTTCCAAAATAAATGCCTTTACCTGGTGATCCCTTTAGGTATCTCAAAATCCGAAGTAATCCATTCATATGTTGTTCATTTGGACAGCTCATAAACTGACTTAGCACACCGATTGCATAGCTGATATCCGATCTTGTGTGAGATAAGTAGAGTAACTTTCCTACTAACCTCTAATATCTACCCTTCTCAAGTGGAACTCCATCATTATGAGTTGAGAACTTTGCAGCAGCCTCCATTGGTGTTTCAATAGGTTTACACTCAAGCATTCCTGTCTCTTCTAGGAGGTCAAGGGTATATTTTCGTTGTGAGACTGAAATTTCCTTCGAACTCCTTGCAACTTCCATACCTAAGAAGTATTTTAAGCCTCCTAAATCCTTAATTTCAAATTGCTTACCGAGAAATTTCTAGGTTGATTCTATTTCGATCTCATCATCACCTGTTAAGACAATATCATCCACATATACACTCAGTATAGCTATCTTTCCATTACTCTTATGTTTCACAAAAGGAGTGTGGTCAGCATTGCTTTGTTGATAGCCAAATGCAACTAAAGCTCTTGTGAATCTTCCGAACCATGCCCTCGGAGATTGCTTAAGACCATACAGTGATTTCACTAACCTACAAACCTTTCCTCTCACAACCGGCTTATCCAGCCCTATTGGTACATCCATATATACTTCTTCCTCTAATTCTCCGTTTAGAAACGCGTTTTTCACATCCATTTGATGAAGATTCCAGTCCATATTTGCTGCCAAGGATAGAAGTACACGAATAGTGTTTAACTTTTCCACTGGAGCGAACGTTTCTTGGTAATCAATTCCATAGGATTGGGTGAATCCTTTAGCTATAAGTCGAGCTTTAAACCTCTCAACACTACCGTCTGCTCTGTGCTTCATAGTAAAAACCCATTTACACCCAACTGTTTTCTTTCCTTCTGGAAGTGTAGTAATTTTCCAAGTTCCATTTTTCTCTAAGGCATCCATCTCATCTTTAACAGCCTTTTTCCACCTCGGGTCCTGTAATGTTTCTTGGACAGATCGAGGAATTTTAATTTCCTCCACTTTTGCTGTGAAAGCTTTAAAACTATTGGATAATTTCTCATAAGAAATGTAGTTTCCAATGGCATACCTGGGGTTTTTGTTTCTGCACTTCCTTATTCCTTTTCTTAAGGCAATCGGCAGGTCACCTTCAACATTCTCTGCTGCTTTTCCATTTAATTCTGCTTCAAGATCCTCTGCTGCTCTTTCATTAAATTCTGCCTCTTCTTCTTGGACCTTGATCTGCAGATCAGACTCATGACAGGTTTGATCAGCTGTGTCCATATTATTTCTCCTTAAAGTCTTGTTCTTTTGATGATAAACTCTCAGACTCTTACTATGATCTTCACCTATATGTGTTTCAGCCTGCTCTCTTTCATTCTGATAATCTCTCACCCCCGGGATAGTGTCTAAAGTCTCAGTTTCACTCACCTGGAAAGGGTCTAGGGCTGGTTCTGTCTGTGTAACTAATTTCTCTCTTCCCAGTATATAGTACGACTCACTCTCAATAAACGTGACATCCATAGACACTATAATCCTCTTCCTACTAATTGAATAGCATTTATACCCTCTCTGACTAGCTGAATATCCCACAAAAATACATTTTTCAGCCTTAGGATCTAACTACTTCTAAACTGAGAGTGAATATGAACATACACTACGCAACCAAACACTCTAATTGGAAATTTTGGAATCAATTTGTTTAAAGGAAAGAACTCTTGTAGTGTTTGTAAGGGAGTTTTGTAGTCTAGAGTACGAGAAATAACCTGTTCACGAGATATGCAGCTGTAAGAACTGCCTCACCCCAAAACTGTTTAGGAACATTATTTTCAAAAAGTAACGCTCTAGTAGTTTCCAATAAATACCGATTTCTATTTTCAGCTACACCATTTTGTTGTGGTGTAACTGTAGAAGAACTTTGATGGACAATTCCCTCACTTTCAATGAATTCTCTCAAAACAGAATTGAAGTATTCTTTGCCATTATCGGTTCTAAAGATCCTGATCTTTGTTTGAAACTAAGTGTGTACCATTTTATGAAAATTTTTGAAAATTTGACACACTTCTGATTTTTCCCTCATAAGAAATACCCAATTGACCCTAGTATGATCATCAATAAAAGAAACAAACCACCTAGAACCAGTAATGTTAGGTATCTGAGTAGGTCCCTAAACATCACTATGTATTAGCGTAAATGGTTGTGATTTTTTATACGGGTGAGAATGATATGAAGTTCTAGAGTGTTTGGAAAGCATACATGCTTCACATGAGAATGAATCTTTTATTTCATTAATACCAAGAGCAGGAAATAATTTTTCCAAATACAAAATGTTTGGATGTCCTAACCTTCTATGCCACAGGCTAATGGCATCTTTATTGACTCTCCTAGAATGATGACCTAACCTAAAATCTCTTGAAAAACTCTCAACATCTGTTGTACTGACTTTAAGAAGATATAATCCGAACTCACTTTTAGCACTGCCAATCGTCCTCCCAGATTCCAGATCCTGAAATTCACAATAATCAAAAGAGAACTTAATTTTACAATTGTTATCTCGAGATAACTTGTTGACAGATAATAAATTGCATTTCAAAGCAGGGACAAAGAGAACAGATTTAAGCACTATTTATGTGCTTATCTTCACTATACCTACTCCTTCCACCTTAGAAATCGACCCATCAGCTATCTTAATTCTCAAATCCTCTTTTAAATCATCAATAGTTTCAAATGAATTTAAATCTCCTGTCATATGATCTGTAGCTCCTGAATCTATAATCCATGTTGTATTAGGTTCATTCTTAGCTGTAAGAGCATGTATAAACTTACCTTTCTGAGCCATAGAATCAGCTCCGATAATTGTGGATCTACTGCTATTAGTACTAGCTTGATTCACCAGCTTTTGGATCATCTCAAGTAGCTCTCTACTAGATTGATCACCTACATGTGAGTTTTCTGTAGTAGACGCCTGATTAGCATGTTCTTCACGAGTCTGCTGCTGCTGAAACCTTCTTGGCTTCCAATCTCCTGGTTTTCCATAAATATACCAACACTTCTCCTTAGTGTGTCCTGGCTTTTTGCAATGTTCACAGTATATCCGATGATTTTTCCTCTGTTGTATGTCTGAATAGCCATGAAATCCACCAGATCCACCACTTCTCACTACAAGTGCAGACCCGTCTACATCAGGTGATTCATTCCCTGAGCTTGAATCTCCCAACATTATCCTCCTTCTGCTCTCTTCACGCTTAATTTCAGCGAAAGCACTTCTAAGTTTCACTATCGGACGTGCAACCATCAACCTTCCTCTTACATAATCCAACTCTTTTCTCAGTCCATACAAGAACATAAGAACTCTCTTCTCTTCAACTATTTCTCTGTATTTTGCTGCGTCCTCGACATTCTTCCAGACTAGCCTTTCCAACATATCAAGTTGCTGCCAGTATCTTGTTAATTGGTTGTAATATTGTGTCACGTTCATGTCTCCCTGCCGTAGATTGTGAACCAGATTTCCAAGGCAGAAAATCTCAGATTTGTTATCCACGTTCGAGTATCTTTCTCTCACGTTCTCCCAAATCTGATACGCCGTTTCGCACAACAAAAATTCTTGGCTAATTTCACTAGTCATGGAGTTTATTAGCCAAGACATAACCATATTATTTTCGATATCCCACTTCTGATATTCAGGAGATTTTTCATCTGCAGGTGCTTTGTACGAGTCACATAAATACTAACATTTTAACGGTTTGGGACCATTGAATGTAATTACTTTCACTAAGTTTGTGAATAGTAATTGGTTGATTAGGGTTTATAGTGTTTTTGGTTTGGATTACTCCACTGTTAGGAGCAGATTCGGTTTGGGATTTTTTAGAAGACTCCATTTGAGATTTATGAGCTGGTAATCACCCCGGATTTCAACACCGCTCTGATACCATGAAGTTTTAGAACATGGTTGATGATGTTTTTCTGATCCTCAATGAGATCAGAAGTATCTTTATTTATAATAACTCATCTAGAGTTTGATACAACTTAAACTACCTCATGATAAAGTAGTAACTAACTCCTCGTTTATCTCTAACACCTCCAACTAATATTCCTAATTAGAAAAATAATAATAAATCAGAAAAAATAAATAAGTAGAATAATAACATCAGTAAATAGGAACAGTAGCATTAAATAGGAACAGTAACCAGTTAACAACAGATACAAGTACCGGCCAGCATAATGAAGTTGGGGAGGTCAGTGGAACCAACAGACCAATCCTACGCCAATAATTTGTAACAGTTAGTCCTAAACTATGTTTTGCTGTGAAGCAGCATGTATCTGACGTGAAAAGGTGCGTGGATCTTCCCGTCTTACAATCAGTTAGTTTTGTTGTTTCTTGTAGATGAAGTAACTGTGTGGCAAAATCACTTTTCTGTTATTGTGTACAGATCTGTCTTTGATTTCAACTTTCCAGCTGAAGAAAGCAGTGCAGTTGATGTTGATGATGATGGTATGACAGATGCGGCAGAATTCAAGAATATACCAAATTCTTTGGTTGATATCCCGTCCAAGTTTTTCCCCCTTGTCATAACATTTCGTAAGTTTTTGATGATGCTGGATGGCAGTGTAGGTGTTCCTACTTCGAGAGATTTCCTGATTTAAAGAAGCTCTCTGATGGTCGAATTCAAACTTCAAAATCACTTACCCTGCCGAGTTTTATAAGGACTAAGGAAGTTACTTTTGACAAGTTTGCTTCAGCATACTGGCCTCATTTCAGTGAAAAATTGACAAATAAACTTGATGCCTCGAGAGTTTATACACAGATTATATCCCACATAAAAGGTGGCCTGCATGCAATGGAGGTTGTTAGTGGTAATCTTAGTCAAGATGCCTATCTACAATTGTCAGAGGGTAAGGTTTCCACATTAAGCAAGCATGATGTGGAGAAGATTTACAATCTATTTTTGAACTACGAGAGGATTAAGTTGGAAAGAGGTGAATTTGATTTGGCAGATGTTGTAAATGGTATTCATCATCGACTTAAAACTGAATTTTATCAGTTTGATGAAATGAACTACGTTTATGTCGATGAGGTGCAAGATCTTACTATAAGTCAGATTGCTCTATTCAAATATGTATGCCGCAATGTGGATGAAGGTTTTGTCTTTTCAGGTGATACTGCCCAAACCATTGCTAGGGGATAGATTTTCGTTTTCAGGACATACGAGCATTGTTCTACAAGAAATTTGTTTTGGAGTCTCACGGTCGTGAGAATGTTAGAAGGGAGAAGAAGGAACAGATCTCAGATGTTCTAAGCTTGAGCCAGAACTTCCGTACCCTTGTAGGTGTGCTAAAGTTAGCTCAAAGCATCATTGAGCTACTATTTCATTTCTTTCCGAATTCAGTTGATGCTTTAAAACCTGAAACAAGTCATATTCCTGGCGAATCTCCAGTTCTGCTCGAATCTGATAATAAGGAAGATTTCATTGCAAAGATTTTTGGTAATGGTGGAAATTTTGAAAGTAATGTTGTAGGATTTGGAGCACACCAGGTGATATTGGTTCGGGATGATCATGTGCGCAAGGAAATTTCTAGCCATGTTGGCAAGCAAGCGCTTGTTCTTACAATAGTTGAATGCAAAGGCCTTGAATTTCAGGTGATTTACATTTAATTCCTTCCTGTGTAGTTTTTGCATTCCATTCCTTTTATTGTATATGTGCTGATATAAATCTATAATTGTTATATTAATAAGTTGCGTCATACTTTTATAGAGGATGTATTGCTATACAACTTCTTCAGTTCATCGTCTTTGGAAAATAAATGGAGGGTTATATATGAATATATGAAGCAACAAGATTTGCTCGAGCCTAACTTATTGGGGTCCTTCCCTTCCTTTAGTGAGGCTAAGCATAACATCTTATGTTCAGAGCTCAAACAGCTGTATGTAGCCATCACGCGCACACGGCAGAGGTTATGGATATGGGAGAGTATGGAGGAGCAGTCCGAACCAATGTTTGATTATTGGAAGAAAAACGGTCTTGTTGAAGTTAGAAGACTGGATGAATCGCTTGCACGGGCCATGCAAGTGGCTAGCAGCCCAGAGGAGTGGAGATCACAGGGAATTAAGGTTTGTATGCTCTTCATACCAAATAGAATCACCTCTTAGCATTACTTCTTTTTCATTATATGGTTGTTTGTTATTTTCCAGCTATTTCACGAGCATAACTATGAGATGGAAACAATGTGTTTTGAAAGAGCTGGTGATACTTACTGGGAAAGACTGACTAAGGCTACTAGTCTTGCAGCTTCTGCTAACCGTCTATGCAGCTCAAAACCAGAAGTAGCAAATGGTATGCTTAGAAAAGCTGCTGAGTTATTCGAAGCAATAGGCAAGGCTAATTCTGCTGCTAGATGTTTATTTGATTTGGGGGAGTTTGAAAGAGCAGGTGTGGATCAAATTGTCTTTTAACTTAACTCATGTTCTTTGCCCATGTCTCTAGCGCAGTGTTTGACCTTAAGATTTTATTTGCTGTTTACATTCGATTTCATCACTTATTTCTGCAGGCATGATGTATATGGAGAAATGTGAGGATTTGCATATAGCAGGAGAATGTTTTTATCGGGCAAGGTGTTATGAGCGTGCGGCAGAAGTATATGCAAGATGCAACTCATTCTCAAAGTGTTTGGAAGTTTGCTCTGATGGAAAGCTTTTTGAACTGGGGTTGCAGTATATCTACTCCTGGAAACACCATCCTAATAAACATGCTGCTAATATCTCTAGGATACATGAAACTGAGCAAGAGTTTCTTGAGAATTGCGCTCGACACTTCCACAAACTTCAAGATAGCAAATCCATGATGAAATTTGTAAAAAATTTTGCTTCCATAGATTTGAAGCGTAACCTTTTGAAGTCTTTGAACTGTTTAGATGAGCTTATATCGTTGGAAGAAGGATCTGGTAATTTCTTGGAAGCTGCAAATATTGCAAAATTGAGAGGAGATATTCTCAGTGCAGCTGATTTGCTGAAGAAGGCTGGGAATCCAGAGGAATCAACAAGACTGATGCTCAACTATGTCTTTGCAAATTCCCTATGGTTGAAAGGGAGCACTGGCTGGCCCTTAAAGCAGTTTAGCAAGAAGCAAGAACTTCTGAATAAAGCTAAGTCTTTTGCAAAAATGGTTTCAGATGAATTCAATGATGTGATATGCTTAGAGGCTAATATCCTGTCATATAATGAGGCAAAATTGTTCAGGTTAAATCAATGGCTCAATGCTTCCAAGAGACATCAGAGCCTTAAAGGTGAAATATTGTTGACAAGAATGATTTTGGATGTTCATCTAGTTTCAGATACTTCTAAATATGAATGGGATGAAGAGTGGGTTCAAAATCCAGAATATACTATCCATCAAAGCAAGTTTTCTATTAAGACAACGTTTTGAAGATATTCGCTTGTCTTAATCATCTCAGAACCCAGAATGATATATACTACAAAGAACAGTATGATTTCTGTTTGAATTACTTGGGTGTTTGGAAACAGAATGACTCACAGGGCAGACCCATATATGTTTTGCTGAATCGAGATTCTTACTGGGTGAAAAATTGGGTTCCCGAGGTTGCTCAAAGTAGAAAAGATTTGGTTTCTATTGACGAAGGTCAGCTTGTTTCTGCTGCTAAGAACTACTGGAAATTGGAGATAATTTCTGTGGGCATGATGGTGTTGGACAGTCTTGAAGCTCTTTTTAACTATTCGCAGAAGCAGCCACAATCTAAGTTCTGCCAGTTTACTTCTCTTGCATGTATCTTTGAGGTTTCCAAATTTCTTTCCAAGTGTCCATACGACCTTAAGTGCAATGACATTCAGAAACTACAGAGATATCTTGAACTATCAACAAGACACCTTTTTGACTACTTATTCCCTCTGGACATCCATGATTCATTGAGGGAGAATATGCTTTCTCTGAGGCGAACAGAGGTTTGTAGGTCCATGTTTGCAGAATTTATCTTGAAATGTTGTGGCTTGAAGTGTAAGCTATCTTATGGACAGCTTGGACTCCTGGCAGTAGCGATTCTTGGGTCTGATAAGCTGCGAACCGATTCATATCAGCAAGTTGTGAAAAGCTGTATTGGAAATGAACCATGGAGGTCATTATTCGAGCATATTTTTTATGTGAATAAGGGATTAGAACCTCTCCATGGTTTTGCACCCAACATCCATGAGAATGAAGCAGCCACATTTTCTCTTGTTGAAAGACTTCATGGAGCATTGATGGATGCTTTCATTGCCAACTGGAGAACATATGATTATATATCACCAGTTTGTTTCCTTTATCTTATGGAGAGGCTTTTGATTCTCTTGTCTTCATTTGGGAATTTTGTTTTTGCTACAAAATCTTCCTTTGTCGAATGGTTTAGGGAACTTCAATCAACCTCACATAGGAAAGGCTGTTGAAGCACATAGTTTGATGAATGTCCGTGCATCACTTGTTAAAATGGTTCACCAGTTACTTGTCAATCTGAGAGATACAATGGATTGGATCAAAAAAGGTGGAACAAAACCTGAAGGCTCTTCGCTGGTGGTTCTGCGGTTGGTTGTGATACTTTGTTTGATGAATTTGAACTTTAGGGAATGTGGTGACTTGCTTTTTCAGTTGCTGGGTTCAAGCCAAATTACTGATCATTTGCCACTTGAATTTCATTACATGCTTAGGAGAGGATGGAAGCGTAATGCTCAGGGCCCAAATTTGTTGTTGATTGCTGAGGCATTTGAAAAGATTGGCAATCCACTTGTGATTGCGAGTTTCAGAATCAATTCTTCTGAATTTGAATGCCCAAGTGCCATTTTCATAGATATGAAAGCAGGCCAACGTGAGGAGATATCAAGAATCCTTTTTCCGAAGAACAAGGACACTCAAGGTCATGCCATTGATGCTGATCGCATACTTCCTCCTCCACTCTCTCCTGATGAAGAGAAGAGTTCAGATGTTGCTTGCTCAAAATCTGCTAACACAGTAGACTTGAACTCAGATGTGACTAATAATCATGACAAAGAGGAGAATGATCTGAGAACAAAATTGGGACTACTTTGGAGATCAGTTAGTGCATTAAGTTTGGCAGAAGATGAAAAAACTCTTGAGAGTGTAATTTTACATGCTCCAAATATTAAGGTAGGCCTAACTTTCTGATGTTTTCTTGCTTGAGTCAAAAGGTTGTGTGATATGTTGAACTTTCTCAAAAATCTATTATTTTTGTTACAGGTTGGATTGGAAATAGGTATGGTGATTCTTAGTGTTGCTTTAGGCATTAGCACGGAAATAGGTATGGATGAAGAAGATGAAAGCCTTTTCAGAGAAGGACCCAGTATGCTTGAAGAGATGGAGGAACTTTATGCAGCTATCATTGTCAGGTCAGTATCTTTGGTCAGCTATTTGTATGTTGTAATCATTGTATGGAAACAATTTCCTTGTAAAATGATAATGTTTACAGTGAAATGGAAGTAAAGAAGAATCTTCCCATTATCCAAGCGCTTCAGGCTAAGTTGCAGACAAGAAGGGAAACTATGGAGCCTTTTTTGAATAAATTGTTCTTGCAGCAGCGGCAGCTGAGCAGAAGCTTGAAGCAAAAGGAATTCTTTGACAAATGGGATGATGAAAACAATGACAAGAAAGCTGAAGAAAGTAGGGATAAGGATAAGACTGAGGCTTCATCATCCGGTATCAATGCTACAGACAGAAGCAAAGAGAACAAGGGCAATGGTAACTCGAAGAAGGAACACCGGAAACGATAAGTGGTAAGGGTAGGGTCTGTGACTGAGACTTCATCATTGTCAGTCAGGCGAGTATTCTGAAGTTTTACTACTATAGCTATCAACTGCAGTTGTGTAATATAGAATAGAGTATGAAGTGAAGGTGTTTTGGGATGCATATACATTTGCTACAATCAAAACATAATCTCTCTTCTTTTCTTGTGAAGGAAGTAACCTTTTCTTGTGCTGGAAGTAACCTTCATCTGTTGATGTTTTAATTTTACATTAAAGTATAGCTAAATCAACACTTGTAACATTGTGAGAACATATTTGTGTTAACTTTCCATTTTCAGGCTGATGAACAATAACAATCTAACAACGTGGTATTCTTGTCACTCTCTATTTTTCACTTTTATGGGTTCATTTGTCTTCTTCCAGTGATTTTGTGGCAGCTTGGTCATTTTCAACTATATTGCCTTTGTTTTGTAATATTTATGATTAAATAAACTGATAATTTGATGTTAACATGTGAGAATAAGACAGCTTATAATTCAACCACTTTTAGCTAATATTGGACATCAACTCTACCTACTCAACTCATACTATCGTCCATGCACCCTATCACAGCCTTCCACGTGTCAATCATACTTGCACTTGCATTATTATTATTTTATTTATTTTTTTTTAAAGGTAGATGTTCTATCAATAATAAGTTACTTGAAATTTAATTAAAGTATCAAAATCTCACAATGATATATATTTAACAAATTAGGTGAATATTAGGCATTTAATCATGCAACCAAAATCAACTTTGGTGATCACATAAAATATGCAAAATCTAAAATTGGTTGGTCAACTACACCTTATGCTATAATCTTTTGTTTGTTTCTCCATCAAACAATTTTTCTTTGGGAACAAAAATTATATCAAATAATTGCTTACTTGAATACCCTTCTACACAATTAATTAATTAAAATACGTAATGGAAATATGGCCCATGCAAGACTAATATATAATAGGTGTAAACTTACTAAATTTGACTAATAAGAAAACCACCAAATAAGAGGAATATTCAAACTAGTGAACTTATGTTTTCTTATTGAATCTAAACCCTATTGGCTTATGTCATAGTCTATATGAGATCCGATCTCTTTTATTAATTATTTATTTTTTAAAAAAAATTATTGCAAAGTGAGTATGATTCCATATGAATATGATAAGGTTGATAAACATTTTTATTTTTAAATATATATTTTCAATTTGTACCTATATATTTAAATTTGAAATAGGATAATATTTTTAAAACTTGCTTAATTTATATTATTTTATCACTTGATTTTATAAAATGTCCTTAAATAAAATTGAGATGTTATATTATGAAATATTATTTTTTAAAAAATTATATTTGTAAGATGATATAATAAAATTGAAGTTGTCAACCAAACCAATAAAAATGGCAAAACCAACTCCTATATTTTCTTGAATGATTTATATTTTCTGGTCAACAAGAAGAGAGATGAGGTTGATCAACTTTTTATTTGCATCCACTCAATATTCAAATAGGTCAAATCTCAATAAGACAATTGAAAATAATATGAAATCAAAATTGTCCGAAATGTATAATATACATAGCATACCTTCAAAGTTAATCAAACTATCAACTTAATATTATTTAATATATCTTAGTAAATTCCAAAAAATAAAAATTCTAAATTTTATTATTTAATTGTTATTAAGGAAAATTAAGGGGAGAAAATTCAAAAAGAGGTAAAGATAGGGGTGAAATAGAAAAAAAAAAAGGAAAAGGAAAGATCAAAACGGCGGCGTAAAAAGGTTGAGAATCGTGGACCTATCACGTAAACCGTTACCCGTTAGAATCTGGTAAAATACAAATATTCTCGTCGTCAACACAAAACAAAACACGAATACAACACCACACCACGTCTTTCTTTGTATTCTCTTCCTCTTCAACTCTCTCTCTATATATCTATATATTAACAATCTCTATAATTTTCATGTCACTCAATCTCTTGCTTTCTTTTGCTTTGCTTCCTCCTAAATAGACATCCATCTTTATCTTGCCTTCAAGACATGCGATTCCTTCTTTGTAAGTCTCTCTTTTCTTCTAATTCTCACCTTTATGATGCTTTTCTATTTGTAAAGGTCTCTCTCTTTAGTTTTTTTAATGCTGCATTGCTTTTTGTTTTCTTTTTTGAAGCTTTTTGCTTTCTGGGTATTGTTCAATTTTCGATTTTTTGGGTTTCTAATGCGGTTTTCTCATTTGGGTTTTTGTTTTTGATGTGATTGTTGGGAAATTTATTGTCTTTTATTAATGGACATTGTAGTGTTCCCTTTTTTCTTACATGGGTTTATTTATTGATGTGAGATGATTGGAAGGTTATGTTTTTATGAATGGATGTTGTTCAATTTTTATTGTTTTTGATTGTTGTTTTGGTATTGGTTTTTCAGGAAAGTTTGTTGAAGGATATTTGAGTTTAGGGGATTTGGTTTGTTGAAAGTGTTGTGGATTTGAATATGGGGGATCATTTTGTGTTGCTGGTGGATCGGCTGCTTACAGAATCTACTCTTGAGGCTGCGATTGAGAGCCGGAATCGGTCCATGCAAGCAGCAGCATCATCACAAGTTGATGACTTGAAAGCTGTTGTGGATGATTATTCTCAAAAAGTGGAGTTTGGAGATGTTATGACCTCAGGGAAATTGGTTGAGTGCAGGATATGTCAGGATGAGGATGTGGATTCAAATATGGAGACACCTTGTTCTTGTTGTGGCAGCTTGGAGGTTTGTTTTGTTTGCAATAAATCTGATTTGTATTTTTTTTTCTTTCAAAGTACTCTTCAATTGTTGAGTTATTTGTCTATTTAGCTTTGAGAGACAGCTTCTCATTCTCTGAACCCCAGATTGATATTGAGTTGCCATCATTTTCATTGCAAATTTGATATTGAAAGTGACTTTCTGCATATTTGGAAAAGTTTGATTTCTTAATCCTCATTTACCTCAAAACTGCCATGTGGAGGCCACCTTATTCAGCTGACTTTTCTACTTTCATTTGTGTTAGTTTAAGCAATGAATTTGGCCAAACCATATATCAGTTTTAATTGAAGATCTTCTACATGTGAAGAGTCTGTATATGATTCCTGTTCAGAAGTTAAATTTGGTTGTTAAGAGATTTTGAATTAGTTTGATGAAAACATTGATGCATATTAAAGTTTTTGCTAAGAAGTTGGATATTAAACTTAGGAATTATGACATGAACTTCTGTTATGCGAATGTGTAAAGTGATCTTTGTGTTATGTTTCTTGATTTTTGCAGTATGCTCACCGCAGATGTGTACAAAGATGGTGTTATGAGAAGGGCAACACAACTTGCGAGATATGTCATCAGGTGATTCCCTAAGATTTCATTTTTTCCATTGAGAAAATTGAATCTGAACCCCCTATTTTAAACATAATTAGAGGTGGTTCAAGTAATTGCAACAAGTTCAGATGCCAATTATGCTTTAAGTTTCTTGTACTTGGCGGTTTCATTCCTTTACCGGATTTGCAATCTTTAATCAACTTGGATTTGAGCTATTAATAACCGATAAGTTATGTTCTTCCAGCCATTCATGCCTGGTTACACAGCGCCACCTCCCTTGTTCCAGTTTGGGCACATTCCAATGACCTTCAGGTAGCTGTATACGAATTTTTCAGATTCATGGTTCACCTGTCCGTTTCATTCTAAAAAATTAATTATTTTTATCTGCTGATTCTTTAAGCAGAGGAAACTGGGAAATTTCAAGGAGGGAGTTGAACAATCCGCGCATAATAGCAATGGTTTCAACTGACCGCAATTTCCTGAACCCTCCTACTACTACCTATGATGAGGATTATTCAGATTCAGATACAAGAAGTGTGTTATGCTGTCGTTCAATAGCTCTAGTTGTAAATCTCCTTCCCCCTTTAGCAGAACTTTCGACATTGCTTTCATTTTTGGAGTTATCTGAATAATCAAACAATTTACTTTCGTTCTGATAAACTCGATTGCTTCTCTTCTGCAGTTCATGTTTCTTCTAATTCTACGACACACTCTTCCTGTCATACTAAGCGGAACCAATGAATTTTCCTTCCCATTGTTCATGGTAAAGCTTAGGTTTGTTGTTATTAACAACTTTAGTAAAGTTACAACACTCGTCCTTCACTGTTGATGAGACCTCCACATTTTCAATTCTTGTGCAGTTATTGTTTCTAAGAACTATTGGAATAGTTGTGCCCATCTACGTTATAGTAAAAGCAGTAACTGCTCTCCAGCGACGCCGTCGTCAAGTAAGTTCATTCCAGGCAAATTAAACTTGTACAAATCTATATATTCATATTCAGTTACTAAATTGAGCTTTACTGATCTACATAGGAATACAACACAAGTTCTCCAAATGTTTCATCTGATGAGGAGTCTGAGGATTCAACTCCAGAGTCCCCAAGTCATGTAATTCGTGTTCACTAGAAATTGTTCTTCCTAATAAAGAACCATTGCTGATTTCTAATCAGCAGCATTTGCCAAACTACCACCTGTGACTGCAGAAGCATGGAATGATGATGTTAATATGTGTATAGGCTGCTTTGATGCACCATTCTGCTGCTGTGCTTCATCTGGAAGAAAATGTATAGTCCTAAGTTAAGTTATCTGGAATGTAAATACAAAAAGTAAATGAAGAAACACAAAATCGAGTGAGTGAATGATATACATGTAAATGACATTATGTATTTACAGATTATGAATCAAAATGATACAGTAATCATTGGTCACTTGTGTACTGACATTAGTATGCTCACACCTTATTTAGTTGTCAATATTTAAATAAAATATAAATATTTTTAAAATTAAATTTCTTTCTCCTCAATTAATATTATTTATTTAAATAAAAATAACTTTATTAAAAACAAACTTTTATTCAAGTATATCCAAATAAAATCTTCTCAATTAAATTATATATTGCAAAATTAATTACTAGTAACAAATATACACATTTTTTAACCACAATAAAGTGTTTATCTATCAATGGAGCAAAACCATACCATAAGAAGAGAAATACAGAAGACCATAATCTTCATCATGGAGCTCTACAGGTTCAACTGTCTATTAGTTTCATACATTGCAATCTTCTGTGTTATCAATAGTTTCTCCTCAACAGAAGCAACAGTGAGGCCTTTGAAATCTATTCATTATTATTCATATGTTCATTATCAACTTACAGATGGAAGATGGACAAATTTACAATTGCATTGATATTTATAAACAACCTGCTTTCGAGCATCCATTACTTAAAAATCACAAAATTCAGGTTGGTTTTTCCTTCATCCCTAAAGTCACAAAACGAATTTATAACATAATCACAATTTTTATTGTTAGCAGATGCAACCTAATATTAATTTGACAAGAAACATTCCATTAGAAGAAGAAAATATTGCAAAAGATGATACAAAGAATGAGTGTCCAATAGGAACAATTCCAATTGAAAGAAGTTCAACATAGATTTGATGAAAGCTTCAGACAAATGTTCAGTTCTGATTCTACCGCTACAGGTCTTGAAGTATGTATATCCATCTCCCTCCAAATCTTGTATTCACAAATATTTCAAAACAGCATGGAATTCAATATTACATTAAAATGGCCTTAGTAAAGGTATAAGTTACTTAGGCGGTTATTTTAAACTTCTTAAATCATAAGTTTGATTTGAAATGTAATTTGTACAGGAAGAGGGGAAGTGGTGGTTCTTCTTCACAGGAGATGAAAACGGAAATTTCATAAAAGTAGACTATTGGCCAACAGAACTTTTCAAAGCTATTCAAGGTCCGGTTGTAATTAAAATAGGAGGAATGGTTTACAGTAATACATCTGTATCTCCTCCAATGGGAAGCGGGGGCAAGAAATGTCATTACCGTAAAATGCAAATTGGGGGTGGACCTAATGGAGTTGCTAGCATTACAGAGTCCCGTTGCTACAAAATGGGAGTTCCTCGACGTAATAAATATACCTTCTGGTTTGGAGGAGATGGTGGGGATAGAACACATTGCCACTCCTAGTATCACCTTAAATCTCACATGTAAAATACAATTGACTTCACTATATCAACTAAAATAATGTTCAGTTCCTAAGTCTAGAAGACTCCTTATGTATATTGCATCAAAATATGAGTTTTATACCTACACATTAGTGTTTGGATTAAAAAATATTGAAAATACCATTATAAAGAACCCAATCAAAGCAAAGCATCGAGGTAAGAATTCAACGTATGTTGGGTATCTTTCTCCAAAAATTTTATTTTGCGCAAATTTTAGTTGTTCCCCTTCGCGCCATGCACACTCGTTACTTCTCTCACTTCCCTGTTAGCTCACGACCGAATGCATCCACTCAAGTTTGATCCTCCAACAATCACATTGATAGTTCTGGTGGTGGGCCAAGGAGATTTCGGCCTTTCCAAGCTTGTTCTCCTAGTTCGATCCATCTTTTCTACAATTTCGTTTCCTTTTTGTGACGCAGAACGGAAGCGAAAAATAAAAATAAAGACTGTTTAGACTCGGTCACGAGTTTTGATAGACTGATTATACTCGGTCACGAGTGTTAGATGATCAATTTCGTTTGGCCGGGACGATGAAACTCCCTAATCCAAGGGAAGATAAACGCTAATCCAAGGGGAAATTCTTTTTCAGAGAAATAAGATATTCAAAGTTGAAAGATGAAAAATATTAAATTTATGAAAGGAAGCCCCTTATATAGGGGTTACAACCTAGACAAATAGAAATTCTTTTAAGAAGGAATTTCCCGAATATTTTAGAAAACCTGAAAAGAAAAGAAATAAATCAAATAAGGAAAATCAATTCTAAATCCTATTAGGAAATAAACTTTAAAATAATAAATCCTAAAATAATTACGGCTTCTTTCTAATCTTGACTCGGTCCAAGTCTTCCATAAAATTTAAGGTCAACCGATCCGCATCATTCCCTTCCACTTTAGAAGAACTCGTCCTCGAGGTTCTCATCAAATATCATTGGAGAGTGTCAAATTATTTCCACCTTCTTTTCTTCCACATGTATATTGTCTTCAATAATAATAACTTGAAGATGTCATGAAGACAAAAAAAATATTTTGGTAACATGAGCTAAATCTCCAGGCTTTTTTTAAAAAACAAAGTGCGCTATTTTTGAAAAGCTGTCAACTGTAACAAAAATAGAGTCAGATTCACATTGACTGTATGGAAGGCCGATAACGAAATCCACATCTGCTACTGGAAAAATAGAATCTATTTCCGCTTTTGGCAAAATTGAGCCTGCTTTTGCTTGAGTACATGGAAGGCCGATAACAAAATCCACATCAGTTACTGGCAAAATAGAATCTATTTCCACTTCTAGCAAAATTGAGTCTGCTTTTGCTTCTACTTTCTTTTCATCTTGAGGTGAATCCTTCTCAATTACAAAATCTCCATTAGATTTGATCGTGATCTCACTTGACACTTTTGATGTTATTGTAGATTTTTCTTCCAATTTAGAATGTCTCGCGGATCCAGTAGGTAAGATCACAATCTTCTTTTTATTCCATCTGAAGTTGTACGCATTATTTTCTCTTTTGTATACAACATTCAGATCAAATAACCAAGGTTGCCCCAATAAGACTCCGCATGTATCAATATCCATAACATCACAAATAACAGTATCTGAGTAAAATTTACCCATCGAAATAGGTACTCTACAAATTCGATTTACTTCAATCAACATACCTTCTTTATTCCAAAAGGCCTTGTATGGTGAAGGATGAGGCTCTGTTGGTAATTGTAGAATCTCCACAAACTTTTCAGCAATTAGATTGTCATAACTGCAACTATCTATAATCATCCTACAAACAGCATCCTCAACGCGACAATATGCTCGAAAATTCTCCATCTCTTCTATTGATTCTTCATTATCCCCCTTGGATGAACACTGCTCTGATACCAACTGAAGCAGAACGGAAGCGAAAAATAAAATAAAGACTGTTTAGACTCGGTCACGAGTTTTGATAGACTGATTATACTCGGTCACGAGTGTTAGGTAACCAATTTCGTTTGGCCGGGACGATGAAACTCCCTAATCCAAGGGAAAATAAACCCTAATCCAAGGGGAAATTCTATTTCAGAGAAATAAGATATTCAAAGTTGAAAGATGAAAAATATTAAATTTATGAAAGGAAGCCCCTTATATAGGGGTTACAACCTAGACAAATAGAAATCCTTTTAAGAAGGAATTTCCCGAATATTTTAGAAAACCTGAAAAGAAAACAAATAAATCAAATAAGGAAAATCAATTCTAAATCCTATTAGGAAATAAACTTTAAAATAATAAATCCTAAAATAATTACGGCTTCTTTCTAATCTTGACCCGGTCCAAGTCTTCCATAAAATTTAAGGTCAACCGATCCGCATCATTATGACTCAAGAATTCCTTCAAGTTACCAATTTCTAATAAATACATTATCTCCTTCTACAAGGAGAAACATTGTTATGTGTTATGCTCATGGTCTTTATGAAAATCACAATATCTACTCATGTTTCAAGGGCATCAAATTTTTGTTTCTCTAGCCATCAGACATTATCCCCCATTCTATTCATTACTGCCACGATTTCTTTAGTGGGTAAGTTCAGAGGGTTAGGTATGAATTTTTTGGGGCTGAGTATCTCAATGCAGGGCTCCATCTCCTATTTAAAGTAATAGGAAGCGAGGTGTGATCCCTTGGGTCGAATTTCCTCTTCAGGGCATTCAGCCTTTTTTTCTGTCTCTTTTCCAAATCTTCATTATAAATTATCTAATCCTTAACTTCATTAGCTAGATCGGAGAAGGTTTTGGTTTTCTTTTAGTCAGTTAAATATGCACCTGAGTATCCTTGATCAAACATTTGATGAAGGCGGCAATGACAGTTTTCTCACGACAGTCAAGCACCGAGGCTTTGATCTCACTAAACCTTTTCATGTATTTCCTCGGAGGTTCATTCCTTCCCTGATGTAGCTCATACTCATCTTCTTCTTCAACTATTGGTTTTTATTATAGGAGGAATGACTAACAAACTTGATCATGAGTTCGGGATAAGAATTAATATTATTTGGCAAGAGGGAGAAAAACAACCTCTGTGCAGAGCCTGAAAGCAAGTTGAGCCGAAAGTTTTATATATCACTGATCTGTAAGATTCCTCTAGGATATTGCAAGTGACCATGAAAATCTTGTATTTAGCCATGGGATCTCCTAGTCCGTACTACCATTTTATTATTTGTCATGTGGCATAAAAAACTTCTTTGGTATAGTAGTACGCGATATCCAAAAGGCAAAAGAGTTATCTTATCTACATACCTGATGGTGGCTTCTCTAGGAGGGACAACTTTGGTCCCTTTCTTGCCCAAAGTTTTGGTAAGCTCAACCACTTATTTCCTAACCATTCACCCTTATGGACACTTCCTTCGTCACGTTGTAGCTTAGGGGACTCGTCTTTATTATCAAAATAGTACTTGTAATGCGATTCTTCCTCATCTCTTCGTCTTCCATGTCAAATACTTGAGTCTGATTTCTCAATAGGCTCTTTGCTAGATCGGAGGCAAGCTTCTCGATATCTTTTTGGCTTAAGGATGATCCTAGGCCCAACCTCTTTTCCAACGCTTTATTTCTAGTCGCTAGTTGCCTTAATTAAGGGCATTGCGCTTTCACTTCGGCAAGCAGTGCCGTCATTTGCTCATTCATGGTAAGTGTTGAATTCCGTTGGTTCTCGATATTCAGGATGAGTTTTGTAAACTGTAGAAATCTTCAACTTTAATTGTATTCAGATCCTCGTTAACTCACAGTGGGCACCAAACCGTAGCGATTATGGAATCCACAGTGAGAAAATTTCAATAACAAACCTTTTTTTTCTTTTTTTTAAGACCTCGAAGATCTATTTGAAAAAGTATTTCAATAGCGTTTTAGTAGTGTTTTGTGAATGAACTTCTTGTAGGTGTAACCTCTATTTATAGGTCTTTTTGAGAGAAAATATATCCTAATAATTGGAATTTCATTAGGATTGCAATTATTCGTTTCCTAATGAGTTTATCTTTTCCTATTTCAACTACATTTTGAATCTCATCTAATTTAGACCATAATTAGAATTTTATTAAGATTCTATTCACATTAATTGTTTTATCTCATGATTCTTCTCAAAATATTGGGGTTTGATCGAGACTTCATCCTTACTTGAACGGGCATTTTGACTTATTTTAGGAGTGTCTGGTGGTCGAAGGCATATGATATTAAGTCATGAGTCATGAGTAATACCTTCGATCGAAGGCCTTTCGATAATAATCTTACAGGGTTAAATATAAACTGGCCCCCTGTACTTGAGAAACTGTATCACCTGACCCATTGTACTAATATATGTCTCAGATAACTCCATGTACTCCTGATTTTATCTCAGATAGCCCCCTATACTACAAAATTTATCTCAGTACGCTCCTTTTGGGTGATGCGGGAAAAGTTTGAGGTAAGACTTGTCTTACATGCAAGGCACTTGAAATTGTCACGTCATCCAAAAATAGACGCACTGAGATAAATTTTATAGTACAGGGAGCTATCTAAGATAAATATAAGAGTACAAGAGGCTATCTGAGACAAGTATTAGTATAATGGGTCAGGTGATACATTTTGTCAAGTACAGGAGGTCAGTTTGTACTTAACCCAATCTTATAATTCTTAACTTAGAACTATAGGTTCTTAAGCAGACCTTCGAAGATGTGGACCTTGTTGTCTCAGGGGTCATTTCGACCAAAAAGATTATGCCTAAAATCTCCGAGTTCTCGGAGCGCTCTTGCCTCAGAGAGTTAGGGAGAGAGGTTCATCCCTCCGAAACCTTTGTTTTTTTTTATATAGCGACCACTGCATTATTTAAGTGTCATAAATTTGTAGTATATATTTTTTTAAAAAATTGATAAAATATACATATTTTTTAAATATTTTTAAAATTAAATTCATTCAAATATAATGAAAAAAGTCTACCATAATTTAGTAGATAGGGATGAAAATTTTCAATATGAATTTTCAAGTATAAAAAATACATTTTGAAATACAATGTCTTTCTCCTCAATTAATATCCTTTATTAAAATGTATAATAAATTTAAGAATAGTCTACCCTTGTTGCCAACTTTTGTTGGCTATTAATAAATGTCAAATTGTAATTGGCTGGTAAATAAATTAAAATAAATGTATAATAAATACAAATTAAAATTATCGAATCATGAGTTGCCAGTAGGAAAGTAGAATGGGCTATGAATTAGGCTATAAATCATTAATTTAAATATAAAATTAATAAATCTATTAATAATATAACACAGTTAAAATTTTCATTGGACCTAATCTCAATTAATATCATATATTGATGTATAATAAATTTGCAATTGCATTGCAATAATTATTTTAGTTCCAAGTATACACCTTTTAACCACTTTAAAGTGTTTATGTATCAATGGAGTTAGTAAACTATACCATAAGAAAGAATCTTCTTCATGATGGAGCTCTACAAGTTCAACTTTCTATTAATTTCATATATTGAAATCTTTTGTGCTATCAATAGTTTCTCCTCAACGGATGCAAGAGAGAGGGCCACAAGATTAGGCTTGGCAAAAGTAATGGTTTGGGTCTACCCTTACCCAAACCCTTATTAGACCCTAAAATAGTTTTAGAGTCTAAATCCTACCCTTACCCTCTCTAAAAAGATATGGGTAAGGGTAGACCCTTATCCGGAAAATGTAAGGGTAGACCCTTACCTTTAGTAAAACCCTTCCTAATTTGATATTCTTGTTAAAATCATTTGGGAAAATTTATTTTATTTCAAAATTTAAAAATTTATTAAATTTATTTATTTATTTATTTATTTTTGTTATTTACATATTTTATTTTTCAATAGTTTATTTATTTTCTTATGTTTTCAAATTTGTATATTTAGTTTGAACATAACATATTTACATATTAGTAAATGCAACATAAAAAATTAAATATTTATTTAAAATATTATTAATATCCAACTGAATAAAATCAAATCGATCAAAGTTTCATTTAAGAATATCAAATTAATTTGATTTAAATTATAATATTGGTTCGAGTTAAACATGTTAAAATTAATTTATTTTTAGTTTGATTTGGTTTAAGTTATAAAATAGATGAAATCAATTAAATGGAATTTAAAATATACTATTATGATTACTTACAATCAAATAACTAGAAAAAAAAAATCATTATGGTTTAATGGATGAAAGTTATCCTATTTTATTTTATTTTTTAAATTTTATGCATCTTAAATTATAATTATAATTTTAATGGATAAAAGTTATTTAAAATTTAAAATTATTTTTAAAAAATAATATAATTATTATCAAATTAAATAATAATATTTTTAAAAAATTAGAGGTAATTTGTTTTAAAACAATTATAATAAGTATTAATTTTGTAATTTTTTAAGAAGTGCATTAATTGTTCATTGAGAATTTAAAAAGTGGTGTTTTAAATGCAAATTTTTAGTATATTAATTACATTTTTACTCACATATTAAATTCCCAATGAACAATTAATGCATTTACCTATATATACCTTTCTTTTTTCTTTTAAACATTAATAACATGTATGTATTCGTGTATTTTAAATTATATTTACTATTTTAATAGATAAAAATTTATTTCAAAATAATATTATTTTTAAAATAAAACAATAATACACTTATTATCAAATTAAAAGAATAATATTGTAAAGGAAAAAAATATAAGAATTTAAACAAATTATATTTTCTATTTTAATAAATAACATGCATTAATTGTTTCTTCTTATTTTTTAATGCATTAATTATTTATTGTATTGAAAATGTAATACTTTATAATTAAAAAATTCATTTTAAATGTATTTATTAATTATATTTTTACTCACATTTTAAATTTCCAATGAGTAATTAATAATTTTTTTCTATTAATATATATATATATATATTAAATAGGAAGATTAATAAAATAATATAAAAAATTATTAATTCAAGAGAGAAGCATAAATTAATATATTAAACTAATTTTTATAAATTGGATAAAAGAGGATAAATAGTAAATATAATATATTTATAATAGATTTATGATTTATAAAAATAAAATAAAATAAAATAAAATAAAATAAACCGATAGCATAATTTAAATTAAAATGATTTTTTTTTTTTAGAACTGCCAATAAAATCTAAAAAGATTTAATTGATAAAACAAACAAATGAACTTTAGTGCGGTTTGGATAAGAAATATTGCATTTAAAATGTAAGGGTGTAGATAGGGTAAAATTGCATTTAGAAGGTAAGGATTTAGATAGGGTAAAATTGCATTTAGAATGTAAGGGTCTGGATAGGGTAAAATGTGTACCCTAAGTTATACCCTTACCCTATCCTCGGATTTTTTCTAAACCGGGTCATATAGGGGTTTTTAATTAAATGGGTAGGATTTTACCCTATCCTTTTTGAGTTGGGTAAGGGTAGGGTCTCAAAAACCCTACCCAATTTGCCAACCTTACACAAGATCCATCCAAGTAAAATTTTAATTAGAATTCAACAATCCTCTCGAATTTTCTGCCGTAAATCTAAAAGTTGTATTGTAATTTTTTTAAAATAATAATATTTAATTGCGATTTAATTTATTAATAAATTAATATTTAAAGAAACTAAAATTTAAAATACTTGTGATCGTCTAGATTTGTATAAGTTTTTCTTCACGGGAGATTAAAAAAGGAAATTTCTTAAAAATAGATTATTGGCCAACAAAAATTTTCAAATATGCAAGGTCCGGTTGTTATTCGAATAGGAGAATCATTACCACGAAATGCAAATTAGGGGTGGACCTGCTAGAGGTGCTAATATTGCAGAGTCCCGTTGCTACAAAGTGGTACTTCCTATACGTAATGCTGATACCTTTTGGTTTGGAGGACCTGGTCGGGAGAGCACATTGCCAACCCTAGTATTACCTTAATTCTTATCAATAATAAGAGTATGTATGTGAGTTTTACACCACAATGGTTTCGATAAAAGCATCCTCCATGGTAAAGGATGGTTGTTAGGGCTAGAAACTAATGCAATTTAAGCAATTTAAGCATCAGTCAGAGAATGTAGGCGAGAATATATCACTCTAAACAACCACCAAATACCATGGCAAAAAAGACATCTACTTCTGGCATTTTTCAGAGCCCAGCTGAAAGATCAAGGAGACCCCTCCCAAAGTCCTAAATCAAATCCAAAAGCAAACAGAACTAAACAAAAAGGCTAATGAAGCTTACATGGAGCAACAACGATTACCAACTAACCATGTAAAGCAAGCACAATCAAAGCAAATACAGATTTGACATATCATGACTACACCCTGCAGAAATTATGTGTCAATTCAATTACAATCACAGCAAGAAGCTCTAAAGCAGGATGGAACATGATAACTCTATTTAATTGGTAATGTGAATTAAGTTTCCCAGGTAAAATCAGTCATCTTTTCGATTTTGAAAAGAGAAAAGAAAATAAAAAATTGTTCTCTTCCAAAATTATGAGGTTGATAAAACTCTGTACAATCCGAATTAAATAAAACAAGGGTACAGGAGAGGACCTCAAGCTGGCTTGCTGGTTGTTACAGAGTTGTCATCCCGATTCCCTATCACTGTCTGACTACTTGGCTTGCCACCTTAATGTCTGTATACTGTTTTCTTGTTTACATAATCTTAGTTCCAGCTTCTCCTTGGCCTGAAATGTTGTTTAACCAAAATTGATGAGAAAATTCACCATCTTTACAAGCTAAAACTCTCTTTTTCTCTAAGTATTAATATATTTATCTCTCTATAACCCACTCTCTCTCTCTCTAATATAGTTTTCCTTTTTCTTCCACATTTTAAATATATTTGAAAGAGCATGTTACCCTACTAATTATCATATGTTCTTATAAGAGTGTCGATGGTAATACTTCCGATTCTTCTGCTGAGAACGCCAATAGCAAGCAAGCGCTCCAAATGCACAGCTAGCCAGAGCAATTGCCAATGCAGCCCCCACAGGCACCACAACTGCATTTGTTGAGACCACTAGATCTTCCAAAGCTCCATCAACCCCATCGTTTCTGAGAAGCTCCTTTTCCTTGTACAATGAGACAAACTTTTCTCCATAATAACTACTCAAGAACTTGAATACCTCATCTTCATTCCAATCGATCTTATCCAGCTTGGAATCTGCCTTACTTTGGGAACGATAACATGAAGAACAAAGCTGTGCGGGAGGCCAGATAATCTTTGGGAACTTGGGATCAGCAGTTTTAAGAGATGCTTCTTCTTTCACCAATCTCTCATTTACTGTATTATGTGCTCTCCACAACCAAAGGGCAAAGTCGCGAGTTCTATTGAATGAGCCAGTAAAACTGAAAAATACAAGTCACCATCAGAACAGGATGTAATTGGAGAGTTTACCAAAAATTTAATTTTAGATTGCCTTTCACCTTGAACACATCTCATGAAAATGTTGACGGCATTCCTCACAAATGAAAAAATTGTGAATAAATTCACATATAGCTGTAAATGTGAACTGGCTCTCTCCATCATCAATTCTGACAGAGAGTGAATGCAATAGAACCCATAAGCCGCAGCTGCAACAATGTCAAAAAGATTATAGATATATATATATATATTATATATATATATATATATATGCATACACTTAATAAGCAACTGCAAGTAATCTTAGCTTGCACCATCGTATAAAAACATTCAACTTATAATAGAATTCAACATGCCTAATCTGAATAGGTACTAAATATTCTGTACAAGAAAAGAATATGTTACCTAAAACCTCGAGTTTCATTTTTGCTGCCACGACAAAACATCTGCATAGGTAATAATACCAACACCAGACTGAAACAGTCAGCATTTCATCTATTTTCTTTTCAGTACAAATAGCCGTTACAAACAATTTAGGAGGAAATTGACAATATTGAAGATAGCAAAACATATAGATAGACAAAGAAATAGATTGTATGAAAAATGAACAGAAGAAATAATAAGAAAAACAAGATTCAGAAAAAGATAGTGTTTTATAACTCAGTTTTTCAGTAATCAGATAGCTGGATGTTGATTGAAAATTGTAATATCTGTGGATCAAGAAAATGTATAGATTTTTTTAGCAATTGTATTAAGATTTTATCATTATAAGAGAACTACAAATGGTCAACCACCAAAAGTAAAAGAATTAAATAATGGCAATGGGACGAGTACAATGGGTAGTATTTGAAATATTTGCAAAGAGATCAAATGTGCAAACAAATCCTTACCCAATATCCACGTGGAACTTCTTTTCCACAGATTTGAAAATTATTAAGTTGACCTTTGAGATCACTAACAACAGGTTCCTGTTTATTAGGTAACTGCAGATGCGATGGGGATAAGTCATCAAAATTCACCAGTATTTCTGCACTTCCCTTCCGGCACCTAATCCAAACAATCTAGAGTAAAAGAATGAAAGAAGAAGATCCAAGGAAAGGGAATGCAGCATGATATTAATCAAAGCAAAGTTGCAAAATTTAAGTACCATATACCTTCTAGAAGGATGATGAGCTACTAAAAGTTGAAGGAATCCAATCAATGAAGCACGAGTATTTGATTTGATCATCTGTAGAATATAAGTGCAGAATATAGCAAGTGCTGGAAGAGTAAAGCAGCTGAATGTGTGTTTGTAAGGAAGAAAAGATTACCTTGTGGTTTATAATGATATCAAATGCAGTTGACGTAGCCTCCTCAACATCATATACAGCTCGAGCAATCTTCAACAAACATGGAAAAAGTTAAAAACTCGAGTGCAATTAAAATGCAATATTTTGCTAAAATACGAAGGAAATTTGAAGTTATGCTCTGAAAAGGACCTCTGCAGGGTCTGACACATTTGATGGCAGTAGTTCATTTTCAAATTTTACGTCATCCAAGCCATATGAGCTGTCAGGGAGCATAAGACAGAGATAAGAACAAAGTTTTGAAACTAGCGAACAGTGATCACAAAATGGAAGGTTCCAACAGCACAAGGATGTCATAATTTGAGATCACTAAATTATGATGTTAGACTTTGACATAACAACTGCTCTTGCCATTAATTTCTCTGACCATTCCGAGCATCAATCAAAGAATTGAATCAAGAACTATATCAACCCAAGAGACAGTTTTAGAATTTGGATGACATGCTTCACTTTGCTATATAACTTGAAAACTCCCTGAACAACACTACAGGGATTCAGCACAAACTATAAATATACTATTTTTCTCCTGTACAAAAGGTTAGCTTATTAAATGTAAATAAATCAACCAAAGTTTTTAATAATAAAGATCAACGAAGTATTCTTAATGAATCGAAGTTCCAAAAATAAACCCTATATTATTTTAATAATTAAGATCAACAGAGCATTCATAACAATTTGAAGTTCAAGAATTCCATAAGGTGCTAATATGACTTCTTTTGAGGGGAAAAAAAAAAAGAAACTAAAATGTAATGGTAGGACAATTGACAATTTATGGAGACACGTCATACCTGCCTGTTTGCTTATTTATCCAGTTAATCAACCGATCAGCTGTCCGTGCATCATCGATTACACGTATTTCACTTTTCTCCTTGTTTGGTTCCCAACTACCAGATATGAAGACAGAAGGAGGACCCCAAAAAAGCATAGGATAATGAGTAACAGAAAACTTGTCACAAAGTTTGGTATTTATCTGTGCTGCCAAAAACAGTTAAGAAGGACCAATCACTATGTCAAACTTCTCAATATCTCGAAATAAATTTTCAATTAGAAGCTAAAAGAAAAAGAGCTAGGCATATCCACTTTCAAATTAGTAAGAAAAGTGTGTTTAACATCTTTCATCCATTTTTGGGCAACCCAAGAGTGAAAACAAATTGAATGAAGTTAAAACTTTTCAAACCTGTACAAAATTTGCAAGTTAGTAAATCTAAAATTGAAAACGGCATATTAAGGAGTCTGCTCAACAAACAAAGATAACACTACGAATCCCAGGGCTAAATCAGTCTGCAATAATATACAGATACACAAATATGGAGCACATGCAGTGTATTTATAATTACTTAGGAGTTCAAAGTGTTGAAATTTTCCAGATGGTGCGAAAATAGGAACTTTTGGGATAGATACCTTAAGTTTATAGAGTAATGTAAAGGGATATAAATCAAGATATTGACCCTCAGAAGGTTAGTTTTGGTGGAATAAGACCATAGCAGTTCTTTGTGATGTTAAAATGCCTATTAAGTTACAGAAGAAAATCTCATGAGATTTCAATTTGTCTAATTGTATTGTACGGTAGTGAATTGGTCGTTAAAGACAGCAAATATGCAAGTTAAGTTTGACAAAGGGTCATGTGTTAAGATGAATGAGTGACCGATAGAAGAATGGATTGTATACAAAATGAAAGTACTTATAAAAAGATAGGGGTAACACCAATAAGGAGTAAGGTATGTGAAGGTTGATTAAGATGGTATAGCCATGTTCAATGTGGACAATTGGAGGCTCTGCCCCATGCAACGGAGGATATTCACACACCACATACTAGAAGAAAGAGATAAATAGAGATTGACTTTACTAAATGTAGTCAGGCATAACTTTCAAGATTTAAGTTGAGCAAGACTTATTTTAAAATATAAGGAAGTGAAATGAAGAATTAACATAGTTGATTTCAATTGAACAGCAGAGAAACAATTAAGACGACATAATGAATACCTTTAGAGCACAGTCTACCCTAGCCATCAATATGATACCAGGATGCACTGCATTGGGCCCATTGAATAATTTCGCAACCCTTTCATAATGAGGCTGCAGAATAGGAAGTCAACAATTGTTATAATGGGGTTACATATATGGGATAAAGTTAAACCCAATACAGAAAATAGTACCTTGTAATTTCTGCAAGCAGGACACCTGTCAAACAGAGATGGCAAACATAGGGAACAGTATTACAAATCAAAATAACATCATAAATTAATCAAACAACAAGACTATTCTAGTCATATTACAGAGAGATATAAATAAGCTCAGAATTGAAGAGCAACAACATAATACCAAATAATGGTGTATGCTCAAAGACATATCAAGCAACATCACCTCAATAAAAATAATTCCTAAATCATCTGCGATGGATAACAACCATCAACAGCAAGGCCAGGCAATCACAAGACCAGCTGAAATGAAATTGTGAATCTTCAACAATGTGAGGCTAGTAATTTAACAAAATAGAGATGCCATTAAACAAGATGCAGCCATTCAACGCAGATGATTAAAGTTTTAAACCCTTAAAGTTTTTATCACCTTATGGCATGAAAAGAGAATCCTAGTAAAAGAACAGATAACAGAGAATAGCCTCATAGCACTAAAACAAGTCAATTCTTCAGCAAAATAAGATAATAAACTGCATAATTCTCCTAATAGTATTTGAATGCAAGTAGCCACTAGTGTTTTGTTAAGAAGTGGCACAAGTCACCAATAGATTAGTGAACGCAATATTTCTAGGCATCCTATGAGAGGCCTAACGGATTCATATGAACCAACAAAAAGAAAACAGTCGCTGGTAATAGAGAATGGATCAACAATCTTATAACCAACCTATGAGACCACAATACCAAAACAATCAGTTCTGTACTCAAAGTCAATAGCAATATAAAGCAAAGACATAAACTTTCTGTCACCATGAAATAAAAGAAAATATTGCATGGCTTCATTGTGTCTCAAACAGATTATGACTTGAGACTGGATACTGTTTCCTTTCCATATTTTTATGTGAATGACAGTATTTTATAATTTGTTGCAATGAATTCCTTACAAAAAAATATTCTAGACAGATGAATGGATGTTGGTTTCCTTGTTATTTCTGTGAACATATTAGAAAACAAGTCACCAGTCTGAACTCGACTATTGTATAACATGTACATTAATTAATAGGGCATAAAATACATGAGCCACAATCATGCAGATAGACAAATGATCCCATAGAAAAAACTCCATAAATAACAAAATCTGGTAAGCAAAACCGATTTAAGTTTTGTATAGTATCTAACACTTATTACCCTTTAAAAAGTTGAAAACCCTAGAAACCATGCCCGGACGTATCGCAGCACACTAGCATGGAGTTCAACTCCCTTAATAATTTTCTGGCATATGCATTTTCACATCAGAGAGTTTTACACCATGCAGATACACAAATCGTTTTCAACACGAAATCTTTTATATAGTAAATCAAACTCCAACCAGTAACTAATATCAAGATACTAATGCAACTCATATGAAACTTCATACCAGTTTTACAGACACGATATGTCCAAACCATGATATGTCCAAACCATCTAGATCATACTAAATTACAAGATAACCACAACTATATGAAAGAGCAGAAAGCATGCAGCATACATCAAATACTCCACCATTCTGAATCTCCATAAAGTAATCAATACTCCATTTCAAGTACCAACATAAGCTCTTGTTGATAGTTGAATAACTTATTACCCAACAAGCAAATCCAGATAATCAAACTAAACCAAAGAATCAGTTTTTCCCTTGCATTTACAATCGCTCTACACTTTTACCAACTACTATCATCCAATCAGTAGCATCCCTACCCGCTAAAGTTAAAATTTCTTCACTATTACAATTATTGCATACAACTGTTCAGAACTCAACAAATAATACAAAAATAAAAACACAATCACACAATCAAGAGAGAAAAATGAATCACATATAAGGCGCAAAGACCAAGAAAATAGCTTCAAAGTAGTAACACAAATTAGATAAAATAAATAAATAAATAAATAAATAAATAAATACATAAATAAATAAAGAAGAAATGACTAACCAATGAGCGAAAAACTCGACAATAGCATAAGTCGCAGGAGTGTCTCGTAGCACAGTATCGATGCTGGTGGCATTCAAGTCAACAGCTTTGTCGACGTCTGGTTCGTTGCCATCAGCTATCGATCGGAGAAGAGAACGCGATCCAGCGGAAAACGACTCCGATTCTGAGCTGATTGATTGCAATAGGAGCAGAATCACGCTCAAAATCAGGAGAGTTTGAGACATGGAAAATGATCAAAATCTGTTCTATTGTTTGAATGTGTAAAAAGCTCTGAATGTTATAAATGGATTGAATTAAAGGTGTTGTCTTCCGAGCAAGTTTAAAAGCGGATCTTGCTGGTGCAGTGGGTGGGTGGATTGGGCGGGTTTGGTGGTGTGACGGTTTCGTCGGGTCTACTTTCCGGCGGGATGGGTGTGTACTACGTTACCTTCTACTTCTTCGAAAAATATTTATTTATTAATCTAATCCATTTCTATCTTGATGGGCCTGGGCCTGAGACCAGCCCACGCCAACATAATTGTCTGAAAAAAACATTAAAATACTGTTAGATTTAAACGTCCTTATCCAACTACCTGATCATATCCAATCAGACAACAACGAGAAGAAAATTCGAATATTCGACTTTAGGGTTCTTCATATCTCATCTCGACCTCTGAAATTCTGATATCTTGCTCGATTCGCTCTCACAATTCTTCAATTGGCAGTCTTTTGAAAGGTGACTACTTGATCTGCTTCTTTTCATTTTCAATTTTGCAGGTTTAGTTTGAATTCTGTCCATTGTTAGGATTCAAAATATACGAGCTGTGTATGAGCATGTAAAATTGAGGTGTTTTTGGTGATATATTTGTGTGTTCTGCCATGGATTATGTAAATGTGTGTAAATTGAACTTAATCGACTTTGAATTTTTTTTTTTTTTTTTTTTTTTTTGGTTATTATTCCCACCAGAACTAATTTTTATAGGATAATTTTTGCTGGTTGGAAACACTTTTCGTTGTAGTATTAGTATCTATGAAAAAAGTTTTTCCCTATTTAAAAAAATATATTTTTCTGCGTAGAAATGCTTTATTGTTGGGACAACATGTATCAGTTTTTGTCTCCTCAAAAGGAATCTTGAATTATTTTTCTAGTCATCAAAATGGTTGCTTGCATGCATTTTAAGCAAATACATGGAAACATACACAAAATTATTTAAATTTGTCAAAAATGGCTTTCATGATGTTAATAGACTTAGGAATTATTTAAATTTATGTATCTTAATTGCTAATTTAATAGTGCTGCTGAAATTTAGAACTTTGTTTGTGTAGGTAGTGTGTCTCAATTGTTGATTTTGATTCTTTTACAGGATTGTTTGAAAGATTTAGTGCAGTTGGAAGTGTTTGTTGGTATTCGGCTTGAATATAGTTATCATGAAGTTCTTAGAATACACTCCTCTTGACCGGTAGTTCTTCCAGCACTAAAATAAATGTATTTTGATAAATTTATTTTTAAACTTTAGCTTGCATACTTTTTCAGTATCAATGATTTCTTAAACCATTTGAATCTCGGAGAGCGGACTATCAAAGGATGCCTTGAAGCATACACTTGTAAGTATGAAGTGATGGATACATATCACATCTCTTTTTACTATTGAAAATGAATTTATTTTATTATTTCTTCTAGGCAAACATACCGGAAGTGATAAAAGGCTTTCTCTCAGCTTGGAGCATGAGGTAAATACAACACTTAAATGTTTCTAATTATTGTCATATATGACCATTTTTAGAGATTGGAATTGATTATGAGATGTGACCACCCAGCAGAAGACTAGATTCTAACTTTTGTATCTTTTGGCTCATCACTCCAAATTATGGATCTCTAGTGCGTAATAGTTGATAGTTATTGTTTTTGTATTTGTTTGTCTTGTTATAATTGATCTTCACATCTTTTTCTGATTTCATCTATTGAGTTTTTTGAGCAGCTGTTTACATACACTTTCTCCCTCTTTTTTCTGTTATATCATTTTAGATCCTTGATTATCTTGGGAAGTCATCAGACACTGATTCCTCCTCACCTGCTGAATATCTGTTGAGCAGATCCAGGTAATGCTCCTAATCTTGATAAGAATCTAGAATTGTGGATTTTGTTACTCTTTTTTCAAAAGGTTTTTCATTATGCTGATTTCAGCCGGAAAACATTGATCTACCTGGTTCTTGCACTCTATCATATGTATCCAGACTATGATTTCAGGTACCTCTGTATGTTTCCAAATGCATATTTGTCTCACAGTATGCTGAAAAAGCAGGATTATGGGTAATGTCATTGTCAGCTTATTGGGCGACATGGCAACCCACTACATAGTCCTCTTTTTGCTGCATTGGGAGTGTTGTCAGAAGGTTTGACAGACAGTTTCTATGACTGTTGCTCTAGGAGCTGAGAGTTCAAGTCTCTCCATTTCCCAAAATATCTTTGGTTTTTGATGGATGCATAGATTATAATGACTTGGATTCTGCTAGTTCTGTGATGTGATCTTCAATCGGAGTAAATATTCCTATATTATGATTTTGCTTTCCATTTATGTGGTTTCAGTGCAGTGAAAGCGCATCAGTTTTTTACTGAAGAAAACTGGGACTCCTTTAAGCAGATATTTGATAACTACATGTGTGAAGCTTCAAAGGTATTGGCACTTACTATTTGTTATAAAATGTTGTTTATAAGACTTGTGGTTTTGTCCACCTACAGAAAATTTTTTTGCCTTCTAAATGGAAGGACATAGATGAGGGGTTGTATTGTTCATGCCAACAGGTCCCTCCTTCCTTTCTTTTATCTGTGAAGATTTTTCATCTAGTCCTTTAAAACCACATCTTACAATATCTGAAATTTTGCCACATCTATGTATGTAACAGTAGTACAGTACTATTGATTATTATTATTATTATTATTTTGTTGGTGATAATTGGATCAATTGTTGAAGATCTGAATGCTTTTCTGTTGTTAAAGCTATGTAAAATCCATTATTAATGCTAATACCAACTGGGGGAGTACCTAATAACACTATTCTCCCGTTAAATTATGTAGAACATTTTGAGCCTTCCATATGGTTTTACCCTCATTCAAATGTGCAGGAATGGAGTGATACTGAGGGAGACAGTTCCCTTCTGGATACATTATACAAGGCTCTGGATGAGGTGAGCTTTTCTTTGATAAATTAATGATAGCTGTTCCCATATGCAGTTTTCTGATACTTAAAGCTGCAGGTTGTAAAAGTATCCGAATGTGAAATATACAGTTACTGTCCAGATTGTGATGCTGACCCCTTCCTTGAGAAAGGAGCAATGTAAGTCTCCTACTATAATCATTATTATAATCCCTCCACATAATGCACATAGCTGCTTTCATGACTTACACGAACTTGTGTTCTATTCAGATGGTCGTTTAATTTCTTCTTCTACAATAGGAAACAGAAGCGTGTTGTGAGTTTCCGTTTTTCTTGCTTAAGGTGGGTGTTCTTTTTACTTTTACTGTCAAATTTTTTAGATCTGTTAGGTGTGACAGTGTGAGTATTATAAACCTTGAAATCCACACACACACACATATCATACACTAGTTTTCAAGCACAATGACAACAATTTGTAGCTTACATAAAATAGTATGAATAAGTTAAGGAAGATAACCTTTTTTCCCCTTAAATATTAAGACCCTTCCCTTATCTGAAATGGTTTGGTTGAGTTGCATTTAGCCAACTTTTACATGATCTGCATATTGATTTGATTATGCAGTAATCTGGTGACTGACGGGTTTCTTCTGGACGACTCATCCTACGAAGATGATGGAGAATTTTTCGATGGCATGGACATATAACTGCTGATTGCATCACGTTGCTATGATGCAGTTGCTGGGGAAGATGGAAATGTTTAGGGATAGCTTCTGTGCTATATCTGTGCATATGCTAATCCAAGTTAGGAGGACTCTGAATAAAGTATGTATAAATTGTATTAATGTGCATACAAGCTCGAACCAAGATGATCATGGATGGATGGACAGACTTGTCTAATATCCATCTCTAGCTATAGTTAGTGAATGAATGTGTGTAGTTGATAGATGTAAGTGAGAATTGGCTCATTCTCTATTTTGGCTTCCAAAGAAACATATTTCGTTAATAAATTTGCTTCTCTTTTATTTTAATAATTTAACCATATTTTCAAGGAAATAATTGAAGGTGTTCGAAATGATTAATCAGTCTTTTCAGTCCACTAACTTTATCTAATCTGCCTAACTAAAATCAGAGCAGCCTGATGTGTGGTACACTTGGTCATTTGCCTATGATTATTTTAAAAAGTGCAATAATTATATAATTAAGTTTCCTAATCACCCTTATAATCATCTAACATGTGTACTGAATCTCAATCACCTTTTACAATAACAAATCCAATTCCATTACATGGCTGTTTGGATGGACCACAATCAATCTGCCACTTGGCCCAACCAAAATCTTTTTTGTGCTATTAATTGTGGACACGTAGCAGTCCTATTGATCTCAATAAACATTCACTTTTAATTTGTTTAATATAGAGGTTTTTCGTCTGTTATATCAATTTTTAATGATTAATGCATACCATAATCTTATATCAATATTATTTGGACGTTAATCTAATTATTTTACGTGGTGGTACGTGGAGAGAGGACGTGAAGCTTATCTGGGTGTTTGCCACGTGTCCAATACAAATTGGATAAAACAGATCTCTTAAAACCATAATCCAGATTCTCATGATCAAATCGCATCACCTTCTCATATTATTATCTGTTTCACCTAACCACTTCTTCTCATGATTCTTTCTCACATCTAAATCCATTTTTTTTTTCAGATTTGTAGATTATTAACTTGTATGCACTTTTTGAAATATCAAGATGAAGAAGATATTAAAGATAAAGCAATACCAAACTAAACTGACCTAACATAACATATGTGCATGCAATGGTACATAAATTGTGTTTTGTTACCTAACATTATTAACATGCTCATATCATCCAATTCCTTGCTTCCTTCTCATAACTACATACATCTCTCACATTAAAGGTCACAAAAAAAAATTGCATATATTAAAAGTCAGACATATATATATTATCTACGACACTTCGTTGAAAATGGAGTTATCAACAGAATATTTTAAGAATAATAGACGGAAAGTTGTTTATAGGAATGAATATCCGAAAAACTAGCTTAATTCTACACCACTAGAGACGTGTAAATCTATGCAAACTAAACTCAGACATATATATATATATATATATATATATATGCCAAAGTTGCAAAACTATATATAACACATGATGTTTTATCCATTTCCTTTCACCTAACTTAGAGCAATAAATATTAATGATAATTATTATTGATTGATTAAGTGAAAATTCCATTCATATTATTCTGTACATGAATATGACTCCTACGGATTATTTATCCAATTTCTCTAGACAATCCTAATCAATTCCATATTTTTCCTTATTTGGTAGAACCAAATTCATACTACAAACCCAAAATGGCCCCAAAGAGAACAAAACAAAACCAAACCTCAGTTAGGTCTTACACATGCAAATGATTCAATATTTGGTGGAATGTAACCTCATAATTCAATGGAAAAATTAAATTTAAAAATAATATCAAAGATATCAAACCTCCATTAAACTAATCCACCCTAGTAGTTTTTGGACAAGTGTTACTGGCATGTGAATGAGGATCCAAAATCAGACAAAATTAGTTTGTTAAAAGCAGCACCAGTAAATTAAAAAATGTACATTTGTGCATGTCATTTTGTTATTTATATAAAAAAAATTAAAAATGTCAAAACCTTATATGCTGCTATAGCTTCTCCAAATCCACCTACCTGTCACTAATTATATGGCTCTAAATTATTAAATGTTTTTTTATAATAAATAATAGCTCATCAGCTCTATATTAAAGAGATAGCAAAAGTTGATAAGTTGTAATGGCTTCTTCTCTTGGTTTTTATAACTTGTGTAGTTTTCCACTTCACAAGCATAAGTTTCCTCTTGTGATAAGATCTCAAAGATTTATGGATGAGCAAGGTATTTATATCCATATCTTCTATGTTTATGTACATTACATGAGAAATTGTAAATGAAAACCCTAATATTGAAAGTTGTTTTTGTAGGGAAATGGGGAGATATGGTGGATGGAAACTTGAGTGTTTTGAGGAAGAGAATAGATGAAGTGAAGAAGAAGGAGGAGGAGAAGTTGATGATGACAAATGGGTGGGAATATCAAAGAAGAAGTGATGTTAAAGAAAATAGAAGATCAAGATGTTTAATGACAGAATCAATGGAGATGGTGGGTTTAGTGAGTGGTGCAGTTGGGTTTGTGTTTCTTAGTGGTTCTCTTTGCATATGTCTTGTTTCTATTATTGTTAATCTCACTATAAGGTCTTAATAATCTCAATATATGTTTGTCAAACAATTGTAGATTTTGAGTTATGGATGTATGGTATGGATCTGAATCGGATGAAAAAAATATCCACGAACCTACGTGGATATCCATCCACAGATCCTAAACGGATTTGGATTGGATTTGTGGATTTGGATATAAAAAATTATCCTCTATGGATTTGGATTTAGCTATACATGAATCCACTAAATTTATTATTTATTTTATATATATTTTTATGTTTTAATTAACAACAAATAAATTATATTATTTTTTTTAAATACAATTTCAAATTAATTAATTTTTATTTATTTATATTTAGTAGTTTTATATTTAATATAACTAATATTTTTAATATATTAATGTATATTATAATTAATATAATTTAATAATAAAATTATATTAGTCTATCAATAAGAAAAAACTATTGATTTGATTTATGGGGAGAAGAGAAGATACATATATTATATACTGATTGTCATGGGATCATGTATTGAGTTTTTCAAAATAGTTTGATACGTAACCATGAAATTATAAGAATTCTATCTTTACTTGTGATTTTATTTTATTTTTTTATCTATGGATTGAATCCGGATTCGTGAATTTAAATCCAATCGAATCCAATTAAATTGGGTGGATTTGGATGCATGAATTGAATTTTAATTCGGATTATCATATTCAAATTATGATTGGATTTCAACTCATTGCCATACGTAGCTGTAAATGAACAATTATTATTTTGCTACTAAACTTGGTGGAGCATAGTTTAGGAATTTTAAACCCAGAAAATCTGACTTTTCAAAAATATATAGTTTTATCTCTGATATCTAAAATATTATCCAAAATTTCAGTTTGGAAAAGTGGTTTTAGGATGAATTTAAATAAAAATATATTGTGAAATTATTAAAAAATGGTGAATTTATAATTTTTATTTTTATAATATAAACATATATATTTCATAATTAGTTTAACCAAAATACTGTCAATTCGAATATAAATCTATTTTTTTTATATTAAATTTTATTTTTCATGAAAAATGGTACTTTCTAATTATTTAAAATTTTTTATTATAATAATATAAGGTTCTATAATTTTATAGAGTATGATATAGTATTTGAAATTTTTTTTAATATAATACGAAATTTTATAAAATAAAAAAATAAAAAATTATATTATATTATTGTTTGATTATGTTGTACATAAATGTTTTCAACACTATACTATATTATTATTTGATTATATTGTACATAAATATATTTTAACAATGTGATAATACATTTAGTTCATATATAAATCATTAACCAATAAATTGCACTATATGCAATTATACTCCGAAAATAGTTATATTTTTTTTACTATAAGATCACATTATAACCATAAATCATATAGAAAATTACTATTTATACAATCTTTTGGGAGAAGGGTTTGATAGATAAATAGAAATAAGCTAAAACATAAAATAATAATAATAATAATAATAATAATAAATAATAATAATTAAAAAAAAAAAAAGATTTTATAAATGTAGCAAGAATACAAGTGCAAATAGTTGATAGGTATAGGTAAATGAATAGTTATAGTTTGTCATAGTTGAAGATGTATGAATGTGGGGGCATATGTTTTGGTTTTAAAAGAGTTTATAGGTAATTGGATAATCTAGATTTATACATATCGGTCGACAGATGTTCTCCATATAATCTGTATCTTCTTCAAATAAAGCTTATTCAAACCTAATCTCATTTTATACACTGGTTTGTTTGTACATACTTTTTCAATCATTGCTATACATGTATGTGAAAGTGTTATGGACCACAACCTTTAAATTAGGACTGAAAATGATAGCTCAGGCTGGACTCTTATAAAACTTGATTCGAGATAGAGATCAAACAAGTTTATGTTCTGGCCTCAATTTAAACGAGTTAAATTTTTATTTTTTAAATTAAAAATATATCAGTTCGATGAATTTAAATAAATTTATATGAGTTTAGTATATATAAATATATATTAAATTAATATTTTAATTATTTCGAAAAATATTTAAAATTTTGTATTTTTTTAAATTAAAATTTATTATTAAAAAGATTCATATATAAATGAAGTTTGGTTTTATTCGAAGTTACATACTAATTTATAAATTTAAATATAAAAAATTTAAATAATTTCGAATTGAATTTCATGAATTATTATTATTATTATTTTTTTAAGTAAACGAACTCAGCTATTCCTTAGTTTAAATCCATCCACAAGGTTACTAATTATCAACTTCTTTGTTAAAATAGTTTTAATAAATAATTAATAATTAAAAAAAAAAAGAAAAAAGAAGAAGGTATTAGTTCTATTGAGAGAGGAAGAGAATGGGTTGTTGATGAAGGTGAATATATGGAGTCAAAAGAGGCTGAAGTCAACAAAGAAAAGTAGAGTATAGTTGAGTAACCCAATATAAAAGCCCAAAACAAATTGGGTCCAATTGTTATGGAATTTTTCTTGTATTGGATCAGAAACATTTAAAACAACCAATAAATGGTTTGGTGATTGATTACATTACAGAGTATGACCGTCCGAGGAGTAATTACAGGTATACGTACTATTTATCTCATGAAAACTGCATCTTCTTTGATAGTCTCCAACAATGGCTTCCTTGATCTACAAGAAACCACTCTATACTTAAACTCCGGAATCGGAAACCCTTCATCAAGTAATCTCAATCTCTGTTGTTGTTGTTGTTGCTGCTGTCCATTATCGGAGGCAGCTTGAATCCTCTTGCCGGAAGACATGAAGACGGAAGCAAAATCAGCAGCAACCACCACGGAATTAACCCTCTTCATAGGAAACATGATATAAACATTTCCAGATTCAAGCTCTTCATCGGCTGCAAGAGCTGAGAATCTTCTGCCTATGTGAACAGACTTGGAATTCACCAAGAAGAAATTAGGACATTCAAGCATCAGATCAGCTGCTCTTTGAACTTCAAGTTCCGTGTACTGCCGAATCTCGCCTCCTGGAAACACCACTCTGATCGCTCTGTTGCTTGGGGTCGTTAAATTGCATGTCACCAAGTTACCCATCTCTTGAATTTGATTGATATTTTTGTGTGTTGGTGAATATGGTCTCTATATATAGAGAGAAGACGCGTTATGAAATTGCAAATTGATTGACTGAGGAGGAGGCTGATGAGTGATTGATGGCGTGTAGGACCTCTTCCGTTTACTGTTTGTTGAAATTTCTCTGGTTTTTTATTAGCTTGTTTTCTCATGTTTGTCAACTGAGTCAATTTTGGTGGCATTCCTGTCATGCTTTGCTTATTCTATTATTTTATATTAATAAATATTCTAGATGTTTCATTCCATAGATGGTGGATTATGTTGTGTTGTGTTAGACTAATTAATTAGTCAGATTAGGTAAAGAGGAACGAATGGAGGTCAATTTGTTCTTGCTAGTTAGGATTTTGTTCTTGACTATTCTGTCAAATATAACTAATTTTGTTGATTTAGTGACACGTAATAGTTGACTTCTTGATTTTGTCAGTTCACACATGACTATGCAGTAGTAGTAGTTTATTACGGATAAATCAGAAGAAATTACTTGAAAGTTGATTCTCAAATATGTCAACCTATATAAATTTCCCTATTGCGGAAATACGACATCGTATTCAGTAATTTAAAAGGAAGGGTCTTTGTTTTGCGTCGGGCGGAGAAGCGAGAGTGAAAATGAGTGAAGAAGAAGACATATGGGCAAGACCCAAAAATGCCGTCAACGATCTCTACCACATCAGCGATACTTTTTTTCCACCGAATCCTGATGACAAACTCGCCAAATTGCAGCTCCAATCTGATCTCGCTCTCAAGCTTCTCGATTCCATCTCTCTCGGTATTTGACTTATCATTAGACTTGATTCATCTTCCTAATTGTTTGCTCTTTCCAATTATACACTTTGCTTGTTTTGTAGACCAGAGGAAGACACCTGCGCAACGTGCTATCTATGAATATCTGAAAGGAAAAATCTTGGATGTAGTACCTGACTACAGGAAAGAAGCCGAAGATCATCTCTCTAAAGCTGTAAGTTGAATAACAGACTCGTCTTTCTAGTGTATATATCTCAGTCTCAAATTCATCTTCTGAAGCCTTTTCTATTTCAGGTGAAGTTGAATCCGTCACTTGCAGACGCGTGGCTTTGTTTAGGCGTCTGTATTTGGAAGAAGGGAGATTTGCCTGCTGCAAAGAATTGCTTCAATCTCGCATTAAGCAAGGTAAATTTATATGCTTTCTTCACTCCGCTTTTCTTTACTGAATGTAGGTCTTAGATTTTGTTTCCTACAGGGCCCGAATAAGAAAATACTTTGTCAATTGTCTATGCTGGAAAGAAGCATGGCTCAAGGTAAGCTATATAGTAAACCAGCTGGACTATTATGTGTTGTTCTCTACACCTAGCTTCATGTTGACTTTAATCTGAATTTATTTTGTAAATTATAGGAATGGAAAATCAGGCAGAACTAGTTGAGGAAAGCATTCAACATGCCAAAGAAGCTATTGCATTGGATGTTAAGGATGGGTATTCTTGGTGTAAGATTTTCAATTTTAACTATATTGAAAAAATCATGTCCCTTTTTGCTTAAAAAAAAATCTTAGTTTATGGTTTGATACAAGATGAAAGTTGTATAGTATGTTCTGTTGACCTAGGATTATACCAATTGATGTTTGCTGTTTTTTTTTTTTTTTTTTTAGGAACTTCATATTTCGAACATTAGTTAGTTGATGGTTCCATAATTTTTCATATCGCTGATTTGCTGCTACATTTACTTTAGACTCAAAGATGTTAGGACTTATGCTGCTAGAACTTTAACCTCTAATTTTGTTATGTTCCTAAACTCATAATGAACCTATCTGCATTATGCTTGTGGAATGCCAACTTCAAATTAACTTGTTATCTAACTTTTCACTTTAAATATGTATGTCAAGTTCTACTAGTGCTATGTGTAAACTTTAACACTTTGCAAAGCATGTTGATGAATAAACTTTTTTTTTTTTTTTTTTTTTGGTTATTGCTTATGAATATGCATTGACTGTATGTACTACAAACGCATGCTAACAGATATGGCGTCTTTGCCCTGATTGCCATTTTATGTTCCATTACATAATTGCTGGCCAGTGTGTACAATGTATCTGCTCACTGTCAATTCCTTAAATATAGAAATAAATCTTGTTCAATATGTTTTCTAATTTAATCCTCCTTATATTCCAACTTCTAAAGCCTTGTCTCTGATAACACAAGATCCTGTTGACAGATAACCTTGGAAATGCTTGCCTCACAAGTTTTTTTGTTACTGGAGCTTGGGACCATAGCAAGCTTCAGCAGTCTTTAAAAGCGTATCAAAATGCTGTGAGTCTGCTGAACACTTCTATGGCATGAACTATATTAACAGAGAAACCTTTTGATAAAACCTTTAATATTTCTGAACCCCTATTATGGATTCTTAACTTTCTCTTGGAGTCCACTCTTCTTTCTGTATTTATGGCGTTTTCTAATTATTAACAATCTGTATCAGGATAAAGATGAAAAGATGAAGTCCAATCCTGACCTTTATTTTAACTGTGCAACTGTAAGTGAATATTACCCTACAAGTTTATCTGGTCCAATAAAACAATGATATAAATGACTTGGACAGTGGAGATCCTTTCTACAATTGAGGACCGGCTGCTTTGCTATACTTTTGATTATGGTAAAAATTTTATCGCTTTTCTGTACACAGGTTAACAAATACCTAGAGAATTATGAGAGGGCCCTTAGTGGCTTTGAAGCTGCTGCCTTAAAGGATCCCAGTCTAAATGCTGCGGAGGAGGTCCAAAAGATTGTCAGTCTTCTGGATAAGATAGAAAACCTGTTGAGGGTAATAATCATTTTCCCATTTTATAGATGTTATGTTATATAAATGAGAAGTAATGAGCACTTTGAAGTTATCAACCATTTGTCAATGATCTGAAGGGATGTGTATGAGGTCAGTTTCTCAGCTAGTATTGATTAGGCATTTGTATTACAGGGACATGCTAGAGCCAAAAGACTTGCATCTTTGGCATCATCGCTGGCTACTGTTAAGAGTAAGTAGATGACTTCCTCCAGTGTTTTAAATACATGTTTGTTTAAGTTTGTGTTGATGTCCAACTTTTGATTTCCCTATACGAGTTGCAAGCTTAATACAACTTTTTGGTCTTGCATGTATCTTCTGGAGTAGTGACTTCTTCGCATAAAAGAGCTACCATGGATCTTCTGTTAGAAGGTCTTAACAAAGCAGTATCAGTAGTTGGAAAGGTGCTGTTTTTTGTCAAGCATGAGAGTGTCACTCCCCTGTGAGTAATCTATTTGATACTGGCAAAAGCCGTTATAAAAACTTGAAAGATTTAATTCCTTGAAATGATTTTATTTGAAGGACTAGGATATTAAACAACAGTCATGGATACAGGATTAGGTATAAAAGGGGTTTTTTTAAGAGAAAGGGTGGATTCTAGAGTTCAGATTTATTGACAGAAACCTCTATTATTTTCAATTAAAGTAGAATCTTTGAACTGCTAATGATGTTATCTAAGAATAAATTTTGCAGATACTACTTGATTTGTGACTCAAACCAAACACTGTTTGTTCTCTCTGTGTATGGTATACATGCTGATGCGGTAAGAATTAACTGCTACTCCTTGATTTCACTTCCTTTTTCCTATTTGGTTAATTAATTCTCATAAACACCATACAGCCCACCATATTGTCTCATCTGGTCTTATTACCATATGAACTTAATCTGATATCTCAATTGACTTATTGTCTGAGTTCCTTAAAAACTGGAATCAGATTGAGCTTGATGTTACAACTAGTAATCAAAAGATTGACACATTGGTCCATTATCACTTTAAGTGGCTTCAATCTTTTTGCTCTGCCCTCTTATTGCAGATAAAAGAAGGAGATCAACTAATACTCTTGGAACCTTATCTTCATCCTGTCGAATTTTCTTGGAAGGGAAAGGTACCTTTATTGAACTCTATACTCTAATCTCTCTGCCCTCTCTTTGAATAATGCTACATGTAAAGGTATTATATACTTGTCAATTGAAACAGAATTACAAATTCAAGTCCGTTCGTGTGGATTTTTTGGAGCAAGTTCTTGTGAATGGGAAATCACTACCTCCACAGCAAATAGCTCGATCGTCACTCCATGCACAGCATAAACCGTGAACACTCAGGAACTGTTGATTTTCTGATTGATAGGTGTTTTGTATTGTGTGTAAATACCTAGGAAATTATGTGATTCAGAGGAAAGAAATTGTATGCGGTGTTAAATCCAGCTTTAGGCTGGCACATTAAAGTAGTGTGCATTAATTTTGACCTTGAATTTGATTGGGAAGCAGAACGTTATACTGTGTGGTATAGAATTGGATTGAGATTTCAAATGCTATAGTTTTATTTCACTTATCATTCTTTTTCCAAATATCAATAATAGTGCTTTTACATACACCGAACTAAAACCTGCAATCCATCCACTTCGGCTCAGACAAATTACTGAGTTCTTATACTGTTTAACAAGCAGAAGCTGCATTTTCTGAGTAAAAAATCTGACGTGAAAAAAAAATGTTATCAAACATGAACTAAACACAATGGAATCTTCAGGCTATACATACAAATTCGATGGCTATGCAAATAATGTAAAGCAATATAATTAACAAGGACTTATAAAACAAGCAAGATCAAGCAACTTCTAATCTGTTCCGCCAATGGAAAAACAATATCATAGCAGAGGAGAAACATTATTTGCAGTTACGGTTTATTGTAATACCCACTTTGGTTGGGGTAATTGTATGGTGATGGAATGGTGTAAGGCGGTCGAGGAAGAGATCCAGGCTGCTGTCCATGGGCATTGTAGTATGGGCCTCGCCACCCTGGGTATGCAGGTTGGCCATAGTCATGGCCTGCTGGTGGCTGTTGCTGGACTTGTTGTGGTGGGTAAGGATTGGTCGGTCCAGGGGTAGGATGGTATGGATGTGGTTGCTGTGGAGCTCCATATGGTGGTGGTGCATGAGTATAGCCAGGTACTGTTGGCTGCTGCTCAGGAGGCCTATAGTAAGGGGCCTGTGGGTGAGGAATGGGTTGGTTTTGGGGCTCTGTTTGTGGTGGTGTACTTGCTCTTTGTCCCACTGATGGGTAGTTATCATATGGACCAGAGCTCTTACGGTCCTGGAAACTGAGACCCGCCATTTGTCTCTGTACATCATCTATCATTTCTCGGCATTGTATGCTTCTGGTCATCACAAAGTCACTGCACTGCTGCTTGATATTTGTGATAGCATCCTGTTTAGCAAGGAAATTGAAATCAAAATCACCAACTCTCCAGATGGTTCAGAGGTTGCAGACATTAACACCCTAAATTTCATAGAAAATAAACTCTACTAAAGACAATTCAAGGAGCGTAGTGACAGCAGTATGTCCTAAAGCAACAATAGGGTAGTTATTACCTGAAGGGTGACATAAAACTTCAATCCTTCATTGATGTTCTCCTTAATTTCTCGGTACTTCGCTATAGCAGCTTGAATTTGCTTAAAGCACTTCTCTCGAGATGCTGTGAAAAGGAGGAGGGAGATGATCAATTATGTTGATATGAGGCTCACAGTCAGAAAGAACATACAATTCAATGCTCATGAAAATTTCATGATCATCCAAGAGTATCACTAAATGGGGAGAGAGAACAAATTTATTTAACTGAGTAAAAGCAAGGCTTTTCAGAAAAAAAAATAAAATGTAAAAGCAAGGCAACACGTATGTATCCCGAGTAATCAGTCACCAGCAACCACATCTTGCGTAATATTTAGCAAGCTACTGAAAGCACAAAATTTACCTTTGTAATCTTCAAGATTAAAGATGGCCGAAAATTCATCATTTTGGGCCTGCAAGGTGGAATAAACATCAAATGTGTTACAAAATTGCTGACGGAAATTAAAATGAAAAAAACCAGTTAACATGTAAAACAAAATATCAATATCAGAAGACAGCAGGTAGGAGGGAAAGAGCTCCAAGCTAAAATTTGATATCTGATGCTATATAGACATGTGGCACTCCCATAATGTGCCGACACAGTGAGATCCTGTTTGTATAATCTAGTTGAAATTAAGTCATTTCCAATGTTCTGCTTATCACCTCGAAAAGGTATGGGTCAGTTTAGACAACCAAGCAAGATAACTCTGTTTCATCTCTCAAGAGAGTATACAATAATGTATCACCCCTAACAACCATAAAGTGCTCTACTCATTTAGTATCTACTTAATTTGGTATTCTAAGCATAATCTATCCCTTTACCACCAGAGCAAACAGAAATGCCGATCATATACTCAGCTTTAGTTCCTAAGTTTATGTTTAAAATGAAGTACCAGTCAATGTAAACAACAAATAAGAAGCATTAACATAATATACCAGATAATATAACTGAAATATGGAGTTCTCAAGTAAATAAAAATGGCGCAAACTCATTCTAGAGCCATTATGGTGGATAACAAAACAAACCTGAATCTGAAACAATAACTGTTCTTGTGCCTCAATATTTTGGGCGATTTCTTCGCAAATATGGTCATACTTTGATATCTCTTTCCTGAAGAGATCTTCATACGATCCAGTGATTGTCATCAATTTAGGGAGTATGTCATCCTAAAGTCAAGCACAAAAATGCAAATCAGGTGATGTTATAGATGCTTAAATAGCGAGCATAAACATTATAACAATAAAAAGAAATCCAGCACAGAGAATATTTCAAAAAACAAATATTTCCCATTCAATTCACAAACCAGCAGTAAAAGGCCATCAACTCAACCTATTCATGCAACCATCCCAATTACATTTGTTCATGCCACCGAAAATAGGGGAGAATGGACAAATATAAACATAATTGAAATTAATACTTATGCAAACCTTTCTTTTCATATCTTTGAGCATGTCTTCAAGACCTGCCCTTTGAGCACCAAGAGCCTCCAATTGTCTCTGCACAAAACCGATGGCAGTTAAGCATCACTCTATACTTGAAAATTATAATGAGTAGATTGTTAGACCAGCATAAAGAAAATATTGGAGAATATAATCCTTTCACAGATTGACTGACTAAACATGTGCACATTCTACAGTGTTGCACGGTTTGATTCATCATATTCAAATTGGCAGCAATTTTTCACAACACATATCTTAGTAATAATGATCAAATGATGCTTCATTGAGCTATCAATGCAACAAACATGCTTCTCATGCAATCTTCCACCAATTGTATGGTTTAAGAAAAGGAAGGACATTTTTTTTATCATTGTACTATTATATTTTATTTAATCAAATCATTGCACTTAATTTTGTTCAATTCAACCATTGCAGCGCCATTGTATTCCATGATCTTCATTGATCAATTCAACATCATTAAGCATATTAAGACAAAATGGATATTTTAACCTTCATATATTCAAGTTTTGTTCAACATAACCACCACTCTTTTTCTGACATAATTTACGCATCCAGCAACAGTGAAACACATGCGCCAACGTTTCCACAACATAAACGCGTTTAGAACAGAACAGTAAAATTGAGTAAAGGGTAGTACAATGTCTTATGGAGAAAACATAAAAGTAAAATGTCTAAGCAATCCATTTTTCCCAAAGAAAATTATAGCAAAATTTCAGTCAACCTAAAGTTCAAAATCTAAAGCTCAATAAAATAGTATGTTATTAAATTATGAGATAATAAATAAACTTTTAAGCTATAGAAGAAATACCAAGCTCTGCTTCAAAGCCCCCACAATAGCATCCTCAGTGGCATCCAAAGACATTATTGGCTTAGCAAGAGTTGGAAGGGCAGACTCTATCTGTTAAAATTAGAAACCATGTGTTAGTCCCATTGACATGGAAAGTACCAATGATATCTACTGCTTAATTCCTTATATTTGATATATTAAAAAAATAATAATGAACAGAAGGAAAAACAAAATATCAAAAGTTAAAACAGACAAAATTTGGAAAAAGAAGAAGATACGAACTGAATAAAATAGAAAGGAGGAGATCATAAATAAATTAGAAACCCTTGTTTTATTATACCAATGAATAACAAATTCCGAGTGATTCTGAGAAATAGATAGCTCATGAGAAACTTGCAAGCACATAAAATCTCACAATCTCATAAATGATGTTCAAATTTTAAAATTTAATAATGATGATGATATGGACTTCTGAAAACAGCCATTCATCCTACGAGATCAAGTTAATAAACTATAAAAGAACTGGAATCTAAACTTCACATGCATCAAGATTTAATCAAATAGTCAGAAACATACCGGACGACGATCAAGGATTGACATGAATTGGAAATAATCCCTCACTGAACGCTCAATTCGAGCATCACTTTCTCCGGCTTGCTTTAAGTTTCCAGCAAATCTATTCAACCTATCTTGCAGGTTCTTTGTCAGAGTGCTTGACTGAGGCCTGGTCCATCGAGTTCCAAATTGGCTTCTAAATTGAGCATCCTCTGATGCTTCTTTCTGCAGAAGTTCCTCAGTCTGGACCAGCAATTCCTGGTTCACCCTCCTCAAATCCCTAAGTTGCTGCAGCTCAGCTTCCAACCCAGAAGGACCTCCACTGATTTGCACAGCTTCCACTTCCTCCTTAAGATCTGCAGGGATTGTAGAGTTCCCTTCCAAAGCAAGAATTGAATCCGGCAAGTCCATTTCTTTGAGCCTCACTCTGGTTAGTTCACTTCCTTGTTGCAATCTTTCAGCTTGTGTCCTAATGACATCATCAACCATTTCAGTGTACCTAGAAAGAGATTTTGCACTGTTATCCGGGACAAGACTCACGAACATCTTCTCCTTGCTTGCATCTAATACCTCATTCATTGGCATTGGTTTCACCATAGAAAATGCTGGAAGAGGAGCTAAGGAACTCACAGAAGGAACCCTCATCAAGTAAACTCTATCATTTTCTTTCATAGCCCTCTCCAGATTACGGTTCAAATTAGCCTCTAACTTGGTAATCGCATCCAAAAGTTGTTGTGGAGCACCTTTAGAAGATTTCTTTGCATCAGTTAAAACAGTAATCCCACTCTTTAACCTTGCAATTTCTTCGGCAATCTCTTCTTTTTCATGGAGCTCTAAACCATACCTATAACAAGCCTCAGCATAGAATAAGGCAGCCTTAAGCTGCACATGAGATATCCAAGCCCTCTCAAAATGATCTTTCAGTGGTGCAGCATGCAGGGCCGCTAAAGCTTCCTCATAGTAGATCCCTACCTATAATCATCATAAACCAACACATTAGCCTATTAAGTTTCAAATTTATCAACTGATCGTGATGAATCTCACAGTGAGAAACTCAATTTAGTCATCCGGATTCCTATAAGGCTACAAGTTCAGAAATTTATTGTTTTCACCATTATAAACTAAACATCACTAAAAGACAACAGCTTCACTAGTTACCAGTTCCCAGCACACTCACTTGTCTCGAAATTTTGGCGCATACACCAGGCGTGCTTCCTTTAGCAATGGTGTTCTCAAAGACGCACTCTTGCGCCTGAGCCAGCATCAGTCGCTCAAGCATCCCAGCACACTCCACGCTGATATCAACAGTGGCGGAGCCACCGGCAGAGGCTTTGGCAGACGCATTATCCCTAAGGTAGGAAAATGCCCCAGCGGCAGCAATAAAGGCGTGGGAGGCCTGCCTCCGTCCTTCAACAGTGGCGCGATCAAAGGACAGGCCAATCTGACTGTAAACGGCAGCGAGACAAAAGAGTACGGCGGCCTTCTCGAGATGAATATTCTGCTGGCTAGCCTTCTGCTTCTGCTTGAAGGCATCGTGCCAGATGAAGGTGAGAGTATTAACGTGATCCCTCTCAGGTGAGATCGGAAATCGCGTCTCAATAAGACACAGAGCTTTGAAGTAGCTGAGGAGAAGGTCACGACGCGCTGTTGGGCTAGGGTCAGGCACGCGCTCCAAGTCGGAGCGGAGCTGCTTAACCGTCTGGAGATCATCCTCGAGATTGACGGCGTCACGCTCGGAGTAAGTGGAGGCGATGTAATTGCGAAGCGGACGGTAGAGGTCGATAGAAGATGTCTTCTTCTCGAAGATTGCTAACATAACGTTGGTTGTAGCGGCCACAGACGACGACGGTGAAGACGCGGCCATGAGGATCGAGATTTGATCGGTTTGATCAAGACTATTGTATTGACTAGTTTTGGTTAATTTTGATGGTTTTGTTGTGTTCTCTATTTTCTTAGTTAGGAAGGAATGCGCGGATCGCAAACCGTTAATGATGTCCAGACCGCCAGGCCGGTTGGTTAAGTAATGGTCCGGTCCGGTTTCCTCAGAGAGTGCATTGATTCCTTTCCCTATATATATGTATAGAGGTTTCTAGAACATAACGCCTTTAAAAAGCCTCAAATCGAAAGAGATCTCTCTTCCCTACCTTCCTCTTCGTTGGATATTGGATCCCTAATCAAGGTAAAACCTTTCCTGCTTCTAATTCCAATATGTAGTCATATTTTTATTTTCAATTTAAATTCTAGTTCTTAGTTCTCTTGAGCTGGTTTCACTGCTAGAAATTTCATCTGATGTTTGGTTATTTTGATCTGGTTTTCTTCTTTTTCTATGTTTCTCATCTTGTTTTACTGTTCCTCGAAAAAATATTATTGCTTTAGCTTGTCTAAGCCATGTTTCTTCTTTGTTAGGTTGTTTTCAAGATCTGATCTAGTTTTGTTGTATGTTCAACTTTATAATTTTTGTTTCCGTCTTTGATCCTTGTGGAATTTGTGTGGTTGCTTTTCTGGTGGTTTGGACTGTATATTCATATTGTTCTTGTTGTTTAGGTCTGAGCAAGTTGCTGTGGACAGGTATTCCTGTCTGAGTTTTGAGATTGGTTTCCATTGTTTAGAGGATTTTGTGCTTATTGCTGCATATAAGGTAAGAAACTTGAATCTAATTTGTTCCTTCCTTACATATGAAGAAATTGTATTTCTTTTTACTTAAGTATCTGAAATCCTTCCTTCCATAAGTTGGTTGATGTGTGTCTTCTGATAATTAGGTTATGTAGTACATCTCGTTAGCGTGCAGTTCCTTTCAATTTTGTGTTATGTTTTTTTGTGTTTATTTAGTCCTGATTTTGTTTTGTGTGGAAGGTAAATACACTGATCATACTTTCATTTTAAAATCTGTGGACAACTTTATTCTTTAATTTCTAATTGCTAGATTGAAGCTAAGAGTTTCTCTTATCCTATAATGGTTTGATATAGATTTGCAATGTATAGATTATGAAGTGACTGAAACTTCCACATGCTTCACATGGTGGCATGATTACTTGAAATCTAGTTTTGAGGGCTTTGGGAATCCTAAATATTAGAACTTGTTATGGTAGAATTGAATATAATTGTGAAATTTTGTTACTCTTGTATTGCTAAAGATTCATTTGAAATCCGGTTAGATATTAGTGATTCACTTCATTGTTAATCATGAAGATGAGATTTCTTGTCTTGTTAACGATATGATACTGTTATTTCTTGATGATTCTAGTGTGATGACAGAAGAGCTAACATTGTTTTTTCTCTTCTGTGAGATGTGTATTCTATCATCATCATACCAAAATGCAGGAATTGAACTGGTTTTTATTTCGAAATGGACTGCAAGAAGTTTATTCAGCTGGTCGAAGAGAAAAAGAAGAGAGTTTTAGAGAGGAAAGAAGCTCCCTTGAAATGGGAGCAGAAGCTAGAAGCTGCTGCAAAAGCTAAGGCTGACGCTGAAGCTAAGGAGAGGAAGTCTAAGGCTGCAAAGCATAAAAGAAGGTCCTTATCAGTGTCCGATTCTGATAGTGATAGTGATAGCACTGGTAGGGATAAAAAGAAAAGAAGAAGAAGAAGCCACAAGAAGCTCAATAAGCATGGGCATTATGATTCAGGTGACAATGAGAAAAGGAAGGAGAAAAAATCAAAACGGAAGCCTAAGAAACAGTCTTCAAGCTCAAGTGACTACAGCAGTGATGACTATGACAGTAACTCCGAAGAGGACAGGAGAAGGAAGAAGCACAGTCGAAGACACAGGCGCAACAATCCAAGATTGGAATCAGATGCTTCAGATTATTCAAGCGAGGAAGATGATAGAGTCAGGAGAAATCATACGAAACACCACAAGCGCCATAGGAGATCAGAGAGTAGTGATTCTGAGTCTTCAGATGATGATGCTAGAATCCACAGGAGAAATCATGCTAAGCATCACAAACGCCATCGACGATCAGAGTCTAGTTCCTCAAATTACTCAACAGAGGAGGAGGCTGGTACAATGAGAAGGAGTTACACAAGGCACCATAAACATCATAGGCAGTACAGCTCTGATTCTGACAGGAGAAGCAGATCTCTAGGATTGTCGTCTGACGACAATGGTGAAGCAGGTAAAAAAAGAAATGGGCATAGAAGCAGTCGCAGTGACCACCACCTCCACAAACATAATAAGGATAACTACCACTTAGATGAGGTGAAAGTCCAGTTAGTTGACAACCCTGGGGACTGCAATGGGAATCGCTGTGCTGAGCAGAACAAGACTGAGAATAAGAGTGATGTTTGAATTTTCACCTTGTTTTATTTGCTTCGATAGTGATCGGTGGGGATAACATATCTTTGAAGGACTTATATGGCCACTTTTGTACTTGATTCTTTCATGTTTGACATTGTGAACTGATCTTGTCTTCATAATATTTGCGGCTGCAAACTTTGATGTTTTAAAAGTGATGAATAGCCGGATTCAAGTTCGAGTTAAAACTAGTGTTGAATGTTTTTTTATATTATTTAGTTGTGGAATGTTTTTGGACAATGATGGTTTGGGGGTTTCTGGACAATGATGGTGTGGGGTCTTGCAAAAGAAAAAATTGAAAGTAGAGGTGAAATGGGTTTCTATTGAGTATTGTTAGAAGTCACAAGTAAAAAAGCAGTAATCAATGTCCTGTAGTGTTAATGGTAAAAATCATCATCAAGACAATGCGGAGATAAATATTTCTCCCCATTGGATGAATTTTTTATGCTTATGGGTACAACAAAGTGTTCTTACAGAACCAATCCCTTACAATGGCTTTCATTCGGTTAGGGTGGTTCTGGATATTGTTCGACCAAACAATAGCTTACAAAATGTGCAATTTCAGTACAATTACCATAAAATTAAATGCTCTAGGCACCTATATCTATTGATGATTCCGTTCAACAATTACAATCGCCTCTTTTATTCGCTGAGAGACTTCGATCCTCAGCTGTGGGAAAGAAAGAATCTTACTACCAACTGTTAATACAACAATGCATTCATCCACATCAATATTCCTAGAAGTTCTTCAGTATCTTCTCTGTTGACACTCCTGCTGCCTCCAGAAGTGAAGTTACTTCCTGCAAAACCAATTTAGCTACTGATTATGAAATATTCTGACAACATACTTGCAATTTGAAATATTTTTGCTTCAATTTCTGAATGTTCGGTAAAAAAAATTTGTAAACAGAAGCCAATCTTTCTTAATTATTAACAAGAATCTACTTAAGAGCTAAATAGATAGATAAAATCAACTCAACCGAAGTGCACAACAAAAGACTTCTCATCCCAGCTTTCATCAATGTTATTGTTTACCTAGATGGATAAAGTGAGTTCATGAACTTCTACTTTCATTCTGTTTACAAGTACATGCAATAAAATTACTAATTTCTTGAAGATATAGCCTAATAGAATTACTTATATTTTTTTAGCTTATATAAACAACCCTCCGTGGATGTCTCCTCGACAATTATGTTAACCACCCAAGAAACATAGTTGACAAAGGATCTAAGGTTATTTTCATATGATCTATACTAAATCCAATTGCTAATAACACAATGTCGTCATCTGAAATTCAAGCATAATCAAATTCAAGGTGCTGCAAATCCTTCAGAGGGTCAATTTCAGCATGACAATAAAATTATTCTAGAACTGAACACAACAGCACAAGACAACCAACAATAGGATTCCTTCCCTCATGAAAAGAAAAGCATACCTCAGCCATCTGTTTTTGGCCACAGAGCACAGCACCTGTGCCTTCCGGTCTATAAATTTGCTTAGCCCTAGCAAAAGCAGCCTGTAAAACCCCATGTTGTTAGGAAGAGAGAAAAATATCAACAAATGTAGGTAGAAAACAACACTGGGATTTAAGATTAGAAACCTGTACGTAGCCAGTCTCACCAGACCAACTACCATCTGGTTGTGATAACACAGGAACAATCTTAACACCAGAAGCTTCCCATTCTTTAAACCTATCCTATAGCAAGAACAGAGAACATTAAGAACACACAATTTTCTGCTCCCTTGTGGATTCAAAAAAGTGAAATTTAAACCAACCTGATATGCCATTCTCTCCAGGTTTCTAGCTCCATAATAGAGCCTCACGTCAGATCTCTCATTGGCACCAAATCCCGATTCAATAAGAGACCGAATTGGACTGCAAGACAGCCAATTTAACTAATTACTCTAAACACCAATACAGTTAAACCATATTTTGCTTGCCTATCCTACACAGAACTTTTTCAGGTTTAAGGATGCTACCTAATTCCTGCTCCGGTGGCGAAGATGACGACCGTCTGGTACTGGTCGGGCGGCTGGATACGATCAATATCGAAGCCTCCACCCATCGCATGAGTTATCTCCACCACATCTCCTCTCTTAAGTCCACAGAGAACCTCAGCGATAGAACCGGCCACGCTCTTCACCAGAAACTCGAAGGCGCCTTTCTCCGAAGCGAAAGCAGGAGGAGATGCGATGGCCAGGAAGGTAGGCTTAGCGATATCAGCAACACGCAGCTGCAGGTATTGACCGGGGCGCGTATGTGTGCTGGCCAGATCAAGCGCGTCGGATAAATCGAGAGATATATGGAAAAGAGAGTCCGCAGCAGGGGAGATCTCGGATAGAGGAGTCGGGGTCCAGACGGTGGTATCCTGGCGAACGGAAGCGGTGGCAGCGAGAGATGAGAAACGGTGGTGGCGGCGGCGGAGAGGTTTTAGGGTGTGGAAGGGGATACGGCGCAGGATAGACATAGGGTGGGGGGAGGAGCTATAGCGAGCATGGGGAAAAGAGGAAGAAATTGAGAGGGTGCTTGTAATAACTGACATGGTTTCTGTAATTTGAATGTGCAAGTTTATATCAAGTCGTCGCAATGAAGGTTTGGTGGCGGCGAGTTTGAGTCAGAGAGAGAGAGAGAGCCGGCGCACATGGTGCACGAGTCGGGTTCTGATTGTGATGAGGTGGCGTTGCATTTCATCAACACATTCAACCAACGGTTGTTATTCCTCCACGTGGCATCTTAATGGCTAATCTTGACTATCTGGAGGGAACACATTGGTATTCCATTCATTTATCCGACACTAACTATTTTCCACGCTAACTTATATATTCGAGATTCTTTGCGCAACGTTTATCGAGACCAATAGAACAGACCCATTTAAGTCAAATTGCAGCTAAGTTAAATTGTGAAAAATAAAGCATCTGTTTCTCTTGAAATATTGGAAAAGAAATATACATGTCCGCCTTCTATTTTTTCCCTTATTAAATCACAAGAAAAAAAAGTAGGCTAAGCGGAACCAGGCGTCAGCCAGTTTGAGTTCTGTTTTCAGTTTCAGTTCTACTCTTTCACAAACACTTGTGCAAAAATAACATTAAAAACAGAAAGGAAGCTCCTCAGTCTCAAAAAAAATGTAACATTTCTGTTGCTTGGCATTGCCAGCACCACCTAAATTATTTTTCTCAATTATCAAGATAAAGGAACAGGCAAGAAGAAGATGACGGAGTGTTATCCAATTACGCCGCTGATTCCTTGGCAATCTTTTCAGCCTTGGCAATTACTTCCTCAATTCCTCCAACCATGTAAAAAGATTGTTCTGGAAGGTCATCGTATTTTCCATCCAATACGCCCTGTCATAGACATTGAGAAAAGCACTATTATTCATCTATAACTCATTCAAGTGGTTCATGATGAATGATGTTAATCAATCAAATCCATGCCTTTATTACTAACCAAATACACGTAGAAACTATCTGCGGCAATTGCAGTGATGCATACATGATAAGAGTTGCATTACATAAACTATAAGAACTTTGATTTTGTGATGTAAGGTATACAACACATTATGACAATCAACAATAAAGTTACTGATGCCAACTGGAAAAATATTGCTTTGAGTAAATAAATTATGGGAGCACACATTAGTAAATTTTACCAGAGGGATAACTATTCAGCTAGATGCAGGTTTTTTCAGTAAATAAGGAAAAACATGTATTTCAAGAAAATGAGTATGAGAGTACCTGGAAACTGTTGATGCTCTCCTTCAACTCCACATATTTGCCAGGGGCACCCGTGAAAACCTCAGCCACATGGAAAGGCTGGCTCAAGAATCTTTGAATCTTACGAGCACGGGCGACAGTTAACTTATCATCTTCACTGAGCTCATCCATACCCAAAATGGCAATGATATCTTGAAGATTCTTGTAGTTTTGCAGCACCTTCTGCACTTGACGAGCTGTATTGTAGTGATCCTCACCCAAAATGTTAGGAGAAAGCATACGAGATGTGGAATCAAGAGGATCGACAGCAGGATAGATACCAAGCTCGGAAATCTGTCGAGTAAAAAGCAGCAAAATGGTCAGACAATGACTGCATAGATCAGTTGCTCTACTGATTCAGAGGGTCCATACCTGACGTGACAACACAGTGGTGGCATCCAAGTGAGCAAAAGTAGTTGCAGGAGCAGGATCAGTCAAATCATCAGCAGGCACATAGATAGCCTGGACAGAGGTGATGGAACCTTTCTTGGTGGTTGTAATACGCTCTTGAAGGCCTCCAAGATCAGTAGCCAAAGTTGGCTGGTAACCCACAGCAGATGGAATACGACCGAGCAATGCAGACACCTCAGAGTTAGCCTGCAGTTAATCACAGATATTATTAGCTCAAGTCCAGCAGAATAAGGGCACTCCCAAACATTAATGACAAACACAGCACTTACCTGAGTGAAACGGAAAATGTTATCAATGAAGAGAAGCACATCTTGACCCTCAGCATCACGGAAGTGTTCAGCAACAGTAAGACCAGTGAGACCAACACGAGCACGAGCACCAGGGGGCTCATTCATTTGACCGTAGACAAGGGCACATTTGCTCTCAGCCTGTAGAAAATTTTGACAATAATCTTAGTCTTGACATTGATCTGCTGACTTGAACAAAATTACAAAAGGCAAAATCTTCACCTGTTTGTCATCTAGCTTAATGACGCCACTTTCAATCATTTCTTTATACAGATCATTACCCTCACGGGTACGTTCTCCAACACCAGCAAACACAGAGAAACCACCTAACAGAAGACAAGTAATGCTAAGTGGATAGAGAGATACAAACAAATTAATGCAATACCAATGCATTGCTAATAAACTAACCATGAGCTTTTGCAACATTGTTGATAAGTTCCATAATAAGCACAGTTTTTCCTACACCAGCACCACCAAACAGCCCAATCTTTCCTCCTCTTTGGTATGGAGCAAGAAGGTCAACAACCTGAAGGGAAGTAGCAAATGAACCAATCAAGTCGATCATAACACAACTTAAACATTCTTCATATACATGCCAATACAGCACATCTTTAGACAAGTTACCAACCAGCAGAAATAGGTGAATATTCTAAAGCATCTTATATTGACGCTTTATGTCATTTACCTTAATACCAGTAACAAGAATTTGCTGTTCAGTTGCTTGCTCAACAAATGCTGGGGCCTCTCTATGAATAGGCAGGTAGTGTTCAGTTTCTGAAAAAATGATTAATTACACAAATAAGGTCATGATAATTTATCATTTGCTTAGAAAGGACCAACGGTGACAGGATTCCTAGAATCTTACTGAAATCGCCTTTCTCGTCAATGGGCTCTCCAATGACATTCATGATACGCCCAAGGGTAGCCCTACCGACAGGTACCTATATGAAAATGCAAATTCAATTAGATAAATTATTTCAACAAATCAAAGATATGAAATTCATTCCCAGAATGCAGGAAAGGCGACACATTGACTAAAAAGATAACAACAATATCACATTTTGCAACACTTGAAGCCCACAGTGAACAATCACATGAAAAAGGACCCCAGAAAAACACGCCAAATCATACCAGTATCAACAGAGATAAAAATCCCATCTCTAAAAATCGACGATTCAGATCTATAATAGCTATCCAGATCGGACAAATCAACAACATTGAATCAAAATCTAATATACTAATCACCATCAATAACCAAACAAAACTCACAGTGATGGGTGAGCCGGTATTGAGCACGCGCTGGCCTCTAACAAGCCCTTCAGTACCATCCATAGCAATGGTCCTAACCATATTCTCACCCAAGTGAGAAGCCACCTCAAGAACAACCCTAATATCATGGTCCAACACCTCCAACGCAGTGAGGATCGGCGGCAGTCCCTCTTCGAATCTCACATCAACGACGGCACCGATAACCTGAGACACCTGCCCGATCGCGCCCTTGCCAGTGAACTCATCAGTGATCTTTCCGCCTCCGCCTCCCTTCTTAGGATCGGACTTCGCCGGAGCCGGGGCAGCCGCGGCGGCGTAGTTGTTAACGAGCGAGAGTAGATAAGAATCAGAACACGCGCGGCGCGTGGAAGCCGGAGAGGTGAGGGAGGAGCGAGAGATCGATGGTCTAGATGGGGATCGGCGTGCGGAGGAGCGGAGGAGCGAGGATAGGATCCTGCGTGAAGCCATCGTTTGGGGCTTCAAGAGAGAGGGGGGAGATAAAAAGTGATTAGGGTTTGGATTGCGAGTGTGGCTAGTTCACTTTGTTTATGTATAGTTGGAACAGTAAAACTTATGGTGTGTTCCTTTTTAACTGTTTTTACTAAGTCCGGTTTTGTTTTTAACTTTTACCTGGTTGATGTAAAACGCTGTCGTCTTTGTGTCATATTCCAGGTGGTTGCACTATATTAGGCAACAGCAAGTCAACGATGTTTTTTAGACTTACCAATCCTGCAATTTTAATTTTGAAATCTTTTTACGCCCAATTTCATTTTCAAATTTATTTGCATTAATTAAAACAAAGTACTAACATAATACTTGTCATTTGTATACGGGTTGAAATGGTCGTATAAAGAGTAGAAGAAATTCAATAATTCATTCGATTGAGGACAACTGATTTATTTTCTATTGTAATCAAGTTAATCTATCTATAAAATTCTCACTTTTAATCAAAAAAAAATTAAAAATTTATTTTTCGTCTAATAAATTTATTACAAAATTAAAAATGATAAAATTATATTAAAGTAATATAATTATTTAAATTATTAAATAAAAATAAAATAATTCAATAAAAAAATATAAATATAATTTAATGAACAACTCGTATAACAAATTATTTTTACCGTCAACAACGTAAAAACAATACAATCAATTTTATTTTTTGTTTAGACTTGAATTCACATGCCACCTACAACATCGTTTCTTTTTCTTCTCCTATCATTAATATCTCGCTTTTTTTCATATTTTCGCTCCAATTTCAGGCGTGTTTAAGAGACTCACTTATAATAAATGGGGAAAAGTTGATAGTGAATAAGGCAATAAGGACAACTGGTGTCGCCGAGAATTCTAAGGTGACTAGAAAGTTGAAGCAAACGGATAACAATATCATAGAGATTAGTTTCTATGCCTTTGAAGTTAGAATTTTGATGGAACTTGTTTCAAAGTTAAAAATTGTTATAATTATTTGTTGAACGTTAGGAATTTGATGTTATTGGTTTGATTTTGTAATGAAATGGTGATAAGTAGCTACATTTTGCTATTTCTAAGTGTATAAGTGCTTCAATGTGTGATTATGTTATATTAATTTTCGTGTTGATACAGTTGTTTGGTTTTTTTTTTTGGTTAATTTGATTAAAGTTTTCGTTATTTTGGTCTCTTTTAACATGCATCTCTTTATATGTATCGACGTAGATGATGTTTACGGACATATGTTTGATTAAACCTTATAATATCAAGCAATATGATTAGTGCGTTGTGGTGGAGGTTAAGAACATCAATACCTTATTTGAAACTAAATTTTACCTCAAGCTCTTTTTTGACTACACAGACCTTCTCCGCTTCGCCCGACACATTTTGTATCCTCTAAGTGATCCTTTTAGCGAACAAATACGTAGACCTGCTCTTTTCAAAGCCTCCTGCGATGAAATTGACTATTCACACCTTCTGGGGTTCGGTGATTGCTCATGTGGTTGACGCGCATGTTATTGGCAGGAATCTTCCAAGATTTCCTTGTTGCAGTAGCTTGTCTACTTTGTATCTCAGAGTAATGCAGTCATTTGTTTTGTGGTCAAAGTCGTCGTAAAACTATCACTACTTAGTTTAGTCTATTTTCTTCGGATCTGACTGCAGTTTCCCCAACCAGCATACTATACACCTATGCATTTGAGTTTGCTTTGTTCATGTATCAGTTCTTCGATTGAAATTGAATTGTGCTGCAATTCGAGTTGTCTTTACTCCAAGTGCGATAGCTGGTTTGGTTTTGGCTGGAGTGGTTGCTCATAATGGGTGTAACTTAACCGATTTGCAGTATATGCTTTTGCAATCCGTTCTTTGATTAATCATAGCTTTCTAATTCTCTGTCGCCTCGCAGAGAACCTAATTATCATCTTCTTCTAATCTTACATACGAGAAAGCTTTGGAAAATAGCTCTTCCATTATTTTGGGCTTGTACTTCATAAGATATACATAAAGGTCTAATCCCGAAAGGAGGTCCTCAATGAACGCTCAGATAGATGTATCTTGATTATAACTTGATATTATGATATTTTTCTTATTAAACGCATCTATGTGCAATCTTAGTATTTCGTCATTCTTTTACCTGAACGCATAGAGGTCGCCTGCTTATTTCTCTGATTTGCGGATGCAAGAAAAATTCTCTACAAATGAAACCATCGTTGTAAAAATAATTTAGCAGATCCTATCGGAAGGTTCACATACCATTCTAGAGTGGGCCTGAAAGAGAGTTCCCAAATAATTTATAAAAACCTACTTCTCTAATTTCTTTAGGTAGTAAGGTTGTTGCATGACCTGGCGGTAATGAGCAATATAGCCATTATAACGTCCGGCCCCGCCCCCGGATAAACTCGAGGCGTGGTGACAGGGCTCAACGTCATTACTTGACCGGTCTCAAGGTTGATCACTAGCCCCACGGACCACCATTACACTTTTCAGTATGCTTTGTCCTTACTCATATGCTTTTCGAAAAAACTTTCCGGAAGGTCACCCATCCCAAGATTGCTTTAAGCCAAGCACACTTAACTTTGGAATTCTCAAGTTCCAAACTCCCAAAAAAATAATGTGCACATTGGTGATATGAGCAGCAATTCAATTCCTTTTAACTCTGTCTCAATATGAGGTGTTACACTCCACCCCTTTAGGACACAATATACTCGTTGTGATTGACCCACATCATCTCAGAATCTTTACCCCCACTAGACGAATGCCCTGGGCTCTTCTGTCCATAAGCGCACCTCATGGTTGCATGATTGCTCTGATACCATTTGTAACGTCCGGCCCCTGCCTCCGGATAAATCCGAGGCGCGGTGGCAAGGTACCACGTCATTACTTAACTGGTATTAAGGCTGACCACTAACCCAACATACAACCATTACGTTTTCCAGCATGCTTTGTTCCTACTCGCATGCTTTTTGAAAAAAATTTCCGAAAGGTCACCAATCCCAAGATTGCTCCAAGCCAAGCACGTTTAACTTTGGAGTTTTCAAGTTCTGAGCTCTCGAAAAAAAATGTGTCCATTGGTGATATGGGTAACAATTCAATTCATTTTAACTCTGTCTCAATATGGGGTGTTACAGTCATCTAGGTCGCTAGTCCCATCATAATTCTTAAATTTAGGGGCGACAAATTCATGAGGCAGTTCGACCGGTGTGATAGTGTTTGTAAAAGGAATATTCATGAAATAATCTTTCGTTGACTTTTGAAAATGAGGGAGGACACCATGTAAGAAGCAGATCATGTTTTTCATTTATTGCAACCTCTTGGCTAACTCTTGCGGGATGGTTGGTTGATTGCTAGTGTTCGGTCTCTAAAGCACTCTTTTTGGATTGGCCACTATCGATGCCCTTTTATAATGCGTCTTGATGTTTGGGATCTGGATACGAGTCTTTGGGTCGTATTTTTGATGACTTCGTCTTCGTGTTCCAAGGTTTAAAGTCCTTGTGTATTGGTACTGGGTGGCATGTTGGCTTTGGATCTCTTTGATTCCATATTCGTCATTGAACTCTAATATGTCTAAACGATTAATAGACAATATGATTCCTTCTTGGCAGCCAAGAATTGGACCCATGTTAAGGGTCGTGTCTCGCCGTGAGAATCACATTGTTTGGTCATTGTTGACACTGATATTTCTGGTTAAAGGTTTAAGTGTGTGGCCAATAGGGCTGTGCATGGTTCATTCTGGAACCGCTCCAGAATCGGGAACCGGACCGGAACTAGTACTGGAACTGAAAAAGAACCGATTATTTAGAACTGGACCAGAAATGGTACTAAAAATTATATTTTTCGGTACCGGTTCCGGATCCTTGATTAGAACCGGACCGGAACTGGACCAGAACCAGACCAGAATCGGACAAGAACCGGAACCGAACTGGAACCGGTAAAGGAACCGGTTTTTCTAAAAAAAAATAAAATAAAATATAGTCGTTTTAGGCGAATTTCTTTCTAGGTAAAAGAATATATCCCATTCTCTGCTTCCACAATTTTGTTTTTCAAATTGTATATGTTGTAATTTTTATATAAATAATTCAAAAAGTAATATTTTTAATTTAATATATATATTTTTTGATCCATCAAATTGTTTCAACACTTTTATTTATATATATATATATATCTAGCTATTTCAAATATATTTAGAAATTAGAAATGATCCCGAAATTTTGAATAATATTGTTCCAAGAGTTAAAGTGGAGTGTTAAATATGTTCACTTGAACAATCTACCTGGAATATTAATTTATTTTTTTAATTACTTTTTTTATTATAGCTAAATTGTGTTAAATTACTATATGTATGTTAACTAATTAATATTTTTTTAAAAAATTGAAATTTACAATATAGAGGACTATGTGGTTTAGACTCAAGCATGCAAAACATTTGAAACTTTTTATTATTATTATTTAAAATTATGCACAATTTCTTTGTAAGGTTATGAAGTTTTTAAACTTATTTTCTTTGTCTAGACATCAAATTTAAATTTATTAGTGAAGCTTTTTCGAGTTTCTTCGTATGCAATTTGAAAACCAATTTTAACAAATTGATTATGGTAATTGAGAACATTAGTAACTTTCTCATATGTATAAGTTTGTTTTAGGGATAATGTAATTTTTGGTACCTAAAGTTGTGTAAAAATTTCACTTAGGCACTCCAACTTTTCGAGGTTTCATGTAGGTACTCCAACTTGCAAATTACAGGTCATTTAGATCCTCAGGATGATGTGGAGCTAAAATATTGAAGTACCTATATGAAACATCACAAATATGAAGTACCTATATAAGGATCTAATTTGCAAATTGGAGTACCTATATGAAACATCGTAAAGTTGGAGTACCTATATATAAATCTAATTTGCAAGTTTGAGTACTTATATGAAACCTCGAAAAGTTTGAGTATCTAAGTGAAAATTTTACACAACTTTAAGTACCCAGGGTTATATTATCCCTTTGTTTTATTATATTGGTTTTAGAATGATTATTTTGTAAATATAAATTTGACAAATGGTGATTTCACAAAAAAAAATTTAATAATTGGATTAATTGTGAAAAGTTTGATTATTTTCCCAGAACCGATATCAGAACCGTACTTGAATAACCGGTACCATTAGAACCAGAACCAGTAACGGAACCGAACCGGAACCGCACTGGAACCGGTACTGGTTCTAAATACTAACAGTACCAGTACCGGTTCCTAAAAAATAAGGAACCGATAATTTGGTTCCTGTACCAGAACCGGTCCCGCTCACCCCTAGTGGCCAGATGAGGTTGGTGGAGTCCTGATTCCATCGACGATCGCCCTTAAATCCTTATTTTTGTTCTCCAACATTGTGAGTCGCTCCATCAAATGCTTTAACGGATCAGGCTGGGAAAATGAAAGAGTCTAATCTCTCAAGACCTGGTCGTTGACTGGAATTGGATTAGCGTTATTGACTTGTTTTGTTGTTGTCATTGTTGATCTTTAGAAAGAGGCGAGTTTGTATAAAATCGAAAGGGAAGAGAAATTGAAAATTTTGTCAGTAGTGTAACTGGCGGATAATCGACGATGTTGGAATTGCTTGTGACTAAAGAATGGCGGTCCTACTGTAGGCATCAAATTATTGGGGTTCAATTTGGTTGTAAGCTCTAACCCCTTCATGTATGGGGCACGACCTCCATCAACGGTGTCCAAGGTTTCCTGGTGGGAGTTTTTAGAGAGAAATTTGGGTTTTCTTAGAGGCAGTGATTGTGAAGATGAAAATAATATATCCGTAATCCATGATTGAGTGTCTAAAGAGCTCATTTTTTCTGGACAATTGAGTCTGCAAAATCCATTCATTGTATTAGGTAGTTATGGTAATGATCAAACGACGACCGTTGAAATATTTAGAAGATTCTAGACACCCGAGACCGTTACAAATAGAATCAAAGTTAAAGATTCGGGTCCATTAGGATTTTAGCCGCAAGTCAAAACCTAAGGAAATTCGGGCCAAATTGCTTCATGAGTTTACTTCGATCGTAACTAAAGTGCTCCTTAGACCGTGTGGGACATAATCTTCTTGTGATCACAACACATTAGCCCCGTAAAGGGTAAGTACCCTTACATCAACATGGGTCACCGAGTTTTACCAAATATTATTTACTAATATCGCTAGTTGCACTACAACACTACTTAAAAATGTTATACGTGGTAAAAACTGTTAGACATCGTAAAAAGCGCCAAACATTGAAAAAAAAAAACGTTGTCGATGTCAACCATAGCCATAAAGTGATAGTATAATCAAGAATGAAAGTATTTTAGTAAGATCATCTCCAATGGGATGCCTTAAGGAGATGCTCGGATGATAGAGAATGAGATATTTAGAGGTGTTGCTGATGAATGTAGGTACTCAGATAAGTTACTAAATGAAGAGTGAGAAGAGGAGATGCCCATACTAGCATCGATGCTGAATAAATAATAGTGGAGTACACATCAATAGTTAAATGCCATATATTTCATTTTTATGTGAGTCCCATATTTGAACTTCCATAAGTAAATGTTACCATTGCAGTAGTAATAAAATGTTAAAGAAGGTGCTCAATTATTTTATTTTTTTTACGTGGGGCCTACAACTGAGCATTTATGAGTAAATACTACCAGTGAGATGCTCTCACAGTGTGTTTGGTAAAGTGTCTAAGTTAGCATATAGATTATTGGACAACGTTTTAGATTTTTTTTTGGGTGTTTGACATTAAATTTTATAATAGCGTTTAGAGTTACAGATAAAGTTTGAAAGAACGTTTGAAAACGTTGTTTTAGTTAGCTTTTAGATGAAACACTATTTTAAAATTACATGGCTAACCTCAATTCTTATCTATCTCCACTTTTTTCTTTCGTGAAAAACAATTCCTTGTTGATCTCTTTAATTAAACAACAAAATCCAATAAAAAAAATCTCTAACTTGGTAAGAACTGTGGGCAAGATTGGAGATTTGAGATGAAAATTTGTTGTAAGAAATAGAAGTGGGTATTCTATTTTAGTTTATCTTTTAAAGAAAAGATAGAAAGAGAACGTGCACAGTTTGTAAAGGATTCGAGAGAAAAAGAAATGAATAGAGATATTTAATTTTTTTAGTTTAGCATGTGAAAGATAGAATTTTATATGAAAAAAATCTATTTTTAAAGAGAGGATGATGTGACTATTTTGGATTGGTATATATGTCTTTTAATATAAAATTGTTAAGAAATGCATATAATTATTAGAAATATTTACTGAGTTGGATGGAGTATTAGGAAAGAGAGAATAATAAAATCAAGAGAGAGAAGAGAAGAGTGTTAAGGTCTTAATACCGTATATTTGAGATATATTTCAAAAGTTAATAGGTGCGTGAAATACACATGCCTACTTTCACACATGCCTACTTTCACACATGCCTACCTTTTCAGCTGATGTTTTGTTCACGCACGTTTGATGAGAGTGGTGATGAAATGATCTAAAAGCTGATGTGGCAACAAAATCCTGCACAATTATCCTGCCATTGTATATGCTTTAATAATAATTGTCCTATTATGAATTATAATATTTTTAGTTATAATTAATCACTATTGTTATTATTTATTATTAGAATTTTATTTAACTTATTTTTTAATTATTTTTTATTTTTAATTATATTGATTTTATATATAATATCCTTTTAGTAATTTTATATTTTAACAACTAATTTAAAATCTAACAGACATATCAAACATCTAATATAACAGTTAATTTAAAAATTAATCCAAAAGCTAATCACTACAGTTAATTGAAACATTAATTTAACAGCTAATTAAAAATATAATGCCAACATACACTAATACTAATAATTTATTAAAGGTAAAATATAAATTTTTTATCCGCGACCTTTAAATATTGTTTGAAAATTACTAGTTAAAAACCTAATCACTAATCAAAATTTTTTTTTCCCAGTTGTTAAGTTGCCGTAATTAAAAAAATTAAAGAATTTATTTACTACATAAAATTCTATTTGCCAAACGCAATAAAATATATATACTAGTATATATATAAAAAGTATTTTTATTTTTAAAAAAAATTTAATTCGAGCTTATTTTGAATGGACCTCTCTTATTTACCCCACAAATGCAAACAAAAATTCATCTAGGTGGAACTTGAATTGGCATAAAAGCTTATCTAAATCATAATACCATACAACATTTCTATTGATCCTCATCTCCTCCGCACAGCATCTCAAATTCTCGATACCAATTTCCAAATGTTAAAAATCTCCCGCCAACAGAGCAATTCATTTCCCTCCACACTGCCCACCGGCTACAGCCGGTAAACCCACCGCATATAAAATCCATCAAACCAATCTCATTCCATTCACCATCTTTTCCACCTCCATTTCCCAGTCCCCAGTCGTCTCTTTTCAAAACCCCAGTCCTAGGCTAGGGTTTGTTCTTTTCTCGATCCAAGTCTTGGAATTCGATGAAGGATTCGCGATACGGGAGCAAAGCAACATCACCATACTTGGAATTAGAAGATTCGTCCTATTCTCTGTATTCCAGAAGGAGACTATGAGTGCCGTCAATATCACGAACGTCACCGTTTTGGACAACCCCGCTGCGTTCCTCAACCCCTTTCAATTCGAAATTTCCTACGAGTGTTTGACTCCTCTCAAAGACGGTAAGTTATTTGCCTTTTTGATGTGTATTTAGCTGGGACTTTTTTGGTTTTAGTTGATTATTGTATTATTTGATGAGTTTTTCTTGATTATTGGACATGATGTTGAATTAGGGTTTTGTGTAATTTAGTAACTCGAATGCTTTTGATACGAAGTTAGTTTGATGTAATTAATTGCTAATGGTGCTTGTTATTATATGCTGGTAAATTACCTGACGCAAGTTTGTTTAGTTCCCGGATTTCGATATTTTGTGCTTGTCTTTTTGCTGCCGATCTCTAGTTAGATTATAATGTTTGGATAATCTGTTACTTAGATTATTGAATAGGTGGCACTGAGATGAAAGAATTAATACATGTGTTTGTGGTTTAGTTGAGTTTTGCTTCAGGAAATGCATTAGAATGGAATTATTTATATTGTAGTTTTCAACCTTATCAGCTCTAGTGTGGTTGCTGCATTAGGATTTTCAGACCCTTCATTTAGGGTTTATTTTATGTGCTTCGTTGTTCGCTATGTGATATATAAATGTGTAATCTGGAGTTATGAATGTCCCATGTCTCTCTAATCAAGAAGCACATTTCAGTCTTAACTTAAATATGTATTTTGATTGAAGTTCACCCTAGAATGGGGTTGCACATCTTTTCATGATCTTCAAGATGTAGATCCTTTCCATTTCGGAAAGTTGGAATTTTAATTAACCAAGATTTGGTGATTATTCTTAACATACCCTTTCATTCAGTCTTTAAATATACAACTAAGCTGTTATATCATTTGTAGGTTACTCACTATTGCTTGCATGGCTTCTAATTTTGACATTTAGTCATTAAAATTATTGTCTTCAAAGTCATCTCTGCAAGGATATATTTTTTTCTTTCAAATATCATTTGGTTTGTAAACTTGAGATGCTTAGTCTTAGTCCATGGAACTTAAAGGCAGATCGTCTTGTTTTGGTCTTTCATTTCGTGTTGTTGATACATGAGTACTTTTCTGAAGTTATAACGTTGTGTCTGGTGTAAAGATTACTCTTATATTATTTTAGAATCTGGTTTCAGTTTAGTTACTATTCTGAAAATGTCTTATTGAGTTTATATTTGCTCTTATTTTCTGTTCCTAAATTATAATTGTTTACTTCTTCTAAAGTGATTTATTTATAAACACAAAGGTGGAATATGTTTATTCCTTTGTTGAATTCCCTAACATTATAGTGTTCTCACCATCGATGCAATTTCTGGCTTCACACCCATTTGTTGTCTTCTTACCTAAGGTTAGATAAAGAGTCAGACACTGCAATTCGGAGTCTACTTTAGGTATAATCATATATCGGAAGCTAGTACTGTAGCTGAAGTATAACTATTGGATCAAGTTTTTGTGGTGTGATGATTCGGTTAAATTGTTTATGTGCTAGAACTCTGACGCTAGATTTTTCTTGAATTATTGAAAGTGATTGTGATTTAAAATTTTGTAGTTAGGTGCTCAATTGGAGAGCAGTTCTAGATATATAAGGTCTGTAATATGAAATAATATTCATTTATACACATTCATTTCAAGAAAATTCATAGTTGTTTGAAGCATATTTTTTCTCAACTTTGTTGGCCTGCAATATAAGTTGTTAATATGTAAACGTTAATTTGTTGCAGATCTGGAATGGAAACTCATCTATGTGGGATCTGCTGAGGATGAAACATATGACCAACTATTAGAAAGTGTTCTTGTTGGGCCTGTTAATGTGGGCAATTACCGATTTGTCTTGCAGGTATCTCCTCTCCATGTACTTAATTTAGTCCATTAGTTAGAATCTACATTTGAGTATTTACAAACTTATTGCTTTTTTGGACTATTGACAGGCGGACCCCCCAGATCCATCAAAAATCCGTGAAGAGGATATAATTGGGGTCACAGTTTTATTGTTGACGTGCTCTTACATGGGACAAGAATTTATCAGAGTGGGATATTATGTGAACAATGATTATGATGACGAGCAACTAAGGGAGGAACCACCACCGAAGGTTTTAATTGATAGGGTTCAAAGAAATATATTGGCTGACAAGCCCAGGGTAACGAAGTTCCCTATTAATTTTCATCCGGAGAACAATGAGCAAGGAGAAGAGCAGCCTCCTTCACCTGATCATGCAACAGAAATCAATGAGAATGGAGATGGTGAAGCTCCTCGAGACGAAGAAGCCCCTAAAGATGAAGCAGCTCCACCTTCACCACCTCATGCATCCAATCAGTAGTTCACAAGATTGAAGTTGTAACTGTGCCATTGAGATGCCCATTTATCTGATCAATAGTTTGCAAGACAAAGATTGCCATAAAATGCAGCCTGCATTTCCGCTCTAAATTTTGGTAAGGTCATTTCAGGGATGGTTTGGATTCCGAGATCTGAAGCATATGAAGTTAAAGAAACTTGGGAACCACCAAAACAGGTGTAAATTCTTAACTGACATATGTGCTGTTGAATCTTTTGTGTCCCTCCATATGCTAGGCTGGAAGATTATTGTAACTCATCCATAGTTAAAATGCGAGTTTCAGATTGGAACTGAAGCAGTCAGTGTTTTTTTTTTTTTTTTTTTTTTTTTTTTTTTTTATTTTGAAATATTTGATTTTTACTGAATCTGATTAAGATAGTTTACATTCACTATTCCATCTTTTTATTCTTCGAAAGTCCTGAGCTGTATATAAAATGTGCCATTTTGTCCTTTCTTCATGTAAATATGACAGACAAGCTGCGAATAGCTTTAAACTGCCATTTTTTGAGCTCTATCCATAGCTTTAGATGCCTCTTGATCCCAAGTAGTGAAGAAATTTACTGCAATGAGGGCTATGATTTGAACACATAGTCCACAGATAATTCCCATCCAAAGTCCCATTCCTCCTATATGCAAGTAAAAAGCAAACAACACTGCACAAGGAATAGCCACAACATAATAAGCCCCAAGGTTTATAATTGAGCACAGATTCTGCCATCCACACCCTCTAGCAGCCCCTGCGTTCAAATCATTTGGTTTTAGTTTTAGACTCGAGCGCATTTTTTTTTAAAAAGAAAATTGGGTATGAAACATATAACCTGAAAGAACACATTGGAACCCATCCAAGAAGTCAGACAGTGCCAGCAAAGGCATCATATTAGCAACATATTTGATTACTTCTTCTTCGTTGCTATATAGCTTCCCCCATTCATGCCTTGCCAGGACTGTAGTTATCCCAACTCCTAACCCTTCTGATATCGCCATTGTTATCATCACACGCAGCGCCAGTCGTGCACCCTCTGAGTTTCCAGCACCCAGTTCATTTGAAACTCTGGTGCTGAAATAGAAATAATCTTTTAAAATATCATGTTTAGGAAATAGTATCACCAAAAGTGATTAAGTATTTATACCTTATAGCGCCTCCTAGACCAACTGATATCATGTAGACCATCCAACATGTGTTAAGGCTGCGAAGAATGGATCATTAATCAGTTAATCAGTTAATCATTTTCTTGTTGTGCAATAGCTATACAGAGAAGGATGTTTCCTACCTTATGGACAATACTGATGTTTCTAGCTTTGGATTTGGAAGAAGACCAGATAAAAGTACTACCATCTCAAATGACCAATATTCCAAACTGCCAATCAAAACCAACTCCACATTCATTCAAATACACACACCTAAAAAGTCATAGAATATATGTGGTTGAGTGACTATGTAGAAAATTGCTCACCATATCATGATTGCTGAAGGAATAGCAAGTTTTATAAAACATAAAATGTAATGCAGAGCTTCTGTTGAAAACCCTGTCCAAGTTCTCAAGCAAGCTGAAGAAAACCTTATATACAACCCCAACAAGATCACATTAACCCAATTCGAAACACTAATAGCCAAAGCGGCTCCTCTACTCTCCAAACCAGATTTGAACACAAGAGCCCAACATACAAGCACATGTAAAAATGCAGTGACTGCAGAAGTGATCAGCATAGGAAAAACATTGTTCTGTGTCTGTAGAAACCTGTTCAGACATTGCAGAATACCGTAGGCGAAAATGCTTGGAATCATCCATCGGTTGAAAATACCAGCTTGAACTGAGATGTCATGATCCTGGCCTACACTTATAAGAATGTTGGAGGTGTAGAACCAAATTCCTGCTAGAGGAACACTGACTGCTACAAGTGTTAGCATTCCTGTCTGTGTGTGGATTCCAAGCATATTGTACTGCTTGGCTCCATAGGCCTGTCCACACAGAGTCTCCAATGCACTGCTCATCCCTAGCTGTAACAATAATCAAATAACTTGACCATAGTATAAAAAACTTGAAAGAACATGAAGAAACAAGAAAAAGGAACAGGAACATACCAGAACATTGAAACCAGTGACAGAAGCAAAGGATGAAGCCATAGAAGCACCAGAGAGAGCAAGCTCCCCAAGATGACCAACAAACATGATTGAGATCACTTGTAAGCAGTACTGTAGAATACTGACACATATAAGCGGCCCTGCTAACCAAATCTGCTTCTTGGCCTCCGCTGTGTATCTTGATTTTGCTGTGTCACATCCTTGCTGAGATGTTTCTCCACCGTAATCATTGTTTGATGTCGATGGTTGGTCTTCAAGCAGAGCAGATTCAAGATTTGATGAATTTTCTGCTTTTGATCTCATGAACTCTAAGTTTGACTTGTTCTGTTTCAAAGAAATTATTAAGTTTGGTGTCTCTGATAATAATGATATTTTTATTTTTGGACAATATTTGAGTGGTCATTATTATTATTTATTATAGTAACATAGACGTAAATAGAATTTTACAGTTACTTTACTACGTAGTATAAATTGGTCCGAGTCCGAAATATGTGCAAACAGAACAAACACACACAAAATATAACACGACTCTCCTTCCCTCTCTCACTATCAACCAAAGATGAAATTCACGGAGGAGAAGAACAGCAACAACTTAGAAGAAACCTTATTGTCGCCGCCGTCAAAAGCAATAATCGATTCGCCTCCGACGGCAACAACAACAACACGAGATGTAGTATGGGAAGAAGTGAAAAGATTAAGCTTATTAGCAGGACCGTTAATGGCGGTGACTTTATCCCAGTATCTCCTTCAAGTGATATCGCTGATGATGGTAGGTCATCTCAGTGAGCTCGCTCTTTCCAGTACCGCCATAACTGTCTCTCTCGCCGGCGTCACCGGCTACAGTCTTCTAGTAAGTTTCTGTCTCTTTGATTTCAATTTTACCAATTTTGACTACATTGACGGAATTTTCCGATGTGTTCCGCTGCGTTAGCTAGTGTAGGGTTGTAATTTAAGATTGACTTGACTAGATATTCTGTTATTTATTTATTTATTTATAAATAAAATTTATTTAGAAGTTATATAACTGAAATTTATGGTAATCCAATTTTGATCATTTAAAAAAAATAAAATTACTAATACTTTGTTTATTGAATAGAGCCTTACAAAATATAAGGGCACACAGTCACCGTTAATAATGACAATGACAATGACAAAGACAAAGCCAATTGTATATTTTCCTTCAACAATAGTAGGTCCATCTATAATTATTTGTTTGATTGGCTGATAATAGAGAACACTGACGACCAGCAACTAAGTTCCAAACATCGTCCAGAACAATGCTATTTTAGCTCCTTGGAGCCGAAGTAATTGATTTAATAAATGTGGGTTTCTGCAAATTGTCAAACTTGTACTGCTCCTGGTCCCAATATTAATAAGCTTTCACTATCCTTTCTCATATCATAGTAAATTTTGTTTAGTCAAATGTAGAATTTCTACCATGTTTAAATTTTAGTAACTTAATTTCAACCTCACAGCACATGATTTTAATATTGTCAAACAATATTAGAACCATTTTTTCTTTCTTTTTTAGCTTTTTTTATTTTTACTTTTTGAATCATACTTGTTAACCCAATTTGATGATCTGTATCGGCAGATGGGAATGGCTTGTGCCTTGGAAACTCTATGCGGACAGGCTTATGGAGCTCAACAATACAGAAGAATCGGGATTCAAACTTACACTGCAATTTTCTGCCTATTTTTAGTTTGTCTACCTATAACCGTCTTATGGATCTACATGGGAAAATTACTGGTACTAATAGGCCAGGATCCAGAGATTTCCTATGAAGCTGGAAGATTCATAACTTGGCTTATTCCTTCAGTCTTTGCATATGCAGCATTGCAGCCACTGATTCGATATTTCCAGACTCAGAGCTTAATTTTTCCTATGTTAGTGAGTTCTTGTACCACTCTTTGTCTTCACATTCCTCTATGTTGGGTCTTGGTTTTCAAGTCTGGATTAGGTAACATTGGTGCAGCTTTGGCCATGAGTATATCATATTGGTTGAATGCAATTTTCCTAGGTGTCTACATGTACTTATCCCCTGCTTGTGAGAAAACCCGGGCTCCACTTTCCATGGAGCTGTTTCAGGGCATTGGGGAGTTCTTCAAGTTTGCTATTCCTTCTGCTGTCATGATTTGGTACAGCGATTATTATCTTTCTCCATGGTTTTATTTGTCAGGCAAAGGTGTTTTGAATGTGCAATTTGATTATTAGTGTTGATGGTTGCAGCCTGGAATGGTGGTCATTTGAACTGCTTGTTTTGATGTCTGGACTTTTACCAAATCCACAGCTTGAAACTTCAGTTCTCTCTGTTTGGTATGTTCATAACTGATCTATGTGTCATCATACATTAATGTAAGCCTTGTATACTGTAATATGAGCATACTTTACTGTTATTTTCTTTGTGCAGTCTTAACACCATTGCAACACTCTATACAATTCCGTATGCAGTTGGTGCAGCTGCAAGGTATGTTCTAGGAATCTTGAATTTGTAAATTTCCTCATACAAAATCTATGGTTTAGTATAAATCTGATGTTGGAATGATCTGTAATTTTCTTTGTGTAGTACTAGAGTTTCGAATGAATTAGGAGCAGGAAACCCGAATAAGGCCCGTGTAGCTGTTTACGCCTCAATGATTTTGACGGTAGTGGAAACAATCATAGTAAGCTCGACCTTATTCGCTAGCCGGCATGTTTTCGGTTATCTGTACAGTAACGAGAAGGAAGTTGTGGAATATGTGACAACTATGGCTCCACTAGTTAGCTTATCTGTTATAATGGACAGTTTCCAAGGAGTCCTTTCAGGTTATAATTTCTTCTTATTCTCTTCTTCCCCCAAAATTTGAACAAACATTGACAAATGGCTGAAAGATATAATTGAAAAAAATAATAGGTGTGGCAAGAGGATGTGGGTGGCAACATATAGGGGCAATGGTGAATCTGGGGGCTTTCTATCTATGTGGAATCCCAATGGCAGCAACATTAGGTTTCTGGCTAAAGCTAAGGGGACTTGGTCTTTGGGTTGGTGTTCAAGTTGGTGCTTTTACTCAAACGGTAATGCTCTCTGTCATCACTGGTTGCACCAACTGGGAGAAACAGGTCCTGTTCTCTATCTCTTTAAATTCCTTCCCTTGTAGACTATGTTATCAATGTCATTTGAAATTACTGCAGGCAGATAAAGCCAGGAAGAGGTTATTTGAGGAGAGGTATTCAGTGGAGTAATCAGTAAACGTGGAAGTTAAAATTTTGTTCATCGGTTTGGTGACTTAAATAGAGTCTCAGATGGAATTTAGGGCACGGATAACTTCTTTCTTGTATTATAAATAAATATTAGGAAAACATTTCGATGAATGAATTATTTAAAAATCAAATCACATTCCAATAAAAATTCTTGGATTAGTTAAGAAACCAACCAGTGGGCTATATACATGGATGCACTCTCTTCCGCCCGAAAAGTTCATCAAATGATCGTGAAGACCACGTGGCTAACTAAGGAGACATGACATGACAGGAAAGTATTCAGCTTCCGTCGTGGAAGAAAAGATAAGGGAGGAAAGAGCACGAACTGCACGCCAAGGTCTGTAGAATTTACCCACCATATCCATATCCTTTCAGTGTTATCGAAGTCGTGCATGTTATAGTAACGAGAATATGATCTGAAAGTAAATGAACGGGGCCATGAGTAAAGGTACTGGCATGTGTGTCTTTCTCTCGCTGACTTCATATAAGAGATTATTATCAACTATAGCAAGAGATGTAGTTGTAGAAAAAAATAGGGTGATTTTAGCAGGGCCATTAGAGGCTGGTTGGTCATCTCGGTGAGCTCGCTCTCTTCAGGGCCGCCATAACTGTCTACAGTCTGCACTCTCTTCCAATTCATATATTGGTTCATAATGCATTGGAAAAGTAAAAGCTGAAGACTAAAGTCAACATGGACATCATTTCCACAATCAACGCTAACATGCCATGTCATCTAGTATGAAGAAACCAACTTTCTTGGTGCTAGTAGTATAAAACAAAAGAGACATCAATGTCTTTTGCTGGCAATACGGCACTGACTGACAACGACCCTTAGTTTTCATTTATAACCTCCAAAATAGTAGGCGAGTCTGTTGCTGACACTCATGTTAACGTGCATAAATTCAACATGGATCAAAATGAACATGGGATATTCTTTTGTTTTGTTTAATTAATAATCATAATATCTTCAATATTCTCATGAATGGTATCATGTACACTTTAAATAAAAATAAAATTTTAATTTATAAAGTTAAAAGATGGAGTTATTATTATTATTATTATTATTATTATTATTATTATTATTATTATTTAATTTTACTTTGAATTTGTATTAAATTGTATTTTTTATTATTATTATAATAATATTTTAAATTTTTTTATTTTATTAAAAAATTATTATTTAATCCATTAAAGTTTGAAAATTTAAATTATAATAAACAGTTAGAGATAAAAATGATTAATGGCATACTTAGAAAAAAAATAACATGATATTTTACCCCAACTATGTATATAAATTGAAAAAATTCATAACATTAAAATAAAATTTTCAATTGCTCCAGAGACGTACAAAAATTTCTTTAAAAGAATCTAATAAATTTAATTGGGTTAGAAGTATATTTAGTTGATGTAGAAAAAAATTGAATATGAAAAATATTAAATTTAATTTAAAAGAAAAAATTAATAACTTTAATTCAGTTAAAAGTATATTTAGTTGACGTACTCAATTGAAAAAAAAAACTATTAAAATTATTAACTTTAACTAAATAAAGTGGTACACTTATATTTTTAAATATTAAAAAATATATATTGTAATATGAAAATATTAGAATTTAATTGAATCGAATAATATTTAAATTTATTAAGTCTTTAATTAATCTGATAGTCTTTATTTTCACCATTAATTTTAAATATACGTATATAAATGAGTATAAAAATATAGTGTAATTCAAAAGGTTATAATTTAATTGAGTTGAATACTCTTCCATTTATTAAATTTGTAAATTAATTTGAGACCCTTAAATTATTTAATAAAATCTAATTTATAAAGTGTTAGATCATGGTTGTCTATAGTTCCTGTGTTATTGTTGTAAATGAGAGTACGGGTACCGGATTTAGCGGCTTATTTCTCACCATTGATGGATTCATATATATGGAAGCAAATTGCTATTTGTCGCAGTGACGGTTCTTGATAGCAATTCGACGTGGACAACTTTCTCCAAAATCACTAACCACATTCTAATACATATACTTCGATATTTTAAATTCCAAAAATAAATAAATAAATAATGAAACAAATAAATTCAAACAAAAGAAGAAAACATATAAATTCAAAGCAAATACCAATTCGTTACCATACTCACATACAAACATCGAATTTCTTTATAAAGTCTAATAACAAATCTTAATAAATAAATAAAAATAAAAAAAGACTTTGAGAAAGATATATATAAATAATGGAGTATTTTATAGAAGAAAGAAGATGATATAAAGAGTTTCGTCCTATATCTATCGATTGTAATTGTGATTTGTCTTTTTAATACCTTATGATGTTGAAACTGAAAGGATCGAATGAGAAAGTGATTTGAAACGTTGTAGCTAGAGATATTTTCTAATAGAAAGATGTAGAAGAGAAAATAAAAAAGTTTAAGAATTCATTACAATGAAATTAATGATGAGGAAATTGATGATAAGAGTTATGATGTGTAGCATTTTCAAATATTTTTTTTACATTGAATATGAATCATAAATTATTAAAAGAGAAACAAAACAAAAACTCTCAATTTTGAGCCTTTAAATTATTGGGTGTAGTAAGTAGATCTAAACCCAATAATTTAAAGGCTCATATACAATACAAGAAATTCGGATCATCTTCTTCATTTTGGTGTACCCAAACCTAAATTGTCGATTCTTTGTGAGTGTGACCAATGGTGAAGTCGGACATCGTGAGTGTCACCAATGGTGAGGTCGAACATCGTGAGCATCACCGGTAGTGAGGTCGGAGCCGCTGGTTCTCTTAGTAAGGTCAGACATTGTGAACATCACCGGTGGTGAGGTCGGAGCCGTTGCTTCTCTTGCTAAAGAGATTGGTTCTCTCGATCTCTCTTCTAAGAAGATTGGATAAAATATCACTATTTAAAATTGAATTTTATAGATGAAAATGTGAGATTGTGTGAATGGTCTCTATTTATACAATTTTGATTCGTTTGTTAATAAAGGTGAGGAAGTGGAAGAAGAATAGAAATATAAACGTAAACATAAATGTAAGTTAAAGTCATTAAATTTAAAAGTAATTAATTGGTGGGAAGAGAGATTGAACAATCATCATTTTTATTTTTCCAAATCACTTTAATCACTAAATGAGAAGGAGAGGGAAAAAAGAAAGACAAAACAAAATAAAATCTCATTAGAAATCGTATTCTCGTCAAAATCTCATTAAAATATAGTGAGATTCCAAAATCAACTGTTTTTCTACCCAAAACCGAACTCTCAGCGCACCATGTCAACTTCGTAGGTCTCGCTGAGAGTTCTGCTTTATAATATATATAGATGGTGGTTTTATAGCTATATTTATTGGGTATTATCATGCAATAGAATTTAGGTATCACCGTATATCACTGTTGAAAAAAAAACAATTGTGGGAGTTGTGTCCATCACTTAAATGTGAATATGGAAAGATTATTCTGTGTCCAGTGCCTTAAGAGAAAGTTGTGGGAGGCTGTTAAAAGTTATATAAGAGAGGTACACTTAGCTATCATGAATAAAATCAAAGAGGTAAACACTTATACTTACAATTGACTTGGTAGACTAGAATATGATAATTGGATGAGACACAAATTTGAGAAATTTGTTAGATGTGATCATGTCACAATAATGTAACAAGAGCTATAATAGGATGTTAAAACCGCGACATTGTGAAAGTTACTTGGATTTATTTGAATTTATTTGGATAAAAATATGAATATGATCCAAAAGAGGCTTAGGGATGCCAATAGATGGGAGGAAAACTTAACTCCATTTGTTAAGGGTAGATAGGAGATAATTCTAGGAATTTTCATTATTTTTATGCTGGCAATAGAGAGTATGAGGTGAAAGGTTTAGATAGGCATGAGTAGTACATATTGGGCATATGAAATACGACTGCAAAGAGTGGCAAGTATTTGGTATCCTATGTCCCCATGCTGTCCTGTGTATAAACCATTATTTAGTCTCTCATGGAGTTCCATTGGATTATGCTGAATATGTATATCCAATGTTGTTGAAAGAAGCCTACATTAACAACTATTCGACAATGATACATCCAATCCCTCATCATGTTACTTGCGTTGATGTACCTGGTGAAGCAATGCTGCCTCCAAACTACAGCAAGTAAGCATGAAGGCCAGAAAAGAAATGTATTATAGATAAAACTACGACACAAGCCGAAGGCAAAAAATGGAATGTCAGGTGTAAGAGGTGCAGACATACAGGGCACAATAAAAGGAACTGCAAAAATCCTGAAGTTTTCAAGAATCAAAGGTTCTATAATGATTTCATTTAAGCGTTTTAAGTAACATATAGTTATATCTTCCATTTACTAATACTATTGCTATTGGAATTTGTTGCTTCTTTGAATGATCTTGTTGCTATTGGGGTAATTCTGCTGCTATTGGAATGATATTCATGTTTTTGCAATTGGCTGAATTAGAGGAAAAAGAAGTAGAAGCTTTAGCTTAGGCAATAATCAAGGAGCCAACAGAGGAGGCCATGCCAAGATAGGAGAATCGAGGGAGGTGGCTCAAGATTTTGCTGATAAAGAGAAACAAAAGGTTTTTAATTTTATTGTCTCTGTTTTTTTTATGCAAGCAATATAGGTAACCATCTAATATCCTGGTTCTTTTATTATAGGTTTAAGGAAAGTAGAAAAAATAGAAGCCCAACAAGCAAAAGTTTGAAAAAATATCTCAAACTCAAGCTGCTGATAACTCACAAATGGGGTCAACATGAGACTCAAGTTGTTTACAACTTATAAATGGGGACAGATAAGTCCACACTAACAATAAATCCTTCTATCGGAGCATCGACAACATAAGCTAAACTATTTTGATCTTAAGGAAATAAAAACTAGGATTGCACTACTGCTTAGTACCATATTTTTGTTTATTTATTCAGAGTTAAAATGATCACATATGTTAAGTGTTTAAGTACTAGTATCCTTATTCTTTTGGAAAGACTTAAAGTACTTAAAACCTATTTTGTATAGTTTTTCAAAGTTAAAATGTTAATGTATGTTAAGATGTTTAAGTACTGGTATCCCGATGCTTTTGGAAAGATATAAAGCACCTAAAACTAACCCCACATATGTAGCTTATGTTACAATAGTGTTTGTTTATAACGTAGCAAGATTACTAGTGTTTTGTTTATATCATAGCAGCTTCATATCTCTTATGTTGATGTCCATATCTGGGTTTACCATTGCATTGATTTTGTCACAGATTATATAATCATACCGTTGGAAATTAAAAATTTAGAAATTAAAAATTTAGAAATTAAATTAAATTTGAATTAATTGACTAGGTCAATAGTAGCTATTTAAAAGGATGTAAACTGCTATTAAGCAGTTATTTGAAGTTATTTAAATTAGTATAAATATGTGTATGTTGAATGTATATATATACAGTTTTCAATTAATAGAATTTGGTGGATTTTGAAATTCTCTCCCGCGTAGTTTTAAATTTTCCAACATTATTATCAGAGCAACAAAGGGTCTTAAAGGCTTTATTAAGATGGAAGAATATGAAGATGGAGGAGATGAAGATGACGAAGATGTAGATAAAAAAAAATTGGATTATTGAAGAAAGAGTTTGAAGAAACTGAATAATAAAGTATTGTTCAAGAAGAAGAAATTTTTTTTTAATGAAAGAACCAAATGAAAAAAAAAAGAAAAAAGAAAAATGGAAATAATTATATGATTGGTGAATATCGTAATTTTAATGTGTTTTTTATTATTCTGTAGCTTATTGTATAAATGATTGTTGAAATTATATTACTTTTAAGTAATGTTGTAAGCGTGACAAATTAGTGAATGAAATGAATCAAATTACTACTAATTTCCCTACTGCTATACATGGTGTGGATTGGACTTTATCTCTAATCTATGTATACAAAATTCATTCCTAACTTTATAGCTCCCGAAAAAAAAACCCACGAGATTTGTACCTAAAATTAGTTTCCATGAATTTTCTTGATAAATTTAAATTATTACCTCTTGTATTGTCCTCTTACTATAATAGAATTTTTGATTCTTAAATTTTATAGTTTTGCTGATATTTGACCGATTAAATATACCTGTTATTATTATATCTGATGCAAGCAACCCAATCTCTGTTATTATTATATTTTATATATATTTTTTATGAATATTAGAAAAACTAAAATACTTCTTACTGATTTGACGCCTAACAGAAAATTAACGGTCACGCATAAGAACTCTAACCGTTAATAACGACAAAACAAATTTATAAAATAAAAATAAAACTGATATATATATATTTCAAAATTTTGTAAAAGTGTATGAATTTTATGAAATTATCCTTATATTTATGATATTAAAGGTATAAGATAAACTAATTATTTTATTATAAAAAATAATTAATATTTAACAAAAATAAAAATATAATTATATTATTAGATACAGATTATAAAATATATATTTATAATTTTTATAATCTACATAAAATAATAATTATGTTTTAATTTTTAAAATTATATATAAATATAAACTCAGCAAAATTTTATTTTAGGTTATTGGATTGGACAGTTGAACTATAATCAATTTAAATAATAAAAACAATAATAATTGAATAAATATTATGTTGCCTTTTAAAATAATTTGTCGCAGTCCATCATTTTTCACAACTTTGATTTTTTAATGCTATATTATTTTTTAAGTCCAATAAAATATGTTTTCAATTTCATTTTGTTTTAAGCTCATATAAAAATTTAATGTTAGTGATTCATATTATTAAAATCATAAAATTGACTGATAAAATTGACATATCAGTGATAATTACTTATAATTCTAATTAATTTAAATTAAAAATAAAATAATAATAAAATTGTCATAAATCCTAATAAATATTTTTTATAATTATTTTATTTTTAAACAAATAATTAATTATTAATAATTTTACTATATTCAATATGTTTAGAATAAAAAGATTACTATATATGGAGATAGATAGTTTGACCGTGAGTCTGACGGGATGTAAATATGTAGTAATTGGGTTTTACTTTCACCTCCGGAAAATTTGGAAATTGTTGTCTAGAGTTGAAATCAAATTAAAACTTGTATGGTAGTAAAGATGTGCAAGTACACAACACCTTCCCTTAAAACATGCTATAAAATAAACATACATATGTACATATATGTCCAAGTTCTCTGATCTCTCTCAATATAGACACACAGAGAGTGACGGCTGTGTTCTCTCCAGTCCAATCCACAACCGACAGGACAGCAGAGGAGAAAAAAATGAAGAACATGGAAGAGGGTTTGTTAGTGAAGGAAGGACAAGAAGAAGGAAGAATAAGCAATGGAGCGTTAGATGAAGTCAAGAAGCTAGGTTACATAGCAGCTCCAATGGTTGCTGTCAATTTATCTCAGTATTTCCTTCAAGTTATATCAACCATGATGGTGGGTCATCTTGGCGAGCTCTCTCTTGCTAGCACCTCCATTGCTACCTCCTTCTGCGCCGTCTCTGGCTTCAGTCTTCTTGTAAGTCCTCTTTTTTTGTAGCCGTTACATTAGCTTTTGAGAGTGATTTGGAGGTGATTGAATAGATTTGTATATTTGTATGGCGTATTTACAGTGTGGAATGTCAACTGCTATGGAAACTTTATGTGGACAAGCTTTTGGAGCAAAACAATATCATAAACTTGGGATACAATTACATACTGTTTTGTTCTGTCTGTTCCTAGTTTGTTTACCTGTGAGTCTGTTGTGGCTGAACATGGAGAGACTACTGCTTTTCATTGGCCAAGACCCTGCAATTTCATCTGAAGCTGGCAAATATGCAGCATGGTTGATTCCTGCTCTCTTTGGTTATGCCGCGCTTCAGCCACTTATTCGGTTTTTTCTAGTGCAGAGTTTGATTACTCACATGCTTATAAGTTCCTTTGTCACCTTTTGCTTCCATATTGTTATATGCTGGCTTCTGGTTTTGAATTCTGAACTGAAAAATATTGGGGGTGCTTTAGCCATTGCCCTGTCATATTGGTTGAATGTTCTGATGTTGAGTTCTTACATGTTTTACTCCTCAAAATGTTCCAAAACTCGCATGCCACTTTCTAGGGAGCTATTCCGTGGAATTGGAGAGTTCTTTCGCCTTGCTATTCCTTCTGCTTTTATGATATGGTATTGAACTTTTGTCCAATGTGTTCCTCACTTGATAACCTCTGTTATTTTGTTTTGAATGATTTAAATGATACTACAGCCTTGAATGGTGGTCATTTGAGTTTCTTACCTTGCTATCTGGACTTCTACCAAACCCGCAGCTTGAAAGTTCAGTCTTGTCTGTGTGGTAAGTTTACATTCAAGTGAAAACAGTACAAAGATTTTTTTTAAGCTAATTATACTTGCTTCATTAGATAATATGTAACCATTTACCCGGCTATTTTGTCTCTGATGCTTCAATTGTGTGATCTACAAACAGCCTTTCAACAGTCACAACACTATATACAATACCAGATGGGCTAGGAGCTGCAGCAAGGTTAGCAGATGCTTACTTGATGAATAAAATCCTTTACAATTCACTCCACTCTTATGTCTTGTAATCGTTATCCAGCACTCGAGTGTCGAATGAATTAGGAGCTGGAAACCATCGAGCAGCACGAAGAGCAGTTCGCACAGTGATGCTTCTTACCCTCATAGAGATACTAGTAGTCAGCTCAGGGCTCTTCGCTAGTCGACATGTTTTTGGCTATGCTTTTAGCAATGAAAAGGAAGTTATTGACTATGTCACTGACATGTCTCCTTTGCTTTCTCTATGCATAGTCTTAAACGGGTTCCAAGCAGTCCTTTCAGGTCTGCTTCATGTTTTTCTTGTACCATAATTCTGCAAATATGTCCATTCCTAAACCAAATGTGCAATTGATATATATCAGGCATTGCAAGAGGCTGTGGATGGCAGGAGTTGGGGGCCTATGTAAACCTGGCGGCGTATTATGTGTTTGGGATTCCAGTGGCTGCAATATTGGGGTTCTGGTTACAGATGAGGGGAAAAGGGCTTTGGATTGGAATACTAGTTGGTGCATTTGTACAGAGCCTACTACTCTTCATTATAACAACTGGTCTAAATTGGGAAAAACAGGTCTGCTTTAATTTGATGAAACTATCTTAAGAAAATACTTTTAGAAGGTAATAATCTGAGGTTGATTATGTGTTTTGTTGTCTAATGTTACAGGCAGCTAAGGCAAGAGAGAGGATATTTGAGGAAAAATCTGAGATTGAATAAGACAGTACAGGTTAAATTGATAACTCAGAAGGCAAAGAGCTTTTGTTTTCAGTTTGACTGGAGCAATAAAACATTCATGTTACTGAGCTGAAAGTACTAAAAAACAGTCACAATTCGTTATTATAAAACAATGGGAATCGGTAAAGGTGATACTGATTGTGACTGGTGAAAAGGTTAATCAATGCAAAAAAATAATTTTGGTAGCATTTTAGCTAAATATGCGTAAAATTTTTCCTGATTCATGGCTAGATGAACAAGCTACATCAATTTTATGAATTCTCTCAAATAAGAACATGACTGATACGAGTGGAAAAGTGACCTGCCAGCCACTTGGTACAGTATTCTTTTGAGGTCATTTTGGGTGCCCATGCATGCTTTGTATTGCAGCAGCTCACATCTTTAATGTCTTTTTATGGTCGTGTTAAAAGGCAATAGGGTGTCCGGCTAGCACTGTCGGGACGTATTTTAAAACCTTGTTCCTAAATTCACTTTTTAATTAAGTTTAAAATTAGTGTCAAACTCAAGGGTTCTAATTACAAGATTTATTATAATTAAAATTTTTTTGGACTTAGAGCAATAAGATCAAATCTTGTTTTGTCAAATAGTAGAAGTTTTTCTCATCTTAGTTAAAGGCACATTTATGCAACTCAACCTTCATGATTTTGAAAACAAATTGTAATACCTTCAAAGAAGTGTATAAAATAAAAAAATAAAGATTTATCTTTTATTTTATAAAATTTAATTGATTATAAACTCAATAAATAAGGTAGAGATTAAACAAAAGCTGGTGGAGAAAAAAATTTATTTTCAAATCACAATTTTCATCCAACCATGCTAAATGAATTTTCTCATTTAGCCAATTTCTCCTAAACTAAAATAATTTCAAAAGATTGTATTTTTTTTATATAAAAATAATTTTACTAACAGTTGTACCTCTCCATTCTAACGGTAACGATTTTTCAATAAAATAAAATTTAAATATTATTTTAATTAAATTTCTATCCAAATATTTTTCAATCCCCGCCTGAATAGAAATTAATGTGTTATAATACAAACATTATAGAGAGAATTAAAAAAAATATGTTACATCGGAATAGATAATTTTTGTCATTAAATATTTTTTAGTGAATAGCCATCGACTTTACTATTCAATCAATATGCATAATGCTTTGAGTTATCAACCATGGCTGTAAAATTAGATAATCACTTTCACATCACTTATTCGGACACAAATTAGTTCTTATTATGGTATTCATTTTCATCTCGAACAACCTAACTTTCATAATTGTTTTGGAGCATTATATCTTTTATTAGTTCTCATACAAGCAATTATATTTATTCACTTACATAAATGATAATCTGTAACGCCCAACCCTCGGCCACGGCGGAGCCGCGAACGGAAGCCGGAGCGCCACATTAACAATCAATACATTCATTCTTTAAGATGTGGAAATTATACAAAAGAAATAAAACTATAGGTAAAACAAATTTAATAACCTGTTTTGTAAACAATAACACAATGGATATTTATTTAAAATATATTTGTATCTATAAATATATCATCAAATAATTCGTTTGATAAATAAGAATAATAAACATGTCCTGAAACCATAAACAGAATATCCAGTGAAAGTATTACAATCACGTTTAAACCGTTTAAATCCTCAAAAGCCCAAAAATGTCTAAGTAAATAAATTACAATCCTTTGTAAACATTGAATTTAAAAATAACATCCGAGTTCATTTGTAAAAGTTCTAAATGCAAGAAAATCAACATGCTTCAATGGAAATGCTCGAATCTTTAAGCTACTCGATCACTTGTTTCACATTTCAATAGATAGACAAGAAAAAATGGAAGAAAAACAACGTCAGACTATCGATGTTTGGTTAGCAAGTCATGCTCCAACAAACACACACAATGCTTCTATTTAATCATACAATGATGAGGAGGCACACAAATGCACCTAAAGCTAGCAATCAAGGAAAAGGAATACAATCCCACCCAAGTCTAAAGCCATTACTGTTCAATAAAGTGAGATAGTCCACTAGAACTAATTACGTTCATTAGGTGAGTTCAATACTCTCAAATATCCAATTATGATCTCAAATTTTATTTAGGAATCCCCCAAAGCAATCGACTAATCACTAGCAATCATCACGCAATATCAATAAATTTATTTATTCCAGTTTTTATTTGACTGCCGCTTATCTAGAATCAATAATGAAACAGGGTCAATTAGGCCGAAGCCACCAATATTGTCAGAAGATCGAGATCCGTAGAGCCGTTTATTCCCCCTCGGGACGGACTACTACCTTAGAATCCCATCAATTAGGTTCGAAAACCACCAATAACAATATGCCCACAGGCGGTGGTACCGTCACACCCGATAGGAGTCGTCACTCATTTTTCAATGTGGTTAACTAAACCAAAAGGGCCTATTTTTCTCAATAGGTTGAGATATCTCGAGTACCCCTAATGACATGTCATTCCATCACTACTTTCAACCATGACTAGGGCAATCGTATCAATGAGTTAAGTGATCAAACACACAAGTTTCTATTTAACAATCAATCATTCCGTTATAGCAATTCATTGGCTTTCAAGCAATATATGACAAGTACTTTACTAGTGCATTATCCAATTATTTCCAGCTCTAGCTAACCAAAGCCTAAGTCTAACATGCAATAGACTTATCAATACCTCTAATCAGCAATATAACAACAATCACAAATCAATCAATGTCGATCTATCATTGGCTACCTATTCCTATCAATTTACAATTCATGTGGTTATCTTATTTAACCATATTAATGCACATTTATAAAACATACAATAACCAAATGTAGAGTTTAAAACAATGTTGCTAACCTTTCTTCCGACGATAAGTTAAGCTAAGCGTCGCAGACACGATCCTCGGCACCGTCCGCTTCGCCTAACAACAAGAATGAACAATATTGGTTTAGACAATAGGTCGAACATGTGACGCGTGAAAAGCGAAACTTCGTCCAATCGTGAAAGGCAACAATCTAACGACTACGAAGCGATAATACGAACGATTCCTACTCGAAAACCAGTCCGATTACATACTCAATCATTCAATTCCACCTTCCCCAAATCCTAGGGTTTCCAACAAAACCCTAACTAATTCAATATCTAATCAACCCTAAACCATCAACAATCATCTCCAATTCTATCGACATTCATGCTTGAAATCTAAAAGGAGGAGATTAGGGTTGATAGGAGACTTACCGGATATACCTAAACGGAGAGAAAACGACGAAGTTGAGAGAACAATCGCTTGCGAGACAAGAGAATTCGAGAGAGAGGTTGTGAATGAAGAGGATTCGGCCAATTTAGGTTTTAAAAACTAGATTTCGATGGTTGGAGACAAGGCTGGCGACATAGGCTTGTGTCGCCAAAGCGCACCGAGAAGAACACTTCAATTTCAGAGAATTTGCTCGCTGGCGACATAGGCCCTTGTCGCTAGCGCTAGCGACAAGCCTGGCTAAATAAAGCTTATGTAGCCAGCGCGGCCAGTGCTGTGCACTTCCATTCCTTCTTTCGTTCCGCTTCGTTTTCGCTTCGGTTTTCGAATTATAAACATTATAATTCCAGTAGAGATTCCCAAAGCAATCCAAAGAAGATAAATAACATTTCAATAATCGATACATTCACGAGTTACAATAAAGTTCAACACTTCAACAATCAACTTAAAAATTCGAAAACCGGAAAACGTCTAGCCCCGAAATTGGAACGTTACATAATCTATAAGAATATCTTGTCAAATTCCACTTTATTTTCAATATATAGTAATCATTAAAAGTTTATTCTAACACATTCAACAAATAAATATTATCTCCTTATAAATGAGAAGAAATATTTTCTTCAATAGTACTTCATAGTGTTTCTCGATTAATTATACAAATTTTATGTCGTCTCATTGAACCTAGAATCTGGGATTTCCATTTAACTAGATTGGGTTTCCATTCATGAGGACCGGTTAGATTTAGGCATTAATCCTATTTCTCCTAATGATTTATAAACTTACTCTTTAGACAAACTTTTAGTAAATGAATTCATTAAGTTATTTTTAAATTTCATATAACCAATGTTAATATTATCATTAGAGAATAATTTTTATATAATATGTTGTCGTTAACAAATATATCGAGATACATTGAGATTTATCATTATACATGTTGCTTCGTGCTATTCTGATAAGTTATTGACTATCACACATAGAAGAGACATGCTTTGACCAACATAGAATATCTTCTAAAAAGTTCAAAGTCTTTCATCTTCTTCTCTTACTTTACCTAAAGCAATAAATTAGAGTTGTGCCATTAATAACTTATTTATTACTACAGTGGATACTAATAGAAAAGATATTCTTTGGCAAATATGAAATATCTTCAAAAAAGTTTTGAAGTCATTCAACTTCTTCACCAACTTTATCTTAATCACTAAATTCGATTCCAAAGTTGATCTTTTAACACAAGTTGCTTTTGAAGATTTTCATGACATAGCCGCAGCCTGCGCTATTAAAAGATTGAATCCACAATAACTTGTAAACTTTAAGTCTTTAGTATCCTGATATCCAATTACCATCACATTATTGTTGGGAAAACTCGGCTAACTCTAATGCCACTTGTTGAACAAATCGATGAACCAATGCAGTGGAGACGAGTATTAGTAACTAAAAATTAAAATAAACATACATCAAATAAAAAAATAAGACATAATAAGGTTTCACGTGGAAACTCGAAACGGGAAAAGACCACGGTTGTCAGGACGAAAAGAGACTAATTCACTATGTAACAATAAAGTAACAGTTACAATCAGAATATCACTCTCGCACCCCAACCCAAATTTCATTAGTCAAGTCTCACACACAAGTTCTCCCCATATATCTCCCATAGGATAATAAAATTTTATTCTGGAACTCGAGATCTCCACGGTCTCTATAGTTCCTAGGCCTCTATCAGGCACCTCCCAAACCTAACCAATTACCAATTAGTTATAAATTGTTTTCTTAGGATACATGCATCTTATTTTATAGTACCATTATTTTCTCAAGATACATGCATATTATTTTATAGTACTAGATTAATTAGTCACAAAGTAATCTTAAACCATTAAGAAAATATTTTCTTATTTACGATTCTCAATGATCTCTTTTTCCTAATTAGAATTTATTTTGAAAAATATTATTTTTAATCAAATATGACACTTCCAAAATAGTCTTCAAGTCTATTCCTAATTACAAACAAATTCTGGAAATTTTAGATATCGGAGTATATTCGAATTCTTGTCACCAACCCAACAAATATTCCTTTATCATAATTGGTAGCATAATAATATCTCTGTATCAAAGTTAGGTATATAATAGAGTAGTCTATATGTCCTCACATATCTCAAATATTTCATATTTATACTCCAAATATTGACATACACTTCTATTTGGGTATACACGGTGAAAATACCACTAGAATTTTTAGGTGCAAATTTTGCCATTCTTGATTTTTTGAAGTACTATAGTGTCTTTACAATGTAAATAAAAATCAATCAAATTTATCTTCACAAATTTTATGTTAAACCAAACATAACTAATAAAGTGTTCACTATTTCTTTATTTTACTAATTTATTAAGAGTACACCGAGTACATTCCCGAGAAATAAGTTACAATGAACCTAATAGAAAATAATATCTTACCCTTTTCATTTTTACTTAGTTTTAAACTAACTTATCAACCCAATAGAATATACAAATAGAGTGTAGAAAAAGTGAAAAATAAGTTAAAAAAATATTTTAAGATAGTTAGATACATTAAATTTAATTTCCACTGTTGTTGGCTTTTTATTGTTGTGAATAGTGGGGCAATATAAATATAATTTTTGTTAGGAATTTATGTTATATCCCTCTTCCTTCCTAATTCTATGTTTGATTCAACCAAAATAATTAGATTGAAACAAATAATGTATTTAACGTGGTTCTGCACGTTGTCTAATCCACGGAATGATACTATAGAGAAAAAAGATTATAAAACAAATACTGACAACTCTCTATCTCTCCATACAAAATTGCTCTATTTTTTAATTATACTCACAATAGATATATTCCAAATCAAACAACCAATCAGAATCTTTTTTAGACGAACAACTTAACCACAACGAAACAACCCTAATTCCAGATCTCCTAAGTGGCGAGACAACCCCAATTTAAAATCTCCTTAATGGTGAGACAACTCTAATTTGAAATATTCTTAATGGTGAGACAACCCCAATTTGAAATCTCCTTCATGACGAGACAACCCAACCTCAATGATCACTATCCTATATGATCGCTATCCTATCTGGATATGACCCAATCTAATAATCACCACTCCAAAAGGACGAGATTTTTTCTTCTTCACGAGACAAGTCTATTTATGGCGATTCTTAAACGTACTTTTCCTAATTGTTTAATTTTCAACTAAGAAATACAATCACACAAAATAAAAAAACTAAATCTTTCGAAAATAAGGAATCAAACAATTAGAAAATAGATTCAAACTCAAAATAGAAAAATCTTTCTAAAATATTCAAACAATCCTAATAGTTTTAATAACATTATATACTTTAAAAATATAATAAATGACACATATATTATAATACAAAATTATTATTAATTTTTGGAATTGATATTTAATTTAAAATTTTCTAAATTATATTTAAAATTATGTTATGCATTAATTTTAAATTTTGTATATTTTATATATTTTAAAATATTTTATACATTTTAAAATATTTTAATTTATATCAATAGATAAGTTACCTTTTTTGGATTTAATAAGTTATAAATTAATAATTACATTTCCTTTTGTATTTAAAGAAATATATAATACATACACACTTATATTATATTTTGGGATATGAGCTTGTTTTGGTAAGTTTAAATATTTTATTATGATTTTTAATTGGTAATGAGTCCATTATTTTCTCTAAGCCATATATCCCATTTTTCAATTTTGGGATAAAATTTGATTTATTGTTTTAATTTAGAATAAAATTCGATTACAATATTTTCTTTGTCGGTAGATCAAATTATTGAATTTATCTCTTAGAAAACTTGCATCTAGCCACTATTAGAACCATCTTCATCATGACAGATCTGTTCTACATAATTTATGGGAGAAGAAATGAACATACCAAACCTAGGTGTTAGATAGAAGATTGATAAAAAGAATTTATGGTAAGAAGCAATGAACATACCAAAGTTAGGTCCTAGGTAGAAGGTTGATAAAAAGAATCAGGAATAATGTATTATTCTTTTATCATCTTTATCTATTCTCAAAATTAAATAATTTATTATATTATTATAATTAAATACTTTATTTTATATATTATTTTTTTTACTTATTAAAATTAAATAAAGTATAAAATTCACTTCTGATCTTCTTAAAATAATATCTAATTAAATAAATATTAAAAACAAAACTTTTATTCTATTATATAAATTATTAAATAAATATAAATATAAATATATTTTTTTAAAAAAATAAATGCTCGATATGTAGATTTAATTATTAATTATTTGGAGATAAGGTTGAATTAAATATGTATATTATTTATATATAAAGACATGGAAAATCAATAAAGAGCATAGAGTAAAAGGGAATACAAGGGTGATACTTATCTCCACATGCCCCTCTACTATAAATACTCATGTGATCACACAGAACCAAAGCAGTAGCACAATGGTGTTGAGTTGGGTGTGGCTATGGCTGACGCCGATAGTACTCTTCTGTCTGAAAAAAGCCAACACATGGATATACGAGAGAAAACTCGGAGAAAAACAGTTCGCATTGCCACCTGGTGATCTTGGTTGGCCTTTCATTGGAAACATGTGGTCTTTTCTCAGAGCCTTCAAGACTACCAATCCGGACTCCTTCACTGACTCCTTGGTCACAAGGTTTGTTTATTATATATTAGGGAAAAGACTACATGATCACATGATTATTGATTTTTAATTTTAATAGCAAAATGGTTTGTTGTACGTATGCAGGTATGGGAAGTCTGGTGTGTACAAAGCGTTTATGTTCGGGCAGCCGAGTGTGATAGTGACAACACCGGAAACTAATAAGAGAGTTTTGACTGATGACGAAGCGTTCCAGCCCGGATGGCCTACTTCGACTATGCAGCTGATTGGAAGGAAATCGTTTGTGAATATAAGTATTGAAGAACATAAGCGTCTTAGACGTTTAACAGCTGCGCCTGTGAATGGTTTCGAGGCTTTATCTTTATATATAGGATATATTGAAAAAGCTGTGATAGAGTCTCTAGACAAATGGTCTAAAATGGGTGAGATTGAGTTCTTGACTCAAGTTCGGAAGCTTACATTTCGAGTGATAATGCATATTTTTCTGAGCTCGGAGAGTGAAAATGTTATGGAGGCTTTAGAGAAGGAATACACTGCTCTTAACTATGGTGTTCGAGCCATGGCTATCAATATTCCTGGATTCGCATACCATAAAGCTCTTAAGGTAAATATACATATTCCATTTGATATATCTATCTATCTGGTAGGTATTGATTGATTGATTTATCTTATCAGGCTCGGAAGAAACTGGTGGGTATGTTGAAGTCTATTGTGGATGAGCGAAGAAGGCTGAGGAATTGGACGGAGAATAGAGACATGATGGATGCATTGCTGAGTGTTGAAGATGAAAACGGAAGAAAATTGGATGATGAAGAGATTATTGATATTTTGGTCATGTACTTGAATGCTGGACATGAGTCTTCTGGACATATCATAATGTGGACTACTGTCTACTTGCAAAAGCATCCTGAGATTATGCAGAAAGCTAAGGTTCGTACGTGTACATCAATTAGCTCATCATTTGAATGTTTGCTTTTTCTATTTGAATCGACTACGCTTTGATGCATTTTCAGGAGGAGCAAGAGAGAATCTTGAAAAAGAGACCACCAGCACAAAAGGGTTTGAATTTGAGAGAATGTCGTGAAATGGAGTACCTTTCTAAGGTAGGTCCACGATATGCATTTTAAATTTATGATGGACATTCTGATGTTGTATGGTGTTCAGGTGATCGATGAAACTCTTCGCGTTGTCTCATTCTCACTCATGGTTTTTCGCGAAGCAAGAAAAGATGTTTATGTTAATGGTGAGTTTAAGCATCTCCTAATCACAATGTACATCACTGTGCACTTAATTAACAGTGTGGAATTGAATTTGATGTCTGTCAGGTTACCTGATACCCAAGGGTTGGAAAGTTCTGGCATGGTTTAGAACCGTTCACTATGATCCTGAGATCTATCCCAATCCTAAAACTTATGATCCATCCAGATGGGATGTAAGTGAAATATTTAACCATATGCTTGCTAACATAAAGTGAGGGAGGAGTATAATTGAATATGATTCATTTGTTATGTTATACCAGGATTTTATCCCCAAAGCTGGAATGTTTCTTCCATTTGGAGCAGGAAGCAGGCTCTGCCCTGGAAATGATCTTGCCAAACTTGAAATCTCCATCTTTCTTCATCATTTTCTGCTTAATTACGAGTGAGTATTATTTATTGAATTTGAATAGACACTTGAGTCGTGGAGGTTCAAACTTAGTGTTTTTGGCTGTACAGGTTAAAACAATTGAATCCTGGATGTGAGCTGATGTACCTACCTCATACAAGGCCCAAAGATAACTGCTTGGCAAAAGTGATCAAGAAATCTTCATCTAATATTGTTTGATGAGAGAGAGTGAGAGTGATATTGATACCCCATATCTCTAGAACACTAACGTTTCCTAAATCACTATGTATGTTTTCTTGGTTTGTTTGATGAGTGTGAGAGTGATATACCTCATATGTCTAGAAAACAGATGTTTCCTAAATAAAAGACTGTAGCTGCTCTTTTTTATTTATTTATTTATTTAATATTTTGAATAAATTGGTGTTATATATTTGAGTTTGTATGTAATTAGAAAACTCTTATTGAGGGATGCGAAACTCAATAGATTTCCAATCTTCACAGATGTATCATAATAATAACTAGGCACACACAATCATATGTTGGAAATATCACTCTTAAGGAAATGTTTTGGAGGAGAATATTAACTTTTATTACGGGAAAAATAATGCAGAGACTCCATCACTAACAATTCTGAAATATAATACTTGCATATCGGTTACGAATTATATAAATTCCACAGCTGATAATGCTATTAACTCCTCCATAATATTATTAACTCATCCATCAATTATATTTAATTTTCAACATTCTTCCTTAAACCTGAACATATCCTGATCAACATTCTCAAAATTTTGAAAACTTCAATTTTGAGAGCCTTCGTAAAGATTCTGCCACTTGATCTTCGGTCTTCACATACTTCACACAAATGTCCTTTCTCGAAATACAATCTTTGATAAAATGAAATCTTGCATCAATGTATTTGCTACGATCATGGAGAATTGGATTTTTAGATAAAGCAATGGCTGACTTGTTGTCCATATTAATCTGTGTTGCTTTATTTTGCAAAACTCTAATTTCCTTAAGTAAATTCCTCAACTATATAGCATAACAGCAGAAGTAGCAGCAACATATTCAACCTCACAAGTAGAGAGAGTCACTATGGTGCATGTAAAAGCAATATCACTGATAAAGAACACAAATCCTATAGTGCTTTTACGATCATCTATATCTCCAGCCCAATCACTATAACAATATCCTTCAAGTTTAAAACATTCAGAAGATGAATAAAACAACCCATAGTCAAACGTACCTTTGATATAACGGAGAATTCTTTTTACTTCATTAAAATGAGTAGCCGTTAAAGATTCTATAAAACAACTTACTAGACCAACTCCAAATAATATATCTGGTCTTGTACAAGTCAGATATCTTAAACTTCCAATCAGACTTTTGAAATATGTGGGATCAATAAGTTTACATTCTTCATATCTTGACAACTTGATCCCTGTTTCAACTGGAGTTGCCACATAGTTTGAATCACTCATTTTGAACTTCTCTAAGACTTCTCTTATATATCTTTATTGGAAAATAAAAATCCCTTTCTTCATTTGTTTCACCTCAGTAACAAGATAATGTGACATCATCCCAATGTCCGTCATCTCAAATTCTCCGATCATCGCCTTCTTGAACTTATCGAACATGCTTGGATTATTACCTGTGAAAATCAGATCATCTACATACAAACAAACAAGCAACACCATTTTTGTTTATTTTTAGATAAAGAGCATGTTCATATGGGCATTTTGCAAGTCTATTTTTCTGAAAATAATTGTCAATCCGGCTATTCCACGCTCTCGGAGCCCGTTTCAATCTATATAAAGCCTTGTTTAATTTCAAAACCATATTTTCTTGACCTTCGACAATATATTCAGGAGGTTGTTCTAAATAGACTTCTTCCTCCAAATATCCATTCAAGAAAGTAGACTTAACATCCATCTGGAAAATTTTCCATCCATTTTATACATCTAATGAGATAATTAGTTTGACTGTCTCTAAATGAGCTACAAGAGAAAATACTTCATCATAATCAACACCTTGTGATTGACTATAGCATTTGGCCACAAGTCGAGCTTTATGCATCTCCATATCTCCATTAGCATTCTTTTTTGTCTTGAAAACCCATTTGACTTCGATTGTTTTGTGTCCTTTGGGAAGAACAACAAGTTTCCAAGTGTTGTTTTTCTTAATGGCTTGAATTTCTTCATCCATTGCCTTCACCCACCTTTTGTCTTGACTTGCTTCTGAAAAGTCAATTGGTTCACTATCTGCAAAAAGACAAAACAAGGAAGGGTTGTTTATTATTTCAGTTTCATCGTACACTTCCCTCATACTTCTATAGTTACGAGGTCCAACATGACTTTTTTCAGGTGAAAAAGATGATTCAGTATGATGGGGAGATTGAGGAGATGTAGGTGTCACATGTTCTCTTTTCGCTCCAATACTTTCTATCATGTCTTCTTCTACAAATGGAAAGAAGTCATAATCATCTTGTGTATTCCAACCTCATGTAGCTTCCTCATCGAAAAGTACATCTCTACTCACAACAAGTTTTCCATTTTCAGGATTATAAAGTTTGTATCCTTTTGAACTTGAAGCATAGCTAATGAACACAAACTTTTCACTCTTATCATCCAACTTTGTCTGTTTTTGATCTGGGACATGAGCATAAGCAATAATACCAAAAATTTTCAAGTGAGCAAAACTTGGTTTTCATCCATTCCAAGCTTCTTAAGAAGTCATATTTTGCAAGCTTCTAGTAGGGCTTTTATTATAGAGATACATAACACATTTTACCGTTTCGGCTCAAAATTCACTTGGCATTTTCTTACTTTTTAGCATGCTTCGTGCCATGTTTAAGATTTACCAATTTTCCTCTCAACAACACCATTTTGTTGTGGTGTGAAAGGAACCGTGAGAGGCCTTTGAATTCCATTCTCATCACAAAACCTTTTGAAATCCCTTGATGTAAACTCTCTTCCTCTATCTGATCTCAAAGCTTTTATAGAACACCCTGACTTCTTTTCAACAAAAGCTTTGAATCTTTTAAAAACTCCAAACACCAGATTTTTTGCTTCACAAAATAAACTAAGATTTTTGGCTAAAATCGTCAATGATTAGCAGAAAATACTTATTCTTAGTGAAAGAACTTGGTGCGATTGGCCCACAGAGATTTGTATGCACAAGCTCTAAAGGCTCATTTGCCAAAAATACATCATTCAAATAATTGATTTGGGTGATGAATATGAGGTAATCCTTTCACCATATGTTTCTTTGCCAACAATCCCAGCCACCAAAATTTAAATATCCAAGTCTTAAATGCCAAGTCCATGACGCATCTTTCACACATGCTTTCAAACACTTTGCAATATCTGTTCGAATGTTCATTACAAACATTCTGTTCTCTGTCATTGGTACTTTAGCAATTAAGTTCTCATATTCATCTTTAATTGAAAGACTACAATTATTCATGAAAATATTATATCCCTTCTCCATAAGTGATCCTAAACTCAAAATATTATTTTTCATACTAGGCACATAGTAAACATTAGAAATAAATTCATGTTTACCATTCTCCAAGTGGACAGAATATTACCTTTCTCCTTCATTGGAATTTTTGTTGCTTCTCCAAAAGTAATATTACCGTTTATCGATTCATCAAGCTCTATGAATAATGATTTATGTCCGCATATGTGATTACTGGTGCCGCTTTCAAGATACCACAAATTTCTGTTGGAGCTCTCATCAGATTTGCTTGCAAGAACTAGTGTGAGCTCTTTTTCTTTTTCTTTTTTAATTTCTATCTCTTCCTCAGAATAGTTGACATTCTCTTCAACTTTATTTCTGCATTCCCAAGCATAATGGCCATACTTGTGACAATTGAAACATTCAATTTGGCTTTTGCCATGCCTTCTATCATCATTTTGTCTCCCATTTGATTTTGAGTAATTCCTACGACCTCGACCTCAACCTCGCGAGGAATTAATATGCTAAACAACATCTTAGTTATTGTAATAACCTCCTTGTCCACGTCCACGTCCTTTACCTCTACCTCGACCTCGTCCTCGTCCATTTTGACCATTTTCTTGATCATTACCCGTCTTTAGTTGAAGCTTTATTTGCAACAACTGCTTGAGAGGCTGTTTCTTCTTCCGCAGAAGCTTCTCTTTATGGGCTTGTAAGGAACCCTAAGTTGGTCTATAGTCATTGTGCTCAAATCTTTTGACTCCTCAATTACTATAACGATGAAATTGAATTTTTCATCGAGCGAGCGAAGAACCTTTTCAAAAAATTGACTATCCGTAATCTTATCATCATATCTCTTCATATCATTCACTACTTTAAGAACTCTTGTAAAATATTCTGAAATGGACTCAGATTCATTCATGTGTAAGGCTTCATATTCTTCTCTCAATGTTTGAAGTCTTAATCTCTTCACCCGTTCAACACCTTTGTAAGTGTTTTTTAAAGTTTGCCATGCTTGTTTTGCTTTCCCCGCCTCAGATATTTTTTCAAACATTCCATCATCAATTGCTTAATAGATTATGGTGAGAGCTTTCTGATCATTTTTCCTTATGTTGCACTAAGCATCTTTTTGTGCATGATTCAAAACGACATCTTCTTCTGGTTCAACATACCCTTTGTCTACTATATCCCAAGCATCTTGCGAACCCAGCAAAGCCTTCATCTGAATACACCAAGTTGAATAATTCTATTTGGTTAGACGAGGTACTTGAAATGGAACAAGACTATTAGTGTTGGCCATATTCTCTAATCACTCAAGCTCTGATACTACTCTATTGGAAGTATCACTTTGAAAGTCACTCAAAAAGAAATATTTTGGAGGAGAATATTAACTTCTATTACTGGAAAAACATTATAGAGACTCCTTCACTAACAACTCTGTAATACAATACTTGTTTTTCCTGACTCACTCATTTATCTAACACCTCACTTCAACTCTCAATTTATATATCCTCAGAAGTACAATGTAAAACTAATAAATACTATTTATGAACTGATAATTGCATTTCAGTTACGAATTTTATAAATTCCATAATTGATAATTTTATTAACTCCTCCATGAACCATGTTTAATTTCAACATCATAATCAATCTCGTAAATGACATATTTCAATAATATGCATTTGATATAGGCACACAAATATACAGTTCCACAGTACCATTATTTATCAATATCCATCATATTCTAAGCACGTAAACACTATGTGCCCTAAGGAAAAATGACTTCTTAGCTGAATGGTTCCTTTCGGAAGGAAGTAACAACTACTTAATAACCCCGAAATATAATTAAAGACTTAAGTGCGGTGAATGATAATTTTGACAGAGTTTTAGTAGAATAAAAAACAGTGTCAGTTGAGAAGGCTCATGCTCTTATTTATAGGGTCGTGAAGTAGCTGTTAACGAGTCTGGCGAAATACTTGCGGAAGGATCTCTGCAGAATTTAGGATCCTCTCAACTGCGTATCCGACAGTTGTGACGTTTCGAAACTGAATTAGATCGTATGGATTATGTGAGCCTGAGTCTTATACTTTAAACCTAATTATATTTTGGGCATGGGCTTGAACTTTTCTGTCGAATGGGGTCGAGAGTCTTGTACTTTAAACCTAATTATATTTTGGGCAGGGCCTGAACTTTTCTGTCAAATGGGGTCGAAAGTTACTGGTCCATTATGTTTTATTCCATATTTACTGTTTTATATTGGTTATCTCCGTCATAGTATTCTTGTAGTAAATTTTACTGCATTAATTAATGGATACTTTTGATATGTATGATAAATATTTCTTTTTCCTACCATCTTTTTAGAAAAATATTTGTAGATATTTATTTAATTTCATCAAATAATTTATTCTTTATTCTGTGTTGTGTATTGTAGTCTAGTCAAATTATCAATAGGACCATCCAAAAGGTCTCTCCAATTATGCAATTAACATAGCACTTCCACATTCATTCTTTCTTTTGTGTTGTGTGCTTTGTTACGTCCACTTGATTTCTTTTCTTAGAAAGTATTATTAGTGAAAGGTGCAAGAAAAGAGGATGGGTATGATCATATCTACTTCCCATCTTTTTAAAAGAAAACCAATAAAATATTGGTTAATTTGCGAAAGCTAATTTAATATTATGGACAAGGCTTTGCGTAACTCGGCTTATTAATTTAACATTAAATTTCAATGAAATCTAGAAAGGGGTCGGGAAAAAAAATAAAAAATAAAAGATGGTTCCCCTGCTTACACAAAGCAGTCATTCCATATATTGTGTGTCATCCACCTGCGAATTTTGTGTTTATGGTTGGTAGACTTGGTCTTCATCTCAACATTTTGAATCTTAAATTCTCTCACTTCAAAAAACAATGGAAAAGGGTTTTGCGTTTGATCAACTAACTAACATTTGTTCAACACTTGGATTCTATATTCGAGAAATGAAACAGCTTGTTTACATAGCAGCTCCAATGGTGGTCGTCAACCTATCCCTGTACTTTCTTCAAATCATCTCAATAATGATGGTGGGTCATCTCGGCGAGCTCTCTCTCTCCGGCACTGCTATAGCCATCTCTTTTTCTGCCGTCACTGGCTTCAGCTTTCTCGTAAGTCTCTCTCTCCCTCTATCTCTTGGTTAATTTGATTCTATTAGTTGATTATCACTGACATGCAAAATCAACTCAACAGTATGGAATGTCAATTGCATTAGAGACACTAAGTGGTCAAGCTTTTGGGGCTAAACAGTATCATAAAGTCGGAATTCAAACACAAACAGCTATATTTTGCCTCATTTTGGTCTGTTTTCCTGTTTCTCTGTTGTGGATTAATATAGGGAAATTGCTCATTTTGATGGGCCAAGACCCTGCAATTTCACATGAAGTGTTGTAAATGGAAGCAACAATGAATCGCAAAAGCAAGAAACCAAACCAAAGACACACACAGTTTACGTGGTTCCACCGGCAACCAAAAGAGGCTACCAAGGTGTACGTCCACGGGAAGAGGCTCAGAGGCCCGGTTGCACTATAATGGTGGTGTTACAGCAGGTAAGGACACAAAGTCCTCACAGTTCACAAAGAGCAAAAGAAAACCCTAATCGCCAGAGACGAAACAGAGAAGAAGAAGAAGTCAAACAACAGCTACAGTGCCCAGCAGAGAAGAAAAGAAAGATTATATAGTAGGGTTTAGGTTAGTGGGCCGGGTCAGGTCTCAATGGGTTTGGGCTTTTACTAATGCCTGGGCCCATTGGCCTTGTACCAAACAAAACAACCCAAAAACCTGTACAATCTGCTGAATAAAGTAAATATGATACAATACAACAAATCTTCCCCATTGAAACATATTTACATGTCTTAAGAACCAAAAAACAAGCACCTAACTGAACACCATTTAGCCATTTCCAGTGCCATCCATGGCCTTTTTCTTCATTGCCCAGAGTCCAGCTTTTTGGATCACAACAGCTCAATGTGGAGACTATCCCTGCAAAACAGAAACTTTTTCACAGAGAGAACTTTAGTCCCCATATCAGCAGGATTGAAAACAGTGGAGATCTTCCCTACATCAATGGTGCCATTTAGAACATGTAGCCTGATAAAGTTATATTTCACATCTATGTGTTTGGTTCTATCATGGTATATTGGGTTGCGACTGAGCTGGAAGGCTCCTTGGCTGTCTGTCAAGACTGTAGCCTTACCTTCCAGCTGCTTCACCTCCTTCAATATACCCTGAATCCACATAGCTTCTCTAATACCTTCTGTTAAAGCTATATACTCAGATTCTGTAGTGGACAGAGCAACATCAAATTGGAGTCTTGATCTCCAAGAAATACAATTTCCACACACTGTAAACAAATATGATGAAATAGACTTCCGGAATTCAATATCTTTAGCATAATCAGAATCACAGTAACCAACAATATTAACAGAATCTGAATGCTTGCCATAAACCAGTCCCACATTAATGGTTCCCCTTAAGTATCTAAGCAATCCTTTCATTGCTTTCCAATGAGCCATTTTTGGCTTCATCATTGCTCTACTAAGAACACTAACAGCATAAGCAATATCAGGTCTAGAGCATACCATGGCATACATAACACAGCCTACTGCTTCAGCATAAGGAACATTTTCAAGAACAGTTTCAGATTCATAATTTCTAGTATCCAAACCATGACCAGCAGCAAGAGGAAGACTAGCAGGTTTAGCATTCAACATATCAAAATTTTTCAAAATCTTTTCAAGATACTGTTTTTGATCAATACAAAGCTGACATTTCTTTCTATTCCTAGTAATATTCATACCAAGAATCTTAGAAGCATGTCCCAGATCCTTCATTTCAAACTCACGGTTCAAGCGTTGCTTTACAGATTTTAACGAATTCAAATCAGGTCCAAGCAACAGAATATCCACATATAACAGCAGAAAAACAATGGTATTATCATTGAAGTTGAAATACAAACAGGCATCAAACATGCTTCTATGAAAACCAATGGAAGTAATGAATTTATGAAATCTTTCATTCCACTGCCGTGGAGACTGTTTTAAACCATAAAGAGATCTTTTTAATAAACATGCCTTATTTTCATTTCCTTTTTCACAAAAACCTTCAGGCTGTTCCATAAAAATTTCTCTATCTAAAAAACCATGTAAGAAAGCAGTTTTCACATCCATTTGTTCAAGTTCCCAATCATAGAAAGCAGTTAAAGAAAGCATGATTCTAATAGTTATATAGCGAAACAACAGGAGAGAAAATTTCATCAAAGTCAATTCCTGATTTTTGAGTAAAACCTTTGGCTACAAGCCTAGCTTTATATCTATTAGGATCAGCAAAAGAGAGATTTTCTTTTATTCTAAACACCCACCTACAAGCAATCAGTTTCTTACCTACTGGTTTTTCAACCAGTTCCCAAGTCTGATTTTTTAATAAAGCTTTATGTTCCTCATTCATAGCAGATATCCACTTATTAGCATGCTTGCAATTCACAGCATCAGTATACGAAACAGGCACAAATTCATCACAAACATCTGCATTTAGAGCATAGATCACTAAGTTAGCATCCAAATACCTAGCAGGAGGTCTAATTACCCTCCTCTGCCTATCTCTAGCAAGTGAATAGTCAAGCAAATCATCATCATTATACAGCTGATCAAAACCAGATTCATTAATATCAATGCCAGTGCCTGGTTCATCAATAACAGGTTCATTCATAACAGGAACACTGTCAGGCAAGATAGTTTCAGTAGGAGCAGAAGTATTAGAGTTACTAGAATTACCAACATCAGCACTATCAGAACTGGAACTAGATACACAATCAATACTGTAATCAGACAAGACAAAACCAGGAATGCAAGTTTCAGATTTATCACCATCAGAATCAAAACCAGGAAATTCAGATTCATTAAACACCACATCCCTGCTAATAATAAATCTATAAGATGATCCTTCTTTATAAACAAGTTTGGCACCTTTAATACCAGTAGTAAAACCCATAAAAAGACACTTAATAGACCTAGGTTCTAACTTGCCAACAGATTGATGTGCATATGCCCTACATCCAAAAATTCTAATATGCTTAAATGCAGGCAGTTTACCATAATACAGTTCATATGGAGTTTTCCAATCAATAACAGCAGAAGGAGAGCGGTTTCTAACATACAGAGCAGTGTTAAGAGCTTCCCCCCAGAATGTTTTAGGCAGTTTGGCCTTAAAAAGCATGCTCCTTACTTTTTCAAGTAAGGTTCTATTCAGGCGTTCTGCTACCCCATTCTGTTGAGGAGTGAACCTCACAGTTCTATTCCTTTTTATACCATGATCAGCACAAAACGAATCAAACATTTCATTACAAAACTCAAGCCCATTATCAGTCCTTAGAGATTTAACTTTGCAACCAGTTTCAGATTCAACATGCAATTTCCACAATTTAAAACGATCAAAAGCTTCATCTTTACTCTTAAGTAGGTAAAACCAAGCAAACTTAGAGTAATCATCAATGATTGATAGAAAATAAATGCTTTTGCTAAAAGTTTTGATCTTTGAAGGACCCCACAGATCAGCATGCACATATTCTAGCACAGTTTTAGCCCTAAAAAACAGATTTCACAAAAGGCACACGAGTTTGCTTACCAAGAATGCAATGCTCACAGAAATCAAGATTACAAACATCATCTTTCTCAATTAAACCCCTGTTCATAAGAGCCTTCAGACCATTCTCACCTAAATGGCCTAGTCTATTATGCCATTTCATAATAACAGACTCATCAGGTTTATTTTTAACAACAAGAGCCTCAACAGTAACACCATCCAGTTTGTAAAGATTACCAAATTTCATGCCTTTCATTATAATCCCTTTAGTGTTAGGATCAATAACACACACAGATCGGTTTTTAAACATGCATTCAAAACCAAGAGCATCCAAAGTACTAACAGAGATCAAATTTCTCCTCAAACCAGGCACATATTTCACATTATCCAACAATCTCACAGTTCCATCAAATTGTTTGATTTTAACAGAACCAACACCTTCAATCAAGCATTTATGGTTAGAACCCATTAAAACCACACCTTCTTTAACAGTGTCAAGTTTGTAAAACCAATTTTTATTAGGGGTCATATGATGGGTGCAGCCAGAATCAATTACCCAATCAGAATCAGCAATCTTATTCACAACTAAAGCATCAGACATTTTAGCAATCACAGTCAAACCTTCACAAAAATACACATCATCATCAAAGACAACAATCGAATTAGAAGAAACAGGTTTATCAACACCATTAGATTCATCCTTTTTCTTTTAAAAACAGTCTTTGACAAGATGGTTCTGCTTTCCACAGTAATAACATTTTCTGTCATTACTTGCTTTGGCTTTCCCATTTTTCTTGCCTTTAGCCTTATTACCATTATTATTCTGAGACTGAGGTTTCTTATTTCTGTTCCTGAAAGGTTTATGGTCACTGGAACCATGAGCCATTAACCCTTCAGGTTCAGTTTTAACCTTCTCCTCAGAAGCAGTTCTAAAGGTTAAAGCATCAATTATCAACTTAGTAGTCAAAGCAGCACTATTAAATGAAATAAATTCCTTAACAACACTGTGACTATCAGGCAAAGCATGCAATAGAATCATAGCAAGATATTCATCAGACAATCTATCAGATTCTTTTGTACGACTATTAAAATCCTGCACCAACCTTTTAAAAACTGCCAGATTCTCAGCAACCTTTTTCTTAGAATCAAATTTAAAGCCAAACAAACGATGCAGACTCAATAGCCTATTTTGAACATCCTTTTCAAGATAATTAGACTCTAAAGCAGTCCATAAATCAGATGCAGTTTTAGAACCAGCAAGATTAGTCATGACATCATCAGAAAGATGCAAAAGGATCATATGATATGCTCTTTTATCTAGCCTTTTCTTTTCAGCATCAGATGCATCCTCAGGATATTCATTGTCTACTGCCCCTTCTACCCCATGATAAACAAGAACAGACAACATTTTCTTTTGCCAAAGAACAAAATCCTGACTACCATCAAAGACCTCTATATTAATATGGTTAGAGCCAGGAGCCTTAGCCATATTAATCCTAATAAGCAAGTGTATGAATAACGTGACAAAATGTAGCACTTCAATCACATAGAACAAACAAGTATCACAAAAGGCAAATAATCATACAACATATCACAAAGAACAGTATTAGTATCACTAAGCTAATACACAAACACAGATAAGATATCACAGTCACAAAGATTGTAAGACAAACACAAAGTTCCAGTAAGCAATCACTAAGAGAGCAATAACAAGAATTAACCACAGTTTTATATCAAGATTAAACACTCAGTTTATCAGATATGAAACAGTCAGAAACAATCACCGAGAATCACACAGTCATACAAGGAAACAACAGATCAAACCCTGAGGGCGTAAACCAAACCCCACTCAGGCAGCTATAGGATACAAAAAATACTCAAAAGACCTATGAAATCTAAGTATAGAATGTACCTAGCCGAATACCAGAGCCGCAATATCTTCTAGTATTCCAAATTTAGCTATTTCTGTACCTGTTTCCTTATTTTTCTTGGTTTTATTAGTATTTCTCCTTTCAACGATTTTTGGTACCTGTACAAGAACAAAATATTAGTACCAAAAAGACCACAAGTGCAAAAACTTACAAATTTTAGAATTAGGGTTTCGAAAGAAATTATTGATTTGACGACTCTCGATTCAAGTCTGAAACGGACTCAGATTCTTCTTCATCAGAGGGGATGGCCAGTCACCTGCAGACAAACAAGAAAACTAGAGTCAGTAGCAAGAACGATTGAAGAGCCAGAATCAAACCGAATCAGAGAGGTTAGGGTTTCAAGAAATAGAGCGATTCGCTCTGATACCAATTGTTGTAAATGGAAGCAACAATGAATCGCAAAAGCAAGAAACCAAACCAAAGACACACACAGTTTACGTGGTTCCACCGGCAACCAAAAGAGGCTACCAAGGTGTACGTCCACGGGAAGAGGCTCAGAGGCCCGGTTGCACTATAATGGTGGTGTTACAGCAGGTAAGGACACAAAGTCCTCACAGTTCACAAAGAGCAAAAGAAAACCCTAATCGCCAGAGACGAAACAGAGAAGAAGAAGAAGTCAAACAACAGCTACAGTGCCCAGCAGAGAAGAAAAGAAAGATTATATAGTAGGGTTTAGGTTAGTGGGCCGGGTCAGGTCTCAATGGGTTTGGGCTTTTACTAATGCCTGGGCCCATTGGCCTTGTACCAAACAAAACAACCCAAAAACCTGTACAATCTGCTGAATAAAGTAAATATGATACAATACAACATGAAGCTTGTAAATTCACAGTGTGGTTACTTCCTGCTCTGTTTGCTTACGCAACTCTTCAGCCTCTGATTCGATACTATCAAGTACAAAGTCTGGTCTATCCAATGCTTATTAGCTCTTGTTCCACAATTTGTTTCCACATTCTTGTCTGCTGGGCTCTGGTCTTGAAGTTTAAGTTTGACATTATCGGAGCAGCTTTGTCTATTAGTTTATCTTACTGGTTTAACGTTGTATTTCTTGGATTGTATATGAATTACTCTTCAGTCTGTTCCAAAACCCGGGCTCCGGTATCTATGGAGCTCTTCCATGGCATTGGGGAGTTCTTTCGCCTTGCAATCCCTTCAACCTTTATGGTTTGGTAATTTTAGTTCTGGACTTGTATTGTTGTTTGTTTGTTCATGTTCTTCTTATCTTATGTTAGATGTGAAATGATTTGCAGCTTTGAATGGTGGTCATTTGAGTTGCTGACATTATTATCTGGGCTTCTACCAAATCCTAAGCTCGAAACTTCAGTTCTATCAATTTGGTATTTTCTCTATTTGTATTCTTTGGTATAAACAAAGTGATCAGCAATCACCACCAATGGTCTAACTAGGAACTGAGTTTTGAAACATGTGTGTGTTAAATCAGTCTTGCAGCAACAACAACACTCTACACCATACCGGATGCTCTAGGAATGGCAGCAAGGTTAACTAACACCTGACCTTTCTACCAAAATATTGTGATGTCACACTCACATTGTATTTCTTCAAATTGTTGGACAGCACAAGAGTTTCTAATGAATTAGGAGCTGGAAATCCCGGGGCAGCTCAAGTGGCTGCGCACTCTGCAGCCCTCCTCGCAATAGTAGAAGCAGTTGTAGTGAGTTCAGTCCTTTTCGCTAGCCGACATGTTTTTGGGTATGCTTTTAGTAATGAAAGGGAGGTTGTGGATTATGTGAGAGTGATGACTCCTTTGATATGTATATGTGCTGTCTTAAATGGCTTACAAGCTGTACTTTCAGGTGGGTTATGGCTGGTTTTGTTTGACCCAACTCAGCTATCTCATGTCATTCAGTTACAAACTGTGTCTACGTGTATGCAGGGATTGCAAGAGGTGGTGGTTGGCAAGACATAGGAGCATATATAAACCTAGCAGCATATTATGCATTTGGGATTCCAGTTGCAGCTATATTAGGATTTTGGTTGCACATGAGAGGACAAGGTCTTTGGATAGGTATATTGGTCGGTGCTTTTGTGCAGACTCTTCTACTTGGCATCATCACAAGCTGCCTAAACTGGGAAAAACAGGTGATGTGAAACCAACCCTGCCTGTTGTTGAATTTTAGTGGTTAGAGAATTGAATTTGTTTTGGGGGTTGAATATTGCAGGCAACAAAGGCAAGGGAAAGATTATTCGGAGAAATTTCATTAACTGAGCCCGAGGGAGTATCTTTAGTTAAAAGTGAAAAGGCAATGGGTCCGCATAGGGCTGTATACGAGCCAGGCTCGGCTCGTTAGAGAAAGGTTCGGCTCACGGTTTCCGAGCTTTTTTTTTTTTTTTTTTTCTCGGGCTCGACTCGATTCATGATAATTGTAAAGTTTGTTTGAGCTCATCAGACTCGTTATCAGACTTTTTTGAGCTCGTGAAACTCGTTTGTCATAAATTTATTTTGATTTTTTTTATATCCATTTAAAAAAATTAATAGAAAAAAAGTATATATTTAATAAATATTAGTATATTCATTTAAATTACATTATACTTTAATCTTTTTTTTTATAATTTTATTTTTTTAAATTCTATTATTATAAGTGAGTTAATTATAAATGCGCTCGTTTAGCTCGCGAGCCTTTTACTATGAAATTCAGACTCGGCTCGCTTTAGGTTCGTTTAATTCGAGCTGAGCAGTAAGCGAGCCGAGCCCGAACCATTCGCGAGCTCGAACTGTTCGTGATTCGGCTCGGCTCGGCTGATTTCCACCTCTAGGCCTGCATTTATTTGAAAACAAACTAAGAACAGTTTTTTAGATATCGCCACAATCTATATAGAAAGGTGAATTTTGAGGTGGTGTGGTTGAGTGGAGGTAATTCCCAAAAACAGTGGCCATCATTCTCAAATTTCTATTTGAGACCAAATTTCACAGGAAGTGTTAAATTAGATTTTTGCTATTTTTACATATTTTGTTAGAGCTCGGATTTGAGAATTCCAATTCTAAAATGGCAATTTTTATATCTATTGTTCTATTAATTTAGATAAATTTTGCTCATAATATTTATAAATTTTAAAATTTTAATTTACATGACATGGTGGCGTTTGTATTTATATATTTCAGTTTCTGTTATTAAATACTGAAATACGTTAAAAGTATAAATATGAATTGAGATTTTTGCAATTTCAAAATGTTTGGAAAAAAGACAGGAAAATTCAATGAGAATACTTTAGTTTGAAGGTAGGTTTTCATATGAGTATAACAAGTTTTGGGAAAGAATAATGATTGGCAGCCTACTCATTTGTGCCTACTTTTTCCACCTACCTTACGTGGCAAAAATTAATTGAATTGGATTATAAAATTAATGAATTAATAATTCTGAAATCTCTTTCCAATTATGTATTGCCATGTAAGATAGGCCATAAAAGTAGCATTGTTGATTGTTGTTTAGGAAATGGAGAAAGCATGTTTGACAAGATTTTTTTTTATATTTTATTTATTTATTATAATAATAATAATAATAATTTTTTAACTACATCTCAATTAATTTAATTTAAATAAAAAATTGTAATAAAAATATATTTTTATATTCAATTTTGCAAATAATTAATTTTAATTATATTAAATCTAATAAAAATAGTTTTATTTTATTAAATAATACATTTGAATTATGTTAATTTTATTTTTTTTAAAAAACCTCTAACTAGTAAAAACATTCAGTTTTATATTTTACTTTAATTTTTTTAATCAAATAAATTTTTCAGATTGAATTTTTTTAAAACTCACATAAATTTAAAATTAATTATTTGTAAAATTGAAAATAAAAAATAAAAACAAAAATATTTTATTAAAATTTTAAATTAAAATTACATAATTTTTAGTGTATGAAAAAAAAAAGACACCTTGCAACGCCACTTGCTACTTGCTAATTTTTTCAGATTGATTTTTTTTTTTTTAATAAGAACTCACATAAAATTAATATTAATTATTTATAAAATTGAAAATAAAAAAATAAAAACAAAAAATTTTATTAATTTTTTTAATTAAAATTACATAAATTGAAGTGTATGTAAAAAATAAAATTAAAAAAAAAAACTACTTGTCAAACACATCACTATCCACTTATTTTATAAAACTCACTTCACTTATTTGAAAACCTACCAAAACTCAATTGCAGGTGCCAATAATTTCAATAAAAATGACAAAAAAAAAAAAAAAAATGGACGAAATTTTGTGTTACAAGAAATTTGCTTGATACATGATATTCAGCATTGAGAATAGGAGTCAAGTTAAAATAATTTTATTGTTTGATATACATGAATGGAAATCGGAATTTAGGATTCACTCCCAAAAAGCAAACCATCTTGGAAGTGGATTTGAACTCTTAAATTTTATTCTAATCATTCTCTTCATCTATTTTGAAACCAAACCTCTCCATCCCTTCTTTCTATTTATCCATTCACCCGCCTTAGTCTTTTGCCCTCCACCTACACTTATCTACTGTCTTTCAAGCGTTGCCCTCCGTCTTCATCCATTCCTACTCCATTATTTTGAACCAGACGACACTAATGGAATTATGATTTCCATTCCCATAAACCCACCCCTCGTTCACTTTCATTACCAATCTCATTCCAGTATTGGAACCAAGTAGTCCCTTAATGATATAAGAAACCTTCTAAATAATGTTTTTTCCACGATGAAGAAAATTCGATAACACTAAGAATTATCAAAAATGGATCTTTCTATTATTTGTTTTGTCCAACCATCAATGGTTGGTGGATTTCCACCGTTAGAATTGTCTTTTAGAGTTTTATCGAATTCTAAAATTTTTTTTTCAAAATTTTAATTTTATATAACGATAGTGGTAAAGTAGAAAATTAATTGGATAAAATCCCTGACATTCTTAGAATGTTTGAAAATTACTCTTTATTTTTAGCTTAAATATAGAGGTAAAGTAAGTGAAAAAATATACCTATAAAATATTTATTACCTTTATAAATACATACTATCGCTGGTAGTATATAGACATTCTCTCATCAGTAATCCCACACACTAACCCTCACCACCTGCCATCGGTAGCACCATCATCGATAAAATCAGTTACTCCCTCCATCTCATTTCAAGAAATCAAAATAGATTTTTTCTTTGTCCCATTTTAAATATCGTAAAGAAAAATGCAAGATGTAATTAATATTAAATTTACAAACTTACCAATATAAAATTATTATAGTGTAATGTAATGCTAATATATCTAGTAAGGTAAATTTTGTCAGTTCATATAATATTTTTATAAAATAATATATTTCAACAATTTTCAATACTTTCCTTAATTAGTGAGCTCCGTCAACTTTGATCACTTAAAATAATCAATAAATTTGAAACCATTAGGTGTACTAACCCCTAGGAGATCTGGCCGAAATTGCAAAGTAAGCTTTTGAAGTGTTTGTGGTCCAAAATTTGATCCAGTTTTTGCGCCATGCAACTTATATTAGAATTATTTAAGGGGGAATAGATCATTTTTAGTATTTTCAAATACTCAAAAATTTGAACACATTACGTGTACTCATCCTTAGGAGATCTGGCCGAAATTGCAAAATAAGCTATTCAAGCGTTTGTGGTCCAAAATTTGATCCGGTTTTTGTGCCATGCAACTTATTTAAGCATTATTAAAGGGGGACTAGATCATTTTTGTTACTTTAAAATACTCCAAACCATTACATGTACTAACCCCTAGGAGATCTGGCCGAAATTGCAAAGTAAGCCCTCGAAGCGTTTCTGGTCTAAATTTTGATCCGATTTTCGCGCCATGCAATTTATATAAGCATTATTTAAAGGGATAATAGATCAATTTGGTTAATTTAAAATACTCCAAAAATTTGAAATCATAACGTGAGCTAACCCCTAGGAGATCTGGCCGAAATTGCAAAATAAGCTCTATAAGCGTTTGTGATCCAAATTTTAATCCGGTTTTTGCGTCATGCAACTTATATTAGCATTATTATAAGGGGAATAGATCATTTTTGTTATTTTCAAATACTCCAAAAATTTAAAACCATTACGTATACTAACCCTTAGCAGATGTGACCGAAATTGTAAAGTAAGCTCGTTAAGCGTTTGTAGTCCAAATTTTGATCCGATTTTTGCACCATGCAACTTATATTCGCATTATTAAAGGGGGAATAAATCTTTTTTATTAATTTAAAATACTCCAAAAATTTGAAACCACTATGTGTGCCCTATAAGTTTTGGCCGAAACTGCAAAGTAAGCTCTTGAAGCGTTTGTGGTCCAAATTTTGATACGATTTTTAAGCCATGAAACTTATATTAGAATTATTAAAGGGGGAAGAGATCATTTTTGTTATTATAAAATACTCCTAAAATTTGAACCATTACGTGCACTAACCCTTAGGAGATCTGACCGAAATTGCAAAGTAAAATCTTGAAGCGTTTGTGGTCCAAATTTTGATCTGGTTTTTGCGCTATGCAACTTATATTAGCATTATTAAAGGGGGAATAGATCAATTTTGTTATTATAATACTCCAAAAATTTGAAACCATTACGTGTACAAACCCTAGAAGATCTGGCCGAAATTGCAAAGTAAGCTCTTGATGCGTTTGTGGTCCAAATTTTGATCCAGTTTTTGCGCCATGCAACTTATAATAGCATTATTAAATGGGGAATATATCATTTTTGTTATTTAAAAATACTCCAAAAATTTGAAACCATTACGTGTACTAACCCCTAGAAGATCTTGCCGAAATTGCAAAAGAAGCTTCAGAAGCGTTTGTGATCCAAATTTTGATCCGGTTTTTGCGCCATGCAACTTATATTAGCAATAGATCATTTTGTTATTTTAAAATACTCTGAATATTTGAAACCATTACGTGTACTAACCCTAGGAGATCTGACCGAAATCGCAAAGTAATCTCTTTAAGCGTTTGTGGTCCAAATTTTGATCCGGTTTTTGCGTCTGAACACTTATATTAGAATTATTAAGGGAGGAATAGATCATTTTTGTTATTTAAAAATACTCCAAAAATTTGAAACCATTACGTGTTCTAACCACTAAGAGATCTGGTCGAAATTGCAAAGTAAGCTCTTGAAGCGTTTGTGGTCCAAATTTTGATCATATTTTTGCGTCATGCAAATTATATTAGCATTATTAATGGGGAAATAGAAGATTTTTGTTATTTTTAAATACTCAAAAAATTTGAAACCATTACGTGTACTAACCTTTAAGAGATCTGGCCGAAATTGCAAAGTAAGCTCCTCAAGCGTTTGTGGACAGAATTTTGATCCGGTTTTGCGCCATGCAAATTATATTCGCATTATTAAATGGGGAATAGATCATTTAATTATTTTAAAATACTTCAAAAATTTAAAACCATTACGTGTGCCTTATAAGTTGTGGCCGAAATTGTAAAATAACCTCTTTAAGCGTTTGTGGTCCAAATTTTGATGATGTTTTTTGTGTAATGCAACTGTTATTAGCATTATTAAAGGTGGAATAGATCATTTTTTTTATTTTATAATACTCCAAAAATTTGAAACCATTACGTGTACTATTCCCTAGGAGATATGACTGAAATCGCAAAGTAAGATCTAGAAGCGTTTGTGGTCCAAATTTTGATCTGGTTTTTGCGCCTTGCAACTTATATTGGCATTATTAAAGGGGGAATAGATCAATTTTTTTATTTTAAAATACTCGATAAATTTGAAATCTTTACGTGTACTAACCCCTAGGAGATCTGGCCGAAATCGCAAAGTAAGCTCTTTAAGCGTTTATGGTCAAATTTTGATCTGGTTTTTGTGCCATGCAACTTATATTAGCATTATTTAAGGGGGAATAGATCATATTTTTATTTAAAAATACTCCAAAAATTTGAAACCATTACGTGTACAAACCCTTAAGAGATCTGGCCGAAATCGCAAAGTAAGCTCTTGAAGCGTTTGTGGTCTAAATTATGATCCGATTTTTGCGCCATGCAACTTATATTAGCATTAGTAAAGGGGAATAAGAACATTTTTGTTATTTTAAAATACTCTTAAAATTTAAAACCATTACATGTACTAACCCCCTATGATATCCGGCCGAAATTGCAAAGTAAGCTCTTGAAGCGTTTCTGGTCCAAATTTTGATCTGGTTTTTGTGTCTTACAACTTATATTAGCATTTCTAAAAAGGCAATAGATCAATTTTTATATTTGAAAATACTCCAAAAATTTGATACCATTACATGTACTAAAAACCTCTACGAGATGTGACCAAAATTTAAAAAAAGTAAGCTCTTGAAGCATTTGTGGTACAAATTTCGATCCTATTTTTGTGCCATGCAACTTATATTAGCATTATTATAAAGGAAATAGATCAGTTTTGTTATTTTAAAATACTTCGAAAATTTGAATACATTACGTGTACTAACCTCTAGAAGATCCAGCCGAAATTGCAAAGTAAGCTCTTGAAGCGTTTGTGGTCCAAATTTTGATTCGGTTTTTGCGCCACGTAACTTATATTAACATTATTTATGAGGTAATAAATAATTTCTATTATTTTCAAATGCTCCCAAAATTTCAAGCCATAACATGTACTAAGCCCTAGGAGATCTAGCCGAAATTGCAAAGTAAGCTCCTCAAGCGTTTGTTGTCCAAATTTTATATTATTTTTGCGTTATGAAACTTATATTAGTATTACTAAAGGGAGAATAGATCATTTTTGTTATTTTAAGATACACCAAAAATTTGAAACCATTACGTGTACTAACCCCTAGGAGATCTGGCCGAAATTTCAAAATAAGCACTTGAAGCGTTCTTGGTCAAACATTAGATCCGATTTTTGCGCCATGCAACTTATAAGCATTTTGAAAGGGGGAATAGAACAATTTTTTTAATTTTAAAACACTCCAAAAATTTGATACCATTACTTGTACTAACCACTAGGAGATCTGGTCGAAATTATAAAATAAGCTCTTGAAGCGTTTATGGTCCAAATTTTGATCCCCATTTTGTACCATAAAACTTATATTAGCATTATTAAAGAAGTATTAGATCAATTTTGTTATTTTAAAATACTATGAAAATTTGAAATCATTACGTGTACTAACCCCTAGGAGATCCGACCGAAATTACAAAGTAAGCTCTTGAAGCGTTTGTGGTCCAAATTTTGATCCGATTTTGCGCCATGCAACTTATATTGGCATTTTCTAAAGGGAAATAAATAAATTTTGTTAGTTTAAAATACTTCGAAAATTTGAAACCATTACGTGTAGTAATTCCTAGGAGATCAAGCTGAAATTGCAAAGTAATCTCTTGAAGCATTTATGGTCCAAAATTTGGTCCGGTTTTTGCGCCATGCAACTTATATTAGCATTAATAGAGGGGGAATAGATCATTTTTTTTTATTTTAAAATACTCAAAAAATTTGAAACCATTACGTGTACGCCCTAGGAGATCTGGCTGAAACCGCAAAGTAAGCTCTTGAAGCGTTTAAGGTCCAAATTTTTGACCCGGTTTTTGCACAATACAAATTATATTTGAATTATTAAAGGGGTAATAGATAATTTTTTTCATATTTTAAAATACTCCAAAAATTTGAAACCATTACGTGTACTAACCCCTAGGAGATCTGGCCAAATTTGCAAAGTAATCTCTTGAAGCGTTTATGATCAAACTTTTGATATGTTTTTTGTGCCATGCAAATTATATTAGCATTATTAAAGGGGGAATAGATCAATTTATTATTTTTAAATGCTCTAAAAATTTGAAACCATTACATGTACTAACCCTAGGAGATCTGGCGGAAACTGCAAAGTAAGCTCTTAAAGCGTTTGTGGTCCAAATTTTGATCCTGTTTTTGCGCCATGCAACTTATATTAGCATTATTAAAGAGGGAATAGATCAATTTTGTTATTTTAAAATACTACAAAAATTTGAATCCATTACATGTACGCTAGGCGATCTAGCCGAAATTGCAAAGTAAGCTCTTGAAGCGTTTGTGGTCCAAATTTTGATCCGATTTTTGCTCTAAGTAACTTATACTAACATGCAATTTATCATTATTAAAGGGGGAATTTACTTTGAATTGGCATTATTAAAGGGGGAATTTATCATTATTAAAGGGGGAATTTATCATTATACTAACATGCAATTTATCCGGTTTTTGCTCTTCATGCAATTTAAATTGGCATTATTAAAGGGGGAATTGATCATTTTTGTTAAAATAAAATACACCAAAAAATTGAAACCATTACGTGTACTAATTGTTAGGAGATCTGGCCGAAATTGCAAAATAAGCTCTTGAAGCAATTGTGGTCCAAATTTTGATCCTATTTTTGCGCCATGCAACTCATATTAGCATTATTAAAAAGGGAATAGATCAATTTTCTTATTCTAAAATAGTACGAAAATTTGAATCCATTACATGTACACTAGGAGATCTGGCTGAAATCGCAAAGTAAGCTCTTGAAGCCTTTGTGATCTGATTTTTGCGCCACGTAACTTATATTAACATTATTAATGGGGTAATAGATCATTTTTGTTATTTTAAAATACTACAAAAAGTTGAAACCATTACGTGTCCTAACCCCTAGGAGATCTTGCCGAAATTGCAAAGTAGGCTATTCAAGCGTTTGTGGTCAAAATTTTGATCCGATTTTTGGGCCATACAACTTATATTAGCATTATTAAAGGGGAAAAATATAAATTTATTATTTATAAATACTTAAAAATTTGAAACCATTACGTGCACTAACCCCTAAGAGATCTGGCCGAAAACGCGAAGTAAGCTCTTGAAGCGTTTATGGTCAAAATTTTGATTCGATTTTTTCGCCATGCAACTTATATAAGCATTATTAAAGGGGGAATAGAACATTGTTTTTATTTTTGAATACTAAAAAAAATTTAAAACCATTACGTGTACTAACCGCTGAGAGATCTGGTCAAAATTGCAAAGTAAGCTCTTGAAGCGTTTGTGGTCAAAATTTTGATCCGTTTTTTGTGCCATGCATATTATGTTAGCATTATTAAAGGGGGAATAGATCAATTTAGTTATTTTTATATACACTTAAAATATAAAACTATTATGTGCACTAACCTCTAGGAGATCTAGCCGAAATATCAAAGTAAGCTCTTGAAGCGTTTTTGGTCCAAATTTTGATCCAGTTTTTGCGCCATACAACTTATATTATCATTATTAAAGGGGGATTAGATCAATTTTTATATTTTAAAATACTCCAAAAATTAGATACCATTACGTGTACTAACCCCTAGGACATCTGACTGAAATTGTAAAGTAAGCTCTTGAAGCGTTTGTGGTCCAAATTTTGATCCCATTTTCACACAATGCAATTTATATTGGCATTATTAAAGTGGAATTGATCATTTTTGTTAAAAAAATACTACAAAAAATTGAAACCATTACGTGTGTTAAACCCTAGAAGATCTGACCGAAATTGCAAAGTAAACTCTTGAAGCATTTGTGGTCCAAATTTTAATCCTGTTTTTGCGCCATGCAACTTATATTAGCATTATTAAAGAGGGAATAGATCAATTTTGTTATTTTAAAATACTACAAAAATTTGAATCCATTACGTGTACGCTAGGAGATCTGGCTGAAATTACAAAGTAAGCTCTTGAAGCGTTTGTGGTCCAAGTTTCGATCCGGTTTTCGTGCCATGCAATTTATATAAGCATCAGTAATGGGGGAATAGATTAATTTTTTTATTTTAAAATACTCCAAAATTTTGAAACCATTACGTGTACTAACCCCTAGGAGATTTGGCCAAAATTGCAAAGTAAGCTCTTGAAGTTTTGTGGTCAAACTTTTGATCCGATTTTTGCGCCATGCAACTTATATAAGCATTATTAAAGGGAAAATAGATCAATTTTGTTATTTTAAAATACTCCAAAAACTTGAAATCATTACGTGTACCCTATAAGATCAGACCGAAATTGCAAAGTAAGCTCTTGAAGTGTTTGTTGTCAAAATTTTTATCCTGTTTTTACACAATGCAACATATATAATAATTATTAAAGGGGTAATAGAACATTTTTGTTATTTTGAAATACTCCAAAAATTTGAAACCATTATGTGTGCCCTATGAGATTTGGCCGAAATTGCAAAGTAAGCTCTTGAAGCATTTGTGGTCCAAATTTTGATCCGCTTTTTGTGCCATGCAACTTATATTAGCATTATTAAAGGTGGAATAGATCAATTTCGTTAATTTTGAATACTCAAAATATTTGAATCCATTACGTGTGCCCTATAAGATCTGGCCGAAATTGCAAAGTAAGCTGTTGAAGCGTTTTTGGTCCAAATTTTGATCCTATTTTTGCGCCGTGCAAACTATATTAGCATTATTAAACGGGGAATAGATCAATTTTGTTATTTTAAAATACTCCGAAAATTTGAAACCATTACGTGTTCTAACCTTAAGAGATCTAACCGAAATTGCAAAGTAAGCTTTTGAAGGGTTTGTGGTCCAAAATTTGGTCTGGTTTTTGCGCCATGCAGATTATATTAGAATTAATAAAGGGGGAATAGATCATTTTTTAATTTTAAAATACTCTAAAAATTTTAAACCATTACGTGTACTAACCTCTAGGAGATCTGGCTAAAATCGCAAAGTAAGCTCTTAATGCGTTTATGGTACAAATTTTGATCTGGTTTTTACGCTATGAAAGTTATATTAGCATTACTATAGGGGTAAGAGATCATTTTTGTTATTTTAAAATACTCCAAAAATTTGAAACCATTACGTGTATTAACCACTAGGGGATCTGGTCGAAATTGTAAAGTAAGCTCTTGAAGCGTTTGTTGCCAAAATTTTGATCTGATTTTTATGTCAAGCAACTTATATTAGTCTTATTAAAGAAGGAATAGATCAATTCTGTTATTTTTAAAAACTTAAAAAATTTGAAACCATTACGTGTACTAACCCCCTAGGAGATCTGGCCGAAATTTCAAAGTAAGCTCTTGATGCGTTTGTGGTCCAAATTTTGATCCATTTTTTGTGCTATGCTACTTATATTAGCATTATTAATGGAGGAATAGATCAATTTTGTTATTTTAAAATACTTCAAAAATTTGGAACAATTACGTGTACTAACCCCTAGGAGATCTAGCCGAAAAAGCAAAGTAAGCTCTTGAAGCGTTTGTAACCTTTGGTCCAGTTTTTGTGCCATGCATATTATATTAGAATTAATAAAGGGAGAATAGATCATTTTTTGATTTCATAATACACTAAAAAATTGAAACCATTACGTGTACTAACTCTTAGGAGATCTGGCTAAAATTGCAAAGTAAGTTTTTCATGCGTTTGTGGTACAAATTTGATCCAGTTCTTGCGCCATGAAAGTTATATTAGCATTATTAAAGGGGTTAGATATCATTTTTTTATATTTTAAAATACTCCAAAAATTTGAAACCATTACGTGTACTAACCACTAGGAGATCTGGTCAAAATTGCAAAGTAAGCTCTTGAAGCGTTTGTGGTCCAAGTTTATATCCGGTTTTTGCGCCATGAAACTAATATTAGCATTATTAGAGGGGGAATAGATAATTTTTCGTAATTCAAAATACTCTTAAAATTTGAAACAACGTGTACTAACCCCTAGGAGATCTGACCGAAATTGCAAAATAAGCATTTAAAGCGTTTGTGGTCCAAATTTTGATCCATTTTTTGTGCCGTGGAACTTATTTTAGCATTATAAAAGGGGGAATAGATCAATTTTGTTATTTTAAAATACTCCAAAAATTTGAAACCATTACGTGTACTAACCTCTAGGAGATCTGGCCAAAAATGCAAAGTAAGCTCTTGAAGCGTTTGTGGTCCAAGATTTTGTCTGGTTTTTGCGCCATGCATATTTTATTAGAATTAATAAAGGGGGAGTAGATCATTTTTTGATTTTAAAATACACAAAAAATTAGAAATCATTACGTGTACTAACCGCTAGAAGATCCGGTCGAAATCGCAAACTAAGCTCTAAATGCGTTTATGGTACAAATTTAATCCGGTTTTTGCGCCATGAAAGTTATATTAGCTTTATTAAAGGGGTAATAGATCATTTTTGTTATTTTTAAATACTCTAAAAATTTGAAACCATTACGTGTACTAACCACTAGGAGATCTGGTCGAAATTGCAAAGTAAGCTCTTGAAGCGTTTGTGGTCCAAATTTTAATCTGATTTTTGCGCCATGAAACTTATATCATCATTATTAAAGAGGGAATTGATCACTTTTCGTAATTGAAAATACTCTTAAAATTTGAAACAACGTGTACTAACCCTTAGGACATCTGGCCGAAATTGCAAAGTAAGCTATTTAAGCGTTTGTAGTCCAAAATTTGATCCGATTTTTGCATCATGCAACTTGTATTAGCATTATTAAAGGGGGAATAGATCAATTTCATTATTTTAAAATACTCAAAAAATTTAAAACCATTACTTGTACTAACCCCTAGGAGATCTGGTTGAAATTGCAAAGTAAGCTCTTGAAGCGTTTCTGGTCCAAATTTTGATCCTGTTTTTGCGCCATGCAACTTATATTAGCTTTATTAAAGGCAGGCTAGATCAATTTTTTTTTTTTAATTTCAAAATACTCTGAAATTTTAAAACCATTACGTGTACTAACCCGTAGGATATTTGGTCGAAATTGCAAAGTAAGTTCTAGAAGCGTTTGTGGTTAAAAATTTGGTCCGATTTTTTCGCCATGCAACTTATGTTAGAATTAATGAAGGGGGAATAGATCATTTTTTTATTTTAAAATACTCTAAAAATTTCAAACAATTACGTGTACCAACCCCTAGGAGACGTGGATGAAATCACAAAGTAAGCTCTTGATGTGTTTATGGTCAAAATTTTGATCCGATTTTTACCCTATGAAACTTATATTAGCATTATTAAAGGGGCAAGAGATGGTTTTTGTTATTTTAAAATTCTCCAAAAATTTGAAACCATTACGTGTACTAATCCTTAGAGATCTGGTCGAAATTGCAAAGTAAGCTCTTGAAGCGTTTGTGGTACAACTTTTGATCCAATTTTGCGCCGCGCAACTTATATTAGCGTTATTTAAGGGGGAATAGATCAATTTTATTATTTTGTAAAATACTCCGAAAATTTGAACCATTACGTGTATTAAACCTTAGGAAATTTGGCTGAAATTTCAAAGTAAGCTCTTGCGGCGTTTGTGGTCCAAAATTTTATCCGGTTTTTGCGCCATGCAACTTATATTAGAATTAATAATGGGAGAATAGATCATTTTTTTTTATTTTTGAATACTCCAAAAATTTGAAACCATTACGTGTACTAACCACTAGGAGATCTGGTCGAAATTGCAAAGTAAGCTTTTGAGGCGTTTGTGGTCAGAATTTTTAAAAGGGTAATAGATCAATTTTTATATTCTAAAATACTCCAAAAATTTGATACCATTACGTGTACTAACCTCTAGGAGATGTGGCCGAAATTGCAAAGTAAGCTCTTTAAGTATTTGTGGTCAAACTTTTGATCCTATTTTTGCGCCATGCAACTTATTTTATCATTATTAAAAGGGAATAGATTAGTTTTGTTATTTTAAAAAACTTCGAAAATTTGAATCCATTACGTGTACTAACCTCAGGAGATGTGGCCGAAATTGCAAAGTAAGCTCTTGAAGCGTTTGTGGTCCAAATTTTGATCCGGTTTTTGCACCACGTAACTTATATTAGCATTATTTATGGGGTAATAGATCATTTGTGTTATTTTCAAATACTGTGAAAATTTGAAACCATTACGTGTACTAATCCGTAGGAGATCTAGCCGAAATTGCAAAGTAAGCTCCTCAACAGTTTTTTGTCCAAATTTTGATTCAATTTTTAGGCCATGAAAATTATATTAGCATTATTAAAGGGTGAATAGAACATTTTTGTTATTATAATATACTCTTAAAATTTAAAACCATTACGTGTACTAACCTCAAGCAGATCTGACCGAAATCGCAAAGTAAGCTCTAGAAGTGTTTATGGTCCAAATTTTGATCGAGTTTTTGCTTCATGCAATTTATATTGGTATTATTAAAGGGGGAATTGATCATTTTTTTAAAAATAAAATACTCCAAAAAATTGAAACCATTATGTCTACTAACCCCTAGGAGATTTGGCCGAAATTGCAAAGTAAGCTCTTGAAGCATTTGTGGTCCAAAATTTGATCCTGTTTTTGCGCCATGCACCTTATATTAGCATTATTAAAGAGGGAATAGATCAGTCTATTATTTTTAAATATTACAAAAATTTGAATCCATTACGTGTACGTTAGGAGATCTAGCTGAAATCGCAAAGTAAGCTCTTGAAGCGTTTGTGGTCCAAATTTTGATTCGGTTTTTGCACCACGTAACTTATATTAAAATTAATAATGGGGTAATAGATCATTTTTGTTATTTTAAATTACTACAAAAATTTAAAACCATTACGTGTACTAACCCCTTTGAGATCTGGCCGAAATTGCAAAGTAAGCTATTCAAGCGTTTATGGTCAAAATTTTGATCCGATTTTTGGGACATGCAAATTATATTAGCTTTATGAAAGGGGGAATAGATCTTTTTTGTTATTTTTAAATACTCCAAAAAGTTTAAACCATTACGTGTACTAACCCCTAGGAGATCTGGCTGAAATATCAAAATAAGTTCAGGAAGCATTTGTGGTCCACATTTTGATCTGTTTTTTGCACCATGCAACTTATATTAGCATTATTAAAGGGGGAATAGATCAATTTTGTTATTTTAAAATACTCCAAAAATTTGAAACCATTAGATCTGACCGAAGTGTCAAAATGAGCTTCTCAAGCGTTTGTGCTCTAAATTTTGATCTGGTTTTTGCATTATGCAACTTATATAAGCATTATTAAAAGGTGAATAAACTGATTTAGTAATTTTCAAATACTCCAAAAATGTAAAACCATTACGTGTACTAACCTATAGGAGATCTGGCCGAAATTTCAAAGTAAGCTATTCAAGCAATTGTGGTCCAAATATTGATCCGATTTTTGCGCAATGCAAATGATATTAACATTATTAAAGGGAGAATAGATAATTTTTGTTATTTTAAAATACTCCAAAATTTTGAAACCAATACGTGTACTAACCCCCTAGAAGATCTGGCCGATATTGAAAAGGAAGCTCTTGAAGTTATATTAGCATTATTAAAGGGGGAATAAATCATATTCGTTATTTTAAAATACTCAAAAAATGTAAAACCATTATGTGTACTAACCTCTAGGAGATCTAGCCGAAATTGCAAAGTAAGCTCTTGTAGAGTTTGTGGTCAAAATTTTGATTTGGTTTTGGCGCCATACAACTTATATTAGCATTATTAAAGGGGGAATAGATCAATTTTATATTTTAAAATACTCCAAAAATTTGATACCATTACGTGTACTAACCCTTGGGACATCTGGCCGAAATTGCAAAGTAAGCTCTTTAAGCGTTTGTGGTCGAAATTTTGATCCCGTTATTGCGCCATGCAATTTATAATGGCATTATTAAATGGGGGAATAGATCAATTTTGTTATTTTAAAATACCCCAAAAATTTGAAACCATTACGTGTACTAACCCCTAGAAGATATGGTCGAAATTGCAAAGTAAGCGCCCAAACCGTTTGTGGTACAAATTTTGATCCGGTTTTTGTTCCATGGAACTTATATAAGCATTACTGGAGGGGCAATATATCATTTTTCCTTATTTAAAATAATCCAAAAATTTGAAACCATTATGTGTACTAACCTCTACGAGATCTAGCCGAAATTGCAAAGTAAGCCCTTAAAGTGTTTGTGGTCAAAATTTTGATCCGATTTTTGCGTCAAGCAACTTATACATATTAAAGGGGTAATAGATCAATTTTGTTATTTTAAAATACTCCAAAAATTTGAAACCATTACGTGGACGTCCTTAGGAGATCTGGCCGGAATTGCAAAGTAAGCTCTTGAAGCGTTTGTGGTCCAAATTTTGATCCTGTTTTTGCACCGTGCAACTTATATTAGCATTATTAAAGGGGGAATAGGTCAATTTTGTTATTTTAAAATACTCCAAAAATTTGAAACCATTAAGTGTACTAACCCCTAGGAGATCTAGCCGAAATTGCAAAGTAAGCTCTTGAAGCGTTTGTGGTCCAAGCTTTGGTCCAGTTTTTGCGCCATGCAACTTATATTAGAATTAATAAAGGGGGAATAGATCATTTTTTTATTTTAAAATACTCTTAAAATATGAAACCATTACGTATACTAACCCCTAGGAGATCTGGCTGAAATCACAAAGTAAGCTCGTGATGCGATTATGGTCAAAATTTTGATCCGATTTTTGCGCTATGAAATTTATATTAGCATTATTAAAGGGGTAAGAGATGTTTTTTTCTTAATTTAAAATACTCCAAAAAATTTGAAACCATTACGTGTACTAACCCCTAGGAGATCTGGTCGAAATTGCAAAGTAACTCTTGAAGCATTTGTGGTCCAAATTTTGATCCGATTTTTGCACCATGCAACTTCATATAGCATTTTTAAAGGTAGACTAGATCAATTTATTTATTTTTAAAAACTCAAAAGTTAGAAACCATTACGTGTATTAACCCCTAGGAGATCTGACCGAAATTGCAAAGTAAGCTCGTGAAGCGTTGGTGGTCCAAATTTTAATCCTGTTTTTGTACTGCAACTTATATTAGCACTATTCAAGGGGGAATATGTCAATTTTTTTATTTTAAAATACTCCTAAAATTTGAAACCATTACGTGTACTAACCCTTAGGAGATCCGGTTAAAATCGCAAAGTAAGCTCTTCATGCGTTTATGGTACAAATTTTGATCCAGTTTTTGCGCCATGAAAGTTATATCAGCATTATTAAAGGGGTAAGAGATCATTTTTGTTATTTTAAAATACTCCAAAAATTTGAAACCATTACGTGTACTATTCATTAGGAGATCTGGTCGAAATTGCAAAGTAAACTCTTAAAGTGTTTGTGGTCCAAATTTTAATCTGATTTTTGCACCATCAAACTTATATTAGCATTATTAGAGGGGGAATAGATAATTTTTCTTAATTAAAAATACTCCAAAAATTTGAAACCATTACGTGTACTAAACCCCTATGAGATCTGGCCGAAATTGCAAAGTAAGCTCTTGAAGCGTTTGTGGTCCAAATTTTGATTCAATTTTTGCGTCATGCAACTTATATTAGCATTATTAAAGGGGAAATAGATCAATTTTTTTATTTTTAAACACTCAAAAAATTTGAAACCATTACGTGTACTAACCCCTAATAGATCTGGCCAAAATTGCTAAGTCAGCTCTTGAAGCGTTTGTGGTCCAAATTTTGATCCTGTTTTTCACCATGCAACTTATATTAGCTTAGTTAAAGGGGGAATAGATCAATTTTTTTATTTTAAAATACTCTAAAAATTTAAAACCGTTATGTGTACTAACCCCTAGGAGATCTGACCGTAATTGCAAAGTAAGCTCTTGAAGTGTTTGTGGTCCAAAGTTTGGTCCGGTTTTTGCGCCATGCAACTTATATTAGAATTAACTAAAGGAGAATAGATCATTTTTTATTTTAAAATACTCTAAAATTTGAAACCATTACGTGTACTAACCCCTAGGAGATTTGGCTGAAATCACATAGTAAGCTCTTGATGCGCTTATGGTCAAAATTTTGATCTGGTTTTTGTGCTATGAAATTTATATTAGCATTATTAAAGGGGTTAAATATGATTTTTTTTAATTTTAAAATACTCCAAAAATTTGAAACCATTACGTGTACTAACCCCTAGGAGATCTGGTCGAAATTGCAAAGTAGCTCTTGAAGCGTTTGTGGTCCAAATGTTGATCTGGTTTTTACGCCATGGAACTTATATAAGCATTTTTGGAGGGAGAATAGATCATTTTTCTTGATTTTAAAAACTCAAAAAATTTGAAACCATTATGTGTACTAACCCCTAGAAGATCTGGCCAAAATTGCAAAGTAAGCTCTTGAGCGTTTGTGGTCAAAATTTTGATCATGTTTTTGCACCGTTCAACTTATATTAGAATTCTTAAAGGGGGAATAGATCAATTTTGTTATTTTAAAATACTCCGAAAATTTGAAACCATTACTTGTACTAACCCTTAGGAGATCTGGCCGAAATTGCAAAGTAAGCCCTTGAAGCGTTTCTGGTCCAAATTTGGTTTGGTTTTTGCACCATGCAACTGATATTAGAATTCATAAAAGGGGAATAGACCATTTTTTTTATTTTAAAATACACTAAAAGTTTTAATCCATTACATTTACTAACCCCTATGAGATCTGGCTGAAATCGCAAAGTAAGCTCTTCATGCATTTATGGTACAAATTTTAATTCGGTTTTTGCGCCATGTAAGTTATATTAGCATTATTAAAGGGGTAAGAGATCTTTTTTTAATTTTAAAATACTCCAAAAATTTGAAACCATTACGTGTACTAACCACTAGGAGATCTAGTCGAGATTGCAAAGTAAGCTCTTGAAGCGTTTGTGGTCCAAATTTTAATCCGGTTTTTGCGTCATGAAACTTATATTAGCATTATTTGAGGGGAATAGATCATTTTTCTTAATTTAAAATACTCCAAAAATTTGAAACCATTACGTGTACTAACCCCTTTGAGATCTGGTTGAAATTGCAAAGTAAGCTTTTAAAGCGTTTGTGGTCCAAATTTTGATCCGATTTTTGCATCATGTAACTTATATTAGCATTATTAAAGGGGGAATAGATCAATTTTTTTTTTAATTTTTAGGTACTCAAAAAATTTGAAATCATTACGTGTACTAACCCTTAGGAGATCTGACCGAAATTGCAAAATAAGCTCTAGAGCGTTTGTGGTCCAAAATATGATCCTATTTTTGCGTCATGCAACTTATATTAACATTATTAAAGGGGGATTTGATCAATTTTATTATTATAAAATACTCTGAAAGTTTGAAACCATTACGTGTACAAATCCCTGGGAGATCTGACAGAATTGCAAATTTAGCTCTTGAAGCTTTTGTGGTACAAAATTTGCTCTGGTTTTTGCACCATACAACTTATATTAGAATTAATAAAGTGGGAATATATCATTTTTTTTTATTTTAGAATACTCTAAAATTTGATACCATTACTTGTACTTACCCCAAGGAGATCTGGCTGAAATCACAAAGTAAGCTCTTGAAGCGTTTATGGTCAAAATTTTGATCAGATTTTTGCGCTACAAAACTTATATTAGCATTATTAAAGGGGTAAGAGATGATTTTTTTTTTAATTTTAAAATACTCCAAAAATTTTAAACCAGTACATGTACTAACCCTAGGAGATTTGGTCGAAATTGTAAAGTAAGCTCTTGAAGCGTTTGTGGTCCAAATTTTGATCCGGTTTTTGTGCCATGCAACTTATATTAGCTTTATTAAAGGCAGGCTAGATCAATTTTTTTTTTTTAATTTCAAAATACTCTGAAATTTTAAAACCATTACGTGTACTAACCCGTAGGATATTTGGTCGAAATTGCAAAGTAAGTTCTAGAAGCGTTTGTGGTTAAAAATTTGGTCCGATTTTTTCGCCATGCAACTTATGTTAGAATTAATGAAGGGGGAATAGATCATTTTTTTATTTTAAAATACTCTAAAAATTTCAAACAATTACGTGTACCAACCCCTAGGAGACGTGGATGAAATCACAAAGTAAGCTCTTGATGTGTTTATGGTCAAAATTTTGATCCGATTTTTACCCTATGAAACTTATATTAGCATTATTAAAGGGGCAAGAGATGGTTTTTGTTATTTTAAAATTCTCCAAAAATTTGAAACCATTACGTGTACTAATCCTTAGAGATCTGGTCGAAATTGCAAAGTAAGCTCTTGAAGCGTTTGTGGTACAACTTTTGATCCAATTTTGCGCCGCGCAACTTATATTAGCGTTATTTAAGGGGGAATAGATCAATTTTATTATTTTGTAAAATACTCCGAAAATTTGAAACCATTACGTGTATTAAACCTTAGGAAATTTGGCTGAAATTTCAAAGTAAGCTCTTGCGGCGTTTGTGGTCCAAAATTTTATCCGGTTTTTGCGCCATGCAACTTATATTAGAATTAATAATGGGAGAATAGATCATTTTTTTTTTATTTTTGAATACTCCAAAAATTTGAAACCATTACGTGTACTAACCACTAGGAGATCTGGTCGAAATTGCAAAGTAAGCTTTTGAGGCGTTTGTGGTCAGAATTTTTAAAAGGGTAATAGATCAATTTTTATATTCTAAAATACTCCAAAAATTTGATACCATTACGTGTACTAACCTCTAGGAGATGTGGCCGAAATTGCAAAGTAAGCTCTTTAAGTATTTGTGGTCAAACTTTTGATCCTATTTTTGCGCCATGCAACTTATTTTATCATTATTAAAAGGGAATAGATTAGTTTTGTTATTTTAAAAAACTTCGAAAATTTGAATCCATTACGTGTACTAACCTCAGGAGATGTGGCCAAAATTGCAAAGTAAGCTCTTGAAGCGTTTGTGGTCCAAATTTTGATCCGGTTTTTGCACCACGTAACTTATATTAGCATTATTTATGGGGTAATAGATCATTTGTGTTATTTTCAAATACTGTGAAAATTTGAAACCATTACGTGTACTAATCCGTAGGGATGTAGCCGAAATTGCAAAGTAAGCTCCTCAACAGTTTTTTGTCCAAATTTGATTCAATTTTTAGGCCATGAAAATTATATTAGCATTATTAAAGGGTGAATAGAACATTTTTGTTATTATAATATACTCTTAAAATTTAAAACCATTACGTGTACTAACCTCAAGCAGATCTGACCGAAATCGCAAAGTAAGCTCTAGAAGTGTTTATGGTCCAAATTTTGATCGAGTTTTTGCTTCATGCAATTTATATTGGTATTATTAAAGGGGGAATTGATATTTTTTTAAAAATAAAATACTCCAAAAATTGAAACCATTATGTCTACTAACCCCTAGGAGATTTGGCCGAAATTGCAAAGTAAGCTCTTGAAGCATTTGTGGTCCAAAATTTGATCCTATTTTTGCGCCATGCACCTTATATTAGCATTATTAAAGAGGGAATAGATCAGTCTATTATTTTTAAATATTACAAAAATTTGAATCCATTACGTGTACGTTAGGAGATCTAGCTGAAATCGCAAAGTAAGCTCTTGAAGCGTTTGTGGTCCAAATTTTGATTCGGTTTTTTGCACCACGTAACTTATATTAAAATTAATAATGGGGTAATAGATCATTTTTGTTATTTTAAATTACTACAAAAATTTAAAACCATTACGTGTACTAACCCCTTTGAGATCTGGCCGAAATTGCAAAGTAAGCTATTCAAGCGTTTATGGTCAAAATTTTGATCCGATTTTTGGGACATGCAAATTATATTAGCTTTATGAAATAGATCTGTTGTTTAAACCATTACGTGTACTAACCCCTAGGAGATCTGGCTGAAATATCAAAATAAGTTCAGGAAGCATTTGTGGTCCACATTTTGATCTGTTTTTTGCACCATGCAACTTATATTAGCATTATTAAAGGGGGAATAGATCAATTTTGTTATTTTAAAATACTCCAAAAATTTGAAACCATTAGATCTGACCGAAGTGTCAAAATGAGCTTCTCAAGCGTTTGTGCTCTAAATTTTGATCTGGTTTTTGCATTATGCAACTTATATAAGCATTATTAAAAGGTGAATAAACTGATTTAGTAATTTTCAAATACTCCAAAAATGTAAAACCATTACGTGTACTAACCTATAGGAGATCTGGCCGAAATTTCAAAGTAAGCTATTCAAGCAATTGTGGTCCAAATATTGATCCGATTTTTGCGCAATGCAAATGATATTAACATTATTAAAGGGAGAATAGATAATTTTTGTTATTTTAAAATACTCCAAAATTTTGAAACCAATACGTGTACTAACCCCCTAGAAGATCTGGCCGATATTGAAAAGGAAGCTCTTGAAGTTATATTAGCATTATTAAAGGGGGAATAAATCATATTCGTTATTTTAAAATACTCAAAAAATGTAAAACCATTATGTGTACTAACCTCTAGGAGATCTAGCCGAAATTGCAAAGTAAGCTCTTGTAGAGTTTGTGGTCAAAATTTTGATTTGGTTTTGGCGCCATACAACTTATATTAGCATTATTAAAGGGGGAATAGATCAATTTTATATTTTAAAATACTCTAAAAATTTGATACCATTACGTGTACTAACCCTTGGGACATCTGGCCGAAATTGCAAAGTAAGCTCTTTAAGCGTTTGTGGTCGAAATTTTGATCCCGTTATTGCGCCATGCAATTTATAATGGCATTATTAAATGGGGGAATAGATCAATTTTGTTTTTAAAATACCCCAAAAATTTGAAACCATTACGTGTACTAACCCCTAGAAGATATGGTCGAAATTGCAAAGTAAGCGCCCAAACCGTTTGTGGTACAAATTTTGATCCGGTTTTGTTCCATGGAACTTATATAAGCATTACTGGAGGGGCAATATATCATTTTTCCTTATTTAAAATAATCCAAAAATTTGAAACCATTATGTGTACTAACCTCTACGAGATCTAGCCGAAATTGCAAAGTAAGCCCTTAAAGTGTTTGTGGTCAAAATTTTGATCCGATTTTTGCGTCAAGCAACTTATACATATTAAAGGGGTAATAGATCAATTTTGTTATTTTAAAATACTCCAAAAATTTGAAACCATTACGTGGACGTCCTTAGGAGATCTGGCCGGAATTGCAAAGTAAGCTCTTGAAGCGTTTGTGGTCCAAATTTTGATCCTGTTTTTGCACCGTGCAACTTATATTAGCATTATTAAAGGGGGAATAGGTCAATTTTGTTATTTTAAAATACTCCAAAAATTTGAAACCATTAAGTGTACTAACCCCTAGGAGATCTAGCCGAAATTGCAAAGTAAGCTCTTGAAGCGTTTGTGGTCCAAGCTTTGGTCCAGTTTTTGCGCCATGCAACTTATATTAGAATTAATAAAGGGGGAATAGATCATTTTTTTATTTTAAAATACTCTTAAAATATGAAACCATTACGTATACTAACCCCTAGGAGATCTGGCTGAAATCACAAAGTAAGCTCGTGATGCGATTATGGTCAAAATTTTGATCCGATTTTTGCGCTATGAAATTTATATTAGCATTATTAAAGGGGTAAGAGATGTTTTTTTCTTAATTTAAAATACTCCAAAAAATTTGAAACCATTACGTGTACTAACCCCTAGGAGATCTGGTCGAAATTGCAAAGTAACTCTTGAAGCATTTGTGGTCCAAATTTTGATCCGATTTTTGCACCATGCAACTTCATATAGCATTTTTAAAGGTAGACTAGATCAATTTATTTATTTTTAAAAACTCAAAAGTTAGAAACCATTACGTGTATTAACCCCTAGGAGATCTGACCGAAATTGCAAAGTAAGCTCGTGAAGCGTTGGTGGTCCAAATTTTAATCCTGTTTTTGTACTGCAACTTATATTAGCACTATTCAAGGGGGAATAGGTCAATTTTTTTATTTTAAAATACTCCTAAAATTTGAAACCATTACGTGTACTAACCCTTAGGAGATCCGGTTAAAATCGCAAAGTAAGCTCTTCATGCGTTTATGGTACAAATTTTGATCCAGTTTTTGCGCCATGAAAGTTATATCAGCATTATTAAAGGGGTAAGAGATCATTTTTGTTATTTTAAAATACTCCAAAAATTTGAAACCATTACGTGTACTATTCATTAGGAGATCTGGTCGAAATTGCAAAGTAAACTCTTAAAGTGTTTGTGGTCCAAATTTTAATCTGATTTTTGCACCATCAAACTTATATTAGCATTATTAGAGGGGGAATAGATAATTTTTCTTAATTAAAAATACTCCAAAAATTTGAAACCATTACGTGTACTAAACCCCTATGAGATCTGGCCGAAATTGCAAAGTAAGCTCTTGAAGCGTTTGTGGTCCAAATTTTGATTCAATTTTTGCGTCATGCAACTTATATTAGCATTATTAAAGGGGAAATAGATCAATTTTTTTATTTTTAAACACTCAAAAAATTTGAAACCATTACGTGTACTAACCCCTAATAGATCTGGCCAAAATTGCTAAGTCAGCTCTTGAAGCGTTTGTGGTCCAAATTTTGATCCTGTTTTTCGCCATGCAACTTATATTAGCTTAGTTAAAGGGGGAATAGATCAATTTTTTTATTTTAAAATACTCTAAAAATTTAAAACCGTTATGTGTACTAACCCCTAGGAGATCTGACCGTAATTGCAAAGTAAGCTCTTGAAGTGTTTGTGGTCCAAAGTTTGGTCCGGTTTTTGCGCCATGCAACTTATATTAGAATTAACTAAAGGAGAATAGATCATTTTTTTATTTTAAAATACTCTAAAATTTGAAACCATTACGTGTACTAACCCCTAGGAGATTTGGCTGAAATCACATAGTAAGCTCTTGATGCGCTTATGGTCAAAATTTTGATCTGGTTTTGTGCTATGAAATTTATATTAGCATTATTAAAGGGGTTAAATATGATTTTTTTTAATTTTAAAATACTCCAAAAATTTGAAACCATTACGTGTACTAACCCCTAGGAGATCTGGTCGAAATTGCAAAGTAGCTCTTGAAGCGTTTGTGGTCCAAATGTTGATCTGGTTTTTACGCCATGGAACTTATATAAGCATTTTTGGAGGGAGAATAGATCATTTTTCTTGATTTTAAAAACTCAAAAAATTTGAAACCATTATGTGTACTAAACCCTAGAAGATCTGGCCAAAATTGCAAAGTAAGCTCTTGAGCGTTTGTGGTCAAAATTTTGATCATGTTTTTGCACCGTTCAACTTATATTAGAATTCTTAAAGGGGGAATAGATCAATTTTGTTATTTTAAAATACTCCGAAAATTTGAAACCATTACTTGTACTAACCCTTAGGAGATCTGGCCGAAATTGCAAAGTAAGCCCTTGAAGCGTTTCTGGTCCAAATTTGGTTTGGTTTTTGCACCATGCAACTGATATTAGAATTCATAAAAGGGGAATAGACCATTTTTTTATTTTAAAATACTCTAAAAGTTTTAATCCATTACATTTACTAACCCCTATGAGATCTGGCTGAAATCGCAAAGTAAGCTCTTCATGCATTTATGGTACAAATTTTAATCCGGTTTTTGCGCCATGTAAGTTATATTAGCATTATTAAAGGGGTAAGAGATCTTTTTTTAATTTTAAAATACTCCAAAAATTTGAAACCATTACGTGTACTAACCACTAGGAGATCTAGTCGAGATTGCAAAGTAAGCTCTTGAAGCGTTTGTGGTCCAAATTTTAATCCGGTTTTTGCGTCATGAAACTTATATTAGCATTATTTGAGGGGGAATAGATCATTTTTCTTAATTTAAAATACTCCAAAAATTTGAAACCATTACGTGTACTAACCCCTTTGAGATCTGGTTGAAATTGCAAAGTAAGCTTTTAAAGCGTTTGTGGTCCAAATTTTGATCCGATTTTTGTATCATGTAACTTATATTAGCATTATTAAAGGGGGAATAGATCAATTTTTTTTTTAATTTTTAGGTACTCAAAAAATTTGAAATCATTACGTGTACTAACCCTTAGGAGATCTGACCGAAATTGCAAAATAAGCTCTAGAGCGTTTGTGGTCCAAAATATGATCCTATTTTTGCGTCATGCAACTTATATTAACATTATTAAAGGGGGATTTGATCAATTTTATTATTATAAAATACTCTGAAAGTTTGAAACCATTACGTGTACAAATCCCTGGGAGATCTGACAGAATTGCAAATTTAGCTCTTGAAGCTTTTGTGGTACAAAATTTGCTCTGGTTTTTGCACCATACAACTTATATTAGAATTAATAAAGTGGGAATATATCATTTTTTTTTATTTTAGAATACTCTAAAATTTGATACCATTACTTGTACTTACCCCAAGGAGATCTGGCTGAAATCACAAAGTAAGCTCTTGAAGCGTTTATGGTCAAAATTTTGATCAGATTTTTGCGCTACAAAACTTATATTAGCATTATTAAAGGGGTAAGAGATGATTTTTTTTTTAATTTTAAAATACTCCAAAAATTTTAAACCAGTACATGTACTAACCCTAGGAGATTTGGTCGAAATTGTAAAGTAAGCTCTTGAAGCGTTTGTGGTCCAAATTTTGATCCGGTTTTTGTGCCATGGAACTTATATTAGCATTATTAGATGGGAATAGATCATTTTTCTTAATTTAAAATACTCTAAAAATTTGAAACTATTACGTGTACTAACCCTTAGGAGATCTGGTCGAAATTGCAAAGTAACTCATGAAGCATTTGTGGTCCAATTTTTGATCCGATTTTTGCGCCATGAAACTTATATTAACATTATTAAAGGGGAAATAGATCAGTTTCGTTATTTTTAAATACTCAAAAAATTTGAAACCATTACGTGTACTAACCCTTAAGAGATCTGGCCGAAATTGCAAAGCAAGCTCTTGAAGCGTTTGTGGTCCAAATTTTGATCTTATTTTTGCGCCATGCAACTTATATTTTTATTATTAAAAGGGGAATTGATTAATTTTTCTATTTTAAAATACTCCAAAAATTTAAAACCATTAAATGTACTAACCCTTAGGAGATCTGGCCGAAATTGCAAAGTTAACTCTTGAACTGTTTGTGGTAAAAAATTTGGTCTGGTTTTTGCGCCATGCATCTTATATTGGTATTAATGAAGGGGGAATAGATCATTTTTTTTAATTTTAAAATAATCTAAAAATTTGAAACCATTACGTGTACTAACCCTAGGAGATCTGGCCGAAATCGGAATGTAAGCTCTTGAAGCGTTTATGGTCAAATTTTTGATCCGATTTTTTGCGCCTTGAAACTTTTTTTAGCATTATTAAAGGGGTAATAGACCATTTTTGTTATTTTAAAATACTCCAAAAATTTGAAACCATTACGTGTACACACCCCTAGGAGATTTAGCCGAAATTGCAAAGTAATTTATTCAAGCGTTTGTGGTCCAAATTTTGATCCTATTTTTACGCCATGCAACTTATATTAGTATTATTAAAGGAGGAATCGATCAATTTTAGTATTTTAAAATACTCCAAAAATTTGAAACCATTACGTGTACTAACCCTTAGGAGATCTAGCCGAAATTGCAAAGTAAGCTCTTGAAGCATTTGTGGTCCAAAATTTGGTTCGTTTTTTGCGTCATGGAACTTATATTAGCATTAATAAAGGAGGAATAAATCTTTTTTTATTTTAAAATACTCGATAAGTTTGAAACCATTACGTGTACTAACCCTAGCAGATCTAGCTCACATTGCAATGTAAGCTCTTGAAGCGTTTGTGGTCCTAATTTTGATCTGATTTTTGATCCATGCAACTTATATTAGCATTATTAAAGGGGGAATAGATCATATTTCTTATTTTAAAATACTCAAAAAATTTGAAACCTTTACGTGTACTGACCCCCTTGGAGATCTGGTCGAAATTGCAAAGTAAGCTCTTGAAGCGTTTATGGTCCAAATTTTAATATGATTTTCGCGCCATGCAACTTTTATTAGCATTATTAAATGGGGAATAAATCATTTTTTTATTATAAAGTACTCCAAAAATTTGAAACCATTACGTGTACTAACCCCTAGGAGATCTGTTCGAAATCGCAAAGAAAGCTCTTGAAGTGTTTGTAGTCCAAATTTTGATCTAGTTTCACACCATTAAACTTATATTATCATTATTTAAGGGGAAATAGATCATTTTTTTTATTTTAAAATACTCTTAAAATTTGAGACCATTACGTGTACTAACCCTAGGAGATCTGGCCGAAAGTACAATGTAAGCTCTTAAAGCATTTGTGATCAAATTTTTGATATGATTTTTGCGCCATACAACTTTCATTAGCATTATTAAAGGGCGAATAAATCATTTTTTTATTTAAAATATTCTAAATATTTTTGTTATTTTTGTACTAACCCTTAGGAGACCTGGCCAAAATCGCAAAGTAGGCTCTTGAAGCATTTGTGGTCCAAATTTTGATCCGGTTTTTGCGGCATGCAACTTATATTACCATTATTAAAGGGGGAATAGATTATTTTTTCTTATTTTCAAATAATCCTAAAATTTGAAACCATTACGTTTACTAGACCATAGGAGAGCTGACCGAATTTGCAAAGTAAGATATTGAAGCGTTTGTGGTCCAAATTTTGATCCAGTGTTTACGCCATGCAACTTATATTAGCATTATTAAATGGGTAATAGATCAATTTTATTAATTTAAAACACTCCAAAAATTTGAAACCATTACGTGTACTAACCCCTAGAAGATCTTGCTGAAATTGCAAAGTAAGCTCTTGAAGCGTTAGTGGTCTAAATTTTGATCCGGTTTTTTCCGCCATGCAACTTTTATTATCATTATTAAAGGGGGATTAGATTAATTTCATTATTTCAAAATACTCCAAAAATTGGAAACTATTACGTGTACGTACCCTAGGAGATCTGGTCGAAATTGTAAAGTAAGCTCTTGAAGCGTTTGTGGTCCAAATTTTGATCCGGTTTTTGCGCCATGCAACTTTTATTATATTATTAAAGGGGGATTAGATTAATTTCGTTATTTCAAAATACTCCAAAAATTGGAAACCATTACGTGTACGTACCCTAGGAGATCTGGTCGAAATTGTAAAGTAAGCTCTTGAAGCGTTTGTGGTCCAAATTTTGATCCGGTTTTTGCGCCATGGAACTTATATTAGCATTATTAGATGGGATTAGATCATTTTTCTTAATTTAAAATACTCCAAAAATTTGAAACCATTACGTGTACTAACCCCTAGGAGATCTGGCTGAAATTGCAAAGTAAGGTCTTGAAGCGTTTCCAGTTCAAATTTTGATCCGATTTCTGTGCCATGCAACTTATATTAGCATTATTCAATGGGGAATCAATCAAATTTGTTAATTTAAAATACTCAAAAAATTTGAAACCATTACGTGTACTAACCCTATGAGATCTTGCTGAAATTGCAAAGTAAGTTCTTGAAGCGTTTGTGGTCCAAATTTTAATTTGATTTTCGCAACATGCAACTTATATTAGCATTATTAAAGGGGGACTAGATCATTTTTTTATTTTAAAATACGCTACAAATTTAAAACCATTACGTGTACTAACTCGTAAAAGATCTGACCGAAATTGCAAAGTAAGCTCTTGAAGCGTTTGTGGTCCAAATTTCGATCTGGTTTTTGCGATATAAAACTTATATTACCATTATTAAAAGGAAAATATATAATTTTCGTTATTATAAAATACTCCAAAAATTTGAAACCATTACGTGCTAGAAGATCTGTTCGAAATCGCAAAGTAAGCTCTTGAACGTTAAAATTTTGATCTAGTTTCACGCCATTCAACTTATATTAGCATTATTTAAGGGGAAATAGATCATTTTTAATCTTTTAAAATACTTCAAAAATTTGAAACCATTACATGTACTAACCCTTAGGATATCTGGCCGAAAGCGCAAAGTCAACTCTTAAAGTGTTTGTGGTCCAAATTTTGAACTGATTTTTGTGCCATACAACATTAATTAGCATTATTAAAGGGGGAATAGATCATTTTTGTTATTTGTAAATACTCCAAACATTTGAAACCATTACGTATACTAACCCTTAGGAGATCTAGTCGAAATCACAAAGTAAGCTCTTGAAGCGATTGTGGTCAAAATTTTGATCCGGTTTTTGCGCCATGCAACTTATATTAGCGTTATAAAGGGGTAATAGATCATTTTTCTTATTTTCAAATACTCCTAAAATTTGAAACCATTACGTTTACTAAACTATAGGAGAGCTGACCGAATTTGCAAAGTAAGCTTTTGAAGCGTTTGTGGTCCAAATTTTGATCCAGTTTTTGTGCCATGCAACTTATATTAGCATTATTAAAGGAGGAATAGATAAATTTTATTATTTTAAAATACTCCAAAAATTTGAAACCATTTCGTGCACTAACCCCTAGAAGATCTTGCCGAAATTGAGAAGTAAGCTCTTGAAGCTTTAGTGGTCCAAATTTTGATCCGGTTTATGTATTATGCAACTTATATTATCATTATAAAAGGGGGATTAGATCAATTTTGTTATTTCAAAATACCTCAAAACTTTTAAACCATTACGTGTACTAACCCCTAAGAGATCTGGTCGAAATTACAAAGTAACTATTGAAGCGTTTGGTGTCAATATTTTGATCCGATTTTTGCGCCATGCAACTTATATTAGCATTATTAAAGGGGGAAGAGTTCAATTTCGTTATTTTTGAATACTCAAAAAATTTGAAACCATTACGTGTACTAACCCATAGGAGATTTGGCCGAAATTGTAAAGTAAGTTCTTGAAGAGTTTGTGGTCCAAATTTTGATTTTTTTTTTTTGCGCCATGCAACTTATATTAGATTTATTAAAGGGGGAATAGATAAATTTTATAATTTTAAAATAATCCAAAAATTTTAAACCATTAAGTGTACGACCCTTAGAAGATCTGGCCGAAATTGCAAAGTAAACTCTTGAAGCGCTAGTGGTCCAAATTTTGATCTAGTTTTTGCGACATGAAACTTATATTACCATTATTAAAGGATGAATAGATCATTTTTTAATTATAAAATACTCCTAAAGTTTGAAACCATTACGTGTACTAACCCCTAGGAGATATGTTCGAAATCTCAAAGTAAGCTCTTGAAGCGTTCATGGTCCAAATTTTGATCCGATTTTGGTACCATGCAACTTATAGTAGCATTATTAAAGGGGGAGTAGGTCATTTTTGTTATTTTAAAATACTCCAAAAATTTGAAACTATTACGTGTACTAACCCTTAGAAGATCTGGCCGAAATCGCAAAGTAAGTTCTTGAAGCGTTTGTGGTCCAAATTTTGATCCGGTTTTTGTGCCATGCAACTTATATTAGCATTGTTAAAGGGGGAATAGATCATTTTTGTTATTTTAAAATACTCCAAACCATTACGTGTACAAACCCCTAGGAGATCTGGCCGAAATCGCAAGGTAATGCTCTTGAAGCGTTTGTGGTCAAAATTTTGATCCGGTTTTTGCGCCATGCAACTTATATATGTAATATTTAAGGGGGAATAGATCATTTTTGTTATTTTAAAATACTCCAAATTTTGAAATCGGTGGTGTCTGTTCCTCAAATCGAAATCAGAATCGACCAGAAATCGCTTCGGAAGTCGCAAGGACGCGTTACCAATGACGTCAATGGTGGCGTTTCTTATAGGTGTTATGAAGTGCTCTTCACAAGAAATCCAATGACACGAAAATCATTGGAATCGGATGAGCGGATTGAAAGATACAGAGGAGAGAAGTTAGAGGAGAAAATCGGTTCAGAGAAGAAGAAACAGAGACCGTGTGTGTGTTTGGGCAGAGCGAGGAAGAAGAGGATTCAAGAAACCATATATAATATGCGCAATTATAATAAAACCCTCGAACTTTTTAAAATCTAACTTGTACCATAAATTTTTTAAATCTTTATATTTAAGTTTTTAACATAAAATAAACTTTTCAAAAACTTTTCGGTCGATTCAACGGTCAACAAATTATATTATATTACTAAAAATTTTCGGATATTACTGAAATGATAACACTTGATAGATAAGATTGATACTCAGTCGTCCACAATCTTACACAATTGCTCTAGTTTAAACATTCGTAAAAAGCAAAGAAACCATTTTGGACGGCAGCAGAGAGGAAATTGATTTGTCTCTTCCAAAGATCTTAACAACTATAAATAACAAGATGGTGAGAACAGATCTTAATTCCTGAGTCACCAATAAGCCAGGGAAGGTCTTCTAATAGTGATAGACAGACAGACAGGTTGAGTTTCCAATTAAGGATAAAAGACTATTAGCAATTCAAAGCCATGAAGAAAATACATACAGTGATTTGTACATCAGAACAAAAAAGTTCACAGCAGATGCAATAACTATAGCGTTAACACATCCATGTCAAAAGAGGAAAAATCAAGTTTCTTACCAATGTAAGAGCTCTTAGTAGGCTCCCATTCCTTCAAAAAAGCTTCACTTGGCTGCTCTACCTGAACTGCTTCCTTGAGTATGAGCCCTCCCTTTTGTGACTAACCTCGAAAACCTGCTTATCCAACTGCCCTAAAAGTGGCTTTATGTCTATTTTCAATTCCCCTCAACGTCTTTTCAAGAATTATGTTTTTCCAAATGTTTGGGCTCTCCATTTTTACCAATACTAAATTGGAAACTTTCATAAATAACACTTTTTGCAAAATTTAGTTATTAAAGATGAAGTTTATTGGACTTAAAAATTTAATTGAAACAAAAATTTAATTTTATAGATTTATCATAAACTTAAAAGAGTGCGACACAAAAAGCAAATAAATTTGTAACATGACAAATTCATTAAATGTAGTATTTATAAATAAATTTGAGAGCTGAACAACTGTAATTAATAAAACTTTATTAATACAGAACTAGTTTAGAACTTTTTTAATCCGAAAAGGAGGCTGAACCCAAACATGCTTAAGCAGACGATTATTCAGACATGTATAAAATCTAATAGCTTCTCGATAATCATCATCAATATAATTGGTCTTGCCAAACTCTTTAGCATTTCCTTTAGTTGGAACTGTAAACATATATGGTATCTCGACTTGATTTTTAAATGCGGCATGATTGTTCAAAAAAGCTTCTTTAGATATGTTGGACTTGGGGCTTATATTGATTGGCCCAAGCCTCAAATTGATTTGGGCTTGGGGCCATTGGGCCTGGGTGATTGGTCCACCCAACAAAGGCCCAGCCCAAGTCACTTACTTGTCCATTAAGCAATGGATAGTAAGATAACAATCAGATTAGAATTCAAGTGTTTGAATTCGAATGAGTTCTAGTTCAAGTGAACTAGCCAAGGACTACTATAAATAGAGTCCTCCTCTCATTCATTCAATCATCCCAAAATCTTCATATCTCAGAGCGTTCTCTGAAACGTGAATTGCAAACAGTGTTTGCAAAGTGAAACCTACTCCAAGGTTTCCAAGAGTTTAAGTTTTGAAGAGATTCCGCGTTCGTGTTCTAGAAGTGCAATTGGGGTTCTTAGCCGGTGAACTGAACGATATTTTCAGGAGATTTATCGTCGACCAGTTGACAGTAATCTCTCTTTCCTTTTCCGCTTATTGTTTGTATGTTGATTGCGTAGTATGCATATAGGATCAACATTGGTATCAGAGCCTGTCTATATTACTGTTGTTGGTCGTAATAATTATGCTGTCGTTAATTTTTGCTTTAATGAAATATAAACTACGTGCTGAAAATAGTGTTTTGTATGTGATTTTCGTGACCTTGTTTGAGTTTTAATTAATTACACGAATATTTCCAACATGCAAATTATATATCGTTGGATTCGTCTTCGAATAACGAATCCGTCGATATATAATATGAATTTTTTCGACGAGAAACGAAGGAGTTATGGCCTTCCGAAGTTTGGGGACAGATTCGAACGAATCAGACCCAAACAACACTGATGTTTTTCATGTTGAGCTACTTTGACCAGTCACAGCTTCGGAGAGTGTAGTTCACCGTCGACGACCGGAGCCCCGAAGACGACAACCGACGGCACGGCTGGAAAGAGGACGGCGAGAGGAGCAAACGGCCGCCGGCCCGACCGCCGTCGCACCACGGCAAGGCGGAGCGTGCACCTCACGCGCCAGGCGGGCACGTGAGGCGCATAGGGGGCGGCCTGCTCCCAGTCAGCATCCCAGTCAGCACTTTTTGCTGACTGGGCAAGCTGACACCTCGTGCCGCGTGGCGCACAGGTCAGCACTGACGTGGCCGCCTGCGTGGCAGCCACGTCAGCCCAAATGCTGACTGTGCGGCTGACGCACCTGTGACACGCGTCGACGCCTCGGCGTGCCACGTGTCACCGGCGCGTGCAGCACCCACCCGGCACTGGCCGGCGCGTCGCCAGTCCACCGCCGACCTCCGGCGGCGCGTGGCCGCCACGCGCCGCCGCCGGCGACCGGAAAAATTTTTTTCTCAAAAAAAAAAAAAAATTATTTTTTGTTTCCAAATCTTTTTTTGGTTTTTAATTTTATTTAAAACCTAACCTTTTTTATGCCATTTTTGAGTATTTTGAGCATGCAATTTCGTGGAAAATCTTTGGAAATATAATTTTCTATTTACTATGGCATTAATTTTTTTTAATTTAATTTACTAATGCCGTCTACATGCTTATGGCATGTGCAATTTTTATTTGCACAGGTTATGGTTCATAGATATGGTTATGTTGTGGACAACGACTTCTGGGTTCCCGCTGAGAGGGCTGCTCAGTATCCAAATATGCACCTTGCACCGGCTCTCGTCTATATATTTCCTCCGAATCTTCCTCAAATGATGGTGCCACCTCCCTTTGGACCTGCTTACCCAGTCCAGCAGCAGCATCCGGCTGCTCCACCACCTCCACTTCCACATCAGCAGATGGGTTTTAGATGGGCACATCCTTTTCCCTATCCAAACCCCCCGGTGGGACATTATTTCGGACCACCGCCTCCTCAGCATCCACCGATGGTTCCACCACCGGCCCCAATGTATCCTGAGCATCATCCGGTTGCTTAAACTTTTGTTCCTCCTTCTCCTGAGCAACACCCGGTTGCTCAAGCTCATGCACCTCCACCGTTTCCACATGTGCATGGAGCTTATGTGCCTGGAGAGAACATCAACTTCATGGATGACATACTTGCAGAGCAGCAAGCGGCTGCCGAAGTTGAGTTGCAGCAGCAACATGAGGCAGATGATGAGTTCGAAGATGAGCACGAACCTCTGGAAGATGAGCTCACCCAATGGGCTGGTGAAGGAGAGAACCCCGAGTGGGTTGATGAAGAAGAGGACGAAGCCCAAGGGGCTGGAGAGGAGGAGGAGGTCGCCGAGTGGAATGGCGACGAAGAGATGGAAGTCGTTGATTTGGATGGCGACGAACCTGAGATACCTGACGAGGCTCAGGATGGCGATAGTGTGATTACTGAGCCCGAGTACACCCCTCTCACACCATCCGATTGGGACCCAGAGGACTATCCATAGACCATATATCTTTTTAAAGGATTATTCATGTTTTGTTTAGAACTGATTAGTATGCAGTTTTTATATATTATAGATATATTTTTTAACATGAATCCTTTATGATTATTCCTTGGTTGCTGAATAATTGAGTGGATGTTCTAGGCTTGCATGCTTAGACTTGTTTGCACACTGCATGATTAACAAGTTGATGAAGTTTGAGGATAAGGATGGTGATTGGGTAGATTGCCTATCTTCTCCGATTCCCCCTCAGATTGATTCAATGAGTTTTTGATTGTTTTAGCTAGTGCATTTATATTACTATCGGATGATTATGCTAGATTAAACATAGATGGTCTTATGTATCTCTTTGGTGCTTGTCAGTGATGGCCTCTGCTACTAAGTCTATTGTCGCTGAGCTGAATAAGGGTGACAAACTAAATGGAGACAACTACGATATCTGGCATCGCAAGATCCAGTATATCCTCGAGGAGCAAGAAGCTCTCGAGACCCTTTCAAACACGATGGTCAAACCAGCACATGGTTCCACTGCACAAGCAAGGCGTGATATGGACGCCTATTTGTCCTGGAAGCGCAAGAATAGCATTGCGCGCATCACCATATTGTCGAGCATGGCTGATGATTTGATGTGTGCTTTTGAAGATTACCACACTGCACATGCTATGTGGGTAGCACTGAAGGACAAATATGGTGGGACTTCAACCACCAAACTCCGACGGCTGACGATTAAGTTTGATACTTATCGCAAGCGCGGTGATCATACTATACGCCAACATCTTCGTGAGATGGCTAACATGATCCGCGAGTTGAAATCAGCTGGTCATGTCCTAACGGACGAGCAACAAGTGCAGGCAGTGATAAGGTCCCTCCCAAACAGTTGGGAAAACATGAAGATAAACATGACACATAATGATAACATCAAAACGTTTGATGATATCTCCCGTCATGTGGAACTTGAGGACGAGCGCTTCGAGGCGGCAAAATCCTCTGGTCAGCTTTACATGGCTGATTCAAATGTGCGTAGGGGCAGTAATGCTAAGCGCAAGAGGGGTAATAAGGGCAGCAAGAAAGATAAGGATTCGAGGAATCCTGCTAAGCTCGGGACCAAAAACCCTCGAAAGAAGGCCAGACGTGGAAAGGGGCAGAAAAGAGACATGGGAAAGATCAAATGTTACAATTGTAACAAGATGGGACACTTCGCTCGTGATTGTTCCGAGCCGAAAAAGGAGGTATCCTATTCTTATCCCAATATGTCTAATGTTTTTGTTTCTAGCACCACTTTGCTTGCCGAGTCTTATTCTATGTGGATTGTAGACTCAGGGGCAACCGACCATGTAGCTAGAGACAGAGGAGCGTTCGTAGAGTACCGACGCATACCACGTGGTACTAGATGGATATATGTGGGGAACAACTCTCGAGTTGAAGTAAAAGGGATCGGCACTTGCAAACTAAGGATGCAAAGTGGCCACGTTTTACTACTACATGATGTCCTCTACGCTCCTGAGATTAGACGTAGTCTCGTTTCGGTCTCTGTTTTGATGACTTTTGGATATAAACTTGTGTTTGAATCGAAAGTTTTGAGTTTGTATTATGACTCTGTTTTTATTGGTTCTGGACGAATGGCTGATGGATTTATTTATCTTTGCATTGATGATTATGTGAACCCTTCTTATGTCGATAGTGATACTAGTTTTACTCTTGTTGCATCTGGTGATATTGATATTTCCACTTGGCATGCTAGACTTGGTCATATAGGACAAGATAGAATGAACAGATTGGCAAAAGAGGGGATTTTAGGATCTTATAATAAGATCGAGTTGCCAGTCTGTAATCATTGCCTAGCTGGGAAGGCCACTAGAAAACCTTTTGGAAAGGCAAATAGGGCCACTTTTCCTTTGGAGATAGTTCATTCAGACATATGTGGACCTATGAATGTTAGGGCTAGAAGTGGTGCATCATATTTCATTACCTTCATAGATGACTTCACTCGTTTCGGTATAGTCTATCTAATCTCCCATAAGTCTGAAGCTTTAGATTGCTTTGGAAAATTTTTGGCTATGGTGGAGAATCAATTAGATAGGACTGTTAAAGTGTTACGCACTGACCGAGGCCGAGAGTATCTATCTGACCAATTTAAGACGTTGTGTTAGGAGAAAGGTATAGTGAGACAGTTGACTATTCCCAGGACTCCTCAGCAAAACGGAGTTGCCGAGAGGAGGAATAGAACACTGTTAGAAATGGTACGATCGATGATGGCACAAGCAAATCTTCCAATATCTTATTGGGAGATGCACTTCTCACAGCGACCCATATATTGAACAAGGTTCCAACGAAATCAGTGACTACTACACCCTATGAGTTATGGACAGGTAGAAAACCTGACCTCTCCTATATGCGACCCTGGGGGTGCGCGTGTTATGTACATGATCTTTCTAGCCCATATGGGAAGCTAGGTGCGGGTTAAAAGATGTATCTTCATAAGATATCCCGAGCAATCCAAAGGATATGTACTAATAGGAGAAAATTCAGATGGTACCATTTCAGAATTAGAGTCACGTGATGTTGTGTTCCTTGAGAATGAATTCCCCAAGAGGGGTGAAGTAGAAAGAGAGACTTCCTTCTTTGAACAAAACGAATCAGAGGACTTAGTTCCTCCACAGATGGATATTGATCCTAGTGGGAGTGAACAAGTGCCTGAAGAATCAGCTCTGATAGTACACAGATTCCTGATTCTTCGATGCCTGAGTCATCGAATCGAAGAAGTAGAAGAATCCCCATTCCCCGACGACGTTACGAGATTGAAGGGGAAACGTTCATGATGGCTTCACACGATGGTGATGAACCAAAGAACGTAAAGGAAGCTCTTAATTCACCCGCCAAGGATCTATGGATGAAAGCCATGGATGAGGAAATGAAATCGATGAAAAGTAATCATGTCTGGGACTTGGTTGACTTATCGCCAGAACGTAGAGCCATCGGAAATAAATGGGTCCTTCGCGTTAAACGAAAGGCTGATGGTTCGATCGAGAGATACAAGGCAAGATTGGTGGCGAAAGGCTATACCCAACTTGAGGGCATAGATTATGAGGAGACGTTCTCACCTGTGGTGAGATTCGCTTCTATTCGCCTAATCTTGGCCTTAGTCGCACATATGGACTTGGAATTGCATCAAATGGATGTCAAGACCGCTTTCCTCAATGGAGGACTAGAGGAAGAGATTTACATGGAACAGCCTGAGGGTTTTATAACTAAAGGCAAAGAAAATAAAGTGTGTAAACTCTTGAGGTCCATTTACGGACTCAAACAATCCTCCAGGCAATGGTACCTGAGATTTCATGACTCGGTGTTGTCATATGGTTTCCAAATGACACAAGAAGACCATTGCGTATATGTGAAGAAGTCCAGTGACGGTTTTGTGTTACTGTCATTATATGTGGACGACATTCTCTTGGCTTGCAACAACAAGGACATTCTAATGTCAACAAAGAACTGGTTGTCGACAACTTTTGAGATGAAGGACATGGGTAAGGCTGCCTATATATTAGGAGTCAAGATTTCAAGGGATCGAAGTAAGAGGCTATTGGCTTTATCGCAAGAGCTCTACATTCAAAAGATCCTTGAACGTTTCCATATGGCTAATTGCAAACCTATGGATACACCCATTGCAAAAGGGCAGACTTTGAGTCTTGAGATGTGCCCTAAAACTCCGCAAGAGCGTGAGAAGATGCAGAAAGTTCCATATGCAAATGCCATCGGCAGCCTGATGTATGTATGCTATGTTGTGTACAAGGCCCGATATCTGCTATGCAGTAGGACTGGTAAGCAGGTATCAGTCTAATCCAGGACAAAAGCATTGGATTGCTGTGAAACGGATTCTAGCATATCTCAAAGGAACCTCAGATTATGCTCTATGTTACCAAGGTGGTGAAAGCCATCTAGTGGGTTACACTGAGGCTGATTGGGGTGGCGACTTAGATGAGAGGAAGTCAACTTCCGGTTATGCCTTCATTCTGAGTCATGGAGCTATCTCTTGGAGTAGCAAGAAGCAGACTTGCATAGCATTGTCCACCATGGAAGCAGAATTTGTAGCCTGCTCGGTGGCTGTGCAGGAGGCTGTCTGGCTCAAAAGGTTCTTAGATGACCTTAACCTAACTGAGAGTGAGCCAAAGTCAGTCACTGTATATTGTGATAGTCAGGCAGCTATTGCCTACACTAAGGACGCTAAGTATCACAGTAAGTCTAAGCACATAGAGACTAAGTACCACTTTGTCAGGGATATAGTGACAAAGAAGCATGTAACAGTCAGATATATATCTACACATGATATGGTAGCAGACCCATTTGCTAAGGCTGTAACTAGAGATGTTTTTGTCAAGCATTCTAGGTCTTTGGGTCTACGTAGATTGTAATGTCTTGGATTGTTATGCCTATGTTTTAATGATAATTATTTATCTTCATGTGTTTTCTAGCATATAGAGAGTTGATTCATCCGAGAGTATGTCGTCAGGTTTGAGAGACTTGTGCACTTGCACGCGCAGTTGCCTTGATTATCCGGTGATAATGCAAGATGAGATCTATACACTTATGTTCTGAATGGGAGTTTCATGAACTAAGAGGTATATAATGATCGCCTTGACGTGGTCGTCAAGATGAGATTCTCCAACATGGATTGAGAATCGCTCATGAAAACCACAATCATGAGACCTGACTAGCCGGACTAGACTTTTGAGTCATCACACTTAGGAAAGTGGGAGTGATCAAGTCTGAGGAATAGCTTTGTGCTGTTGTCCGGAAAATGAACTATCATAATAGACATACGCGCCTAATGTAGAGGCAAGGTTCATTGTCGCGCATGCTTTTATACCGTGCGAGCTATAAGTTGACCCTATGGGAGATAAGTTTGAGAACAGTCCCTACTCCTTATCTTGCAAAGTCCCATATTTATTTATCCTTAGTACAATCTCTTTTGTATCCGGAGTGTTGGGGTAATGACTGTGTCATTGGCGTGTCTTTCTATGGCTACGGTAAATTCGGCCTATGTGACATGACCGTGATGTCGGTTACTTTCATCGACTTTTGGGACAAGAGCGAATTGGAAGACTCTGATTGTATTCACACTATTTAAATCACACGCTAGCGGACTGTGGTTCTTGGGAACACAATTGTGATTAGAAGTACTTCGAAGTTTTTAGAACATTGGTTCGTTTGGGACCGAACATGTCTGAAGTGAATTCAAATCATGGTAGTCTGGGATATGAAGTGAATTTCGAGATTGTTCTTCTTTATTGAAGAAGCTGGTTCATTTGGTCACACCGGTTATTTGCCGTATAAAACCAATTGATTGAACGACGCGTGCTTTTTCTATTCAAGCCTTGACGGTCCTTAGTGGGCTGTGCCTCTATTGTGTGAGTGGGAGAATGTTGGACTTGGGGCTTATATTGATTGGCCCAAGCCTCAAATTGATTTGGGCTTGGGGCCATTGGGCCTGGGTGATTGGTCCACCCAACAAAGGCCCAGCCCAAGTCACTTACTTGTCCATTAAGCAATGGATAGTAAGATAACAATCAGATTAGAATTCAAGTGTTTGAATTCGAATGAGTTCTAGTTCAAGTGAACTAGCCAAGGACTACTATAAATAGAGTCCTCCTCTCATTCATTCAATCATCCCAAAATCTTCACATCTCAGAGCGTTCTCTGAAACGTGAATTGCAAACAGTGTTTGCAAAGTGAAACCTACTCCAAGGTTTCCAAGAGTTTAAGTTTTGAAGAGATTCCGCGTTCGTGTTCTAGAAGTGCAATTGGGGTTCTTAGCCGGTGAACTGAACGATATTTTCAGGAGATTTATCGTCGACCAGTTGACAGTAATCTCTCTTTCCTTTTCCGCTTATTGTTTGTATGTTGATTGCGTAGTATGATATAGGAATCCATTTTGTTGTAGATGAGGACATATCTAACTTGAAGCAAGTGGAAAAGTCATACACAAATAATTCGCCTTTGAATCCAACAACTAATGTTTTAGTGTCTTTGAATCCAACCGCAGGAAGCAATCTCCATTTTCCATCATTTACATTAAAAGAATGTATATCTTTAGTTCAACGACAAAGACAGTAAAAACGAATCGTCTGAATGCACTATTTGAAGTAAATCATAGAAATCCCCAGATATTCCTGTCTTCCAAATCTTATCAGACAATGCAAGGAGTTTGATTTGGTGAAGAAGAGGCTTTCGATTTTCTCTAATCATAACAAATACGGTACAATCCACACAAGTAGGGTTGGACGAAAAGGTAGCAATAATTTGACATTTATCATCACTTGTCTTTAGTTTAGGCAATTTTATAAATTCGTTAGTAAATGGAGAATAGAAATAAAATAATATACCACAGCACACGGATTTTGATAGGAGTATCCAACACTTTTTTGATTCACACGTGACTGTACGAGATAAGTTAATATGATGTGAGGGTTTGATGGTGTACGTTGTCTGTGCTGCAGGATCGAAAAGCTTGATGATACGCTTGTGCCAATTGTAAGATAGAACCCATGGAAGAAACTCAACAGTGTTGTCTACTCTCAAATACAATTGGCGCCAACTCTTGCACAATGAACCCATCAACACTCTCTCTGACTCACTACACCGATTTATAATAAGTTTAGCAATATCGTCAGGAAGATCAGCCTGATCCTCACTCCTCTTCTTCTTCGATGTGTTCTTACCACCATCAACCATATCTAATAATGTAGATTGTTCCGTGAGGTGGAGGCATATACTTTTAATCTATATATAGAGGTCTGCAATTGATTGATTCTAGCATTTTGAAATTCAAATCCTATTTTAACTAAATATCCTTTTCCATTTTTAAATTTAATTATAATTTTAAAATTTAAATAGGGATATATTCTTTAAATTCCAAATCCTATTATAAGTAGAATTTTATTTATTCCAAATTATTACACCAACAGTCAATTTATTCCAAAATTTTAATTTATTCGAATATATTTTCAACTGACAAGATTTTTGGTTTGTTTAGGAAAGATTTAGTTTCTCTTTATTTAGAAATTGTTTGATGATTGTAAATCTAATCTTATTCTAATAAGAAATCCTTTCCCAATCCAACTTATTAATTTTATTTTTAAAAATTAAAATTCATGGTTTGATAGACCACGAAAATATATACTATATTATAAGGTTAAGAGTAATAAATCATATTAAAAAAATAATAATAAAAAAGGACCTAATTCCCTATTTCCATTAAGCAAATTAAAATAAAAAATAAAAATAATAAAAGTATATTAAATCTATACTAAATTGAATCAAAATTCAATTAAAATTCATTATTTGAATTTAATATCTAAATAATAAATAAATAAAAACCCTCAAATTTTAAAATTTTCCGCTTCAATCCTCCGATATGATTCTTGTTAATATGTTTAAAGTCCCACCCCATTATTCAAAATGGGGTGCACAAAGTTAACAGATTTATAACTGAAGCCTGTGTGTCACTGAAACTTTCAAGAACGTACTTTGTCTCTTTCACACTTCTATTCCATGTGTATCACAAAAACATCAAGAAGCATAGCTTTGCCTCCATCATGCGTGTTACAAAACTTGAAGAACCTAACTTTGCTCCATCACGCTTCTATTGCCTATGTCACAAAACTTCAAAAATAACAATGACACTCGAGAATAAAAGAGAAATGTCAAGATTCAAGTTGACAAGTCAAGTCGTGAAGATTTACACGCAGGCCATGCAGTCTAACATACAAGAAATGGTGAAAATTGTAGATCTTTTGAAGAGTCATAAAGAAAGCTCTAACTTTAGGACTGCATTACGGTACCTGAGAAGGTGATGCAGTTATTTAGAAAATGAATTTCCCCGAAAAGCGTCTGGAATGTCTCGAGCGTCTGAGAGTGTTACAGAGGCTAGTAAGCAATTATTAACAGACCAAGAGATGGTAAGTTATCAATGTCTACATTTGTTTGTACGTTTAATTAGTGCACGTCAAACAAAGAATTTGAATACAGAGTTGAAAGAAGGTGGAGAAGATGATTTGAACATTGATAAGGATATTAAACTCTCGGTAATAAAGATCTACCGTCAGGCATGTCTTATGTTGGCTAGGATACTTGATATAAGTCAGGACATGAATGAATCTCTTCCTCTTTGGCAGAATTGCTTGGAATCTGTCAATGCGACCTACAATCTAGTGTGCTGGTTCAACATTTTGCTTCCTTCTTGCATACTATTCGATCAGACCTGCACTCTGAGCAACAAATAATGGTTAAACAACCCTTTCGAGACGAGATGCAAACAATATTCGAAAAGCTTAGAGAAGATGTCAACCTAGAAGATTTTAATGGAATTCTTCTATTGTTTCATGCTTACATAATAGGACTAATCAAACGTCAAGAATTACGCTGTAAGTTGCAAAAAGACTATCCTGGAGAAACAACTGCTTTTAGAAGAATAATGAATGGAAGATTCACAGCCACTAATAGGCTGCAGTTGGAGGGTGTTATGAGCCAAAGTTTTCCACATAAAGACCTCAACTCCACTGTGAAGACCCAACTCAGTGATCTCCTGGACCTGTTTCTGTGCCTGATCCTGCAACTAGAATTCAGTCCGAATTTTGATGCGGTTTTTGTGCCAAGTAATATTAGCATTATTAAATGAGGAATGGATCACTTTCTTTGTTTAAAAATAACTCAAAAATGTTAAACCAAGCCGTGTACTATATCCCCTTAGAGATCTGGCAGAATTTGCAAAGTAAGCTATTCTAACATTTGTGGTCCGAATTTTGATGCGGTTTTTGCGTCACGTAACTTATATTAGCATTATTAAATGAGAAATGGATCACTTTCTTTATTTCAAAATAACTCGAAAATGTGAAATCAAGCCGTGTACAATCCCCTTAGTGATCTGGCAGAATTTGCAAAGTAAGCTATTCTAGCGTTTGTGGTCCGAATTTTGATGCGGTTTTTGCGCCAAGTAACTTATACTAGCATTATTAAATGAGGAATGGATCATTTTCATTATTTAAAAAAATTCAACCACACATATCAATTATATATAATTATTTATTTTTATACATAATTTACAGATTCCATTATTTTTTTTTTCTTGTCAATCACATTGATTTATCTGCTGTATATTGGTTGAGATAAAATTTTTTTTTATTTATAGAGGAGTACAATAAGATGGTATGTGACTTGCACTTATGGTACCTGATTTAGACACGTGTCAACCTTGAGGGAAATATAGTATAGTATAGTATAGGGCCACTAGGTAAAAAGTTAAGATGAAGCAATTCTAACAAATCATAGATTATAAAATATGTCTTTAGAGAGATAAGAGATGCTCAAACCTTTGAGCGAAGAAAAGATAATATATGTGGAGGAGATAGTAATGTTGATGATCCAATGGAGTTGTGAAATATATTTTCAATCACGAGACAACAAATGCATAATTAGATAAGTTAGAGGCATCGTATATAACAAAAATATCATTATAAAGTTAATCATTAAGTACCATTCATATAACTTGATGATAACGGAAGGTATATATTAAGTCTTATCTTGATGAGTTCTTACACTTTATGATGGGTTTATCCAAATTGGATATCAAGTATGAAGATAAACCTCAACCCCTCAAACTATTTCTTTTTCCTTTTTTTTTATCTCTATTAAACAATACTTTAAAGAGATGTTAATCCGTACCAATAATACTGTAAAATTGGATGAAGTCAGAGCTCCTCTCTATTCAAATGAGTTGTTTGATCAAAAGTTATCCAAAAACTATATAATTTTTGGGGAAAATAGAGGGCGAGAATATATACAAAGTTGTTTTAGATTAAAACCAAACTTCAAGTGTAGTAATCTAATATGCAATTGTTGTAAAAAGAGATGGCACACCAAAGTAAACTAGTTTAAACTTTAGAATAAAATAAAAGAAGATAATTAAATGTCAAAAAAAGTCTATAGAAGTAGCATTATGCTAGTGCAAGATAAGGATGAGGACTAGCTATTATATATATATATATAATCATTGTTGAGAATGTCAAATTCGATTAAAGGTGGATTGTTGATTTTGCATATTCATTCCATACATTTTGCATAGAATGTTTATTTTTTTATGAGGAAATTAATAGAGATATCTTGTAAAATTTTGAGTACTCCCTAAATATTAGGATATATAATGCTATGTTTCCAACCATGGTAGATGATTAATATGTTATTCATATCAAGAAGAAAAAAAAACCTTTTGTATGATTTGCATTAGATGTTACTAGTTGCATATTTACTAATGAAGATGGAATTTTGAAGGTGGTTGAAGATATTCTTAATATTATGAATGTGTAGAAAATTTGTCAATTACATTAGTTGATGGGTTTACCACTATGGATATTACCTCTATTTCTTTTACACCAAGTAAAACATATACTATAAAATTGTGGCATATGAGTTAGAAATGCATGATAATACTACGTAAAAATAGTTTTTTTTCTAGTCAAGATATAAGAATTTGAAGTTCTATGAACATCGTATTTTCGACAAGCATAAGTAAATAGCACCATGAAAACATATGCCAGAATGAAGAGTCAACTTGGAATAGACAATTACCATTAGATTTACCTCGATGTCGTACTTCCGATCAAACCATCATTTTTCTAATATAGATTAAATTTGTACATGTTTGAATCACACATAATTGCTTTAACTAGAATAAGAAAGATAATCTTCATTAAAAAAAAAATAAGCTTTCAATTCTTTCAAAGTAAGCTATTCAAGCGTTTGTGGTCCGAATTTTGATGCGGTTTTTGCGCCAAGTAACTTATATTAGCATTATTAAAGGAGGAATGGACCACTTTCTTTATTTAAAAATAACTTGAAAATGTGAACCCCTTAGAGATCTGGCGGAATTTGCAAAGTAAGTTATTTTAGCGTTTGTGGTCCGAATTTTGATGCGGTTTTTGTGCCAAGTAACTTATATTAGCATTATCAAATGAGGAATGATTCACTTTATTTATTTAAAAATAACTCGAAAATGTGAAATCAAGCGGTGTACCCCCTTAGAGATCTGGCGAAATTTGCAAAGTAAGTTATTTTAGCGTTTGTAGTCCGAATTTTGATGCGGTTTTTGTGCCAAGTAACTTATATTAGCATTATTAAATGCGGAATGATTCACTTTATTTATTTAAAAATAACTCGAAAATGTGAAACCAAGTCGTGTACTATCCACTTAGAGTTCTGGTAGAATTTGCAAAGTAAGCTATTCCAGCGTTTGTGGTCCGAATTTTGATGCGGTTTTTGCGCCAAGTAACTTATATTAGCATTATTAAATGAGGAATGAATCACTTTCTTTATTTAAAAATAACTAGAAAATGTGAAACCTAGCCGATTACTATCTCCTTAGAGATCTGACAGAATTTGCAAAGTAAGCTAATCCAGCGTTTGTGGTCTGAATTTTGATGCGGTTTTTGCGCCAAGTAACTTATATTAGCATTATTAAATGAGGAATGGATCACTTTCTTTATTTAAAAATAACTAGAAAATGTGAAACCTGGCTGTGTACTATCTCCTTAGAGATCTGGCAGAATTTGCAAACTAAGCTATTCTAGTGTTTGTGGTCCCAATTTTGATGCGGTTTTTTTACGCCAAGTAACTTATATTAGCATTATTAAATAAGGAATGGATCACTTTCTTTATTTAAAAATAACTCGAAAATGTGAAACCAAGCCGTGTACTATCGCCTTAGTGATCTGGCAGAATTTGCAAAGTAAGCTATTCCAGCGTTTGTAGTCCGAATTTTGATGCGGTTTTTGCGCCAAGTAACTTATATTAGCATTATTAAATGAGGAACGGATCACTTTCTTTATTTAAAAATAACTCGTAAATGTGAAACCACGCCGTGTACGAGAGATTTGGCAGAATTTGCAAAGTAAGCTATTCCAGCGTTTGCTGTCCAAATTTAATGTGGTTTATGCGCCAAGCAACTTATATTAGCATTATTAAATGAGGAATAGATCACATTCTTTATTTAAAAATAACACAAAAATCTGAAACCAAGCCGTGTAGAATCCCCTTAGAGATCTGGCAGAATTTGAAAAGTAAGCTATTCTTGCGTTTATGGTCCGAATTTCGATGCGGTTTTTGCGCCAAGTATCTTATATTAGCATTATTAAATGAGGAATGGATCACTTTCTTTATCTAAAAAAAACTCAAAAACTTGAAACCAAGCCGTGTACTATCCCCTTAGAGATCTGGAAGAATTTGCAAAGTAAGCTATTCTAGCGTTTGTGGTCCGAATTTCGATGCGATTTTTGCGCCAAGTAACTTATATTAGCATTATTAAATGAGGAATGAATCACTTTCTTTATTTAAAAATAACTCAAAAATGTGAAACCAAGCCGTGTACTATCCCCTTAGAGATCTAGCAGAATTTGCAAAGTAAGCTATTCCAGCGTTTGTGGTCCGAATTTCGATGTGGTTTTTGCGCCAAGTAAATTATATTAGCATTAATAAATGAGGAATGGATCACTTTCTTTATTTAAAAATAACTCAAAAATGTGAAACCTTGCCGTGTACATCTGGCAGAATTTGCAAAGTAAGCTATTCCAGCATTTGTGGTCTTAAATTTTGATGCGGTTTTTGCGCCAAGTAACTTATATTAGCATTATTAAATGAGTAATGGATCACTTTCTTTATTTAAAAAAAACTCAAAAATTTGAAACCAACCATATACTATCCCTTTAATGATCTGGCAGAATTTGCAAAGTAAACTATTCTAGCGTTTGTGGTCCGAATTTTGATGTAGTTTTGCACCAAGTAACTTATATTAGCATTATTAAACAAGGAATGTATCACTTTATTTATTTAAAAATAACTCGAAAATGTCAAACCATGGCGTGTACTATCCCTTTAGAGAATTGGCAGAATTTGCAAAGTAAGTTATTCTGGCGTTTGTGGTCCGAATTTTGATGCGATTTTTGCATCAAGTAACTTATATTAGCATTGTTAAATGAGGAATGGATCACTTTCTTTATTTAAAAATAACTCGAAAATTTGAAACCTAGCTGTGTACTATCCCCATAGAGATCTGGCAGAATTTGCAAAGTAAGCTATTCCTGCGTTTGTGGTCCTAATTTTGATACGGTTTTTTTTTGTGCTTATTAACTTATATTAGCATTATTAAATTTTTAATGGATCACTTTTTTCATTTAAAAATAACTCGAAAATTTGAAACCAAGCCGTGTACTGTGCCCGTAGTGATCTGGCAAAATTTGGAACATAAGCTATTCCAGCGTTTGTGGTCCGAATTTTGATGTTTTTTGCGCCAAGAAACTTATATTTGCATTAGTAAATAAGGAATTTATCACTTTCTTTATTTAAAAATAACTCGAAAATGTGAAACCAAGCCGTGTGCTATCCCCTTAGAGATCTGGCACAATTTGCAAAGTAAGCTATTCTGGTCCGAATTTCGATACGGTTTTTGCGCCAAGTAACTTATATTTGCATTATTAAATGAGGAATGGATTACTTTCTTTATTTAAAAATAACTCGAAAATGTGAAACCTAGCCGTGAACTATCCCCTTAGAGATCTGGCAGAATTTTCAATGTAAGCTATTCCAGCGTTTGTGGTCTGAATTTTGATGCAGTTTTTCGCATCAAGTAAGTTATATTAGCATTATTAAATGAGGAATGGATCACTTTGTTTTATTTAAAAATAACTCAAAAATTTGAAACCAAGCCGCGTACTATCCCCTTAGTGATATGGCAGAATTTACAAAGTAAGCTATTCCAGCGTTTGTGGTCGAATTTTGATGTGGTTTTTGCGCCAAGTAACTTATATTGGCATTATTAAATGAGAAATGGATAACTTTCTTTATTTAAAAATAAATAAAAAATGTGAAACCAAGCCATGTACTATCCTCTTGGAGATTTGGCAGAATTTGCAAACTAAGCTATTCCTGCGTTTGTGGTCCGAATTTCGATGCGGTTTTTACGACAAGTAACTTATATTAGCATTATTCAATAAGGAATGAATCACTTTCTTTATTTAAAAATAACTCGAAAATGTGAAACAAAGCCGTGTACCCTTAGAGATCTTGCAAAATTTACAAACTAAGCTAATCGAGCGTTTGTGGTCCGAATTTCGATGCGGTTTTTACGCCAAGTAACTTATATTCGCATTATTAAATGAGGAACAGATCACTTTATTTATTTAAAAATAACTCAGAAATGTGAAACCTAGCCTTGTACCCCCTTAGAGATCTGGCAGAATTTGCAAAGTAAGCTATTCCATCGTTTGAGGTCCGAATTTTGATGCGGTTTTTTTGCGCCAAGTAACTTATTTTAGCATTATTAAATGAGGAATGGATAACTTTTTTATTATTTAAAAATAACTCGAAAATTTGAAACCAAGCCGTTTACTATCCCCTTAGTGATCTGGCAAAATTTGCAAAGTAAGATATTCCAGCGTTTGTGGTCGAATTTTGATGTGGATTTTGCGCCAAGTAACTTATATTAGCATTATTTAATGAGGAATGGATAACTGTCTTTATTTAAAAATAACACGAAAATGTGAAACCAAGCAGGGTATTATCCCCTTAGAGATCTGGTACAATTTGCAAAGTAAGTTATTCCAGTGTTTGTGGTCCGAATTTTGATGCGGTTTTTGAGCCAAGTAACTTATATTAGGATTATTAAATGAGGAATGGATCACTTTCTTTATTTAAAAATAACTCGAAAATATGAAACCAAGCCGTATACTATCCCCTTCGAGATCTGGCATAATTTGCAAAGTAAGCTATTCTAGCATTTGTGGTCCGAATTTTGATGCGGTTTTTGCGCTAAGTAACTTATATTAGCATTATTAAATGAGGAATGGATCACTTTCTTTATTTAAAAATAACTCGAAAATGTGAAACCAAGCCATTTACTATCCCCATAGAGATGTGACAGAATTTGCAAAGTAAGCTATTATAGCGTTTGTGGTTCGAATTTTGATGCGATTTTTGTGCCAAGTAACATATATTAGCATTATTAAATGAAGAATGGATCACTTTTTTTATTCAAAATAACTCGAAAATGTGAAACCAAGTCGTGTACTATCCCCTTAGAGTTATGGCAAAATTTGATAAGTAAGCTATTTCAGCATTTGTGGTCCGAATTTTGTTGTGTTTTTTGCGCCAAGTAACTTATAATAGCAATATTAAATGAGGATTGGATCACTTTCTTTATTTAAAAATAACTCGAAAATTTGAAACAAGCCGTGTACTATCCCCCTTAGAGATGTGATAGAATTTACCAAGTATGTTATTCTAGCGTTTGTGGTCTGAATTTCGATGCGGTTTTTGCGCCAAGTAACTTATATTAGCATTATTAAATGAGGAATGGATCACTTTTTTTATTTAAAAATAACTCGAAAATGTCAAACCATGATGTGTACTATCCCTTTAGAGATTTGACAGAATTTGCAAAGTAAGCTACTGTAGCGTTTGTGGTCCGAATATCGATGCGGTTTTTGCGCCAAGTAACTTATATTAGCAATATTAAATGAGGAATGAATCTTTTTCTTATTTAAAAATAACTCAAAAATGTGAAATCAAGCCGTGTACTATCCCCTTAGAGATATGGCAGAATTTGCAAAGTAAGCAATTTCAGCGTTTGTGGTCAGAATATCGATGCAGTTTTTGCGCCAAGCAATTTATATTATCATTATTAAATGAGGAATAGATAACTTTCTTTATTTATAAATAACTCGAAAATGTCAAACAATGGCGTGTACTATCCCCTTAGAGATCTGAAAGAATTTGCAAAGTAAGCTACCCTAACGTTTGTGGTCCGCATATCGATACAGTTTTTGCGCCAAGTAACTTACATTAGCATTATTAAATGAGGAATGCATCACTTTCTTTTTTTAAAAATAACTCGAAAATGTCATACCATAGTGTGTATTATCCCCTTAGAGATCTGGCAAGATATGCAAAGTAAGCTACTCTAGCGTTTGTGGTCGGAATGTCGATGCGGTTTTTGCACCAAGTAACTTATATTAGCATTATTAAATGAGGAGTGGATGACTTTCTTTATAGAAAAATAACTCGAAAATGTCAAACCATGGCGGGTATTATCCCCTTAAAGATCTAGCAGAATTTGCAAAGTAAGCTACTCTAGAGTTAGTGGTCCGAATATCGATGCGGTTTTTGCACCAAGTAAATTATATTATCATTATTAAATCAGGAATGGATCACTTTCTTTATTTAAAAATAACTCGAAAATGTCAAACCATGGCGTGTACTATCCCCTTAGAATCTGACAAAATTTGCAAAGTAAGCTACCCTAGCGTTTCTGGTCCGAATATTGATGCGGTTTTTGTGCTGAGTAACTTATATTAGCATTATTAAATAAGGAATGGATCACTTTCTTTATTTAAAAATAACTGGAAAATGTCAAACCATGGCGTGTACTATCCCCTTAGAGATCTGGCTGAATTTGCAAAGTAACCTACTCTAGCGTTTGTGGTCCGAATTTCGATGCAGTTTTTGCGACAAGTAACTTATATTAGTATTAGTAAATGAGGAATGGATCACTTGTTTTTATTTATAAATAACTCGAAAATGTAAAACCATGGCGTGTACTATCCCCTTAGAGATCTGTGAGAATTTTTAAAGTAAGCTACTCTAGCGTTTGTGGTCCGAATATCGATGCGGTTTTTGTGCTAAGTAACTTATATTAGCATTATTAAATGAGGACTGGATCACTTTGTTTATTTAAAAATAACTCGAAAATGTCAAACCATGACGTGTACTATCCCCTAAGAGATCTGGCAAGATTTGCAAAGTGAGCTACTTTTGCGTTAGTGGTCCGAATATCGATGTGGTTTTTGCGCCAAGTAACTTATATTAGCATTATTAAATGAGGAATGGATCACCTTTTTTTATTTCAAAATAACTCGAAAATATCAAACCATGGCGTGTACTATCCCCTTAGAGATCTGGATGAATTTGCAAAGTATGCTACTCTAGCGTTTGTGGTCCGAATATCGATGTGGATTTTGCGCCAAGTAACTTATATTGGCATTATTAAATGAGGAATGGATCATTTTCTTTATTTAAAAATAACTCGAAATTGTCAAACCATGGCGTGTACTATCCCCTTCCCCCTTATTTTGATGGATGGTTCTTGATGGTGTGGTTTGGTTATAACCAAACCATACCATGTTTGTTTTCACTTCCATTCATTAATGTATGATTGTGTAAGGTTCTCCATGGTTCAATTTGCTCCACTTTTTAAACCATCAAATTGGTGTGTTGGAATGGTTTGATATTTTTTCTTCCAAAATTATCCTTCGTAATTTATTTTTACAACAAAACTACTACTTAATTATAAATAATATTTTACCCTTTCTTTTTCTTTCAATGACATTTTTTACTTTCTTTCTCATTAAATTTATTTTATTTTCTTTCTCTCAACTCATATTTTCCATTTACTTATTCTATTAAAAGTATTTTTTATTTATCATATATAATTTTAAAGATTTTTCACCATATTATCTCAGTGATTCTTATCATTTGATTGAATCTATATTTCTTCATTCATTTTTATTTATTCTATAAGTATTTTTTGTTTTGTTTTCCATTCTCTGCTAATTCTAGATGGGGAAAATAACAATTAAGATGATAAAATAAAATAAAAAAATGTATTGTGAGGAGTGGATATTTTGGTAAATTTATTATTATTTAGTTTTGAAACCATCCATTATAAAACCATCTATATAAACATAATTTTAAATTAGAACCGTAAAATACAGAATCCTACCTTAATGAACCATACTTTATAAAAACATCGTGGAAGTCATCCAAACAAGGGCTTAGAGATCTGACAGAATTTGCAAAGAAAGCTACTCTAGTATTTGTGGTCCGAATTTCGATGCGGATTTTGCGCCAAGTAACTTATATTAGTATTATTAAATGAGGAATGGATCACTTTTTTTAATTTATAAATAACTCGAAAATGTCAAACCATGGCGTGTACTATCCCCTTAGAGATCTGGCTGAATTTTCAAAGTAAGCTACTCTAGCGTTTGTGGTCCGAATATCGATGCAGTTTTTATGCCAATTAACTTATATTAGCATTATTAAATGAGGAATGGATCACTTTCTTTATTTAAAAATAACTCAAAAATGTCAAACCATGACGTGTATTATCCCCTTAGAGATCTGGCAAGATTTGCAAAGTAAGCTACTCTGACGTTTGTGGTCCGAATATCGATGCGGTTTTTGCGCCAAATAACTTATATTAGCATTATTAAATGAGGAATGAATCACTTTCTATATTTAAAAATAACTCAAAAATGTCAAACCATGGCGTATACTATCCCCTCAGAGATCTAGCAGAATTTGCAAAGTAAGCTACTCTGGCGTTTGTGGTCCGAATTTAGATACGGTTTTTGCTCCAAGTAACTTATATAAGCATTATTAAATGAGGAATGGATCGATTTCTTTATTTAAAAATAACTCGAAAATGTCAAACCATGTCGTGTACTATCCCCTTAGAGATCTAGCAAAATTTGCAAAAGAAACTACTCTAGCTTTTGTGGTCCGAATTTCGATGCGGTTTTTGCGCGAAGTAACTTATATTAGCACTATTAAATGAGGAATGGATCACTTTTTTTTTTTTTGAAAATGTCAAACAATGACGTGTACTATCCCCTTAGAGATCTGGTAGAATTTTCAAAGTAAGCTACTCAAGCGTTTGTGGTTCGAATTTTGATGCGGTTTTTGCGCCAAGTAACTTATATTACCATTATATAAAGAGGAATGGATCGCTTTCATTATTTAAAAATAACTCAAAGAAGTCAAACCATTGCATGTACTATAATCTTAAAGATCTGGCAAAATTTGCAAAGTAAGCAACTCTAGCGTTTGTGGTCTGAATTTCAATGCGGTTTTTGCCCCAAGTAACTTATATTAACATTATTAAATGAGGAATAGATCGCGTTTATTAATTTATAAATAACTCGAAAATGTCAAACCATGGCGTGTACTATCCCCTTAGAGATCTGGCTGAATTTTCAAAGTAAACTACTCTAGCGTTTGTGGTCTGAATATCGATGCAGTTTTTGCGTTAATTAACTTGTATTAGTATTATTAAATGAGGAATGGATCACTTTCTTTATTTAAAAATAACTCAAAAATATCAAACCATGACGTGTACTATCCCTTTAGAGATCTGGCAAGAATTGCAAAGTAAGCTACTCTAGCGTTTGTGGTACGAATATCGATGCGGTTTTTGCGCCAAGTAACTTATATTAGCATTATTAAATGAGGAATGGATCACTTTCTTAATTTAAAAATAACTAGAAAATGTCAAACCATGGCGTGTACTCTTAGAGATCTGGAAGAAATTGCAAAGTAAGCTACTCTGGCATTTGTGGTCCGAATTTAGATGCGATTTTTGCGCCAAATAACTTATATTATCATTATTAAATGAGGAATGGATCATTTTCTTTATTTAAAAATAACTCGAAAATGTCAAACCATGTCATGTACTATCCCCATAGAGATCTGGCAAAATTTGCAAAAGAAACTACTCTAGCGTTTGTGGTTCGAATTTTGATGCGGTTTTTGTGTAAAGTAACTTATATTAGCACTATTAAATGAGGAATGGATCACTTTTTTTTATTCAAAAGTGAATCGAAAATGTCAAACCATGACGTGTACTATCCCCTTTGAGATCTGGCAGAATTTGCAAAGTAAGCTACTCTAGCGTTTGTAGTCCGAATTTAGATGCGATTTTTGCGCCAAGTAACTTATATTAGCATTATTAAATGAGGAATGGATCGCTTTCTTTATTTAAAAATAACTCGAAAATGTCAAACCATGTCGTGTACTATCCCCTTAGAGATCTGGCAAAATTTGCAAATGAAACTACTCTAATGTTTGTGGTTCGAATTTCGATGCGGTTTTTACGCCAAGTAACTTATATTAGCGCTATTAAATGAGGAATGGATCACTTTTTTTATTTACAAATGAATCGAAAATGTCAAACCTTTACGTGTACTATCCCCTAAGAGATCTGGCAGAATTTGCAAAGTAAGCTACTCTAGCGTTTGTGGTCCGAATATCGATGCAGTTTTTGTGCCAATTAACTTATACTAGCATTACTAAATGAGGAATGGATCACTTTCTTTATTTAAAAATAACTCGAAAATGTCAAACCATGACGTGTACTATCCCCTTAGAGATCTGACAAGATTTTCAAAGTAAGCTACTCTAGTGTTTGTGGTCCGAATTTCGATGCGGTTTTTGCGCCAAGTAACTTATATTAGCATTATTAAATAAGGAATTGATCACTTTCTTTATTTGAAAATAACTCGAAAATGTCAAACTATGGTGTGTACTATCCCTTCAGAGATCTAGCAGAATTTGCAAAGTAAGCTACTCTGGCGTTTTCGGTCCGAATTTAGATGCGGTTTTTGCGCCAAGTAACTTATATTAGCATTATTAAATGAGGAATGGATTACTTTCTTTATTTAAAAATAACTCGAAAATGTCAAACCATGTCGTGTACTATCCCCTTAGAGATCTGGCAGAATTTACAAAGTAAGCTACTCTAACTTTTGTGGTCCGAATTTGGATGCGATTTTTTCGCTAAGTAACTTATATTAGCATTATTCAATGAGGAATGGATCACTTTCTTTATTTAAAAAAAACTCGAAATTGTCAAACCATGACGTGTACTATCCCCGTAGAGATCTGGCAGAATTTGCAAAGTAAGCACTCTAGCGTTTGTGGTCCGAATTTCAATGCTGTTTTTGCTCCAAGTAATTTATATTAGTATTATTAAATGAGGAATTGATCGCTTTCTTTATATAAAAATAACTCATAAATGTCAAACCACTGCGTGTACTATCCCCAAAGAGATCTGTCAAAATTTGCAAAGTAAGCAACCCTAGCGTTTGTGTTCCGAATTTTGATGCGGTTTTTGCCCCAAGTAACTTATATTAGCATTATTAAATGAGGAATGGATCACTTTCTTTATTTCATAATAACTCGAAAATGTCAAACCATGACGTGTACTATCCCCCTTAGAGATTTTGTAGAATTTGCAAAGTAAGCTATTCTAGCGTCTGTGGTCTGAATTTCGATGCAATTTTTAAGCCAAATAACTTATATTAGCATTATTAAATGAGGAATGGATCGCTTTCTTTATTTTAAAATAACTCGAATATGTCAAACCATGACGTGTACCATCCCCTTAAAGATCTAGCAGAATTTGCAAAGTAAGCTACTCTAGCGTTTGTGGTCCGAATTTCTATGCGGTTTTTATGCCAAGTAACTTATATAAGCATTATTAAATGAGGAATGGATCACTATCTTTATTAAAAAATAACTAGAAAATGTCAAACCATGGCGTATACTATCCCCTTAGAGATCTGACAGAATTTGCAAAGTAAGCTACTCTAGCGTTTGTGGTCTGAATTTCAATGCGGTTTTTGCGCCAAGTAACTTATATTAGCATTATCAAATGAATAATGGATCACTTTCTTTATTTAAAAATAACTCTAAAATGTCAAACCATGGCGTGTACTTTCCCCTTAGAGATCATGCAGAATTTGCAAAGTAAGCTACTCTAGCGTCTGTGGTTCGAATTTCGATGCAATTTTTGCGCCATGTAACTTCAATAAGCATTATTAAATGAGGAATGGATCACTTTATTTATAAAATAAAAAATGTCAAAACGACCACCTTGAATTTAGAGATCTGGCTGAATTTGCAAAGTAAGCTACTATAGCTTTTGTGATCTGAATTTCGATGCGGTGTTTGCGCCAAGTAACCTATATTAGCATTATTAAATGAGGAATGAATCACATTCTTTATTTATAAATAACTCGAAAATGTCAAACCATGGCGTGTACTATCCTCTTAGAGATCTGGAAGAATTTGCAAAGTAAGCTACTCTAGCGTTTGTGGTCCGAATTTCAATGCGGTTTTTGCGCAAAGTAAATTATATTAGCATTTTTAAATGAGGAATGAATCACATTCTTTATTTAAAAATAACTCGAAAATGTCAAACCATGGCGTGTACTATTCTCTTAGAGATCTGGAAGAATTTGCAAAGTAAGCTACTCTAGCGTTTTTGGTCTGAATTTCGATGAGGTTTTTCCGCCATGTAACTTATATTAACATTATTAAATGACGAATGGATCAATTTCTTTATTTAAAAATAATTGGAAAATGTCAAACCATTGCGTGTACTATCGCCTTAGAGATCTGGCAGAATTTGCAAAGTAAGCTACTCTAGCGTTTGTGGTCCGAATTTCGATGCGGATTTTGCGCAAAGTAACTTATATTAGTATTATTAAATAAGGAATGAATCACTTTTTTAATTTATAAATAACTCGAAAATGTCAAACCATGTCGTGTACTATCCCCTTAGAGATCTAGCTGAATTTTCAAAGTAAGCTACTCTAGCGTTTGTGGTCCGAATTTCGATGCGGTTTTTGCGCCAAGTAACTTATATTAGCATTATTAAATGAGGAATGAATCGCTTTCTTTATTTAAAAGTAAATCGAAAATTACAAACCATGGCGTGTACTATCCCTTTAGAGATCAGGCAGAATTTGCAAATAAAACTACTCTAGCATTTGTAGTCCGAATTTCGTTGCGGTTTTTGCGCCAAGTAACTTATATTAGCATTACTAAATGAGGAATGGATCACTTTCTTTATTTAAGAATAACTCGAAAATGTCAAACCATGGTGTGTACTATCCCCTTAGAGATGTGCAGAATTTGCAAAGTAAGCTACTCTAGCGTTTGCGGTCCGAATTTCAATGCGGTTTTTGCGCCAAGTAACTTATATTAGCATTATTAAATGAGGAATGGATCGCTTTCTTTATTTAAAAATAAATCGAAAATTACAAACCATGGCGTGTACTATCCCCTTAGAGATCAGACAGAATTTGCAAGTAAAGCTACTCTAGCGTTTGTAGTCCGAATTTCATTTGGAGGAGAATATTAACTTCTATTACTGGAAAAACATTATAGAGACTCCTTCACTAACAACTCTGTAATACAATACTTGTTTTTCCTGACTCACTCATTTATCTAACACCTCACTTCAACTCTCAATTCATATATCCTCAGAAGTACAATGGAAAACTAATAAACACTATTTATGAACTGATAATTGCATTTCAGTTACGAATTTTATAAATTCCATAATTGATAATTTTATTAACTCCTCCATGAACCATGTTTAATTTCAACATCATAATCAATCTCGTAAATGACATATTTCAATAATATGCATTTGATATAGGCACACAAATATACAGTTCCACAGTACCATTATTTATCAATATCCATCATATTCTAAGCACGTAAACACTATGTGCCCTAAGGAAAAATGACTTCTTAGCTGAATGGTTCCTTTCGGAAGGAAGTAACAACTACTTAATAACCCCGAAATGTAATTAAAGACTTAAGTGCGGTGAATGATAATTTTGACAGAGTTTTAGTAGAATAAAAAACAGTGTCAGTTGAGAAGGCTCATGCTCTTATTTATAGGGTCGTGAAGTAGCTGTTAACGAGTCTGGCGAAATACTTGCGGAAGGATCTCTGCAGAATTTAGGATCCTCTCAACTGCGTATCCGACAGTTGTGACGTTTCGAAACTGAATTAGATCGTATGGATTATGTGAGCCTGAGTCTTATACTTTAAACCTAATTATATTTTGGGCATGGGCTTGAACTTTTCTGTCGAATGGGGTCGAGAGTCTTGTACTTTAAACCTAATTATATTTTGGGCAGGGCCTGAACTTTTCTGTCAAATGGGGTCGAAAGTTACTGGTCCATTATGTTTTATTCCATATTTACTGTTTTATATTGGTTATCTCCGTCATAGTATTCTTGTAGTAAATTTTACTGCATTAATTAATGGATACTTTTGATATGTATGATAAATATTTCTTTTTCCTACCATCTTTTTAGAAAAATATTTGTAGATATTTATTTAATTTCATCAAATAATTTATTCTTTATTCTGTGTTGTGTATTGTAGTCTAGTCAAATTATCAATAGGACCATCCAAAAGGTCTCTCCAATTATGCAATTAACATAGCACTTCCACATTCATTCTTTCTTTTGTGTTGTGTGCTTTGTTACGTCCACTTGATTTCTTTTCTTAGAAAGTATTATTAGTGAAAGGTGCAAGAAAAGAGGATGGGTATGATCATATCTACTTCCCATCTTTTTAAAAGAAAACCAATAAAATATTGGTTAATTTGCGAAAGCTAATTTAATATTATGGACAAGGCTTTGCGTAACTCGGCTTATTAATTTAACATTAAATTTCAATGAAATCTAGAAAGGGGTCGGGAAAAAAAATAAAAAATAAAAGATGGTTCCCCTGCTTACACAAAGCAGTCATTCCATATATTGTGTGTCATCCACCTGCGAATTTTGTGTTTATGGTTGGTAGACTTGGTCTTCATCTCAACATTTTGAATCTTAAATTCTCTCACTTCAAAAAACAATGGAAAAGGGTTTTGCGTTTGATCAACTAACTAACATTTGTTCAACACTTGGATTCTATATTCGAGAAATGAAACAGCTTGTTTACATAGCAGCTCCAATGGTGGTCGTCAACCTATCCCTGTACTTTCTTCAAATCATCTCAATAATGATGGTGGGTCATCTCGGCGAGCTCTCTCTCTCCGGCACTGCTATAGCCATCTCTTTTTCTGCCGTCACTGGCTTCAGCTTTCTCGTAAGTCTCTCTCTCCCTCTATCTCTTGGTTAATTTGATTCTATTAGTTGATTATCACTGACATGCAAAACTCAACAGTATGGAATGTCAATTGCATTAGAGACACTAAGTGGTCAAGCTTTTGGGGCTAAACAGTATCATAAAGTCGGAATTCAAACACAAACAGCTATATTTTGCCTCATTTTGGTCTGTTTTCCTGTTTCTCTGTTGTGGATTAATATAGGGAAATTGCTCATTTTGATGGGCCAAGACCCTGCAATTTCACATGAAGCTTGTAAATTCACAGTGTGGTTACTTCCTGCTCTGTTTGCTTACGCAACTCTTCAGCCTCTGATTCGATACTATCAAGTACAAAGTCTGGTCTATCCAATGCTTATTAGCTCTTGTTCCACAATTTGTTTCCACATTCTTGTCTGCTGGGCTCTGGTCTTGAAGTTTAAGTTTGACATTATCGGAGCAGCTTTGTCTATTAGTTTATCTTACTGGTTTAACGTTGTATTTCTTGGATTGTATATGAATTACTCTTCAGTCTGTTCCAAAACCCGGGCTCCGGTATCTATGGAGCTCTTCCATGGCATTGGGGAGTTCTTTCGCCTTGCAATCCCTTCAACCTTTATGGTTTGGTAATTTTAGTTCTGGACTTGTATTGTTGTTTGTTTGTTCATGTTCTTCTTATCTTATGTTAGATGTGAAATGATTTGCAGCTTTGAATGGTGGTCATTTGAGTTGCTGACATTATTATCTGGGCTTCTACCAAATCCTAAGCTCGAAACTTCAGTTCTATCAATTTGGTATTTTCTCTATTTGTATTCTTTGGTATAAACAAAGTGATCAGCAATCACCACCAATGGTCTAACTAGGAACTGAGTTTTGAAACATGTGTGTGTTAAATCAGTCTTGCAGCAACAACAACACTCTACACCATACCGGATGCTCTAGGAATGGCAGCAAGGTTAACTAACACCTGACCTTTCTACCAAAATATTGTGATGTCACACTCACATTGTATTTCTTCAAATTGTTGGACAGCACAAGAGTTTCTAATGAATTAGGAGCTGGAAATCCCGGGGCAGCTCAAGTGGCTGCGCACTCTGCAGCCCCTCGCAATAGTAGAAGCAGTTGTAGTGAGTTCAGTCCTTTTCGCTAGCCGACATGTTTTGGGTATGCTTTTAGTAATGAAAGGGAGGTTGTGGATTATGTGAGAGTGATGACTCCTTTGATATGTATATGTGCTGTCTTAAATGGCTTACAAGCTGTACTTTCAGGTGGGTTATGGCTGGTTTTGTTTGACCCAACTCAGCTATCTCATGTCATTCAGTTACAAACTGTGTCTACGTGTATGCAGGGATTGCAAGAGGTGGTGGTTGGCAAGACATAGGAGCATATATAAACCTAGCAGCATATTATGCATTTGGGATTCCAGTTGCAGCTATATTAGGATTTTGGTTGCACATGAGAGGACAAGGTCTTTGGATAGGTATATTGGTCGGTGCTTTTGTGCAGACTCTTCTACTTGGCATCATCACAAGCTGCCTAAACTGGGAAAAACAGGTGATGTGAAACCAACCCTGCCTTGTGTTGTTGAATTTTAGTGGTTAGAGAATTGAATTTGTTTTGGGGGTTGAATATTGCAGGCAACAAAGGCAAGGGAAAGATTATTCGGAGAAATTTCATTAACTGAGCCCGAGGGAGTATCTTTAGTTAAAAGTGAAAAGGCAATGGGTCCGCATAGGGCTGTATACGAGCCAGGCTCGGCTCGTTAGAGAAAGGTTCGGCTCACGGTTTCCGAGCTTTTTTTTTTTTTTTTTTCTCGGGCTCGACTCGATTCATGATAATTGTAAAGTTTGTTTGAGCTCATCAGACTCGTTATCAGACTTTTTTGAGCTCGTGAAACTCGTTTGTCATAAATTTATTTTGATTTTTTTTATATCCATTTAAAAAAATTAATAGAAAAAAAGTATATATTTAATAAATATTAGTATATTCATTTAAATTACATTATACTTTAATCTTTTTTTTTTATAATTTTATTTTTTTAAATTCTATTATTATAAGTGAGTTAATTATAAATGCGCTCGTTTAGCTCGCGAGCCTTTTACTATGAAATTCAGACTCGGCTCGCTTTAGGTTCGTTTAATTCGAGCTGAGCAGTAAGCGAGCCGAGCCCGAACCATTCGCGAGCTCGAACTGTTCGTGATTCGGCTCGGCTCGGCTGATTTCCACCTCTAGGCCTGCATTTATTTGAAAACAAACTAAGAACAGTTTTTTAGATATCGCCACAATCTATATAGAAAGGTGAATTTTGAGGTGGTGGTTGAGTGGAGGTAATTCCCAAAAACAGTGGCCATCATTCTCAAATTTCTATTTGAGACCAAATTTCACAGGAAGTGTTAAATTAGATTTTTGCTATTTTTACATATTTTGTTAGAGCTCGGATTTGAGAATTCCAATTCTAAAATGACAATTTTTATATCTATTGTTCTATTAATTTAGATAAATTTTGCTCATAATATTTATAAGTTTTAAAATTTTAATTTACATGACATGGTGGCGTTTGTATTTATATATTTCAGTTTCTGTTATTAAATACTGAAATACGTTAAAAGTATAAATATGAATTGAGATTTTTGCAATTTCAAAATGTTTGGAAAAAAGACAGGAAAATTCAATGAGAATACTTTAGTTTGAAGGTAGGTTTTCATATGAGTATAACAAGTTTTGGGAAAGAATAATGATTGGCAGCCTACTCATTTGTGCCTACTTTTTCCCTACCTTACGTGGCAAAAATTAATTGAATTGGATTATAAAATTAATGAATTAATAATTCTGAAATCTCTTTCCAATTATGTATTGCCATGTAAGATAGGCCATAAAAGTAGCATTGTTGATTGTTGTTTAGGAAATGGAGAAAGCATGTTTGACAAGATTTTTTTTTTATATTTTATTTTTTATAATAATAATAATAATAATTTTTTAACTACATCTCAATTAATTTAATTTAAATAAAAAATTGTAATAAAAATATATTTTTATATTCAATTTTGCAAATAATTAATTTTAATTATATTAAATCTAATAAAAATAGTTTTATTTTATTAAATAATACATTTGAATTATGTTAATTTTATTTTTTTTAAAAAACCTAACTAGTAAAAACATTCAGTTTTATATTTTACTTTAATTTTTTTAATCAAATAAATTTTTCAGATTGAATTTTTTTAAAACTCACATAAATTTAAAATTAATTATTTGTAAAATTGAAAATAAAAAATAAAAACAAAAATATTTTATTAAAATTTTAAATTAAAATTACATAATTTTTTAGTGTATGAAAAAAAAAAGACACCTTGCAACGCCACTTGCTACTTGCTAATTTTTTCAGATTGATTTTTTTTTTTTTAATAAGAACTCACATAAAATTAATATTAATTATTTATAAAATTGAAAATAAAAAAATAAAAACAAAAAATTTTATTAATTTTTTTAATTAAAATTACATAAATTGAAGTGTATGTAAAAAATAAAATTAAAAAAAAAAACTACTTGTCAAACACATCACTATCCACTTATTTTATAAAACTCACTTCACTTATTTGAAAACCTACCAAAACTCAATTGCAGGTGCCAATAATTTCAATAAAAATGACAAAAAAAAAAAAATGGACGAAATTTTGTGTTACAAGAAATTTGCTTGATACATGATATTCAGCATTGAGAATAGGAGTCAAGTTAAAATAATTTTATTGTTTGATATACATGAATGGAAATCGGAATTTAGGATTCACTCCCAAAAAGCAAACCATCTTGGAAGTGGATTTGAACTCTTAAATTTTATTCTAATCATTCTCTTCATCTATTTTGAAACCAAACCTCTCCATCCCTTCTTTCTATTTATCCATTCACCCGCCTTAGTCTTTTGCCCTCCACCTACACTTATCTACTGTCTTTCAAGCGTTGCCCTCCGTCTTCATCCATTCCTACTCCATTATTTTGAACCAGACGACACTAATGGAATTATGATTTCCATTCCCATAAACCCCTCGTTCACTTTCATTACCAATCTCATTCCAGTATTGGAACCAAGTAGTCCCTTAATGATATAAGAGACCTTCTAAATAATGTTTTTTCCACGATGAAGAAAATTCGATAACACTAAGAATTATCAAAAATGGATCTTTCTATTATTTGTTTTGTCCAACCATCAATGGTTGGTGGATTTCCACCGTTAGAATTGTCTTTTAGAGTTTTATCGAATTCTAAAATTTTTTTTTCAAAATTTTAATTTTATATAACGATAGTGGTAAAGTAGAAAATTAATTGGATAAAATCCCTGACATTCTTAGAATGTTTGAAAATTACTCTTTATTTTTAGCTTAAATATAGAGGTAAAGTAAGTGAAAAAATATACCTATAAAATATTTATTACCTTTATAAATACATACTATCGCTGGTAGTATATAGACATTCTCTCATCAGTAATCCCACACACTAACCCTCACCACCTGCCATCGGTAGCACCATCACCGATAAAATCAGTTACTCCCTCTATCTCATTTCAAGAAATCAAAATAGATTTTTTCTTTGTCCCATTTTAAATATCGTAAAGAAAAATGCATTATGTAATTAATATTAAATTTACAAACTTACCAATATAAAATTATTATAGTGTAATGCAATGCTAATATATCTAGTAAGGTAAATTTTGTCAGTTCATATAATATTTTTATAAAAATAATATATTTCAACAATTTTCAATACTTTCCTTAATTAGTGAGCTCCGTCAATTTGATCACTTAAAATAATCAATAAATTTGAAACCATTAGGTGTACTAACCCCTAGGAGATCTGGCCGAAATTGCAAAGTAAGCTTTTGAAGTGTTTGTGGTCCAAAATTTGATCCAGTTTGTGCGCCATGCAACTTATATTAGAATTATTTAAGGGGGAATAGATCATTTTTAGTATTTTCAAATACTCAAAAATTTGAACACATTACGTGTACTCATCCCTAGGAGATCTGGCCGAAATTGCAAAATAAGCTATTCAAGCGTTTGTGGTCCAAAATTTGATCCGGTTTTTGTGCCATGCAACTTATTTAAGCATTATTAAAGGGGGACTAGATCATTTTTGTTACTTTAAAATACTCCGAAATTTTGAAACCATTACATGTACTAACCCCCTAGGAGATCTGGCCGAAATTGCAAAGTAAGCTCTCGAAGCGTTTCTGGTCCAAATTTTGATCCGATTTTTGCGCCATGCAATTTATATAAGCATTATTTAAAAGGGATAATAGATCAATTTGGTTAATTTAAAATACTCCAAAAATTTGAAATCATAACGTGAGCTAACCCCTAGGAGATCTGGCCGAAATTGCAAAATAAGCTCTATAAGCGTTTGTGATCTAAATTTTGATCCGGTTTTTGCGCCATGCAACTTATATTAGCATTATTATAAGGGGAATAGATCATTTTTGTTATTTTCAAATACTCCAAAAATTTAAAACCATTACGTGTACTAACCCTTAGCAGATGTGACCAAAATTGCAAAGTAAGCTCGTTAAGCGTTTGTAGTCCAAATTTTGATCCAGTTTTTGCACCATGCAACTTATATTCGCATTATTAAAGGGGAATAAATCTTTTTTATTATTTTAAAATACTCCAAAAATTTGAAACCACTATGTGTGCCCTATAAGTTTTGGCCGAAACTGCAAAGCAAGCTCTTGAAGCATTTGTGGTCCAAATTTTGATACGATTTTTAAGCCATGAAACTTATATTAGAATTATTAAAGGGGGAAGAGATCATTTTTGTTATTATAAAATACTCCTAAAATTTGAACCATTACGTGCACTAACCCTTAGGAGATCTGACCGAAATTGCAAAGTAAAATCTTGAAGCGTTTATGGTCCAAATTTTGATCTGGTTTTTGCGCCATGCAACCTATATTATCATTATTAAAGGGGGAATAGATCAATTTTGTTATTATAACACCAAAAATTTGAAACCATTACGTGTACAAACCCTAGAAGATCTGGCCGAAATTGCAAAGTAAGCTCTTGAAGCGTTTGTGGTCCAAATTTTGATCCAGTTTTTGCGCCATGCAACTTATAGTAGCATTATTAAATGGGGAATATATCATTTTTGTTATTTAAAAATACTCCAAAAATTTGAAACCATTACATGTACTAACCCCTAGAAGATCTTGACGAAATTGCAAAAGAAGCTTCAGAAGCGTTTGTGATCCAAATTTTGATCCGGTTTTTGCGCCATGCAACTTATATTAGCAATATTCAAGGAGAAATAGATCATTTTTGTTATTTTAAAATACTCTGAATATTTGAAACCATTACGTGTACTAACCCTAGGAGATCTGACCGAAATCGTAAAGTAATCTCTTTAAGCGTTTGTGGTCCAAATTTTGATCCGGTTTTTGTGCCTGGACACTTATATTAGCATTATTAAGGGAGAAATAGATCGTTTTTGTTATTTAAAAATACTCCAAAAATTTGAAACCATTACGTGTTCTAACCACTAAGAGATCTGGTCGAAATTGCAAAGTAAGCTCTTGAAGCGTTTGTGGTCCAAATTTTGATCCTATTTTTGCGTCATGTAAATTATATTAGCATTATTAATGGGGAAATAGAAGATTTTTGTTATTTTTAAATACTCAAAAAATTTGAAACCATTACGTGTACTAACCTTTAGGAGATCTGGCCGAAATTGCAAAGTAAGCTCCTCAAGCGTTTGTGCCATGCAACTTATATTAGCATTATTTAAGGGGGAATAGATCATTTTTGTTATTTAAAAATACTCCAAAAATTTGAAACCATTACGTGTACAAACCCTTAAGAGATCTGGCCGAAATCGCAAAGTAAGCTCTTGAAGCGTTTGTGGTCTAAATTATGATCCGATTTTTGCGCCATGCAACTTATATTAGCATTAGTAAAGGGGAATAAGAACATTTTTGTTATTTTAAAATACTCCCAAAATTTAAAACCATTACATGTACTAACCCCTGTGATATCCGGCCGAAATTGCAAAGTAAGCTCTTGAAGCGTTTCTGGTCCAAATTTTGATCTGGTTTTTGCGTCTTACAACTTATATTAGCATTTCTAAAAAGGCAATAGATCAATTTTTATATTTGAAAATACTCCAAAAATTTGATACCATTACATGTACTAAAAACCTCTACGAGATGTGACCAAAATTTTAAAAAAAAAAGCTCTTGAAGCATTTATAGTACAAATTTCGATCCTATTTTTGCGCCATGCAACTTATATTAGCATTATTATAAAGGGAATAGATCAGTTTTGTTATTTTAAAATACTTCGAAAATTTGAATACATTACGTATACTAACCCCTAGAAGATCCAGCCGAAATTGCAAAGTAAGCTCTTGAAGCGTTTGTGGTCCAAATTTTGATTCGGTTTTTGCGCCACGTAACTTATATTAGCATTATTTATGAGGTAATAAATAATTTCTATTATTTTCAAATACTCCCAAAATTTCAAGCCATAACATGTACTAAGCCCTAGGAGATCTAGCCGAAATTGCAAAGTAAGCTCCTCAAGCGTTTGTTGTCCAAATTTTATATTATTTTTGCGTCATGCAACTTATATTAGTATTACTAAAGGGAGAATAGATCATTTTTATTATTTTAAGATACTCCAAAAATTTGAAACCATTACGTGTACTAACCCCTAGGAGATCTGGCCGAAATTTCAAAATAAGCACTTGAAGCGTTCGTGGTCAAACATTAGATCCGATTTTTGCGCCATGCAACTTATATAAGCATTTTTAAAGGGGGAATAGAACAATTTTTTTTTTTATTTTAAAACACTCCAAAAATTTGATACCATTACTTGTACTAACCCCTAGGAGATTTGGTCGAAATTATAAAATAAGCTCTTAAAGCGTTTATGGTCCAAATTTTGATCCCTATTTTGTGCCATAAAACTTATGTTAGCATTATTAAAGAAGGATTAGATCAATTTTGTTATTTTAAAATACTATAAAAATTTGAAATCATTACGTGTACTAACCCCTAGGAGATCCGACCGAAATTACAAAGTAAGCTCTTGAAGCATTTGTGGTCCAAATTTTGATCCGATTTTGCGCCATGCAACTTATATTGGCATTTTCTAAAGGGGAATAAATAAATTTTGTTAGTTTAAAATACTTCGAAAATTTGAAACCATTACGTGTACTAACCCCTAGGAGATCAAGCTGAAATTGCAAAGTAATCTCTTGAAGCATTTATGGTCCAAAATTTGGTCTGGTTTTTGCGCCATGCAACTTATATTAGCATTAATAGAGGGGGAATAGATCATTTTTTTTATTTTAAAATACTCAAAAAATTTGAAACCATTACGTGTACTAACCCGTAGGAGATCTTGCTGAAACCGCAAAGTAAGCTCTTGAAGCGTTTAAGGTCCAAATTTTTTACCCGGTTTTTGCATAATACAAATTATATTTCAATTATTAAAGGGGTAATAGATAATTTTTTTCATATTTTAAAATACTCCAAAAATTTGAAACCATTACGTGTACTAACCCCTAGGAGACTTGGCCGAAATTGCAAAGTAATCTCTTGAAGCGTTTATGATCAAACTTTTGATCTGTTTTTTGTGCCATGCAAATTATATTAGCATTATCAAAGGGGGAATAGATCAATTTATTATTTTTAAATGCTCTAAAAATTTGAAACCATTACATGTACTAACCCTAGGAGATCTGGCGGAAACTGCAAAGTAAGCTCTTGAAGTGTTTGTGGTCCAAATTTTGATCCGGTTTTCGCGCCATGCAATTTATATAAGCATTATTAATGGGGTAATAGATCAATTTTTTTATTTTCAAATACTCCAAAAATTAAAACCATTACGTGTACTAACCCCTAGGAGATCAGGCCGAAACTACAAAGTAAGCTCTTAAAGCGTTTGTGGTCCATAATTTGATCCGGTTTTTGCGCCATGCAACTTATATTAGCAATATTTAAGGGGGAAAAGATCCTTTTTGTTATTTTTAAATACTCCAAAAATTTGAAACCAATACGTGTATTAACCCTTAGGAGATCTGTCCGAAATCGCAAATTAAGTCTTGAAGCGTTTGTGGTCTAAATTTTGATTCGGTTTTTGCGCCATGCAACTTATATTAACAAAATTAAAGGGGGAATAGATCATTTTTGTTATTTAAAAATACTCTGAAAATTTAAACCATTACGTGTACGTACCTTAGGAGATCTGGCCGAAATCGCAAAGTAAGCTCTTGAAGCGTTTGTGGTCTAAATCTTGATCCAATTTTTGCGCCATGCAATTTATATTAGCATTATTAAAGGGGGAATAGAATATTTTTGTTATTTTAAAATAATCCAAAAATTTGAAACCATTACGTGTACTAACCCCTAGGAGATCTGACCGAAATTTCAAAGTAAGCTTCAGAAGCGTTTGTGGTCTAACTTTTGATCCGGATTTTGCGCCATGCAACTTATATTAATATTATTAAAGGGGTAATAGATTATTTTTATTATTTTAAAATACTTTAAAAGTTTGAAACCATTACGTGTACGTCAAGAGATCTGGCCGAAATTGCAAAGTAAGCTCTTGAAGCGTTTGTGGTCCAAATTTTGATCCTGTTTTTGCGCCATGCAACTTATATTAGCATTATTAAAGAGCAAATAGATCAATTTTGTTATTTTAAAATACTACAAAAATTTGAATCCATTACATGTACGCTAGGCGATCTAGTCGAAATTGTAAAGTAAGCTCTTGAAGCGTTTGTGGTCCAAATTTTGATCCGGTTTTTGCTTTAAGTAACTTATACTAACATGCAATTTATCATTATTAAAGGGGGAATTTACTTTGAATTGGCATTATTAAAGGGGGTATTTATCATTATTAAAGGGGGAATTTATCATTATACTGACATGCAATTTATCCGGTTTTTGCTTTTCATGCAATTTAAATTGGCATTATTAAAGGGGGAATTGATCATTTTTGTTAAAATAAAATACACCAAAAAATTGAAACCATTACGTGTACTAATTGTTAGGAGATCTGGCCGAAATTGCAAAGTAAGCTCTTGAAGCAATTGTGGTCCAAATTTTGATCCTATTTTTGCGCCATGCAACTCATATTAGCATTATTAAAAAGGGAATAGATCAATTTTCTATTCTAAAATAGTACGAAAATTTGAATCCATTACATGTACACTAGGAGATCTGGCTGAAATCGCAAAGTAAGCTCTTGAAGCCTTTGTGATCCAAATTTTGATCCGATTTTTGCGCCACGTAACTTATATTAACATTATTAATGGGGTAATAGATCATTTTTGTTATTTTAGAATACTACAAAAAGTTTAAACCATTACGTGTCCTAACCCCTAGGAGATCTTGCCGAAATTGCAAAGTAAGCTATTCAAGCGTTTGTGGTCAAAATTTTGATCCGATTTTTGGGCTATGCAACTTATATTAGCATTATTAAAGGGGAAAAATATAAATTTATTATTTATAAATACTTAAAAATTTGAAACCATTACGTGCACTAACCCCTAAGAGATCTGGCCGAAAACGCGAAGTAAGCTCTTGAAGCTTTTATGGTCAAAATTTTGATCCGATTTTTGCGCCATGCAACTTATATAAGCATTATTAAAGGGGGAATAGAACATTGTTTTTATTTTTGAATACTAAAAAAATTTAAAACCATTACGTGTACTAACCGCTGAGAGATCTGGTCGAAATTGCAAAGTAAGCTTTTGAAGCGTTTGTGGTCAAAATTTTGATCCGTTTTTTGTGCCATGCATATTATATTAGCATTATTAAAGGGGGAATAGATCAATTTAGTTATTTTTAAATACACTTAAAATATAAAACTATTATGTGTACTAACCACTAGGAGATCTAGCCTAAATATCAAAGTAAGCTCTTGAAGCGTTTGTGGTCCAAATTTTGATCCGGTTTTTGCGCCATACAACTTATATTATCATTATTAAAGGGGGATTAGATCAATTTTTATATTTTAAAATACTCCAAAAATTTGATACCATTACGTGTACTAACCCCTAGGACATCTGACTGAAATTGTAAAGTAAGCTCTTGAAGCGTTTGTGGTCCAAATTTTGATCCCATTTTCACACCATGCAATTTATATTGGCATTATTAAAGTGGAATTGATCATTTTTGTTAAAAAAATACTACAAAAAATTGAAACCATTACATGTATTAAGCCCTAGAAGATCTGACCGAAATTGCAAAGTAAGCTCTTGAAGCATTTGTGGTCCAAATTTTAATCCTGTTTTTGCGCCATGCAACTTATATTAGCATTATTAAAGATGGAATAGATCAATTTTGTTATTTTAAAATACTACAAAAATTTGGATCCCTTACGTGTACGCTAGGAGATCTGGCTGAAATTACAAAGTAAGCTCTTGAAGCGTTTGTGGTCCAAGTTTCGATCCGGTTTTCGTGCCATGCAATTTATATAAGCATCAGTAATGGGGGAATAGATTAATTTTTTAATTTTAAAATACTCCAAAATTTTGAAACCATTACGGGTACTAACCCCTAGGAGATTTGGCCAAAATTGCAAAGTATCTTGAAGTTTTGCAAACTTTTGATCCGATTTTTACGCCATGCAACTTATATAAGCATTATTAAAGGGAAAATAGATCAATTTTGTTATTTTTAAAATACTCCAAAAACTTTAAATCATTACGTGTACCCTATAAGATCAGACCGAAATTGCAAAGTAAGCTCTTGAAGTGTTTGTTGTCAAAATTTTTATCCTGTTTTTACGCAATGCAACATATATAATAATTATTAAAGGGGTAATAGAAAATTTTTGTTATTTTGAAATACTCCAAAAATTTGAAACCATTACGTGTGCCCTATAAGATCTGGCCGAAATTGCAAAGTAAGCTCTTGAAGCATTTGTGGTCCAAATTTTGATCCGCTTTTTGCGCCATGCAACTTATATTAGCATTATTAAAGGTGGAATAGATCGATTTCGTTAATTTTGAATACTCAAAATATTTGAATCCATTACGTGTGCCCTATAAGAACTGGCCGAAATTGCAAAGTAAGCTGTTGAAGCGTTTTTGGTCCAAATTTTGATCCTATTTTTGCGCTGTTCAAACTATATTAGCATTATTAAACGAGGAATAGATCAATTTTGTTATTTTAAAATACTCCAAAAATTTGAAACCATTACGTGTTCTAACCTTAAGAGATCTAACCGAAATTGCAAAGTAAGCTCTTGAAGGGTTTGTGGTCCAAAATTTGGTCTGGTTTTTGCGCCATGCAGATTATATTAGAATTAATAAAGGGGGAATAGATCATTTTTTAATTTTAAAATACTCTAAAAATTTTAAACCATTACGTGTACTAACCTCTAGGAGATCTGGCTAAAATCGCAAAGTAAGCTCTTAATGCGTTTATGGTACAAATTTTGAGCTGGTTTTTGCGCTATGAAAGTTATATTAGCATTACTATAGGGGTAAGAGATCATTTTTGTTATTTTAAAATACTCCAAAAGTTTGAAACCATTACGTGTATTAACCACTAGGGGATCTGGTCGAAATTGCAAAGTAAGCTCTTGAAGCGTTTGTTGCCAAAATTTTGATCTGATTTTTATGTCAAGCAACTTATATTAGTCTTATTAAAGAAGAAATAGATCAATTCTGTTATTTTTAAAAACTTAAAAAATTTGAAACCGTACTAACCCCCTAAGAGATCTGGCCGAAATTTCAAAGTAAGCTCTTGATGCGTTTGTGGTCCAAATTTTGATCCATTATTTGTGCTATGCTACTTATATGAGCATTATTAATGGAGGAATAGATCAATTTTTTTATTTTAAAATACTTCGAAAATTTGGAACAATTACGTGTACTAGGAGATCTAGCCGAAAATGCAAAGTAAGCTCTTGAAGCGTTTGTAACCTAAAATTTGGTCCAGTTTTTGTGCCATGGACATTATATTAGAATTAATAATAAAGGGGGAATAGATCATTTTTTGATTTCATAATACACTCAAAAATTGAAACCATTACGTGTACTAACTCTTAGGAGATCTGGCTAAAATCGCAAAGTAAGCTTTTCATGCATTTGTGGTACAAATTTGATCCGGTTCTTGCGCCATGAAAGTTATATTAGCATTATTAAAGGGGTTAGAGATCATTTTTTTTAATTTTAAAATACTCCAAAAATTTGAAACCATTACGTGTACTAACCACTAGGAGATCTGGTCAAAATTGCAAAGTAAGCTCTTGAAGCATTTGTGGTCCAAGTTTATATCCGGTTTTTGCGCCATGAAACTAATATTAACATTATTAGAGGGGGAATAGATAATTTTTTGTAATTAAAAATACTCTTAAAATTTGAAACAACGTGTACTAACCCCTAGGAGATCTGACCGAAATTGCAAAGTAAGCATTTAAAGCGTTTGTGGTCCAAATTTTGATCCAGTTTTTGTGCCGTGCAACTTATATTAGCATTATAAAAGGGGGAATAGATCAATTTTGTTATTTTAAAATACTCCGAAAATTTGAAACCATTACGTGTACTAACCCCTAGGAGATCTGGCCAAAAATGCAAAGTAAGCTCTTGAAGCGTTTGTGGTCCAAGATTTTGTCCGGTTTTTGCGCCATGCATATTTTATTAGAATTAATAAAGGAGGAATAGATCATTTTTTGATTTTAAAATACACAAAAAATTAGAAACCATTACATGTACTAACCGCTAGAAGATCCAATCGAAATCGCAAACTAAGCTCTAAATGCGTTTATGGTACAAATTTAATCCGGTTTTTGCGCCATGAAAGTCATATTAGCTTTATTAAAGGGGTAATAGATCATTTTTGTTATTTTTAAATACTCTAAAAATTTGAAACCATTACGTGTACTAACCACTAGGAGATCTAGTCGAAATTGCAAAGTAAGCTCTTGAAGCGTTTGTGGTCCAAATTTTAATCCGATTTTTGCGCCATGAAACTTATATCATCATTATTAAAGAGGGAATAGATCACTTTTCGTAATTGAAAATACTCTTAAAATTTGAAACAACGTGTTCAGGACATCTGGCCGAAATTGCAAAGTAAGCTATTTAAGCGTTTGTAGTCCAAATTTTGATCCGATTTTTGCGTCATGCAACTTGTATTAGCATTATTAAAGGGGGAATAGATCAATTTCATTATTTTAAAATACTCAAAAAATTTAAAACCATTACTTGTACTAACCCCTAGGAGATCTGGTTGAAATTGCAAAGTAAGCTCTTGAAGCGTTTCTGGTCCAAATTTTGATCCTATTTTTGCGCCATGTAACTTATATTAGCTTTATTAAAGGTAGGCTAGATCAATTTTTTTTTTTTTAATTTCAAAATACTCTGAAATTTTAAAACCATTACTTGTACTAACCCGTAGGATATTTGGTCGAAATTGCAAAGTAAATTCTAGAAGCGTTTGTGGTTAAAAATTTGGTCCGATTTTTTCGCCATGCAACTTATGTTAGAATTAATGAAGGGGGAATAGATCATTTTTTTATTTTAAAATACTCTAAAAATTTGAAACAATTACGTGTACCAACCCCTAGGAGACGTGGATGAAATCACAAAATAAGCTCTTGATGTGTTTATGGTCAAAATTTTGATCCGATTTTTACCCTATGAAACTTATATTAGCATTATTAAAGGGGCAAGAGATGGTTTTTGTTATTTTAAAATTCTCCAAAAATTTGAAACCATTACGTGTACTAATCCCTACAGATCTGGTCGAAATTGCAAAGTAAGCTCTTGAAGCGTTTGTGGTACAACTTTTGATCCAATTTTGCGCCGCGCAACTTATATTAGCGTTATTTAAGGGGGAATAGATCAATTTTATTATTTTGTAAAATACTCCGAAAATTTGAAACCATTACGTGTACTAAACCTTAGGAAATTTGGCTGAAATTTCAAAATAAGCTCTTGCGGCGTTTGTGGTCCAAAATTTTATCCGGTATTTGCGCCATGCAACTTAAATTAGAATTAATAATGGGGGAATAGATCTTTTTTTTATTTTATTTTTGAATACTCCAAAAATTTGAAACCATTACGTGTACTAACCACTAGGAGATCTGGTCGAAATTGCAAAGTAAGCTCTTGAGGCATTTGTGGTCAGAATTTTAATCCTGTTTTTGCATCATGAAACTCATATTAGCATTATTAGAGGGGGAAAAGATATTTTTGTTAATTAAAAATACTCTAAAAATTTGAAACCATTACGTGTACTAACCCCTAAGAGATCTGGCCGAAATTGCAAAGTAAGCTCTTGAAGCGTTTGTGGTCCAAATTTTGATTCGGTTTTCGCGCCATACAACTAAGATTAGCATTATTAAAGGTGGAATAGAATTTGCCAAGTATGTTATTCTAGCGTTTGTGGTCTGAATTTCGATGCGGTTTTTGCGCCAAGTAACTTATATTAACATTATTAAATGAGGAATTGATCACTTTTTTTATTTAAAAATAACTCGAAAATGTCAAACCATGATGTGTACTATCCCTTTAGAGATTTGAAAGAATTTGCAAAGTAAGCTACTGTAGCGTTTGTGGTCCGAATATCGATGTGGTTTTTACGCCAAGTAACTTATATTAGCAATATTAAATGAGGAATGAATCTCTTTCTTATTTAAAAATAACTCAAAAATGTGAAACCAAGCCGTGTACTATCCCCTTAGAGATATGGCAGAATTTGCAAAGTAAGCAATTCCAGCGTTTGTGGTCCGAATATCGATGCAGTTTTTGCGCCAAGAAACTTATATTAGCATTATTAAATGAAGAATGGATAACTTTCTTTATTTATAAATAACTCGAAAATGTCAAACCATGGCGTATACTATCCCCTTAGAGATCTGGCATAATTTGCAAAGTAAGCTACTCTAACGTTTGTGGTGCGAAATCGATGCAGTATTTGCGCCTAGTAACTTACATTAGCAAAATTAAATGAGGAATGAATCACTTTCTTTTTTTAAAAATAACTCGAAAATGTCAAACCATTGTGTGTATTATCCCCTTAGAGATCTGGCAAGATATGCAAAGTAAGCTACTCTAGCGTTTGTGGTCGGAATGTCGATGCGGTTTTTGCACCAAGTAACTTATATTAGCATTATTAAATGAGGAGTGGATGACTTTCTTTATTGAAAAATAACTCGAAAATGTCAAACCTTGGCGAGTACTATCCCTTTAGAGATCTAGCAGAATTTGCAAAGTAAGCTACTCTAGCGTTAGTGGTCCGAATATCGATGCGGTTTTTGCGCCATGTAACTTATATTAGCATTATTAAATCAGGAATGGATCACTTTCTTTATTTAAAAATAACTCGAAAATGTCAAACCATGGCGTGTACTATCCCCTTAGAATCTGACAGAATTTGCAATGTAAGCTACTCTAGCGTTTCTGGTCCGAATATTGATGCGGTTTTTGCGCTAAGTAACTTATATTAGCATTATTAAATAAGGAATGGATCACTTTCTTTATTTTAAAATAACTGGGAAAGGTCAAACCATGGCGTGTACTATCCCCTTTGAGATCTGACTGAATTTGCAAAGTAACCTACTCTAGCGTTTGTGGTCCGAATTTCGATGCAGTTTTTACGCCAAGTAACTTATATTAGTATTAGTAAATGAGGAATGAATCACTTGTTTTCATTTATAAATAACTCGAAAATATAAAACCATGGCGTGTACTATCCCCTTAGAGATCTGACAGAATTTTTAAAGTAAGCTACTCTAGCGTTTGTGGTCAGAATATCGATGCGGTTTTTGTGCTAAGTAACTTATATTAGCATTATTAAATGAGGACTGGATCACTTTCTTTATTTAAAAATAACTCGAAAATGTCAAACCATGACGTGTACTATCCCCTTAGAGATCTGGCAAGATTTGCAAAGTGAGCTACTTTTGCGTTAGTGGTCCGAATATCGATGCGGTTTTTGCGCCAAGAAACTTATATTAGCATTATTAAATGAGGAATGGATCACTTTCCTTATTTAAAAATAACTCTAAAATGTCAAACCATGGCGTGTACTATCCCTTAGAGATCTGGCAGAATTTGTAGAGTAAGTTACTCTAGCGTTTGTGGTCCGAATTTCGATGCGGTTTTTGCGCCAAGTAACTTATATTAGCATCATTAAATGAATAATGGATCACTTTCTTTATTTAAAAATAAATCGAAATTGTCAAACTATGGCGTGTATTATCCCCTTGTAGATCTGGCAGAATTTGCAAAGTAAGCTACTCTAGCATTTGTGGTCCGAATTTCGATGCGGTTTTTGCGCCAAGTAAATTATATCAGCATTATAAAATGAGAAATGGATCACTTTCTTTATTTAAAAATAATTCGAAAATGTCAAACCATGGCGTGTACTATCCCTTTAGAGATCTGGCAGAATTTTCAAAGTAAGCTACTCTAGCGTTTGTTGTCTGAATATCGATGTGATTTTTGCGCAGCATTATTAAATGAGGAATGGATCACTTTATTTATTTAAAAATAACTCGAAAATATCAAACCATGGTGTGTATCACCTTAGAGATCTGGCTGAATTTGCAAAGTAAGCTACTCTAGCGTTTCTGGTCTGAATATCGATGCGATTTTTTCGCTATTTAACTTATATTAGCATTATTAAATAAGGAATGGATGACTTTATTTATTTAATAAAACTAGAAAATGTCAAACCATGGCGTGTACTATCCCCTTAGAGATCTGACAGAATTTGCAAAGTAAGCTACTCTAGCGTTTTTGGTCCGAATTTCTATGCGGTTTTTGCGCCAAGTAACTTATATTAACATTATTAAATGAGGAATGAATCACTTTCTTTCTTTAAAATAACTCGAAAATGTCAAACCATGGAGTTTACTATCCCCTTAGAGATCTGGCGGAATTTGCAAAGTAAGCTACTCTAGCGTTTGTGGTATGAATTTGGATGCGGTTTTTGCGCCAAGTAACTTATATTAGCATTGTTAAGTGAGGAATGGATCACTTTCTTTATTTAAAAATAAATAAAAAATGTCAAACCATGGCGTGTACTATCCCCTTAGAGATCTGGCAGAATTTGCAAAGTAAGCTACTCATTCATTTGTGGTCCGAATTTCGATGCGGTTTTTGCGCCAAGTAACTTATATTAGAGTTATGAAATGAGGAATGGATTGCTTTCTTTATTTGAAAATAACTCGAAAATGTCGAGCCATGGCGTGTACTATCCCGTTAGAGATCCGACAGAATTTGCAAAGTAAGCTACTCTAGCGTTTGTGGTCCGAATATCGATGTGGTTTTTGCAACAAGTAACTTATATTAGCATTATTAAATGAGGAATGGATCACCTTTTTTATTTCAAAATAACTCGAAAATGTCAAACCATGGCGTGTACGAGCCCTTAGAGATCTTGATGAATTTGCAAAGTATGCTACTCTAGCGTTTGTGGTCCGAATATCGATGCGGATTTTGCGCCAAGTAACTTATATTGGCATTATTAAATGAGGAATGGATCATTTTCTTTATTTAAAAATAACTCGAAATTGTCAAACCATGGCGTGTACTATCCCCTTCCCCCTTATTTTGATGGATGGTTCTTGATGGTGTGGTTTGGTTATAACCAAACCATACCATGTTTGTTTTCACTTCCATTCATTAATGTATGGTTGTGTAAGGTTCTCCATGGTTCAATTTGCTCCACTTTTTAAACCATCAAATCGGTGTGTTGGAATGGTTTGATATTTTTTCTTCCAAAATTATCCTTCGCAATTTATTTTTACAACAAAACTACTACTTAATTATAAATACGGTTTTTGCGTTTGTGGTCCGAATTTAGATACGGTTTTTGCGCCAAGTAACTTATATAAGCATTATTAAATGAGGAATGGATCGCTTTCTTTATTTAAAAATAACTCAAAAATGTCAAACCATGTCGTGTACTATCCCCTTAGAGATCTAGCAAAATTTGCAAAGGAAAGTAGTCTAGCGTTTGTGGTCCGAATTTCGATGCAGTTTTTGCGCCAAGTAACTTATATTAGCACTATTAAATGAGGAATGGATCACTTTTTTATTTAAAAATGAATCGAAAATGTCAAACCATGACGTGTACTATCCCCTTAGAGATCTGATAGAATTTTCAAAGTAAGATACTCTAGCGTTTGTGGTCCGAATTTTGATGCGATTTTTGAGCTAAGTAACTTATATTACCATTATAAACAGAGAAATGGATCGCTTTTTTTATTTAAAAATAACTCAAAAATGTCAAACCATTGCGTGTACGACCTTAAAGATCTGGCAAAATTTGCAAAGTAAGCAACTCTAGCGTTTGTGGTCCGAATTTCGATGCGGTTTTTGCGCCAAGTAACTTATATAAGCATCATTAAATGAATAATGGATCACTTTCTTTATTTAAAAATAACTCGAAAATGTCAAACTATGGCGTGTATTATCCCCTTGTAGATTTGGCAGAATTTGCAAAGTAAGCTACTCTAGCGTTTGTGGTCCGAATTTCGATGCGGTTTTTGCGCCAAGTAAATTATATCAGCATTATAAAATGAGAAATGGATCACTTTCTTTATTTAAAAATAATTCGAAAATGTCAAACCATGGCGTGTACTATCCCTTTAGAGATCTGGCAGAATTTGCAAAGTAAGCTACTCTAGCGTTTTTGGTCCGAATTTCTATGCGGTTTTTGCGCCAAGTAACTTATATTAACATTATTAAATGAGGAATGAATCACTTTCTTTCTTTAAAAATAACTCGAAAATGTCAAACCATGGAGTTTACTATCCCCTTAGAGATCTGGCGGAATTTGCAAAGTAAGCTACTCTAGCGTTTGTGGTCCGAATTTTGATGCGATTTTTTCGCCAAGTAACTTATATTACCATTATTAACAGAGGAATGGATCGCTTTCTTTATTTTAAAATAACTTAAAAATGTCAAACCATTGCGTGTACTATCACTTTAAAGATCTGGCAAAATTTGCAAAGTAAGCAACTCTAACGTTTGTGGTCCGAATTTCAATGCGGTTTTTGCACCAAGTAACTTATATTAACATTATTAAATGAGGAATGGATCGCGTTTATTAATTTATAAATAACTCGAAAATGTCAAACCATGGTGTGTACTATCCCCTTAGAGATCTGGCTGAATTTTCAAAGTAAACTACTCTAGCGTTTGTGGTCCGAATATCGATGCAGTTTTTGCGCCAATTAACTTATATTAGCATTATTAAATGAGGAATTGATCACTTTCTTTATTTAAAAATAAATCAAAAATGTCAAACCATGACGTGTACTATCCCCTTAGAGATCTGGCAAGATTTGCAAAGTAAGCTACTCTAGCGTTTGTGGTCCGAATATCGATGCGGTTTTTGCGCCAAATAACTTATATTAGCATTATTAAATGAGGAATGGATCACTTTCTTAATTTAAAAATAACTCAAAAATGTCAAACCATGGCGCGTACTATCCCCTCAGAGATCTGGCAGAATTTTCAAAGTAAGCTACTCTAGCATTTGTGGTCCGAATTTAGATGCGGTTTTTGCGCCAAATAACTTATATTATCATTATTAAATTAGGAATGGATCACATTCATTATTTAAAAATAACTAGAAAATGTCAAACCATGGCGTGTACTATCCTCTAATAGATGTGGAAGAATTTGCAAAGTAAACTACTCTAGCGTTTGTGGTCTGAATTTCGATGAGGTTTTTGCGCCATGTAACTTATATTAACATTATTAAATAAGGAATGGATCAATTTCTTTATTTAAAAATAACTGGAAAATGTCAAACCATTGCGTGTACTATCGCCTTAGAGATCTGGCAGAATTTGTAAAGTAAGCTACTCTAGCGTTTGTGGTCCGAATTTCGATGCGGATTTTGCGCCAAGTAACTTAGATTAGTATTATTAAATGAGGAATGGATCACCTTTTTAATTTTTAAATAACTCGAAAATGTCAAACCATGGCGTGTACTATCCCCCTTAGAGATCTGGCTGAATTTTCAAAGTAAGCTTCTCTAGCGTTTGTGGTCCGAATTTCGATGTTGTTTTTGTGCCAAGTAACTTATATTAGCATCATTAAATGAGGAATGGATCGCTTTCTGTATTTAAAAATAAATCAAAAATTACAAACCATGGCGTGTACTATCCCCTTAGAGATCAGGCAGAATTTGCAAATAAAGCAACTCTAGCGTTTGTAGTCCGAATTTCGTTGCAGTTTTTGCGCTTAGTAACTTATATTAGCATTATTAAATGAGGAATGAATCACTTTCTTTATTTAAGAATAACTCGAAAATGTCAAACCATGGTGTATACTATCCCCTTAGAGATGTGAAGAATTTGCAAAGTAAGCTACTCTAGCATCTGTGGTCCGCATTTCGATATGGTTTTTGCGCCAAGTAAATTATATTAGCATTATTAAATGAGGAATAGATGACTTTCTTTATTTAAAAATACCTCGAAAATGTCAAACCATGGCGTGTACGGATCTGCCAGAATTGGCAAAGTAAGCTACTCTAGCATTTGTGGTCCAAATTTCGATACGGTTTTTGCGCCAAGTAAGTCATATTAGCATTATTAAGTGAGGATTGAATCACTTTCTTTATTTAAAAATAACTAAAAAATGTCAATGACGTGTACTATCCCCTTAGAGATCTGGTAGAATTTGCAAAGTAAGCTACTCTAGCGTTTGTGGTCCGAATTTCGATGCGATTTTTGCGCCATGTAACTTATATTTGCATTATTAGATGAGGAATGAATCACTTTCTTTACTTAAAAATAAATTGAATATGTCAAATCATGGCGTGTACTATCCCCTAAAGGATCCTACAGAATTTGCAAAGTAAGCTACTCTAGCGTTTGTGGTCCGAATTTTGATGCGGTTTTTGCGCCAAGTAACGTATATAAGCATTATTTAATGGGAAATGGATCACTTTCTTTATTTATAAATAACTCCAAAATGTCAAACTATGGCGTGTACTATTCCCTTAGAGATCCGAAAAAATTTGCAAAGTAAGCTACTCTAGCTTTTGTGGTCCAAATTTCGATGCGGTTTTGCACCAAGTAACTTATATTAGCATTATTCAATGAGGAATGAATCACTTTCTTTATTTAAAAATTACTCAAAATTGTCAAACCATGGCGTGCACTATCCCCTTAGAGATCTGGCAGAATTTGCAAAATAAGCTACTCTAGCGTTTGTGGTCTGAATTTCTATGGAGTTTTTGCGCCAAGTAACTTATATTAGCATTATTCAATGAGGAATGGATCACTTTCTTTATTTAAAAATAACAAGAGAATGTCAAACCATGGCGTGTACTATCTCCCTAGGGATCTGGCAGAATTTACAAAGTAAGCTACTCTAGCGTTTGTGGTCCGAATTTCGATGCGGTTTTTGCTCCAAGTAACTTATATTAGCATTATTCAATGAGGAATGAATCACTTTCTTTATTTAAAAATAACTCAAAATTGTCAAACTATGGCGTGTACTATCCTTTTAGAGATCTGGCAGAATTTGCAAAATAAGCAACTCTAGCGTTTGTGGTTTGAAGTTCTATGCGGTTTTTGCGCCAAGTAACTTATATTAGCATTATTCAATGAGGAATGGATCACTTTCTTTATTTAAAAATAATAAGAATTTGTCAAACCATGGTGTGTACTATCCCCTTAGAGATGTGGAAGAATTTGTAAAGTAAGCTATTCTAATGTTTCTGGTCCGAATTTCGATGCAGTTTTTGCTCCAAGTATTTTATATTAGCATTATTAAATGAGGAATAAATGACTTTCTTTATTTAAAAATAACTCGAATATGTTAAACCATGGCATGTATGACTGGTGCCGAGTCCGTCAGTAATTTAAATATCCTATAAACAACAAATTAATTGTAGTAAATAAGGTCGAATCCACAGAGATCGGTTATCAATTGTGTATTGTATACTGACTTAGTAATGTAAATAGAGGTTTGAAAAGTGGATTTGGACTGAATGCTAAAAACGCAAAATATTAACAATCAAATATATTAAAAGACCTAGCTAACCGATCATTTGATTAATGTGTCGGTCATTGATTCAAAAGATATCTCTATCGATTTTAATAACCAGAGTTATAGTTATTGACAACGTGCCTAACAACCAATCTTTTCCTTAGTTATTAGACTGACCGGGTACAACCCTTCGAATTAATCACTAATCTAACACGTAGATTGCATTATAAACTAGAAAAGACCTGCAATCATAGCCAATGAATTAGTACGACAGTTCTTGAACTATGATTGTGGAACCTCAACACTACCTAGGTTAGATTAATTACGAATTATCTAATATACAGTGTATTAGCCTGCTCAATTGACCAATCGCGCGCTTACTCAATTAATCAAATAAAACTAACATGACCTTATCTATGGGCACAGAGTGTCCTTAACTATGGGCACAGAGACTACACAAATATTAAAAGCTAAAGCAACGAAGCAAAGATATCACAACATGAATTAATTAAACTGATCGTTTAGCTGGGCAGACTAGTTTAGCACCACATGGATGCTGTCAACATCATCGTCTATATTCTGAATTGAATGTACAATAAGAAGAGAAACATAGTGTTTTTATTGAAAAAACTAAAACTCAAACTCAAACTGCCTAATTCTGATCATTCAGAGTAAATATATACTCTGTTACAAAACTAAAACTCATTAAAAATCTCCTCAGAATCTTTATTTAAAAGTTCTAAATTCAAAATATAAAAATCCTTAAAATCGTATCGGTTTATTTCGAAATAAGTATTCAGATGAAAACTTGCTGACTTCGACTATGCTTTGGCAATTGTTGTCAATGATCCTAAAAAATCTTCACATTTGTAAAATTGCCTCCAATCTGTCCAAAATTACAAAAATAGGCAAATTAATAGCAAATCTTCAATTAGGTCTAAAAATAATAAACAAAATAATAAAGGAATAATGTCAACTTCATGCTTAATCAGTGTATTATCCCCTTAGAGATCTGACAGAATTCGCAAAGTATGCAACTATAACGTTTGTGGTCCGAATTTCGATACAGTTTTTGTGTCAAGTAACTTATATAAGAATTATTCAATAATGAATGGATCACTTTTTTATTTAAAAATAACTGGAAATCGACAAACCATGGCGTGTACAATCCCCTTAGAGATCTGGCAAAATTTGCAAAGAAAGCTACTATAGCGTTTATGGTTCGAATTTCGATGCGGTATTTGCGACAAGTAACTTATATTAGCATTATTCAGTGAGGAATGGATCACTTTCATTATTTAAAAATAACTCGAAAATGTCAAATCATGGCGTGTACTATCCCCTTAGAGATCTGGCAGAATTTGCAAAGTAAACTACTCTAGCGTTTGTGGTCCGAATTTCGATGCGGTTTTTGCGCCAAGTAACTTATTTTAGCATTAATCAATGAGGAATGGATCACTTTCTTTATTTAAAATTAACTCGAAAATGTCAAACCATGGCGTGTACTATCCCCTTAAAGATTTGGCAGAATTTGTAAAGTAAGCTACTCTATCTTTCGTGGTCTGAATTTCGATGCGGTTTTTTCGCTGAGTACCTTATATAAGATTTATACAATGAGGAATGAATCAAGTTCTTTATTTTAAAATAACTCAAAAATGTCTAACCATGGCGTGTACTATCCACCTAAGAGATCTGACAGAATTTGCAAAGTAAGCTACTCTAGTGTTTGTGGTCCAAATTTCGATGCGGTTATTGCGCCAAGTAACTTATATTAGCATTATTCAATAAGGAATGGATCACTTTCTTTATTTAAAAATAACTCAAAAAAGTCAAACCACGGCGTGTACTATCCCCCTTTGAGATCTGGCAGAATTTGCAAAGTAAGCTACTCTAGCGTTTGTGGTCCGAATTTCGATGCGGTTTTTGCGCCATGTAACTTATATTAGCATTATTCAATGAGGAATTAATCATTTTTTTATTTAAAAACAAATCAAAATTTTCAAACCATGGCGTGTACTATCCTCTTATAGATTTGACAAATTTTGAAAAGTAAGCTACTCTAGCGTTTATGGTCCGAATTTTTATGCTGTTTTTGCGCCAAGTAACTTATATTAGCATTTTTCAATGAGGAATGAATCACTTTTTTTATACAAAAATATCTCGAAATTGTCAAACCATGGCGTGTACTATCCCCTTAGAGATCTGGCAGAATTTACAAAGTAATCTACTCTAGCGTTTGTGGTCCGAATTTCGATGCGGTTTTTGCGCCAAGTAACTTATATTAGAATTATTCAATGAGGAAGGGATCACTTTCTGAATTTAAAAATAACTCGAAAATGTCAAACCATGGCGTGTACTATCCCCCTTTGAGATCTGGCAGAATTTGCAAAGTAAGCTACTCTAGCGTTTGTGGTCCGAATTTCGATGCGGTTTTTGCGTCAAGTAACTTATATTAGAATTATTCAACGAGGAATGGATCACTTTCTGAATTTAAAAATAACTCGAAATTGTCAAACCATTGCGTGTACTATCCCCTTAGAGATCTGGTAGAATTTGCAAAGTAAACTACTCTAGCGTTTGTGGTCTGAATTAAGACGCGGTTTTTGCGCCAAGTTACTTATATAAGCATTAGTCAATGAGTAATGGATCACTTTCTTTATTTAAAAATAACTTGAAATTTTCAATCCATGGCGTGTACTATCCCCTTAGAGATCCAGCAGAATTTTGAAAGTAAACTACTCTAGCAGTTGTGGTCTGAATTTCGACGCGGGTTTTGCGCCATGTAACTTATACTAGCATTACTGAATGGGGAATGGATCACTTTTTTTATTTAAAAATAACTTGATATTTTCAAACCATGGCGTGTACTATCCCCTTAGAGATCCGGCAGAATTTGCAAAGTACGCTACTCTAGCGTTTGTGGTTCGAATTTCGATGCGGTTTTTGTACCAAGTAACTTATATTAGCATTATTTAATGAGAAATGGATCAATTTCTTTATTTAAAAATAACTCAAAATTGTCAAACAATGGCGTATCCCCTTACAGATCTAGCAGAATTTGCAAAGTTAACTACTCTACCGTTTGTGGTCTGAATTTCGATGCGGTTTTTGCGCGAAGTAACTTATATTAGCATTATTCAGTGAGTAATGGATCACTTTTTTGATTTAAAAAAAACAAGAAATTGTCAAACCATGGCGTGTACTATCCACTTAGAAATCTGGCAAAATTTGTAAAGTAAGCTATTCTAGCGTTTGTGGTCCGAATTTCGATGCGGTTTTTACGCCGAGTACCTTATATAAGCATTATTCAATAAGGAATGGATTACTTTCTTTATTTACAAATAACACGAAATTGGCAAACCATGGCAAGTCCTATCCCCTTAGAGATCTGACAGAATTTGCAAAGTAAGCTACCCTAGCGTTTGTGGTCTGAATTTCGATGTGGTTTTTGCGCCAAGTAACTTATATTAGCATTATTCAATGAGAAATGAATCACTTTCTTTATCTGTAAATAACTCGAAATTGTCAAACCATGGCGTGTACTATCCCATAGAGATCTGGCGGAATTAGTAAAGTAACCTACTCTAGCGTTTGTGTTTCGAATTTCAATGCGGTTTTTGCTCCGAGTAACTTATATTAGCACTATTCAATGAGAAATGGATCACTTTATTTATTTAAAATATCAATAAATTGTCAAACCATGGCGTGTACTATCCCTTAATAGATCTGGCAGAATTTGCAAAGTAAGCTACTCTAGCGTTTGTGGTCCGAATTTCGATGCGGTTTTTGCGCCAAGTAACTTTTATTAGCATTATTCAATGAGGAATAGATCACTTTATTTAAAAATAACAAGAAATTGTAAAACCATGACGTGTATTATCCATTTAGAGATCTGGCAGAATTTGCAAAGTAAGTTACTTTAGCGTTTCTGGTTCGAATTTCGATGCGGTTTTCGCGCCAAGTAACTTATATTAGCATTATTCAATTAGGAATGGATCACTTTCTTAATTTAAAAATAACTCGAAATTGTCAAACCATGGCGTGTACTATCCCTTAAGAGATTTGGCAGAATTTGCAAAGTAAACTACTCTAGCGTTTGTGGTTCGAATTTCGATGCGGTTTTTGCGCCAAGTAACTTATAAAAGGATTATACAACGAGGAATGGATCACGTTCTTTATTTAAAAATAAATTGAAATTGTCAAACCATGGCGTGCCCCTTAATAGATATGACATAATTTGCAAAGTAAGCTACTCTAGCCTTTGTAGTCCGAATTTCGATACAGTTTTTATGCCAAGAAAATTATATTAGCATTATTCAGTTAGGATTGGATCACTTTCTTTATTTTAAAAGAACTCGAAATTATCAAACCATGATGTGTACTATCCCCTTAGAGATCTGGCAGAATTTGCAATGTAAGCTACTGTAGCGTTTGTTGTCCGAATTTCATTGCGGTTATTGCGCCAAGTGACTTATATTAGCATTATTAAATGAAGAATGGTTCACTTTCTTTATTTAAAAATAACTCGAAATTGTTAAACCATGGCGTGTACTATCCACTAAGAGATCTGGTAGAATTTGCAAAATAAGCTACTCTAGCGTTTGTGGTCCTAATTTCGATGTGGTTTTTGCGCCAAGTGACTGATATTAGCATTATTCAATGGAGAATGGATCACTTTCTTTATTTCAAAATAACTCAAAATTGTCAAAACATGGCGTGTACTATCCCCTAAGAGATTTGGCAGAATTTGCAAAATAAGCTATTGTAACGTTTGTGGTTCAAATTTGGATGCGGTTTTTACGCCAATTAACTTATATTAGCATTATTCAATGAAGAATAAATCACTTTCTTTATTTAAAAATAACTCGAAATTGTCAAACCATGGCATGTACAATCCCCTTACAGATATAGAATAATTTGCAAAGTCAGCTACTCTAGCATTTGTGGTCTGAATTTTGATGCAGTTTTTGCGCCAAGTAACTTATATTAGCATTATTCAATGAGTAATTGATAACTTTCTTTATTTAAAAATAACTCGAAATTGTCAAACCATGGCATTTTCTATCCCCCTTAGAGATTAGGAAGAATTTGCAAAGTAAGCTACTCTAGCATTTGTGGTCCAAATTTCGATTCGGTTTTTGCGCCAAGTGACTTATATTAGCATTATTTAATGAGGAATGGATCACTTTCTTTATTTAAAAATAACAAGAAATTGTAAAACCATGACGTGTACTATCCATTTAGAGATCTAGCAGAATTTGCAAAGTAAGTTACTCTAGCGTTTGTGGTTCGAATTTCGATGCGATTTTCGCGCCAAGTAACTTATATTAGCATATTTAATTAGGAATGGATCACTTTCTTTATTTAAAAATAACCAGAAATTTTCAAACCATGGCGTGTACAATCCCTTTAGAGATCTACAGAATTTGTAAAGTAAGCTACTCTAGCTTTTGTGATCCGAAATTCGATGCGGTTTTTGCGCCAAGTAACTTATATTAGCATTATTCAATGAGTAATTGATAACTTTCTTTATTTAAAAATAACTCGAAATTGTCAAACCATGGCATGTACTATCCCCTTAGAGATTAGGCAGAATTTGCAAAGTAAGCTACTCTAGCGTTTGTGGTCCAAATTTTGATTCGGTTTTTGCGCCAAGTGACTTATATTAGCATTATTTAATGAGAAATGGATCACTTTCTTTATTTAAAAATAACTCAAAATTGTTAACCCATTACGTTACTATCACCTTAGATATCTGGCAGAATTTGCAAAATAAGTTACTCTAGCGTTTATGGTCCGAATTTCTATGCGGTCCAAGTGACTTATATTAAAATTATTCATTGGGGAATGGATCACTTCCTTTCTTTAAAAAAAACTTGAAATTGTTCAACCATGGCGTGTACTATCCCTTAGAGATCTGATAGAATTTGCGAAGTAAGGTCCTTTAGTGTTTGTGGTCCGAATTTCGATGTAGTTTTTGCGCCAAGTAACTTATATTAGCATTATTCAATGAGGAATGGATCACTTTCTTTATTTAAAAATAACTCGAAATTGTCAAGCCAAGGCGTGTACTATCCCCTTAGAGATCAGGCAGAGTTTGTAAAGTAAGCTACTCTAGAGTTTGTGGTCCGAATTTCGATGCGATTTTTGCGCCAAGTGAGTTATATTAGCATTATTCAATGAGGAATTGATCACTTTCTTTATTAAAAAATTACTCGAAATGTGAAACCATGGCGTGTACTATCCCCGTAGAGATCTGGCAGAATTTGCAAAGTAAGCTACTCTAGCTATTGTGGTCCGAATTTCGATGCGGTGTTTTGGCCAAGTAACTTATATTAGCTTTATTCTATGAGGAATGGATCACTTTCTTTATTTAAAAATAACGCGAAATTGTCAAACCATGGCGTGTACTATCCCCTTAGAGATTTGGCAGAATTTGCAAAGTAAGCCACTCTAGCGTTTGTGGTCCGAATTTCGATGCGGTTTTTGTGCCAAGTGACTTATATTAGCAATATTCAATGAGGAATGGATCACTTTCTTTATTTAAAAATAACAAAAAATTGTCAGACCATGGCGTGAACTATCCCTTTAGAGATCAGGCAGAATTTGCAAAGTAAGCTACTCTAGTGTTTGTGGTCTGAATTTCGATGCTGTTTTCGCGCGAAGTGACTTATAATAGCGTTACACAATGAGGAATAGATCACTTTCTTTATTAAAAAATAACTCGAAATTTTCAAACCATGGCGTGTACTATGCCCTTAGAGATCTGGCAGAATTTGCAAAGTAAGCTACTCTAGCGTTTGTGGTCCGAACTTCGATGCGATTTTTGCGCCTAGTATCTTATATTAGCAGTATTCAATGAGGAATGGACCACTTTCTTTATTTTAAAATAACAAGAAATTGTCAGACCATGGCGTGTACTATCCCTTTATAGATCTGACAAAATTTCTAAAGTAAGCTACTCTAGCGTTTCTGGTTCGAATTTCATGCGGTTTTTGTGCCAAGCAACTTATATTAGCATTATTTAATTATGAATTGATCACTTTTTTATTTAAAAATAACAAAAAATTGTCAAACCATGGCGTGTACTATCCCCTTAGAGAACAGGCGGAATTTGCAAAGTAAGCTATTATAGCGTTTGTGGTCCGAATTTCGATCTGATTTTTGCGCCAAGTGACTTACATTAGCATTATTCAATGATGAATGGATCACTTTCTTTATTGAATAATAACAAGAAATAATCCTACCATAACGTGTACTATGCCCTTAGAGATCTGGCAGAATTTGCAAAGAAAGCTGCTCTAGTGTTTGTGGTCCGAATTTCATTGCGGTTTTTATGCCAAGTGACTTATATTAGCATTATATAATGAGGAATAGATGACATTCTATATTAAAAAATAACTCGAAATTGTTAAACCATGGCGTGTACTATGCCCTTAGAGATCTGGCAGAATTTGCAAAGTAAGCTACTCTAGCGTTTGTGGTCCAAATTTCGATGCGGTTTTTGCGCCAAGTAACTTATATTAGCAGTATTCAATGAGGAATGGATCACTTTCTTTATTTAAAAATAACAAGAAATTGTCAGACCATGGCGTGTATTATCCCTTTAGAGATCTGGCAAAATTTCTAAAGTAAGCTACTCTTGCGTTTCTGGTCTGAATTTCATGCTGTTTTTGCGCCTAGAAACTTATATTAGCATTATTTAATGAGGAATTGATCACTTTATTTATTTAAAAATAACAAGAAATTTTCAAACCATGGCGTGTACTATCCCCTTAGAAATGAGGCAAAATTTGCAAAGTAAGCTACTCTAGCGTTTGTGGTCCGAATTTCGATGCGGTTTTTGCGCTTAGTGACTTATATTAGCATTATTCAACGGGGAATGGATCACTTTCTTTCTTTAAAAATAACAAGAAATTGTCAAACCATGGCGTTTACCATCCCCTTAGAGATCTGGCAGAATTTGCAACATAAGCTACTCTAGCGTTTGTGGTCTTAATTTCGATGCGTTTTTTGCGCCAAGTGACTTATATTAACATTATTCAATGAGGAATTGATCACTTACTTTATTTAAAAATAACTCCAAATCGTCAAACCGTGGCGTGTATTATCCCCTCAGAGATCTGGCAGAATTTGCAAAGTAAGCTACTCTATTGTTGTGGCCGAATTTCGATGCGGGTTTCGCGCCAAGTAACTTATATTAGCAGTATTCAATGAGGAATGAATCACTTTCTTTATTTCAAAATAACAAGAAATTTTTAAACCATGGCGTGTTCTATCGCTTTAAAGATCTGGCAGAATTTGTAAAGTAAGCTACTCTAGCGTTTGTGGTCAAAATTTAGACGCGATTTTTGCGCCAAGTAACTTATATTACCAAAATTCAATGCGGAATGGATAACTTTCATTATTTATAAATAAAAATTTTTTTCATTTTATGTCGCCAGTTCCTTCGCTTGAACCAATGAACTTCTTCAAATCTCGCTTGTCTTGATCGCCAGGCTGACAATCTACTCAGGCGAAAAGTTGCACCTAATAATTGGTAAACCATAGAATGAACATGAATGTGTTCATAGCATGCCTCGACTGTTACACTAGAATCATTGATTGCTAGGAATTGGTTGTGTTTGACTTCGATGAGTTAAGGTGAGCTTCGAGATACTCACATTAGAATTACATTGTGTATTAAAGCATTGCATATCGACAGAAAGGTAATAGCATTTGCGTGTGCTTGTTTGTGGTATGGAATGCGAACCAGGCGTGTGTCTAACCCTTTCTTCTTTTTCTTTTTCCCCGTAAATTGTGTTTTTAGGTTTGATCGAGTAAGGCATGTGGTATTTGAGCTCTCATGGTGAAGTCCATTATGTTGTAACTACTTATACATGTATTTAGAATTTTATCATGTTTGTAAATAAGCTTATAATGTATTTGAATTATTATTTTAAAAGATATTTTATTCATTGGAATTTTTAAACATTGTTTATGTATGATTTAAACCAAGTATCTTATATTTAAGAAAATAATGTCTTTATTCATCTTCTGCAAAACTGAGTAACTTTTGAAATGTTCCTAAATTGTAACTATAATTGCATCATTAATGTGGGGGTTCGGGCCACCCGCTACTGGACTCATTTATAATCTTTTGCAGGATTCTTTTTAATTCTCTGTTAGAGACTTCTACTTGACCATTTTCCTGTGGATGATAAGCTGTGGTAACCTTATGGACTACCCCATACTTTTTAAGTACTCTTCCCAACAACTTATTACAGAAATAAAACCCTTCATCACTGATTAAGACCCTAGGTATGCCAAAACGAGTGAAGATATTCTTCAAAAGAAATTTTGCCACCACCTTACCATCATTAGTAACACAGGCAACAGCCTCTACCCATTTGGATACATAATCCACAACTACAAGTATATATACATACTTCTTTGATGAAGGAAATAGTCCCATAAAATCTATACCCCATACATCAAATAATTCTACCTCTAGGATATAGTTTTGAGCCATTTCTTGCCTCTTTGAAATGTTTCCCATCCTTTGGCATCTATCACAGTTGGCCACAAATGCATGAGCATCCTTAAAGAGTGAAGGCCAGTAAAATCCACATTCTAGCACCTTAGCAGCATTCCTTGCTCCAGCAAAATGGCCTGCATATTCTGATGAATGACAGTGCTTAAGGATATCCAAAGTTTTCTCATATGGGATGCACCTTCTTTAAACTTGGTCAACACATTTTCTGAATAGAAACGACTCATTCCATATGTATCTCTTTACTTCATGAAAAAAAAAATTCTTCTAATGACTGTTTAGTCCTTTAGGTAACAACATACCATGGATAAAATGTTACCTCACACAAGAATAACTACTCATCAGGAAAATGTTCATTTATATCCACTTGAGCTTCCATGTCCTTGATTTGCAGCCTAGAAAGGTGATCAACAACAACATTTATTTCTTTCTTGTCTTTGATTTCTATATCAAATTCGTGCAGCAAAAGTACCCATCGTATCAATCTAGGTTTAGATTCCTTTTTAGCAAAAAGATACCTCAAAGCTGCATGATCAGTATGAACAACAATTTTAGATCCAAGAATATATGATCTAAATTTGTCTAATGCAAAGACAACTGCCAGTAGTTCTTTTTCTATGGTGTTGTAATTTCTCTGAGCTTCCACCAGATTTTTACTAGCATAATATATAACTCTGAACAACCTTTCTCTTCTTTGTCCCAATACTGCACCTACAGCAAAATTAGAAGCATCACACATAATCTCAATTTCACAGCTCCAATTAGGTGGAACTATGACAAGTGCTGAGACAAGTTTCTCCTTTAGCTGCGCAAATGCTTTCAAACATTCATCAGAAAAATCAAATTTCTTTTCTTTTTCTAGAAGTGCACACAAAGGTCTAGAGATCTTAGAAAAATCTTTAATAAACCTTCTTTAGAACCCTGCATGTCCTAGAAAACTTCTAATGCCTTTCACATTAGTAAGAGGGGGTAAATTTTCTATTACATCAACCTTAGCTTTGTTTACTTCCAAACCCTTAGCAGACACTCTATGAACTAAGACTATACACTCTCTTACCATAAAGTGGCATTTCTCCAGTTGAGGACCAAATTGGTCTCCTCACATCTCTTAAGCACTTTCTCTAAATTATTTTAACAATCATTAAAACTAGTTCCAATGATAGAAAAATCATCCATGAAAACCTCTAAAAACTTACCAATAAAATCAATAAAGATGGCTAACATACATCTTTGGAAAGTTCCTGGTGCATTACACAGTCCAAATGGAATTCTGTTATAAGTAAATGTTCCAAAAGGACATGTAAAAGTTGTTTTATGTTGATCACCAGGTGTTATTTGAATTTGGTTATATCTAGAATAACCATCCAAGAAAAAAATATGGGTGTCATGCTAACCTATCTAACATCCCATCTATAAAGGGAAAGGGAAAATGATCCTTTCTAGTGGCCTCATTCAAGATTCTGTAATCTATGCACATTCGCCAACCTGTAACTATTCTAGTTGGGATCAACTCGTTTTTCTCATTTTTTATTACTGTTATCCCTCCCTTATTAGGCACACACTGCACTGGACTTACCCACTCACTATCAGAAATAGGAAATATTATACCTGCATCAAGGAGCTTTAACTCATCTTTCTTCACGACCTCTTTCATTTTTGGCTTCAATCTTCTTTGAGACTTAATTTAAGGTGTGTGCTTTTTCTCCAAGATGATTTTGTGAGTGCAAAAAGTTAGATTGATTCCCTTTATATCAGCAATGGTCCATGCAATTTCCTTTTTGTATTTCTTCACCATATGAAGAAGCTTCTCTTCTTGTTCACCTGTTAATTCATTTGAAACAACAATTGATAAGCTTAAATCCTCTGAATTAAGGAAAGCATACCTCAGATGACAAGGGAGTGCCTTCAACTCTAGTTATGGTGGTTTTTCTATCGAAGGAAGCTTTGGTTTAGTGAAAGGATTTATTTCACTGATGTTGAGAACAAAATGTGAAGTCATATACTCCAATTCCCCATTGTAAGCGCTTTCTTCAGGAATGTCCATATCTACATCATTGATCAGAACATTATTCAATGCATCAGCACTTCTAAGTGTTAAGACATTATCTGTTAATTCTTCATCAATAACCATTTGAATGCTCTTCACTTCATTGAAATCATAAGAAAATTTCAATGATTCCAATAAACTGAACTTTACTTCTTCTCCATTCACTCTCAATGTAATCAAATAAAGCTCTACCAGTTCTTAGAAATGGTCTTCCAAGTAGCAATGACACATCTTCATCAACTTCCATGTCAAGTGACACGAAATCCACAGTAAACATGAAGTTGTTCACTATAATAATAACATCTTCCACAACTCCCTTGGCATGAGTGAAAGATCTGTCTACAAGTTGGAGTAGGACATTATCAGGTCTGAAGTGTCCTATTCCTAACCTCTCATAAATTGCCAAAGGCATTAGGTTGATGCTGGCTCCTAAATTGCACAAAGATCTTCATGTTTTCCTTCTGAGGAAAAGGTAATGCAATTTTAACAACCTCATGTTCCCTACTAATTTCTTTGTCAACTTTCTCATTTTGCCTAGGAGGTTCAAAATTTTTATTTTCCTTAGAGTTCTCAACCTTCTTCCCACTTCTTAATGTAATTGCATGAACTTGTGCCTCCTCTTTGGACTTTTCTTTTCCCCTTAGGATTTGGCACAGTATCACTTGGAAGTGAACCTTGGGGTCTTTGATTCAAAACTTGTAAAAGCTGCCCCATCTGAGTTTCCAAATTCTTAATGGAAGAATAATAGTCGGTAAGAATAGAATCAGTCTTCTCCATATATTTGATAAGAAGATCCTCCATGTTAGATTTCTTTTGCTCTACTGACTGATATTGAGTCTGTCCTTGTTGGTAACCAGGCTGAGGATTCCTTTGATAATAACCCTAATTTTGATAGGGTTGATTCCTCTGCTGATAATATGGCCTCTGCTGGTTTCCATAATTATTGTTGATAAAATTAACTTGCTCCAACTCTTCAGGTTCATCTTCATCATCAGCAAAAGCTGTTTATTGTCCATAGTCTGCCAGAGTTGGTTTTTGCTTTTCTACAACATTGACTGAAGTCTTCTTGTTTTGGTAGCCCTGTTTATTCACTGCAATATTATCCATCTTTTTATTCAATAGAGTTATCTGCATTGAGAGTGCATTAAAGGACTCCAGTTCATAAACTCCTGACTGCTTCTCAATTGCAACCTTCTCTCTCTCATTCCAACCAAAATTATTATTTGCCCAGTAACTCAATAAAATCATGAGCTTCATCCAGTTCCTTATCTATTATTGACCCTCTAGCTGAGGAATCAATGTGCATTTTTAATGGAGGTGGCATAGCACTGTAAAAAGTCATGACAATACTCCAAACAACTATACCATGGTGCGGACACTTCAGAATCAACTTCTTAAATCTTTCCCAGCTCTCATACAATGATTCTCCTTCTATATACTGAAATGATGAAATCATGTTTCTCAATTTGACCATCTTCATAGGAGGAAAATAGCGAGCCAGAAATTTCTTGACTAGATCCTCCCAGCTGTTTATGCACCCTGGTGGTAAAGAACACAACCATGCATTATCATTATTGCGATTGTAGTGTTCACCAGACATGGTAACTCTAGTAGATTCTGCTCTTGATGCTAATCTGAACTGTGATTTTGATTGTCTAATATTCCTCTCAGATTCAAGATCAAACTGCAAATCTCTTGTTCCTTGAGATCTTGTCTACATACACCACAGTCTTGAACAAACAATTTATAGTTGAAAAGTAATTTAATAAATCAAGTTAGTGCAATTCAAAGTAAATCTCGATCTTCAAAAAGAACAATTCCCCGGCAACGGTGCCAAGAAATTGATGAGGTATTTATATACTGGTATTTAAAACAACACAAAGAAACCAGTATTCCTATCAACTTCTATTGTAGTTTTAAAGATATCGTCTCCACATGGATTGTTTGTTGGAAAGAAAGAATGAGATCAAGATTTAATTCGAATTGTCAAAGAATTCATTAGTAATAGAATTGAAAAGTTCATAGAATCTGATTAAAGTCATAGACACTTTTGACATCATCAATCAAGTAAGATTTATACTCAATATTTCAAGGTTCTCAAATAAGCACACTGAATTGCTATCTCCTGTTGTTAATTGTCCAGTAATCTGTCAATTCAACTCTAAATTTCAGATTCACAATCTAGATCATCATCTATGATATGCTAAAAGATCTCTGAATTCAATATAACATATCTGAGTCACACAATTGCATATATCTCTATACTACAAATCATGTAACTAATAAGCACAATATGTAGAAAAACATATCTATTGTCTATCTCTAGTACAATGATCTTCTTGTTCTTAAATCTGAAACTCAATTGCCATCTCTGATCTAAATTGAGCAACTGAATAACAACATTACTTTACTCTCGTTCTTGTAATTTAATAAGCACATGAAAACTCAGCAAATCTGACTATAACTTGAACTAGAATTTCACAATTAGAATCACAATCAATAACATATCACAGCAACACATGGAGCTATTAGCTATCATATCCAGTTTAACATATTCACTTCTACACAAATTTATCATCGATATGATATAAGATCTAAATCTTATCAAATAAGATAGAAGTTGGACGCTGTCATAGTCTTCACTTCACTATCTTCAAGCTAAATCTCAATGATCACAGAAAACAGAGTATAAAACTTCTTCCAGAAACTTCAACAAAATTGACTATTAATGATGAACTAGAGATTCTAGAATTTTAGCTCTGATTAATGAAATGTCAAAAGGTGCTAATTACTTCAACTGAGCTGCTATTTATAGAGTTTTGCTCAGTAGCAATTTTGAAATAAAACTAACATAGAAACACAAATTGGCAAAGTAACAATTTCTTCCTTTATGTCGCATGTTTCTTCGCCTAAACACAAACTACTTCCACAATTATCGATAAACTTGTTCGCCAAGCAACAAGTCTTCTTAGAAGAAATATCTTGATTATCGCTTTTTATGTCGTCAACCACTTAGACGATTAAGTTTCTTCTCGCCAACTCTATATTTCCTACATAAGAACCTTTGGTGAGATAACCCTAATGTCGCCTTAATGTTTCTTCTTCTTTGGCGACATTTCATACATCAGCCTCTACTTATTGCCTGTATTTAGGCGAGACTGATTTTTGTTGCCTGTGGATTTTGCCAAGCGTGGCGAATTTCTGAAGGCGAGAAATATTTATGTTGCCCTTCTTAAATTTCCTCTTAAGGCGATTGCTTACTCAAGTTGCCTACATCTTTGTTTTCCTTAGGCGAAGTTTGAACTTTCAGCCTTTTTATGTCGCCCCTTTCTTTGAGCAAATAGGCAAAGTAGCTAGGCGACATATTCTCAAAACATTTCGCCATTCTTATATACTTTGGATGAAACTCTATTTGGTCCCTCTTTGTCCCGATTTTTGCTTGTTTTAACTTCTTTTCCAAATCTTTTCATCCCTGTCCCTGTCTCAATAGAATAGTCTGAAATTACTAGAAATCAATTCAATATCTCAACTTTTAAACTCAATTTCTTTGCATTTAAACTCATAAAATATACTAGAATATAGGTAAATTCTAGACTTATCATAAGCTAAGCTAAGCTAAGCGTCGCCGACACGATCCTCGGCACCGTCCGCTTCGCCTAACAACAAGAAGGAACAACATTGGTTTAGACAATAGGTCGAACATGTAGTGAGTGAATCATAAAACCTATTCTAAACATAAAGAAATGGAAACGATCGAACAATAAACCATATTGATATCACGATTAGATCAACCTTCACTTCAATCTCATGATTCAATCCTCTGATTCACTTTTCCCCAAATCTTTGGGTTTCCAACTAAACCATAACTATTCCAATACCTAATCAACCCTAAACCACTATCAATCACTTCCAATATCATTATCATTCATGCTTAAACTCAAAGTGTAGAAGATTAGGATCGATTATAGACTTACCCGAGACACCCAAGTGGAGGAATAACGACGAACTTGAGAGAATAAACACTTGCGAGAAGAGAGGATTCGAGAGAGTGAGAGAGAATGAAAAGAATTCTGCCAAAATAGGTTTTAAACACTCGATTACGATGGTTGGCGACATAGAGTGTAACACCCCATATTGAGACAGGGCTAAAAGGAATTGAATTGCTATCCATATCACCAATGTGCACATTGTTTTTCGGGAGTCCAGAGCTTGAGAACTCCAAAGTTAAGCGTGCTTGGCTTAGAGCAATCTTGGGATGGGTGACCTTCCGGGAAGTCTTTCCAGAAAGCATGCGAGTAAGGACAAAGCATGCTAAAAAGCGTAATGGTGGTCTGTGGGGCTAGTGCTCAGCCTTAGACCGATTGTAAATGACATGGCGTCCTACCACCCCGCCTCGGGTTCATCCGGGGGCGGGGGTCGGACGTTACATAGAGCCCTTGTCGCCAATCGCTACAACATCTCGTCCAAAATTTCTTCTGAAATCGCTCGCTGGCGACATAGAGTCCTTGTTTTCAGCGGTGGCAACATGCTTGACGACATAAGGCTTATGTCGCCAGCACGACCAGTGCTGAGCACTTTTGATTCTTCCTCCGTTCGATTTCGTTTTTGCTTCGGTTTTTGAAATGTAATCATTACAATACCAATAGACATCTCAAAGCAATCCAATGAATAAGAATACCATTTCAATAATCAATACATTCAAGAGTTACAAGAAAGGTTTCATAACCTCAATAATAAACTTTAATTCGAAAGCCAGAAAACGTTTAGCCCTAAAATTGGGACGTTACACATCGATAGTCTGGCCCTTATGGCTTTTAGTTTTTGTTTTGTATGTTTTGAACCCTATTAGGATGAAATTACTAAGTTCAGACAGTTAGTTAGTGTAGCAAGGATATACATTACACGCATGTCAACATCAAGAACTTTGTAACCGCTGCATGATTTTGGATTTGTTTTATGACTGGTAAGTTTTATGATGATTTCAGTCTTGGCTATATTTTGTTGGACTTTGTATTTGAATTCTCAGATTTGATACACTTTCAATAATGGATATCTTTTGACTATTATTTCCTATTTATGTTTATGTATCCATACCTGCTATGTTTTATCCATCTGGCCTGTTCTTTTTTGTGTGGCATCTGTTCTCTGCATCCTACCATCGGGGGGGGGGGTGGGGGGTTTGGGTATTGCAATAACTTTTTTTGCTTCTAGGTTTTACTAGTAGCTTCCTAGTGTTCTATACCGGGAAACATCCTTTTTTGGTTGTTGTTTCCCGGTTTCAAACACCGAGAAACCACTGGAACCTACTAGATCCCTCCTTACTTCTCGATTTTCTATACTAGGAAGCAGACATATTTTTTACAAGCTTCCCGGTCTTTAGTACTGGGAAGCACATGCAATAGTAATTACAGAACAGCTCATTTAAAATTATATATCCAAACCATATCTAACCTAATATTGCAAACAAAATTGAGTTAATTGCAAAACATTATCCTAAAACTAACCCTAACACTAAAATCGTCACATTTTGCTTAAAGAAAAGTGAGAAAAGCCCTAACCTTTACAGACTTGTTGTCGGTTCGCTGAGTTTTCTTCTCAAGTAGAGGCATTTTGCTCACTTTCGTTTTGGCAGGGCTGGGAGATGGCTTTACTAATTGTTTTTGTTTCTTCATTTTTACATGGCTGAGAGTTGTCTTCAATCTTGATTTTTTAACATATTGTGTTCTCGCCATGGAAAACAAAGACTATGGACTAAGAACGAGATTGAACGAGAGTGCGAGTGATCGTGAGTTGAGAGTGCGAGTGCGAGTGCGAGTGCGAGTGAGGGTGACTTGTGAGAGAAACCGTGAGACTAAATGAGAGTTGATGTTGTTTTCGTGAGAGTGAGCTATTGGTGAGACAGATGAATGTGAATCTGTTGTTAGATAGAGATGGATCGATTCACAAAGTGACGATGGTGATGGTGGGAAGATGGAACTGTCCAGTTCCTCTACTTTCTAACGAATAATTGAAAGGGCAACTTAAGAATTTTAGTTAATGGTATATTTTATTGTAATTTATTTATTTAGTTTAAATTTTTTAACTAAATGAGTATATTTCTCAAATTGGTTTATTAGACGTAAAAATATTTTATAAAAGTTTATTTTTGTAAAATTTTTATTAATGGACTAAAACTAGTCTTTTAAATTTGAGTAGGCCTAAAAGTGAAAAATTTAATTCGACTAGGAGGCTATCAGCACCACAAGTGCTCACTGTTCTGGCTCCAACAGCTATTAGCATTATATGTGCACATGATTGTCATCTTATTTCATATAAAAAAAATGTAAACCCAATAAAAGTAACAACTATATATTTATAGTAAATTAAAATAATTCTATATACCCAATTAGTGTTCACTATTTATTTTTCTAGATATTTTGTTTGACTCTTGACTTTTTAAATATTAATATATTTATATCTTTTTATATGCATATGACTTTCCATTTTCAAATATTAATGCATTTATAATTATTTATACGGATGTTATAACAATAGAAGAAAGGAAAGTAGAAAAAATAATAAGTGGATGGCACATGGATGCCACATGTTATTTTCTTACCGGTAAAAATATTTAAAAAAATTCAAGATATTCTATTTTACTTATTTTGTCTACGTAGACAATTTTCGATGCGCCACACCAACTTCTAATATATATATATATATATAGATATTTCAATAAAATATTTCAATCAAAAGATGTGAAAATGTATTTATAAGAAAATATATCAATGAATTGATAAATTGATTAATTCTTTTTTTTTTTAATTTCTTTTACTTTAAATTTTTTTAAAAGTCATTTAACACAAGTTTATTTAATTCTTTATTGTTATTATTATTACTATTATTATTTTAAAAGTAAAATATTATTTATTACTTAATTTACTTTTTTTATTGATTTTTATTCAATATTATTGAGAAAATATTAACAAAAATCAATTTTAAAATATTTCTTTTAATATTTAATGTCTCATTAATATGAAAATTGTGACCTTGTACGTTTTCACACAAATTAAGAAATGAGTTAATTTGAAATAAATTTAGGGTGAATTGTCTATTATACCCTTAATTAATAAGAGAGTAACTACTGAAATTATAAAATAATTTTAATTAACATTATGGGTAAAATATAGGAAGAAACTAATTAATACTACTTGGGATGTGCAAATGTGACACTTTGACCGAGACAAATTCTTTTATTAAATGTAACACTTGAGTACTATTTTATTTTAATTTTTATATTCATAAAATCTATATATATATATATATATATAAACAGAAAAGTCTCAGGACAACTCTTAATCAGACAACAAATTTGTATTAATTAGACAACAATTTTCTTTAAATTTTTATTTTTTTAAGTATTATATATACATACATATCATATTTATAAATCTTTTTATATATATATATGTATAAATAATTTTTAAAAAGTGTTATTTTATAATTTAAAATTAAAAATAATTAATAAATTAATAACTTTTTTAAAACTAAAATTCATATGGATTAATTTCAAAATAAATTGTAAAGATAAATATCTAAATTCATGTTTATCTGTATAACGTCTCGAAATTCTATTCCAAATCAAATTTCTCTCCTATATGGTCATTCATCTCAAAATTAATCTCCTCAATTTTTTTTCCACGAAAAACTTACAATTTTATTTTGTGGTGGTTCTACCTCCCCTAATAAGATCTATTTCCAGAAAAAACTTACAATTTTATTTTTGTGAAAATTCTAAGAAATGGGCTTTTTAAAGTTTAAAATACAATTATAGGCCTGTTTTGAAAAACATACAAAAACAGGCTTTGTAAAGTTTAGTTTTCACTCCATAGGCCGAGTTTTCCAAAATACCCCTGAAACTTTACAATTCACAGATGCTGTGAATTATACTCACAGTCTGTGAATTACGCTCACAGCTGTGAATGGCTTATGGAGTGAAAATCAAAGTTTAATTTTGCAAACTTTTTAAAAGTAGCCTATAATTGTATAGTAAACTTTTGATGGCCTAAAAATCCAATGGACTCTTTATTTTTTTTAATACCAGGAAGCTGGTATCGATGGTTCTACCTTCCCTAGTAAGATCTATGTGTTCTTGTCCTAATAACGCGTTGGTCGTAGAGAAGCGAGATAATCCAATTGCAAACTATTGTCTTCCCAGTACGGTTCTACTTGAAATTTGAAAGCAATGAAATCAAATCAGAATGTACCTATAACAAAGGAGATATTGTGAAAGGGAGTAAAGTAGAAAGACAGATCGAGTAGTAGAGGATTGTTGTGGTAGAAGAATTGAATTTTAATTTTTTTGAAATATAATAAATAACAGAAATATATATATATATATATATATTATATATATATTGTTAATGAAGTGTATTATATATTTGTCTGTAATGGAATTTGTGGTGCCAAATAAACCACAGCCAAATATCTGGCTAAGATTGCTTGAGAAAATAGCTAAAAAGCTTACAGAGATAATCTCACAGAGTTTCTGCTCTTATGGGTCCAGATCGCCCCCTTTTACAATCATCCCTATCCCCTATTTATAGGAGATATTTGGGTCCTATTTCTATTTGGATTGGGACTCCTTGTTTCCCTTGAATTCGGTCTCCTTTTTGGGCTTGGTCTTCTTTTATCAGATGGGCTTGGTCTTCTTTTATCAGATGGGCTTGGTCTTCTTTTATCAGATGGGCTTTAGGAATCCTAAGCCTAGCATGATAAGTCTTCCTTTTCCGATTGGGCTCTGGGAATCCTTGTTCAGTTGGGTAATCATTCGGTGGGCTGGTGTGCTCTGGTTTGAGCTCTGTTGGGCTCGGCCGAGTTGGATCTGCATTGGATCTTTGGCCGTTTCGGTCGAGTTGATTCTGACGTTCCCGGGGCTTTTGGTTCCCTTTCGGCCGAGCGTAGCTTTTAGGGCACCTCTTCATTCTTCGGCCGAGCTTGGTTAAGGATCGTGATTGTCTTTGCATGTTCTGACCTTCGACTATGATGTCTTATGGTTATTTTCCCACCACAGAATTTTCTTCTTTTAAAAGTTAGACCGACCATAACTTAACTAGCATCACCATCTCTTTTAATTATTTAATTATTTGTTTTCCTCCGATTTTAATCAAGCAAATTACAAAAAACTTTTTATTCCATCCATGTCAATTTATTTTTCTGAACTGCATTTTCTTATTTTGATAAATATAATTTTAATCACATATTTATCTTCATATATTTAGATTTAAAAATAATTATATATAATACAATAAATATTATCTACTAACTACAAAAATGATTTTGTGATAAATAAAAAATAAAAAATATATATTTATTATATGTTCTCAAAATATTATAATATTCTTTTATTTATTCTATTAACTATTAATATAAATAATTCTAAACTCACTCAACAACAATTTTATAGTAAATATAAAATTAAATAGGATTAATTAATCTATTTTTATGTTAATAAATTTATAATATATATATATATATATATATCAACATAAAGTCTTTGAACAACTATTAGTGACACAATAAATTTGTACCAATTAATAGGATAGAATTGGATTTTATATCAAACTTTACGCCCTCTATATATACTCATTTGTTTAGTATGTTATCCATCAAGAATAGGTCATTCAAAAAAGCTATTATTCATAAAACTTCACCAAGTAATTCTATGTCCATTATGCCTCTCAATGTTATGTTATATCAAAAGCACATGCAATAGTAATCACAACAGCTCATTTAAAATTATATATCCAAACCATATCTAACCTAAAATTGCAAACAAAACTGAGTTAATTGCAAAACATTATCCTAAAACTAACCCTAACAGAAACCCTAACACTAAAATCGTCACATTTTGCTTAAAGAAAAGTGAGAAAAGCCCTAACCTTTACAGACTTGTTGTTGGTTCGCTGAGTTTTCTTCTCGTAGAGGCGTTTTGCTCACTTTCGATTTGGCAGGGTTGGGAGATGGCTTTACTAATTGTTTTTGTTTCTTCATTTTTTCAGGGCTGAGAGTTGTCTTCAATCTTGATTTTTTAACGTGATGTGTTCTCGTCATGGAAAACAAAGACTATGGACTAAGAACGAGATTGAACGAGAGTGCGAGTGAACGTGAGTTAAGAGTGCGAGTGCGAGTGAGGGTGACTTGTGAGAGAAACCGTGAGACTGAATGAGAGTTGATGTTGTTTTCGTGAGAGTGAGCTATTAGTGAGACGGATGAATGTGAATCTGTTGTTAGATGGAGATGGATCGATTCACAAAGTGATGGTGATGGGGAATTCTAACAGATAATTGAAATGGCAACTTAGAAATTTTAGTTAATGGTATATTTTACTGTAATTTATTTATTAAGTTTAATTTTTTTAACTAAATGGGTATATTTCTCAAATTGGTTTATTAGACGTAAAAATATTTAATAAAAGTTTATTTTTTAAAAATTTTTATTAATGGACTAAAACTAGTCTTTTAAATTTGAGTAGGCCTAAAAGTGAAAAATTTAATTCGACTGGGAGGCTACCAGCGCCACAAGTGCTCATCGTTCTGGCTCCAACAGCTATGAGCATTATATGTGCACATGATTGTCATCTTATTTCATATAAAAAAAATGTATACCCGATAAAAGTAATAACTATATATTTATTTATTTATTTTGTGATATATATATATATATTCTAACCCCAGGAAAATTTATTTTCTAAATTAAAATTTAATTAAGTAATTAGCTAGTCAAAGCAAAACAAATACAAGGAAAACCCAGGTAGAGTAGGAAACAAAAAAACAATAAAAAAACAATCAAATATAAAGAAATCCAGGCGCTGCAATATAAATAAGTTTGGGATCCCTAAAAGCAAGTATCGAATTAAGTGATGGATGTTTCTCACTGGCTGAGAACTAAGTCTCCAATCATTCGTAAAGACCCATTAGCAACTACAACAATAGTGGAAGTGCAGATTGTGTTCAAATCCATAGAATCATGGTTTTCCGGTACGGCTTTTGTTGTCAAGTCAACAAAACAATCAACATGCAGGGTGGATCTTCACGACTTGTCTCATCAATCGGAATCTTTCAAAACAAATCTTGGACAGATTCTTTCGACATTGGAAGTCGATGAGAATTTGATCGACCCCTTTGTTGGGAAAATAATCAGTCGAGGACAGGAACAGATTAGAGAAATCAGGTCAGAAGGAAATTTGATTGTGTTGCCTGTTTATATGATAAGAATCGAGCATGTGACGATGGAGGAGGAGGCGGAAGAAGAAGAGAATGATTTGGTGATGAGAGAGTCGATGGTGGAGTTTGAGAGGACGAATTATGGAAGAGTGGGGGCCAGTGCGGTGGCCTTGAAGAGTATGATGAAGGTGATTCAAGTAGAGGAGGTGGTGAATTGTGGTGTTTGTTTGGAGCAAGTTTCTGTTAAGGGAATGGTGATGCCTTTGTGAGCATAAGGGAATGGTGATGCCTTTGTGAGCATATGTTTCATTCGGATTGTATTATCAAGTGGTTAAAAGAGTCTCATCTCTGTCCTCTTTGTTCTTTGTTGTTATTAGATGCTTACTGATCAATGAACTTTTTTTTTTCTTTCATTTTTGTAAACGATCATATGGTGATCTAATTACTTGTAGAGTTATAAAAGTGTATAAAATTTTATTATTATTATTATTATTATTATTATTATTATAAATTTATAAATCCTTTTAAAATTAAAATTTTTATTATTTCGAAAATAAAAATATTATTTGAGTAGAATTGAAAATTAGCATTATGAATTTTATATATTTTTTTTAATGAAGTATATTATCATTTATTTTAAAAAAAATAAATTTATTATTATTATTATTTTAATGATCTAAATGTTTGAGGGATTGTAGAAGTTTGTAAAATTTTATTATTATTATTATTATTATTATTATTATTATTATTATTATTATTATAAATTTATGAATCCTTTTAAACTTAATTTTTTTATTGTTTTGAAAATAAAAATATATTATTTGAATAGAATTGAAAATTAACATAAATTGCCCTTTCCAACTGATAATTGAAAAGGTAACTTAGGAATTTCAGTTAATTTTATATTTTAGTGTAATTAATTAATTTATTTATTTAGAGCGTCTCTAATGGATCGTGGAGACGTGACCATGAAAAATAGAAATTGTAAATAATGATGTGGAAAATAGAAATCGTAAATAATAATGTGGTATAAATTATATCATCAGACATTGTTTTTTAAAAATAGTTCTACAATGGTTGTCGTTTTTAGGTTTTTTAAATTAAATTTTGATTAAATTAAACTACCACTAAAAGTAGGGAAATTTTTTTTATAGGTCATAAAAAGTTTAATATACAATTATAGGTCACTTTTAAAAAGTTTGCAAAACTAAAATTTGATTTTCACTCTATAGACCATTCACAGATTATGAGCGTAATTCACAGAATCTGTGAATTGTAAAAATTTATGGGTATTTTGGAAAATTTGACCTATGATGTGAAAACTAAACTCTTAAAAATCTGTTTTGGTACGTTTTTAAATCCAACCCTATAATTGTATTTTGAACTCTAAAAAGCCTATTTTTTATTTTTTTTTTAAAAATTCACTTAAAAGTAACCATTATATTAAAATAAAATAGATTGACACATTAAAAATATAACTATCTTTTTAATAAAAATCAAAATTTGAAAATAAATTTAACGTTGAAATATCAGTTTCACGTATAAAAGAGATAGGAAGAAAAAAATTCTGGTATATTTTTAGGTCGAGCTATTGTCCATACCACACAACACTAGAAAAATACAAATCCAATCGAAGCTGTCGCGCATATCTTGCTTCATCTTCTTTCAGTCACTCCAACATGGTATTAACTATTGTAAGCACGAAACTGCACAAATTTTGTCGGTCATTTGAATATGGTTTTTAATTGATGTATACGCGAAACTGCACAAACATCACAAAGTAAGTTCGATAAAAGTTTGTAAAATTTTATTATTATTATTATAAATTTATAAATCCTTTTAAAATTAAATTTTTTACTATTTCGAAAGTAAAAATATATTATTTGAGTAGAATTGAAAATTAACATTCTGAATTTTATATATTTTTTAATGAACTATATTATCATTTATTTAAAAAAAATAAATTTATTATTATTATTATTTTAATGATCTTAATATTTGAGGGATTGTAGAAGTTTGTAAAATTTTATTATTATTATTATTATTATTATTATTATTATTATAAATTTATGAATCCTTTTAAAATTAAATTTTTTATTGTTTCGAAAATAAAAATATATTATTTGAATAGAATTGAAAATTAACATAAATTGCCCTTTCCAACCAATAATTGAAAAGGTAACTTAGGAATTTTAGTTAATTTTATATTTTAGTGTAATTAATTAATTTATTTATTTAGAGCGCCTCTAATGGATCCTGGAGACGTGACCATGAAAAATAGAAATTGTAAATAATGATGTGAAAAATAGAAATCGTAAATAATGATGTGGTATAAATTATATCATCAGACATTGTATTTTAAAAATAGTTCTACAATGGTTGTCGTTTTTAGGTTTTTTAAATTAAATTTTGATTAAATTAAACTACCACTAAAAGTAGGGAAATTTTTTTTATAGGTCATAAAAAGTTTAATATACAATTATAGGTCACTTTTGAAAAGTTTGCAAAACTAAAATTTGATTTTCACTCCATAGATCATTCACAGACTATGAGCGTAATTCACAGAATCTGTGAATTATAAAAATTCATGAGTATTTTGAAAAACTTGACCTATGATGTGAAAACTAAACTCTTAAAAGTCTGTTTTGGTATGTTTTTCAATCCAACCCTATAATTGTATTTTGAACTCTAAAAAGCCTATTTTAAATTAAAAAAAATTCAATTAAAAGTAAAAATTATATTAAAATAAAATAGATTGACACATTAAAAATATAACTATCCTTTTAATAAAAATCAAAATTTGAAAATAAATTTAACGTTGAAATATCAGTTTCACGTATAAAAGAGATAGGAAGAAAAATTTTCTGGTATATTTTTAGGTCGAGCTATTGTCCATACCACAGAACACTAGAAAAATACAAATACAATCGAAGTTGTCGCGCATATCTGGCTTCATCTTCTTTCAGTCACTCCAACATGGTTCTTAACTGTTGTAAGCACAAAACTGCACCAATTTTGTCAGTCATTTGAATATGGTTTTTAGTTGATGTATACACGAAACAGCACAAACATCACGAAGTAAGTTTGATAATGAATTGAAAGATGATTGTTTCTATTTTAAATTTGCAATCTAGCACTATATTTTCTTATAGGTGTGGATCTATTATCTTGCATTAAACAATAGACGTGGAAGGACCTGAGATAGACACCTGCACTCTGATGGTAAAAGACTAGCTCCGTCAGTAGTAACCTTCAAGTCTATCAATATTATGCGCTCAAAGTACAAGTCCAAAAAAACTGTAATCCAATGGCCCTTATTAACATTTGCAGGAAATAATACCTATTATAAAACAACATATTATAAGTACAAAATATGATTCAAAACAATTTAAAATAACCACGGTAACGATAATTAAAGTAGTGACTTACATAGTCAAGATTCCACCATGGATGACATTCATTCTCATCTAATCCTCCACCGACCACTGAATTTTTCAAATCTCTATCTGAAACTAATGCATCAATGTTATCACCTCTTGTCATACTTGAAATACTGGCTTATATGTTGGAAGAAGAATGTTCTACATATCCCTATTTTATGCTCAATAGTCCACTCAATTTCTTGCTTCATAGCAATCAAAAACATATTGATGTCTTCGCTGCTAAACCATTCAAACTTACTAAGTAGTTTCTTTAACTGTTTTTGGCTCAATTCAATGTTACCTAGGAGAAAATATCTATGACAACATAAAACAATTAGAATACTACTATGAACATAAGTAAGACCAATTTCGAAACAATTATTGCAAGTTAAACAAATTATAACTCACTTGGAATTGCCTTATTGTTTAATGAATGATTCAAACATTGAAGGTTCCTCAACTTTGCTACAAGGGACTGGTTTTCCAAGACAAGGAACTACTGACCCAACAAGCAAAGGTGCTAAATCGTTAAGCATGGGTTTCACTTCATCCGACCAATCAGAATGCGTTCTAGGATGTTCTGTTCCTTCAAGCTTAAGTTCACCATTGAAACAATTTTTGTCACGACTTTCCTTTTTCAATTTCCTCACACTGGCTGTGTCAGGAGTTAGCTCACAAGCAGGGCATTTTTTTAGTCTTTCACTTCGCCTAACCATCTGTTCCTATTGACACGATCATACCGCAATAATTTATAAGAATAACAAGAAAATATATCAACATAATTAGAAACGATAAAAAGAACATATATCAACATAAGCATACCATATTCGCCCATGTTTATTTGTTTGTTTATGACTCTTAACTTTGACTTTCCCTCTGTTGCTTTCTTCGAATACATTTGCCCTACTTCTATCTTCACGTAGATCGCCCTGCTCATTCACTTCATATGAGTTTTCGCGCCTCTCATCATGATTATCTACCTTCACATCCTTGGTTAAAGTAACATCTTAGACAAAGTAATTATCACATAGATTATTAACACAACATCTAACCTCAAAATCTGCATTGAAAAACTCATTTCGGTCAGCAACTTCATGATTATGATCAGTATTATCCTCATTCACATCTACATCCTATATTAAAGCAATAAATTAGACAAACTATTTTACACACAGCTTGTTTAATCAAAATCTAACCTTCGAAGTATCAACGAGATTCTTATCTGGAAGGCTCTGGTCAACGTGGACTCCAAGACTTTCGACTATATCTACTTGTTCTAATTTCAATTAGCCGATCCTCAATAGATATTTTGGATGCACAACCAAAACCAATCAGTTATTCAATCTTTCTCAACCTATTTTCATGATTGTTTGTCATTCTTCTATACTCCTAAAGTTTGTTGATTTCATCTAAAGCATATTTCTTGAAGTCTTCCAGTTCTCTAATCTTCATCATGATCTCCGACATCCCATTCTAGTAATAAAGAATAAAACTGTCAAGTCCCAAAGAGTCACTCAAAATAATATTTTAATCTTAATTTTTTTCAAAAACCATATCAAAACGTATTACCTCAGATGGAGAAGCATTAAAATTTGAGGACTATCCTTCATAACTTGGTCTTTTTCTTTAAATGTTGCCTCAGGACCTGAACTATGATGGTTATTACCGCATTCATTAATTTTGTTATTAGTACTGGGCAAGTTGTTTCTCTAGAACATTTTCAGTTTATTTTGTGACTAGTTTTGATGTTAAAATCAGTTTGAGGATACCCTTATTAATTTACAGCATCTTAGCCAGCTTTTTGAGCAGATTTTCTATTGTTGGTGTTCCTATTACCTTTTTAAAATATATTTGATTTGAAGCTTAATTTTGACTGTCTGTTGGGTGAATAAGTTGGAAATTCACGATGCGTGATTTTACAATGCATCAGAATTTATCTATAGCATATATAATTAAAGGAAAGTTCAAAATAAATAATCCACAGAAAAAGTAGGAAACAATGTATGCAAAAGTTTGTTGTACGCAATAATGAATGATTTCTTAAAATATTATTTAAAATCAATTTTTTTATTGACCACCGTATAAATGCCATAAATGATTAGTGAGATAAACTTTCAAATCTGTGTGTACTTTTTTGTCTTGAATTCTTTGCATTCGAGTGATCATTCTTGATACAAGGAAAGAATAGTGCCAAAGAATGCATACCAATCCATATTTTGTGAAGCTACAATCTCAAAAATAAGTGTAGGAACTTTTTTAAATCCATTAGTATGTGTGCCATGCCAAGCTGTGGGATAATTTTTCCAATGCCAATGCTTACAATCTAAACTCCCGAGCATACTTGGAAAACCTGATCCTCACCTACCTTTAGCAACATTTCCACGTCATCTCTATTTAGTTTTCTTAAATATTGTTCTTCAAAAACTCCTATTACAGCATCACAAAACCGCTTTAAACTCTCAACAACTGTGGTTTCTCCAATTTAAACATATTCATCAAGCACAGCTGAACATCCGTACGCAAGCATTTGTATTGCTACTACCATTTTCTGTAGAGGACTCAACCCAATCTCTTTAGCTGCATCAAATTTTGTGTGAAATATTCATCATAAGATTGAGTAGCTTCCAGTATATGTTGGAATAACGTAACATCCATTCGAAATCGGTGTCTGAGTGTTCTAGTGTGTACTTTGAATTCTCACCTTTAAAGTAATCATTTACAATCAAATAATGACGTTTTTTCCTATCACGTATATAACGTCTGCTAGATGAAGTTCCACCATGAGAATGCTTTTTACTTATTAAATTTGTTAACAGAATAATAGGGAGCTGAATTCCAATGGTTTGAACAACATCATCGAACAGAATATTATATGAGTCCTCTTCTGGTTCTTCATCAAATAATTTGTTGGTTATTGAAAGTGTAGAACTTCTTGATGATGAACTATCATCTTTAGAATCCATGGTTAATCAGGATATTATATTAAACCCTAGAAAAGAGATATAAAAATAACTATAAAAAAAAAAGTTGTGAACAACTAAATAAATTAATAGAACTACTGATTAAAAAAAATTGGCATAATAAAAATTCATCATCTTCCAATTAATAAAATTGAATAATGATCTCACACAATAAATTCTTGGTTTTATAATATCTCTATAGCAACATAAACATGAAATGAAAATATAGTACAAGATTGCAATTATAAAATAGAAAAATCATCTATCAAATTAGTTATCAAACTTACTTCATCATTTTATAATATATTAGATCCACACCTATGAGAAAATATCGTGTTAGATTGCAAATTTAAAATAGAAACAATCATCTTTCAATTCATTATCAAACTTACTTTGTAGAGTTTCGTGTATACATCAATTAAAAACCATATTTAAATAGCTGACAAAATTTGTGCAGTTTCATGGTAAGAACCATGTTGGAGTGACTGAAAGAAGATGAAGCCAGATATGCGCGATAACTTCGACTGGATTTGTATTTTTCTAGTGTTCTGTGGTATGGACAATAGCTCGACCTAAAAATATATTAGAAATTTTTTCTTCCTATCTCTTTTATATGTGAAACTGATATTTCAACGTTAAATTTATTTTCAAATTTTGATTTTTATTAAAAAGATAGTTATATTTTTAATGTGTCAATCTATTTTATTTTAATATAATTGTTATTTTTAAGTGATTTTTTTTTAAAATAGGCTTTTTAGAGTTCAAAATACAATTATAGGGTTGGATTGAAAAATATACCAAAACAAACTTTTAAGAGTTTAGTTTCAACTCTATAGGTCAAGTTTTCTAAAATACCCATGAATTTTTACAATTCATAGATTCTGTGAATTACGCTCATAGTCTGTGAATGATTTATGGAGTGAAAATCAAATTTTAATTTTGCAAACTTTTCAAAAGTTACCTATAATTGTATATTAAACTTTTTATGACCGAGAAAAAAATTTCCCTACTTTTAGTGGTAGTTTAATTTAATCAAAATTTAATTTAAAAAACCTAAAAACGACAACCATTGTAGAACTATTTTTAAAATACAATGTCTAATGATATAATTTATACCACATCATTATTTACGGTTTCTATTTTCCACATCATTATTTACAATTTCTATTTTTCACGGTCACGTCTCCACGGTCCATTAGAGATGCTCTAAATAAATAAATAAATAAATAAATTAATTAATTAATTACACTAAAATATAAAATTAACTAAAATTCCTAAGTTACCTTTTCAATTATCGGTTGGAAAGGGCAATTTATGTTAATTTTCAATTCTATTCAAATAAAATATTTTTATTTTCGAAACAATAAAAAATTGAATTTTAAAAGGATTCATAAATTTATAATAATAATAATAATAATAATAATAATAAAATTTTACAAACTTCTACAATCCCTCAAATATTTAGATCATTAAAATAATAATAATAATAAATTTATTTATTTAAAAATAAATGATAATATACTTCATTAAAAAATATATATAAAATTCATAATGTTAATTTTCAATTCTACTCAAATAATATGTTTTTATTTTCGAAATAATAAAAATTTTAATTTTAAAAGGATTTATAAATTTATAATAATAATAATAATAATTTTTATTTTTATATATATAATAATCACTGTTTTTCCCGCCAATTTTTCACCGAACCAATGATCTAATGACAAGTTGCAAGTTTTTTAATTGCCTAGTTGTGAAATATAATAATAATAAAATATAATATCTTTCTATTATATATAAATTATAAATTAAAAATATTTATTTAAAATTTTAAGATATTATAATATTATCTTTTGTGATTCTTTTTATATTTTTGACATATTATATAAGACGTGAGCATTGTTATTCGCTCATTTTAGTTTCGTCTTTTAAGGTTAGTATTTTTCTTTAACTTTTTTATATTTACTTGTCTCATGTGAATAGTTTTTATTTCGTTTATATGTATTATGAATTATTATGTATCCTTTTTCTCTTTATTTCATTAATCATGATAATTATTTTTTTCTTTTATTATTATGATTATGTTTTTTTTCTTTTTCAGGCTATCTAATTATTTTTTTCACATCTCTCGATAAGTGTTTTTCTTCAGATATTTTAGTTTTTGTCTTTGTTTGTAGTTTTTTTAATTATATATTTTAATAATTTTAATTTCGGTTTCAACCTCTTATATAATTAGTCAATGTGTTTTTTTATTTAGGGTCCTTTAGATTTATAGGCCACCAAAAGTTTAAAGTATAATTATAGGCCCATTTTAAAAATCATACAAATCTAAACTTTTTAAAGTTTGTTTCATCCCATAGGCCTAAACTTCCCATACCACCCTTTTCAATTAAAAAATAGTAAAAATATATTTTTAATTTACTTTAAAAAAATAAATCAAACATCCCAAAATTGCCCTTCAACCAACTTGGACTGGTTCTATTTTGTTTCAACAGATGAAATTAAAAAAAAAAACGATCTTCTTCATTCTTTTTCTCCACCATCAACCTAATCAATCGTAGCCTCCATCTTCTCCTTCTCCATTTGTAGCAACAGCTTCCATCTTCTTCTCCTCCGAATTGAAATCCTCCACTTTCGTCGACAACTATCGATTCCGTTGACGGCTTCTGTGTCATCCTCTCCAATTACGACCTAATCGATCGAAGCCTCAACTTCTTCTTCACCTAATTCATCGAGAGCCTCCATCTTCTTCTCCTCCGAATTGAAATCCCCTATTTTTGTCGACGGCTATTGATTTCGTTGAAAGCTTTTTTGTCATCCTCTCTAATTGCGACCTAATCAATCTACATCCTGCTGCTCAAGTCGTCCACTGGTGTGGAGAGAATTGGAGAACCGATGAATGTAAGATTCTTGTCATGGTGGTCTGCCGCTAGCTCGTGACTCATCCGCCGCTAGGTCGTGGGGCTGCTTGGTCTTCTTTGATATAAAAGGTAAGCTATTGATTTAAACTTGATGCATTTTGGGTTTGTAATAGTAATAATTTTGGGATGCTTAAAGCTGTTATATTGAAATATTTGGTTTTTGTTATTCATGTATTTCTTTGTTATTCACAGTCTATGAATTGATAAATATGTAATTGGTAGTAGATAATTCATGGCTTAATACAGAGGCTGTGCATATTGATTGTATTATTGTTGAATGTTTGAGCAGTTCACAGTCTTTGAATTGTACATTGTTTGTAGCCGTGATAATACCGTCAAAAAGAAACTATAAGGCGTGATGAAGACTGCTGTTATATTGAAACTGGACCAAAACTGTTGTTGTAATAAAAAACATCAATGTAGTGGACTAAAACTCTATTAGATTGAGTTAACTGGATAGGTAGATAGAGATATAGAAAGACTTGGAGGGCATCCCTATGTACTTCCTTAGCAATATTTTTGTATGATAAATTTATCTCTATTTAGGTTTTCTTGACCTGCTGCTATTGAAAATTTTGTTTATGCCGATTCTATATGTTGATTGGAATTTGTAGTGTATTGTTGTTGAAAGTCTGTGATCCTTGTTCATAATCTATAAATTTTCGTGGTTCCATGATCGTTATTCACTGTCTGTGAGCAGATAACATTGTCAACTATAATACAGGTTGTGAACTGATGGACTGTATTGTTATTGATAGTGCTTTCTATTCACAGACTGTGAACTGATAATGTAAACATGTGTGAGTTATATTCACAGTATGTGAATGACATTCACAGTTTGTGAATAGAGATCATAAATTCATGAACTGATGATGGTATATTGTTATCTTACTGGTTGAATTAATTTTTGCAGATGAATTATGTAAGAGCTGTTCTATTCTACGACGCAGAGTGGAATGGTTCTGAATATAGTGGTGGAGAACCCGGGGCTGAGGTTTTCGATTTAAACACGACGCTGCAGCAATTGATTGATAGGATTTCGTCCAAAAAGAGTAGACAAAGAGAGAAGGAACGTCTGCAGCTGCATTTCATGTGGAAGAATCCAGATGGCATAAAAATTAGGATGCCTATTAATGACGATGGTGACTATGTTTATTTTATGTATTATATGATCTGTATTTATAATTTCTGTTTAATTATTAAGTATATTATTTTTGAAATTTAATATCATAATTCAAGTCATGTTTAATTACGTATTATAGTAGCTGTGACCAACAATCACAGACTGTGAACTGCGTTTCAGCTCACAGCCTGTGATCAGAGATCATAGTAGCTGCAGGCTCAATTATGGCATCCCAAAAGGTAAAGATGCATCCTTCAACTAAATGTAACATATTACGGCTCCCCACATCATTTCATGCTATTTTGTCAACAATTGAATATGCATGCATACCACTCCTTCCTTGTTCTTATATACTTGCTCATTTTTTGAGCATCTTAGGCTTAAGGTCATTTTTGGACTACCACCGAAGAGCGATTATCATCACAGAAATGTTTAGGGGATTAATTAATCGTGACTTCACTATCTCCCTAACTCGTTGGACGAACTATGATCATTGATCACAACCGTGATTACGGCTCACAGTCTGTGAGCATAGTTCACAGTCCAAAAATGTGGATGTCATGGCATCCCAAAAGGCAAGGATGAGCATCCTTCAACTAATCATAATATATTACGGTTCCCCACATTATTTCATAACATTTAGGCCACAATTGACTATGCATACATACCACTCCTTCCTTGTTCTAGTGTACTTGCTCATTTTTTGAACAACTAAAGCTTAGGGTCGTTTTTGGACTATCACTAAAGAGAAATTTCTCATCAAAAAAGGTTTAGGAGCCTGAATAATCATGACTTCACTATCTGCCTAACTCGTTGGACGAACTGTGATCATTGATCACAGCTGTGATTACGGGTCACAGTCCGTGCGCATTGTTCACACTACAAAAATGTGGATGTCATGGCATCCCAAAAGGCAAGGATGAGCATCCTTCAACTAAACATAACATATTAAGGTGATCCACATCATCTCATAAAATTTAGGCCACATTTCTCTATGCATGCATACCATTCCTAAATATTAAGGCGTAGGGTCATTTTTGGACAACCACCAAAGGCATGGGATCCCTAAAGGAAAAGATGAGCCTCTTGGTACTAAACATGACATATTATGGTCTCCACATCATTTCGTAATATTTCGGCAACTACTGAATATGCATGCATACCACTCCATCCTTCTACTTGTATACTTACTCATGTTTTGAGCAACTAAGGCATGAGGTCATTTTTCGACTATCACCGTAGAGTAATTTCTCATCACATAAAGGTTTAGGGGCTTGAATAATCGTGATTTAACTGACTTCCCAACTCATTGGAAGAACTGTGATCGTTGGTCACAGCTCGTGATTATGGGTCACAGTTTGTGAGCATAGTTCACAGTACACCTATGTGGATGGTATGACATCCCAAAAGGCAAAGATGGGCCTCCTTCAACTAAACATAACATATTACGGTTCTCCCCATCATTTCATAGTATTTTGGCAACAATTGAATATGCATGCATACAGCTCATTCCTTGTTCTTATATACTTACTCATCTTTTGAGCAACTTAGGCTTAGGGTCGTTTTTGGACTATCACCGAAATGCAATTTGTCATCACATAAAGGTTTAAGGGCTTGAATAATCGTTAGTTGACTGAATCCACAACTCATTGGAAGAACTTTGATCGTTGATCACAACTCGTGATTACGGGTCACAGTCTATGAGCTTAGTTCATAGTACACCCATGTGGATGGCATAGCATCCCAAAAGGCAAGGATGGGCCTCTTGAGTCTGTTTATAACAAATTATGGGTCTTCACATTGTTTCATAATGTTTCGACAAATATTGGATTTGAGTGCAAACCACTTAATCCTCCTACTTGCCTATTTACTAATGTTTTGAGCAACCAATGCATGAGCTCACTTTTCGACCCCAACTGAAGTGCACTTTGTTATCACAAAAAGGTCGAGGAGTATGAATATTATGGCAAAGCATTCTTGCAAGGAGCATATGGGTAGCCAATCCCTACACCAGGTTCTTTTGTCTAATTTCTTATGTTTTGAGCTCCCAAGTGATGAGGTCAATTTTTGATAGGATAGAAACGTGAATTTTATTTCAAATTATGCCTATTAGGGTTGGATAAGCGTGCCTTGACTGCCTCTCCATTTCTTTGAAGCAACTGTGATCGTTGATCACAGACTGTGATCAAGTGGCACAGTCTATGATTAGAGATTACAGTGCTCTAGTAAGCCTCATATAGGCTCCTTAAAGACATTCAGGAACCTCACGCAATGTAAGTGAGACATTCTGTGAGGTCTCACTGTGAGCGAGTTAGAATAACTGTGATGTCTGATCACAAACTATGAGTGAGTTATATTCGCATCCGATGAACACGGATCATACTATACAAATTTTGGCCAAACATGATCACAAACTGTGTATGTAGTTCACAATTCATTTATACTAATTAATTTTAAAGTACTGTCAATTCAAAAGCATCCTTAAAGTGTACAAAATATAATTATCAATATCATCTGCTCATATCCAAAAGTAATGCTTTTAAATACCCATATTCTAAAACGAAGCGGTACAATCACGCTTGAAAATTTGGATGTTTAGCCATAGAAGTTTTAAACACAAAACTTGTAATGTACTCCCGGATGAAGCCTTTGCTGGTCGATCCTGTACATGCTCATAATACTTTGCAGCTGATAAAATCAAAGGGAGAATGAATGGAAAACACTTAATCTGTTCAGCGAAATAGTTTCTTTATATTGTTGAATACCTTGAATGAAGCGAAATAGTTAAACGTTGCTTATCAATCGATTTTGACCACTTCCTTTTATAAATTTTTCCTGTAAAATTGAAATAATATAACCCATATTAGAGTTGTAACTAATAAAAGGGCTTATTTAATAACACTATAGTTAGATTTAAGCAAACCACAACTCACAACAGACTGTAAACACAGTACGCAGGCTTGTGAATGGCATTCACAATGTGTGAATATAGTTCACCGACTATGAATATAGTTCACAGTCTTAGTCAGACACTGTGAAACTTCTACACAAACGTGTTGGTAGTAAACAATTAACAAAAAACACACATTTTACACATAGTCGCAATTCCCAATTCATAACCTACATTTAACATACTAACAACATAATGAATACTGTGAATATTCACTGGATTGTGAAATTCGAATCCAAAAGCCAATTAACATTTAAAACCAAAATTACAAACAGACAATATTTAAGACCTTATATACAAAACCAAATGAAAACCTAACCCTAAGCGACTATTTGCAAAATAAACAAAGCAAAACCTGTAAAATGAATACTTGTACAATAACAACAACACATGCCATATCATTCCAACACACACCACAAGAAGAAACAAAATACTAAGAAGAAGCAGTGACCGAGAGCGACCAACGCTGACCAAATATGACCAAATGTGATGAAATATCGAATAAAATCTAAACTCACCTACGACAGCGATGTAACATCAATGAAGCGGCAATCAAACTCTGGACACGACGAACAATGATGAAGAACTGACCATGAACAGCGAAGAAGAAGCTGCACAGTGGAGTTTTTGAGTCTTTGCTCTAGACACGACGAACAATGACGAAGAAATGACGAAGAAATGACGATGAACAACAAAGAAGACGCTGCACAGTGGTGTTTTTGGGTCTTTGCTCTGGAGACGACGAATAATGACGAAGAACTAATGATGAACAGCGAAGAAGACACTGCAAAATGAAGTTTTTGAGTCTTTGGATTTCTTTCGCTTTCGAATTTCAAATGGTGAAGATGAAAGTGTGGTTTTGATTTTTAGAAACGGTGGTCATGTGTGTCATTGAGGCTATGAGTGTAATTTCACCCTTTTATTATATTTCTATCTTAATATAAAAATGTATAATGGCATTTTTGTGAATAAAATTAAAATTAAAGGGTAAAAATGGAAGTTAGGCCTATGGGATGAAAACAAACTTTTAAAATGCTTAGATTTGTATAAATTTCAAACCAAGTCTATTATTGTATTTCAAATTTTTGGTGGCCCATTTGGAGAAATTTTCACTTTTATTTATTATATTTTAATATTTTATTTTTTGTTTTCGTATTATTTTGTAATTATATTTTCATCTTTCCATGTAGTTGTTTTAATATCATATTTTAATATGTTTAGTTTCGTCTTTTTTATTTGATTATGTAATTGTTTTTATTTGGTCTTTTAGGTATTATATGTGAAGCGGTGAGATAAACTATGGCCATAAAAGATGAAAAAGAAAGAAGATTTATATATGAAGAATGATTTAAATTAGAATAAACAATTATGGTTTTGTTTAGCCATGTAAATTTATATATTTGTTCATAAATTGTTCTTCAATATGAATTCTTCTTCTTCTTCTCGGCAATTGTGTATATGTAATCAAGAATTTCAATTTCAATAAAAAATAATATGAATTATTCTTCTTCTCGGCAATTGTGTATATGTAATCAAAAATTTCAATTTCAATAAAAAAAAATAGTTAGAATTTTAAAAATAATAAATGTTTATAAACTTTTTAGGTATTTGTGTATATATATATATATACATATCTCATTCCATTTTTAAAATATCTCATTAATTATAATAAATTAAATATATATATATATGTGAGATTAACGGTGCACATTTAATTATTTTTTATTTAAATTCATAATTATAATATTATTAAAAATATATATATTTTATATTAATGATAGTAATTTATTTTGATTATTAAAATATAATAAATAATTAAAATATCAATATTATAAAGTTATTACAGAGAATAATATTTTTTATTAAAAAATGACAATATTGTTAAAAATAAATATTCTAAAAAAAATTTGAAACCTCATCAACAACATCTAATAATATCATCTAATGTAATACTTCATATTCTTTGTTGTACAATCGCATAAATATAAATTTACAGAATATTCTATTAGAAAAAAAAGATAAAAGTTGAATTTATATACAAAATAAATACTTTTAGAATTATTATGTTTTGGCATTAGTTTATTTATTGTCTTTTTTTTTTAATTGACTCCACATAAGAATTTTGACAATATTTAATACGGCTACATTATATTAAATAAAAATATAAGAAAATTTATGTTGTTTTTTTTTTTAAGTATAGATTCCAGATTCAAATAAAAATTTAAATATTTGTTAATTTCTTTTAATATGATTAAAATTTATAAAATAATGTATTTTAGTTAGAAAGTTGATCATACAAATTATTCATAGTCTTCCTTATCATTCCATTTTCTTTTAACTATTTTTTAAATATCTATAATTTAAAAATACTTTCAATAAATATATTTTCAATTTCCTTTCATGCACATATTGGTAATAAATATAATTATTTTTTCAATGAGGGCAAATATTCCGTTACATCTCTTATTTTTATTTTGTAATATCATATTAATTACAAAGAATTAAATATTAATTTATACATAATAATGATTTATTTTACTGATATTTAAATATTTTTTAATTTTTAAATTCATAATTATAAAATTATTAAAAAGATAAATATTTATTTTAATGATGGTAATTTATATCTAATTGTCATTTATTTTAATATGGTTGTTACCCTCTAAAAATAAATTGATGAAATATTTTAAAACTATATTAAAATTACTATAAAATTAGAAAGATAATAACTGTGAATTAATAAAAATCACTAATTATAATATACATGCAATATAATAATAATAATAATAATAATAAACAAAACAAAGAAACAAATGTAAGAATACATTTTAATGTATTAAGATTTTTTCAACATTTAAACTAACTCATATGAAATCTAAATATAATTAATCAAAATTATTTTTGACTAGAGATGCTCCATCAGATAATGAATTATGATGTGATTTTTCCGTAACATATTTAATCACATATTTTTTTATTATATTTATATATATAATAGTCGTTATTTTTTCCTGCTCTTTTCACATCAATTATATGGTTAATTCTAATATTTTAATTTTATATTTTAAAATATTATTTTACTTTGTTCCCATTATATATTTGCTTTAAACTAATTGTTATTCCACACAAATGCGTAACTCACAAATTATTTTTTCACTCCTATATAAATGAAATTTTCATTGAATTGGTTTTCATATAGACTTTTAAGGTAATAGTAGTCATTGAACAATAATAACAACAACAACAATAATAATAATAATAATAATAATAATAATAATAATAATAATAATAATAATAATAATAATAATAATAATAAATTACTTGCTGCTAAAAGTTTAGATATAAGTTTATAATAATTTTTATTTTGAATTCAATTTTAAACTTTTAAAATTCACATAAATTCAAAATCTATAGTGTGTGTTTATATACAAATAATATATATATTATCTATATAATTTATGGAGCTTTAGGATATTGGTACATTTTATACATTAAAAAAATACTAGCCGCTAGAGATTTATAATATATTTTTTAAAATTTTGGATTCATTTTAAATTTTTTAAATTAACATAAATTAAAAAATCTATATTATAATATATATATATAATTGAAATTTTTATAAGTACTATATAAATAGATCTATAGTATATTTAAAATTTACTTTCATCTATATTATTATAATTATTATTATATGTTATAATATATTTCATTTTGCATTATTAATATCGAACCTAGGTTCTTAGTGAAATATAATATAAAAGTTAAATAAAATAATGCTTTAATATAAATGTTATATATATATATATATATATATTTCATTTTGCATTATTAATATCGAGTCTAGGTTCTTACTGAAATAAAATATAAAAGTTAAATAAAATAATGCTTAATGTAAATGTATATATAGTCTTAATATTAATAATCAATTATGTATAGCTTTTATTTTTATAATCTCAATCATATTCTCTGAAAATTCGAACTAATTTATTCTGAAAAATCGAACCAATTCATTTGTAAAAAAATTGAAATAATTCAACAAAACAAACTGTGTTATAAGTAATTTCATATATCATTATTTTAAAAATATAAATATAAACTAATAAAACAATAAACTATATTCTAAACTATAGAATTTATGAAAAATACTTTTAATAGTTATTTAATTTAAATTTGAAGATTCATTATTTAAAATCTTTTAATAAAATACAAATGAACCATAAAATAAGCAAATAAAATGATTATAACAACGTTTGTTTATTTTTTTCGGTATACAATCTTATTAGATCTTAGTTATAAACGTATTTTAAAAAGGATTTTTGATTTAAACTAGATATACGGTTTGTTTTCTTACTTTTGGTACATCGTAGATTTTATTTACCATTTTATCATTATTAATTAGTTTAATAAAATTTGTCTTCATATGTACATAATATATGTAATAAATTGATTTGTTTTAAAATTAAATTATCTAAAAGTAAATTACTTTTCAAAATTTTTATTTTTTAAATTACATTACTTATTATAATATGTGCATAATTGATTTTTTATTATAATAACTAATGATTTTAAATAAAATATAATGATTGTATAGAATGATGATTAATTTTATAATGGAAAATCTTTTACGTATAAAAACTAATTTTGAAATTTCAATAATAATTTTGATAGTTTAAAGGACAAATAAATGATTATGATAGTTTATGAGTAAATAAGTTTAATAATCCCAAGAATCATTTCGATAATGTTAAAAAAAAACTTTAAATAAGTTTGATGATTTCAATAATTAGGGAAAATTATATAAAATAGCCCAAATAAAGTTTAAAATTTCAAAACTAATCCAAAAAAATTTCATTTATATTTTAAATTCATTCAAACTTTGATTTTCAAAAATAGTCATTCACGGTCTGTGAAGTGAAGGTCTCATTCGCACCTGTGAATGACTATTTCTGAAAAATAAAAGTTTGAAAGATTATTTTCGAGAAGTTTTTAAAATTGGGTTATATAGTGTAAATAAAAGTTATAAAATGCCAAAAATAAAATTCTCCCTTATTTTATATATTATATAAAACTAAAATACGAAATTAATTTAAATTTATCTAAAAAAGTAAATATATTTTTAATTAAAATTATAATTAAACATACTTAAAAAGTTATTTAATAATTTTGTGGAAGGATATAATTGTAAGAAAAATATTTTTATGACATTTTTGTAAATATAGTGTGATAAATCACCCATCTAATTAGAAACAGTGACAAAAATTTATGATGAAAAACAGATATCTAAAATAGACAAAAAAATCCAATAACTTTTTTTTTTTTTTTTTAAGATTTTTTTTTTTTTTTTTAAAGAAAAACAAATGCCACTTTAGATACCTTTAAATACCTTAGAGTGGTCACAACATATTATAAGCAATATTTATATTAATGGTCGAATATCTATAAATAATCTTTTAAATATGATTTTTTTTAGAAATACTTTAAGTAAAAAAATAAAATTTATTTTTATTTTTTACATTTATATTATATTATATTATAAAAATTAAAATTAAAACCGTGCGTCTCCGAAAAATTATATACTGTTATAATAATAATAAAATTTTACAAACTTTTATAACTCTTCAAATTATATACTGTTATATTCATCATACTCTTCAAGGCCGCCGCACTGGCCCCCACTCTTCCATAATTCGTCCTCTCATACTCCACCATCGACTCTCTCATCGCCAAATCATTCTCTTCTTCTTCCGCCTCCTCCTCTATCGTCACATGCTCGATTCTTATCATATAAACAGGCAACAATCAAATTTCCTTCCGACCTGATTTCTCTAATCTGTTCCTGTCCTCGACTGATTATTTTCCCAACAAAGAGGTCGATCAAATTCTCATCGACTTCCAATGTCGAAAGAATCTGTCCAAGATTTGTTTTGAAAGATTCCGATTGATGAGACAAGTCGTGAAGATCCACCCTGCATGTTGATTGTTTTGTTGACTTGACAACAAAAGCCGTACCGGAAAACCATGATTCTATGGATTTGAACACAATCTGCACTTCCACTATTGTTGTAGTTGCTAATGGGTCTTTACGAATGATTGGAGACTTAGTTCTCAGCCAGTGAGAAACATCCATCACTTAATTCGATACTTGCTTTTAGGGATCCCAAACTTATTTATATTTTAGTGCCTGAGTTTCTTTATATTTGATTGTTTTTTTTTCCTACTCTACCTGGTTTCCTTGTATTTGTTTTGCTTTGACTAGCTAATTAATTAATTAATTTTTAATTTAGAAAATAAATTTTTCTACGATTAGGATATATATATATCACTAAATATAATTAATTAATTAATTAATAAAGATGGATACTTTCATTAGATGTTTTTTTTTTCTCAAATCAACAATATAATTGTCTTTCATTCCTTAATTATATATATATATTTATATTTATATATATATATTTGAAATTCTTAATTTTTAATATTTATTATTTATAACCTGTGACAAATAAATATATATTTCTCTCTCATATTTTAAGGGGTTGTTATTTCCCACACCCTAATTAGTAAAGATAACATTTTTTCCAAATATTATTTTTTTAATATATAATTAAATTTAATTCTACAAAATAAATTATTTTATGAGTCCATTGGATTTCTAGACCATAAAAAGTTTACTATACAATTATAGGCCACTTTTGAGAAATTTGCAAAACTAAACTTTGATTTTAACTCCATAGGCCAATCACAGCTGTGAACGTAATTCACGACTGTGAGCATAATTCACAGCATCTGTGAATTGTAAAGTTTTAGGGGTATTTTGGAAAAACTCGGCCTATGGAGTGAAAACTAAACTTTTAAAAGCCTGTTTTTGTATGTTTTTCAAAAACAGGCCTATAATTGTATTTTAAACTTTAAAAAGCCTATTTCTTAAATTTTCACATATTTTATTTTATAATTTTTTTATACCATTTGTATCCTTGAAAATATCATTTTATTTATAAATTTTTATAGTTTGATGATTGATATTTGTTCAGGATGACATTCTAAATCTTAAACCCTAATAAAATAAAATATCATAATTCTACTAAAACATAAATATATGGTCTGATACGGAGAACATCATATAAGTCATCATCTTTAATATTCTCCATAAACTTAACAAGATCTTGGTTTTCATTAAAATCATATTAACGAGAAAGAAGATGAGACTCATGATCATTCACTCTCACATCTGTGCTGACTATATATTAATCCTGTATTTTTTAATTACATAAACTGCTTTTGATTCGTAATGTATTTACAGTAGTTTAGTAAAAATCAAATATGAATCAATTGAGGAGTTTTAATTTGTAATGTATTTACAGTAGTTCAGTAAGATCAAATATGAATCAATGGAGGAGTTTTAAGTTAACTAAACAATTTTATAAAAAAATAATTTATATTAATTATTAAATTAAGGATAATTAAGTAATTTTAATAATATTAAATAATTTATAATTTTATTATATTAAAATAAAAAAATAAATTGAAAGGATATTTAAAGTAATTTATTTAAATATGTCATTGATATTTTAGTAATGTTGATGTTGGATTTAGTAATTTGATTGTGGGAAATAGTAACCATGTATTTTAATTATGTTAATAATATTTTTACATTGAATAATTTGACCTTTTGATTAGGTTTTTGAATAAATTTTTAAAATTTATTTGCTGATGTAACAATGCTGATGGCAAATAACAATAATTAATAAACAAGATAATCATTGGAGAAAATTATTTTGATTATTTTGTTTTATATTTTTTGCGGGTGGTATATCTTGACTTTTCTATATTTTTAATATTTAAAAATTAAATTATTTTATTATTATAATGTTATCCAAGTTAAATATAAAATTATAATATATTTCGACATTAAATTATATTTAATGTTTTATTATCCATACATATGACACTAAATCATATTTAATGTTTTATTATCCATACATATATTCATATATCTATATCTATAAACAACTTATTTTAACTAATGTTATTAAATTATAGTAGATGATACCCATGCGCGATGCGCACATTAAATCTAATAAATATATTAATTTCATATTACCATTTTAAGATAGTGTTTAAATTTTAAATTAATTTTTTATTTTTTTTCCTTTTAAAAATGTGTCTTGTAATAACATTTGAATGTATTTGGTAACATGTCTAACTCAACCCAAATCCGACTCGTTTATTAAACTATCATGACCGTGATAGTTTCGGTCATAGGATTTAACAGTCATAGTCCTAAAAAGTCCGTCCTTAAAATGATAAAAAAAAGACCACGTCCATCCATGGGCAGGGACAAAAGGTCACGTACTTGACCGTCTCTTTTTTTAGTTATTTTTCTTTTCATATTACTCAATTATTTTATTTTATTTTATTTATACTAAAGCGAAAATAGTTTTGCTTGTTATGTACCATATTTGTTATTTCCAAGTTGTATCGGTGTAGGAAATATTCGATCCATTGTGGTTGCAGTAAAATATCTCTTTATGTATAAATATATTATATACTTATTATTAGCTTATTCACTGTGGTTTGACCGTCAAGGTCACGGACCCAAACGGGCCGGTCACTAAAAGCTCATATATTTTTTTACTATGTCCAAGACGGACGGGCTGACCACAGTCAAGGTCAGAATTTTGACAGTACTATTGACCCGTTTAACCCATTTACACTCAACCCAAATCTCAAATATCGATTTAGTATCATGTCGAAATTCAAATTACCACCTCTAATTTGGTTAATTTTTTTAAATTTTTTTTATTAATATTCATATTTTAAAAACTTAATATCAAAATCAATATTTTTTTAAATTAATATCCATATTTGATTGTTTTTGGAATTATATAATTACATTAGGAAGATAAATAATGAGATATTTTAATTTTTTAAAATTAAAATTTAAATGAAATTTTCATTTAAAAAATAAAGATAATTTATAAATGATTAAAACAAATAGAAGTGATTTCAGACTCTTTTTTTTTTAAAATTGAAAAGGAAAATGTATGGTTTAAAATTTATCAAATTAAACACCTCGTTTTATGTAAAGTAAGGGATGTGAAGTTCGGTACAAAATCGAACTTCATCACATTATTGAGATAAATTTAAATACCGGAGAATTTATTGTTTATCATCTCAATTTATTTTGTGTAAAAAAAAATTAATTTCAATTTAATCCATTTCAATATTTATTTAAAAATAATAAAAATCTTGTTATTTACTTTTTAAAATTGAAGATATATTTTAAAATTATTTTGTTTAAGATATATAAAAACTTAATAATATGAAGTTCAAAATAATAAATAAATATCATTATTTATTTTTTAAAAAAAAATTAAGATAAGTATATTTTAAAACTACTTAAAAGTATACAGAAACTTTTAAAATAAGATAATATAAAATTATTTTAAATATTTAATTATTATTATTACAACCCTAACAATAATTAAAACATATAAATATTTATGTTATTAAAAAACCATTTAAAATAATGAAATAATTCTATAGAAAATGAATCAGTATTCCGTCGGGAAAACATAACATTGAGAGGCATACTGGACATAGATTTACTTGGTGAAGAGTTTTATGAATAATAGATTTTTTTAATGACATATTCTCGATGGATAACATATTAAACAAATGAGTATACATAGAGGAGGGTGTAAAGTTTGATATAAAATTCAATTCTATCCTATTATCATAAAGAATTTATGTTGAATGTCTATAAATAATCTTTAAAATATGATTTTTTTTTTCAGAAATACTTTACGTAAAAGAATAAAATTTATTTTTATATTTATGTTTATATTATATTATATTATAGAAATTAAAATTATACCCGTAATAATAATAATAAAATTTTACAAACTTTTATAACTCTTCAAATAATTAGATCATCATATGATCGTTTACAAATATGAAAGAAAAAAAAAATTTGTTCACTGATCAGTGGGCATCTGATAACGACAAAGAGGACAGAGATGAGACTCTTTTAACCACTTGATAATACAATCGGAATGAAACATATGCTCACAAGGCATCACCATTCCCTTAACAGAAACTTGCTCCAAACAAACACCACAATTCACCACCTCCTCTACTTGAATCACCTTCATCATACTCTTCAAGGCCACCGCACTGGCCCCCACTCTTCCATAATTCGTCCTCTCAAACTCCACCATCGACTCTCTCATCACCAAATCATTCTCTTCTTCTTCCGCCTCCTCCTCCATCGTCACATGCTCGATTCTTATCATATAAACAGGCAACACAATCAAATTTCCTTCCGACCTGATTTCTCTAATCTGTTCCTGTCCTCGACTGATTATTTTCCCAACAAAGGGGTCGATCAAATTCTCATCGACTTCCAATGTCGAAAGAATCTGTCCAAGATTTGTTTTGAAAGATTCCGATTGATGAGACAAGTCGTGAAGATCCACCCTGCATGTTGATTGTTTTGTTGACTTGACAACAAAAGCCGTACCGGAAAACCATGATTCTATGGATTTGAACACAATCTGCACTTCCACTATTGTTGTAGTTGCTAATGGGTCTTTACGAATGATTGGAGACTTAGTTCTCAGCCAGTGAGAAACATCCATCACTTAATTCGATACTTGCTTTTAGGGATCCCAAACTTATTTATATTGCAGCGCCTGGATTTCTTTATATTTGATTGTTTTTTTGTTTCCTACTCTACCTGGATTTTCCTTGTATTTGTTTTGCTTTGACTAGCTAATTACTTAATTAAATTTTAATTTAGAAAATAAATTTTTCTGGGGTTAGGATATATATATATATCACAAAATAAATAAATAAATATATAGTTATTACTTTTATCGGGTATACATTTTTTTTATATGAAATAAGATGACAATCATGTGCACATATAATGCTCATAGCTGTTGGAGCCAGAACGATGAGCACTTGTGGCGCTGATAGCCTCCCAGTCGAATTAAAATTTTCACTTTTAGGCCTACTCAAATTTAAAAGACTAGTTTTAGTCCATTAATAAAAATTTTAAAAAAATAAATTTTTGTAAAATATTTTTACGTCTAATAAACCAATTTGAGAAATATACCCATTTAGTTAAAAAAATTAAACTTAATAAATAAACTACAGTAAAATATACCATTAACTAAAATTCCTAAGTTGCCATTTCAATTATCTGTTAGAAAGTAGAGGAACTGGACAGTTACATCTTCCCATCACCATCACTTTGTGAATCGATCCATCTCCATCTAACAACAGATTCACATTCATCCGTCTCACTAATAGCTCACTCTCACGAAAACAACATCAACTCTCATTCAGTCTCACGGTTTCTCTCACAAGTCACCCTCACTCGCACTCGCACTCTTAACTCACGTTCACTCGCACTCTCATTCAATCTCGTTCTTAGTCCATAGTCTTTGTTTTCCATGACGAGAACACATCACGTTAAAAAATCAAGATTGAAGACAACTCTCAGCCCTGAAAAAATGAAGAAACAAAAACAATTAGTAAAGCCATCTCCCAACCCTGCCAAATCGAAAGTGAGCAAAACGCCTCTACGAGAAGAAAACTCAGCGAACCAACAACAAGTCTGTAAAGGTTAGGGCTTTTCTCACTTTTCTTTAAGCAAAATGTGACGATTTTAGTGTTAGGGTTTCTGTTAGGGTTAGTTTTAGGATAATGTTTTGCAATTAACTCAGTTTTGTTTGCAATTTTAGGTTAGATATGGTTTGGATATATAATTTTAAATGAGCTGTTGTGATTACTATTGCATGTGCTTCCCAGTACTAAAGGCCGGGAAGCTTGTAAAAAATATGCTTGCTTCCCAGTATAGAAAATCGAGAAGTAAGGAGGGATCTAGTAGGTTCCAGTGGGTTCCCGGTGTTCGAAACCGGGAAACAACATAAAAAGGATGCTTCTTGATATAGAACACTAGGAAACTACTAGTAAAACCTGGAAGCAAAAAAGGTTATTGCAATACCCAAACCCCACCCGTTGGTAGGATGCGGAGAACAGATGCTACACAAAAAAGAATAGGCCAGATGGACAAAACATAGCAGGTATGGATACATAAACATAACTAGTAAACAATAGTCAAAAGATATCCATTGAAAGAAACATTAAAAGAAATATTTTAAAATTGATTTTTGTTAATATTTTCTTAATAATATTGAATAAAAATCAATAAAAAAACAGTAAAATAAGTAATAAATAATATTTTACTTTCAAAATAATAATAGTAATAATAATAACAGTAAAGAATTAAATAAACTTGTGTTAAATGACTTTTAAAAAAATTAAAAGTAAAAGAAATTTGTAAAGAAAAAAAAATTAATCAATTTATCAATTCATTGATATAATTTCTTATAAATATATTTTCACATCTTTTGATTGAAATATTTTATTGAAATATTTATATATATTAGAAGTTGGTGTGGCGCACCGAAAACTGACTACGTAGAAAAATTGAGTAAAATAGAATGTTTTTTTTTTTTTTTTAGATATTTTTACCGGTAAGAAAATCTTGGGAAAACACGGCTAGCTCTGATACCACTTGTTGAACAAATCGGTGATTCATTGCAGCGGAGGCGAGTATTGGTAACCACAAAGTAAAACAACATGCACAAGGCAAGAAATAAAGATAGAAAATAAGATACAAGGTTTTAACGTGAAAACCCTAAACGGGAAAAACCACGGCCGTCGGGACGACGAGAGACTAATTCACTATGTAACAATAAAGCAACAGTTACAACCAGAATACCACTCTCTCATTCTCTAATCCAATTACATTGGTTACAGTCTCACACAAGCTCTCCCAATATGGCTCTCACAGGATAACAAGACTCGATCCTAGAACTCAAGATCTCCATGGTCTTCATGGTTCCCAGGCCCCAATTGGGCGCCTCCCAAACCTAACCAACTAGATCTACATTGTTCTCTCAAGATATCTAATAATAGATACAAACACCATATTTATAACATTAGATTACTTAGTCACAAAATAATCCTAAACCATTAAGAAAACCTTTTCCTATTTAGGATTCTCAAAGATCTCTTTCCTAATTAGAATCCGACATTAGGAAATACCATTCCTAATCAAATATGACACTTCCAAAATAATATTTGAGTATTTTCCAAATTACTAACCAATTATGGATACTGGAATATACCCAAATTCTCATCACAATCCTAACGAACCACCCCTTGACGAGAATTCTCTTTGTCCCTTTCCGACGACCACAACTCAAACCAGAATCATCATACCCCACCATAAAGGTATACACACTCAGGTTTGATCCATCCCAAGACAAACCACTCAGGAACCATCAACTAAAGATTTTCTTTTCTCGGCACATGTCGAAACACTTGCTGAATAAACGATGGTGCAGCTTCCATCATCAGCTTTCAGGAAACTCCTCAGCCATCAATATACTTTCCACCACACCCACATCCATGCTGACCAGATGCCCGTTAAATCGTGGACACGCTAGAATTATTCTATCATTTATCATGACAACCTTGGTGGTTCAAAATATGTCATAAAAACACCTATCCCAGCGTACAATCGGAGCCTTTGTCGAACCGCTCATTCAGTCTTTCTTTATTCGAGTTCACCAGCCAATTGATCAAAATTCTCAGCCCACAAAGATCCCAAAATACCACTAGTCAAACCTTTAATTTTATTTTGACTATTTAACTAAGCATGAATCTTTGACCACATCTTTTGATCTTTACTTGTGTTAATAGAGAAACACAAAAGTCTCAAAGCTACCTTACCACCACAATCATACATGTTGTAGATCACCACTGCCATCGCTCGAGAACTACTGCCGAAACTTTTTCATCTCTACAACCCACGCAGACCAGATCTTGACAAACTTGTGGATTTTTTTTCAGCTTTATTTTTTTCTCACACAACCAGCTCCAAACTCGACTAGAGAAACCAAATCTATATTTTTTAGAACTTCTAAAGACTCCGGGAGATTTACCCATCCTTCAAAACCTTTCACTTTCATCTTACCTTAACCCGTGTTGTCTTTGACCAAACCAAAACTCACGGACCACACTAGCGCCAACTCACAAACCAAGGGCTCTGATACCAGTTGTTGGGAAAACACGGCTAGCTATGATACCACGTGTTGAACAAATCGGTGATCCATTGCAGCGGAGACGAGTATTGGTAACCACAAAGTAAAACAACATACAAAAGGTAAGAAATAAACATAGAAAATAAGACACAAGGTTTTTACGTGGAAACCCTAAACGGGAAAAAACCACGGCTGTCGGGACGACGAGAGACTAATTCACTATGTAACAATAAAGCAACAGGTACAACCAGAATACCACTCTCTCACTCCCCAATCCAATTATATTAGTTACAGTCTCACACAAGCTCTCCCAATATGGCTCTCACAGGATAACAAGACTCGATCCTAGAACTCAAGATCTCCATGGTCTTCATGGTTCCTAGGCCCCAATTGGGCACCTCCCAAACCTAACCAACTAGATCTACATTGTTCTCTTAGGATATCTAATAATAGATACAAACACCATATTTATAGCATTAGATTACTTAGTCACAAAGTAATCCTAAACCATTAAGAAAACCTTTTCCTATTTAGAATTCTCAAGGATCTCTTTCCTAATTAGAATCTCGCATTAGGAAATACCATTCCTAATCAAATATGACACTTCCAAAATAGTATTCGAGTCTTTTCCAAATTACTAACCAATTATGGATACCGGAATATACCCGAATTCTCGTCACAATCCTAACAGAAAATAACATGTGGCATCTATGTGTCATCCACTTATTATTTTTTCTACTTCCCTTTCTTCTATTGTTATAACATCCATATAAATAATTATAAATGCATTAATATTTGAAAATGGAAAGTCATATACATGTAGAAAGATATAAATATATTAATATTTAAAAAGTCAAGAGTCAAACAAAAATCTAGAAAAATAAATAGTGAACACTAATTAGGTACTTAGAATTATTTTAATTTACTATAAATATATAATTATTACTTTTATCTCCATCTCTATATCAATCTTTGTGGTATAGAGTTTACATTTTTTTTTATATGAAATAATATGACAATCATGTGCACATATAATGCTCATATCTGTTGGAGCCAGAACTATGAGCACTTGTGGCGCTGACTGCCACGGCTGGATTAAACTACTTCTCAGTTGGATTAAACTTTACACTTTTGAGCTACTCAAATTTAAAAGATTAGTTTTAGCCATTAATAAAAATTTTATAAAAATAAACTTTTATAAAATAGTTTTACATCTAATAAACCAATTTGAAAAATATATTCATTTAGTTAAAAATTTTTAAACTTTGAGCATCTCCAGTAGTATATTCAATTAGAAATTCTTGACAGCACGTCAGCTCCCGTGGACAAAATTTTAAAAAATAGGGCTCCAATAGTCCAGTCTGTTTTGAATGTCCAGCTTACGTGGCAATTTTAATTATAGACATTGTCAATCAAACTTTCTAATTTAGACATTCAACTAGACATGTTGGCTTAGTGGTTGATGGTATAACGTATTCTTTTTCCCGCTGAATACTTTCTCTTTCGCTTAATTTTTCTTTTCTTTCCGGCCGAATCTTCTACTTCTCTCTTTGACGCGTTTTTTTTTTCATTGTTGTTCACGTATCTCTCTGTTCATTACAAATTTATTGCTAAACCTCTGGAATTCTTCTCGGCGCCTATCACACGAATTTTTCTAGATGTGAATTCTTTTGGTAAGTTTTCTGATAAAAACTTTAAGGAAAAAAATGGTTTTGTAAAATATGTTTTGTTGTCTCTCTTGTTATGTAAAATTAGATTAGTTAGGGTTTGTTTTTGTTTTTTTTTTCTCTCAATGAAGTCAATTAATTTTTCATGTCAATATACGTTGCCAGTTATAAGATTGTTCTTTCACTTTCTTCATATTGTAATTTGAATTAATAATTTATGTTTTGGAGTTTTTTCTTTTTCTTTTTTTTTTTTAATGAAAAAGGCAAAGTCCATGAGGAATCCCTACTAGGTAGGCACCCCCTAGAGCTAAGCCTTACTTTATTAAAAGAAAAAAGAAAAACAAAGAGTCTGACAAAAAAAATCCCAAAAGACAGAAAAGTAAGGCCTAAACAGGTGGTCTAAAGAAAAGAAGCCTAAACAGGTGGCCTAATGAAAAGAGGCCTAAACAGTGGGCCTAAAAAAGAATGCAGGCCTAAACAGTGGGCCTAAAAAAGAATGCAGGCCTAAACAGTGGGCCTAAAAAAGAATGCAGGCCTAAACAGATGGCTGAAAATAACAAAAAGCCCATGTAGAGGCCCAAAATGACGTCCCAAATCTGATCCATGAAGAAGTCAATTCAGAAGACGAAGTTTGACCGGCTGGCGACATAGACTGACGACAAAGGCCTTATGTCACCAGCAAACACGTGCACTAGTGCGAAGGAATGTGCATGAAGTCGGACGTTGGCGATATGACTAGGCGACATAAGGTTATGTTGCCAACTCGTACGAGGCGAGATAATTGGAGCTGCTTGGAGTCGTTCGTTGGCGACAAGGCTGGCGACAAGGGCCTATGTTGCCACCGACCATGAAACTGAATTCTTCCCAGAGTGTTGAAGCTGATCATCTAGAAAAAGTCATGAGTTATGAGAACCTGAAAAATGGTCTACCTTGGAGGTCCCTGCAGATGAAAGGCCAAAGAAAGTCTGGGCAGGTAGTCCAAGTCTTGATGTTATCCATTTGGAGCTTGGTGAGTCTGTCTGCTGCTTGGTTGCCTTATCTGTAAATGTGTGATATGACGAAGTCCATTTGCTTTATGTGATGGAGACTATTGAGCCATCTAGCCAAGAGATTCCAAGGAACACAGTCTGAGCGTGTCTTGACCAGATAAACCACCAGAGTTGAGTCGGATTCCACCCAGAGACGAGTCCAATCCTTCTCAACCGCATATTCGATGGCCATGATAAATGCAAGAATTTTCGCTTTGTACGCGTCACATAATCCTCCTGTACTTGCAAAAGCAAACTTAAAAAAACCACGTGAGTTACGAAAGACACATAATCCTCCACCTTTTCCAGGTCATCATTCTCAGAAGCTATGATGTCTTTGGGAGTGATTTTATCTGTGTAGATAGCAATAGCTTTCTCCGGTCCTGCTTCTACCTCCAGGACCTCTTCATCCTCTCCATCCTCTTCGTCTTCACTTGCCCAGCTCTTTTTGGGGGATCTGCAAGAGGCTTATCTTTAATGCCCAAGAATGGGCCATCGTTCTGAGATAGTAGAACTTCAACGGCAGACTTATCCAGCAATTTGGTAAAAGTCCAGGCTGCTTCATCTTCTAAAGGATCAACCCTGGGGTCAGACACAACCATATTGCCTTGAGGCTCCGGTTCAGCAGAGAATTCAACTTCTTTCAGAGTTCGCAAAGAGGTCATGAGGCGGGATAGAGATTGACCCACCGGAACTGATGTATTTTTTGCTGCTTTTTTCTTAGTCACCTGCTGCCACTCCTGGGTGACTTTAGGCTTAGGAGCACTCTGTTTTGGAGGAATTGGAACTGAGGCTTTCTCAGGTTGTACGATTTTGCTTTCTTTCTGAAGTCTCTTTCTGCAAATCTTGGCATCATGACCCATAATTTGACAGAAGTTACAGAATTCTGGCCAGCTCTCATAATGTACAGAAACTTGGACAGTTATACAATTCCCATGCTCAATTTGCACAAATGACTCTTTGGATCTAGATACATCCACCTCAATCAAAACTCTAGCATATTTCACGTGCGTGCATTCCAAAGTTCTTTTATCAATTTTTAAAGGTTGACCAACACATCTAGCAAGGTTCCAAATAATTGAAGGATCAAAATATTCTTCACCTAGATAATAAAATCTAACCCAAATTTGTGCAGCTGTAGATCTTTGAGATGAAGGATTAAAATTATTAGACCAAGGCAATAATCTAATCGTACCTGGGTGGAGAGACAGATTTGGAGTGATTCTAATGCGGTCACGTTCCTCCATAGATGAAAATTTAAAAGTGTAGAAACCCTTACCCTAACTTGATATCTTCCAATCTCCTTGCGGATTCCATAACTTTTGAAATTTGGTTCTCAAATCTTCAATTCTCCACGGAATATCACCCGGTTTGAGAATGACTCTCCCAATCAAAGTCGTATCAAACATCTTAATTCTAGCAGCGTGCAATTCAGCAGATATGGGAATTGTCATGTAACTTCTCTTTCTCTCCGGAGGTGGAGCGGCAGCAGTATAGGCTTTCATCGTATCGTTAGATTGTTCTCCCAAAATAGTAGATTTATAGTTCATACCTTAGGGATTGGAGACCGGCTGTTGAATTTGACCGGTGGACGGCGCAGCCTCAGGCGACGCGGCTAAAGAGGTGTCACGCAACGGCGTGGTCTCTGGAGGAGACTAAGACGTAGTAGTCTGGGGCAGCTTCTCAGATAGAGGAGCGGCCGAGAAGGTTGAAACTTTAGAGTTCCAAAGAGACACAAGATCTACCGAATGTATCGGAGGAGTAGGTTTTCTACCAAAGATGTCTGAATGGCGGAGCGGGTTCTGGAGGATGGTGACCGGCTTGGAGGAGGCGGCCGGTTGTTGGACGGAGGAGGCGGCCGGGGTTTGGAGGTCGGCCAAGGGGTGGCCGTTTGGCCGGAGGGGGTCGGGACGGTGGTGGTGGGCGGCGGACGTGGAGAGGAGAGAGAGGAAGGGACGGTGGTGGGGTTTTGGGCGGCGGAGGGGGTTTTGGGCGGCGGAGGGGGGTTTTTGGTGGGTTTAGGGTTTAGGGTTTGGGGTTTAGGGTTTGGGGTTTAGGGTTTAGGGTTTAGGTTTTAGGGTTTTTTTTAATGAAATAGGCAGAGTTCATCAGGAATCCCTACTAGGTAGGCACCCCCTAGAACTTAGCCGAACTTTATTGAAAGAAAAAGAAAAACTAAAGTGTCTGTTAACAAAACCCAAAAGACATAAAAGAAAGGCCTAAACAGGTGGCCAGATGAAAAAAGGCCTAGACATGGGGCCTTAAAAAGAGTAGAGATCTGGCAGAATTTGCAAAGTAAGCTACATTAGCGTTTGTGGTCCGAATTTCGATGCGATTTTTGCGCCATGTAACTTATATTAGCATCATGAAATGAGAAATGGATCACTTTTTTCATTTAAAAATAACTCGAAAATGTCAAACCATGGCATGTACTTTCCCTTTAGAGATCTGGCAGAATTTGCAAAGTAAGCTACTTTATCGTTTTTGGTCCGAATTTCGATGCGATTTTTGCGCCAAGTTACTTATATTTGCATTATTAAATGAGGAATAGATTACTTTCTTTATTTAAATATAACTCGAAAATGTCAAACCATGGCGGTGTATTATCCCCTTAGAGATCTAGTAGAATTTTCAAAGTAAGCTACTCTAGCGTTTGTGGTCTGAATTTCGATGTAGTTTTTGCGCCAAGTAACTTATTTTAGCATTATGAAATTAGGAATAGATCACTTTCTTTATTTATAAATAACTCGAAAATGTCAAACTATGGCGTGTAATATCCCTTTAGAGATCTGGTAGAAGTTGCAAAGTAAGCTATTCTAGCGTATTTGGTATGAAGTTCGATGTGGTTTTTGCGCAATGTAACTTATATTATAATTATTAAATGAAGAGTCGATCACTTTTTTTATTTAAAAATAACTCGAAAATGTCAAACCATTACGTGTACTATCCCCTTAGAGATCTGGCAAAATTTGCAAAGTAAGCTACACTAGCGTTTGTGGTCCGAATTTCGAGGCAGATTTTGCGCCAAGTAACTTATATTAGCATTAGTACATGAGGAATGGATCACTTTCTCTATTTTAAAATAACTCGAAAATGTCAAACCATGGCATGTACTATCCCTTTAGAGATCTGGCAGAATTTGCAAAGTAAGCTACTCTTGCGTTTGTGGTCCGAATTTCAATACGGTTTTCGCGCAAGTAACTTATATTAGCTTTATTAAATGAGGAATGGATCACTTTCTTTATTTAAAAATAACTCGAAAATGTCAAAACATGGCGTGTACTATCCCCTTAGAGATCAAGCAGAATTTGCAAAGTAAGCTACTCTAGCGTTTGTGGTCTGAATTTCGATGCGGTTTTTACGTAAAGAAACTTATATTAGCATTATTAAATGAGGAATGGATCACTTTATTTATTTAAAAATAACTCGAAAGTGTCAAACCATGGCGTCTACTATCCCCTTAGAGATTTGACAGAATTTGCAAAGTAAGCTACTATAGCGTTTGTGGTTCGAATTTCGATGCGGTTTTTGCGCCAAGTAACTTATATTAGAATTATGAAATGGGAAATGGATTACTTTTTTATCTAAAAATAACTCGAAAATGTCAAACCATGGTGTGTACTATCCCCGTAGAGATCTGGCAGAATTTGAAAAGTAAGCTACTCTAGCGTTTGTGGTTTGAATTTCGATGCGATTTTTGCGCCATGTTACTTCATTAGCATTATTAAGAGAGGTAAAGATCACTTTCTTTATTTAAAATTAACTCAAAAATGTCAAACTATGGCGTGTACTATCCCCCTAAGAGATCTGGCAGAATTTGCAAATTAAGCTACTCTAACGTTTGTGGTCCGAATTTCGATGCGGTTTTTGCCCCAAGTAACTTATATCAGCATTATTAAATGAGGAATTGATCACTTTATTTATTTAAAAATAAATCGAAAATGTCAAACCATGGCGTGTACTATCCCTAGGAGATTTGGCAGAATTTGCAAACTAAGCTACTCTAGCGTTTGTGGTCCAAATTTTGATGCGATTTTTGCGCCAAGTAACTTTTATTTGCATTATTACATAAGGAATGGATCACTTTCTCTATTTTGAAATAACTCGAAAATGTCAAATCATTGCGTGTACTATCCCTTTAGATATTTGGCAGAATTTGCAAAGTAAGCTACTCAAGCGTTTGTGGTCTGAATTTCGATGCGGTTTTTGCGCCAAGTAACTTATATTAGCATTATTAAATGAGGGATGAATCACTTTCTTTATTCAAAAATAACTCAAAAATGTCAAACCATGTCCTGTTCTATCCCCTAGGAGATTTGGCAGAATTTGCAAAGTAAGCTACTCTAGCGTTTGTGGTCCGAATTTCGATGGGGTTTTTGTGCCAAGTAACTTATATTAGCATTATTAAATGAGGAATGGATCACTTTCTTTATTTAAAAATAACTCGAAATTGTCAAACCATGGCGTGTACTATCCCTTTAGAGATCTGGCAGAATTTGCAAAGTAAGCTACTCTAGCATTTGTGGTCCGAATTTCGAAACGGTTTTTGCGCCAAGTAAGTTATAATAGCATCCTTAAATGAGGAATAAATCACTTTCTTTATTTAAAAACAACTCAAAAATGTCAAACCATGGCGTGTACTATCCCCTTAGAGATGTGGCAGAATTTGCAAATTAAGCTACTCTAGCGTTTGTGGTCCGAATTTCGATGCGGTTTTTGCGCCAAGTAACTTATATTAGTATTATTTAATGAAGAATGTATCACTTCATTTATTTAAAAATAAATCGAAAATGTCAAACCATGGCGTGTACTATCCCCTTAGAGATTTGTAAGAATTTGCAAACTAAGCTACTCTAGCGTCTGTGGTCCGAATTTTGATGCGATTTTTGCGCCAAGTAACTAATATTATCATTATTAAATGAGGAATGGATCACTTTCTCTATTTTAAAATAACTCGAAAATGTCAAATCGTGGCGTGTACTATCCCCTTAGAGATCTGGCAGAATTTGCAAGGTAAGCTACTCTAGCGTTTGTGATCCGAATTTCGATACGGTTATTGCGCCAAGTAACATATATTAGCATTATTAAATGAGGAATGAATCACTTTCTTTATTTAAAAATAACTCTAAAATGTCAAACCATGGCGTGTACTATCCCTTTAGAGATCTGGCAGAATCTGCAAAGTAAGTTAATCTAGCGTTTGTGGTTCCAATTTCGATGCGGTTTTTGTGCCAAGTAACTTATATTAGCATTATTAAATGTGGAATGGATCACTATTTTATTTAAAAAAAATTCTAAAATGTCAAACTATAGCGTGTCTATCCCTTAGAGATCTAGTAGAACTTGCAAAGTAAGCTACTCTAGCGTTTATGGTATGAATTTCGATGCGGTTTTTGCGACGAATAACTTATTTTAGCATAATTTAATGAGGAATGGATAACTTTTTTATTTAAAAAATATTCTAAAATGTCAAACCATAGCGTGTACTATCCCTTAAATATTTGGAAGAATTTGCAAACTAAGCTACTATTGTGACTCTGGTTCGAATTTTGATGCGATTTTTGCGCTAAGTAACTAATATTATCATTATTAAATGAAGAATGGATCACTTTCTCTATTTTAAAATAACTCGAAAATGTCAAACCATGACGTGTACTATCCTTTAGAGATCTGGCTGAATTTGCAAAGTAAGCTACTCTAGCGTTTGTGGTCTGAATTTCAATGCGGTTTTTGCGCCAAGTAACTTATATAAGCATTATTAAATGAGGAATGAATCACTTTCTTTATTTACAAATATCTCGAAAATGTCAAACCATGGCATGTACTATCCCCCTAAAGATCTGGCATGATTTGCAAAGTAAGCTACTCTAGCGTTTGTGGTCCTAATTTCGAGGCAGTTTTTGCACCAAGTAACTTATATTAGCAGTATTAAATAAGGAATAGACTACTTTCTTTATTTAAAAATAACTCGAAAATGTCAAAGCATGGCGTGTACAATCCATGTAGACATCTAGCAAAATTTGCAAAGTATGCTACTCTAGCATTGTTGGACAGAATTTCGATGCGGTTTTGGCGCCAAGTAACTTATATTAGCATTGTTAAATGAGGAATGGATCACTTTCTTTATTCAAAAATAACTCAAAAATGTCAAACCATGGCGTGTACTATCCCCTCAGAGATCTGGCAGAATTTGCAAAATAAGCTACTCTAGTGTTTGTGGTCCGAATTTCGATGCAGTTTTTGTACCAAGTAACTTATATTAGCATTATTAAATGAGGGATGAATCACTTTCTTTATTCAAAAATAACTTGAAAATGTCAAATCATTGCGTGTACTATCCCCATAGAGATCTCGCAGAATTTGCAAAGTAAGCTACTCTAGCGTTTGTGGTCCGAATTTCGATGTGGTTTTTGTGCCAAGTAACTTATATTAGCATTATTAAATGAGGAATAGATCACTCTATTTATTTCAAAATAACACGAAAATGTCAAACCATGGCATGTACTATCCCTTTAGAAATCTGGTAGAGTTTGTAAAGTAAGCTACTTTAGCGTTTGTGGTCTGAATTTCGATGCGGCTTTTACGCCATGTAACTTATATTAGCATTATTAAATGAGGAATGGATCACTTTTTTATTTAAAAATAACTCGAAAATGTCAAACCATGGCGTGTACTATCCCCATAGAGATCTAGCAGAATTTGCAAAGTAAGCTACTCTAGCGTTTGTGGTCCGAATTTCGATGCGGTTTTTGCGCCAAGTAACTTATATTAGCATTATTGAATGAGGAATGGATAACTTTTTTATTTAAAAATAACTCGAAAATGTCAAACCATGGCGTGTACTATCCCTTTAGAGATCTGGAAGAATTTGCAAAGTAAGCTACTTTAGAGTTTGGGTTCGAATTTCGATGCGGTTCTTGCGCCATTTAACTTATATTAGCATTATTAAATGAGGAATGGATCACTTTTTTATTTAAAAATAACTCAAAAATGTCAAACCATGGCGTCTACTATTACCTTGGAGATCTGGCAGAATTTGCAAAGTAAACTACTCTAGCGTTTGTGGTTCGAATTTCGACGCGTTTCTTGCGCCAAGTATTTTGTATTAGTATTATGAAATGAGGAATGGATCACTTTCTTTATTTAAAAATAACTCGAAAATGTCAAACCATGGCGTGTACTATCCCCTTAGAGTATTGGCATAATTTGCAAAGTAAGCTACTCTAGCGTTTGTGGTCTGAATTTCGATACGGTTTTTGTGCCATGTAACTTATATTAGCATTATTAAATTTGGAATGAATAACTTTCAATTATTTTCAAATAACTTGAAAATGTCAAACCATGGCGGGTACTATCCCTTTAGAGATCTGGCAGAATTTGCAAAGTAAGTTACTGTAGCGTTTGCGGTTCGAATTTCGATGCGGTTCTTGCGCCAAGTAACTTATATTAGCATTATTAAATAAGGAATGGATCACTTTCTTATTAAAAAATAACTCGAGAATGTGAAACCATGGCGTCTACTATCCCCTTAGAGATCTGGCAGAATTTGCAAAGTAAGCTACTCTAGCGTTTGTGGTTCGAATTTCAATGCGGTTCTTGCGCCAAGTAACTGATATTAGCATTATTAAATGAGGAATGGATCACTTTCTTTATTTAAAATAACTCAAAAATGTCAAACCATGGCGTATACTATCCCTTTAGAGATCTGACAGAATTTGCAAAGTAGGCTACTCTTGCGTTTGTGGTTCGAATTTTGATGCGGTTCTTGAGCCAAGTAATTTATATAAGCATTACTAAATGAGTAATGGATCACTTTCTTTATTTAAAAATAACTCGAAAATGTCAAATCATGGCTTGTACTATCCGAATAGAGACCTGACAGAATTTGCAAAGTAAGCTACTATACCATTTGTGGTCCGTATTTCGATGTGGTTTTTGTGCCACGTAACTTATATTTTCATTATTTAATGAAGAACGGATCACTTTCTTTATTTAAAACTAACTCGAAAATGTCAAACCATGGCGTGTACTATCCCATTAGAGATTAGACAGAATTTGCAAATTAAGCTACTCAAGAGTTTGTGGTCAGAATTTCGAAACGGTTTTTGCGCCAAGAAATTTATATTAGCATTACTAAATGAGGAATGGATCACTTTCTATGATTAAAAATAACTCGAAAATGTCATACCATGGCGTAACCTAAGAGATTTGGCAGAATTTGCAAAGTAAGCCACTCTATTTTTTGTGGTCCGAATTTCGATGCGATTTTTGCGTAAAGTAACTTATATTAGCATTATTAAATGAGGAATGGATCAATTTCTTTATTTAAAAGTAACTCGAAAATGTCAAACCATGGCGTGTACTATCCTCTAAGAGATCTGGCAGGATTTGCAAAGTAAACTACTTTAGCTTTTGTAGTTCGAATTTCGATTCGGTTTTAAAGCCAAGTAACTTATATTAGCATTATTACATGAGGAATGGATCACTTTCTTTATTTAAAAATAACTCGAAAATGTCAAACCATGGCGTGTACTATCCATTTAGAGATTTGGCAGAATTTGCAAAGTAAATTACTCTAGCGTTTGTGGTCCGAATTTCGATGCTATTTTTGTGCCAAGTAACTTATATTAGCATTATTAAATGAGGAATGAATCACATTATTTATTTAAAAATAACTCGAAAATGTCAAACCATGGCGTGTACTATCCCCTTAGAGATCTAGCAGAATTTGCAAAGTAAGCTACTCTAGCGTTTGTGGTCTGAATTTTGATGCGGTTTTTGCGCCAAGTAACTTATAATAACATTACTGAATGAGGAATGGATCACTTTCTTTATTTAAAAATAACTCGAAAATGTCAAACTATGGCGTGTACTTATCCCCTTAGAGATCTGGCAGAATTTGCAAAGTAAGCTACTCTAGCGTTTGTGGTATGAATTTTGATGCGGTTTTTGCGCCATGTAACTTATATTATCATTATAAAATGAGGAATGCATCACTTTATTTATTTAAAAATAACTCAAAAATGTCAAACCATGGTGTGTACTATCCCCTTAGAGATTATTGAATTTGCAAAGTAAGATACTCTAGCGTTTGTGGTCCGAATTTCGATGCGATTTTTGCGCCAAGTAACTTATGTTCGCATTGTTACATGAGGATTGGATCACTTTCTTTATTTTAAAATTACTCGAAATTGTCAAGCCATGACATGTACTATCCCTTTAAAGATCTCGCATAATTTGCCAAGTAAGCTACTCTAACGTTTGTGGTCCGAATTTCGATGCGGTTTTTGCGCCAAGTAACGTATATTAGCATTATTAAATGAGGAATGGATCACTTTGTTTATTAAAAAATAACTCGAAAATGTCAAACCATGGCGTGTACTATTCCATTAGAGATCTAGCAGAATTCGTAAAAGTAAGTACTCTAGCGTTTGTGGTCCGAATTTAGATGCGGTTTTTGCGCCAAGTAACTTATATAGCATTACTAAATGAGGAATTGATCACTTTCTTTATTAAAAAATAACTCGAAAATGTCAAAACATGGCGTGTACTATCGCTGTAGAGATCTTGCAGAATTTGCAAAGTAAGCTGCTCTAGCGTTTATGGTCCGAATTTCGATACGGTTTTTGCGCCAAGTAACTTATATTAGCATTATTAAATGAGGAATGGATCACTTTCTTTATTTAAAAATAACTTGAAAATGTCAAACCATGGCGTGTACGACCCCTTAGAGATCTGGCAGAATTTGCAAAGTAAGCTATTCTAGTGTTTGTGGTCCGAATTTCGATGCGATTTTTGTGCCAAGTAACTTATATTAGCATTATTAAATGAGGAATGGATCACTTTCTTTATTTTAAAATAACTCGAAAATGTCAAACCATGGCGTGTACTCTCCTTAGAGATTTTGCAGAATTTACAAAGTAAGCTACTCTAGCGTTTGAAATCCGAATTTCGATTCGATTTTTTCGCCAAGTAAATAATATTAGCAATATTACATGAGGAATGGATCACCTTCTTTATTTAAAAATAACTTGAAAATGTCAAACCATGGTGTGTACTATCCCTTTAGAGATCTGGCAAAATTTGCAAAGTAAGCTACTCTAGCGTTTGTGGTCCGAATTTCGATGCGGTTTTTTCACCAAGTAATTTATATTAGCATTATTAAAAGAGGAATGGATCACTTTCTTTGTTCAAAAATAACTCGAAACTCTCAATCCATGGCGTGTACTATCCCCCTTAGAGATCTCGCAGAATTTGCAAAGTAAGCTACTTTAGCGTTTGTAGTCCGAATTTCGATGCGGTTATTGCGCCAAGTAACTTATATTAGCATTATTAAATGAGGAATGGATCACTTTATTTATATAAAATAACTCGAAAATGTCAAACCATGGCGCGTACTATCCCTTTACAGATTTGGCAAAATTTGCAAAGTAAGCTACTCTAGCGTTTGCGGTACAAATTTCAATGCAAATTTTTCGCCAAGTAAATTATGTTAGCATTATTACATGAAGAATGGATCACATTCTTTATTTAAAAATAACTCGAAAATTTCAAACCATGGCGTTTACTATCCCTTTAGAGATCTAGCAAAATTTGCAAAGTAAGCTACTCTAGCGTTTGTGGTCCGAATTTTGATGCGGTTTTCTCGCCAAATAACTTATATTAACATAATTAAATGAGGAATTGATCACTTTCTTTGTTAAAAAATATCTCGAAAATGTCAAACCATGGCGTGTACTATCTCCCTTAGCGATCTAGCAGAATTTGCAAAGTAAGCTACTCTTACGTTTGTGGTCCGAATTTCGATGCGGTTTTTGAGCCAAGTATCTTATATTAGCCTTATTAAATGAGGAATGCATAACTTTCTTTATTTAAAAATTAATGAAAAATGTCAAACCATGGCGTGTATTATCCTTTTAGAGATATGGTAGAATTTGCAAAGTAAGCTACTCTAGCGTTTGTGTTCCGAATTTCGATACGGTTCTTGCACCGAGAAACTTATATTAGCATTACTAAATGAAGAATGGATCACTTTCTTTATTTAAAAATAATTAGAAAATGTCAAACCATGGCGTGTTCTATCCCCATAGAGATCTGGTAGAATTTGTAAAGTAAGCTACTCTAGCGTTTGTGGTCCGAATTTCGATGCGGTTTTTGCGCCAAGTAACCTATATTAGCATTATTAAATGAGGAATAAATCACTTTCTTTATTTAACAATAACTCGAAAATATCAAACCATGGCGTGTACTACTATCCCCTTAGAGATGTGACAGAATTTGCAAAGTAAGCTACTCTAGCGTTTGTGGTCCAAATTTCGAGGCGGTTTTTGCGCCAAGTAACTTTTATTAGCATAATTAAATGAGGAATGGATCACTTTTTTTTATTTAAAAATAACTCGAAAATGTAAAACCATGGCGTGTACTATCCCCTTAGAGATCTGGCAGAATTCGCAAAGTAAGCTACTCTAGCATAATTCGATGTTGTTTTTGCGCCAAGTAACTTATATTAGCATTATTAAATGAGGAATGAATAACTTTCTTTATTTAAAAATAACTCGAAAATGACAAACCATTGCGTGTTCTATTTCTGTAGAGATCTGGCTGAAATTGCAAAGTAAGCTACTCTAGCGTTTGTGGTCCGAATTTCGATACGGTTCTTGCACCAAGTAACTTATATTAGCATTATTAAATGAGGAATGGATCACTTTCTTTATTTAAAAATAACTCGAAAATGGCAAACCATGGCGTATACTATCCCATTAGAGATCTGACAGAATTTGTAAAGTAAGCTACACTAGCATTTGTAGTCCGAATTTTGATGCGGTTTTTGCACCAAGTAACTTATATTAGCATTTTAAAACGGGGAATGGATCACTTTTTTATCCAAAAATAACTCGAAAATGGCAAACCATGGCGTAAAATAACCTCTTAGAGATCTGACAGAATTTTAAAATTAAGCTACTCAAGCGTTTGTGGTCCGAATTTCAATACAGTTTTTGCGCCAAGTAACCTATATTAGCATTATTAAATGAGGAATGGATCAATTTCTTTATTTAAAAATAACTCGAAAATGTCAAACTATGGCGTGTACTATCCCCTTAGAGATGTGGCAGAATTTGCAAAGTTAGCTGCTCTACCGTTTGTGGTCCGAATTTCGTGGTGGATTTTGCGCCAAGTAACATATATTATCATTATTAAATGAGGAATGAATCACTTTTTTTATTTAAAAATAACTCGAAAATGTCAAACCATGGCGTGTATCCCTTTAGCGATCTGGCAGAATTTGCAAAGTAAGCTACTCTAACGTTTGTTGTCCAAATTTCGATGCGGTTTTTGCGCCACGTAACTTATATTTTCATTACTAAATGAGGAATGGATCACTTTATTTATTTAAAAATAACTTAAAAATTACAAACCATGGCGTGTACTATCCCCTTAGAGATTTGGCAGAATTGCAAAGTAAGCTAGTCTAACGTTTGTGGTCCGAATTTTTATGCGATTTTTGCGCCAAGTGACTTATATTAGCATTAGTACATGAGGAATGGATCACTTTCTCTATTGTAAAATAACTCTAAAATGTCAAAACATGGCGTGTACTATCCCTATAGAGATCTGGCAGAATTTGCAAAGAAAGCTGTTCTAGCGTTTTTGATCCGAATTTCGATACGGTTTTCGCGCCAAGTAACTATATTAGCATTATTAACGAGGAATGGATCACTTTCTCTATTTAAGAATAACTCGAAAATGTCAAATTGTGGCGTGTACTATCCCTTTATAGATTTGACAGAATTTGCAAAGTAAGCTACTATAGCGTTTGTGGTCTGAATTTCGATTCGGTTTTTGCGTCAAGAAACTTATATCAGCATTATTAAATGAGGAATTGATCACTTTATTTATTAAAAAATAACTTGAAAATGTCAAACCATGGCGTCTACTATTCTTTTAGAGATTTGATAAAAATTGCAAAGTAAGCTACTCTAGCGTTTATGGTTTGAATTTCGATGCAGTTTTTGCTCCAAGTAACTTATTTTAGCATTATTAAATGAAGAATGAATCACTTTCTTTATTTAAAAATAACTCGAAAAAGTTAAACCATGGCGTGTACTATCCCCTTTGAGATCGGGCAGAATTTGTAAAGTAAGCTACTCTAGCGTTTCTGGTCCGAATTTCGTTGGGTTTGTTGCGCCAAGTAAATTATTTTTGCATAATTAAATGTGGAATGGATCACTTTCTTTATTTAAAAATAACTCGAAAATGTCAAAGCATGGCGTGTACTATCCTTTAAGAGATCTGACAGAATTTGCAAAGTAAGCTACTATAGGGTTTGTTGTCCGAATTTCGATGCGGTTTTTGCGCTAAGTAACTTATACTAGCATTATTAAATGAGGAATGGATCACTTTCTTTATTTAAAAATAACTCAAAAATGTCGAATCAAGGCGTGTACTATCCCGTTAGAGATCTGGCAGAATTTGCAAAGTAAGCTACTCTAGCATTTGTGGTCCGAATTTCGATGCGGTTTTTGCGCCAATTAACTTAAATAAGCATTATTAAATGAGAAATAAATCACTTTCTCTATTTAAAAATAATTTGAAAATGTCAAACCATGGCGCGTACTATCCCCTTAGAGATCTGGCAGAATTTGCAAAGTAAGCTACTCTAGCATTTGTGGGCCGAATTTCGATGCGGTTTTTGCGCCAAGTAAGTTATATTAGCATTATTTAATGTGGAATGGATCACATTCTTTATTTAAAAATAACTCGAAAATGACAAAGCATGGCATGTACTTGACAGAATTTGCAAAGTAAGATACTTTAGGGTTTGTGGTCCGAATTTCGATGTGATTTTTGTGCCAAGTAACTTATATTAGCATTATTAAATGAGGAATGGATCACTTTCTTTATTTAAAAATAACTCAAAAATGTCAAATCAAGGCGTGTACTATCCCGTTAGAGATCTGGCAGAATTTGCAAAGTAAGCTACTCTAGCATTTGTGGTCCGAATTTCGATGCGGTTTTTACGTCAAATAACTTATATTAGCATTATTAAATGAGGAATGGATCACTTTCTTTATTTAAAAATAACTCGAAAATGTCAAACCATGGCGTGTATTATCCTCTTAGAGATGTGGAAGAATTTGCAAAGTAAGCTACTCTAGCGTTTGTGGGCCGAATTTCGATGCGGTTTTTGCGCCAAGTAAGTTATATTAGCATTATTAAATGAGGAATGGATCTATTTCTGTATTTAAAATTAATTTCGAAAATGTCAAACCATGGCGTGTGCTATCCCCTTAGAGATCTGGCAGAATTTGCAACGTAAGCTACTCTAGCGTTTGTGGTCCAAATTTCGATGCAGTTTTTACGCCAAGTAACTTATTTTAGCATTATTAAATGTGGAATGGATCACTTTCATTATTTAAACATCACTCGAAAATGTCAAAGTATTGCGTGTACTATCCCCTTAGAGATCTGACAGAATTTGAAAAGTAGGCTACTTTAGTGTTTGTGGTCCGAATTTCGATGCGGTTTTTGCGCCATGTAACTTATATTAGCATTATTATGTAAGGAACGGATCACTTTCTTTATTTAAAAATAACTCGACACTGTCAAACCATGACCTGTAACAGAAGTAAGTTATTCTAGCGTTTGGTGAGATAGCTGTTTTTGCGCAGTAATTCAAGTAATTTATAATAGCATTATTAAATGAGGAATGGATCACATTCTTTATTTAAAAATAGATCGAAAATGTCAAACAATGGCGTGTACTATCCCCTTAGAGATCTGGCAGAATTTGCAAAGGAAACTACTCTAGCGTTTGTAGTCCGAATTTCGATACGGTTATTGCGCCAAGTTACTTATATTAGAATTATTAAACGAGGAATGGATCACTTTATTTATTTAAAAACAACTCGAAAATGTCAAATCATGGCGTGTACTATCCTTTAGAGATCTGGCAGAATTTGCAAAGTAAGCTACTCTAGCGTTTGTGGTTCGAATTTCGATGCGGTTTTTGCGCCAAGTAACTTAATATAGTATTATTAAATGTGTAATGGATCACTTTCTTTATTTAAAAATAACTCGAAAATGTCAAACCATGGCGTTTACTTTCCCCTTAGAGATCGAGCAGAATTTGTAAAGTAAGCTATTCTAGCATTTGTGGTTCTAATTTAGATGCGGTTTTTGCGCCAAGTTACTTATATTAGCATCATTAAATGAGGAATGGATCACTTTCTTTATTTAAAAATAACTTGAAAATGTCAAACCATGACGTGTACTATCCTCTTAGAGATCTGACAGAATTTGCAAAGTAAGTTACTCTTGCGTTTAGGGTCCAAATTTCGATGCGATTTTTGCGCCAAGTAACTAATATTAGTATTATCATAAGAGGAATGGATCACTTTATTTATTTAAAAACAAATCGAAAATTTCAAACCATGGCGTGTACGATCCTTAGAGATTTGGCAGAATTTGCAAACTAAGTTACTCTAGCGTTTGTGGTTCGAATTTTGATGCGATTTATACGCCAAGTAACTTATATTAGCATTATTAAATGAGGAATGAATCACTTTCTTTATTTAAAAATAACTCGAAAAAGTCAAACCATGGCGTGTGTTATCCCCTTAGAGATTTGGCAGAATTTGCAAAGTAAGCTACTCTAGCGTTTGTGGTCCGAATTTCGATGCGGTTTTTGCGCCAAGTAACTTATTTTTGCATTATTAAATGTGGAATGGATCACTTTCTTTATTTAAACATCACTCGAAAACGTCAAACCATGGCGTGTACTATCACTTGAGAGATCTAGAAGAGTTTGCAAAGTAAGCTACTCTAGCGTTTGTGGTCCGAATTTCGATGCGGTTTTTGCGCCAATTAACTTAAATTAGCATTATTAAATGAGGAATAAATCACTTTATCTATTTAAAAAAAATTCGAAAATGTCAAACCATGGCGCGTACTATCCCCTTAGAGATCTGGTAGAATTTGCAAAGTAAGCTACTCTAGCATTTCTGGTCCGAATTTCGTTGCGTTTGTTGCGCCAAGTAAATTATTTTCGCATTATTTAATGTGGAATGGATCACTTTCTTTATTTAAAAATAACTCGAAAATGTCAAAGCATGGCATGTAACTGACAAAATTTGCAAAGTAAGATACTTTAGGGTTATTGGTCCGAATTTCGATGTGATTTTTGCGCCAAGTAACTTATATTAGCATTATTAAATGAGGAATGGATCACTTTCGTTATTTAAAAATAACTCAAAAATGTCAAATCAAAGCGTGTACTATCCTATTAGAGAGAATTTGTAAAGTAAGCTATTCTAGCATTTGTGGTCAATTTCGATGCGGTTTTTACGTCATATCAAAAAATAGCATTATTAAATGAGAAATGGATCACTTTCTCTATTAAAAAATAACTAGAAAATGGCAAACCATGGCGTGTATTATCCTCTTAGAGATGTGGCAGAATTTGCAAAGTAAGCTACTCTAGCGTTTGTGGGCCGAATTTCGATGCGGTTTTTGCGCCAAGTAAGTTATATAAGCATTATTAAATGAGGAATATATCTATTTCTGTATTTAAAATTAATTTCGAAAATGTCAAACCATTGCGTGTGCTATCCCCTTAGAGATCTGGCAGAATTTGCAACGTAAGATACTCTAGCATTTGTGGTTTGAATTTCGATGCGGTTTTTGCGTCAAGTAACTTATATTAGCATTATTAAATGAGGAATGGATCACTTTCTCTATTTAAAAATAACTCGAAAATGTCAAACCATGGCGTGTATTATCCTCTAAGAGATGTGGCAGAATTTGCAAAATAAGCTACTCTAGCGTTTGTGGGCCGAATTTCGATGCGGTTTTTGCGCCAAGTTATATTAGCATTATTAAACGAGGAATGGATCTATTTCTGTATTTAAAATTAATTTCCAAAATGTCAAACCATGGCGTGTGCTATCCCCTTAGAGATCTGGCAGAATTTGCAACGTAATCTACTCTAGCATTTGTGGTCCGAATTTCGATGCGGTTTTTGCGTCAAGTAACTTATATTACCATTATTAAATGAGGAATGGATCACTTTCTCTATTTAAAAATAACTCGAAAATGTCAAACCATGGCGTGTATTATCCTCTTAGAGATGTGGCAGAATTTGCAAAGTAAGTTACTCTAGCTTTTGTGGGCCGAATTTCGATGCAGTTTTTGCTCCAAGTAAGTTATATAAGCATTATTAAATGAGGAATGGATCTATTTCTGTATTTAAAATTAATTTCGAAAATGTCAAACCATGGCGTGTGCTATCCCCTTAGAGATCTGGCAGAATTTGCAACGTAAGCTACTCTAGCATTTGTGGTCCGAATTTCGATGCGGTTTTTGCGTCAAGTAACTTATATAAGCATTATTAAATGAGGAATGGATCACTTTCATTATTTAAAAATAACTCGAAAATATCAAACCATGGCGTGTATTATCCTCTTAGAGATGTGGCAGAATTTGCAAAATAAGCTACTCTAGCGTTTGTGGGCCAAATTTCGATGCGGTTTTTGCGCCAAGTAAGTTATATTAGAATTATTAAATGAGGAATGGATCTATTTCTGTATTTAAAAAATTCGAAAATGTCAAACCATGGCGTGTGCTATCCTCTTAGAGATCTGGCAGAATTTGGAACGTAAGCTACTCTAGCGTTAGTGGTCCGAATTTCGATGCAGTTTTTACGCCAAGTAACTTATTTTAGCATTATTAAATGTGGAATGGATCACTTTCTTATTTAAACATCACTCGAAAATGTAAAACCATGCATGTACTATCCCTTAGAGATCTGACAGAATTTGAAAAGTAGGCTACTTTAGCGTTTGTGGTCCGAATTTCGATGCGATTTTTGCGCCATGTAACATATATTAGCATTATTAAATAAGGAACGGATCACTTTCTTTATTTAAAAATAACTCGACACTGTCAAACCATGACCTGTACTATTCACTTAGAGACTTGGCAGAAGTTGCAAAGTAAGTTATTCTAGCGTTTGTGGTGTGAATTTCGATGCTATTTTTGCGCCAAGTAATTATATTAGCATTATTAACTGAGGAATGGATCACTTTTTATTAAAAATAAATCGAAAATGTCAAACCATGGCGTGTACTATCCCATTAGAGATCTGGCAGAATTTGCAAAGTAAGCTACTCTAGCGTTTGTGGTCCGAATTTCGATACGGTTATTGCGCCAAGTAACTTATATAGCATTATTGAATGAGGAATGGATAACTTTCTTTATTTAAAAATAACTCGAAAATGTCAAACTATGGCGTGTACTATCCACTAGAGATCTGGGAGAATTTGCAAAGTAAGCTACTCTAGCGTTTGTGGTCCGAATTTCGATGCGGTTTTTGCGCCAAGTAACTTAAATTAGCATTATTAATTGTGGAATGGATACTTTCTTTATTGAAAAATAACTCGAAAATGTCAAACCATGGCGTTTACTTTCCCTTATAGATCGAGCAGAATTTGCAAAGTAAGCTATCTAGTGTTTGTGGTTCTAATTTCGATGCGATTTTTGCGTCCAAGTTTATATTAGCATTATTAAATAGGAATGGATCACTTTCTTTATTGAAAATAACTTTAAAATGTCAAACCATGACGTGTACTATCCTCATAGAGATCTGACAGAATTTGCAAAGTAAGTTACTCTTGCGTTTATGGTCCAAATTTCGATGCAATTTTTGCGCCAAGTAACTAATATTAGCATTATCATATGAGGAATGGATCACTTTATTTATTTAAAAACAAATCGAAAATTCAAACCATGGCGTGTACTATCCCTTAGAGATTGGCAGAATTTCAAACTAAGCTACTCTAGCTTTTGTGGTCCGAATTTTGATGCGATTTATGCGCCAAAAACTTAAATTAGCATTATTAAATGTGGAATGATCACTTTCTCTATTTAAAAATAACTCGAAGAATGTCAAACCTTGGCGTGTGCTATCCCCAGAGATTGTAGAATTTGCAAAGTAAGCTATTCTATCGTTTGTGGTCCGAATTTCGATGCGGTTTTTGCGCCAAGTAACATATTTTAGCATATTAAATGTGGAATGGATCACTTTCTTTATTTAATCAACACTCAAAATGTCAAACCATGGCATGTACTATCCCTTAGAGATCTGACAGAATTTGAAAAGTAGCTACTTTAGCGTTTGTGGTCCGAATTTTGATGCGGTTATTGCGCCATGAAACTTAAATTAGCATTATTAAATTAGGAACGGATCACTTTATTTACTTAAAAATAACTCGAAAATGTCAAACCATGACGTGTACAATTCACTAGAGATCTGGCAGAAGTTTGCAAAGTAAGTATCTAGTGTTATGGTGTGAATTTTGATGTTGGTTTTGCGCCAAGTAATTTATATTAGCATTATTAAATGAGGAATGGATCACTTTCTTTATTTAAAATTAAACGGAAAATGTCAAACCATGGCGTGTACTATCCCCTTAGAGATCTGGCAGAATTTGCAAAGTAAGCTACTCTAGTGTTTATGGTCCGAATTTCATACGATTGCGCAAAGTACTATATTAGCATTATTAAATGAGGAATGGATCACTTTATTTATTTAAGAACAACTCGAAAATGTCAAACCATGGCGTGTACTATCCCTTTAGAGATCTGGCAGATTTGCAAAGTAAGCTACTATAGCGTTTGTGGTTCGAATTTCGATGCGGTTTTTGCGCCAAGTAACTTAAATTAGCATTATTAAATGTGGAATGGATCACTTTCTTTATTTAAAAGTAACTCGAAAATGTCAAACATGGCGTTTACTTTCCCCTAGAGATCGGCAGAAATTGTAAAGTAAGCTATTCTAGCGTTTGTGGTCCTAATTTCGATGCGGTTTTTGCGTCAAGTAACTTATATTAGCATTATTAAATGAGGAATAGATCACTTTCTTTATTTCAAAGTAACTTAAAATGTCAAACCATGACGTATACTATCCTAGAGATCTGGCAGAATGCAAAGTAAGTACTCTTGCGTTTGTGGTCCGAATTTCGAGGCGATTTTTGCGCCAAGTAACTTAAATTAGCATTATCAATGAGGATGGATGACTTTATTTAGTTAGAAAAAATCGAAAATTCAAACCATGGCGTGTACGATCCCTTAGAGATTTGGCAGAATTTGCAAACTAAGCTACTCTAGCGTTTGTGGTCCGAATTTTGATGCGATTTTTGCGCCAAGTAACTTATATTAGCATTTTAAATGAGGAATGAATCACTTTCTTTATTTAAAAATAACTCGAAAAAGTCAAACCATGGTGTGCTATCCCCTTAGAGATTTGGCAGAATTTGCATAGTAAGCTACTCTAGCGTTTGTGGTCCAAATTTCGATGTGGTTTTTGCGCCAAGTAACTTATTTTAGCATTATTAAATGTGGAATGGATCACTTTCTTTATTTAAACATCACTCGAAAATGTCAAACCATGGCATGTACTATCCCCTTAGAGATCTGACAGAATTTGAAAAGTAGGCTACTTTAGCGTTTGTGGTCCGAATTTCGATGCGGTTATGCGCCATGAAACTTAAATTAGCATTATAAATAAGGAACGAATCAATTTATTTACTTAAAAATAACTTGAAAATGTCAAACCATGACCTGTACTATTCACTAAGAGATCTGGCAGAAGTTGCAAAGTAAGTTATTCTAGCGTTTATGGTGTGAATTTCGATGCGGTTTTTGCGCCAAGTAATTTATATTAGCATTATTAAATGAGGAATGGATCACTTTCTTTATTTAAAATTAAATCGAAAATGTCAAACCATGGCGCGTACTATACCCTTAGAAATCTGGCAAAATTTACAAAGTAAGCTACTCTAACGTTTGTGGTCCGAATTTCTATGCGGTTATTGCTCCTTGTAACTTATTATAGCATTATTAAATAAGGAATGAATCACTTTATTTATTTAAAAATAACTCGAAAATGTTTAACCATGGCTGTACTATCGCTTAGAGATCGGCAGAATTTCCAAAGTAAGCTACTCTAGCGTTTCTGGTTGAATTTCGTTGGGTTTGTTGCGCCAAGTAAATTATTTGGGCATTATTAAATGTGGAATGGATCACTTTCTTTATTTAAAAATAACTCAAAAATGTAAAAGCATGGCGTGTACTATCCAAAAGAGATCTGACAGATTTTGCAAAGTAAGCTACTTTAGGGTTTGTGGTCCGAATTTCGATGCGGTTTTTGCGCCAAGTACTTATTTTAGCCTTATTAAATGAGGAATGATCACTTTCTTTATTTAAAAATAACTCGAAAATGTCAAACCATGGCGTGTACAATCCCGTTAGAGATCTGGCAGAATTTGGAAAGTAAGCTACTCTAGCGTTTGGTCCGAAATTTGATGCGGTTTTTTCGCCAAGTAAGTTATATAAGCATTATTAAATATGGAATGGATCTATTTCTGTATTTAAAATTAATTCGAAAATGTCAAACCATGGCGTGTGCAAGTAAGCTACTCTAACGTTTGTGGTCCGAATTTCTTTGCGATTTTTGCGCCAAGTAACTTATTTTAGCATTATTAATTGTGGAATGGATCACTTTCTTTATTTAAACATCACTCGAAAATGTCAAACCATGGCGTGTACTATCCCCTCAGAGATCTGACAGAATTTGAACAGTAGGCTACTTTAGCGTTTGTGGTCCGAATTTCGATGCGGTTTTTGCGCCATGTAAATTATATTACCATTATTAAATAAGGAACGGATCACTTTCTTTATTTAAAAATAACTCGAAAATTTCAAACCATGACCTGTACTATTCACTTAGAGATCTGGCAGAAGTTGCAAAGTAAGTTATTTTAGCGTTTGTGGTGTGAATTTCGATGCTGTTTTTGCGCCAAGTAATTTATATTGGCATTATTGAATGAGGAATGGATCTGTTTCTTTATTTAAAGTTAATTCAAAAATGTCAAACCATGGCGTGTGCTATCTCTTTAGAGATCAGGCAGAATTTGCAAAATAAGCTACACTAGCATTTGTGGTCCGAATTTCGATACGGTTATTGCGCCAAGTTACTTATATTACCATTACTAAATGAAGAATGGATCACTTTATTTATTTAAAAATACCTCGAAAATGTCAAACCATGGCGTGTACTATCCCTTTAGAACTCTGGCAGAATTTGCAAAGTAAGCTACTCTAGCGTTTGTCGTCCGAATTTCGATGCGGTTTTTGCGCCAAGTAACTTAAATTAGCATTATTAAAAGAGGAATGGATCACTTTCTTTATTTAAAAATAACTTGAAAATATCAAACCATGGCGTTTATTGTCCTCTTAGAGATCGAGGAGAATTTGTTAATTAAGCTATTCTAGCGTTTGTGGTCCGAATTTCGATGTGGTTTTTTTTCCAAGTAACTTATATTAGCATTATTTAATGAGGAATGGATCACTTTCTTTATTTAAAAATAACTTGAAAATGTCAAACCATGACGTATACTATCCTCTTAGAGATCTGGGAGAATTTGCAAAGTAAGTTACTCTTGCGTTTGTGGTCTGAATTTCGATGCGATTTTTGCGCGAAGTAACTTATATTAGCATGATCAATTGAGGAATGGATCACTTTATTTGTTTAAAAACAAATCAAAAATTTCAAACCATGGCGTGTACTATCCCCTTAGAGATTTGGCCGAATTTGCAAACTAAGCTACTCCAGCGTTGTTCGAATTTGATGCGACTTTTGTTCCAATTAATTTATATTAGCATTATTAAATGAGGAATGGATCACTTTCTTTATTTTAAATTAAATCAGAAATGTCAAACCATGGTGTGTACTATCCCCTTAGAGATCTGGCAGAATTTGCAAAGTAAGCTACTCTAGCGTTTGTGGTCCGAATTTCGATACGGTTATTGCGCCAAGTTACTTATATTAGTATTATTAAATGAGGAATGGATCGCTTTATTTATTTGAAAATAACTCGAAAATGTCAAACCATGGCGGGTACTATCCCCTTAGAGATCGAGCAAAATTTGCAAAGTAAGCTACTCTAGCGTTTCTGGTCCGAATTTCGTTGCGTTTGTTGCGCCAAGTAAATTATTTTGGCATTAATAATTGTGGAATGGATCACTTTCTTTAATTAAAAATAACTCAAAAATGTCAAAGCATGGCGTGTACTATTCGCAAAGAGATCTGACAGAATTTGCAAAGTAAGCTACTTTAGGGTTTGTGGTCAGAATTTAGATGTGGATTTTGCGCTAAGTAACTTATATTTGCATTATTAAATGAGGAATGGATCTATTTCTGTATTTAAAATTAGTTCAAAAATGTCAAACCATGGCGTGTGCTATCCCCTTAGAGATCTGGCAGAATTTGCAAAGTAAGCTACTCTAGCGTTTGTGGGCCGAATTTCGATGCGGTTTTTGTGCCAAGTAAGTTATATTAGCATTATTAAATTAGGAATGTATCTATTTCTGTATTTAAAATTAATTTCGAAAATATCAAACCATGGCGTGTGCTATCCCCTTAGAGATCTGGCAGAATTTGCAAAGTAAGCTACTCTAGCGTTTCTGGTCCGAATTTCGATACGGTTATTGCACCAAGTTACTAATATAAGCATTATTAAATGAAGAATGGATCACTTAATTTATTTAAAAATAACTCGAAAATGTCAAACCATGGCTTGTACTATCCCTTTAGAGATCGGAAAGAATTTGCAAAGTAAACTACTCTAGCGTTTGTGGTCTGAATTTCGATGGGGTTTTTCGGCAAGTAACTTAAATTAGCATTATTGAATGAGGAATGGATCACTTTCTTTATTTAAAAATAACTTGAAAATATCAAACCATGGCGTTTACTGTCCTCTTAGAGTTCGAGCAAAATTTGTTAAGTAAGCTATTCTAGCGTTTGTGGTCCGAATTTCGATGCGGTTTTTTTGCAAAGTAACTTATAATTGCGTTATTAAATGAGGAAGGGATCACTTTCTTTATTTAAAAATAACTTGAAAATGTCAAACCATGACGTGTACTATCCTCTTAGAGATCTGGCAGAATTTGCAAAGTAAGTTACTCTTGCGTTTGTGGTCCTAATTTCGATGCGATTTTTACGCCAAGTAACTTATATTAGCATGATCAAATGAGGAATGGATCACTTTATTTATTTCAAAACAAATCGAAAATTTCAAACCATGGCGTGTACTATCCCTATAGAGATTTGGAAGAATTTGCAAACTAAGCTACTCTAGCGTTTGTTGTTCGAATTTTGATGCGACTTTTGCGCCAATTAACTTATATTAGCATTATTAATTTAGGAATGGATAAATTTCTTTATTTAAAATTAAATCGAAAATGTCAAACCATGGCGTGTACTATCCCCTTAGAGATATGGTAGAATTTACAAATAAGCTACTCTAGCGTTTGTGGTCCAAATTTCGATACGGTTATTGCGCCAAGTTACTTATATTAGCATTATTAATTGAGGAATGGATCGCTTTATTTATTTAAAATAACTCAAAAATGTAAAACCATGGCGTGTACTATCCCTTGACAGATCTGGCAGAATTTGCAAAGTAAGCTACACTAGCCTTTGTGGTCCGAATTTCGATGCTGTTTTTGCACCAAGTAACTTAAATTAGCATTATTAAATGAGGAATGGATCACTTTCTCTATTTAAACTAACTCGAAAATGTCAAACCATGGCGCGTACTATCCCTTTAGAAATCTGGCAGAATTTGCAAAGTAAGCTACTCTAACATTTGTGGTCGGAATTTCTATGCGGTTTTTGCTCCAAGTAACTTATTATAGCATTATTAAATGAGGAATGGTTCACTTTCTTTATTTAAAAATAACTCGAAAATGTTAAACCATGGCGTGTACTATCCCCTCAGAGATCGGGCAGAATTTGCAAAGTAAGCTACTCTAGCGTTTGTTGTCCGAATTTCGATACGGTTATTGCGCCAATTTACTTATACTAGCATTATTAAATGAAGAATGGATCACTTTATTTATTTAAAAATAACTTGAAAATGTCAAACCATGGCGTGTATTATCCCTTTAGGAGATCTGGCAGAATTTGCAAAGTAACTTATTATAGCATTATCAAATTAGGAATGTATCACTTTATTTATTTGAAAATAACTCGAAAATGTCAAACCATGGCGTGTACTATCCCGTTAGAGATCTGGCAAAATTTCGAAAGTAAGCTACTCTAGCGTTTGTGGTCCGAATTTCGATGCGGTTTTTGCGCCAAGTAAGTTATAATAGCATTATTAAATGAGGAATGGATCTATTTCTGTATTTAAAATTAATTCAAAAATCTCAAACCATGGCGTGTGTTATCCACTTAGAGATCTGGCTGAATTTGCAAAGTATGCTACTCTAGCGGTTGTGGTCCGAATTTCGATGCGGTTTCTGCGCCAAGTAACTTATTTTAGCATTATTAAATATGGAATGGATCACTTTCTTTATTTAAACATCTCTCAAAAATGTCAAACCTTCCTTAGAGATCTAACAGAATTTAAAAAGTAGGCTAGTTTAGCGTTTGTGGTCCGAATTTCGATACGGTTTTTACGCCATGTAACTTATATTAGCATTATTAAATAAGGAACAGATCACTTTCTTTATTTAAAAGTAACTCGAAAATATCAAACCATGACATGTACTATTCACTTAGAGATCTAGCAGAAGTTGCAAAGTAAGTTATTCTAGCGGTTGTGGTGTGAATTTCGATGCGGTTATTGCGTCAAGTAACTTAAATTAGCATTATTAAATGAGGAATGCATCACTTTTTCTATTTAAAAATAATTCGAAAATGACAAACCATGGCGCATACTATCCCCTTAGAGATCTGGCAGAATTTGCAAAGTAAGCTACTCTAGTGTTTGTGGTCCTAATTTCGATGCGGTTATTGCGCCAAGTAACTTCAATTAGCATTATTAAATGAGGAATGCATCACTTTCTCTATTTAAAAATAATTCAAAAATGTCAAACCATTGCGCGTACTATCCCCTTAGAGATCTGGCAGAATTTGCAAAGTAAGCTACTCTAACATTTGTGGTCCGAATTTCGATGCGGTTTTTGCTCCAAGTAACTTATATTAGCATTATTAAATGAGGGATCACTTTCTTAATTTAAAAATAACTCGAAAATGTTAAACCATGGCGTGTACTATCCCCTTAGAGATCGGGCAGAATTTGCAAAGTAAGCTACTCTAGCATTTGTGGTCCGAATTCCGATACGGTTATTGCGCCAAGTTACTTATATTAGCATTATTAAATGAAGAATGGATCACTTTATTTATTTAAAAATAACTTGAAAATGTCAAACCATGGCGTGTACTATCCCTTTAGGAGATCTGGCAGAATTTGCAAAGTAAACTACTCTAGCGTTTGTGGTCCGAATTTCGATGGAGTTTTTGCGGCAAGTAACTTAAATTAGCATTATTAAATGAGGAATGGATCACTTTCTTTATTTAAAAATAACTTGAAAATATCAAACCATGGCGTTTACTGTCCTCTTAGAGATCGAGCAAAATTTGTTAAGTAAGCTATTCTAGCGTTTGTGGTCCGAATTTGGATGCGGTTTTTTTGCCAAGTAACTTATATAAGCATTATTAAATGAGAAAGGGATCACTTTCTTTTTTTAAAAATAACTTTAAAATGTCAAACCATGACGTGTATTATCCTCTTAGAGATCTGGCAGAATTTGCAAAGTAAGTTACTCTTGCGTTTGTGGTCCGAATTTCGATGCGTTTTTGCGAAGTAACTTATATTAGCATATAAATGAGGAATGGATCACTTTATTTATTTAAAAACAAATCGAAAATTTCAAACCATGGCGTGTACTATCCCCAGAGATTTGGCAGAATTTGCAAAGTAAGCTACTCTAGCGTTTGTTGTCGAATTTTGATGCGACTTTAGCGCCAATTAACTTATATTAGCATTATTAAATGAGGAATGGATATTTCTTTATTTAAAATTAATCGAAAATGTCAAACCATGGCGTGTACTATCCCTAGAGATCTGGGAGAATTTGCAAATAAGCTACTCTAGCGTTTGTGGTCCAAATTTCGATGCAATTATTGCGCCAAGTACTTATTAGCATTATTAAATGAGGAATGGATCACTTTATTTATTTAAAATAACTCAAAAATGTCAAACCATGGCGTGTACTATCCCTTGAGAGATCTGGCAGAATTTGCAAAGTAAGCTACTCTAGCGTTTGTGGTCCGAAATTTCGATGCGGTTTTTGCACCAAGTAACTTAAATTAGCATTATTAAATGAGGAATGGATCACTTTCTCTATTTAAAAATAACTCGAAAATGTCAAACCATGGCGTGCACTATCCCCTTAGAAATCTGGCAGAATTTGCAAAGTAAGCTACCTAACATTGGTGGTCTGAATTTCTATGCGGTTTTTGCTCCAAGGAACTTATTATAGCATTATTAAATGAGGAATGGTTCACTTTCTTTATTTAAAATAACTCGAAAATGTTAAACCATGGCGTGTACTATCCCCTCAGAAATCGGGCAAAATTTGCAAAGTAAGCTACTCTAGCGTTTCTGTTCCGAATTTCGTTGCGTTTGTTGCGCCAAGTAAACTTATTTTTGCATTATTAATGTGGAATGGATCACTTTCTTTATTTGAAAATAACTCGAAAATGTCAAAGCATGGCGTGTACTATCCCTAAAGAGATCTGACAGAATATGCAAAGTAAGCTACTTTAGGGTTTGTGGTTCAAATTTCGATGCGGTTTTTGTGCCAAGTAACTTATTATAGCATTATAAATTAGGAATGGATCAATTTATTTATTTGAAAATAACTCGAAAATGTCAAACCATGGCGTGTACTATCCCGTTAGAGATCTGGCAGAATTTGCAAAGTAGATACTCTAGCGGTTTGTGGTCCGAATTTCGATGCGGTTTTGCGCCAAGTAACTTATTTTAGCATTATTAAATATGGAATGAATAACTTTATTTATTTAAACATCTCTCGAAAATGTCAAACCTTTCTTAGAGATCTAACAGAATTTAAAAAGTAGGCTACTTTAGCGTTTGTGGTCCGAATTTCGATGCGGTTTTTGCGCCATGTAACTTATATTAGCATTATTAAATAAGGAACGGATCACTTTCTTTATTTAAAAATAACTCGAAAATGTCAAACCATGACCTGTACTATTCACTTAGAGATTGTGGTCCTAATTTGCGCCAAGTAAGTTATTCTAGCGTTTGTGGTGTGAATTTCGATGCGGTTATTGCGCCAAGTAACTTAAATTAGCATTATTACATGAGGAATGCATCACTTTTTCTATTTAAAAATAATTTGAAAATGACAAACCATGGCGGGTACTATCCCCTTAAAGATCTGGCAGAATTTGCAAAGTAAGCTACTCTAGTGTTTGTGGTCTTAATTTCGATGCGGTTATTGCGCCAAGTAACTTCAATTAGCATGATTAAATGGGGAATGCATCACTTTCTCTATTTAAAAATAATTCGAAAATTTATAACCATTGCGCGTACTATCCCCTTAGAGATCTGGCAGAATTTGCAAAGTAAGCTACTCTAACATTTGTGGTCCGAATTTCGATGCGGTTTTTGCTCCAAGTAACTTATTAAAGCATTATTAAATGAGGAATGGATCACTTTCTTTATTTAAAAATAACTCGAAAATGTTAAACCATGGCGTGTACTATCCCCTCAGAGATCGGGCAGAATTTGTAAAGTAAGCTACTCTAGTGTTTCTGGTCCGAATTTCGTTGCGTTTTTGCGCCAAGTAATTATTTTAGCATTATTTATGGAATGGATCACTTTTTTTATTTAAAAATAACTCCAAAATGTCAAAGCATGGCGTGTACTATCCTTTAAGAGATCTGACAGAATTTGCAAAGTAAGCTACTTTAGGGTTTGTCGTCCGAATTTCGATGCGGTTTTTGAGCCAAGTAACTTATATAGCATTATTAAATAAGGAATGGATCACTTTCTTTATTTAAAAATAACTCGAAAATGTCAAACCATGGCGTGTACTATCCGTTAGAGATCTGGTAGAATTTGCAAAGTAAGTACTCTAGCGTTTGTGGTCCGAATTTCGATGCGGTTTTAGGCCAAGCAAGTTATATTAGCATTATTAAATGAGGAATGGATCTATTTTTATTTAAAATAATTCAAAAATGTCAAACCATGGCGTGTGCTATTCCTTTAGAGATTTGGCAAAATTTGCAAAGTAAGCTACTCTAGCGTTTGTGGTCTGAATTTCGATGCGGTTTCTACGCCAAGTAACTTATTTAAAATCTCGAAAATGTCAAACTATTGCGTGTACTATTTAGAGATCTGAAAGAATTTGCAAAGTAGCTACTTTAGTGTTTGTGGTCCGAATTTCGATGTGGTTTTTGCGCCATGTAACTTATATTAGCATTATTAAATAAGGAACGGATCACTTTCTTTATTTAAAAATAACTCGAAAATGTCAAACCATGACCTGTACTATTCACTAGAGATCTGGCAGAAGTTGCAAAGTAAGTTATTCTAGCGTTTGTGGTGTGAATTTTGATGCGGTTATTGCGCCAAGTAACTTAAATTAGAATTATGAGGAATGTACTTTTTTTTAAAAAAAAATGACAAACCATGGCGCGTACTATCCCCTTAGAGATTCTGGCAATTTGCAAAGTACCTACTCTATAAAATATTTGCGCCAATTTCGATGTGGTTATTGCGCCAAGTAAATTCAATTAGCATTATTAAATGAGGAATGCATCACTTTCTCTATTTAAAAATAATTCGAAAATGTCAAACCATTGCGCGTACTATCCCCTTAGAGATCTGGCAGAATTTGCAAAGTAAGCTACTCTAACATTTGTGGTCCGAATTTCGATGCGGTTTTTGCTCCAAGTAACTTATTAAAGCATTATTAAATGAGGAATGGATCACTTTCTTTATTTAAAAATAACTCAAAAAAGTCAAACCATGACATGTACTATCCCGTTAGAGATCTGGTAGAATTTAGAAAGTAAGCTACTCTAGCGTTTGTGGTCCGAATTTCGATGCGGTTTTGGGCCAAGCAAGTTATATTAGCATTATTAAATGAGGAATGGATCTATTTCCGTATTTAATATTAATTCGAAAATGTAAAACCATGGCGTGTGCTATCCCCTTAGAGATCTGGCAGAATTTGCAAAGTAAGCTACTCTAGCATTTGTGGTCCGAGTTTTGATGCGGTTTTTGCGCCAAGTAACTTATATTACCATTATTAATTATGGAATGGAGCACTTTCTTTATTTAAACATCACTCAAAAATGTTAAACCATGGCGTGTTCTATCCCTTTAGAGATTTGACAGAATTTGAAAAGTAGGCTACATTTGCGTTTGTGGTCCGAATTTTGATGCGGTTTTTGCGCCATGTAACTTATATTAGCATAATTAAATAAGGAACGGATCACTTTCTTTATTTAGAAATAACTCGAAATTTTGAAACCATGACCTGTACTATTCACTAAGAGATCTGGGAGAAGTTGCAAAGTAAGTTATTCTAGCGTTGTGGTGTGAATTTCGATGCTGTTTTTGCGCCAAGTAATTTATATTAGCATTATTAAATGAGGAATACTTTATTTAAAAATAAATCGAAAATGTCAAACCATGGTGTGTACTATCCCCTTAGAGATCTGGCAGAATTTGCAAAGTAAGCTACTCTAGCGTTTGTGGTCCTAATTTAGATATGGTTATTGCGCCAAGTTACTTATATTAGCATTATTAAATGAAGAATGGATCACTTTATTTAATTAAAGTTAACTCGAAAATGTCAAACCATGGCGTGTACTATCCCTTTAGAGATCTGGCAGAATTTGCAAAGTAAGCTACTCTAGCGTTTGTGGTCCGAATTTCTATGCGGTTTTTGCGCCAAGTAACTTAAATTAGCATTATTAAATGAGAAATGGATCACTTTCATTATTTAAAAATAACTTTAAAATATCAAACCATGGCGTTTACTGTCCCTTAAGAGATCGAGCAGAATTTGTAAAGTAAGCTATTCTAGCGTTTGTGGTCCGTATTCTGATGCTGTTTTTGCCCCAAGTAACTTATATTAGCAATATTAAATGAGGAATGGATCACTTTCTTTATTTAAAAATAACTTGAAAATGTCAAACCATGACGTGTATTATCCTCTTAGGGATCTGGCAGAATTTGCAAAGTAAGTTACTCCTGCGTTTGTGGTCCGAATTTCGAAGCGATTTTTGCGCCAAGTAACTTATATTAACATTATCAAATGAGGAATGGATCACTTTATTTATTTAAAAACAAATCGAAAATTTCATACCATAGCGTGTACTATCCCCTTAGAGATTTGGCAGAATTTGCAAACTAAGCTACTCTAGCGTTTGTGGTCCGAATTTTGATACGACTTTTGCGCCAATTAACTTATATTAGCATTATTAAATGAGGAATGGATTACTTTCTTTATTTAAAATTAAATCGAAAATGTCAAACCATGGCGTGTACTATCCCCTTAGAAATCTGGCAGAATATGCAAAGTAAGCTACTCTAGCGTTTGTGGTCCGAATTTCGATGCGGTTTTTGTGCCAAGTAACTTATTATATCATTATAAAGTGAGGAGTGGATCACTTTATTTATTTAAAAATAACTCGAAAATGTTAAACAATTTCGTGTACTATCCTCTAAGAGATTTGACAGAATTTGCAAAGTAAGCTACTCTAGCGTTTGTGGTCCGAATTTAGATACGGTTTTTGCGCCAAGTAACTTATTTTAGCATTGTTAAATGTGGAATTGATCACTTTCATTATTTAATAATAACTCGAAAATGTCAAAGCATGACGTGTACTATCCCTTTAGAGATCTAACTGAATTTGCAAAGTAACCTACTTTAGCGTTTGTGGTCTGAATTTTGATGCGGTTTATGCGCCAAGTAACTTATATTAGCATTATTAAACGAGGAATGGATCACTTTTTTTATTTAAAAATAATTCGAAAATGTCAAACCATGACCTGTACTATTTAGAGAGATATTTGGCAGAAGTTGCAAAGTAAGTTATTCTAGCGTTTGTGGTGTCAATTTCGATGCGGTTTTTGCGCCAAGTAACTTATATTATTATTATTAAATGAGAAATGATTACTTTTTTTATTTAATAATAAATCGAAAATGTCAAACTATGGTGTGTACTATCCCCTTAGAGATCTGGCAGAATTTGCAAAGTAAGCTACTATAGCGTTTGTTGTCCGAATTTCGATTCGATTTTTGCGCCAAGTAACTTATTATAGCATTATCAGATTAGGAATTGATCACTTTATTAATTTGAAAATAACTCGAAAATGATAAAGCATGGCGTGTACTATCCTCTTAGAGATCCGACAGAATTTGCAAAGTAAGCTACTCTAGCGTTTGTGGTCTGAATTTCGATGCGGTTTTTGCGCCAAGTAACTTATATTAGCATTATTAAATGAGGAATGTATAACTTTCTTTATTTAAAAATAACTCGAAAATGTCAAATCATGGCCTGTACTATTCACTTAGATATCTGGCAAAAGTTGCAAAGTAAGTTATTGTAGCGTTTGTGGTGTGAATTTCTATTCGGTTTTTGCGCCAAGTAATTTATATTAGCATTATTAAATGAGAAATGGATCACTTTCTTTATTTAATAATAACTTGAAAATGTCAAACGATGGCGTGTACTACCCCTTTAGAGATCTGGCAGAATTCGCAAAGTAAGCTACTCTGGCGTTTGTGGTCCGAATTTCGATGTAGTTTTTACGCTAAGTAACTTATATTAGCATTATTAAATGAGGAATGGATCACTTTCTTTATTTGAAAATAACTTGAAAATATCAAAACATGGCGTGTACTATCCCCTCAAAGATCTGGCAGAATATGCAAAGTAAGCTACTCTAGCGTTTGTGGTCCTAATTCCGATGCGGTTTTTGTGCCAAGTAACTTAAATTAGAATTATTAAATGAGGAATGGATCACTTTCTTTATTTAAAAATAACTCGAAAATGTTAAACCATGGCTTCTACTATCCCTTCAGAGATCTAGCCGAAGTCTGAAATTAAGCTATTCCAACATTTCAGGTGTAAATTTTGATGCGGTTTTTGCGCCAAGTAAATTATATTAGCATTATTAAATGAGGAATGAATCACAATCTTTATTTAAAATAACTCGAGAATGTCAAACTATGGGTGTACTATCCCCCTTCGAGATTTGGCAGAATTTGCAAAGAAAGTTATCCTAGCGTTTGTGGTCCGAATTTCGATGAAAATTTTGCGCCAAGTAACTTACATTTGCATTATTAAATGATGAATGGATCACTTTCTCTATTTAAAAATAACTCGAAAATGTCAAACCATGGCGCGTACTATCCCCTTACAGATTTGGCAGAATTTGCAAACTAAGCTACTCTAACATTTTTGGTCCGAATTTCAATGCGGTTTTTGCTCCAAGTAACTTATTATAGCATTATTAAATGAGGAATGGATCACTTTCATTATTTAAAAATAACTCGAAAATGTTAACTCATGGCGGGTACTATCCCCTCAGAGATCCGGCAGAATTTGCAAACTAAGCTACACTAGCGTTTGTGGTTCAAATTTTGATACGACTTTTGCGCCAATTAACTTATATTAGCATTATTAAATGAGGAATGGATTACTTTCTTTATTTAAAATTAAATCGAAAATGTCAAACCATGGCGTGTACTATCCCCTTAGAAATCTGGCAGAATTTGCAAAGTAAGCTACTCTAGCATTTGTGGTCCGAATTTCGATGCGGTTTTTGCACCAAGTACGTTATATTAGCATTATTAAAAGAGGAATGGATCAATTTAGTTATTGAAAAATAACTCGAAAATGTCAAACCATGGCATGTACTATCCCCTTAGAGATTTGGCAGAATTTGCAAAGTAAGTTACTCTAGTGTTTGTGGTCCGAATTTCGATGCGATTTTTGCGCCAAGTAACTTATATTAGCAATATTAAATGTGGAATGGATCACTTTCCTTATTTTAAAAATAACTCGAAAAAGTCAAATCATGGCGTGTACTATCCCTTTAGAGAGATGGCAAAATTTGCAAAGTAAGCTACTCTAGCGTTTGTGGTCCGAATTTCGATGCGGTTTTTATGCAAAGTAACTTATATTAGTGTTATTAAATGAGGAATGGGATCACTCTCTTTATTAAGAAATAACTCGAAAATGTCAAACCATGGCGTGTATTATCCCCCTTAGAGATCTGGCAGAATTTGCAAAGTAAGCTACTCTAGCATTTGTGGTCCGAATTTCGATGCGGTTTTTGCGCCAAGTAACTTATATTAGCATTATTAAATGAGGAATGGATCGCTTTCTTTATTTAAAAATAACGGAAACGTCAAAACCATGGCGTGTACTATCCCGTTAGGTTTGGCAGAATTTCCAAAGTAAGCTACTCTAGCGTTTTTGGTCCGAATTTCGATGAGGTTTTTGCGCCAAGTAACTTATATTAGCATTAGTTAATGAGGAATGAATCGATTTTTTTTATTTAAAAATAACTCGAAAATGTCAAACCATGGCGTGTACTATCCCCTAGAGATGGCAGAATTTGCAAAGTTAGCTATTCTAGCGTTTATGGTCTGAATTTCGAAGAGGTTTTTGCGCCAAATAACTTATATTAGCATTATAAAATGAGGAATGGATCACTTTCTTTATTTAAAAATAACTCGAAAATGTCAAACCATGGCGTGTACTATACCCTTAGAGATCTGACAGAATTTTCAAAGTAAGCTACTCTAGCGTTTGTTGTCCGAATTTCGATGCGGTTTTTGTGCCAAGTAACTTATTATATCATTATAAAGTGAGGAGTGGATCACTTTATTTATTAAAAATAACGAAAATGTTAAACAATGACGTGTACTATCCTCAGAGATTTGACAGAATTTGCAAAGTAAGCTACTCTAGCGTTTGTGGTCCGAATTTAGATGCGGTTTTTGCGCCAAGTAACTTATTTTAGCATTGTTAAATGTGGAATTGATCACTTTCATTATTTAATAATAACTCGAAAATGTCAAAGCATGGCGTGTACTATCCCCTTAGAGATCTAACTGAATTTGCAAAGTAAACCTACTTTAGCGTTTGTGGTCCGAATTTTGATGCGGTTTATGCGCCAAGTAACTTATATTAGCATTATTAAACGAGGAATGGATCACTTTCTTTATTAAAAAATAATTCGAAAATGTCAAACCATGGCCTGTACTATTCAGAGAGATATTTGGCAGAAGTTGCAAAGTAAGTTATTCTAGCATTTGTGGTGTCAATTTCAATGCGGTTTTTGCGCCAAGTAACTTATATTAGCATTATTTAATGAGAAATGATTACTTTCTTTATTTAATAATAAATCGAAAATGTCAAACTATGGTGTGTACTATCCCCCTTAGAGATCTGGCAGAATTTGCAAAGTAAGCTACTATAGCGTTTGTTGTCTGAATTTCGATTTGATTTTTGCGCCAAGTAACTTATTATAGCATTATCAGATTAGGAATTGATCACTTTATTAATTTAAAAATAACTCGAAAATGATAAACCATGGCGTGTACTATCCTCTTAGAGATCCGACAGAATTTGCAAAGTAAGCTACTCTAGCGTTTGTGGTCTGAATTTCGATGCGGTTTTTGCGCCAAGTAACTTATATTAGCATTATTAAATGAGGAATGTATAACTTTCTTTATTTAAAAATAACTCGAAAATGTCAAATCATGGCCTATACTATTCACTTAGATATCTGGCAAAAGTTGCAAAGTAAGTTATTCTAGCGTTTGTGGCGTGAATTTCGATTTGGTTTTTGCGCCAAGTAATTTATATTAACATTATTAAATGAGAAATGGATCACTTTCTTTATTTAATAATAACTTGAAAATGTCAAACGATGGCGTGTACTACCCCTTTAAAGATCTGGCAGAATTTGCAAAGTAAGCTACTCTGGCGTTTGTGGTCCGAATTTCGATGTAGTTTTTGCGCTAAGTAACTTATATTAGCATTATTAAATGAGGAATGTATAACTTTCTTTATTTAAAAATAACTCGAAAATGTCAAATCATGGCCTGTACTATTCACTTAGATATCTGGCAAAAGTTGCAAAGTAAGTTATTGTAGCGTTTGTGGTGTGAATTTCTATTCGGTTTTTGCGCCAAGTAATTTATATTAGCATTATTAAATGAGAAATGGATCACTTTCTTTATTTAATAATAACTTGAAAATGTCAAACGATGGCGTGTACTACCCCTTTAAAGATCTGGCAGAATTTGCAAAGTAAGCTACTCTGGCGTTTGTGGTCCGAATTTCGATGTAGTTTTTACGCTAAGTAACTTATATTAGCATTATTAAATGAGGAATGGATCACTTTCTTTATTTGAAAATAACTTGAAAATATCAAACATGGCGTGTACTATCCCCTCAAAGATCTGGCAGAATATGCAAAGTAAGCTACTCTAGCGTTTGTGGTCCTAATTCCGATGCGGTTTTTGTGCCAAGTAACTTAAATTAGAATTATTAAATGAGGAATGGATCACTTTCTTTATTTAAAAATAACTCGAAAATGTTAAACCATGGCTTCTACTATCCCTTCAGAGATCTAGCCGAAGTCTGAAATTAAGCTATTCCAACATTTCAGGTGTAAATTTTGATGCGGTTTTTGCGCCAAGTAAATTATATTAGCATTATTAAATGAGGAATGAATCACAATCTTTATTTAAAAATAACTCGAGAATGTCAAACTATGGCGTGTACTATCCCCCTTCGAGATTTGGCAGAATTTGCAAAGAAAGTTATCCTAGCGTTTGTGGTCCGAATTTCGATGAAAATTTTGCGCCAAGTAACTTATATTTGCATTATTAAATGATGAATGGATCACTTTCTCTATTTAAAAATAACTCGAAAATGTCAAACCATGGCGCGTACTATCCCCTTACAGATTTGGCAGAATTTGCAAACTAAGCTACTCTAACATTTTTGGTCCGAATTTCAATGCGGTTTTTGCTCCAAGTAACTTATTTAGCATTATTAAATGAGGAATGGATCACTTTCATTATTTAAAAATAACTCGAAAATGTTAACCATGGCGGGTACTATCCCCTCAGAGATCCGGCAGAATTTGCAAACTAAGCTACACTAGCGTTTGTGGTTCGAATTTTGATACGACTTTTGCGCCAATTAACTTATATTAGCATTATTAAATGAGGAATGGATTACTTTCTTTATTTAAAATTAAATCGAAAATGTCAAACCATGGCGTGTACTATCCCCTTAGAAATCTGGCAGAATTTGCAAAGTAAGCTACTCTAGCATTTGTGGTCCGAATTTCGATGCGGTTTTTGCACCAAGTACGTTATATTAGCATTATTAAAAGAGGAATGGATCAATTTAGTTATTGAAAAATAACTCGAAAATGTCAAACCATGGCGTGTACTATCCCCTTAGAGATTTGGCAGAATTTGCAAAGTAAGTTACTCTAGTGTTTGTGGTCCGAATTTCGATGCGATTTTTGCGCCAAGTAACTTATATTAGCAATATTAAATGTGGAATGGATCACTTTCCTTATTTTAAAATAACTCGAAAAAGTCAAATCATGGCGTGTACTATCCCTTTAGAGAGATGGCAAAATTTGCAAAGTAAGCTACTCTAGCGTTTGTGGTCCGAATTTCGATGCGGTTTTTATGCAAAGTAACTTATATTAGTGTTATTAAATGAGGAATGGATCACTCTCTTTATTAAGAAATAACTCGAAAATGTCAAACCATGGCGTGTATTATCCCCCTTAGAGATCTGGCAGAATTTGCAAAGTAAGCTACTCTAGCATTTGTGGTCCGAATTTCGATGCGGTTTTTGCGCCAAGTAACTTATATTAGCATTATTAAATGAGGAATGGATCGCTTTCTTTATTTAAAATAACTCGAAAACGTCAAACCATGGCGTGTACTATCCCGTTAGGTTTGGCAGAATTTCCAAAGTAAGCTACTCTAGCGTTTTTGGTCCGAATTTCGATGAGGTTTTTGCGCCAAGTAACTTATATTAGCATTATTAATGAGGAATGAATCAATTTTTTTTATTTAAAAATAACTCGAAAATGTCAAACCATGGCGTGTACTATCCCCTAGAGATCTGGCAGAATTTGCAAAGTTAGCTATTCTAGCGTTTATGGTCTGAATTTCGAAGAGGTTTTTGCGCCAAATAACTTATATTAGCATTATAAAATGAGGAATGGATCACTTTCTTTATTTAAAAATAACTCGAAAATGTCAAACCATGGCGTGTACTATACCCTTAGAGATCTGACAGAATTTTCAAAGTAAGCTACTCTAGCGTTTGTTGTCCGAATTTCGATGCGGTTTTTGTGCCAAGTAACTTATTATATCATTATAAAGTGAGGAGTGGATCACTTTATTTATTTAAAAATAACTCGAAAATGTTAAACAATGACGTGTACTATCCTCTAAGAGATTTGACAGAATTTGCAAAGTAAGCTACTCTAGCGTTTGTGGTCCGAATTTAGATGCGGTTTTTGCGCCAAGTAACTTATTTTAGCATTGTTAAATGTGGAATTGATCACTTTCATTATTTAATAATAACTCGAAAATGTCAAAGCATGGCGTGTACTATCCCCTTAGAGATCTAACTGAATTTGCAAAGTAACCTACTTTAGCGTTTGTGGTCCGAATTTTGATGCGGTTTATGCGCCAAGTAACTTATATTAGCATTATTAAACGAGGAATGGATCACTTTCTTTATTAAAAAATAATTCGAAAATGTCAAACCATGGCCTGTACTATTCAGAGAGATATTTGGCAGAAGTTGCAAAGTAAGTTATTCTAGCATTTGTGGTGTCAATTTCAATGCGGTTTTTGCGCCAAGTAACTTATATTAGCATTATTAATGAGAAATGATTACTTTCTTTATTTAATAATAAATCGAAAATGTCAAACTATGGTGTGTACTATCCCCCTTAGAGATCTGGCAGAATTTGCAAAGTAAGCTACTATAGCGTTTGTTGTCCGAATTTCGATTTGATTTTTGCGCTAAGTAACTTATTATAGCATTATCAGATTAGGAATTGATCACTTTATTAATTTAAAAATAACTCGAAAATGATAAACCATGGCGTGTACTATCCTCTTAGAGATCCGACAGAATTTGCAAAGTAAGCTACTCTAGCGTTTGTGGTCTGAATTTCGATGCGGTTTTTGCACCAAGTAACTTATATTAGCATTATTAAATGAGGAATGTATAACTTTCTTTATTTAAAAATAACTCGAAAATGTCAAATCATGGCCTATATTCACTTAGATATCTGGCAAAAGTTGCAAAGTAAGTTATTCTAGCGTTTGTGGTGTGAATTTCGATGGTTTTTGCGCCAAGTAATTTATTTAACATTATTAAATGAGAAATGGATCACTTTCTTTATTTAATAATAACTTGAAAATGTCAAACGATGGCGTGTACTACCCCTTTAAAGATCTGGCAGAATTTGCAAAGTAAGCTACTCTGGCGTTTGTGGTCCGAATTTCGATGTAGTTTTTGCGCTAAGTAACTTATATTAGCATTATTAAATGAGGAATGGATCACTTTCTTTATTTGAAAATAACTTGAAAATGTCTAAACATGGCGTGTACTATCCCCTCAAAGACCTGGTAGAATATGCAAAGTAAACTACTCTAGCGTTTGTGGTCCTAATTCCGATGCGGTTTTTGCGCCAAGTAACTTAAATTAGAATTATTAAATGAGGAATGGATCACTTTCTTTATTTAAAAATAACTCGAAAATGTTAAACCATTGCTTGTACTATCCCTTCAAAGATCTAGCCGAAGTCTGAAATTAAGCTATTTTAGTGTTTCAGGTGTGAATTTTGATGCGGTTTTTGCGCTAAGTAAATTATATTAGCATTATTAAATGAGGAATGAATCACTTTCTTTATTTAAAAATAACTCGAGAATGTCAAACTATGGCCTGTACTATCCCCCTTCGAGATTTGGCAGAATTTGCAAAGAAAGTTATCCTAGCGATTGTGGTCCGAATTTCGATGAAAATTTTGCGCCAAGTAACTTATATTTGCATTATTAAATGAGGAATGGATCACTTTCTCTATTTAAAAATAACTCGAAAATGTCAAACCATGGCGCGTACTATCCCCTTAGAGATCTGGCAGAATTTGCAAACTAAGCTACTCTAACATTTTTTGTCCGAATTTCAATGCGGTTTTTGCTCCAAGTAACTTATTAGCATTACTAAATGAGGAATGGATCACTTTCTTTATTTAAAAATAACTCGAAAATGTTAAACCATGGCGGGTACTATCCCCTCAGAGATCCGGCAGAATTTGCAAAGTAAGCTACTATAGCGTTTCTGGTTCGAATTTCGTTGTGTTTGTTGTGCCAAGTAAATTATTTTGGCATTATAAAATAGGAATGGATCACTTTTTTTATTTCAAAATCACTCGAAAATGTCAAAGCATGGCGTGTACTATCCCTAAGAGATCTGACAGAATTTGCAAAGTAAGTTACTTTAGCGTTTGTGGTCCGAATTTCGATGGTTTTTGCTCTAAGTAACTTATATTAGCATTATTTAATGAGGAATGGATCACTTTCTTTATCTAAAAATTACTCGAAAATGTCAAACCATGGCGTGTACTATTCCTTGAGAGATCTGGCAGAAGTTTCAAAGTAAGCTACTCTAGCGTTTTTTGTCCAAATTTCAATGCGGTTTTGGCGCCAAGTAACTTATATTAGCATTATTTAATGAGTTATGGATCAATTTATTTATTTGAAAATAACTCGAAAATGTCAAACCATGGCGTGTACTATACCCTTAGAGATCTGGCAGAATTTGCAAAGTAAGCTATTCTAGCGTTTGTGGTCAGAATTTCGATGCGGTTTTTGCGCCAAGTAACTTATATTAGCATTATTAAATGAGGAATGGATCACATTATTTATTTAAAAATAACTTGAAAATGTCAAACCATGACGTTAAAGATCTAGCAGAATTTGCAAAGTAAGTTACTCTTGCGTTTTTTGTCCGAATTTCAATGCTGTTTTTGAGTAAGTAACTTATATTTGCATTATAAAATCTGGAATGGATCACATTCTTTATTTCCAATTATTCCAAAAATTTTAAACCATGGCGTGTGCTATCCCTATAGAGATCTGGCAGAATTTGCAATGTAAGCTACTCTAGCGTTTGTGGTCCGAATTTCGATGCGTGTCTTGCACCAAGTAACTTATATTAGCATTATTATATGGGGAATGAATCACTTTCTTTATTTAAAAATAACTCGAAAATGTTAAACTATGGCGTGTACTATCCCCTAAGAGATCCGGCAGAATTTGCAAAGAAAGTTATCCTAGTGTTTGTGGTCCGAATTTCGATTCAAATTTTCCGCCATGCAACTTATATTAGCATTATTAAATGAGGAATGGATCACTTTCTCTATTTAAAATAACTCGAAAATGTCAAACCATGGCGGGTATTATCCCCTCTGGCAGAATTTGCAAAGTAAGCTACTCTAGCATTTCTGGTATGAATTTCGATGCAGTTTTTGTGCCAAGTAAATTATTTTAGCGTTATTAAATGTGGAATGGATCACTTTTTTTATTTAAACATAACTCGAAAATGTCAAACCATGGCGTGTACTATCCCCTTAGAGATCTGACAGAATTTGAAAAGTAGGCTACTTTTGTGGTCCGAATTTCGATGCGGTTTTTGCGCCATGTAACTTATATTAGCATTATTAAATAAGGAACGGATAACTTACTTTATTTAAAAATAACTCGAAAATGTCAAACCATGACCTGTACTATTCACTTAGAGATCTGGCAGAAGTTGCAAAGTAAGTTATTCTAGCGTTTGTGGTGTGAATTTCGATGCGGTTTTTGCGCCAAGTAACTTAAATTAGCATTATTACATGAGGAATGCATCACTTTTTCTATTAACATTATTAATTTAGAAATGTATCATTTTCTTTATTTAATAATAACTCGAAAATGTCAAACTATGGCGTGTACTATCCCCTAAGAGATTTGGCAGAATTTGCAAAATAACCTACTCTAGCGTTTGTGCTACGAATTTCGATGCGGTTTTTGCGCCAAGTAATTTATATTATCATTATTAAATGAAGAATTGATCAATTTCTTTATTTTTAAAAAACCCGAAAATGTCAAACCATGGCGTGTGCTATCCCCTTAGAGATGTGGCAGAATTTGCAAAGTATGCTACTCTAGTGTTTGTGGTCCGAATTTCGATATGGTTTTTGGGCCATGTAAGTTATATTAGCATTATTAAATGAGGAATGGATAACTTTATTTATTTAAAAATAACTCGAAAATGTCAAACCATGGCATGTACCATCCCCCTTAGAGATCTGGCAGAATTTGAAAAGTAAGCTACTCTAGCGTGTATGGTCCGAATTCCGATGCTGTTTTTGCGCCAAGTAACTTATATTAGCATTATTAAATGAGGAATGGATCACTTTTTTTATTTCAAAATAACCATAAATTGTCAAACCATGGCGTGTACTATCCCGTTAGAGATCTGACATAATTTGCAAAGTAAGCTACTCTAGCGTTTGTGGTCCGAATTTCGATGCGGTTCTTGCGCCAAGTAACTTATTTTAGCATTATTAAATGAGGAAAGGATCACTTTCTTTATTTTGAAATAATTCGAAAATGTCAAACCATGGCGTGTACCCTTAGAGATCAGGCAGAATTTGCAAAGTAAGCTACACTAGCGTTTGTGGTCCGAATTTCGATGCGGTTTTTGCGCCTAGTAACTTATTTTAACATTATTAAATGAGGAACGGATCACTTTCTTGATTTAAAAATAACTCAAAAATTTCAAACCATGGCGTGTACAATCCCCCTAGAGATTTGCTAGAATTTCAAAAGTAAGCTACTCTAGCGTTTGTGGTCCGAATTTCGATGAGATTTTTGCGCCAAGTAACTTATATTATCATAATTAAATGAGGAATTGATCAATTTTTTTATTTAAAAATAACTAGAAAATGCCAAACCATGGTGTGTACTATCCCCTTAGAGATCTGGCAGAATTTGCAAAGTTAGTTACTGTAGCGTTTGTGGTCCGAATTTCGATGCGGTTTTGCGCCAAATAATTTATATTAGCATTATAAAATGAGGAATGGATCACTTTTTTTATTTAAAAATAACTCGAAAAAATGTCAAAACATTGCGTGTACTTTCCCCTAAGAGATCTGGCAGAATTTGCAAACGAAGCTACTCTAGCAATTGTGGTCCGAATTTAGATGCGGATTTTCCGCCAAGTAACTTATATTAGCATTATTTAATGCGGAATGGATCACCTTCTTTATTTAAAAATAATTCGAAAATGACAAACCATGGCGCGTACTAACCCCTTAGAGATCTGGCAGAATTTAAAAAGTGAGCTACTCTAGCGTTGGTGGTGTGTATTTCGATGCGGTTTTTGTGCCAAGTAACTTAAATTAGCATGATTAAATGAGGAATGGATCACTTTCTTTATTTAAAAATAATTCGAAAATGTCAAATCATGGCCTGTACTATTCACTTAGATATCTGGTTGAAGTTCCAAAGTAAGTTATTCTAGCGTTTGTGGTGTGAATTTCGATGCGGTTTTTGTGCCAAGTAACTTAAATTAGCATTATTAAATGATGAATGGATCACTTTCTTTATTTAAAAATAACACAAAAATGTCAAACCATGGCCTGTACTATTCACTTAGATATCTGGCAGAAGTTGCAAAGTAAGTTATTCTAGCGTTTGTGGTGTGAATTTCGATGCGGTTTTTGCGCCAAGTAACTTAAATAAGCATTATAAAATGAGGAATGGATCACTTTCTTTATTTAAAAATAAATCGAAAATGTCAAACCATGGCCTGTACTATTCACTTAAATATATGGAAGAAGTTGTAAAGTTATTCTAGCGTTTGTGGTGTGAATTTCGATGCGGTTTTTGCGCCAAGTAACTTATTAGCATTATTAAATGAGGAATTGATCACTTTCTTTATTTGAAAATAACTCGAAAATGTCAAACCATGGCGTGTACTATCCCCTTAGAGATCTGAAAGAATTTGCAAAATAAGCTACTCTAGCGTTTGTGGTCCGAATTTCGATGCGGTTTTTGAGCCAAGTAACTTATATTACTATTATTAAATGAGGAATGAATCACTTTCTTTATTTAAAAATAACTCGAAAATGTCAAACCATGGCGTGTACTATCCCCTTAGACATTTGCCAGAATTTGCAAAGTAAGCTACTCTAGCGTTTGTGGTCCGAATTTCGATGCGGTTTTTGCACCAAGTAACTTATATTAGCATTTTCAAATAAGGAATGGATCACTTTCTTTATTTAAAAATAACTCGAAAATTTCAAACCATGGCGTGTACTATCCCCCTTAGAGATCTGGCATAATTTGCAAAGTAAGATACTCTAGCGTTTGTGGTGTGTATTTCGATGCGGTTTTTACGCCAAGTAAGTTATATTATCATTATAAAATGAGGAATCGATCACTTCATTTATTTAAAAATAACTCGAAAATGTCAAACCATGGCCTGTACTATCTCCTTAAAGATCTGGCAGAATTTGCAAAGTAAGCTACTCTAGCGTTTGTGGTCTGAATTTCGATGCGGTTTTTGCCCCATGTAACTTATATTAGCATTACTAAATGAGAAATGGATCACTTTCTTTATATAAAAATAACTCGAAAATGTAAACCATGGCGTGTACTATCACCTAAGAAATTTAGTAGAATTTGCAAAGTAAGCTACTCTAGCGTTTGTGGTCCGAATTTCGATTCGGTTTTTGAGCCAAGTAGCTTATATTAGCATTATTAATTGAGGAATGGATCACTTTCTTTATTTAAAAGTAACTCAAAAATGTCAAGGCATGTCGTGTACTATCCCCTTAGATGTCTGAAAGAATTTGCAAAGTAAGCTACTCTTGCGTTTGTGGTCCGAATTTCGATGCGGTTTTTTCGCCAAGTAACTTATCTTAGCATTATTAAATGAGGAAAGGAATGAATCACTTTCTTTATTTAAAAATTACTCGAAAATGTTAAACCATGGCGTGAACTAACCGCTTAGAGATTTGGTAGAATTTGCAAAGTAAGCTATCTTAGGTTTGTGGTCCGAATTCGATGCGGTTTTTGCGCCAATTAACTTATATTAGCATTATTAAATGAGGAGTGGATCGCTTCTTAATTTAAAAATAACTCGAAAATTTCAAACCATGGCGTGTACTACCCCCTTTAGAGATCTGGCAGAATTTGCAAAGTAAGCTACTCTAGCGTTTGTGGACTGAATTTCAATGCAAATTTGGTGCCAAGTAACTTATTTGAGCATTATTAAGTGAAGAATGGATAACTTTCATTATTTAAAAATAACTCGAAAATGTCAAAGCATGGCGTGTACTATCCTATAGAGATCTGGCAGTATTTGCAAAGTAAGCTACTCTAGTATTTGTGGTCTGAATTTCGATGCGGTTTTTGCGCTCAGTAACATATTTTAGCATTATTAAATGAGGAATGGATCACTTTCTTTATTTAAAAATAACTCAAAAATGTCAAATCATGGCGTGTACTATTCCCTTAGAGATCCGGCATAATTTGCAAAGTAAGCTACTTTAGTGTTTGTGGTCCGAATTTCGATGCGATTTTTACCCCATGTAACTTATATTAGCATTATTAAATGAGAAATGAATCACTTTATATTAAAATAACTCGAAAATGTCAAACCATGGCGTGTACTATCCCCTTAGAGATCTGGCAGAATTTGCAATGTAAGCTACTCTAGCGTTTGTGGTCCGAATTTCGATGTGGTTTTTGCGCCAAGTAACTTATATTAGCATTATTAAAAAAGGAATGGATCAATTTCTTTATTCAAAAATAACTCCAAAATGTCAAACCATGGCGTGTACTGTCCCCTTTAGAAATCTGGCAGAATTTGCAAAGTAAGCTACTCTAGAGTTTGTGGTCCGAATTTCGATGCGGTTCTTGCGCAAAGTAACTTATATTAGCATTATTAAATGAGGAATGGATACTTTCTGGATTTAAAAATAACTCGAAAATGTCAAACCATGGCGTGTACTATCCCGTTAGAGATTTGGCATAATTTGCAAAGTAAGTTATTCTAGCATTTGTGGTGTGAATTTCGATGCGGTTTTAGCGACAAGTAACTTATATTAACATTTTAAAATTAGAAATGGATCACTCTCTTTATTTAGAAATAACTCGAAAATGTCAAACCATGGCGTGTACTATCCCCCTTATAGTTCTGGCAGAATTTGCAAAGTAAGCTACTCTAGCGTTTGTGGTCCGAATTTCGATGCGGTTTTTGTGCCAAGTAAGTTATATTAGCATTATTAAATGAGGAATAGATCACTTTATTTACTTAAAAATAACTCGAAAATGTCAAATAATGGCGTGTTCTATCTCGGTTAGAGATCTGGCAGAATTTGCAAAGTAAGCTACTCTAGCGTTTTTGGTCTGAATTTCGATGCGGTTTTTACGCCAAGTAAGTTATATTAGCATTATAAAATGAGGAATCGATCACTTTCTTTGTTTAAAAATAACTCGAAAATGTCAAACCATGACCTGTACTATTCCCTTAGAGATCTGGCATAATTTGTAAAGTAAGCTAATCTAGTGTTTGTGGTCCGAATTTCGATGCAGTTTTTGCCGCATGTAACTTATATTAGCATTACTAAATGAGAAAAGGATCACTTTCTTTATATAAAAATAACTCGAAAATGTCAAACCATGGCGTGTACTATCCCTTAGTGATCTGGTAGAACTTGCAAAGTAAGCTACTCTAACGTTTGTGGTCTGAATTTCGATGCGGTTTTTGTGCCAAGTAACATATATTAGCATTATTAAATGAGGAATAGATCACTTTCTTTACTTAAAAATAACTCGAAAATGTCAAACCATGGCATGTACTATCTCGCTTAGAGATCAAGCAGAATTTGCAAAGTAAGCAACTCTAGCGTTTTTGGTCTGAATTTCGATGCGGTTTTTGCGCCAAGTAAGTTATATTAGCATTATAAAATGAGGAATCGATCACTCTCTTTATTTAAAAAAAACTCGAAAATGTCAAACCATGGCGTGTACTATCCCCTCAAAGATTTGGCAGAATTTGCAAAGTAAGCTACTCTAGCATTTGTGGTCCTAATTTCGATGCGGTTTTTGCCCCATGTAACTTATATGAGCATTACTAAATGAGAAAATGATCACTTTCTTTATGTAAAAATAACTCGAAAATGTCAAACAATGGCGTGAACTACATTAGAAATCTAGTAGAATTTACAAAGTAAGCTACTCTAGCGTTTGTGGTCCGAATTTCGATTCGGTTTTTGGGCCAAGTAACTTATATTAGCATTATTAAATGAGGAATGGATCACTTTCTTTATTTAAAAGTAACTCGAAAATGTCAAGCCATGTCGTGCCCTTAACTTATATTAGCATTATAAAATGATGAATGGATCGCTTTCTTTATTTAAAAATAACTCGAAAATGTCAAACCATGGCATGTACTACTCCACATAGAGATCTGTAGAATTTGCAAAGTAAGCTACTCTAGCGTTTGTGGACCGAATTTCGATGAGGTTTTTTCGCCAAGTAACTTATTTTAGCATTATTAAGTGAGGAATGGATAACTTTCATTATTTAAAAATAACTCGAAAATGTCAAACCATGGCGTGTACTATCCCATAAGAGATCTGGCAGAATTTGCAAAGTAAGCTACTCTAGTATTTGATGTCTAAATTTCGATGCGGTTTTTGCGCAAGTAACTTATTTTAGCATTATTAAATGAGGAATGGATCACTTTCTTTTATTAAAAATAACTCATAAATGTCAAACCATGGCCTGTACTATCCCCTAAGATCTAGCAGAATTTGCAAATAAAGCTACTCTAGCGTTTGTGGTCCGAATTTCGATGAGGTTTTTGCGCCAAGTAACTTATATTAGCATTATTAAATGAGGAATGGTTCACTTTTTTGATTTAAAAACAACTCGAAAATGTCAAACCATGGCGTGTTCTATCCTATAGAGATTAGGCAGAATTTACAAAGTAAGTTATTCTAGCATTTGTGGTGTGAATTTCGATGCAATTTTTGCACCAAGTAACTTATATTCGCATTTTAAAAACGAGGAATGGATCACTTTTTTATTTAGAAATAACTCGAAAATTTCAAACCATGGCGTGTACTATCCCCCTTAGAGATCTGGCATAACTTGAAAAGTAAGCTACTCTAGCGTTTGTGGTCCGAATCTCGATGCGGTTTTTGCGACAATTAACTTAAATTAGCATTATTAAATGAGGAATTGATCTTTTTTTTATATAAAAATAACTCGAAAATGTCAAACCATGGCGTGTACAATCCCCCTTAGAGATCTGGCAGAATTTGCAAAGTAAGCTACTCTAGAGTTTGTGGTCCGAATTTCGATGCGGTTTTTGCGCCAAGTGACTTATATTAGCATTATTAAATGAGGAATGGATCACTTTCTTTATTTAAAAATAACTAAAAAATGTCAAACCATGGCGTGTACTATCCCCTTTATAGTTTTGGAAGAATTTTTAAAGTAAGCTACTCTAGCGTTTGTGGTCCGAATTTGGATGCAATTTTGTGCCAAGTAAGTTATATTAGCATTATAAAATGAGGAATGGATCACTTTTTTTATTTAAAAATAATTCGAAAATGTCAAACCATGGCGTGTACAATCCCCTTAGAGATTCAGTAGAATTTGCAAAGTAAGTTACTCTAGCGTTTGTTGTCTGAATTTCGATGCGGTTTTTATGCCAAGTAACTTATATTAGCATTATTAAATGGGGAATGGATTACTTTCTTTATTTTAAAATAACTCGAAAATGTCAAACCATGGCGTGCACTATCCCCTTAGAGATTTGACAGAATTTGCAAAGTAAGCTACTCTAGCGTTTTTGGTCTGAATTTCGATTCGGTTTTTGCGCCAAGTAAGTTATATTAGCATTATAAAATGAGGAATCGAACATTTTCTTTATTTAAAAATTACTCGAAAATGTCAAACCATGGCGTGTACTATCCGCTTAGAGATCTCAGAATTTGCAAAGTAAGCTACTCCAGCGTTTTTGGTCTGAATTTCGACGCGGTTTTTGCGCCAAATAAGTTATATTAGCATTTAAATGAGGAATCGATCACTTTCTTTATTTAAAACTAACTCGAAAATGTCAAACCATGGCGTATACTATCCCCTTAGAGATCTGGCAGAATTTGCAAAGTAAACTACTCTACCGTTTGTGGTGAATTTCGATGCGGTTTTTTAGCAAATAACTTATATTAGCATTTTTAATTGAGGAATTGATCACTTTCTTTATTTAAAAATAACTCGAAAATTTCAAACCATGGCGTGTACTATCCCTTTAGAGATCTGACAGAATTTGCAAAGTAAGCTACTCTTGCATTTGTAGTTCGAATTTCGATGCGGTTTTTGCGCCAAGTAACATATATAAGCATTATTTAATGAGGAATGGATCAATTTCTTTATTCAAAAATAACTCCAAAATGTCAAACCATGGTGTGTACTATCCCCTTAGAGATCTGGCAGAATTTGCAATGTAAGCTACTCTAGCGTTTGTGGTTCGAATTTCGATGCGGTTTTTGCGCAAAGTAACATATATAAGCATTATTTAATGAGGAATGGATCAATTTCTTTATTCAAAAATAACTCTAAAATGTCAAACCATGGCGTGTACTATCCCTTAGAGATCTGGCAGAATTTGCAATGTAAGCTACTCTAGCGTTTGTGGTCCGAATTTCGATGGTTTTTGCGCCAAGTAACTTATATTAGCATTATTAAAAAAGGAATGGATCAATTTCTTTATTCAAAAATAACTCCAAAATGTCAAACCATGGCGTGTACTATCCCCTTTAGAAATCTGGCAGAATTTGCAAAGTAAGCTACTCTGGTGTTTGTGGTCCGAATTTCGATGCATTTTTTGCGCTTAGTAACTTATATTAGCATTATTAAATGAGGAAAGGATCACTTTCTTTATTTAAAAATAAATCGAAAATGTCAAACCATGGCGTGTACTATCCCCTTAGAGATCTAGCAGAATTTGCAAAGTAAGCTACTTTAGCGTTTGTGGTCTGAATTTCGATGCCGTTTTTGCGCCAAGTAACTTATAATAGCATTATTAAATGAGGAATGGATCACTTTCTTTATTTCAAAATAACTCGAAAATGTCAAATCGTGGCGTGTACTATCCCTTTAGAGATCTGGCAGAATTTGCAAAGTAAGCTACTCTAGCGTTTGTGGTCCGAATTTCGATTTGGTTTTTGCGCCAAGTAACTTATATTAACATTATTAAATGAGGAATGGATCACTTTCGTTAATTAAAATAAACTCGAAAATGTCAAATCATGGCGTGTACTATCCTCTTAGAGATCTGGCAGAATTTGCAAACTATGCTACTCAAGCTTTGTGGTCCGAATTTTGATGCGGTTTTTGTGTCAAAAACTTATATTAGCATTATTAAATGAGGAATGGATCACTTTCGTTAATTAAAAATAAACTCGAAAATGTCAAATCATGGCGTGTACTATCCCCTTAGAATCTGGCAGAATTTGCAAAGTAAGCTACTATAGCGTTTGAGGTCGAATTTCGATGCGGTTTTTTTCGGTTAGTAACTTATATTAGCATTATTAAATGATGAATGGATCACTTTCTTTATTTAAAAATAAATCGAAAATGTCAAACCATGGCGTGTACTATCCCTTAGAGATCTGGCAGAATTGACAAATCCCCTTAGAGATCTAGCAGAATTGGCAAAGTTAGCTACTCTAAAGTTTGTGGTCCGAATTTCGATGCGAATTTTGTGCCAAGTAACTTATAATAGCATTATTAAATGAGGAATGGATCACTTTCTTTATTTCAAAATAACTCGAAAATGTCAAATCGTGGCGTGCATTATCCTTTAGAGATCTGGCAGAATTTGCAAAGTAAGCTACTCTAGCGTTCATGGTCCGATTTTCGATGCGATTTTTACGCCAAGTAACTTATATTAGCATTACTAAAAGAGGAATGAATCAATTTCTTTATTCAAAAATAACTCCAAAATGTCAACCATGGCGTGTACTATCCCTTTAGAGATCTAGCAGAGTTTGCAATGTAAGCTACTCTAGTGTTTGTGGTCCGAATTTCGATGCGATTTTTGCACCACGTAACTTATATTAGCATTATTCAATGGGGAATGGATCAGTTTCTTTATTTTAAAATAACTCGAAACTGTCAAACCATGGCGTGCACTATCCCCTTAGAGATTTGACAGAATTTGCAAAGTAAGCTACTCTAGCGTTTCTGGTCCGAATTTCGATGCGGTTTTTGCGCCAAGTAACTTATATTAGCATTATTCAATGAGGAAGTGATTACTTTCTTTATTTAAAAATAACTCGAAAATGTCAAACCATGGCGTGTACTATCCCCCTTAGAGATCTGGCAGAATTTGCAAAGTAAGCTACTCTAGCGTTTGTGGTCCGAATTTCGATGCTGTTTTTGCGCCAAGTAACTTATATTAGTATTATTAAATGAGGAATGAATCACTTTCTTTATTTAAAAATAACTCGAAAATGTCAAACCATGGCGTTTACTATCCCCTTAGAGATCTGGCAGACTTTGCAAAGTAAGCTATTCTAGCGTTTGTGGTAAGAATTTCGATGCGGTTTTTGTGCCAAGTAACGTAAATTAGCATTTTTAAATGAGGACTGTATCGCTTTCTTTATATAAAAATAACTTGAAAATGTCAAACCATGGCGTGTACCTTAGAGATGGCAGAATTTGCAAAGTAAGCTATCTAGCGTTGTGGTCCGATTTTCGATGCGATTTTTACGCCAAGTAACTTATATTAGCATTACTAAAAGAGGAATGGATCAATTTCATTATTTAAAATAACTCGAAACTGTCAAACCATGGCGTGCACTATCCCCTTAGAGATTTGCAGAATTTGCAAAGTAAGCTACTCTAGTTTTGGTCCGAATTTCGATGCGGTTTTTGCGCCAAGTAACTTATATTAGCATTATTCAATGAGGAAGTGATACTTTCTTTATTTAAAAATAACTCGAAAATGTCAAACCATGGCGTGTACTATCCCTTAGAGATCTGGCAGAATTTGCAAAGTAAGCTACTCTAGCGTTTGTGGTCCGAATTTCGATGCTCTTTTTGCGCCAAGTAACTTATATTAGCATTATTTAATGAGGAATTGATCACTTTCTTTGTTTATAAATAACTCGAAAATGTCAAACCATGTCGTGTAATATCCCCTTAGAGATCTGGTGGAATTTGCAAAGTAAGGTACTCTAGCGTTTGTGGTCCGAATGTCGCTGCGGTTTTTTGCGCCAAGTAACTTATATTAGCATTTTTAAATGAGGAATTGATAACTTTCTTGATTTAAAAATACATCGAAAAAGTCAAACCATGGCGTGTAATATCCCCTTAGATATTTGGCAGAATTTACAAAGTAAGATATTCTAGCATTTGTGGTGTGAATTTAGATGCGGTTTTTGCGCCAAGTAACTTATATTAGTATTTTTAAATGAGGGAATGGATAACTTTCTTATTTAAAAATAACTCAATAAAGTCAAACCATGGCGTGTACTATCCCTTAAAGATTTGGCAGAATTTGCAAAGTAAGATATTTTAGCATTTGTGGTGTGAATTTCGATACTTTTACTAGTATTATAAAATGAGGAATCACATTCTTTATTTAAAAATAAATCAAAAATGGTAAACCATGGCGTGTACTATCCCCCTTAGAGATCTGGCAGAATTTGCAAAGTAAGCTACTCTTGCGTTTGTGGTCCGAATTTCGATGCGGTTTTTGAGCCAAGTAACTTATATTAGTATTATTAAATGAGGAATGAATCACTTTCTTTAATTAAAAATAACTCGAAAATGTCAAACCATGGCGTTTACTATCCCCTTAGAGATCTGGCAGACTTTGCAAAGTAAGCTATTCTAGCGTTTGTGGTAAGAATTTCGATGCGGTTTTTGTGCCAAGTAACGTAAATTAGCATTTTTAAATGAGGACTGTATCGCTTTCTTTATATAAAAATAACTTGAAAATGTCAAACCATGGCGTGTACCTTAGAGATCTGGCAGAATTTGCAAAGTAAGCTACTCTAGCGTTCGTGGTCTGATTTTCGATGCGATTTTTACGCCAAGTAACTTATATTAGCATTACTAAAAGAGGAATGGATCAATTTCTTTATTTTAAAATAACTCGAAACTGTCAAACCATGGCGTGCACTATCCCCTTAGAGATTTGACAGAATTTGCAAAGTAAGCTACTCTAGCGTTTCTGGTCCGAATTTCGATGCGGTTTTTGCGCCAAGTAACTTATATTAGCATTATTCAATGAGGAAGTGATTACTTTCTTTATTTAAAAATAACTCGAAAATGTCAAACCATGGCGTGTACTATCCCCCTTAGAGATCTGGCAGAATTTGCAAAGTAAGCTACTCTAGCGTTTGTGGTCCGAATTTCGATGCTGTTTTTGCGCCAAGTAACTTATATTAGCATTATTTAATGAGGAATGATCACTTTCTTTATTTAAAAATAATTCGAAAATGTCAAACCATGGCGTGTAATATCCCCTAAGAGATCTGGTGGAATTTGCAAAGTAAGGTACTCTAGCGTTTGTGGTCCGAATGTCGATGCGGTTTTTTGCGCCAAGTAACTTATATTAGCATTTTTAAATGAGGAATTGATAACTTTCTTGATTTAAAAATACATCGAAAAAGTCAAACCATGGCGTGTACTATCCCTTAGATATTTGGCAGAATTTACAAAGTAAGATATTCTAGCATTTGTGGTGTGAATTTCGATGCGGTTTTTGCGCCAAGTAACTTATATTAGCATTTTAAATGAGGAATGGATAACTTTCTTTATTTAAAAATAACTCAATAAAGTCAAACCATGGCGTGTACTATCCCCTTAAGATTTGGCAGAATTTGCAAAGTAAGATATTTTAGCATTTGTGGTGTGAATTTCGATACTTATATTAGTATTATTAAATGAGGAATCGATCACATTCTTTATTTAAAAATAAATCAAAAATGTAAACCATGGCGTGTACTATCCCCCTTAGAGATCTGGCAGAATTTGCAAAGTAAGCTACTCTTGCGTTTGTGGTCCGAATTTCGATGCGGTTTTTGAGCCAAGTAACTTATATTAGTATTATTAAATGAGGAATGAATCACTTTCTTTATTTAAAAATAACTCGAAAATGTCAAACCATGGCGTTTACTATCCCCTTAGAGATCTGGCAGACTTTGCAAAGTAAGCTATTCTAGCGTTTGTAGTAAGAATTTCGATGCGGTTTTTGTGCCAAGTAACGTAAATTAGCATTTTTAAATGAGGACTGTATCGCTTTCTTTATATAAAAATAACTTGAAAATGTCAAACCATGGCGTGTACCTTAGAGATCTAGCAGAATTTGCAAAGTAAGCTACTCTAGCGTTCGTGGTTTGATTTTCGATGCGATTTTTACGCCAAGTAACTTATATTAGCATTACTAAAAGAGGAATGGATCAATTTCTTTATTCAAAAATAACTCCAAAATGTCAACCCATGGCGTGTACTATCCCTTTAGAGATCTAGCAGAGTTTGCAATGTAAGCTACTCTAGTGTTTGTGGTCCGAATTTCGATGCGGTTTTTGCGCCACGTAACTTATATTAGCCTTATTCAATGGGGAATGGATTACTTTCTTTATTTAAAAATAACTCGAAAATATCAAACCAAGGCGTGTACTATCCCCCTTAGAGATCTGACAGAATTTGCAAAGTAAGCTACTCTAGCGTTTGTGGTCCGAATTTCGATGCTGTTTTTGCGCCAAGTAACTTATATTAGCATTATTTAATGAGGAATGGATCACTTTCTTTATTTAAAAATAACTCAAAAATGTCAAACCATGGCGTGTACCCCCTTAGAGATCTGGCAGAATTTGCAAAGTAAGCTACTCTAGTGTTTGTGATCCAAATTTTGATGCGATTTTTTGCGCCAAGTAACTTATATTAGCATTTTTAAATGAGGAATGGATAACTTTCTTGATGTAAAAATAATTCGAAAAAGTCAAACCATGGCGCGTAATATCCCCTTAGAGATTTGACAGAATTTGCAAAGTAAGATATTCCTGCATTTTTGGTGTAAACTTCGATGCGGTTTTTGAGCCAAGTAACTTATATTATCATTTTTAAATGAGGAATGGATAACTTTCTTGATTTAAAAATAACTCAAAAAGTCAAACCATGGCGTGTACTCCCCTTAAAGATTTGGCAGAATTTGCAAAGTAAGATATTCTAGCATTTGTGGTGTGAATTTCGATGCGGTTTTTGAGCCAAAAAACTTATATTAGTATTATTAACTGAGGAATGAATCACTTTCTTTATTTAAAAATAACTCGAAAATGTCAAACCATGGCGGGTACTATCCCCCTTAGAGATCTGGCATAATTTTAAAAGTAAGCTACTCTAGCGTTTGTGGTGTGAATTTCGATACGGTTTTTGCGCCAAGTAAGTTATATTAGCATTATAAAATGAGGAATCGATCAACTTCTTTATTTAAAAATAACTCGAAAATGTCAAATCATGGCCTATACTATCCCCTTAGAGATGTGGCAGAATTTGCAAAGTAAGCTACTCTAGCTTTTGTGGTCAGAATTTCGATGCGGTTTTTGCCCCATGTAACTTATATTAGCATTACAAAATGTGAAATGGATCACTTTCTTTATATAAAAATAACTCGAAAATGTCAAACCATGGCGTGTAACCCTTAGAAATCTAGTAGAATTTGCAAAGTAAGCTACTCTAGCATTTGTGATCCGAATTTCGATTCGGTTTTTAGACCAAGTAACTTATATTAGCATTATTAAATGAGGAATGAATCAGTTTCTTTATTTAAAAGTAACCCAAAAATGTCAAGCCATGTCGTGTACTATCCCCTTAGAGATCTGAAAGAATTTACAAAGTAAGCTACTCTAGCGTTTGTTGTCCGAATTTCGATGCAGTTTTTGCGCCAAGTAACTTATATTAGCATTTTTAAATGAGGAAAGGAATGAATCACTTTCTTTATTTAAAATTTACTGGAAAATGTTAAACCATGGCGTGTACTAACCCCTTAGAGATTTTGTAGAATTTGCAAAGTAAGCTATCCTAGGGTTTGTGGTCCGAATTCCGATTCGGTTTTTGCGCCAATTAACTTATATTAGCATTATTAAATGAGGAATGGATCACTTTTATTATTTAAAAATAACTCGAAAATGTCAAACCATGGCGTGTACTATCTCGTTAAAGATTTGGCATAATTTACAAAGTAAGTTATTCTAACGTTTTTTGTGTGAATTTCGATGCGGTTTTTGCGACAAGTAACTTATATTAGCATTTTAAAATGAGGAATGGATCACTTTCTTTATTTTTATAAATAACTCGTAAATGTCAAACCATGACGTGTATTATCCCCCTAAGAGATCTAACATAATTTGCAAAGTAAGCTACTCTAGCGTTTGTGGACCGAATTTAGATGCGGTTTTTGTGTCAAATAACTTATTTGAGCATTATTAAGTGAGGAATGGATAACTTTCATTATTTAAAAATAACTCGAAAATGTCAAACCATGGCGTGTACTATCCTATAAGAGACTTTGCAGAATTTGCAAAGTAAGCTACTCTAGTATTTGTGGTCTGCATTTCGATGCGGTTTTTGCGCCAAGTACCATATTTTATCATTATTAAATGAGGAATGAATCACTTTCTTTATTTAAAAATACTCGAAAATGTCAAATCATGGCGTGTACTATCCCCTTAGAGATGTGGCATACTTTGCAAAGTAAGCTACTCTAGCGTTTGTGGTACGAATTTCGATGCGGTTTTTGCCCCATGTAACTTATATTAGCATTATTAAATGAGAAATGGATCACTTTCTCTATATAAAAATAACTCGAAAATGTCAAACCATAGCGTGTACTATCCCCTTAGATATCTGGCAGAATTTGCAAAGTAAGCTACTTTAGCGTTTGTGGTCCGAATTTCGATGCAGTTTTTTCGCCAAGTAACTTATATTAGCATTATAAAATGAGGAATGGATCACTTTCTTGATTTAAAAATAAATCGAAAATGTCAAACCATCGCGTGTACTATCCCGTTAGAGATTTGGCAGAATTTGCAAAGTAAGTTATTCTAGCATTTGTGGTGTGAATTTCGATGCGGTTTTTGCCCCAAGTAACTTATATTAGCATTTAAAAATGAGGAATGGATCACTTTCTTTATTTTTATAAATAACACGAAAATGTCAAACCATGGCGTGTACTATCCCCCTTAGAGATCTGGCATAATTTGCAAAGTAAGATGCTCTAGCGTTTGTGGTTCGAATTTCGATGCGTTTTTTACGACAACTAACTTAAATTAGCATTATTAAATGAGGAATGGATCACTTTCTTTATTTAAAAATAACTCGAAAATGTCAAACCATGGCCTGTACTATCCCCTTAGGGATCTGGCAGAATTTGTAAAGTAAGCTACTCTAGCGTTTGTGGTCCGAATTTCGATGCGGTTATTGCCCATGTAACTTATATTAGCATTATTAAATGAGAAATGGATCACTTTCTTTATAAAAAAATAACTCGAAAATGTCAAACAATGGCGTGTACTATCCCATTAGAAATAAGGTAGAATTTGAAAAGTAAGCTACTCTAGCGTTTGTGGTCCGAATTTTGATTCGGTTTTTGGGCCAAGTAACTTATATTAGCATTATGAAATGAGGAATGGATCACTTTCTTTATTTAAAAGTAACTCGAAAATGTCAAGTCAAGTCGTGTACTATCCCCTCAGAGATTTGAAAGAATTTGCAAATTAAGCTACTCTAGCATTTGTGGTCCGAATTTCGATGCGGTTTTTGCGCCAAGTAACTTATATTAGCATTATTAAATGAGGAAAAGGATGAATCACTTTCTTTATTTAAAAATTACTCGAAAATGTTAAACCATGACGTGTACTAACCCCTTAGAAATTTGGTAGAATTTGCAAAGTAAGCTCTCCTAGGGTTTGTAGTCCGAATTCCGATGCGGTTTTTGCGCCAATTAACTTATATCAGCATTCTTAAATGAGGAATGGATCGCTTTCTTTATTTAAAAATAACTCAAAAATGTCAAACCATGGCGTGTACCTCCCCCATGGAGATCTGGTAGAATTTGCAAAGTAAGCTACTCTAGCGTTTGTGGTTCGAATTTCGATGCGGTTTTTTGCGATAACTAACTTAAATTAGCATTATTAAATTTGGAATGGATCACTTTCTTGATTTAAAAATAACTCAAAAATGTCAAACCATGGCGTGTACTATCCCCTTAGAGATTTGACAGAATTTTCAAAGTAAGTTATTCTAGCATTTGTGGTGTGAATTTTTTGCGCCAAGTAAGTTATATTAGCATTATTAAATGAGGAATGGATCACTTTCTTTATTAAAAAAAATTTGAAAATGTCAAACCAAAGCGTGTACTATCCCCTTTATAGTTCTGGCAGAATTTGCAAAGTAAGCTACTTTAGCGTTTGTGGTCCGAATTTCTATGCATTTTTTGTGCCAAGTAAGTTATATTAGCATTATAAAATGAGGAATGGATCATTTTTTTAATTTAAAAATAACTCGAAAATTTCAAACCATGGCGTGTACTATCCCCCTTAGAGATCTGGTAGAATTTGCAAAGTAAGCTACTCTAGCGTTTGTGGTCGGAATTTCGATGCGGTTTTTGCGCCAAGTAACTTATGTTAGCATTATTTAATGAGGAATAGATCACTTTCTTTATTTAAAAATAACTCGAAAATGTCAAACCATGGCGTGTACTATCCTCTTAGAGATCTGGCAGAATTTTTAAAGTAAGCTACTCTAGCGTTTGTGGTCCGAATTTCGATGCGGTTATTGCCCCATGTAACTTATATTAGTATTATTAAATGAGAAATGGATCACTTTCTTTATATAAAAATAACTCGAAAATTACAAACAATGGCGTGTACTATCCCATTAGAAATCTGGTAGAATTTGCAAAGTAAGCTACTCTAGCGTTTGTGGTCCGAATTTCGATTCGGATTTTGGGCCAAGTAACTTATATTAGCATTATGAAATGAGGAATGGATCACTTTCTTTATTTAAAAGTAACTCGAAAATGTCAAGTCATGTCGTGTACTATCCCCTCAGAGATTTGAAAGAATTTGCAAATTAAGCTACTCTAGCATTTGTGGTCCGAATTTTGATGCGGTTATTGCGCCAACTAACTTATATTAGCATTATTAAATGAGAAAAAGGATGAATCACTTCCATTATTTAAAAATTACTCGAAAATGTTAAACCATGGTGTGTACTAACCCCTTAGAGATTTGGTAGAATTTGCAAAGTAAGCTTTCCTAGGGTTTGTGGTCCGAATTCCGATGCGGTTTTTGCGCCAATTAACTTATATTAGCATTATTAAATGAGGAATGGATCGCTTTCTTTATTTAAAAATAACTCGAAAATGTCAAACCATGGCGTGTACCACCCCCCATGGAGATCTGGCAGAATTTGCAAAGTAAGCTACTCTAGCGTTTGTGGATCGAATTTCGATGAGGTTTTTGTGCCAAGTAACTTATTTTAGCATTATTAAGTGAGGAATGGATAACTTTCATTATTTAAAAGTAACTCGAAAATGTCAAACCATGGCGTGTACTATCCCATAAGAGATCTAACAGAATTTGCAAAGTAAGCTACTCTAGTATTTGTGGTCTGAATTTCGATGCGGTTTTTGAGCCAAGTAACTTATTTTAGCATTATTAAATGAGGAATGGATCTATTTCATTATTTAAAAATAACTAGAAAATGTCAAACCATGGCGTGTACTATCCCCTTTATAGTTCTAGTTCTGGAAGAATTTGCAAAGTAAGCTAATCTAGCGTTTGTGGTTCGAATTTCGATGCGGTTTTTTCACCAAGTAAGTTATATTAGCATTATAAAATGAGTAATGGATCACTTTCTTTATATAAAAATAACTCGAAAATGTCAAACCATGGCGTGTACTATCCCTTGAGAGATCTAGCAGAATTTGCAAAGTAAGCTACTCTAGCGTTTCTGGTTCAAATTTCGATGCGATTTTTACGCCAAGTAACTTATATTAGAATTATTAAATAAGGAATGGATCACTTTCTTTATTTAAAAATAACTCGAAAATGTCAAACCATGGCGTGTACTATCCCCCTTTATAGTTCTGCAAGAATTTTCAAAGTAAGCTAATCTAGCGTTTGTGGTCCGAATTTGGATGCTGTTTTTGTGCCAAGTAAGTTAAATTAGCATTATAAAATGAGGAATGGATCACTTTTTTTATTTAAAAATAACTCGAAAATGTCAAACAATGGCGTGTACTATCCCCTTAGAGATCTGGTAGAATTTGCAAAGTAAGCTACTCTAGCGTTTGTGGTCTGAATTTCGATGCAGTTTTTGCGCCAAGTAACTTATATTAGCATTATTAAATGAGGAATAGATCACTTTATTTATATAAAAATAACTCGAAAATGTCAACCCTTGGCGTGTACTATCCCTCTTATAGTTCTTGAAGAATTTGTAAAGTAAGCTAATCTAGCGTTTGCGGTCTGAATTTGGATGCTGTTTTTGTGCCAAGTAAGTTATATTAGCATTATAAAATTAGAAATGGATCACTTTTATTATTTAAAAATAACTCAAAAATGTCAAACCATGGCGTGTACTATCCCCTTAGAGATCTAGTAGAATTTGTAAAGTAAGCTACTCTAGCGTTTCTGGTCTGAATTTCGATGCGGTTTTCGTGCCAAGTAACTTATATTAGTATTATAAAATGAGGAATAAATCACTTTCTTTATTTAAAAATAACTCGAAAATGTCAAACCATGGCGTGTACTATCCCGCTTAGAGTATGACAGAATTTGCAAAGTAAGCTACTCTAGCGTTTTTGGTCTGAATTTCAATGCGGTTTTTGCGCCAAGTAAGTTATATTAGCATTATAAAATGAGAAATCGAAAACTTTCTTTATTTAAAAATAACTCAAAAATGTCAAACCATTGCGTGTACTATCCCCTTAGAGATCTGGCAGAATTTCATAAGTAAGCTACTCTACCGTTAGTGGTTGGAATTTCGATGCTTTTTTAGCAATGTAACTTATATTTGCACTATTAAATAAGGAATGGATCACTTTCTTTATTAAAAAATGACTCAAAAATTTCAAACCATGGCGTGTACTATCCATTTAGAGATCTGGCAGAATTTGCAAAGTAAGCTACTCTTGCGTTTGTGGTCCGAATTTCGATGCGGTTTTTGCGCCAAGTAACATATATGAGCATTATTAAAAGAGGAATTGATCAATTTCTTTATTCAAAAATAACTCCAAAATGTCAAACCATGGCGTGTACTATCCCCTAAGATATCTGGCAGAATTTGCAAAGTAAGCTATTCTTGTTTGTGGTCTGAATTAGGATGCGGTTTTTTGCGCCAATAAGTTATATTAGCATTATTAAATGAGGAATGAATCACTTTCTTTATTAAAAAATAACACGAAAATGTTAAACCATGGCCTGTACTATCCCCTCAGAGATCTGGCAGAATTTGCAAAGTAAGCTACTCTAGTGTTTGTGATCCGAGTTTCGATGCAAATTTTGCGTCAAGTAACTTATATTAGCATTATTAAATGAGGAATAGATCACTTTATTTATTTAAAAATAACTCAAAAATGACAAATCATTGCGTGTACTATCCCCTTAGAGATCTAGCAGAATTTGCAAAGTAAGCTACTCTAGCGTTTATGGTCCGAATTTCAATACGGTTTTTGCGCCAAGTAACTTATATTAGCATAATTAAATGAGGAATGGACTACTTTCTTTATTTAAAAATTACTCGAAAATGTCAAACCATGGCGTGTACTATTCCCTTAGATATCCGGCAGAATTTGTAAAGTAAGCTACTGTAGCGTTTGTGGTACGAATTTCAATACGGTTTTTGCACAATGTAACTTATATGAGCATTATTCAATGAGGAATGAAACACTTTCTTTATTTAAAAAAACTCGAAAATGTCAAACCATGGCGTGTACTATCCTCTTAGAGATCTGGCAGAATTTGCAAAGTAAGCTACTCTAGCGTTTTTGGTCTGAATTTCAATGCGGTTTTTGCGCCAAGTAAGTTTAATTAGAATAATTCAATCAGGAATGGATCACTTTCTTTATTTAAAAATAACTCGAAATTGTCAAACCATGGTGTGTACTATCCCCATAGAGATCTGGCAGAATTTGCAAAGTAAGCTACTCTAGCGTTTGTGGTCCGAATTTCGATGCGGTTTTTACGCCAATTGACTTATATTAGCATTATTCAATAAGGAATGGATTACTTTCTTTATTAAAAAAAAACTCGAAATTTTCAAACAATGGCGTGTACTATCCTCTTAGAGATCTGACAGAATTTGCAAAGTAAGCTACTGTAGCGTTTGTGGTCCGAATTGCGATGCGGTTTTTTACGCCAAATAACTTATATTTGCATTATTCAATGAGGAAATGATCACTTTCTTTGTTGTAAAATAACTTGAAATTGTCAAACCATGGGTCTACTATCCCCATAGAGATCTGACCGAATTTGCAAAGTAAGCTACTCTAGCGTTTGTGGTCCGAATTTCAATGCAGTTTTTGCGCCCAGTAACTTATATAAGCATTATTCAATAAGGAATGGATCACTTTCTTTATTAAAAAATAACTCGAAATTGTCAAACAATGGCGTGTACTATCCCATTAGAGATCTGGTAGAATTTGCAAAGTAAGCTACTGTACCGTTTGTTGTCCGAATTTCGATGCGGTTTTTACACCATATAGCTTATATTTGCATTATTCAATGAGGAAATGATCACTTTCTTTATTTAAAAATAACTCGAAATTGTCAAACCATGGCGAGTACTATCCCCAAAGAGATATGGGCGAATTTGCAAAGTAAGCTAGTCTAGCGTTTGTGGTCTGAATTTCGATGCAGTTTTTGCGCCAAGTAACTTATATAAGCATTATTCAATAAGGAATGGATCGCTTTCTTTATTAAAAAATAACTCAAAATTGTCAAACAATGGCATGTACTATCCTTTTAGAGATCTGACAGAATTTGCAAAGTAAGCTACTGTATCATTTGTGGTCCGAATTTCGATGCGGTTTTTTGCCATGTAACCTATATGAGCATTACTGAATGAGGAATGGATCACTTTCTTTATTTAAAAATAACTCGAAAATATCAAATCGTGGCATGTATTATCCCTTTAGAGATCTGACAGAATTTGCAAAGTAAGCTACTCTAGCATTTGTGGTCCGAATTTCGATGCGGTTTTTGCGCCAAGTAACTTATATTAGCATTATTCAATTAGTAAAGGATCACTTTCTTTAATTAAAAATAACTCGAAAATGTCAAACCATGGCATGTACTATCTATCCCCTAAAAAATGTGGCAGAATTTGCAAAGTAAGCTACTCTAGTGTTTATGGTTATAATTTCGATGCAGTTTTGCGCCATGAAAATTATATGATCATTATTCAATGAGGAATGGATCACTTTCTTTATTTAAAAATAACTCGAAAATGTAAAACCAGTGCGTGTATTAACCCCTTAGAGATCTTGCAGAATTTACAAAGTGAGCAACTCTAGCGTTTGTGGTCCGATCTTCGATGCGGTTTTTGCGCCAAGTAACTTATATTATCATTATTAAATGAGGAATGGATTACTTTCTTTATTTAAAATTAACTCGAAAATTTCAAACCATGGCGTTCCCTATCCCCTTAGAGATCAGGCAGAATTTGCAAAGTAAGCTACTCTAGCGTCTGTGGTCCGAATTTTGAAGCGATTTTTGTGCCAAGTAACTTATATTAGCATAATTCAATGACGGATGGATCAATTTCTTTATTTAAAAAAAACTCGAAAATGTCAAACCATGACGTGTACTATCCCCTTTAGAGATCTGGCAGAATTTGCAAAGTAAGCTACTGTAGCGTTTGTGGTCCGAATTTCGATGCAGTTTTTGCGCCATGTAACTTATATGAGCATTATTCAATGAGGGATGGATCACTTTCTTTATTGAAAAATAACTCGAAATTGTCGAACCATGGCGTGTACTATCCCCATAGAGATCCGGTTGAATTTGCAAATTAAGCTACTCTAGTGTTTGTGGTCCAAATTTCGATGTGTTTTTTACGCCAAGTAACATATATTAGCATTATTCAATGAGGAATGGATCACTTTCTTTATTTAAAATAACTTAAAATTGTCAAACAATGGCGTGTGCTATCCCCTTAGAGTTCTGGCATAATTTGCAAAGTAAGTTACTCTAGCGTTTGTGGTCCGAATTTCGATGCGGTTTTTACACCAAGTAACTTATATAAGCATTATTAAATGAGAAATGGATCACTTTCTTTATTTAAAAATAACTCAAAACTTTCTAACCATGGCGTGCCCTATCCCCTTAGAGATCAGGCAGAATTTGCAAAGTAAGCTACTCTAGCGTCTGTGGTCCGAATTTTGATGCGATTTTTGTGCCAAGTAACTTATATTAGCATTATTCAATGACGGATGGATCAATTTCTTTATTTAAAAAAACTCGAAAATGTCAAACCATGACGTGTACTATCCCCTTTAGAGATCTGGCAGAATTTGCAAAGTAAGCTACTGTAGCGTTTGTGGTCCGAATTTCGATGCGGTTTTTGCGCCATGTAACTTATATGAGCATTATTTAATGAGGGATGGATCACTTTCTTTATTGAAAAATAACTCGAAATTGTCGAACCATGGCGTGTACTATCCCCATAGAGATCCTGTTGAATTTGCAAATTAAGCTACTCTAGTGTTTGTGGTACAAAATTCGATGTGTTTTTTACGCCAAGTAACATATATTAGCATTATTCAATGAGTAATGGATCACTTTCTTTATTTAAAATAACTTAAAATTGTCAAACAATGGCGTGTGCTATCCCCTTAGAGCTCTGGCATAATTTGCAAAGTAAGTTACTCTAGCTTTTGTGGTCCGAATTTCGATGCGGTTTTTACACTAAGTAACTTATATAAGAATTATTAAATGAGAAATGGATCACTTTCTTTATTTAAAAATAACTCAAAATTTTCAAACCATGGCGTGCCCTATCCCCTTAGAGATCAGGCAGAATTTGCAAAGTAAGCTACTCTAGCGTCTGTGGTCCGAATTTCGATGCGATTTTTGCGCCAAGTAACTTATATTTGCATTTTTCATTGAGGGATGTAGCACTTTATTTATTTAAAAATAACTCGAAAATGTCAAACTATGGCGTGTACTATCCCTAAGAGATCAGACAGAATTTGCAAAGTACGCTACTATAGCGTTTGTGGTCCGAATTTCGATGCGGTTTTTGCGCCAAGTAACTTATATTAGCAGTGTCAGAACGGACAGCCCGGTCCGCTCCGTTCGGGTCTGTACGGACTTTTTTTAAAAAAAGGACCGCACCGGACATATCCGTTTTCTAAAACGGATTTATCTCTCAAGTCTGGGTCTGCCCGCGGATCCGTACAGACGGATCCGGACATGTCCGTTAATTTTCAATTTTTTTTATTAATGCATCTTGTTGAAGAGTTGTATATTTTTTATTTCCTTTGTTACTAATCTATAAGCTATTTTACATACATCTTATTCATGTACAGTTATATATATACATATATTCCATCACATATTGATTTAACTACTATAATAATAGAGAATCGAGCATAATAAAAAAGATTAAAACTAAAACACTAGTAAGAAGTATAGATGTCGCATGAAATAAGCGACATAGTTATGGTCTAAAAAATTGTAACTTGCAAAATCTCAAAAGACTATCACAAAATATAAAAACAACAGTTATCAAATATTTTGGAAAAAAAAACATTCTAAAGCGGACTAGAGTAGATTGACACTAGTTTTCTAAGTCCATATCCGTACTCTAGTTATCAACGGTGGGTGTCTAAGAAAGGTGAGTTTCGACACTACGAAGTTTAGGGTTTATTAGTTGTGATCTTGATATTTTTTATTACAGTAGAGCAAGTTAAAAAACTTTAACTTTTAAAAAAATTATATTGAAAATAGCGGATATCCGCTCTGGTCCGCTAAAGTCCGTTATTCGTACGAAGCGGATAAAAAAGTCCGCGCTCAAAATGGACACTTGTTTTCTAAGTCCATATCTGTATAAATTACGGGTAGACCCGGATAGTCCGCGGACTTTGAGTCCGTTTTGACGGCACTAACTTATATTAGCATTATTCAATGAGGGATGAATCACTTTCTTTATTTTAAAATAACTCGAAAGGTCAAATCATGGCGTGTACTATCCCCTTAGAGATCTGGCAGAATTTGCAAAGTAAACTTTTATAGCATTTGTAGTCCGAATTTTGATGCGGTTTTTGCGCCAAGTAACTCATATTAGCATTATCCAAAGAGGAATGGATCACATTCTTTATTACAAAATAAATCGAAATTGTCAAACCATGGCATGTATTATCCCCTTAGAGATCTGGCAGAATTTGCAAAGTAAGTTACTGTAGCGTTTGTGGTCTGAATTCGATGCGGTTTTTGCGCCATATAACTTATATGAGCATTATTCAATGAGGAATATATCACATTCTTTATTTAAAAATATCACCAAAATGTCAATCCATGGCGTGTACTAACCCTTAGAGATTTGGCAGAATTTGCAAAGTAAGCTACTCTAGCGTTTGTGGTCTGAATTTCATTGCGGTTTTTGCGCCAAGTAACTTATATTAGCAATGTTAAATGAGGAATGGATTACTTTATTTATTTAAAAATAACTAGAAAATGTCAAACCATGGCGTGTACTATCCCCTTAGAAATCTGGCAGAATTTGCAAAGTAAGCTACTTTAGCATTTGTTGTCCAAATTTCGATGCGGTTTTTGCGCCAAGTAACTTATATTAGCATTATTCAATGAGGAATGGATCACTTTCTTTATTTAAAAATAACTCAAAAATGTCAAACCATGGCGTGTACTATCCCCCTTAGAGATCTGAAAGAATTTGCAAAGTAAGCTACTCTAGCGTTTGTGGTCCAAATTTCGATGCGGTTTTTGCGCCAAGTAACTTATATAAGCATTATTCAATGAGGAATGGATCACATTTTTTATTTAAAAATAACACGAAAATGTCAAACCGTGGCTTGTACTATCCCCTTAGAGATCTGGCAGAATTTGCAAAGTTAGCTACTATAACGTTTGTGCTCCGAATTTTGATGCGGATTTTATGCCAAGTAACTTATATTAGCATTATTCAATGAGGAATGGATCACTTTATTTATTTAAAAATAACTCCAAATTGTCAAACCATGGCGTGTACTATCCCCTTAAAGATCGGGCAGAATTTGCAAATGAAGCTACTGTAGCGTTTGTGGTCCGAATTTCGATGCGGATTTTGCGCCAAGTAACTTATATTAGCATTATTCAATGTGGGAGGAATTACTTTCTTTATTTGAAAAAAACTTGACAATGTCAAACCATGGGGTGTACTATCCCTTTAGATATCTAGCAGAATTGGCAAAGTAAGCTACTATAGCGTTTGTGGTCCGAATTTCGATGCGGTTTTTGCGCAAAGAAACTTATATTAGCATTATTCATTGAGGAATGGATCACTTTATTTATTTAAAAACACTCGAAATTGTCAAACCATGGCGTGTACTATCCACTTAGAGATCCGGCAGAATTTGCAAAGTAAGCTATTGTAGGGTTTGTGGTCCAAATTTCGATGCCGTTTTTACGCCATATAACTTATATTAGCATTATTTAATAAGGAATGGATCACTTTCTTTATTTAAAAATATGTCGAAATTATCATAATATGGCATGTACTATCCCCTTAGAAATCCGACATAATTTGCAAAGTAAGCTACTCTAGTGTTTGTGGTCCAAATTTTGATGCTGTTTTTGCGCCAAGAAACTTATATAAGCATTATTCAATGGGAAATGGATCACTTTATATATTTAAAAATAACTCGAAATTATCAAACCATGGCGTGTACTATCCCCATAGAGATCTGAAAGAATTTGCAAAGTAAGCTACCCTAGCGTTTGTGGTCTGAATTTCGATGCGGTTTTTACGCCAAGTAACTATAATAGCATTATACAATGAGGAATGGATCACTTTCTTTACTTAAAAATAACTCGAAAATGTCTAACCAAGGCCCCTTAGAGATATAACAGAATTTCCAAAGTAAGCCACTCTAGTGTTTATGGTCCGAATTTCGATGCGGTTTTTGCGCCAAGTAACTTATATTAGCATTGTTCAATGAGGAATGGATCACTTTCTTTTTTTTAAAAATAACTCGAAAATGTCAAACCATGGCGTGTACTTTGAGATCTGGTAGAATTTACAAAGTAAGCTACTATAGCGTTTGTGGTATGAATTTCGATGCAGTTTTTGAGCCAAGTAACTTATATTAGCATTATACAATGACAAATGTATCACTTTCTTTATTTAGAAATAACTCGAAATTGTCAAACCATGGCATGTACTATCCCCTTAGAGATCCGGTAGAATTTGCAAAGTAAGCTACTGTAGCGTTTGTGGTCTGAATTTCGATGCGGTTTTTGCGCCAAAAAACTTATATTAGCATTTTTCATTGGGGAATAAATCACTTTCTTTATTTATAAATAACTCGAAAATGTCAAACCATGGCGTGTACTATCCCCCTTAGAGATCTGGCAGAATTTACAAAGTAAGCTACTCTAGCGTTTGTGGTCCAAATTTCGATGCAGTTTTTGCGCCAAGTAACTTATATAAGCATTATTCAATGAGGAATGGATCACATTTTTTATTTAAAATAACACGAAAATATCAAACCGTGGCTTGTACTATCCCCTGAGAGATCTGGCAGAATTTGCAAAGTTAGCTACTATAACGTTTGTGGTCCGAATTTTGATGCGGATTTTACGCCAAGTAACTTATATTAGCATTATTCAATGAGGAATGGATCACTTTATTTATTTAAAAATAACTCCAAATTGTCAAATCATGGCGTGTACTTAGAGATTTGGCAGAATTTACTAAGTAAGCTACTGTAGCGTTTGTGGTCTAAATTTCGATTCAGTTTTTGCGCCAAGTTACTTATATTAGCATTATACAATGAGAAATGTATCACATTCTTTATTTAGAAATAACTCGAAATTTTCAAACCATGGCGTGTACTATCCACTTAGAGATCCGGAAGATTTTTCAAAGTAAGCTACTGTAGCGTTTGTGGTCCGAATTTCGATGCGGTTTTTGCGCCAAGAAACTTATATTAGCATTATTCATTGAGGAATGGATCACTTTCTTTATTTAAAAAAACTTGAAATTGTCAAACCATGGCGTGTACTATCCACTTAGAGATTACGCAGGATTTGCAAAGTAAGCTACTGTAGCGTTTGTGGTCCGAATTTCGATGCGGTTTTTGCGCAAAGAAACTTATATTAGCATTATTCATTGAGGAATGGATCACTTTCTTTATTTAGAAATAACTCGAAATTGTCAAACCATGGCGTGTACTATCCTCTTAGAGATCCGGTAGAATTTGCAAAGTAAGCTACTGTAGCGTTTGTGGTCCGAATTTTGATGCGGTTTTTGCACCAAAAAACATATATTAGCATTATTCATTGAGGAATGGATCACTTTCTTTATTTAAAAAAACTCGAAATTTTCAAACCATGGCGTGTACTATCCACTTAGAGATTTGGCAGGATTTGCAAAGTAAGGTACTGTAGCGTTTGTGGTCCGAATTTCGATGCGATTTTTGCGCAAAGAAACTTATATTAGCATTATTGATTGAGGAATGGATCACTTTCTTTATTTCGAAAAACTCGAAATTGTCAAATCATGGCGTGTACTATCCACTTAGAGATCCGGGAAAATTTGCAAAGTAAGATACTGTAGCGTTTGTGGTCCAAATTTTGATACCGTTTTTGGGCCAAATAACTTATATTAACATTATTCAATAAGGAATGGATCACTTTCTTTATTTAAAAATAACTCGAAATTGTCAAACCATGTCGTGTACTATCCCATAGAGATCTTACAGAATTTGCAAAGTAAGCTACCCTAGCGTTTGTGGTCAGAATTTCGATACGGTTTTTACGCCAAGTAACTATATTAGCATTATGCACTAAGGAATGGATCACTTTCTTTATTTAAAAATAACTCAAAAAAGTCTAACCAAGGCCCCTTAGAGATCTAGCAGAATTTGCAATGTAAGCCACTCAAGTGTTTGTGGTCCGAATTTCGATGCGGTTTTTGCGCCAAATAACTTATATTAGCATTATTCAATGAGATATGGATCACTTTCTTTTTTTAAAAATAACTCGAAAATGTCAAACCATGGCGTGTACTTAGAGATCTGGCATAATTTACAAAGTAAGCTACTGTAGCATTTGTGGTCTGAATTTCGATGCAGTTTTTGCGCCAAGTAACTTATATAAGCATTATTCAATGAGGAATGGATCACTTTCTTTATTTAAAAATAACTCGAAATTGTCAAACCATGTCGTGTACTATCCCCATAGAGATCTTACAGAATTTGCAAAGTAAGCTACCCTAGCGTTTGTGGTCGGAATTTCGATGCGGTTTTTACGCCAAGTAACTATATTAGCATTACGCAATGAGGAATGGATCACTTTATTTATTTAAAAATAACTCAAAAAAGTCTAACCAATGCCCCTTAGAGATCTAGCAGAATTTGCAAAGTAAGCCGCTCAAGTGTTTGTGGTCCGAATTTCGAGGCGGTTTTTGCGCCAAGTAACTTATATTAGCATTATTCAATGAGGTGTGGATCACTTTATTTTTTTAAAAATAACTTGAAAATGTCAAACCATGGCGTGTACTTAGAGATCTGGGAGAATTTACAAAGTAAGCTACTGTAGCGTTTGTGGTCTGAATTTCGATGCAGTTTTTGCGCCAAGTAACTTATATTTACATTATACAATGAGAAATGTATCACTTTCTTTATTTAGAAATAACTCGAAATTGATTAACCATGGCGTGTACTATCCCCTTAGAGATCCGGCAGAATTTGCAAAGTAAGCTACTGTAGTGTTTGTGGTCCGAATTTCGATGCCGTTTTTGTGCCAAATAACTTATTTTAGCATGATTCAATAATGAATGGATCACTTTCTTTATTAAAAAATAACTCGAAATAATCAAAACATTACAAGTACTATCCCCTTAGAAATCCGACAGAATTTGCAAAGTAAGCTACTCTAGCGTTTGTGGTCCAAATTTTGATGCGATTTTTGCAACCAAGTAACTTATATTAGAATTGTTCAATGAGGAATGGATCACTTTCTTTTTTTAAAAATAACTCGAAAAAGTCAAACCATGGCGTGTACTTAGAGATCTGGCAGAATTTACAAATTAAGCTACTATAGCGTTTGTGGTCTGAATTTCGATGCAGTTTTTGCGCCAAGTAACTTATATTAGCATTATACAATGACAAATGTAGCACTTTGTTTATTAAGAAATAACTTGAAATTGTCAAACCATGGCGTGTACTATCCACTTAGAGATTTGGCAGGATTTGCAAAGTAAGCTACTGTAGCGTTTGTGGTCCGAATTTCGATGCGGTTTTTGCGCAAAGAAACTTATATTAGCATTATTAATTGAGGAATGGATCACTTTCTATATTTAGAAAAACTCGAAATTGTCAAACTATGGCGTGTACTATCCACTTAGAGATCCGGCAGAATTTGCAAAGTAAGATACTGTAACGTTTGTGGTCCGAATTTCGATACCGTTTTTGCGCCAAATAACTTATATTAGAATTATTCAATAAGGAATGGATCACTTTCTTTATTTAAAAATAACTCGAAATTATCAAAACATGGCGTGTACTCAGCTGCTTATCATTTCAAGTCTTTCTTGACTAATGATGCAGCATATTCTTGGATCATGAATAAAATGACGTATCTTTCTAATAGGAGGAAGAAAACCAAGAATCCCATTAGATATCCGACAAAATTTGCAAAGTAAGCTACTCTAGCATTTGTGGTCCAAATTTTAATGCGGTTTTTGCGCCAAGTAACTTATATAAGCATTATTCAATGAGAAAGGATCACTTTCTTTATTTAAAAATAACTCGAAATTGTCAAACCATGTCGTGTACTATCCCACAGAGATCTTACAGAATTTGCAAAGTAAGCTACCCTAGCGTTTGTGGTCCGAATTTCGATGCAATTTTTACGCCAAGTAACTATATTAGCATTATGCAATGAGGAATGGATCACTTTCTTTATTTAAAAATAACTCAAAAAAGTCTAACCAAGGCCCCTTAGAGATCTAGCAGAATTTGCAAAGTAAGCCACTCAAGTGTTTGTGGTCCGAATTTCGATGCGGTTTTTGCGCCAAGTAACTTATATTAGCATTATTCAATGAGGTATGGATCACTTTCTTTTTTTAAAAATAACTCGAAAATGTCAAACCATGGCGTGTACTTAGAGATCTGGCAGAATTTACAAAGTAAGCTACTGTAGCATTTGTGGTCTGAATTTCGATGCAGTTTTTGTGCCAAGTAACTTATATTTGCATTATACAATGAGAAATGTATCACTTTCTTTATTTAGAAATAACTCGAAATTGTCAAACCATGGCGTGTACTATCCCCTTAGAGATCCGGCAGAATTTACAAAGTAAGCTACTGTAGCGTTTGTGGTCCGAATTTCGATGCGGTTTTTACTCCAAGAAACTTATATTAGCATTATTCAATGAGGAATGGATCACTTTCTTTATTTAAAAATAACTCCAAATTGTCCAACCATGGCGTGCACTGTCCCCTTAAAGATTTGGCAGAATTTGCAAAGTAAGCTACTATAGCGTTTGTGGTCCAAATTTCGATGCGGTTTTTGTGCCAAGTAACTTATATTAGCATTATTCAATGAGGAATAGACCACTTTCTTTATTTAAAAATAACTCGAAATTGTCAAACCATGGCGTGTACTATCCCCCTTAAAGATCTGGCAGAATTTGCAAATTAAGCTACTTTAGCGTTTGTGGTCCAAATTAGGACGTCGTTTTTGTGCCAAGTAACTTATATTGGCATTAATTAATGAGGAATGGATCAATTTCTATATTTAAAAATATTTGGAAAAGTCAAACCATGGCGTGTACTATCCCCTTAGAGATCTAGCAGAATTTGCAAAGTAAGCTACTGTAGCGTTTATAGTCCGAATTTCAATGCGGTTTTTGCGCCAAGTAATTTACATTAGCATTTTTCAATGAGGAATGGATCACATTATTTATTTAAAAATAATTCGAAAATGTCAAACCATGGCGTGTACTATCCCCTTAAAGATCTCGCTGAATTTGCAAAATAAGCTACTTTAGCGTTTGTGGTCCAAATTTCGATGCGGTTTTTGCGCCAACTAACTTATATTAGCATTATTCATTGAGGAATGGATCACTTTCTTTATTTAAAAATAACTCGAAAATGTCAAACTATGGCGTGTACTATCCCCTTAGAGATCTGGCAGAATTTGCTAAGTAAGCTACTTTAGCGTTTGTGGTCCAAATTAGGACTCCGTTTTTGCGCCAAGTAACTTATATTGGCATTAATTAATGAGGAATGGATCAATTTATTTATTTAAAAATATTCGAAAATGTCAAACCATGGCGTGTACTATCCCCTTAGAGATCTGGCAGAATTTGCAAAGTAAACTACTGTAGTGTTTGTGGTCCGAATTTCGATGCGGTTTTTGCGCTAAATAACTTATATATGCATTATTTAATGAGGAATGGATCACTTTATTTATTTAAAAATAATTCGAAAATGTCAAACCATGGCGTGTACTATCCCCTAAAAGATCTCGCTGAATTTGCAAAATAAGCTACTCTAGCGTTTGTGGTCCGAATTTTAAGGCAATTCTTTCGCTGAGATATTATATTAGCATTATTCAATGAGGAATGGATCACATTATTTATTTTAAAATATTTTGAAAATATCAAACCATGGCGTGTACTATCCCTTAGGGATCTGGCAGAATTTGCAAAGTAAGCTACTTAAGCGTTTGAGGTCATAATTTCGATGCGGTTTTTGCGCAAAGTAACCTATATTAGAATTATTCAAAGTGGAATGGATCACTTTCTTTATTTAAAAGTAACTCGAAAATGTCAAACCATGGCGTGTACTATCCCCTCTGAAATCTAGCAGAATTTGCAAAGTAAGCTACTCTACCGTTTGTGGTCCGAATTTCGATGCTGCTTTTGCGCCAAGTAACTTATATTAGCATTATTCATTGAGTAGTGGATAACTTTATTTATTTAAAAATAACTCGAAATTATCAAACCATGGTGTGTACTATTCATTTAGAGATCTGGCAGAATTTTCAAAGTAAGCTACTATAGCGTTTATGGTCCGAATTTCGATGCGGTTTTTGTTCCAAGTAACTTATATTAGCATTATTCAATAAGGAATGGATCACTTTCTTTAATTAAAAAGAACTCCAAATTGTCAAACCATGGCGTGTACTCCCCTTAGAGATCTGGCAGAATTTGCAAAGTAAGCTACTCTAGCGTTTGTGGTCCGATTTTTTATGCGGTTTTTCCGCCAAGTAACTTATATTAACATTATTCAATGAGGAATGGATCACAAACTTTATTTAATAATAACTAGAAAATTTCAAACCATGGAGTGTACTATCCCCTTAGAGATCAGGAAGAATTAGTAAAGTAACCTACTGTAGCGTTTTTGGTCCGAATTTCGATGAGGTTTTTGCGCCAAGTAACTTATATTAGTATTATTCAATGACGAATGGATCACTTTCTTTATTTTAAAATAACTAAAAAATGTCAAACTATGGCGTGTACTATCCCTTTAGAGATCTGGCAGAATTTGCAAAGTAAGCTACTCTAGCGTTTGTGGTCAGAATTTCGATACGGTTTTTGCGCCACGTAACTTATATAAGCATTATTCAATGAGGAATGGATCACTTTCCTAATTTAAAAATAACTCGAAAATGTCAAACCGTGGCGTGTACTATCCCCTTAGAGATCTGGCAGAATTGACAAAAAGTAAGCTATAGCGTTTGTGGTGCAAATTTCGATTCGGTTTATGCGCTAAGTAAATTATATTAGCATTATTCAATGAAGAATGAATCACTTTCTTTATTTAAAAATAACTCGAAATTGTCAAACCATGGCGTGTACTATCCCCTTTGAGATCTAGCTTAATTTACAAAATAAGATACTGTAGCGTTTGTGGTCCGAATTTCGATGCGATTTTTTTCGCCAAGTAAATTATATTAGCATTATTCAATGACAAATGGATATTTTTTTTATTTAAAAATAACTCAAAATTGTCAAATCATGGAGTGTACTATCCCCTTAGAGATATGACAGAATTTGCAATGTAAGCTACTGTAGCGTTTGTGGTTTGAATTTCAATGCGGACTTTGCGCCAAGTAACTTATATTAGCATTATTCAATGAGGAATGGATCACTTTCATTATTTAAAATTAACTCAACAATATCAAACCATGGCGTGTACTATCCCCTTACAGACCTGGCAGAATTTGCAAACTAAGCTACTCTAGCGTTTGTGGTCCGAATCTGGACGCGGTTTTTGTGCCAAGTAACTTATATTAGCATTATTCAATGAGGAATGGATCAATTTCTTTAGTTAAAAATAACTCGAAAATGTCAAATCATGGCGTGTACTATCTCCATAGAAATTGAACAGAATTAGCAAATTAAGCAACCGTAGCGTTTGTGGTCCGAATTTCGATGCGGTTTTTGCGCCAAGTAACTTTTATTAGCATTATTCATTGAGTAGTGGATCACTTTCTTTACTTAAAAATAAGTCGAAATTGTCAAACCATGGCGTGTACTATCCCCTTAGAGATCTGGCAGAATTTGCAAAATAAGCTATTGTATCGTTTGTGGTCCGAATTTCAAGGCGGTTTTTGTGCCAAGTAACTTATATTAGCATTATTCAATCAGGAATGGATCACTTTCTTTATTTAAAAATAACTCGAAAATGTGAAACCGCGGCGTGTACTATCCCCTTAGAGATCTCGCAGAATTTGCAAAGTAAGCTACTCTAGCGTTTGTGGTCCGAATTTCGATGCGGTTATTGCGCCTAGTAACTAATATTAGCATTATTTAATGAGGAATGGATCACTTTCTTTATTTAAAAATAACTCGAAAATGTCAAACCATGGCGTGCACTATCCCTAAAGAGATATCGCAGAATTTCGAGGCAATTTTTTTGCCAAGTAACTTTTATTAGCATTATTCAATGAGGAATGGATCACTTTATTTAAAAATAACTCGAAAATGTCAAACCATAGCGTGTACTATCCCCTTAGAGATCTAACAGAATTTGCAAAGTAAGCTACTCTAGCGTTTGTGGTCAGAATTTCGATTAGGTTTTTGCGCCAAGTAACTTATATTAGCATTATTCAATGATGAATGGATCACTTTTTTTATTTAAAAATAACTCCAAATTGCCAAACCATGGCGTGTACTATCACCTTTGATATCTGGTACAATTTGCAAAGTATGCTAATCTACAGTTTGTGGTCCGAATTTCGTGCGGTTTTTGCGCCAAGTAACTTATATTAGTATTATTCAATGAGGAATGAATCACTTTCTTTTAAAAAAATAAATCGAAATTGTTAAACCATGGCGTATAATATCCCCTTAGAGATCTGGCAGAATTTGCAAAGTAAGCTACTCTAGAATTTATGGTCCGAATTTCGATGCAGTTTTTGCGCGAACTAACTTATATTTGCATTATTTAATAACGAATGGATCAAATTCTTTATTTTAAAATAACTCGAAAATATCAAACCATGGCGTGTACTATCCCCTTAGAGATCCGGCAGAATTTGCAAACTAAGCTACTGTAGCGTTTGTGGTCCGAAATTCGATGCAGTTTATGCGCCAAGTAACTTATATTAGCATTATTCAATTAGGAATGGATCACTTTTTTATTTAAAAATAACTGAAAAATATCAAACCATGGCGTGTACTATCCTCTTAGAGATCTGGCAGAATTTGCAAAGTAAGTTACTCTAGCAATTGTAGTCCGAATTTGGACGCGGTTTTTGCGCCAAGTAACTTATATAAGCCTTATTCAGTGAGGAATAGATCAATTTCTTTTGTTAAAAATAACTTGAAAAATTTCAAACCATGGCGTGTACTATCCCCTTAAAGATCTCGCTGAATTTGCAAAGTAAGCTACTATAGCGTTTGTGGTCCGAATTTCAATGCGGTTTTTACGCCAAGTAACTTTTATTAGCATTATTCATTGAGCTGTGGATCACTTTCTTTATTTAAAAAAAACTCGAAATTGTCAAACCATGGCGTGTACTATCCCCTTAGAGATCTGGTAGAATTTGCAAAGTAAGGTACTCTAGCGTTTGTGGTCCGAATTTCGATGCGGTTTTTGTGCCAAGTTACTTATTAACCCTTAAAAATGACTCGAAATTGTCAAATATTGGTGTTACTATCCCCTTAGAGATCTAGCAGAATTTGCAAAGTAAGCTACTCTAGCGTTTGTGGTCAGAATTTTAATGCGGTTTTTGCGCCAAGTAACTTTTATTAGCATTATTCAATGAGCAATGGATCACTTTATTTAAAAATAACTCGTAATTGTCAAACAGTGGCGTGTATTATCCCCATAGAGATCTGGCAGAATTTGCAAAGTAAGCTACTCTAGCATTTGTGGTCCAAATTTAATTGCGGTTTTTGCGCCAAGTAACTTAACTTAGCATTATTCAATGAGGAATGGATCACTTGCTTTATTTAAAACTAACTAGAAATTGTCAAACCATAGCGTGTACAATCCCCTAGAGATATGGAAGAATTTGCAAAGTAAGCTACTCTACCGTTTGTGGTCCGAATCTCGAAGCGGTTTTTGCGCCAAGTAACTGATATTAGCATTATTCAATGAGGAATAGATCACTTTCTTTATTTAAAAATAACTCGAAATAGTCAAACCATGGCGTGTACTATCCCCTTAGAGATCTGACATAATTTGAAAAGTAAGCTACTCTAACTTTTTGGTCCGAATTTCGATGCGGTTTTTGCGCCAAGTAACTTATATTTGCATTATTCAATGAGGAATGGATCAAATTCTTTATTTTAAAATAACTCGAAAATGTCAAATCATGGCGTGTACTATCCCCTTAGAGATCTAGCAGAATTTGCAAAGTGTGCTACTCTAGCGTTTGTGGTCCGAATTTCGATGCGGTTTTTCGCCAAGTAACTTATTAAGCATTATTCACTGAGGAATGGATTTTATCAAAAAAAGACTCGAAATTGTCAAATTATGGTGTAACTATCCCCTTAGAGATCTGGCAGATTTGCAAAGTAAGCTACTCTAGCGTTTGTGGTCCGAATTTTAATGCGGTTTTTGCGCCAAGTATCGTATATATGCATTATTCAATGAGCAATGGATCACTTTATTTAAAAATAACTCAAAAATGTCAAACCATGGCGTGTGCTATCCCCTTAGATATCTGGCAGAATTTGCAAAGTAAGCTACTCTAGCGTTTGTGGTCCAAATTTCGATGCGATTTTGCGTCAAGTAACTTATATAAGCATTATTCAATGAGGAATGGATCACTTTCTTTATTTAAAAATAACTAGAAAATGTCAAACCATAGCGTGTACTATCCCCTTAGAGATCTGGCAGAATTTTCAAAGTAAGTTACTCTAGCGTTTGTATTCCAAATTTCGTTGCAAATTTTTTGCCAAATAACTTATAGTAGCATTATACAATGAGAAATGGATCGCATTATTTATTTAAAAAAAAACTCAAAAAGTCAAATCATGGCTTGTACTACCCCCTTAGAGATCAACTTGAATTTGCAATGTAAGCTACTCTAGCGTTTGTGGTCCGAATATCAATTCCGTTTTTACGACAAGTGACTTATTTTTGCATTTTCAATGAGGATCTAATCACTTTCTTTATTTTAAAAAAAACTCAAAAATGTCAAACCATATACCCTTAGAGATCTGGGAGAATTTGCAAAGTAAGCTACTCTAGCGTTTGTGGTCCGAATTTCAATACGCTTTTTCCGCCAAGTAACTTATATTAGAATTATTTAATGAGAAATGGATCACTTTCTTTATTTAAAAATTAATCAAAAATTTCAAACCATGGCGTGTACTATCCCCTTAGAGATCCGGCAGAATTTGCAAAGTAAGCTACTATAGTGTTTGTGGTTCGAATTTCAATGCGGTTTTTCGGCCAAGTAACTCTTATTAGGATTATTAAATGAGGAAAGGATCTTTTTCTTAGTTAAAAAATAACTCGAAATTTTCAAACCAAAGCGTGTACTATCCCCTTAGAGATCCAACAAAATTTGCAAAGTAAGCTACTCTTGCGTTTATGGTTTGAATTTCGATGCGGTTTTTTCGCCATGTAACTTATATTAGCATTATTCAATGAGGAATGTATCACCTTCTTTATTTAAAAATTACTCGAAACTGTCAAACCATGGAGTGTACTATTCCCTTAGAGATCTGGTTGAATTTGCAAAGTAAGCTACTCTTGCGTTTGTGGTCTGAATTTCGATGTGGCGTTTGCGCCATGTAACTTATATTAGCATTATTCAATGAGGAATGTATCACTTTCTTTATTAAAAACAACTCGAAAATGTCAAACCATGGCGTGTACTATCCCTAAGAGATCTGGCAGAATTTGCAAAGTAAGTACTATAGCGTTTATGGTCCAAATTTCGATGCGGTTTTTGCACCAAGTAACTTATATTAGCATTACTCAATGACGAATAGATCACTTTCTTTATTTAAAAATAAGCCGAAAATGTCAAATGCCTTAGAGATCTGGCAAAATTTGCAAAGTAAGCTACTGTAGCGTTTGTGGTCAAAATTTCGATGCAGTTTTTGCGCCAAGTAACTTTTATTAGCATTATTCAATGAGGAATGGACCACTTTGTTTATTTAAAAATAAGTGGAAAATGTCAAACCATGGCGTGTACTATCCCCTTAGAGATCCGGCAGAATTTGCAAAGTAAGCTACTCTAGCGTTTGTGGTCCAAATCTCGATGCGGTTTTTGCGCCAAGTAACTGATATTAGCACTATTCAATGAGGGATGAATCACTTTCTTTATTTAAAAATAACTCAAAAATGTCAAATGATGGTGTGTACTATCCCCTCAGAGATCTGGCAGAGTTCGCAAAGTAAGCTACTTTAATATTTGTGGTCCGATTTTCGATGCGGTTTTTGCCCCTTGTAACTTTTATTAACATTATTAAACGAGGAAGTGATCACTTTCTTTATTTAAAAATAACTCGAAAATATCAAACCTTGGCCTGTACTATCCCTTAAGAGATCTGGCAGAATTTGCAAAGTAAGCTACTCTATCGTTTGTGGTCCCAATTTCGATGCGGTTTTTGCGACATAAAACTTATATTAGCATTATTCAATGAGGAATGGATCACTTTCTTAATTTAAAAATAACTTGAAATTTTCAAACCATGGCGTGCACTATCCACTTAGAGATCTGTAAGAATTTGAAAAGTAAGCTACTCTAGCGTTTGTGGTCCGAATTTCGATGCGGTATTTGCGCCGAGTAACTTATATTAGCATTATTCAACGAGGAGTGGATCAGTTTCGTTAGTTAAAAATAACTCGAAAATGTCTAAGAATGGCGTGTACTTTCCCCTTAGAGATCTGGCAGAATTTGCAAAGTAAGCTACTCTAGCGTTTGTGGTCCGAATTTTGATGCGGTTTTTGTGCCAGGTAACTTATATTAGCATAATTAAATGAGAAATAAATCACTTACTTTATTTAAAAATAACTTGAAAATTTCAAAACATTGCGTGTGCTATCCCCTTAGACATATGACAGAATTCGCAAAGTAAGCTACTCTAGAGTTTGTGGTCCGAATTTCTATGCGCTTTTTGCTCCAAGTAACTTATATTAGCTTTATTCAATGAGTAATGGATCACTTTCATTATTTAAAAATAACTCGAAATTGTCAAACCATGGAGTGTATTAACCCCTTAGAGATCTGGCAGAATTTGCGAAGCAAGCTACTGTAGCGTTTGTGGTCCGAATTTCGATGCAGTTTTTGCACCAAGTACCTTATATTAAAAATATTCAATGAGAAATCGATATTATTATTTTCTCAAAAATAATTCGAAATTGTTAAACCATGGCGTGTACTATCCCTTTAGAGATCTGGCAGAATTTGCAAAGTAAACTACTCAAGCTTTTTTGGTCCGAATTTAGATACACTTTTTGCGCCAAGTAACTTATATTAGCATTATTCAATGAGGAATGGATCACTTTCTTTATTTATAAATAAGTAGAAATTGTCAAACCATGGCGTGTACTATCCTCTTAGAGATCTAACAGAATTTGCAAAGTAAGCCACTCTAGCGTTTGTGGTCCGAATTTCTATGCGGTTTTTGCGCCAAGTAACTTATACTAGCATTATTCAATGAGAAATGGACCACTTTATTTATTCAAAATTAACTCGAAATTGTCAAACAATGGCGTGTATTATCCCCTTAGAGATCTGGTAGAATTTGCAAAGTAAGCCAATCTAGCGTTTGTGGTCCGAATTTTAATGTGGTTTTTGCGCCAAGTAACTTTTATTAGCATTATTCAATGAGCAATGAATCACTTTCTTTATTTTAAAATAACTCGAAAATATCAAACCATGGCGTGTATTATCTCCATAGAGATCTGTCAGAATTTGCAAAGTAAGCTACTCTACCGTTTGTGGTCCGAATTTCGGTGCGGTTTTTGTGCCATATAACTTATATTAGCATTATTAAATGAGGAATGGATCAATTTCTTTATTTAAAAATAAGTCGAAAATGTCAAACCATGGCGTGTACTATCGCCTTAGATATCTGACAGAATTTGCCAAGTAAGCTACTGTAGCGTTTGTGGTCTAAATTTCAATGCGGTATTTGCGCTAAGTAACTTATATTAGCATTATTCAATGAGAAATGGATCACTTTCTTTATTTAAAAATAAAACAAAAATTTCAAACCTTAGCGTGTACTATCCCCTTTGAGATCTGACAAAATTTGCAAAGTAAGCTACTGTAGCGTTTGTGGTCCCAATTTCGATGCGGTTTTTGCGCCAAAAAACTTATATTAGCAATATTAAATGAGGAATGGACCACTTTGTTTATTTAAAAATAACTCGAAAATGTCAAACCATGGCATGTACTATCCCCTTAGAGATCTGGTAGAGTTGGCAAAGTTTGCTACTCTAAAGTTTGTGGTCCGAATTTCGATGCGGTTTTTGCGCCAAGAAACTTATAATAGCATTATTAATTGAGGAATGGATCACTTTCTTTATTTAAAAATAACTCGAAAATGTCAAATCATGGAGTGTAATCTGACAGAATTTTCAAAGTAAGCTACTCTAGCGTTTGTGGTCCTAATTTCGATGCGGTTTTTGGCCCATGTAACCTATATTGGCATCATTAAGTGAGGAATAGATCACTTTATTTAAAAATAACTCGAAAATGTCAAACCATGGCGTGTACTATCCCATTAGAGATCTGGCAGAATTTGCAAAGTAAACTACTCTAGCATATGTGGTCGGAATTTCGATGCGGTTTTTTACGCCAAGTAACTTATATTAGCATTTTTAAATGAGGAATGGATCACTTTCTTGATGAAAAAATAACTCGAAAATGTAAAACCATGGCCTGTACTATCCCCTTAGAGATTTGGCAGAATTTGCAAAGTAAGCTATTCTAGCATTTGTGGTGTGAATTTCGATGCGGTTTTTGCGCGAAATAACTTATATTTGCATTTTTCAATGCGGCATGGATCACTTTCTTTATTTTAAAATAACTCGAAAATGTCAAACTATGGCGTGTATTCTCCCCTTAGAGATCTAGCAGAAATTGCAAAGTAAGCTACTCTAGCGTTTGTGGTCCGAATTTCGAAGCGGTTTTTGCGCCAAGTAACTTATATTAGCATTATTCAATGAGGAATGGATCACTTTCATAAATTAAGCATAACTCGAAAATGTCAAACCATGGCATGTATTATCCCGTTAGAGATCTGACAGAATTCGCAAAGTAAGCTTCTCTAGTGTTTGTGGTCCGAATTTCGATGCGGATTTTACGCCAAGTATCTAATATTAGCATTATTAAATGAGGAATGGATCACTTTCTTTATTTAAAAATAAGTCGAAAATGTCAATCCATGGCGTGTACTATCGCCTTAGAGATTTTACAGAATTTGCAAAGTAAGCTACTGTAGCGTTTGTGGTCCAAATTTCGATGCGGTTTTTGCCTCATGTAACTTATATTAGCATTATTAAATGAGGAATGGATCACTTTCTTTATTTAAAAATAACTCAAAAATTTCAAACCGTGGTGTGTACTATATCCTCTAATAAATCAGGCAAAGTTTGCAATGTAAGCTAATCTAGCGTTTGTGGTCCCAAATTTGATGCGGTTTTTGCGCCATATAACTTATATTAGCATTATTTAATGATGAATGAATCACTTTCTTTATTTAAAAATAACTCGAAACTGTCAAACCATGGCATGCACTATCCCCTTAGAGATCTGACAGAAATTGCAAAGTAAGCTACTCTAGCGTTTGTGGTCCGAATTTCGATGCGGTTTTTGCACCAAGTAACTTATATTAGGATTATTCAATAAAAAATGGATCACTTCCGTTATTTAAAAATAACTCAAAAATGTCAAACTATGGCGTGTACTATCCCCTTAAAGATCTGGCTGAATTTGCAAAGTAAGCTACTCTAGCGTTTGTGGTCCGAATTTCGATGCTGTTTTTGTGTCAAGTAACTTATATAAGCAGTATTAAATGAGAAATGGATCACTTTCTTAATTTAGAAATAACTTGAAAATGTCAAACCATAGCGTGTACTATCCCCTTAAAGATCTTGCAGAAGTTGCAAAGTAAGTTATTCAAACCATCGGTTTCTTTATTTAAAAATAATTCGAAAATGTCAAACCATGGCGTGTACTATACCCTTAGAGATATGGCAGAATTGGCAACGTTACCTACTCTAAAGTTTGTGGTCCGAATTTCGATGCGTATTTTGCGCCAAGTAACTTATAATAGCATTATTAAATGAGGAATGGATCACTTTTTTTATTTAAAAATAACTCGAAAATGTCAAATCATGGCGTGTAATCTGACAGAATTTGCAAAGTAAGCTACTCTAGCGTTTGTGGTCCAAATTTCAATGCGGTTTTTGGCCCAAGTAACCTATATTAGCATCATTAAGTGAGGAATGGATCACTTTATTTAAAAATAACTCGAAAATGTCAAACCATGGCGTGTACTATCCCTTTAGAGACCTGGCAGAATTTGCAAAGTAAGCTACTCTAGCGTTTGTGGTCCGAATTTCGATGCGGTTTTTTACGCCAAGTAACTTATATAAGCATTTTTAAATGAGGAATGGATCACTTTTTTGATAAAAAAAAAAATCGAAAATGACAAACCATGGCCTGTACTATCCCCTTAGAGATTTGGCAGAATTTGCAAAGTAAGCCATTCTAGCATTTGTGGTGTGAATATCGATGCGGTTTTTGCGCCAATTAACTTATATTAGCATTTTTAAATGCGGAATGGATCACTTTCTTTATTTAAAAATAACTCGAAAATTTCAAACCAAGGCGTGTACTATCCCTTGAGAGATCTGGCAAAGTTTGCAAAGTAAGCTACTCTAGCGTTTGTGGTCCGAATTTCGATGCGGTTTTTGCGCCAAGTAACTTATATTAGCATTATTAAATGAGGAAAGGATCACTTTATTTTTTAAAATTAACTCAAAAATGTCAAACCATGGGGTGTACTATCCCCTTAAAGATCTGGTAGAATTTGCAAAGTAAGCTACTCTAGGGTTTTTGGACTGAATTTCGATGCGGTTTTTGCCCCATGTAACTTATATTAGCATTATTAAATGAGGAATGAATTAATTTCGTTAATTAGAAATAACTCGAAAATGTCAAACCAAGGCGTGTTCTATCCCCTAAGAGATCTGGCAGAATTTTCAAAGTAAGCTACTCTAGCGTTTGTGGTCCGAATTCTGATGCGGTTTTTGCGCCAAGTAACTTATATTAGCATTATTAAAAGAGGAATGAATCAATTTCTTTATTAAAAAATAACTACAAAATGTGAAACTATGGCGTGTACTATCCCCTTAGAGATCTGGCAAAATTTGCAAAGTAAGCTACTCTAGCGTTTGTGATCCGAATTTCGATGCGGTTTTTTGCGCCAAGTAATTTATATTAGCAATTTTAAATGAGAAATGGATCACTTTCTTGATTTAAAATAACTCAAAAACGTCAAACCATGGCGTGTACTATCCCCTTAGAGATAAGGCAGAATTTACAAAGTAAGCTACTCTAGCGTTTGTGGTCCGAATTTCGATGCGGTTTTTGCGCCAAGTAACTTATATTAGCACTATTAAATGAGGAATGGATCACTTTCTTTATTTAAAAATAACTCGAAAATGTTAAACCATGGCGTGTACTATCCCCTAAGAGTTCTGGTAGAATCTGTAAAGTAAGCTATTCTAGCGTTGTGGTCCGAATTTCGATGCGGTTTTTACGCCAAGTAACTAATATTAGCATTATTAAAAAGAGGAATGAATCAGATTCTTTATTCAAAAATAACTACAAAATGTGAAACCATGGCGTGTACTATCCCATTAGAGATCTAGCAAAATTTGCAAAGAAAGCTACTCTAGCGTTTGTGGTCCAAATTTCGATGCGGTTTTTTGCGCCAAGTAAGTTATATTAGCCTTTTAAATGAGGAATGGATCACTTTCCTGATTTAAAAATAACTCGAAAATGTCAAACCATGGCGTGTACTATCCCTTTAGAGATCTGGTAGAATTTGCAAAGTAAGCTACTCTAGCGTTTGTTGTCCGAATTTCGATACGGTTTTTTGCGCCAACTAACTTATATTAGCATTTTTAAATGAGGAATGGATCACTTTCTTGATTTAAAAATAACTCGAAAATGTCAAACCATAGCATGTAGTCCTTAGAGATCAGGCAGAATTTGCAAAGTAAGCTACTCTAGCGTTTGTGGTCTGAATGTCGATGCATATTTGCGCCATATAACTTATATTAGCATTATTAAATGAGGAATGGATTACTTTCGTTAATTAAAAATAACTCGAAAATGTCAAACCAATGCGTGTACTATCACCTAAGAGATCTGGCAGAATTTGCAAAGTAAGCTACTCTAGCGTTTGTGTTCCGAATTTCGATTCGGTTTTTTGCCAAGTAACTTATATTAGCATTATTAAAAGAGGAATGGATCACTTTCTTTATTTAAAAATAACTCGAAAATGTCAAACCATGGGGTGTACCCTTAGAGATATGGCAGAATTCGCAAAGTAAGCTACTCTAGTGTTTTTGGACCGAATTTTGATGCGGTTTTTGCCCTATGTAACTTATATTAGAATTATTAAATGAGGAATGGATTACTTTCGTTAATTAAAAATAAATTGAAAATGTCAAACCAAGGCGTGTACTATCCCCTAAGATATCCGGCAGAATTTGCAAAGTAAGCTACTCTAGCGTTTGTGGTCTGAATTTCGATTTGTTTTTTGCGCCAAGTAACTTATATTAGCATTATTAAATGAGGAATTGATCACTTTCTTTATTTAAAAATAACTCAAAAATGTCAAACCATGGGGTTACTATCCCCTTAGAGATCTGGTAGAATTTGCAAAGTAAGCTACTCTAGGGTTTTTGGATTGAATTTCGATGCGGTTTTTGCCCCATGTAACTTATATTAGCATTATTAAATCAGGAATGGATTACTTTCGTTAATTAAAAATAACTCGAAAATGTCAAACCAAGGCGTGTACTATCCCCTAAGAGAACTGGCAGAATTTGTAAAGAAAGCTACTCTAGTGTTTGTGGTCCAAATTTCGATTCGGTTTTTGCGCCAAGTAACTTATATTAGCATTATTAAATGAGGAATGGTTCACTTTGTTTATTTAAAAATAACTCGAAAATGTCAAACCATGGGGTGAACTATCCCCTAAGAGATCTGGCAGAATTTGCAAAGTAAGCTACTCTAGTGTTTTTGGACCGAATTTCGATGAGGTTTTTGCCCCATGTAACTTATATTAAAATTAATAAATGAGGAATGGATTACTTTCATTAATTAAAAATAACTCAAAAATGTCAAACCAAGGCGTGTACGAACCTAAGAGATCTGGCAGAATTTGCAAAGTAAACAACTCTAGCGTTTGTGGTCCGAATTTCGATGTGGTTTTTGCGCCAAGTAACTTATATTAGCATTATTAAATGAGGAATGGATCAATTTCTTTATTTAAAAATAACTCAAAAATGTCAAACCATGGGGTGTACTATCCCCTTAGAGATCTGGCAGAATTTGCAAAGTAAGCTACTCTAGGGTTTTTGGATTGAATTTCGATGCGGTTTTTTCCCCATGTAACTTATATTAGCATTATTAAATGAGAAATGGATTACTTTCTTCATTTAAAAATAACTTGACAATGTCAAACCATGGGGTGTACTATCCCCTTAGAGATCTGGCAGAATTGGTAAAGTAAGCTACTCTAGAGTTTGTGGTCCGGATTTCGATGCGTATTTTGCGCCAAGTAACTTATATTAGCATTATTAAATGAGAAATGGATCACTTTCGTTAATTAAAAATAACTCGAAAATGTCAAACCATGGCGTGTACTATCCCCTTAGAGATCAAGCAGAATTTGCAAAGTAAGCTACTCTACCGTTTGTGGTCCGAATTTCGATGCGTTTTTTGCGCCAAGTAACAGATATTAGCATTATTTAATGAGGAATGGATCACTTTCTTTATTTAAAAATAACTCGAAATTGTCAAACCATGGCGTGTACTGTCCCCTTAGAGATTTGGCAGAATTTGCAAAGTAAGCTACTCTACCGTTTGTGGTCCGAATTTCGATGTGGATTTTGCGCTAAGTAACTTATATTAGCATTATTAAATGACAAATGGATCACTTTCGTTAATTAAAAATAACTCGAAAATGTCAAACCAAGGCGTGTACTATCCCCTTAGAGATCTGGCAGAATTTGCAAAGTAAGCTACTCTACGGTTTTTGGACTGAATTTCGATGCGGATTGTGCGCCAAGTAACTTATATTAGAATTATTAAATTAGAAATGGATCACTTTCGTTAATTAAAAATACCTCGAAAATATCAAACCATGGAGTGTACTATCCCCTTAGAGATCTGGCAGAATTTGCAAAGTGAGCTACTCTACTGTTTGTGGTCCGAATTTCGATGCGATTTTTTTCGCCAAGTAACTTATAATAGAATTTTTAAATGAGGAATGGATCACTTTCTTGATTTAAAAATAACTCGAAAATGTCAAACCATGGCGTGTACTATTTACAGATCTGGCAGAATTTGCAAAGTAAGCTACTCTAGCGTTTGTGTTCCGAATTTCGATTCGGTTTTTCTGCCAAGTAACTTATATTAGCATTATTAAAAGAGGAATGGATCACTTTCTTTATTTAAAAATAACTCGAAAATGTCAAACCATGGGGTGTACCCTTAGAGATATGGCAGAATTCGCAAAGTAAGCTACTCTAGTGTTTTTGGACCGAATTTTGATGCGGTTTTTGCCCTATGTAACTTATATTAGAATTATTAAATGAGGAATGGATTACTTTCGTTAATTAAAAATAAATTGAAAATGTCAAACCAAGGCGTGTACTATCCCCTTAGAGATCTAGCAGAATTTGCAAAGTAAGCTACTCTACCGTTTGTGGTCCGAATTTCGATGCGGTTTTTTGCGCCAAGAAACTTATATCAGCATTTTTAAATGTGGAATGGAGTACTTTCGTTAATTAAAAATAACTCGAAAATGTCAAACCAAGGCGTGTATTAACCCCTTAAGAGATCTGGCAGAATTTGCAAAGTAAGCTACTCTAGCGTTTGTGGTCTGAATTTCGATGCGTATTTTGCGCCAAGTAACTTATATTAGCATTATTAAATGAGGAATGGATCACTTTCTTTATTTAAAAATAACTCGAAAATGCTAAACCATGACGTGTACTATCCCCTTAGAGATCTGGCAGAATTGGCAAAGTTAGCTACTCTAAAGTTTGTGGTCTGAATTTCGATGCGGTTTTTGTGTCAAGTAACTTATAATAGCATTATTAAATGAGGATTGGATCAATTTCTTTATTTAAAAATAATTCAAAAATTTCAAACCATGGCTGTACTATCCCCTTAGATATCTAACAGAATTTGCAAGGTAAGCTACTCTAGCGTTTGTGGTCCGAATTTCGATGCGGTTTTTGCGCCAAGTAAGTTATATTAGCATTACTAAATGAGGAACGGATCACTTTTTTTATTTAAAAATAAATAGAAAATTTCAAACCATGGTGTGTACTATCCCTTTTGAGAAATAGAAGAATTTGCAAAGCAATCTACTCTAGCTTTTGTGGTCCGAATTTCTATACCGTTTTTGCCCAATATAATTTATATTAGCATTATTAAATGAGGAATGGATCACTTTCTTTATTTAAAAATAACATGAAAATGTCAAACCATGGCGTGTACTATCCCATTAGAGATCTGGTAGAATTTGCAAAGTAGGCTATTCTAGCGTTTGTGGTCTGAATTTCGATGCGGTTTTTGCGCCAAGTAACTTATATTAGCATTATATAATGCGGAATGGATCAGTACGCTACTCTAGTGTTTGTGGTGTGAATTTTAATGCGGTTTTTGCGCCAAGTAACTTATATTAGCATTATTAAATAAGGAATGGATCACTTTCTTTATTTAAAAATAACTTGAAAATGTCAAATCATGGGCTGTACTATCCCCTTAGAGATGTGGCAGAATTTGCAAAGTACGCTACTCTAGCGTTTGTGGTCCGAATTTCGATGCGGTTTTTACGCCATATAACTTATATTAGCATTATTAAATGAGGATTGGATTACTTTCGTAAATTAAAAATAACGCGAAAATGTCATACCAAGGCGTGTAATATCCCCCTAAGAGATCTGGCAGAATTTGCAAAGTAAGCTACTATAGCGTTTGTGGTCCGAATTTCTATGCGGTTTTTGCACCAATTAACTTATATTAGCATTATTAAATGAGGAATTGATCACTTTCTTATTTAAAAATAACTCGATAAATTCCAACCATTAGGGTGTACTATCCCCTAAGAGATCTGGCAGAATTTGCAAAGTAAGCTACTCTAGCGTTTGTGGTCCGAATTTCGATGCGGTTTTTGCGCCATATAACTTATATTAGCATTATCAATTGAGGAATGGATTACCTTCGTTAATTAAAAATAACTCGAAAATGTCAAACCAAGGCGTGTACACCCTAAGAGATCTGGCAGAATTTGCAAAGTAAGCTACTCTAGCTTTTGTGGTCCGAATTTCGATGCGCATTTTGCTTCAAGTAACTTATATTAGCATTATTAAATGAGAAATGGATCACTTTCATTAATTAAAAATACCTCAAAAATGTCAAACCATGGCGTGTACTATCCCCTTAGATATCTGGCAGAATTTGCAAAGTAAGCTACTCTACCGTTTGTGGTCCGAATTTCGATGCGGTTTTTTGCGCCAAGTAACTTATATTAGCATTTTTTAATGAGGAATGGATCACTTTCTTGATTTAAAAATAACTCGAAAATGTCAAACCATGGCGTGTTCTCCTTAGAGATCTGGCAGAATTGGCAAAGTAAGCTACTCTAGCGTTTGTGGTCCGAATTTCGATGCAAATTTGGCACCATATAACTTATATTAGCATTATTAAATGAGGAATCGATTAGTTTCATTAAATACAAATAACTCGAAAATGTCAAACCAAGGCGTGTACGATCTCCTAAGTGATCTAGTAGAATTTGCAAAGTAAGCTACTCTAGCGTTTGTGGTCCGAATTTCGATGCGGTTTTTGCGCCAAGTAACTTATATTAGCATTATTAAATTAGGAATGGATCACTTTCTTTATTTAAAAATAACTCGAAAATGTCAAACCATGGGGTGTACTATCCCCTCAGAGAACTGGCAGAATTTGCAAAGTAAGCTACTCTAGGGTTTGTGGTCCGAATTTCGATGCGGATTTTGCTCCAAGTAACTTATTTTAGCATTATTAAATGAGAAATGGATCACTTTCGTTAATTAAAAATACCTCGAAAATGTCAACCATGGCTTGTACTATCCGCTTAATAATCTGGCAGAATTTGCAAAGTAAGGTACTCTACTGTTTGTGGTCCGAATTTCGATGCGGTTTTTGCGCCAAGTAACTGATATTAGCATTATTTAATGAGGAAAGGATCACTTTCTTTATTTAAAAATAATTCTAAAATGTCAAACCATGGCATGTACTATCCCCTTAGAGATCTGGCAGAATTTTCAAAGTAAGCTACTATAGCATTTTTGGTCCGAATTTCGGTGCGGTTTTTACGCAGTGTAAGTTATATTAGCATTATTAAATGAGTAATGGATCACTTTCTTTATTTAAAAATAACTCGAAAATGTCAAACCATGGTGTGTACTATCCCCTTAGAGATCTAGCAGAATTTGAAAAGTAAGCTACTTTACCGTTTGTGGTCTGAATTTCGATGCGGTTTTTTACGCCAAGTAACTAATATTAGCATTTTTAAATGAGGAATGAATCACTTTCTTGATTTAAAAATAACTCGAAAATGTCAAACCATGGCGTGTACTCCTTAGAGATCTGACAGAATTTGCAAAGTAAGCTACTCTAGCGTTTGTGGTCTGAATTTGGATGCGGTTTTTGCGTCATATAACTTATATTAGCATTATTAAATGAGGAATGGATTACCTTCATTAATTAAAAATAACTCGAAAATGTCAAACAAAGGCGTGTACTATCCCCTAAGAGATCTGGCAGAATTTGCAAAGTAAGCTACTCTAGCTTTTGTGGTCCGAATTTCGATGCGCATTTTGCGCCAAGTAACTTATATTACCATTATTAAATGAGAAATGGATCACTTTCATTAATTAAAAATACCTAAAAAATGTCAAACCATGGCGTGACCTATCCCCTTAGAGATCTGGCAGAATTTGCAAAGTAAGCTACTCTACCGTTGTGGTCCGAATTTCGATGCGGTTTTTTGTGCCAAGTAACTTATATTAGCATTTTTAAATGAGGAATAGATCACTTTCTTGATTTAAAAATACCTCGAAAATGTCAAACCATGGCGTGTACTATCCCTTTAAAGATCTATTGAATTTGCAAAGTAAACTACTCTAGCGTTTGTGGTTCAAATTTCGATGCGGTTTTTGCGCCAAGTAACTCATATTAGCATTATTAAATGAGGAATTGATCAATTTCTTTATTTAAAAATAACTCGAAAATGTCAAACCATGGCGTGTTCTATCTCCCTTGAGATCTGGTAGAATTTACAAAATAAGCTACTCTAGCGTTTGTGGTCCGAATTTAGATGCGGTTTTTGTGCCAAGTAATTTATATTAGCATTATTTAATGAGGAATGAATCACTTTATTTTAAAATAACTCGAAAATGTCAAACCGCAGCGTGTACTATCCCCTTAGAGATCTGACAGAATTTGCAGATTAAGCTATTCTAGAGTTTGTGGTCCGAATTTCGATGCGGTTTTTGTGCCAAGTAACTTATATTAGCATTATTAAATGAGGAATGAATCAGTTTCTTTATTTAAAAATAATTCGAAAATGTCAAACAATGGCGTGTACTATCCCCTTAAAGATCTACTGAATTTGCAAAGTAAACTACTCTAGCGTTTGTGGTTCAAATTTCGATGCGGTTTTTGCGCCAAGTAACTATTATTAGCATTATTAAATGAGGAATGGATCAATTTCTTTATTTAAAAATAACTCGAAAATGTCAAACCATGGCGTGTTCTATCTCCCTTGAGATCTGGTAGAATTTGCAAAATAAGCTACTCTAGCGTTTGTGGTCCGAATTTCGATGCGGTTTTTGCGCCAAGTAACTTATATTAGCATTATTAAATAAGGAATGAATTACTTTCTTTATCTAAAAACAACTCAAAAATGTCAAACCACGTCGTGTACTATTCCCTTATAGATCTGGCAGTATTTGCAAAGTAAGCTACTCCTGTGTTTGTGGTCCGAATTTCGATGCGGTTTTTGCGCCAAGTAACTTATATTAGAATTATTAAATGAGTAATGGAACACTTTCGTTAAGTAAAAATAACTCGAAAATGTCAAACCATGGCGTGTACTATTCCCTTAGAGATTTGGCAGAATTTGCAAAGTAAGCTACTCTAGAGTTCGTGGTCCGAATTTCGATGCGGTTTTTGCGCCACGTAACTTATATTAGGATTATTAAATGCTGAATGTATCAATTTCTTTATTTAAAATTAACTCGAAAATGTCAAACCATGGCGTGTACAATCCCCTTAGAGATCTGGCACAATTTGCAAAGTAAGCTACTCTAGCGTTTGTTGTCCGAATTTCGATGCGGTTTTTGCGCAAAGTAACTTATATTAGCATTATTAACTGAGTAATTGATCACTTTCTTTATTTAAAAATAACGCGAAAATGTCAAACCATAGCGTGTACAATCCCCTTAGAGATCTGGCAGAATTTACAAAGTAAGCTATTCTAGCGTTTGTGGTCCGAATTTCGATACAGTTTTTGCGCCATATAACTTATATTAGAATTATTAAATGAGGAATGGATAACTCTCTTAATTTCAAAATAATTCGAAAAGAACAAACCATGGCGTGTACTATCCCCTTAGACATTTGGCTGAATTTGCAAAGAAAGCTACTCTAGCGTTTTGGTCTGAATTTCGATGTGATTTTTGCACCATATAACTAATACTAGCATTATTAAATGTGGAATGGATAACTTTATTTATTTAAAAATAACTCGAAAATGTCAAACCATGGCGTGTACTATCCCCTTAGAGATCTTGTAGAATTTGCAAAGTAAGCTACTCTTGCGTTTGTGGTCTGAATTTCGATTCAGTTTTTGCGTTAAGTAACTTATATTAGCATTATTTAATGAGGAATGGATCACATTCCTTATTTAAAAATAAACAGAAAATGTCAAACCATGGCGTGTGCTATCCCCTTAGAGATTTGGCAGAATTTGCAAAGTAAGCTATTCTAGCGTTTGTGGTCCAAATTTCCATGCGGTTTTTTCTTCAAGTAACTTATATTAGCATTATTAAATGAGGAATGGATCAGTTTTTCTATTTTAAAATAACTCAAAAATGTCAAACCATGGCGTGTACTATCTTCTTGGAGATCTGGCATAATTTGTAAATTAGGCTACTCTAACGTTTGTGATCCGAATTTCGATACGGTTTTTACGCCAAGTAACTTATATTGGCATTATTAAATGAGGAATGGATCACTTTCTTTATTTAAATTAATTCAAAAATGTCAAACCATGGCGTGTACTATCCCCTTAGAGATCTTGCAGAAGTTGAAAAGTAAGCTACTCTAACGTTTGTGGTCCAAATTTCGATGCGGTTTTTGCCTCAAGTAACTTATATTAGCATTACTAAATGAGGAATGGATCACTTTCTTTATTTAAAAATAACTCAAAAATGTCAATTATGGCGTGTACGATCTACTAGAAGATCAGGCAGAATTTGCAAAGTAAGCTATTATAGCATTTGCGGTCTAAATTTGGATGCGGTTTTTGCGCCAAGTAACTTATATTAGCATTATTAAATGAGGAATAGATCACTTTCTTTATTTAAAAATAACTCGAAAATGTCAAACCATGGCGTGTTCTATCTCCTTTGAGATCTGGCAGAATTTGCAAAATAAGCTACTCTAGCGTTTGTGGTCCAAATTTCGATGCGGTTTTTGCGCCAAGTAACTTATATTAGCATTATTAAATAAGGAATGAATTACTTTCTTTATCTAAAAATAACTCAAAAATGTCAAATCATGGCGTGTACTATCCCTTTAGAGATCTGGCAGTATATGCAAAGTAAGCTACTCTATCGTTTGTAGTCCGAATTTCGATGCGGTTTTGAAAGCCAAGTAACTTATATTAGCATTATTAAGTGAGGAATGTATCACTTTATTTATTTAAAAATAACTCGAAAATGTCAAACCATGGCGTGTATTGACTTAATTTGCAAAGTAAATATTCTAGTTTGTGGTCTGAATTTCGATGCGGTTTTTGCGCCAAGTAACTTAAATTGGCATTATTAAATGAGGAATGGATCAATTTCTTTATTTAAAAATAATTAGAAAATATCAAACCATGGCGTGTGTTATATCCCCTTAGAGATCTAACAGAATGCAATGTAAGCTAGCAGTTTGCGTTTGTGGTTCAAATTTCAATGCAGTTTTTGCGCCAATTAACTTAAATAACATTATTTAATTAGGAATGGATCACATTCTTGATTTAAAAATAAACTGAAAATTTCAAACAATGGCGTGTGCTATCCCCTTAGAGATCTGGCAGAATTTTCAAAGTAAGCTACTCAAGCGTTTGTGGTCCGAATTTCGATGCTGTTTATGCGCCAAATAACTTATATTAGCATTATTGAATGAGGAATGAATCACTTTCTTTATTTAAAAATAACTCGAAAATGTCAAACCATGGCGCGTACTATCCTTTTAATGATCTGGGAGAATTTGCAAAGTAAGCTACTCTAGCGTTTGATGTCCGAATTTCGATGTGGTTTTTGCGCCTAGTAAATTATATTAGCATTATTAAATGAGAAATGGATCACTTTATTTATTTAAAAATAACTCGAAAATGTCAAACCATGGCGTGTAGATCTGGCACAAGTTGCAAAGTAAGCTATTCTAAAGGTTGTGGTGTGAATTTCGATGCGATTTTTGCATCAACTTATATTAGCAGTATTAAATGAGGAATTGATCAATTACTTTAGTTAAAAATAACTCGAAAATGTCAAACCATGACGTGTACTATTCCCTTATAGATCTGGCTGAATTTGCAAAGTAAGTTATTCTTGCGTTTATGGTTCGAATTTCGATGCGGTTTTTGCGCCAAGTAACTTATATTAGCATTATTAAATGATTAATGGATCACTTACGTTAATTAAAAATAACTCGAAAATGTCAAACCATGGCGTGTACTATCCCCTTAGAGATCTAGCAGAATTTGCAAAGTAACCTACTCTAGAGTTCGTGGTCCGAATTTCGATGCGGTTTTTGCGCCAAGTAAATTATATTAGCATTATTTAAAAATAACTCGAAAATGTCAAGGCGTGTACAATCCCCTTAGAGATCTGGCAGAATTTACAAAGTAAGCTATTCTAGCGTTTTTGGTCCGAATTTCGATGCAGTTTTTGCGCCATATAACTTATATTAGAATTATTAAATGAGGAATGCATAACTCTCTTAATTTCAAAATAATTCGAAAATAACAAACCATGGCGTGTACTATCCCCTTAGACAACTGGCTGAATTTGCAAAGAAAGCTACTCTAGCGTTTGTGGTCCGAATTTCGATGTGATTTTTGCACCACATAACTAATACTAGCATTATTAAATGTGGAATGGATAACTTTATTTATTTAAAAATAACTCGAAAATGTCAAACCATGGCGTATACTATCCCCTTAGAGATCCTGTAGAATTTGCAAAGTAAGCTACTCTTGCGTTTGTGGTCTGAATTTCGATGCAGTTTTTGCGTTAAGTAACTTATATTAACATTATTAAATGAGGAATGGATCACATTCCTTATTTAAAAATAAACAGAAAATGTCAAATCATGGCGTGTGCTATCCCCTTAGAGATTTGGCAGAATTTGCAAAGTAAGCTATTCTAGCGTTTGTGGTCCAAATTTCCATGCGGTTTTTTCTTCAGGTAACTTATATTAGCATTATTAAATGAGGAATGGATCAGTTTTTTTATTTTAAAATAACTTTAAAATGTCAAACCATGGCGTGTACTATCTTCTTGGAGATCTGGCATAATTTTTAAATTAGGCTATTCTAACGTTTGTGATTCTAATTTCGATGCGGTTTTTACGCCAAGTAACTTATATTTGCATTATTAAATGAGGAATGGATCACTTTCTTTATCTAAAAATAATTCGAAAATGTCAAACCATGGCGTATACTATCCCCTTAGAGATCTTGCAGAAGTTGAAAAGTAAGCTACTCTAACGTTTGTGGTCCAAATTTTGATGCTATTTTTGCCCCAAGTAACTTTTATTAGCATTATTAAATGCGGAATGGATCACTTTCTTTATTTAAAAATAACTCGAAAATGTCAAATTATGGCGTGTACTATCCCCTTAGAGATCTGGCAGAAGTTGCAAAGTAAGTTATTTTAACGTTTGTGGTGTGAATTTGGATGCGGTTTTTGCTCCAGTAACTTATATTAGAATTATTAAATGAGGAATGGATCATTTTTTTATATAAAAATTACTTGAAAATGTCAAACCATGGCGTGTACTATCCCCTTAGAGATCTGGTAGAATTTGCAAAGTAAGCTAATCTAGCGTTTGTCCGAATTTCGATGCAAATTTTGCGCCACGTAACTTATATTAGCATTATTATATAATGAATGAATCACTTTCTTTATTTAAAACTACCTCGAAAATGTCAAACCATGGCGTGCACTATCCCCATAGAAATCTGGCAGAAGTTGCAAAGTAAGCTATTGTAACGTTTGTGGTGTGAATTTTGATGCGGTTTTTGCGCCAAGTAACTTATATTAGCATTATTAAATAAGAAATGGATCACTTTCTTTATTTAAAAATAACTCAAAAGTCAAACCATGACATATACTATCCCTTTAGAGATCTGGCAGAATTTGCAAAGTAAGCTACTTTAGCGTTTGTGGTCCGAATTTCAATGAATTTTTTCCACCAAGTAACTTATATTAGCATTATAAAATGAGGAATGGATCAATTTCTTTATTTAAGAATAACTCGAAAATGTAAAACAATTGCGTGTACTATCCCTTCAGAGATCTGGCAGAAGTTGCAAATTAATCTACTCTAGCGATTGTGGTCCGAATTTCGATGCGGGTTTTGCTCCTAGTAACTTATATTAGCATTATTAAATGAGGAATGAATCACTTTCTTTATTCAAAATAACCTCGAAAATTTCAAACCATGGCGTGTACTATCGCCTTAGAGATCTGGCAAATTTTGCAAAGTAAACTACTCTAGCGTTTGTGGTCTGAATTTCGATACGATTTTTGCGCCAAGTAACTTATATTAGCATAATTAAATGAGAAATGGATCACTTTATTTATTTAAAAATAACTCAAAAATGTCAAACAGTGGCGTGTATTATCCCCTTAGAGATCTGGCAGAATTTGCAATGTAAGCTACACTAGCGTTTGTGGACCGAATTTCGAAGCGGTTTTTGCACTATATAACTTATATTAGCATTATTAAATGAGGAATGGATCACTTTCTTTATTTAAAAATAACTAAAAAATGTTAAACCATGACGTGTACTATTCCCTTAGGGATCTGGCAGAATTTGCAAAGTAAGCTACTCCAGCGATAATGGTCTGAATTTCGATGCGGATTTTGCTCCAAGTAACTTATATTAGCATTATTAAATTAGGAATGGATCACTTTCTTTAATTAAAATAACCTCGAAAATTTCAAACCATGGCGTGTACAATCCCGTTAGAGATCTGGCCGAATTTGCAAAGTATGCTACTCTAGCGTTTGTGGTCCGAATTTCGATGCGGTTTTTTGCGCAAAGTAACTTATATTAGCATTATTAAATAAGGAATTGATCACTATCGTTATTTAAAAATAACTCGAAAATGTCAAACCATGGCGTGTACAATCCCATTAGAGATCTGGCAGAATTTGCAAAGTAAGCTACTCTAGCGTTTGTGGTCCGAATTTCGATGCAGTTTTTGCGCAAAGTAACTTATATTAGCATTATTAAATGAGGAATTATTCCTTTAGTGATCTCACAGAATTTGCAAAGTAAGCCACTCTAGCGTTTTTGGTCCTAATTTCGATGCGGTTTTTGCACCAAGTAACTTATATTAGCATTATTCAATGAGGAATGGATCACTTTCTTTATTTAAAAATAACTCGAAAATTTCAAACAATGGCGTGTACTATCTCCTTATAGATCTAGCAAAATTTGCAAAATAAGCTACTCTAGTGTTTGTGGTCAGAATTTCGATGCGGTTTTTGCGCCAAGTAACTGATATTAGCATTATTCAATGAGGAATGGATTTTTTTCTTTATTTAAAAATAACTCGAAATTGTCAAACCATGACGTGTACTTTTCTCTTAGTGATCTCACAGAATTTGCAAAGTAAGCTACTCTAGTGTTTTTGGTTCGAATTTCGATGCGGTTTGTGCACCAAGTAACTTATATTAGCATTATTCAATGAGGAATGGATCACTTTCTTTATTCAAAAATAACTCGAAAATTTCAAACAATGGCGTGCACTATCTCCATAGAGATCTGGCAAAATTTGCAAAATAAGCTACTCTAGCGTTTGTGGTTAGAATTTCGTTGCGGTTTTTGCGCCAAATAACTTATATTAACATTATTAAATGAGGAATTGATCAAATTTTTATTTAAAAATAACTCGAAAATGTCAAACCATGGCGTGTAATATCCCCTTAGAGATCTGGCAGAATTTGCAAAGTAAACAACTTTAGCGTTTGTGGTCCAAATTTTGATGCGATTTTTGCGCCAAGTAACTTATATTAGCATTATTAAATGAGAATGGATCACTTTCATTATTTAAAAATAACTAGAAAATGTCAAACCGTGGCGTGTACTATCCCTTAGAAATCTGGCAGAATTTGTAAAGTAAGTTACATTAGGGGTTTTAGTCCGAATTTCGATTCGGTTTTTGCGCCAAGTAACTTATATTATCATTATTCAATGAGGATCAATTTCTTTATTTAAAAATAACTCGAAATTGTCAAACCATGGCGTGTACTATCCCCTTAGAGATCTGGCAGAATTTGCAAATAAGCTACTCTTGCATTTGTGGTCCGAATTTCGATGCGGTTTTTGCGTTAAATAACTTATATTAGCATTATTAAATGAGGAATTGATCAAATTTTTATTTAAAAATAACTCAAAAATGTCAAACCATGGCGTGTAATATCCCCTTAAAAATATGGTAGAATTTGCAAAGTAACTCTAGCGTTTGTGGTCCGTGTTTCGATGCAAATTTTGTGCCATATAACTTATATTAGCATTATTAAATGAGGAATGGATAACTTTCTTTATTTAAAAATAACTCGAAAATGTCAAACAATGGCGTGTACTATCCCCTTAGAGATCGGGCAGAAGTTGTAATATAAGTTATTCTAACGTTTGTGGTGTGAATTTCGACGTGATTTTTGCGCCAAGTAACTTATATTAGCATTATTAAATGAGGAATGGATCACTTTCTTTAATTAAAAATAACTCGAAAATGTCAAACCATGGCGTGTACTATCCCCTTAGAGATCTGGCAGAATTTGCTAAATAATTTACTCTATCGTTTGTGGTTCGAATTTGGATTCGGTTTTTGCTCCACGTAACTTATATTAGCATTATTAAATGAGGAATGGATCACTTTAATTATTTATAAATAACTCGAAATTGTCAAACCATGGCGTGTACTATCCCCTTAGAGATCTGGCAGAATTTGCAAAGTAAGCTACTCTAGCGTTTCTGGACCGCATTTCGATGCGATTTTTATACCATTTTATTTTTATTAGCATTATTTAATGAGGAATGGATCACTTTATTTATTAAAAATTATGTCGGAAATGTCAAATCATAGCATGTACTATCTCCTAAGATATTTGGCAGAATTTACAAAGTAAGCTACTCTAGCGTTTGTGGTCCAAATTTCGATGCGGTTTTTGCGCCAAGTAACTTATATTAGCATTATTGAATGAGGAATGGATCAATTTCCATATTTAAAAATAACTCGAAAATGTCAAACCATGGCGTGTACTATCCCCTTGCAAAGTAAGCTACTCTTGCGTATGTGGTCCGAATTTCGATGCGGTTTTAATGTTAAGTAACTTATATTAGCATTATTTAGTTGGAATGGATCACTTTATTCATTTAAAAATAACTCGAAAATGTCAAACTATGGCGTGTACTTATCCCCTTAGAGATTTGGCAGAATTTGCAAAGTAAGCTACTCTAGCGTTTGTGGTATGAATTTTGATGCGGTTTTTGCGCCAAGTAACTTATATTAGCATTATTAAATGCGGAATGGATCACTTTCTTTATTTAAAAATAACTCGAAAATGTCAAACCGTGGCGTGTATTATCCCCTTAGAGATTTGGCAGAATTTGCAAAGTAAGCTACTCTTGCGTATGTGGTCCGAATTTCGATGCGATTTTAATGTTAAGTAAATTATATTAGCATTATTAAGTTAGGAATAGATCACTTTCTTTATTTAAAAATAACTCGAAAATGTAAAGTAAGTTATTCTAATGTTTGTGGTGTGAATTTCGATGCGGTTTTTGCTCCAAGAAACTTATATTAGCATTATTAAACGAGGAATGGATCACTTTTTTATTTAAAAATAACTCGAAAATGTCAAACCATGGCGTGTACTATCCCCTTAGAGATCTGGCAGAATTAGCAAAGTAAGCTACACTTGCTTTTGTGGTCCGAATTTCAATGCGGTTTTTGCGCCAAGTAACTTATATTAGCATTATTAAATAAGGAATGGATTATTTTCGTTAATTAAAAATAACTCGAAAATGTCAAACCATGGCGTGTACTATCCACTTAGAGATTTGGGAGAATTTGCAAAGTTAGCTACTCTAAAGTTTGTGGTCCGAATTTCGATGCGATTGTTGCGCCATATAACTTATATTAGCATTATTATATGAGGAATGGATAACTTTTTTTATTTAAAAATAATCGAAAATGTCAAACAATGCCGTGTACTATCCCCTTAGAGATCTGACAGAAGTTGCAATATAAGTTATTCTAACGTTTGTGGTGTGAATTTCGATGTGATTTTTGCGCCAAGTAACTTATATTAGCTTTATTAAATGAGGAATGGATCACTTTCTTTGTTTCAAAATAACTCAAAATGTCAAACCATGGCGTGTACTATCCCCCTTAGAGATCTGGCAGAATTTTAAAAGTAAGCTACTTTAGTGTTTGTGGTCTGAATTTTGATGCGGTTTTTGCGCCAAGTAACTTATATTAGCATTATTTAATGAGGAATGGATCACTTTCATTATTTAAAAATAACTCGAAAATGTCAAACCATGGCGTGTATTATCCCTTAGAGATCTAGCATAATTTGCAAAGTAAGCTACTATAACGTTAGTGGTCCGAATTTCGATGCAGTTTTTGCGCGATGTATCTTATATTTGCATTATTATATGAGGAATGGATCACTTTCTTTATTTAAAAATAACTCTAAAATGTCAAACCGTGGCGTGTACTATCCCTTTAGATAACTGGTAAAATATGCAAAGTAAGCTACACTAGCGTTTGTGGTCCGAATTTCGATGCGGTTTTTGCGATAAGTAACTTATATTAGCATTATTCAATGAGGTATGAATCACTTTATTTAAAAATAACTCGAAAATGTCAAACCATCGCGTGTACTATCCCCTTAGAGATCAGGCAGAATTTGCAAAGTAAGCTACTCTAGAGTTTGTGGTCCGAATTTCGATGCGGTTTTTGCACCAAATAACTTATATTAGCATTATTAAACGAGGAATTGATCAAATTTTTATTTAAAAATAACTCGAAAATGTCAAACAATGGCGTGTACTATCCCCTTAGAGATCTGGCATAAGTTGCAATATAAGTTATTCTAACATTTTTTGTGTGAATTTTGATGTGATTCTTGCGCCAAGTAACTTATATTAGCATTATTAGATGAGGAATGGATCACTTTCTTTAATTAAAAATAACTCGAAAATGTCAAACCATGGCGTGTACTATCCCCTTAAAGATCTGGCAGAATTTGCTAAATAAGCTACTCTATCGTTTGTGGTTAGAATTTCGATGCGGTTTTTGCTCCAAGTAACTTATATTAGCATTATTAAATGAGGAATGGATCACTTTATTTAAAAATAACTCGAAAATGTCAAACCATTGCGTTTACTATCCCCTTTAGAGATCTTGCAGAATTTGCAAAGTAAGCTCTTTTAGCGTTTGTGGTTTGAATTTCGATGCGGTTTTTGCGCCAAGTAACTTATATAAGCATTGTTAAATAAAGAATGGATCACTTTCATTATTTAAAAATAACTCGAAAATGTCAAACCATGGCGTGTACTATCCCCTTAGAGATCTGGCAGAATTTGCAAAGTAAGTTATTCTAGCGTTTGTGGTCCGATTTTCGATGCGGTTTATGCGCTAAATAGCTTATATTAGCATTATTAAATGAGTAATGAATCACATTATTTATTTAAAAATAAACCGAAAATGACAAACCATGGCGTGTGCTATCCCCCTAGAGATCTGGCTAAATTTGCAAAGTAATCTACTCTAGCGTATGTGGTCCGAATTTCGATGCGATTTAAATGTTAAGTAACTTATATTAGCATTATTAAGTCAGGAATAGATCACTTTCTTCATTTAAAAATAACTCAAAAATGTCAAACCATGGCGTGTACTATCCCCTTAGAGATCTGGCAAAATTTGCAAAGTAAGTTATTCTAGCGTTTGTGGTCCGATTTTCGATGCGGTTTTTGTGCCAAATAACTTATATTAGCATTATCAAATGAGTAATGAATCACATTATTTATTTAAAAATAAACCGAAAATGTCAAACCATGGCGTGTGCTATCCCCCTAAAGATCTGGCTAAATTTGGAAAGTAATATACTCCAGCGAATGTGGTCCGAATTTCGATGCGGTTTTAATGTTAAGTAACTTATATTAGCATTATTAAGTTAGGAATGGATCACTTTCTTCATTTAAAAATAACTCAAAAATGTCAAACCATGGCGTGTACTATCCCCTTAGAGATCTGGCAAAATTTGCAAAGTAAGTTATTCTAGCGTTTGTGGTCCGATTTTCGATGCGGTTTTTGTGCAAAATAACTTATATTAGCATTATCAAATGAGTAATGAATCACATTATTTATTTAAAAATAAACCGAAAATGTCAAACCATGGCGTGTGCTATCCCCCTAAAGATCTGGCTAAATTTGGAAAGTAATATACTCCAGCGAATGTGGTCTGAATTTCGATGCGGTTTTAATGTTAAGTAACTTATATTAGCATTATTAAGTTAGGAATGGATCACTTTCTTCATTTTAAAATAACTCGAAAATGTCAAACCATTACGTGTACTATCCCATTTAGAGATCTGGCAGAATTTGCAAAGTAAGCTACTTTAGCGTTTGTGGTTTGAATTTCGATGCGGTTTTTGCGCCAAGTAACTTATATTAGCATTGTTAAATGAAGAATGAATCACTGTCATTATTTAAAAATAACTCAAAAATGTCAAACCATGGCGTGTACCCTTAGAGATCAAGCAGAGTTTGCAAAGCAAGCTACTATAGCGTTTGTGGTCCGAATTTCGATGCAGTTTTTGCGTCAAGTAACTTATATTAGCATTATTATATGGGGAATGGATCACTTTTTTTATTTAAAAATAACTCGAAAATGTCAAACCGTGGCGTGTACTATTCCCTTAGAGATCTGTTAGAATTTGTAAAGTAAGCTACACTAACGTCTGTGGTCCGAATTTCGATGCGGGTTTTGCGCCATAAAACTTATTTTAGCATTATTAAATATGGAATGGATCACTTTCCATATTTAAAAATAACTCGAAAATGTAAAACCATGACGTGTACTATTCCCTTAGAGATTTGGCAGAATTTGCAAAATAAGCTACTCTAGCGTTTGTGGTCCGAATTTCGATGCGGTTTTTGCGCCATATAACTTATATTAGCATTATTAAATGAGGAATTGATAACTCTCTTTATTGAAAAATAACTCGAAAATGTCAAACCATGGCGTGTACTATCCCCTTAGTGATTTGGGAGCATTTCCAAAGTAAACTACTCTAGCGTTTCGGGACCGCATTTCGATGCGATTTTTGCACCATATAACTTTTATTAGCATTATTTAATGAGGAATGGATAACTTTCTTTATTAAAAAATAAGTCGAAAATGTTCAATCATGGCGTGTACTATCTCCTTAGAGATCTGGCAGAATTTGCAAAGTAAGCTACTCTAGCGTTTGTGGTCAAAATTTCGATGCGGATTTTGCGCCAAGTAACTTATATTAGCTTTATTGAATGAGGAATGTATCAATTTCTTTATTTAAAAATAACTCGAAAATGTCAAACCATGGCGTGTACTATCCCTTTAGAGATCTGGCAGAATTTGCAAAGAAATTATTCTAGCATTTGTGGTCCGATTTTCGATGCGGTTTATGCGCCAAATAGCTTATATTAGCATTATTAAATGAGGAATGAATCACATTATTTATTTAAAAATAAACCGAAAATGTCAAACCATGGCGTGTGCTATCCCCCCTAGAGATCTGGCTAAATTTGCAAAGTAATCTACTCTAGCGTATGTGGTCCGAATTTCGATGCGGTTTTAATGTTAAGTAACTTATATTAGCATTATTAAGTTAGGAATGGATCACTTTCTTCATTTATAAATAACTCGTAAATGTCAAACCATGGCGAGTACTATCCCTTTAGAGATCTAGAAGAATTTCCAAAGTAAGCTATTTTAGCGTTTGTCGTCCGATTTTCGATGTGATTTTTGCGCTAAGTAACTTATATTAGCATTATTAAATGCGGAATGGATCAGTTTCTTTATTTAAAAATAACTCGAAAATCTCAAACTATGGCGTGTACTATCCCTTTAGAGTTCTGGCAGAATTTGCAAAGTAAGCTACTCTAGCGTTTTTTGTCCGAATTTCGATACAATTTTTGCGCTAAGTAACTTATATTAGCATTATTTAATGAGCAATAGATCACATTCTTTATTGAAAAATAAACCGAAAATGACAAACCATGGCGTGTGCTATCCCCCTTAGAGATTTGGTAGAATTTGCAAAGTAAGCTATTGTGACGTTTGTGGTCCAAATTTCCATGTGGTTATTGTGCCAAGTAACATATATTAGCATTATTAAATGGGGAATGAATCACTTTCTTTATTTAAAAATAACTCGAAAATGTCAAACCATGGCGTGTACTATCCCCTTAGAGATCCGGCAGAAGTTGCAAAGTAAGTTATTCTAACGTTTGTGGTGTGAATTTCGATGCGGTTTTTGCTCCAAGAAACTTATATTAGCATTATTGAATGAGGAATGGATCACTTTCTTTATTCAAAAATAACTCGAAAATGTCAAACCATGGCGTGTACAATCCCTTAGAGATCTGGCAGAATTTGCAAAGTAAGCTACTCTAGCGTTTGTGGTCCTAATTTCGATGCGGTTTTTGCGCCAAATAACTTATATTAACATTATTAAATGAGGAATGGATCACATTTTTTTTTTTAAAAATTAACTGAAAATGTCAAACCAAAGCATGTGCTATCCTAGAGAGATCTGGCTGAATTTGCAAAGTAAGCTACTCTAGCGTATGTGGTCCGAATTTCGATGCAGTTTTCATGTTAAGTAACTTATATTAGTATTATTAAGTTAGGAATGGATCTATTTTTTTATTTTAGAATAACTCGAAAATGTCAAACCATGGCATGTACTATCCCCTTAGAATTCTGACAGAATTTGCAATGTAAGCTATTCTAGCGTTTGTGTTCCGATTTTCGATGCGGTTTTTGCGCCAAGTAAGTTATATTAGCTTTATTAAATGAGGAATGGATCACTTTGAGTATCTAAAAATAACTCGAAAATGTCAAACCATGGCGTGTACTATCCTTTAGAAATCTAGCAGAATTTGCAAAGTAAGCTACTCTTGGTTATTTTTTGTCCCAATTTCGATGCAGTTTTTGCGCTAAGTAACTGATATTAGCATTATTTAATGAGGAATGGATTAGATTCTTTATTTAAAAATAAACCGAAAATGTCAAACCATGGCGTGTGCTATCCCTTTAGAGATTTGGCAGAATTTGCAAAGTAAGCTACTCTTGCGTATGTAGACCGAATTTCGATGCGGTTTTTGTTGTAACTATATATTTTTTTGAATGATGAATGGATCACTTTCTTTATTTAAAAATAACTCTAAAATGTAAAGTAAGTTATTCTATTGTTTGTGGTGTGAATTTCGATGCGGTTTTTGCTCCAAGAAACTTATATTAGCATTTTTAAATGAGGAATGGATCACTTTCTTTATTTTAAAATAACTCGAACATGTCAAACCATGGCTTGTACTATCCCATTAGAGATCTGGTAGAATTTGCAAAGTAAACTACTCTTGCTTTTGTGGTCCAAATTTCGATGCGGTTTTTGCGCCAAGTAACTTATATTAGCATTATTAAATGAGGAATGGATAACTTTCGTTAATTAAAAATAATTCAAAAATGTCAAACCATGGCGTGTACAATCCCCTTAGAGATCTGGCAGAATTTGCAAATAATCTACTCTAGCGTTTGTGGTCCGAATTTTGATGCGGTTTTTGTGCCAAGTAACTTATATTAGAATTATTAAATGATGAAGTGATCAATTTTTTATTTAAAAATAAATTAAAATTTTCAAAACATGGCGTGTACAATCCCCTTAGAGATCTGAGAGAATTTGCAAAGTTAGCTACTCTAAAGTTTGTGGTCCGAATTTCTATGCGGTTTTTACGCCATATAAATTATATTAGCATTATTAATGAGGAATGGATAACTTTCTTTATTTAAAAATAATCGAAAATGTCAAACAATGGTGTGTACTATCCCCTTAGAGATGTGACAGAAGTTGAAATATAAGTTATTCTAACATTTGTGGTGTGAACTTCGATGTGATTTTTGCGCCAAGTAACTTATATTAGCATTATTAAATGAGGAATGGATCACTTTCTTAATTTAAAAATAACTCGAAAATGTCAAACCATGGCGTGTACTATCCCCCTTAAAGATCTGGCAGAATTTACAAAGTAAGCTACTTTAGCGTTTGTGGTCTGAATTTTGATGCGGTTTTTGCACCAAGTAACTTATATTAGCATTATTAAATGAGGAGTGGATCACTTTTTTTATTTAAAAATAACTCGAAAATGTCAAACCGTGGCGTGTACTATCCCCTTAGAGATCTGAAAGAATTTGCAAAGTTAGCAACTCAAGCGTTTTTGGTCCGAGTTTCGATGCGGTTTTTGCGCCATATAATTTATATTAGCATTATTAAATTAGGAATGGATAACTTTCTTTTTTTAAAAATAACTCGAAAATATCAAACAATGGCGTGTACTATCCCGTTAGAGATCTGGCAAAAGTTGCAATATAAGTTATTCTAACGTTTGTGGTGTGAATTTCGATGTGATTCTTGCGCCAAGTAACTTATATTAGCAGTATTAAATGAGGAATGGATCACTTTCTTTAATTAAAAATAACTCGAAAATGTCAAACCATGGCGTGTACTATCCCCTTAAAGATCTGGCAGAATTTGCTAAATAAGCTACTATATCGTTTATGGTCCGAATTTCGATGCGGTTTTTGCTCCAAGTAACTTATATTAGCATTATTAAATGAGGAATGGATCACTTTCTTTATTAACAAATAAGTCGAAAATGTTCAATCATGGTGTGTACTATCTCTTTAGAGATCTCGCAGAATTTACAAAGTAAGCTACTCTAGCATTTGTGGTCCAATTTTCGATGCGGTTTTTACGCCAAGAAACTTATATTAGCATTATTGAATGAGGAATGTATCAATTTCTTTATTTAAAAATAACTCGAAATTGTCAAACTATGGCGTGTACTATCCCCTTAGAGATCTGAGAGCATTTCTAAAGTAAACTACTCTAGCGTTTCGGGACCGCATTTCGATGCAAATTTTGCACCATATAACTTTTATTAGCATTACTAAATCAGGAATGGATCACTTTCTTTATTAAAAAATAAGTCGAAAATGTTCAATCATGGTGTGTACTATATCTCCTTAGAGATCTAGCAGAATTTGCAAAGTAAGCTACTCTAGCGTTTGTGGTCCAAATTTCGATGCGGTGTTCTCGCCAAGAAACTTATATTAGCATTATTGAATGAGGAATGTATTAATTTCTTTATTTAAAAATAACTCGAAAATGTCAAACCATGGCGTGTACTATCCCCCTAGAGATTTAAGAGAATTTGCAAAGTAAGCTACTCTTGCGTATGTGGTCCGAATTTCGATGCCGTTTTAGTGTTAAGTAACTTATATTAGCATTATTAAGTTAGGAATGGATCACTTTCTTTATTTAAAAATAACTCGAAAATGTCAAACCATGGCGTGTACTATCCTCTTAGAGCGGACAGAATTTGCAAAGTAAGCTACTATAGCATTTGTGGTCCGAATCTCGATACGGTTTTTTCTCTAAGTAACTTATATTACCATTATTTAATGAGCAATGGATCACTCTCTTTATTTAATGTAACTCAAAAATGTCAAACCATGGCGTGTACTATCCCTTTAGAGATCTGGCAGAATTTGCAAAGTAACCTTCTCTAGCGTTTGTGGTTTGAATTTCGATGCGGATTTTGCGCCAAGTAACTTATATTAGCATTATTAAATGAGGAATGGATCACTTTCGTTATTTAAAAATAACTCGAAAATGTCAAACCATGGCGTGTACTATCCCCTTAGAGCGGACAAAATTTGCAAAGTAAGCTACTATAGCGTTTGTGGTCCGAATTTCGATACAGTTTTTCTCCAAGTAACTTATATTACCATTATTTAATGAGGAATGAATTACTTTCTTTATTTAAAAATAACTCTAAAGTGTCAAACCATGGCGTGTACTATCCCCTTAGAGGTCTGATAGAATTTGCAAAGTAAGCTACTCTAGCGTTTGTTATCTGAATTTCGATGCGGATTTTACTCCAAGTAATTTATATTAGCCTTATTAAATAAAGAATGGATCACTTTCGTTATTTAAACATAATTCGAAAATGTCAAACCATGGCGTGTACAGTCCCCTTAGAGATTTGGCAGAATTTGCAAAGTAAGCTACTCTAGCGTTAGTGGTCCGAATTTCGATGTGGTTTTTGCGCCAAGTAACTTAAATTAGCATTATTAATTGAGGAATGGATCACTTTCGTTAATTAAAACTAACTCGAAAATGTCAAATCATAGCAGGTACTATCCCCTTAGAAATCTAGCAGAATTTTCAAAGTAAGCTACTCTAGAGTTTATGGTCCGAATTTCGATGAGGTTTTTGCGCCAGGTAACTAATATTAGCATTATTAAATGAGGAATTGATCAATTTTTTATTTAAAAATAATTCGAAAATGTCAAACCATCGCGTGTACTATCCCATAAGAGATCTGGCAGAATTTGCAAAGTAAGCTACTCTAGCGTTTGTGGTCCGAATATCGATGCGGTTTTTACGCCAAGTAACTTATATTAGCATTGTTAAATGAGGAATGGATCACTTTCTTTATTCAAAAATAACTATAAAATGTCAAACCATGGTGTGTACTATCCCTTTAAAGTAAGCTACTCTACCTTTTGTGGTCCGAATTTCGATACCGTTTTTGCGCCAAGTAACTTATATTCTCATTATTAAATGAGGAATGAATCACTTTTTTTATTTAAAAATAACTCGAAAAGTCAAACCATGGCTTGCACTATCCCCTTAGAGATATGGTAGAATTTGCAAAGTAAGCTACTCTAGCGTTTGTGGTCTGAATTTCGATGCGGTTTTTTCGCCAAGTAACTTATAGTGGCATTACTAAATAAGGAATGGATCACTTTCTTTATTTAAATAAAACTCGAAAATGTCAAACCATGGCGTTTACTATCTCCTTAGAGATCTTGCAAAATTTGCAAAGTAAGCTACTCTAGCGTTTGTGGTCTGAATTTCATTGCGATTTTTGCGCCAAGTAACTTATATTAGTATTATTAAGTGAGGAATGAATCACTTTATTTATTTAAAAATAACTCGAAAATGTCAAACCATGGCATGTACTATCCACTTAGAGATATGGCAGAATTTGCAAAGTACACTACTCTAGCGTTTGTGGTTCGAATTTTGATGCGGTTTTTGCGTCAAGTAACTTATATTAGAGTTATTAAATGGGGAATGGATCACTTTCTTTATTTAAATATAACTCGAAAATGTCAAACCATGGCGTGTACTATCCCCTTAGAGAACTGGTAGAATTTGCAAAGTAAGCTGCTCAAGCGTTTGTGGTCCGAATTTCGATGCGGTTTTTGCGCCAAGCAACTAATACTATCATTATTAAATGAGGAATGGATCACTTTCTTTATTTAACATTAACTCAGAAATGTCAAGCCATGGCATGTACTATCCCCTTAAAGATCTGGCAGAATTTGCAAAGTAAGCTACTCTAGCGTTAGTGGTCCAAATTTTGATGCGATTTTTGCGCCAAGCAACTTATATTAGCATTATAAAATAAGGAATGGATCACTAAAATTATTTCAAAATAACTCGAAAATGTTAAATCATGGCGTGTACCTTAAAAATCTGGTAGAATTTGCAAACAAAGTTACTCTAGCGTCTGTGGTCCGAATTTCGATGCGATTTTTACGCCAAGTGATTTATATAAGTATTATCAAATAAGGAATCGATCACTTTCTTTATTTAAAATTAACTCGGAAATGTCAAACCATGGTGTGTACTATCCCTTTAGAGATCTGGCAAAATTTTCAAAGTAAGTTACTCTAGCATTTGTGGTCCGAATTTCGATGCGATTTTTTCGCCAAGTAACTTATATTAGCATTATTAAATGAGGAATGGATCAATTTTTTATTAAAAAATAACTCGAAAATGTCAAACTATAGCGTGTATTATTCCTTTAGAGATCTTGCAGAATTATCAAAGTAAGCTACTCTAGCGTTTGTGGTCCAAATTTCGATGTGGTTTTTACGTCAAGTAACTTATATTAGCATTATTAAATGAGGAATGTATCACTTTCTTTATTTCAAAATGACTCGAAAATGTAAAACCATGGCGTGTACTATTCCCCTTAGAGATCTGGAAGAATTTGCAAAGTAAGCTACTCTAGCGTTTGTGGTCCGAATTTCGATGCAGTTTTTGCGCCAAGTAACTTATATTACCATTATTAAATGATGAATTGATCACTTTATTTATTTCAAAATAACTCGAAAATGTCAAACTATGGCGTGTACTATCCCTTTAGAGATCTGGCAGAATTTGCAAAGTACGCTACTCTAGCGTTTGTAGTCCAAATTTCGATGCGGTTTTTGCACCAAATAACTTATATAAGCATTATTAAATAAGGAATGAATCACTTTCTTTATTTGAAAATGACTCAAAAATGTCAACCCATGGCGTGTATCATTCCCCTTAGAGATCTGGCATAATTTGCAAAGTAAGCTACTCTAGTGTTTGTGGTCCGAATTTCGATGCGATTTTTACGCCAAGTGATTTATATAAGTATTATCAAATGAGGAATGGATAACTTTCTTTATTTAAAAATAACTCAATATGTCAAACCACGGCGAGTACCCCCTTAGAGATCTGGTAGAATTTGCAAAGTAAGCTACTCAAGCGTTTGTGGTCCGAATTTCGATGCGGTTTTCGCGCAAAATAACTTATTTAAGCAGTATTAAATGAGGAATGGATTACCTTATTTATTTAGAAATAACTCGAAAATTTCAAACCATGGCGTGTATTATCCCCTCAGAGATCTGGCAGAATTTTCAAAGTTAGCTACTCTAGCGTTTGTGGTCCGAATTTCGATGCGGTTTTTACGCCAAGTAACTTATATTAGCATTATTGAATTAGGAATTGGACACTTTATTTAAAACTAAATCGAAAATATCAAACCATGGCGTGTATTATCCCCTTAGTGATTTGGCAGAATTTGCAATGTAAACTACTCTAGCGTTTGTTGTCCGAATTTCGATCTGAATTTTGTGCCAAGTAACTTATATTAGCATTATTAAATGAGGAATGGATCACTTACTTTTTTTAAAAATAACTCGAAAATGTCAAACCATGGTGTGTACCATCCCATAGAGATCAGACAGAATTTGTATAGTAAGCTATTCCAGTGTTTATGGTCCGAATTTCGATGCGGTTTTTGCGTCAAGTAACTTATATTAGCATTATTAAATGAGGAATGGATCACTTCCTTTATTAAAAAATAACTCGAAAAAGTCTAACCATGGCGTGTACCCTTAGAGATTTTGGCAAAATTTGCAATGTAAACTACTCCAGCGTTTGTTGTCCGAATTTCGATGCGGTTTTTGCGCCAAGTAACTTATATTAGCGTTACTAAATGAGGAATGCATCACTTTTTTTATTTTAAAATAACTTGAAAATGTCAAACCATGGCGTGTATTATTCCTTTATAGATTCGGCAGAATTTGCAAACTAAGCTACTCTACACTTTGTGGTCTGAATTTCGATGCGGTTTTTGAGCAAAGTAACTTATATTAGCATTGCTAAATGAGGAATGGTTCACTTTCTTTATTTTAAAATAACTCAAAAATGTAAAACCATGACGTGTACTATCCCATTAGAGATTTGGCAGAATTTGCAAAGTAAGCTACTCTAGCGATTGTGGTCCGAATTTCGATGCGGTTTTTGCGCCAACTTATACTAGCATTATTAAATGAGGAATGTATCACTTTCTTTATTTAAAAATTATTCAAAAATGTCAAACCGTGGTGTGTACTATCCTCTTAAAGATCTGGCGGAATTTGCAAAGTAAACTACTCTAGCGTTTGTGCTCCGAATTTCGATGCGGTTTTAGCGCCAAGTAACTTATATTACCATTTTTAAATGAGGAATGGATCACATTATTTATTTAAAAATAACTAGAAAATGTCAAACCTGGACTTGCACTATCCCCTCGGAAATCTGGTAGAATTTGCAAAATAAGCTATTCTAGAGTTTGTAGTCAGAATTTCGATGCGGTTTTGCGCCAGGTAACTTATATTAGCATTATTAAATGAGGAATGGTTCACTTTCTTTATTTAAAAATAACTCGAAAATGTCAAACAATGGCGTGTACTATCCCTTTAGATGTCTGGCAGAATTTTCAAAGTAAGCTACTCTAGCGTTTGTGGTCCGAATTTAGATGCAAATTTTGCGCCAAGTAACTTATATTAGTATTATTAAATACGGAATGGATCACTTTTTTTATTTAAAATTAACTCAAAAATGTCAAACCATGGCGTGTACTGTCTCCTTAAAGATCAAGCAGAATTTGCAAAGTAAGCTACTCTAGCGTTTGTGGTCCGAATTTCGATGTGGTTTTTGCACCAAGTAACTTATATTAGCATTATTATATGAGGAATGGATCAATTTCATTATTTAAAAATAACCTGAAAATGTCAAACCATGGCGTGTACTATCCCCTTAGAGATCTGACAGAATTTGCAAAGTAAGCTACTCTAGCGTTTGTGGTCCTAATTTCGATGCAGTTTTTGCTCCAAGTAACTTATAATAGCATTATTAAATGGGGAACGTGAACTATCCCTTTAGCGATCTTGCAGAATTTGCAAAGTAAGCTACTCTAGCATTTGTGGTTCGAATTTTGATGAGGTTTTTGCGCTAAAAAATTTATATTAGCATTATTTAATGAGGAATGGATCACTTTCTTTATTTAAAAATATCTCAAAAATGGCAAACCATGGCATGTACTATCCCCTTAGAGATCTGGCAGAATTTGCAGAGTAAGCTACTATAGCGTTTGTGGTCCGAATTTCGATGCGGTTTTTGCGCAAAGTAACTTATATTGGCATTACTATATGAGGAATGGATCATTTTCTTTATTTAAAAATATCTCGAAAATGTCAAACCATGGCGTGCACACCCTTAGAGATCTGGTAGAATTTGCAAAGTAAGCTACTCTAGCGTTTGTGGTCCGAATTTCGATGCGGTTTTTGCACCAAGTAACTTATATTAGTATTATTAAATGAGGAATGGATCACTTTCTTTATTTAAAAATAACTCGAAAATGTCAAACAATGGCGTGTGCTATCCCCTTAGATGTCTGGCAGAATTTTCAAAGTAAGCTACACTAGTGTTTGTGGTTCGAATTTAGATGCATATTTTGCCCAAGTAACTTATATTAGTATTATTAAATACGGAATGGATCACTTTCTTTATTTAAAATTAACTCGAAAATGTCAAACAATGGCGTGTACTATCTCCTCAAAGATCAAGCAGAATTTGCAAAGTAAGCTACTCTAACGTTTTTGGTCCGAATTTCGATGAGGTTTTTGCGCTAAAAAATTTATATTAGCATTATTAAATGAGGAATGGATCACTTTCTTTATTTAAAAATATCTCGAAAATGGCAAACCATGGCATGTACTATCCCCTTAGAGATGTGGCAGAATTTGCAGAGTAAGCTACTATAGCGTTTGTGGTCCAAATTTCGATGCGGTTTTTGCGCCAAGGAACTTATATTGGCATTCTAAATTAGGAATGGATCATTTTCTTTATTTAAAAATATCTCGAAAATGTCAAACCATGGCGTGTACACCCTTAGAGATCTCGCAGAATTTGCATTAATAAACTACTCTTAGAGATGTGGTAGAATTTGCAGAGTAAACTACTCTTGCGTTTGTGCTCCGAATTCGATGCGGTTTTTTGCCAAGTAACTTATTTTACCATTATTAAATGAGGAATGGATGACTTTGTTTATTTAAAAATAACTAGAAAATGTCAAACCATGACTTGTACTATCCACTTAGAGATCTGGCCGAATTTGCAAAATAAGCTATTCTAGCGTTTGTAGTCCGAATTTCGATGCGGTTTTTGCGCCAAGTAACTTATATTAACATTATTAAATGAGGAATGGATCACTTTCTTGATTTAAAAATAACTCGAAAATGTCAAACAATGGCGTATACTATCTTCTTAGAAATATGGTAGAATTTGCAAAGTAAGCTACTCCAGCGTTTGTAGTCCGAATTTCGATGCAGTTTTTGCGCCAAGTAACTTATATTAGCATTATTAAATGCAAAATGGATGACTTTTTCTATTTAAAAATAACTGGAAAATGTCAATTTATGGCGTGTACTATCCCCTTAGAGATCTGGCATAATTTGCAAAGTAACCTACTCTAGCGTTTGTGGTCTGAATTTCGATGCGGTGTTTGCGCCAAGTAACTTATATAAGCATGATAAAATGCGGAATTGATCACTTTCTTTATTTAAAAATAACTCGAAAAAGTCAAACCATGGCGTGCACTATCTCTTTAGAGATCTGACAGAATTTGCAAAGTAAGCTACTCTAGCGTTTGTGGTCCTATATTCGATGCAGTTTTTGTGCCAAGTAACTTATAATAGCATTATTAAATGAGGAACGTGAACTATCCATTTAGAGATCTTGCAGAATTTGCAAAGTAAGCTACTCTAGCGTTTGTGGTCCTAATTTCGATGAGGATTTTGCGCTAAAAAACTTATATTAGCATTACTAAATGAGGAATGGATCACTTTCATTATTTAAAAATAACTCGAAAATGACAAACCATGGCATGTACAATCCCCTTAGAGATCTGGCAGAATTTGCAGAGTAAGTTACCATAGCGTTTGTGGTCCGAATTTTGATGCGGTTTTTGCGCCAACTAACTTATATTGGCATTACTAAATGAGGAATGGATCATTTTCTTTATTTAAAAATATCTCGAAAATGTCAAACCATGCGTGTACGCCCTTAGATATCTGGCAAAATTTACAAAGAAAGCTACACTAGCGTTTGTGGTCCGAATTTCGATGCGGTTTTGCGCCAAGTAACTTATACTAGCATTAATAAATATGGAACAGATCACTTTCTTTATTTAAAAATTACTCGAAAATGTCAAACCGTAGTGTGTACTATCCTCTTAGAGATCTAGCGGAATTTGCAAAGTAAGCTACTATAGTGTTTGTGGTCTGAATTTCGATGCAGTTTTTTGCGCCAAGCAACTTATATTAGAATTACTAAATGAGGAATGAATCACTATCTTTATTTAAAAGTAACTCGAAAATGTCAAACCATGGCGTGTACTATGTCCTAAAAGATCAAGCAGAATTTGCAAAGTAAGCTACTCTAGCATTTGTGGTCCGAATTTCGATGTGGTTTTTGCACCAAGTAACTTATATTAGCATTATTAATGAGGAATGGATCAATTTCAATATTTAAAAATAACCTGAAAATGTCAAACCATGGCGTGTACTATCCCCTTAGAGATCTGACAGAATTTGCAAAGGAAGCTACTCTAGCGTTTGTGGTCCTAATTTCGATGCAGTTTTTGCACCAAGTAACTTATAATAGCATTATTAAATAAGGAACGTGAACTATCCCTTTAGAGATCTTGCAGAATTTACAAAGTAAGCTACTCTAGCGTTTGTGGTTCGAATTTCGATGAGGTTTTTTGCTAAAAAACTTATATTAGGATTACTAAATGAGGAATGGATCACTTTCTTTATTTAAAAATAACTCGAAAATGGCAAACCATGGCATGTACTATCCCCTTAGTGATATGGTAGAATTTGCAGAGTAAGCTACTATAGCGTTTGTGGTCCGAATTTCGATGCGGTTTTTGCGCCAACTAACTTATATTGGCATTACTAAATGAGGAATGGATCATTTTCTTTATTTAAAAATATCTCGAAAAAGTCAAACCATGGCGTGTACACCCTTAGAGATCTGGCAAAATTTACAAAAAAAGCTACTCTAGCGTTTGTGGTCCGAATTTCGATACGGTTTTGCTCCAAGTAACTTATACTAGCATTAATAAATATGGAACAGATCACTTTCTTTATTTAAAAATTACTCGTAAATGTCAAACCGTGGTGTGTACTATCCTCTTAGAGATCTGGCGGAATTTGCAAAGTAAGCTACTCTAGTGTTTGTGGTCTGAATTTCGTTGCAGTTTTTTGCGCCAAGCAACTTATATTAGAATTATTAAATGAGAAATGGATCACTATCTTTATTTAAAAGTAACTCGAAAATGTCAAACCATGGCGTGTACTATCTCCTAAAAAATCAAGCAGAATTTGCAAAGTAAGCTACTCTAGCGTTTGTGGTCCGAATTTCGATGTGGTTTTTGCACCAAGTAACTTATATTAGCATTATTAATGAGGAATGGATCAATTTCATTATTTAAAAATAACCTGAAAATGTCAAACCATGGCGTGTACTATCGCCTTAGAGATCTGACAGAATTTTAAAAGTAAACTACTCTAGCGTTTGTGGTCCTAATTTCGATGCATTTTTTGCGCCAAGTAACTTATAATAGCATTATTAAATGAGGAACGTGAACTATCCCTTTAGAGATCTTGCAGAATTTGCAAAGTAAGCTACTCTAGCGTTTGTGGTTCGAATTTCGATGAGGTTTTTGCGCTAAAAAACTTATATTATCATTATTAAATGAGGAATGGATCACTTTCTTTATTTAAAAATAATTCGAAAATGGCAAACCATGGCATGTACTATCCCCTTAGTGATCTGGCAGAATTTGCAGAGTAAGCTACTATAGCGTTTGTGGTCCGAATTTTGATGTGGTTTTTGCGCCAAGTAACTTATATTGGCATTACTAAATGAGGAATGGATCATTGTATATCTTTAAAAATATCTCTAAAATGTCAAATCATGGCGTGTACACCCTTACAGATCTGGCAAAATATGCAAAGTAAGCTACTTTAGCGTTTGTGGTCCGAATTTCGATGTGATTTTGCGCCAAGTAACTTATACTAGCATTATTAAATATGGAACGGATCACTTTCTTTATTTAAAAATTTCTCAAAAATGTCAAACTGTGGTGTGTACTATCCTCTTAGGGATCTGGCGGAATTTGCAAAGTAAGCTACTCTAGTGTTTATAGTTTGAATTTCGATGTAGTTTTTGCGCGAAGCAACTTATATTAGCATTATTAAATGAGGAATGGATCAATTTCTTTATTTAAAAGTAACTCGAAAATTTCAAACCATGGCGTTTACTCCTCTTAGTGATCTGGCAGAATTTGCAAAGTAAGCTACTTTAGCGTTTGTGGTCCGAATTTCGATGCGGTTTTTGCGCCAAGTAACTTATACTAGCATTATCAAATATGGAATGGATCACTTTCTTTATTTAAAAACTACCCGGAAATGTCAATCCGTGGTGTGTACTGTTCTCTTAGAGATCTGGCGGAATTCGCAAAATAAGCGACTCTAGTGTTTGTGGTCCGAATTTCGATGCAATTTTTGCGCTAAGGAACTTATATTAGTATTATTAAATGAGGAATGGATCACTTTATTTATTAAAAAATAACTCAAAAATATCAAACCATAGAGTGTACTATCCCCTTAGAGATCGGGCAGAATTTGCAAAATAAGCTACTTTAGTGTTTGTGGTCCGAATTTTCTATGCGGTTTATGCGGCAAGTAAATTATATTAGCATTATTAAATGAGGAATGGATCACTTTCTTTATTTAAAAATAATAAGAAAATGTCAAACCATGGCGTGTACTATCCCCTTAGAGATCTGGCAAAATTTGTAAAGTAAGCGTCTCTAGCGTTTGTGGTCCGAATTTCGAAGCGGTTTTTGCGCCAAGTAACTTATATTGGCTTTATTAAATTAGAAATGAATCACTTTATTTATTTAAAAATAACTAAAAAATGTCAAACCATGGCGTGTACTATCCCTTTAGAGATCCGGCAGAATTTGCAAAGTAAGCTACTCTAGCGTTTGTGGTCCGAATTTCGATGCGGTTTTTGCGCCAAGTAACTTATATTAGCATTACTAAATGAGGAATGCATCACTTTATTTATTTAAAAATAACTCGAAAAAGTAAAACCATGGCGTGTACTATCCTATTAGATATCTGGAAAAATTTGCAAAGTATCTACTCTAGCGTTTGTGGTCTGAATTTCGATGCGGTTTTTGCGCAAAGTAACTTATACTAGCATTATTAAATGAGGAATTGATCACTTTCTTTATTTAAAAATCACTCGAAAATGTCAAACCGTGGTGTGTACTATCCTCTTAGAGATCTGTAACTTATATTAACATTATTAAATTGGAAATAACACTTTATTTATTTTAAAAAACTCAAAAATGTGTAACCATTACGTGTACTACCCTAAGGGATAGTACACGCCATCGTTTGACATTTTCGAGTTATTTTTAAATAAAGAAAGTGATACATTCCTCATTTAATAATGCTAGTATAAGTTACTTGGCGCAAAAACCCTAGCAAAATTCGGACCACAAACGCTAGAGTAGCTTACTTTGTAAATTCTGCCAGATCTCTAAGGGGATAGTACACGTCATTGTTTGACATTTTCGAGTTATTTTTAAATAAAGAAAGTGATCCATTCCTCATTTAATAATGCTAATATAAGTTACTTGGCGCAAAAACCGCATCGAAATTCGGACCACAAACGCTAGAGTAGCTTAGTTTGCAAATTCTGTCAGATCTCTTAGGGGATAGTACGTGTCATGGTTTGACATTTTCGATTTATTTTTAAATTAAAGAAAGTGATCCATTCCTCATTTAATAATGTTAATATAAGTTTTTTAGCGCAAAAACCTCATCGAAATTCGAACCACAAACGCTAGAGTAACTTACTTTGCAAATTCTGCAAGATCTCTAAAGGGATAGTTCACGTTCCTCATTTAATAATGCTATTATAAGTTACTTGGCGCAAAAAATGCATCGAAATTAGGACCACAAACGCTAGAGTAGTTTACTTTTAAAATTCTGTCAGATCTCTAAGGCTGTACACGCCATGGTTTGACATTTTCAGGTTATTTTTAAATAATGAAATTGATCCATTCCTCATTAATAATGCTAATATAAGTTACTTGGTGCAAAAGCCACATCGAAATTCGGACCACAAACGCTAGAGTAGGTTACTTTGCAAATTCTGCTTGATCTTTTAGGAGATAGTACACGCCATGGTTTGACATTTTCGAGTTACTTTAAAATAAAGATAGTGATCCATTCCTCATTTAATAATTCTAATATAAGTTGCTTGGCGCAAAAAACTGCAACGAAATTCAGACCACAAACACTAGAGTAGCTTACTTTGCAAATTCCGCCAGATCTCTAAGAGGATAGTACACACCACGGTTTGAAATTTACGAGTAATTTTTAAATAAAGAAAGTGATCTGTTCCATATTTATTAATGCTAGTATAAGTTACTTGGAGCAAAACCGTATCGAAATTCGGACCACAAACGCTAGAGTAGCTTTCTTTGTAAATTTTGCCAGATCTTTAAGGGTGTACACGCCATGGTTTGACATTTTCGAGATATTTTTAAATAGAAAAAGTCATCCAATTTGCATTTAATAATGCTAATATAAGTTACTTGGCGCAAAAACTGCATCGAAATTCGGACTACAAACGCTGGAGTAGCTTACTTTGCAAATTCTACCATATTTCTAAGAAGATAGTATACGCCATTGTTTGACATTTTCGAGTTATTTTTAAATCAAGAAAGTGATCCATTCCTCATTTAATAATGTTAATATAAGTTACTTGGCGCAAAAACCGCATCGAAATTCGGACTACAAACGCTAGAATAGCTTATTTTGCAAATTCGGCCAGATCTCTAAGTGGATAGTACAAGTCATGGTTTGACATTTTCTAGTTATTTTTAAATAAACAAAGTCATCCATTCCTCATTTAATAATGGTAAAATAAGTTACTTGGCACAAAAACCGCATCGAATTCGGAGCACAAACGCAAGAGTAGTTTACTCTGCAAATTCTACCACATCTCTAAGAGTAGTTTATTAATGCAAATTCTGCGAGATCTCTAAGGGTGTACACGCCATGGTTTGACATTTTCGAGATATTTTTAAATAAAGAAAATGATCCATTCCTAATTTAGAATGCCAATATAAGTTCCTTGGCGCAAAAACCGCATCGAAATTCGGACCACAAACGCTATAGTAGCTTACTCTGCAAATTCTGCCACATCTTTAAGGGGATAGTACAAGCCATGGTTTGCCATTTTCGAGATATTTTTAAATAAAGAAAGTGATCCATTCCTCATTTAATAATGCTAATATAAATTTTTTAGCGCAAAAACCTCATCGAAATTCGGACCAAAAACTTTAGAGTAGCTTACTTTGCAAATTCTGCTTGATCTTTAAGGAGATAGTACACGCCATTGTTTGACATTTTCGAGTTAATTTTAAATAAAGAAAGTGATCCATTCCGTATTTAATAATACTAATATAAGTTACTTGGGCAAAATATGCATCTAAATTCGAACCACAAACACTAGTGTAGCTTACTTTGAAAATTCTGCCAGACATCTAAGGGGATAGCACACGCCATTGTTTGACATTTTCGAGTTATTTTTAAATAAAGAAAGTGATCCATTCCTCATTTAATAATACTAATATAAGTTACTTTGTGCAAAAACCGCATCGAAATTCGGACCACAAACGCTAGAGTAGCTTTGTTTGCAAATTCTGCCAAATCTCTAAGAGGATAGTACACGCCATGGTTTGACATTTTCAAGTTATTTTCAAATAAATAAAGTGATCCATTTCTCATTTAATAATGCTAATATAAGTTACTTGGCGAAAAAGCCTTATCAAAATTAGGACCACAAACGCTAGAGTAGCTTACTTTGCAAATTCTTCCAAATCTCTAAGGGGATAGTACACGCCATGGTTTGACATTTTCGAGTTATTTTGAAATAAACAAAGTGATCCTATCCTCATTTAATAATGCTAATATAAGTTACTTGTCGCAAAAACCGCATCAAAATTCGGACCACAAACGCTAGAGTAGCTTACTTTGTAAATTCTGCTAGATCTCTAAAGGTATACACGCCATGGTTTGACATTTTCCAGTTATTTTTAAATAAAGAAAGTGATTCATTCCTCATTTAATAATGCTAATATAAAATACTTGGCGCAAAAATCGCATCGAAATTCGGACTACAAACGCTAGAGTAGCTTACTTTGCAAATTCTACAACATCTCCAAGGGGATAGTACACGCCGTGGTTTTACATTTTCGAGTTATTATTAAATAAAGAGAGTGATCCATTCCTTATTTAATAATGCTAATATAAGTTACTTGGAGCACAAAACGCAAAGAAATTCGGACCACAAACGCTTGAATAGCTTACTTTGCAAATTCTACCAGATCTCTAAGGGTGTACACGCCATGGTTTGACATTTTCGAGATATTTTTAAATAAAGAAAATGATCCATTCCTCATATAGTAATGCCAATATAAGTTACTTTGCGCAAAAACCGCATCGAAATTCGGACCACAAACGCTATAGTAGCTTACTCTACAAATTCTGCCAGATCTCTAAGGGGATAGTACATGCCATGGTTTGCCATTTTTGAGATATTTTTAAATAAAGAAAGTGATCCATTCCTCATTTAATAATGCTAATATAAATTTTTTAGCGCAAAAACCTCATCAAAATTCGAACCACAAATGCTAGAGTAGCTTACTTTGCAAATTCTGCAAGATCGCTAAAGGGATAGTTCACGTTCCCCATTTAATAATGCTATTATAAGTTACTTGGAGCAAAAACTGCATCGAAATTAGGACCACAAACGCTAGAGTAGCTTACTTTGCAAATTCTGTCAGATCTCTAAGGTGATAGTACACGCCATGGTTTGACATTTTCAGGTTATTTTTAAATAATGAAATTGATCCATTCCTCATATAATAATGCTAATATAAGTTACTTGGTGCAAAAACCACATCGAAATTCGGACCACAAACGCTAGAGTAGCTTACTTTGCAAATTCTGCTTGATCTTTAAGGAGACAGTACACGCCATGGTTTGACATTTTTGAGTTAATTTTAAATAAAAAAAGTGATCCATTCCGTATTTAATAATACTAATATAAGTTACTTGGCGCAAAATTTGCATCTAAATTCGGACCACAAACGCTAGAGTAGCTTACTTTGAAAATTCTGCCAGACATCTAAAGGGATAGTACACGCCATTGTTTGACATTTTCGAGTTATTTTTAAATAAAGAAAGTGAACCATTCCTTATTTAATAATGCTAATATAAGTTACCTGGCGCAAAACCGCATCGAAATTCTGACTACAAACTCTAGAATAGCTTATTTTGCAAATTCTACCAGATTTCCGAGGGGATAGTGCAAGTCCAGGTTTGACATTTTCTAGTTATTTTTAAATAAACAATGTGATCCATTCCTCATTTAAAAATGGTAATATAAGTTACTTGGCGCTAAAACCGCATCGAAATTCGTAGCACAAACGCTAGAGTAGTTTACTTTGCAAATTCCGCCAGATCTTTAAGAGGATAGTACACACCACGGTTTGACATTTTTGAATAATTTTTAAATAAAGAAAGTGATACATTCCTCATTTAATAATGCTAGTATAAGTTGGCGCAAAAACAGCATCGAAATTCGGACCACAATCGCTAGAGTAGCTTACTTTGCAAATTCTGCCAAATCTCTAATGGGATAGTACACGTCATGGTTTTACATTTTTGAGTTATTTTAAAATAAAGAAAGTGAACCATTCCTCATTTAGCAATGCTAATATAAGTTACTTTGCTCAAAAACCGCATCGAAATTCAGACCACAAAGGGTAGAGTAGCTTAGTTTGCAAATTCTGCCGAATCTATAAAGGAATAATACACGCCATGGTTTGACATTTTCAAGTTATTTTAAAATAAAAAAAGTGATGCATTCCTCATTTAGTAACGCTAATATAAGTTACTTGGCGCAAAAACCGCATCGAAATTCGGACAACAAACGCTGGAGTAGTTTACATTGCAAATTTTGCCAAATCTCTAAGGGTACACGCCATGGTTAGACTTTTTCGAGTTATTTTTTAATAAAGAAAGTGATCCATTCCTCATTTAATAATGCTAATATAAGTTACTTGACGCAAAAACCGCATCGAAATTCGGACCATAAACACTGGAATAGCTTACTATACAAATTCTGCCTGATCTCTATGGGGATGGTACACACCATGGTTTGACATTTTCGGGTTATTTTTAAATAAAGTAAGTGATCCATTCCTCATTTAATAATGCTAATATAAGTTACTTGGCACAAAATTCAGATCGAAATTCGGACAACAAACGCTAGAGTAGTTTACATTGCAAATTCTGCCAAATCACTAAGGGGATAATACACGCCATGGTTTGATATTTTCGATTTAGTTTTAAATAAAGTGTCCAATTCCTAATTCAATAATGCTAATATAAGTTACTTGGCGTAAAAACCGCATCGAAATTCGGACCACAAACGCTAGAGTAGCTAACTTTGAAAATTCTGCCAGATCTCTGAGGGGATAATACACACCATGGTTTGAAATTTTCGAGTTATTTCTAAATAAATAAGGTAATCCATTCCTTATTTAATACTACTTAAATAAGTTATTTTGCGCGAAAACCGCATCGAAATTCGGACCACAAACGCTTGAGTAGCTTACTTTGCAAATTCTACCAGATCTCTAAGGGGGTACTCGCCGTGGTTTGACATATTGAGTTATTTTTAAATAAAGAAAGTTATCCATTCCTCTCTTAATAATGCTAATATAAGTTGCTTGGCGCAAAAATCGCATCGAAATTCGAACCACAAACGTTAGAGTAGCTTACTTTGCAAATTCTGTAAGATCTCCGAGGGGATAGTACCCGCCATGGTTTTACTTTTTCGAGTTATTTTTAAATTAAGATAGTGATTCATTCCTCATTTAATAATGCTAATATAAGTTACTTGGCTCAAAAACAGCATCGAAATTCGGACAACAGACGCTAGAGTAGCTTACTTTAAGATTCTACCAGATCTGTAAGGGGATAGTACACGCCATGGTTTGACATTTTCGAGTTATTTTTAAATAAAGAAAGTGATTTATTCCTCATTTAATAATTCTAATATAAGTTATTTGGAGCAAAAACCGCATTGAAAATCAGACCACAAACGCTAGAGTAGCTTACTTTGCAAATTCTGCTAGATCTCTAAGGGGAAAGCACACGCCATTATTTGACATTTTCGATGAATTTTTAAATAAAAAAATGATCCATTCCTAATTTAATAATGCTAATATAAGTTACCTGGCGCAAAAACAGCATCGAAATTTGGACAACAGACGCTAGAGTAGCTTACTTTGAAAATTCTACCAGATCTGTTAGGGGATAGTACACGCCATGGTTTGACATTTTCGAGTTATTTTTAAATAAAGAAAGTGATCCATTCCTCATTTTATAATGCTAATATAAGTTATTTGGCCCAAAAACCGCATTGAAAATAAGACCACAAACGTTAGAGTAGCTTATTTTGCAAATTCTGCCTCATCTCTTAGGGGATATAGTACACGCCATAGTTTGACATTTTCGAGTTATTTTGAAATAAAGAATGTGATCCATTCCTCATTTAATAATGCTAATATAAGTTACTTGGCGCAAAAACCGCATCGAAATTCGCACCACAAACGCTAAAGTAGCTTACATTGCAAATTCTGTCATATCTTTAAGGGGAGTAAACGCCGTGGTTTGACATTTTCGAGTTATTTTGAAATAAAGAAAGTAATTCATTCCTCATTTAATAATGCTAATATAACTTACTTGACGCAAAAACCGCATAGAAATTCGGACCACAGACGCTAGAGTAGCTTACTTTACAAATTCTACAAGATCTCCAGGGGATAGTACACGCCATGGTTTGACATTTTCGAGTTATTTTTAAATAAAGAAAGTGGTCAATTCCACATTTAATAATGCTAATATAAGTTACTTAGCGAAAAAACTGCATCGAAATTCGGACTAGAAACGCTAGAGTAGCTTTCTTTGCAAATTCTGTCATGGTTTGATATTTTCCAGTTATTTTTAAATAAAGAAAGTGATCCATTCCTCATTTAATAATTCTAATATAAGTTACTTGACGTAAAAATCGCATCGAAATTCGGACAACAAACGCTAGAGTAGCATACTTTGCAAAATCTGCATGATCTCTAAGGGGATAGTACCCGCCATGGTTTTACATTTTCGAGTTATTTTTTAATAAAGAAAGTGATCCATTTCTCATTTAATAATGCTAATATAAGTTACTTGGCGCAAAAATAGCATTGAAAATCGGACAACAGACGCTAGAGAGCTTACTTTGAAAATTCTACCAGATCTCTAATGGGATAGTACACGCCATGGTTTGAGATTTTCGAGTTATTTTTAAATAAAGTGATCCATTCCTTATTTAATAAGGCTAATTTATAACTTGGCGTAAAAATTGCATCGAAATTCGGACTACAAACGCTAGAATAGCTTACTTTGCAAATTCTGCATGTTCTCTAAAGGGATAATACATGCCATGACTTGACATTTTCGAGTTATTTTGAAATAAATAGTGTAATCCATTCCTCATTTAATAAGGCTAATATAATTTACTTGGCGTAAAAACCGCATCGAAATTCAGATCACAAACGCAAGAGTACCTTACTTTGCCAATTCTGCCAGATCTCTAAGGCGATAGTAAACGCCATGGTTTGATATTTTCGAGTTAATTTTAAATAAAGAAAGTGATTCATTCCTAATTTAATAATGCTAATATAAGTTACTTGGCGTAAAAACCGCATCTAAATTCGGACCACAAACGCTAGAGTAGCTTACTTTGAAAATTCTGCCAGATCTCTAAGGGTAGTACACACCATGGTTTGACATTTTCAAGTTATTTTTAAATAAATAAAGTGATCCAATCCTCACTTAGTAATGCTAATATAAGTTACTTGGCGCAAAAACCGCATCAAAATTCAGACCACAAACGCTAGAGTAGCTTACTTTGGAAATTCTACAACATCTCCAAGGGGATAGTACACGCCGTGGTTTTACATTTTCGAGTTATTATTAAATAAAGAGAGTGATCCATTCCTCATTTAATAATGCTAATATAAGTTACTTGGCGCTTAAACCGCATCAAAATTCGGACTACAAACGCTAGAGTAGCTTACTTTGCAAATTCTACAACATCTCCAAGGGGATAGTACACGCCGTGGTTTTACATTTTCGAGTTATTATTAAATAAAGAGAGTGATCCATTCCTCATTTAATAATGCTAATATAAGTTACTTGGCGCTTAAACCGCATCAAATTCGGACCACAAACGCTAGAGTAGCTTTGTTTGCAAATTCTGCCAAATCTCTAAGAGGATAGTACACGCCATGGTTTGACATTTTCAAGTTATTTTTAAATAAAGAAAGTGATTCATTCCTCATTTAATAATACCAATATAAGTTACTAGGCGCAAAAACCTCATCGAAATTTGGACCACAAACGCTAGAGTAGCTTACTTTACAAATTCTGCCATATCTCCAAGGGGATAGTACACGCCATGCTTTAAGATTTTCGAGTTATTTTTAAATAAAGAAAGTGATCCAATCCTCATTTAGTAATGCTAATATAAGTTACTTGGCGCAAAAACCAGATCGAAATTCGGACCACAAACGCTAGAGTAGCTTACTTTGCAAATTTTGCCGGATCTCTAAAGGGATAGTACACGCCATGGTTTGACATTTTCCAGTTATTTTTAAATAAAGAAAGTCATCCACTCCTCATTTAATAATGCTAATATAAGTTACTTGGCTCAAAAACCGCAACGAAATTCGGACCACAAACGCTAGAGTAGCTTACTTAGCATATTCTGCCTGATCTCTGAGGGGATAGTACACGCCATGGTTTGACATTTTCGATTTATTCTGAAATAAAAAAGTGATCAATTCCTCATTTAGTAATGCTAATATAAGTTTCTTGAAGCAAAAACAACAACGAAATTTGAACCACAAACGCTAGAGTAGCTTACTTTGCAAATTCTGCCAGATCTCTAAGGGGATATAGTACACGCCATGATTTGACGTTTTCGAGTTATTTTAAAATAAAGAAACTGAGCCATTCCTCATTTAATAATTCTAATATATGTTATTTGGCGCAAAAACCGCATCGAAATTCGGACCACAAACGCTAGAGTAGTTTACTTTGCAAATTCTGCCAGATCTCTAAAGGAATATTACACGCGATGGTTTGACATTTTCGAGTTATTTTGAAATAAAGAAAGTGATCCAATCCTCATTTAGTAATGCTAATATAAGTTACTTGGCGCAAAAACCACATCGAAATTCGGACCACAAACGCTAAAGTAGCTTACTTTGCTAATTTTTCGGGATCTCTAAGGGGATAGTACATGCCATGGTTTGACTTTTTTCAGTTATTTTTAAATAAAGAAAGTGATGCATTTCTCATTTAATAATGCTAATATAAGTTACTTGGCGTAAAAATCACATCGAAATTCGGACCACACACACTAAAGTAGCTTACCTTGCAAATTCTGCCTGTTCTCTAAGGGGATAGTACACGCCATGGTTTGACATTTTCGAGTTATTTTTAAATAAAGAAAATGATTCATTCCTCATTTGATAATGCTAATATATGTTCCTTGGTGCAAAAACCGTATCGAAATTCAGATCACAAACGCTAGAGTAACTTACTTTGCAAATTCTGCTAGATCTCTAAGGGGAATAGTACATACCACGGTTTGACATGTTCGAGTAATTTTTAAATAAAAAAATTGATCCATTAATCATTTAATAATGCCAGTACAAGTTACCAGGCGCAAAAACCGCATCCAAATTTGGACAACAAATGCTAGAGTAGCTTACTTTGCAAATTCTACAGAAATTTAAGGGGATACTACACGCCATGGATTGACATTTTCGAGTTATTTTAAAATAAAAAAAGTGTTCCAATCCTCATTTAATAATGCTAATATTAGTTACTTAGCGAAAAACCACATCGAAATTCGGACCACAAACACTAGAGTAGCTTACTTTGCAAATTCTGCCACATCTTTAAAAAGATAGTACACGCCATGGTTTGAAATTTTCGAATTATTTCTAAATAAATAATGAAATCCATTCCTCATTTAATAATGCTAATATAAGTTACTTTACGCAAAAACCGCATCGAAATTCGGACCACAAACACTAAAGTAGCTTACCTTGCAAATTCTGCCAATTCTCTAAGGGGATAGTACACGCCATGGTTTGACATTTTCGAGTTAATTTTAAATAAAGAAAGTGATTCATTCCTTATTTCATAATGCTAATATAAGTTACTTGGCGCAAAAACCGCATCGAAATTCGGACCACAAATGCTATAGTAGCTTACTTTGCACATTCTACCAAATCATTAAGGGGATAGTACACGCCGTGGTTTGACATTTTCGAGTTATATTTAATTAAAGAAAGTGATCCATTCCTCTTTTCATAATGCTAATAAAAGTTACTTGGCGCAAAAACCGCATCGAAATTCGGACCACAAACGCTAGAGTAGCTTAATTTGCAAATTCTGCGAGATCTTTTAAGGGATGGTACACGCCATGGTTTGAAATTTTCGAGTTATTTTTAAATAAAGAAAGTGATCCATTCCTCATTTAATAACGCGAATATAAGTTACTTGACGCAAAAACCGCATCAAAATTCGGACCACGAACGCAGAGTAGATTACTTTGCAAATTCTGCCAGATCTCAAAGGAGATAGTACACGCCATAGTTTGACATATTCGAGTTATTTTTAAATTAAGAAAGTGATCCATTCCTAATTTAATAATGCTTATATAAGTTACTTGGCGCAAAAACCGCATCGAAGTTCGGACCACAAACGCTAGAGTAGCTTACTTTGCAAATCCTATCTGATCTCTAAGGGGATATTACACACCATGGATTGACATTTTCGTGTTATTTTTAAAAAAAGAAAATGATCCATTCCATATTTAATAATACTAATAAAAGTTAGTTGGCGCAAAAATCGCGTCAAAATTCGGACCACAAACACTGGAGTAGCTTACTTTTCAAATTCTGCCAAATCTCTAATGGGGAATGTAGATGCCATTATTTGACATTTTCGAGTTATTTTTAAATAAAGTAAGTGGTCCATTCCTCATTTAATAATGCTTATATAAGTTATTTGGCGCAAAAACCGCATCGAAATTCGGACTAGAAACGCTTGAGTAGCCTACTTTGCAAATTCTGCCAGTTCTCTAAGGGGATAGTACACGCCATGGTTTGACATTTTCGAGTTATTTTTAAATAAACAAAGTGATTCATTCCTCATTTCATAATGCTTATATAAGTTACTTGGCGCAAAAACCGCATCGAAATTCGGACCACAAACGCTAGAGTAGCTTACTTTGCAAATTATGCCAGATCTCTAAGGGGAATGATACACGCCATGGGTTGACATTTTGGAGTCATTTTCAAATAAAGAAAGTGATTCATTCCTTATTTAATAATGCTTATATATAAGTATTTGGTGCAAAAAACCGCATCGAATTTGGACTACAAACGCTAGAGTAGCGTACTTTGCAAATTCTGCCAGATCTCTAAAGGGATAGTACACGCCATAGTTTGACATTTTCGAGTTATTTTGAAATAAATAAAGTGATCAATTCCTCATTTAATAATGGTAATATAAGTTACTTGGCGCAAAAACTGCATCGAAATTCGGACCACAAACGCTAGAGTAGCTTACATTGCAAATTCTTCCAGATCTCTAAGGGGAATAGTACACGCCATGGTTTTACATTTTCGAGTCATTTTGAAATAAAGAAAGTGATACATTCCTCATTTAATAATGCTAATATAAGTTACTTGAAGTAAAAACCACATCGAAATTTGGACCACAAACGCTAGAGTAGCTTACTTTGATAATTCTGCAAGATCTCTAAAGGAATAATACACGCTATAGTTTGACATTTTCGAGTTATTTTTTAATAAAAAATTGATCCATTCCTCATTTAATAATGCTAATATAAGTTACTTGGCGAAAAAATCGCATCGAAATTCGGACCACAAATGCTAGAGTAACTTACTTTGAAAATTTTGCCAGATCTCTAAGGGGATAGTACACGCCATGGTTTGACATTTCCGAGTTAATTTTAAATAAAGAAAGTGATCGATTCCTTATTTGATAATACTTATATAAATCACTTGGCGTAAAAATCGCATCGAAATTCGGACCACAGACGCTAGAGTAACTTTGTTTGCAAATTCTACCAGATTTTTAAGGTACACGCCATGATTTAACATTTTCGAGTTATTTTGAAATAATTTTAGTGATCCATTCCTCATTTAATAATGCTAATATAAGTTGCTTGGCGCAAAAATCGCATCAAAATTTGGACCACTAACGCTAGAGTAGCTTACTTTGCAAATTCTGCCAGATCTCTAAGGGGATAGTACATGCCATGGCTTGACATTTCTGAGTTAATGTTAAATAAAGAAAGTGATCCATTCCTCATTTAATAATGATAGTATTAGTTGCTTGGCGCAAAAACCGCATCGAAATTCGGACCACAAACGCTTGAGCAGCTTACTTTGCAAATTCTACCAGTTCTCTAAGGGGATAGTACACGCCATGGTTTGACATTTTCGAGTTATATTTAAATAAAGAAAGTGATCCATTCCCCATTTAATAACTCTAATATAAGTTACTTGACGCAAAAACCGCATCAAAATTCGAACCACAAACGCTAGAGTAGTGTACTTTACAAATTCTGCCATATCTCTAAGTGGATAGTACATGCCATGGTTTGACATTTTCGAGTTATTTTTAAATAAATAAAGTGATTCATTCCTCACTTAATAATACTAATATAAGTTACTTGGCGCAAAAATCGCAATGAAATTCGGACCACAAACGCTAGAGTAGCTTACTTTGCAAATTCTGCAAGATCTCTAAGGAGATAGTAAACGCCATGGTTTGACATTTTCGAGTTTTATTTAAATAAAGAAAGTGATCCATTCCTTATTTAGTAATGCTACTATAAGTTACTTGGCGAAAAAACCGCATCGAAATTCAGACCACAAACGCTAGAGAAGCTTACTTTGCAAATTCTACCATATCTCTAAGGGGATATTGCAAGCCATGGTTTGACTTTTCGAGTTATTTTTAAATAAAAAAAGTGATTCATTCCTCATTTAATAATGAGAATATAAGTTACTTGGCGCAAAAACGGCATCGAAATTCGGACCACAAAAGGTAGAGTAGCTTACTTTAAAGGGATAGTACACACCATGGTTTGACATTTTATAGTTATTTTTGAATGAAGAAAGTGATCCATTCCTCATTTAACAATGCTAATATAAGTTACTTGGCGTAAAAACCGCATCGATATTCGGACCACAAACGCTAGAGTAGCTTACTTTGCAAATTCTGCCAGATCTCTTATGGGATAGTACACGCGATGGTTTGACATTTTCGAATTATTTTTAAATAAAAAATTGATCAATTCCTCATTTAATAATGCTAATATTAGTTACCTGGTGCAAAAACCTCATCGAAATTCGGACCATAAACTCTAGAGTAGCTTATTTTGAAAATTCTGCTAGATTTCTAAGGGGATAGTACCCGCTATGATTTGACATTTTCGAGTTAGTTTTAATTAACGAAAGTGATCCATTCCTCAATTAATAATGCTAATTTAAGTTACTTGGCGCAAAAACCACATCGAAATTCGGACCACTAACGCTAGAGTAGCTTACTTTGCAAATTCTGCCAAATCTCTAAGGGGACTGTACACGCCATGGTTTGACATTTTCGAATTATGTTTAAATAATGAAAGTGATCCATTCTTTATTTAATAACGCTAATATAAATTACTTGGCGTAAAATCCGCATCGAAATTCAGATAACAAACGCTAGAGTAGCTTACTTTGCAAATTCTATCAGACCTCTAAGGGGATAGTACACGCCATGGTTTGACACTTTAGAGTTATTTTTAAATAAAGAAAGTAATTCATTCCTCATTAAATAATGGTAATATAAGTTACTTGGAGAAAAACCGTATCGAAATTCGGACCACAAACGCTATAATAGCTTACTTTGCAAATTCTGTCCGCTCTAAGGGGATAGTACACGCCATGGTTTGACATTTTCGAGTTATTTTTAAATAACGAAAGTGATCCATTCCTCATTTAATAATGCTAATATAAGTTACTTGGCGCAAAATCCGCATCGAAATTCAAACCACAAACGCTAGAGAAGGTTACTTTGCAAATTCTGCCAGATCTCTAAAGGGATAGTACACGCCATGGTTTGACATTTTTCAGTTACATTAAATAAAGAGAGTGATCCATTGCTCATTAAATAATGGTAATATAAGTTACTTAGAGAAAAAACCGTATCGAGATTCGGACCACAAATGCTATAGTAGCTTACTTTGCAAATTCTGTCCGCTCTAAGGGGATAGTACACGCCATGGTTTGACATTTTCGAGTTATTTTTAAATAAAGAAAGTGATCCATTCCTAACTTAATAATGCTAATATAAGTTACTTAACACTAAAACGGCATCAAAATTCGGACCACATACGCAAGAGTAGCTTACTTTGCAAATTCTCCTAAATCTCTAGGGGATAGTACACGCCATGGTTTGACATTTTCGAGTTATTTTTAAATAAAGAAATTAATACATTCCTCATTCAATAATGCTAATATAAGTTTCTTGGCGAGAAAACCGCATCGAAATTTGGACCACAAACGCTAGAGTAGCTTACTTTGCAAATTCTGCTAGATCTCTAAGGAGATATAGTACACGCCATGATTGAACATTTTCGACTTATTTTTTAATAAAGAAAGTGATCCATTCCTGATTTAGTAATGCTAATAAAAGTTATATGGTGCAAAAATCGCATCGAAATACGGTCCCGAAACGCTAGAGTAGTTTACTTTAGAAATGCTCTCAGATCTCTAAGGGGATAGTACACGCCATGGTTTGACAATTTCGAGTTATTTTAAATAAAGAAATTGATACATTCCTCATTCAATAATGCTAATATAAGTTTCTTGGCGTAAAAACCGCATCGAAAATTGGACCACAAATGCTAGAGTAGCTTACTTTGTAAATTCTGCGAGATCTCTAAAGAGATAGTACACGCCATGATTGAACATTTTCGACTTATTTGTTAATAAAGAAAGTGATCCATTCCTCATTTAATAATGCTAATATAAGTTACTTGGAGCAAAAACCGCATCGAAATTCGGACCATAAACGATATAGTAGCTTATTTAGCAAATTCTGCCAGATCTTTAAGGGGATAGTACACGCCATGGTTTGACATTTTCGAGTTATTTTTAATTAAAGAAAGTGATCCATTCCTCATTTAATACTGCTAATATAAGTTACTTGGCGCAAGAATCACATCGAAATTCACACCACAAACGTTAGAATAACTTATATTGCAACTTTTGCCAGATCTCTAACGGGATAGTACACGCCATTGTTTGACATTTTCGAGTTATTTTTAAAAAAAGAAAGTTATACATTCCTAATTTAATAATGCTAATATAAATTATATGGCGCAAAAACCGCATCGAAACTCGGACCAAAAACGCTTGAGTTGCTAACTTTGCAAATTCTTTCAGATCTCTAAGGAGATAGTACACGCCACGGTTTGACATTTTCGAGTTATTTTTAAATAAAAAAAGTGATCCACTCCTCATTTAATAATGCTAATATAAGTTACTTGGTGCAAAAACCGCATCAAAATTCAGACCACAAACGCTAAAGTAGCTTAGTTTGCAAATTCTGCCAGATCTTTAAGGGGGATAGTACACGCCATGGTTTGACATTTTCGAGTTATTTTTAAATTAAGAAAGTGATCCATTCCTCATTTAATAATGCTAATATAAGTTACTTGGCGCAAAAATCACATCGAAATTCACACCACAAATGTTAGAATAACTTATATTTCAACTTCTGTCACATCTCTAAGGGGATAGTACACGCCATTGTTTGACATTTTCGATTATTTTTAAATAAAGAAAGTTATCCATTCCTCATTAATAATGCTAATATAATTTATATGGCGCAAAAACCGCATAGAAATTCGGACCACAAACTTTAGAGTAGCTAACTTTGCAAATTCTCTCAGATCTCTAAGGGGATTGTACACGCCATGTTTTGAAATTTTTGAGTTATTTTTAAATAAAAAATTGATCAATTCATCATTTAATAATTCTAATATAAGTTACTTGGCACAAAAACCGCATCAAAATTCGGACCACAAACGCTAGAGTAGATTATTTGCAAATTCTGCCAGATCTCTAAGGGGATTGTACACGCCATGGTTTGACATTTTTGAATTATTTTTAATTAACGAAAGTTATCCATTCCTCATTTAATAATGCTAATATAAGTTACTTGGCGCAAAAACCGCATCGAAATTTGGACCACAAAAGCAAGAGTAGTTTACTTTGCAAATTCTGCCAGATCTCTAATGGGATAGTACACGCCATGGTTTGACATGTTCGAGTTATTTTAAAATAAAGAAAGTGATCCATTCCTCATTTAAAAATGCTAATATAAGTTTCTTGGAGCAAAAACCGCATCGAAATTCACACCACAAACAATAGAATAACTTACTTTACATTTTAGAGTTATTTTTAAATAAAGAAATTGATCCATTCATAACTTAATAATGCAAATATAAGTTACTTTACATTAAAACCGCATCGAAATTCGGTCTACATACGCAAGAGTAGCTTACTTTGCAAATTCTGCCAAATCTCTAAAGGGATAGCACACGCCATGGTTTGACATTTTCGGTTTATTTTTAAATAAAGAATCTGATCCATTCCTCATTAAATAATGCTAATATCAGTTACTTAGCGCAAAAACTGCATCGAAATTGGGACAAAAAATAACCAAGAGTAGCTTACTTTGCAAATTCTGCCAGATCTCTAAAGGATAGTACACGCCATGGTTTGACATTTTCGAGTTATTTTTAGATACTCAAAGTGATCCATTCCTCATTTAATAAAGCTAATATAACTTACTTGGCGCAAAAACCGCATCGAAAATCGGAACACAAACGCTAGAATAGCTTACATTGCAAATTCTGTCAGAATTCTAAGGGGATAGTACATGCCATGGTTTGACATTTTCGAGTTATTCTAAAATAAAAAAATAGATCCATTCCTAACTTAATAATACTAATATAAGTTACTTAACATGAAAACTGCATCGAAATTTGGACCACATACGCTAGAGTAGCTTACTTTGCAAATTCAGCCAGATCTCTTAGGGATAGCACATGCTTTGGTTTGACATTTTCAGTTAATTTTAAAAAAAAAAATGTGATCCATTCCTCATTTAATAATGCTAATATAAGTTATTTGGCGCAAAAACCGCATCGAAATTAGGACCACAAACGCTAGAGTAGCTTACTTTGCAAATTCTGCCAGATCTCTAAGGGATTGTACACGCCATGGTTTGACATTTTCGAGTTATTTTTGAATAAAGAAAGTGATCCATTCCTCATTCAATAATGCTAATATAAGTTTCTTGGAGCAAAAACCGCATCGAAATTCACACCACAAACGTTAGAATAACTTACTTTGCAACTTCTGCCGGATCTCTAAGGGGATAGTACACGCCATGGTTTAACATTTTCGAGTTATTTTTAAATAAAGAAAGTGATCCATTCCCCATTTAATAATGCTAATATATGTTACTTGGCACAATAACCACATGGAAATTTGGACCACAAACGTCACAATAGCTTACTTTGCAAATTCTACCAAATCTCTAAGGGGGATAGCACACGCCATGGTTTGTCATTTTCGGTTTATTTTTCAATAAAGAATGTGATCTATTGCTCATTAAATAATGCTAATATAAGTTATTTAGCGCAAAAACTGTATCGAAATTCGGACAAAAAACGCTAGAGTAGCTTACTTTGCAAATTCTGCCAGAACTCTAAAGGGATAGTACACGCCATAGTTTGAGATTTGCGAGTTATTTTTAAATAAAGAAACTGATCCATTCCGCATTTAATAATGCTAATATAAGTTACTTAGCGCAAAAATCACATCGAAAATCGGACGACAAACGCTAAAATAGCTTACTTTGGAAATTCTTCTAGATCTCTAAAGGGATAGTACTCGCCATGGTTTGACATTTACGAGTTATTTATAAATGAAGAAAGTGATCCATTCCTAACTTAATAATACTAATATAAGTTACTTAACATTAAAACCGCATCGAAATTCGGACCACATACGCTAGAGTAGATTACTTTGCAAATTTAGCCAGATCTCTAGGGGGGATAGCACACGCCATGGTTTGACATTTTCGGTTTATTTTTAAATAAATAATGTGATTCATTCCTCATTTAATAATACTAATATAAGCTATTTGGCGCATAAACCGCATCGAAAATCGGACCACAAATGCTAGAATAATTTCTTTGCAAATTCTGCCAGATCTCTAAGGGGATAGTACACGCCATGGTTTGACATTTTCGAGTTATTTTTAAATAAAGAAATTGATACATTCCTCATTCAATAATGCTAATATAAGTTACTTGGCGCAAAATCCGCATCGAAATTTTGACCACAAACGCTAGAGTAGCTTACTTTGCAAATTCTGCCAGATCTCTAAGGAGATAGTACACGCCATGATTGAACATTTTCGACTTATTTTTTAATAAAGAAAGTTATCCATTCCTCATTAAATAATGCTAATAAAAGTTATATGGTGCAAAAATCGCATCGAAATGCGGTCCCGAAACGCTAGAGTAGTTTACTTTGGAAATGCTCCCAAATCACTAAGGGGATTGTACACGCCATGGTTTGACATTTTCGAGTTATTTTTCAATAAAGAGAGTTATCAATTCCTCATTTAATAATGCTTATATAAGTTATATGGCGCAAAAACCGCATCGAAATTCGGACCACAAACGCTAGAGTAGCTTATTTTGCAAATTCTGCCAGATCTCTAAGGGAATAGTACACGTCATGGTTTTACATTTTCGAGTTATTTTTAAATATGGAAAGTGATCCATTCCATATTTAATAATGCTAAAATAAGTTTTATGGCGCAAAACCCGCATCGAAATTCGGACCACAAACGTTAGTGTAGCTTACTTTGCAAATTCTAACAGATCTCTAAGGGGATAGTACACGCCACGGTTTGATATTTTCGAGTTATTTTTAAATAAAAAAAGTGATCCATTCCCCATATAATAATGCTAATATAAGTTACTTGACGCAAAAACTGCATCGAAATTCGGACCACAAACGCTATAGTAGCTTGCTTTGCAAACTCTGCTTGATCTCTAAGGGTACACGCCATGGTTTGACATTTTTGAGTTATTTTTAAATAATGACAGTGATTCATTCTTCATTTAACAATGCTAATATAAGTTACTTGGCGCAAAAACCGCATCGAAATTCAAACCACAAACGCTAAAGTAGCTTACTTTGCAAATTCTGCCAGATCTCTAAAGGGGATAGTACACGTTATGGTTTGACATTTTCGAGTTATTTTAAAATGAAGAAAGTGATCCATTCCTAACTTAATAATGCTAATATAAGTTACTTAACATTAAAACCGCATCGAAATTCGGACCACATTCGCTGAGTATATTACTTTCCAAATTTAGCCAGATCTTTAGGGGGATAGCACACGCCATGGTTTGACATTTTCGGTTTATTTTTAAATAAATAATGTGATTCATTACTCATTTGATAATGCTAATATAAGTTATTTGGCGCAAAAACCGCATCGAAAATCAGACCACAAACGCTAGAATAACTTACTTTGCAAATTTTGCCAGATCTCTAAGGGGATAGTACACGCCATGGTTTGACATTTTTGAGTTATTTTTAAATGAAGAAAGTGATCTATTCCTGACTTAATAATGCTAATATAAGTTACTTAACATTTAAATCACATCGAAATTCGGACCACATACGCTAGAGTAGATTACTTTGCAAATTTAGCCAAATCTCTAGGGGGATAGCACACGCCATGGTTTGTCATTTTCGGTTTATTTTTAAATAAATAATGTGATTCATTACTCATTTAATAATGCTAATATAAGCTATTTAGCGCATAAACCGCATCGAAAATCGGACCACAAACGCTAGAATAACTTACTTTGCAAATTCTGCCAGATCTCTAAGGGGATAGTACACGCCATGGTTTGACATTTTCGAGTTATTTTTAAATAATGAAAGTGATCCATTCTTTATTTAACAATGCTAATATAAGTTACTTGGCGCAAAAACCGCATCGAAATTCAAACCACAAACGCTAAAAGAGCTTACTTTGCAAATTCTGCAAGATCTCTAAAGGGGATAGTAAACGCAATGGTTTGACATTTTCGAGTTATTTTTAAATAAAGTGATCCATTCCTCATTTAATAATGCTATTATAAGTTACTTAGAGCAAAAACCGCATCGAAATTCTAACCACAAACGATAGAGTAGCTTATTTAGCAAATTCTGCCAAATCTTTAAGGGGATAGTACACGCCATGGTTCGACATTTTCGAGTTATTTTTAATTAAAGAAAGTGATCCATTCCTCATTTAATAATGCTAATATAAGTTACTTGGCGCAAGAATCACATCAAAATTCACACAAAAAAAGTTAGAATAACTTATATTGCAACTTATGCCAGATCTCTAAGGGGATAGTACACGCCATTGTTTGACATTTTCGAGTTATTTTTAAATAAAAATTTGATCAATTCCTCGTTTAATAATGCTAATATAAGTTATTTGGTGCAAAAACCGCATCGAAATTCGGACCACAAACTCTAGAGTAGCTTACTTTGCAAATTCTGCCTGATCTCTAAGGGGATAGTACACGCGATGATTTGACATTTTCGAGTTATTTTTAAATAAAGTGATTCATACCTCATTGAATAATGCTAATATAAGTTACTTATCGCAAAAACCGCATCGAAATTCGGACCACAAACGCTAGTGTAGCTTACTTTGCATATTTTACCAGTTATCTAAGGGGATAGTACACGCCACGGTTTGACATTTTAGAGTTATTTTTAAATAAAGAAAGTGATCCATTCCTCATATAATAATGCAAATATAAGTTACATCGCGCAAAAACTGCATCGAAATTCGGACCACTAACGTTATAGTAGCTTACTTTGCAAATTATGCTAGATCTCTAAGGGATAATACACGCCATGGTTTGACATTTTTGAGTTATTTTTAAATAATGAAAGTGATCCATTCCTCATTAAATAATGCTAATATAAGTTACTTGGCGCAAAAACCGCATCAAAATTCAGACCACAAACACTAAAGTAGCTTACTTTTAAAATTCTGCCAGATCTCTAAGGGGGATAGTACACGCCATGGTTTGACATTTTCGAGTTATTTTTAAACAAAGAAAGTGATCCATTCCTCATTTAATAAAGCTAATATAAGTTACTTGGCGCAAAAATCACATCGAAATTCACACCACAAACGTTAGAATAACTTATATTGCAACTTCTGTCAGATCTCTAAGGGGATAGTACACGCCATTGTTTGACATTTTCGATTATTTTTAAATAAAAAATGTTATCCATTCCTCATATAATAATGCTAATAAAAGTTATATGGCGCAACAACCGCATCGAAATTCGGACCACAAACTTTAGAGTAGCTAACTTTGCAAATTCTCCCAAATCTCTAAGTGGATAGTACACGCCATGGTTTGACATTTTCGAGTTATTTTTAATTAACGAAAATAATCCATTCCTCATTTAATAATGCTAATATAAGTTACTTGGCGCAAAAACCGCATTGAAATTCGGACCACATACGCAAGAGTAGCTTACTTTGCAAATTCTGCCAAATCTCTAAGGGGATAATACACGCCACGGTTTGACATTTTCGAGTTATTTTTAAATAAAGAAAGTGATCCATTCCGCATTTAATAATGCTAATATAAGTTACTTGGCGCAAAAACCGCATCAAAATTCATACCACAAACGCTAGAGTAGCTTACTTTACAAATTCTGCCAAATCTCTAAGGGGATAAGTACACGCCATAGTTTGACATTTTCGAGTTATTTTTAAATGAATAAAGTGATCCATTCCTAACTTAATAATGCTAATATAAGTTACTTAACATTAAAACCGCATCGAAATTCGGACCACATACGCAAGAGTAGCTTACTTTGCAAGGGGATAGTACACGCCATGGTTTGACATTTTCGAGTTATTTTTAAATATGGAAATTGATCCATTCCTCATTCAATAATGCTAATATAAGTTACTTGGCGAAAAAACCGCATCGAAATTTGGACCACAAACGCTAGAGTAGCTTACTTTGTAAATTCTGCCAGATATCTTAGGAGATAGTACACGCCATGATTTGACATTTCCGACATAATTTTTAATAAATAAAGTGATCCATTCCTCATTAAATAATGCTAATAAAAATAAAATGGTATAAAAATCGCATCGAAATGCGGTCCAGAAATGCTAGAGTAGTTTACTTTGCAAATTCTGCCAGATCTCTAAGGGGGATAGTACACGCCATGGTTTGACAATTTCGAGTTATTTATAAATAATTAAAGTGATCCATTCCTCATTTAATAATGCTAATATAAGTTACGTGGAGCAAAAACCGAATCCAAATTCGGACCACAAACGATAGAGTAAATTATTTAGCAAATTCTGCCAGATCTCTAAGGGGATAGTACACGCCATGGTTTGACATTTTCGAGTTATTTTTAATTAAAGAAAGTGATCCATTCCTCATTTAATAATGCTAATATAAGTTACTTGGCGTAAAAATCACGTCGAAATTCACACCACAAACGTTAGAATAACTTATATTGCAACTTCTGCCCGATCTCTAAGGGGATAGTACACACCATTGTTTGACATTTTCGAGTTATTTTTAAATAAAGAAAGTTATCCATTCCTCATTTAATAATGCTAATATAAGTTATATGGCACAAAATTTGCATCGAAACACGGACCACAAACGCTAGAGTTACTTTGCAAATTCTACCATATCTCTAAGGGGATATTACACGCCATGGTTTGACATTTTTGAGTTATTTTTAAATAAAGATTTTATCAATTCCACATTTAATAATGCTAATATAAGTTATTTAACGCAAAAACCGCATCGAAATTCGGACCACAAATGCAAGAGTAGCTTATTTGCAAATTCTGCCAGATCTCTAAGGGGATAGTACACGCCATGGTTTGACAATTTCGAGTTATTTTTAAATAAAGAAATTGATCCTCATTGAATAATGATAATATAAGTTACTTGGCGCAAAAACCGAATCGAAATTCGGACTACAACCCCTAATGTAACTTACTTTTCAAATTCTGCCAGATTTCTAAGGGGATAGTACACGCCACGGTTTGACATTTTCTAGTTATTTTTAATTAATGAAAGTGATCCATTCTCATTTAATAATGCTAATATAAGTTACTTGGCGCAAAAACCGCATCAAAATTTGGACCACAAACGCTAAAGTTGTTTACTTTGCAAATTCTGCCAGATCTCTAAGGGGATATTACACGCCATGGTTTGACATTTTCGAGTTATTTTTAAATAAAAATTTGATCAATTCCTCATTTAATAATGTTAATATAAGTTATTTGGCGCAAAAACCGCAACGAAATTCTAACCACAAACGCTAGAGTAGCTTATTTTGCAAATTTTGCCAGATCTCTATGGAGATAGTACACGCCATTGTTTGAAATTTTCGAGTTATTTTTAAATAAAGAAAGTGATCCATTCCTCATTGAATAATGCTAATATAAGTTACTTGGTGCATAAACCGCATCGAAATTCGGACCACAAACTCTACAATAGCTTACTTTGCAAATTCTGTGAGATCACTAAGGGAAAAGTACACGCCATGGTTTGACAATTTCGAGTTATTTTTGAATAAAGAAAGTGATCCATTCCTCATTGAATAATGTTAATATAAGTTACTTGGTGCACAAACTGCATCGAAATTCGGACCAAAAACACTAGAGTAGCTTACTTTGCAAATTCTGTGAGATCACTAAGAGAAAAGTACACGTCATGGTTTGACAATTTTGAGTTATTTTTAAATAAAGAAAAGAATCCATTCCTCATTGAATAATGCTAATATCAGTTACTTGGCGCAAAAACAGCATCGAAATTCTGACCACAAACACTAGAGTAGCTTATTTTGCAAATTTTGCCAGATCTATAAGGAGATAGTACACGCCATTGTTTGAAATTTTCGAGTTATTTTTAAATAAAGAAAGTGATCCATTCCTCATTGAATAATGCTAATATAAGTTACTTGGTGCAAAAACCGCATCGAAATTAGGACCAAAAACGCTAGAGTGGCTTACTTTGCAAATTCTGTGAGATCATTAAAGGAATAATTCCTCATTTAATAATGCTAATATAAGTTACTTTGCGCAAAAACTGCATCGAAATTCGGACCACAAACGCTAGAGTAGCTTACTTTGCAAATTCTGCCAGATCTCTAATGGGATTGTACACGCCATGGTTTGACATTTTCGAGTTATTTTTAAATAACGATAGTGATCAATTCCTTATTTAATAATGCTAATATAAGTTACTTTGCGCAAAAAACCGCATCGAAATTCGGACCACAAACGCTAGAGTAGCTTACTTTGCAAATTCGGCCAGATCTCTAACGGGATAGTACACGCCATGGTTTGAAATTTTCGAGGTTATTTTAATTAAAGAAAGTGATCCATTCCTAATTTAATAATGCTAATATAAGTTACTTGGAGCAAAATCCGCATCGAAATTCAGACCATTATCGCTGGAGTAGCTTACTTTGCAAATTCTGCCAGATTCTAAGGGAATAGTACACGTCATGGTTTAACATTTTTTAGTTATTTTTAAATAGAGAAAGTGATCCATTCCTCATTTAATAATGCTAATATAAGTTATATAGTGCAAAAACCGCTTCGAAATTCGGTCCACAAACGCTAGTGTAGCTTACATTGCAAATTCTGCCAGATCTCTAAGGGGATAATACACGCCACAGTTTGACATTTTTGAGTTATTTTTAAATAAATAAAGTGATCCATTTCTCATTTAATTATGCTAATATAAGTTACTTGGCGCAAAAATCGTATCGAAATTCGGACCACAAACGCTAGAGTAGTTTACTTTGCAAAATTTGCCAGATCTCTAAGGCGATAGTACACGCCATGGTTTGAAATTTTCGAGGTTATTTTGAATAAAGAAAGTGATTCATTCCTCATTTAATAATGCTAATATAAGTTACTAGGAGCAAAACCCGCATCGAAATTCGGACCACAATCGCTAGAGTAGCTTAATTTGTAACTTCTGCCAGATCTCTGAAGGGATAGTACACGCAATTGTTTTACATTTTCGAGTTATTCTTAAATAAAGAAAGTGATCCATTCCTCATTTTATAATGCTAATATAAGTTACTTGGTGGAAAAAATTCATCGAAATTCGGACCACAAACGCTAAAGTAGCTTACTTTGCAAATTCTGCCAGATCTCTAAAGGGATAGTATATGTCATGGTTTGACTTTCGAGTTATTTTTAAATAAAGAAAGTGATCCATTTCTTATTTAATAATGCTAATATAAGTTACTTGGCGCAAAAACCGCATCAAAATTCACACCACAAACGTTACAATAGCTTACTTTGCAACTTCTGCCAGATTTCTATGGGGATAGTGCACGCCATGGTTTGACATTTTCGAGGTAGTATTAAATAAAGAAAGTGATTCATTCATTATATAATAATGCTAATATAAGTTACGTGGCGCAAAATTTGCATCGAAATTCGGACCACAAACGCTAGATTAGCTTACTTTGCAAATTCTACCAGATCTCTAAGGGGATAGTACACGCCATGGTTTGACATTTTCAAGTAATTTTTATATAAAAAAAATGATCCATTCCTCATTTAATAATTCTAATATAAGTTACTTGGAGCAAAAACCGCATCCAAATTCACACCACAAACGTTAAAATAACTTACTTTGCAACTTCTGCCAGATCTCTAAGGGGATAGTACACGCCATAATTTGACATTTTCGAGTTATTTTTAAATAAAGAAAGTGATCCATTCCGCATTTAATAATGCTAATAAAAGTTACTTGGGGCAAAAATAGCATCAAAATTTGGACCACAAACGTTAGAGTAGCTTACTTTTCAACTTCTGCAAGATCTCTAAGGGGATAGTATACGCCATGGTTTGACATTTTCGAATTATTTTTAGATAAAGAAAGTGATCCATTCATCATTTAATAATGCAAATATAAGTTACTTGGCGTAAAAACCGCATCGAAATTAGAATCACAAACGTTAGAATAGCCTAATTTACAAATTATGCCAGATATCCAAGAAGATAGTACACGCCATGGTTTGACATTTTTAAGTTATTTTAAAATAAAAAAACTGATCCATTCCTCATTTAGTAATGCTTATATAAGTTACCTGAAGAAAAAACCGCATGGAAATTTGGACCACAAACGCTAGAATAGCTTACTTTGCAAATTCTGCCAAATCTCTAAGGGGATAGCACACGCCATGATTTGACATTTTCTGTTTATTTTTAAATAAGGAATGTGATCCATTCCTCATTTAATAATGTTAATATAAGTTACTTAACGCAAAAACTGCATCGAAATTCAGACCACAAACGCAAGAGTAGCTTACTTTGCAAATTCTACAGGATCTCTAAGGGGATAGTATACGCCATGGTTTGACATTTTCGAGTTATTTTTAAATAAATAAAGTTATCCATTCCACATTTAATAATGCTAGTATTAGTTATATGGTGCAAAAATCACATCGAAATTCGGACCACAAACGCTAGAGTAGCTTTCTTTGCAAATTCAGCCAGTTGTCTAAGGGGATAGTACACGCCATGGTTTGTTATTTTCGAATTATTTTGAAATTAAGAGAGTTATGCATTCCTCATTTAATAATTCTAATATAAGTTATATGGCGCAAAAACTGCATCGAAATTCGGACCACAAACGCTAGAATAGCTTACTTTGTAAATTCTGCCAGATCTCTAAGGGGATTGTACACGCCTTGACATTTTCGAGTTATTTTTAAATAAAGAAAGTGATAAATTTCTCATTTAATAATGCTAATATAAGTTACTTTGCGCAAAAACCGCATCGAAATTCGGACCACAAACGCTAGAGTAGCTTACTTTGCAAATTCTGCCAGATCTCTAAGGGGATTTTACACGCCATGGTTTGACATTTTCAAGTTATTTTTAAATAACGAAAGTGATCCATTCCTCATTTAATAATGCTTATATAAGTTACTTGGCGCAAAAACCGCATCGAAATTCAGACAACAATCGCTAAAGTAGCTTACTTTGCAAATTCTGCGAGATTTCTAAGGCGATAGTACACGTCATGGTTTGAAATTTTCGAGGTTATTTTAAATAAAGAAAGTGATTTATTCCTCATTTAATAATGCTTATATAAGTTACTTGGAGCAAAATCCGCATCAAAATTCGGACCATTATCGCTAGAGTAACTTACTTTACAACTTCTGCCAAATCTCTAAAGGGATAGTAAACACCATTGTTTGACATTTTCGAGTTATTTTTAAATAAAGAAAGTGATCCATTCCTCATTTAATAATGCTAATATAAGTTACTTGGTGGAAAAACAGCATCGAAATTCGGACCACAAAAACTAAAGTAGCTTACTTTGCAAATTCTGTCAGATGTCTAAGGGGATAGTACAGGCCATGGTTTGTTATTTTCGAATTATTTTGAAATTAAGAGAGTTATCCATTCCTCATTTAATAATTCTAATATAAGTTATATGGCGCAAAAAAGGCATCGAAATTCGGACCACAAACGCTAGAATAGCTTACTTTGTAAATTCTACCAGATCTCTAAGGGGATTGTACACGCCATGGTTTGACATTTTCGAGTTATTTTTTAAAGAAAGTGATCAATTACTCATTTATTAATGCTAATATAAGTTACTTTGCGTAAAAACCGCATCGAAATTCGGACCACAAATGCTAGAGTAGCTTACTTTGCAAATTGTGCCAGATCTCTAAGGGGATTGTACACGCCATGGTTTGACATTTTCGAGTTATTTTTATATAACGAAAGTGATCCATTCCTCATTTAATAATGCTAATATAAGTTACTTGGCGCAAAAACCGAATCGAAATTCAGACCACAATCGCTAGAGTAGCTTACTTTGCAAATTCTGCGAGATCTCTAAGGCGATAGTACACGTCATGGTTTGAAATTTTTGAGGTTATTTAAAATAAAGAAAGTGATGTATTCCTCATTTAATAATTCTAATATAAGTTACTTGGAGCAAAATCCGCATCCAAATTCACACCACAAACGTTAAAATAACTTACTATGCAACTTTTTCCAGATCTCTAAGGGGATAGTACACGCCATAATTTGACATTTTCGAGTTATTTTTAAATAAAGAAAGTGATCTATTCCTCATTTAGTAATGCTAATATAAGATACTTGGGGCAAAAACCGTATCAAAATTTGGACCACAAACGTTAGAGTAGCTTACTTTTCAACTTCTGCACTTCTGCAAGATCTCTAAGGGGATAGTACACGCCATGGTTTGACATTTTCGAATTATTTTTAAATAAAGAAAGTGATCCATTCCTCATTGAATAATGCCAATATAAGTTACTTGGCGCAAAAACCGCATCGAAATTCGGATCACAAACGTTAGAGTAGCCTAATTTACAAATTATGCCAGATCTCCAAGAAGATAGTACACGCCATGGTTTGACATTTTTGAGTTATTTTAAAATAAAGAAATTGATCAATTCCTCATTTAATACTGCCAATATAAGTTACTGTGCGCAAAAACCGCATCGAAATTCAGACCACAAACGCTAGAATAGCTTACTTTGTAAATTATGTCGGTTCACGCCATGGTTTGACATTTTCGAGTTATTTTTAAATAAATAAAGTGATACATTCCTCACTTAATAATGCTGATATAAGTTACTTGGCGCAAAAACCGCATTGAAATTCGGACCATAAACGCTAAAGTAGCTTATTTTGCAAATTTTGCCAAATCTCTAAGGGGATAATACACGCCATGGTTTCACATTTTCAAGTTATTTTTAAATAAAGAAAGTTATCCATTTCTCATTTAATAATGCTAATTTAAGTTACTTGGCGTAAAAACCGCTTCGAAATTCGGACCACAAACGCTAGAGTAGCTTATTTTGCAAATTTTGTCAAATCTTTAAGTGGATAATACACGCCATGGTTCGACATTTTCGAATTATTTTAAAATAAAGAAACTGATCCATTCCTCATTTAATAATTCCAATACAAGTTACTAAGCGCAAAAACCGCATCGAAATCGGACCAGAAACGCTAGAATAGCTTACTTTGCAATTTCTGCCAGATCTCTAAAGGTATAGTACACGCCGCGGTTTGACATTTTTGAGTTATTTTAAAATAAAGAGATTCATTCCTCATTAAATAATGCTAATATAATTTACTTGGCACAAAAACCGCATCGAAATTTGGACCACAAACGCTAGAGTAGTTTACTTTGCAAATTCTCCTAGATCTCTAAGGGGATAGTACACGCCATGGTTTGACATTTTCGAGTTATTTTTAAATAAAAAAACTGATCCATTCCGCATTTAATAATGCTAATATAAGTTACTTGGCACAAAAACCGCATCGAAAATCGGACCGCAAACGCTATAATAGCTTACTTTGCAAATTCTGCCAGATCTCTAAGGGGATAGTACACGCCATGGTTTCACATTTTCAAGTTATTTTTGAACAAAGAAAGTGATCCATTCCTTATTTAATAATGCTAATATAAGTTATTTGGAGCAAAAACCGCATTGAAATTCGGACCACAAACGCTAGAGTAGCTTACTTTGTAAATAGTGCCAGATCTCTAAGGGGATTCGTACACGCCATGATTTGACATTTTCGAGTTATTTTTAAATAAAGAAGTTAATTGATTCCTCATTTAATAATGCTAATATAATTTACTTGGCGCAAAAACCGCATCGAAATTCGGACCACGAACTCTAGAGTAGGTTACTTTGCAAATTCTGCCAGATCTCTAAGGGGATAGTACACGCCATGGTTTGACATTTTTGAGTTATTTTTAATTAACGAAAGTGATCCATTAATCATTTAATAATGCTAATATAAGTTACTTGGCGCAAAAACCGCATCGAAATTCGAACCATAAACGCAAGAATAACTTACTTTGCAAATTCAGCCAGATCTATAAGGGAATAGTACACGTCATGGTTTGATATTTTCGAGTTATTTTTAACTAAAGTAATTGATCCATTCCTCATTTAATACTGCTAATATAAGTTGATGCAAAAATCGCATCGAAATTCACACCACAACCTTTAGAATAGCTTACTTTGCAACTTGTGCCAGATCTACACGCCATGGTTTGACATTTTCGAGTTATTTTTAAATAATTAAAGTGATCCATTTCTCATTTAATAATGCTAATATAATTTACTAGGCGCAAAAACCACATCGAAATTCGGACATCAAACGCTAGAGTAGCTTACTTTGCAAATTCTCCCGGATCATTAAAAGGATAGTACGCGCCATGGTTTGACATTTTCCATTTATTTTTAAATAAAGAAAGTGATTCATTCCTCATTCAATAATGCTAATATAAGTTATTTGGCGCATAAACAGCATCGAAATTCGGACCACAAACGCTTGAGTAGCTTACTTTGAAAATTCTGCCAGATCTCTAAGGGGATAGCACACGCCATTGTTTGAAATTTTCAGTTTATTTTTAAATCAAGAATGTGATCCATTCCTAATTAAATAATGTTATTTAAGTTAATTGGCGCAAAAACTGCATTGAAATTTGAACCACAAACGCAAGAGTAGCTTACATTGCAAATTCTGTTAGATCTCTAAGGGGGATAGTACACGCCATGGTTTGATATTTTCTAATTATTTTTAAATAAAGAAATTGATCCATTCCTCATTTAATAATGCCAATTTAAGTTACTTGGCGCAAAAACCGCATCGAAATTCAGACCACAAAAGCTAGAATATCTTACTTTGCAAATTAAGTCAATACACGCCATGGTTTGACATTTTCGAGTTATTTTTAAATAAATAAAGTGATACATTCCTCAATTAATAATGCTAATATAAGTTACTTGGCTTTCAAACCGCATCGAAATTCGGACTACAAACGATAGAGTAGCTTACTTTGCATATACTGCCAGATCTCTAAAGGGATAGTACACGCCATGATTTGACATTTTTGAGTTATTTTTAGATAAAGAAAGTAATTCATTCCTTATTTAATAATGCTAATATAAGTTACTTGGCGCAAAAACCGTATCGAAATTTGGACCACAAACGCTAGAGTAGCTTATTTTGCAAATTCTGCCAGATCTCCAAGGAGATAGAACACGCCATGGTTTGACATTTTCGAGTTATTTTTAAATAAAGAAAGTGATCTATTCCTCATTTAATAATGCTAATATAAGTTACTTGGCGCAAAAACCGCATCCAAATTTAGACCGCAAATGCTATAATAGCTTACTTTGCAAATTCTGCCTGATCTTCTAGTAGATCGTACACGCCGTAATTGACATTTTTGAGTTATTTTTAAATAAAGAAAGTGATCCATTCCTCATTTAGTAATGCTAATATAAGTTACTTGAGGCAAAAACCGCATCGAAATTTGGACCACAAACGTTAGAGTAGCTTACTTTTCAACTTCTGCAAGATCTCTAAGGGGATAGTACACGCCATGGTTTGACATTTTTGAATTAATTTAAATAAAGAAAGTGATCCATTCCTCATTTAATAATGCCAATATAAGTTACTTGGCGCAAAAACCGCATCGAAATTCGGATCACAAACGTTAGAGTAGCCTAATTTACAAATTATGCCAGATCTCCAAGAAGATAGTACACGCCATGGTTTGACATTTTTGAGTTATTTTAAAATAAAAAAACTGATCCATTCCTCATTTAATAATGCTAATATAAGTTACTTGAAGAAAAAACCGCATGGAAATTTGGACCACAAACGCTAGAATAGCTTACTTTGCAAATTCTGCCAAATCTCTAAGCGGATAGCACACGCCATGGTTTGACATTTTCTGTTTATTTTTAAATAAGGAATGTGATCCATTCCTCATTAAATAATGCTAATATAAGTTACTTAACGTAAAAACTGAATCGAAATTCAGACCACAAACGCAAGAGTAGCTTACTTTGCAAATTCTACAAGATCTCTAAGGGGATAGTACACGCCATGGTTTGACATTTTCGAGTTATTTTTAAATAAATAAAGTTATCCATTCCACATTTAATAATGCTAGTATTAGTTATGTGGTGCAAAAATCACATCGAAATTCAGACCAAAACGCTAGAGTAGCTTTCTTTGCAAATTCAGCCAGATGTCTAAGGGGATAGTACACGCCATGGTTTGTTCTTTTCGAATTATTTTGAAATTAAGAGAGTTATCCATTCCTCATTTAATAATTCTAATATAAGTTATATGGCGCAAAAACTGTATCGAAATTTGGACCACAAACGCTAGAATAGCTTACTTTGTAAATTCTGCCAGATCTCTAAGGGGATTGTACACGCTATGGTTTGACATTTTCGAGTTATTTTTAAATAAAGAAAGTGATCAATTACTCAGTTAATAATGCTAATATAAGTTACTTTGCGCAAAAACCGCATCGAAATTCGGACAACAAACGCTAGAGTAGCTTACTTTGCAAATTGTGCCAGATCTCTTAGGGGATTGTACACGCCATGGTTTGACATTTTCGAGTTAATTTTAAATAAAGAAATTGATACATTCAGCATTTAATAATCCTAATATAAGTTACGTGGCGCAAAAACCGCATCGAAATTCGGACCACGAACTCTAGAGTAGCTTACTTTGCAAATTCTGCCAAATCTCTAAGGGAATAGTACACGCCATGGTTTGACATTTTCGAGTTATTTTTACTTAACGAAAGTGTTCCATTACTCATTTAATAATTCTAATATAAGTTACTTGGCGCAAAAACCGCATCGAAATTCGGACCACAAACACAGGAGTAGCTTACTTTGCAAATACTGCCAGATCTATAAGGGAATAGTACACGACATGGTTTGACATTTTTGAGTTGTTTTTAGATAAAGAAAGTAATTCATTCCTTATTTAATAATGCTAATATAAGTTACTTGGCGCAAAAACCGCATCGAAATTCGGACCACAAACGCTAGAGTAGCTTATTTTGCAAATTCTACCAGATCTCAAGGGAGATAGAACACGCCATGGTTTGACATTTTCGAGTTATTTTTAAATAAAGAAATTGATCCATTCCTCATCTAATAATGCTAATATAAGTTACTTGGCGCAAAAACCGCATCGAAATTTGAACCACAAACGCTAGAGTAGTTTACTTTGCAAATTCAGTAGATCTTTAAGGGGATAGTACACGCCATTGTTTGACATTTTTGAATTATTTTTAAATAAAGAAACTGATTCATTCCTCATTTAATAATGCTAATATAAGTTACTTGGCACATAAACCGCATCGAATTTCGGACCACAAACTCTAGAATAGCTTAATCTGCAAATTCTGTCAGATCTCTAAGGGGATAGTACACGCCGCGGTTTGACATTTTCGAGTTATTTTAAAATAAAGTGATTCATTCCTCATTAAATAATGCTAATATAAATTACTTGGCACAAAAACCGCATCTAAATTCGGACCACAAACGCTAGAGTAGCTTACTTTGCAAATTCTGCCTAATCTCTAAGGGTACACGCCATGTTTTGACATTTTCGAATTATTTTTAAATAAAGAAATTGATCCATTCCTTATTAAATAATGCCAGTATTTTCGAGTTATTTTTAATTAACGAAAGTGTTCCATTACTCATTTAATAATTCTAATATAAGTTACTTGGCGCAAAAACCGCATCGAAATTCGGAACACAAACACAAGAGTAACTTACTTTGCAAATACTGCCAGATCTATAAGGGAATAGTACACGACATGGTTTGACATTTTTGAGTTATTTTTAGATAAAGAAAGTAATTCATTCCTTATTTAATAATGCTAATATAAGTTACTTGGCGAAAAACCGCATCGAAATTCGGACCACAAACGCTAGAGTAGCTTTTTTTGCAAATTCTACCATATCTCAAGGGAGATAGAACACGCCATGGTTTGACATTTTCGAGTTATTTTTAAATAAAGAAATTGATCAATTCCTCATTTAATAATGCTAATATAAGTTACTTGGCGCAAAAACCGCATCGAAATTTGAACCACAAACGCTAGAGTAGTTTACTTTGCAAATTCAATAGATCTTTAAAGGGATAGTACACGCCATGGTTTGACATTTTCGAGGTATTTTTAAATCAAGAAAGTGATCTATTCCTCATTTAAAAATGCTAATATAAGTTACTTGGCACAAAAAACCGCATCGAAATTCGGACCACAACGGTAGAGTAGCTTACTTTGCAAATTCTGCCAGATCTCTAAGGGGATAGGTCACGCCATGGTTTGACATTTTTTAGGTATTTTTAATTAATGAAATTGATCCATTTCTCATTTAATAATGGTAATATAAGTTACTTGGCGCAAAATGCGCATCGAAATTCGGACCACAAAAGCTAGAGTAGCTTACTTTGCAAATTCTGCCAGATCTCTTAGAGGATAGTACACGCCTTTGTTTGACATTTTCGAGTTATTTTTAATTAATGAAGGTAATCCATTCCTCATTTAATAATGCTAATATAAGTTATATGACGTAAAAACCGCATCCAAATTCAGACCACAAACGCTAGAGTAGCTTACTTTGCAAATTCTGTCAGATCTCTAAGGAGTACACGCCATGGTTTGACATTTTCGAGTTATTTTTAAATCAAAAAAGTGATTCATTCCTCATTTAAAAATGCTAATATTAGTTACTTGGCGCAAAAAACCGCATCGAAATTCAGACCACAAACGGTAAAGTAGCTTACTTTTCAAATTCTGCTAGATCTCTAAGGGGATAGTACACACCATGGTTTGACATTTTCGAGTTATTTTTAAATAAAGAAAGTGATCCATTACTCATTTAATAATGCTAATATAACTTACACTGCGTAAAAACCGCATTGAAATTCGGACCAAAAACGCTATAGTAGCTTACTTTGAAAATTCTGCCAGATCTCTAAGGGGATAGTACATGTCATGGTTTGACATTTTAGAATTATTTTTAAATAAAGAAAGTGATCCTTTCCTCATTAAATAATGCTAATATCAGTTACTTGGCGCAAAAACCGCATCGAAATTCGGACCACAAACAGTAGAGTAGCTTACTTTGCAAATTCTGCCAGATTATTAAGCGGATAGTACAAGCCATGGTTGACATTTTCGAGGTATTTTTAATTAACGAAAGTGATCCATTTCTCATTTAATAATGCTAAAATAAGTTACTTGGAGCAAAATCCGCATCGAAATTCGGACCACAAACCCTAGAGTAGCTTACTTTGCAAATTCTGCCAGTTCTCTGAGGGGATAGTACACCCCATGGTTTGACATTTTCGAGTTATTTTTAAATAAAGAAAGTGATCCATTCCTAATTTAATAATGCTAATATAAGTTACTTGGCGTAAAAACCGCATCGAAATTCGGACCATAAACGCTAGAGTAGCTTACTTTGCAAATTCTACTAGATCACTTAGGAGATCGTACACGCCTTGGTTTGACATTTTCGAGTTATTTATATTTAACGAAACTAATCGATTCCTCATTTAATAATGCTAATATAAGTTATATGGTGCCAAATTTGCATCGAAATTCGGACCACAAACGCTAGAGTAGCTTACTTTGCCAATTCTGCCAGATCTCTAAGGAGAACACGCCATGGTTTGACATTTTCTAGTTATTTTTAAATCAAGAAAGTGATCCATTCCTCATTAAAAAATGCTAATATAAGTTACTTGGCGCAAAAAACCGCATCGAAATTCGGACCACAAACGGTAGAGTAGCTTACTTTGCAAATTCTGCAAGATATCTAAGGGGATAGTACACGCCATGGTTTGACATTTTTGAGGTATTTTTAATTAATGAAAGTGATCCATTTCTCATTTAATAATGCTAATATAAGTTACTTGAAGCAAAATGCGCATCGAAATTCGGACCACAAAAGCTAGAGTAGCTTACTTTGCAAATTCTGCCAGATCTCTTAGGGTGTACACGCCTTGGTTAGACATTTTCGAGTTATTTTTAATTAACGAAGGTAATCCATTCCTCAATTGATAATGCTAATATAAGTTATATGGCGCAAAAACCGCATCGAAATTCGGACCACAAACGCTAGAGTAGCTTACTTTGCAAATTCTGCCAGATCTCTTAGGGGATAGTACACCCCAATTGTTGGAAATTTTCGAGTTATTTTTAAATAAGAAAGTGATCAATTCCTCATTTAATAATGCTAATATAAGTTAATTGGTGCAAAAACCGCATAGAAATTCGGACCACAAACGCTATAGTAGCTTACTTTGCAAATTCTGCCAGATCTCTTAGGGGGATATTACACGCCTTGGTATGACATTTTCGCCTTATTTTTAATTTACGAAAGTAATCCAATCCTCATTTAATAATGCTAATATAAGTTATATGGCGTAAAAACCGCATCGAAATTCGGACCACAAACGCTAGAGTAGCGTACTTTGCAAATTCTGCCACATCTCTAAGGGGATAGTACAGCCCATGATTTGACATTTTCAAGTTATTTTTAAATAAAGAAAGTGATCCATTCCTTATTTAATAATGCTAATATAAGTTACTTGGCGCAAAAACCGCATTGAAATTCACACCACAAATACTAGAGTAGCGTACTGATCCATTCCGCATTATATAATGCTAATATAAGTTACTTGGCGCAAAAACCGCATCGAAATTCAGACCACAAACGCTAGAATAGCCTACTTTGCAAATTCTACCAGATCTCTAATGGGATAGTACACGCCATGGTTTGACATTTTCAAGTTATTTTTAAATAAAGAAAGTGATCCATTCCTCATTTAATAATGCTAATATAAGTTATATTGGGCAAAAATGGTATAGAAATTCGGACCACAAAAGCTAGAGTAGATTGCTTTGCAAATTCTTCCATTTCTCAAAAGGGATAGTACACACCATGGTTTGAAATTTTCTATTTATTTTTAAATAAAAAAGTGATCCGTTCCTCATTTAATAATGCTAATATAACTTACTTGGTGCAAAAACCGCATCGAAATTCGGACCACAAACGCTAGAGTAGCTTACCTTGCAAATTCTGTTAGATATCTAAGGGGATAGTACAGCCATGGTTTGAAATTTTTGAATTATTTTTAAATAAAGAAATTGATCCAATCCTCATTTAATAATGCTATTATAAGTTACTTGACACAAAAACCGCATCGAAATTCGGACCACAAACTTTAGAGTAGCTAACTTTGCCAATTCTGCCAGATCTCTAAGGGGATAGTACACGTCATGGTTTAGCATTTTCGAGTTATTTTTAAATAAAGAAAGTGATCCATTCCTCATTTAATAATGCTAATATAAGTTACTTGGCGCAAAATACGCATCGAAATTCAGACCACAAACGCTAGAGTAGCTTACTTTGCAAATTCTGCCAGATCTCTTAAGGGGTTAATACACGCCTTGGTTTGACATTTTCGAGTTATTTTTAATTAACGAAAGTACTCCATTCCACATTTAAAAATGCTTATATAAGTTTCTTGGCGCAAAAAACCGCATCGAAATTCGGACCACAAACGGTAGAGTAGCTTACTTTGCAAATTCTGCTAGATCTCTAAGGGATAGTACACGCCTTGGTTTGACATTTTCAATTTATTTTTAATTAACGAAAGTAATCCATTCCTCATTTAATAATTCTAATATAAGTTACATAGGGCAAAAACCGCATCAAAATTCGGTCCAAAAACACTAGAGTAGCTTACTTTGCGAATTCTGCCATATCTCTAAGGGTACACCCCATGGTTTGACATTTTCGAGTTATTTTTAAATAAAGAAAGTGATCCATTCCTCTTTTAATAATGCTAATATAAGTTACTTGGCAGAAAAACCGAATCGAAATTCGGAACACAAACGCTAGAGTAGCTTACTTTGCAAATTCTGCCAGATCTCTTAGGTGATAGTACACGCATTGGTTTGACATTTTCGAGTTATTTTTAATTAACGAAAGTATTCCATTCCTCATTTAATAATGCTAATATATGTTATATTGGGCAAAAACCGCATCAAAATTCGGACCACAAACGCTAGAGTAGCTTACTTTGCAAATTCTCCGAGATCTCTAAAGAGTACACGCCATGGTTTGACATTTTCGAGTTATTTTTAAATCAAGAAAGTGATCCATTCCTCATTTAAAAATTCTATTATAAGTTACTTGGCGAAAAAAATCGCATCGAAATTCGGACCACAAACAGTAGAGTAGCTCACTTTGCAAATTCTGCCAGATCTCTAAGGGGATAGTACACTCCATGGTTTGATATTTTCGAGGTATTTTTAATTAACGAAAGCGATCCATTTCTAATTTAATAATTCTAATATAAGTTACTTTGCGCACAATCCGCATCGAAATTCAGTCCAAAAACCGTAGAGTAGCTTACTTTGCTAATTCTGCCAGATATCTAAGGGGATAGTACACCCAATGGTTTGACTTTTTGAGTTATTTTTTAAAAATAAAGTGATCCATTCCTCATCTAATAATGCTAATATAAGTTACTTGGCGCAAAAACAGCATCGAAATTCGGACCACAAACGCTAGAGTAGCTTACTTTGCAAATTCTGCCAGATCTCCTAGGGTCGTACACGCCTAGGTTTGACATTTTTGAGTTATTTTTAATTAACGAAAGTAATCCATTCCTCATTTAATAATGCTAATATAAGTTATATGGCGCAAAAACTTATCGAAATTCGGACCACAAACGCTAAAGTAGCTTACTTTGCAATTTTTGCCAGATCTCTAAGGGGATAGTACACCCCATGGTTTGAAAATTTCGAGTTATTTTTAAATAAAGAAAGTGATCCATTGCTCATTTAATAATGCTAATATAAGTTACTTGGCGCAAAAACCGCATCGAAATTCGGACCACAAACGATAGAGTAGCTTACTTTGCAAATTCTGCTTGATCTCTAAGGGAATAGTACACGCCATGGTTTGACATTTTCGAGTTATTTTTAAATAAAGAAAGTGATCCATTCATTATTTAATAATGCTAATATAAGTTACATGGGCCAAAAACCGCATCGAAATTCGTACCACAAACGCTAGAGTAGCTTACTTTGCAAATTCTGTCAGATCTCTAAGGGGAGATTACACGCCATGATTTGATATTTTTGGGTTATTTTTAAATAAAAAAAGTGATCCATTCCTAATTTAATAATGCTATTATAAGTTACTTTGCGCAAAAACCGTATCAAAATTCGGACCACAAACTTTAGAGTAGCTAACTTTGCCAATTCTGCCAGATCTCTAAGGGGATAGTACACGCCTTGGTTTGACATTTTCGAGTTATTTTTAATTAACGAAATTGATCCATTTCTCAATTAATAATGCTAATATAAGTTACTTAGCGCAAAATCCACATCGAAATTCGGACCACAAACGGTAGAGTAGCTTACTTTGCAAATTCTGCCAAATCTCTAAGGGGACAGTACACGCCATGGTTTGACAATTTCGAGTTATTTTTAAATAAAGAAAGTGATCCATTCCTCATTAAATAATGCTAATATCTGTTACTTGGCGCAAAAAACGCATCGAAATTCGGACCACAAACGGTAGAGTAGCTTACTTTGCAAATTCTGCTTGATCTCTAAGGGGATAGTACACGCCATGGTTTGACATTTTCGAGTTATTTTTAATTAACGAAAGTGATCCATTTCTCATTTAATAATGCTAATATAAGTTACTTGGCGCAAAATACGCATCGAAATCCGGACCACAAACTCTAGAGTAGCTTACTTTACCAATTCTGCCAGATCTCTAAGGGGATAGTACACCCCATGGTTTGACATTGTCGAGTTATTTTTAAATGAAGAAAGTAATCCATTTCTCATTTAATAATGCTAATAAAGTTACATGGGGAAAAAACCGCATCGAAATTCAATCCAAAAACCCTAGAGTAGCTTACTTTGCAAATTCTGCCAGATCTCTAAGGGGATAGTACACCCCATGGTTTGACATTTTTGAGTTATTTTTAAATAAAGAAAGTGATCCATTCCTCATTTAATAATGCTAATATAAGTTACTTGGCGCAAAAACCACATCGAAATTCGGACCACAAACGCTAGAGTTGTTTACTTTGCAAATTCTGCCAGATCTCTTAGGTTCGTACACGCCTTGGTTTGACATTTTTGAGTTATTTTTAATTAATGAAAGTAATCCATTCCTCATTTAATAATTTTAATATAAGTTATATGGGGCAAAAACCTCATCGAAATTCGGTCCAAAAACACTAGAGTAGCTTACTTTGCAAATTCTGCCAGATCTCTTAGGGGATAGTTCACCCCATGGTTTGACATTTTCGAGTTATTTTTAAATAAACAAAGTGAACCATTCCTCATTTAATAATGCTAATATAAGTTACTTGGCGCAAAAACCGAATCGAAATTTGGACCACAAACACTAGAGTAGCTTTCTTTACAAATTCTGCCAGTTCTCTTAGGGGATAGTACACGCCTTGGTTTGACATTTTCGAGTTATTTTTAATTAACGAAAGTAATCCATTCCTGACTTAATAATGCTAATATAAGTTACATGGGGCAAAAAACCGCATCGAAATTCAATCCAAAAACCCTAGAGTAGCTTACTTTGCAAATTCTACCAGATCTCTAAGGGGATAGTAACCCCATGGTTTGACATTTTTGAGTTATTTTTAAATAAAGAAAGTGATCAATTCCTCATTTAATAATGCTAATATAAGTTACTTGGCGCAAAAACCAAATCGAAATTCAGACCACAAACGCTAGAGTAGCTTACTTTGCAAATTCTGCCGGATATCTTAGGGGATAGTACACGCCTTGGTTTGACATTTTCAATTTATTTTTAATTAACGAAAGTAATCCATTCCTCATTTAATAATTCTAATATAAGTTACATAGGGCAAAAACCGCATCAAAATTCGGTCCAAAACTAGAGTAGCTTACTTTGCGAATTCTGCCATATCTCTAAGGGTACACCCCATGGTTTGACATTTTCGAGTTATTTTAAATAAAGAAAGTGATCCATTCCTCTTTTAATAATGCTAATATAAGTTACTTGGCAGAAAAACCGAATCGAAATTCGGAACACAAACGCTAGAGTAGCTTACTTTGCAAATTCTGCCAGATCTCTTAGGTGATAGTACACGCATTGGTTTGACATTTTCGAGTTATTTTTAATTAACGAAAGTAATCCATTCCTCATTTAATAATGCTAATATAAGTTATATGGCGCAAAAATGCATCGACATTCAGACCACAAACGCTAGAGTAGCTTACTTTGCAAATTCTGCCTGATCTCTAAGGACTACATGCCATGGTTTGACATTTTCGAGTTATTTTTAAATCAAGAAAGTGATCCATTCCTCATTTAAGAATGCTAATATAAATTAGTTGGCGCAAAAAACCGTATCGAAATTCGGACAACAAACGCTAGAGTAGCTTACTTTGCAAATTCTACCAGATCTCTAAAGGGATAGTACACGCCATGGTTTGACATTTTCGAGTTATTTTTAAATCAGGAAAGTGATCCATTCCTCATTTAAAAGGCTAATATAACTTACTTGGCGCAAAAAACCGCATCGAAATTTGGACCACAAACGCTAGAGTAGCTTTCTTTGCAAATTTTGCTAGATCTCTAATGGGATAGTACACGCCATGGTTTCACATTTTGTAGTTATTTTTAAATAAAGAATCTGATTCATTCCTCTTTTTAATAATGCAAATATTAGTTACTTGGCGTAAAAACCGCATCGAAATTCGGACCACAACGCTAGAATAGCTTACTTTACAGATTCTACCAGAACTCTTAGGGGATAGTACACGCCATGGTTTAACATTTTCGAGTTATTTTTAAATAAAGAAAGTGATCCATTCCTCATTTAATAGTGCTAATATAAGTTACTTGGCGGTAAAAACCGCATCGAAATTCGGACCACAAACGCTAGAGTAGCTTACTTTGCAAATTCTGCCTTATCTCTAAGGGGATAGTACACGCCATGGTTTGACGTTTTTGAGTTATTTTAAATCAAGAAAGTGATCCATTTCTCATTTAAAATTGCTAATATAAATTACTTGGCGCAAAAAACCGCATCGAAATTCGGACCACAAACGCTAGAGTAGCTTACTTTGCAAATTTTGCCATATCTCTAAGGGGATAGTACACGCCATAGTTTCACATTTTGTAGTTATTTTTTAATAAAGAAATTGATTCATTCCTCTTTTAATAATGCTAATATAAGTTACTTGGCGCAAAAACCGCATCAGAATTCGGACCACAAACGCTAGAGTAGCTTACTTTGAAAATTCTGCCAGATCTCTTAGGGGATAGAACACGCCTTGGTTTGACATTTTCGAGTTATTTCTAATTAACGAAATTAATTCATTCCTCATTTAATAATGCTAATATAAGTTACATGGGGCAAAAACCGCATCGAAATTCAGTCCAAAAACCCTAGAGTAGCTTACTTTGCAAATTCTGCCAGATCTTTAAGGGGATAGTACACCCCATGGTTTGACATTTTTGAGTTATTTTTAAAAAATAAAGTGATCCTTTCCTCATTTAATAATGCTAATATAAGTTACTTGGCGCAAAAACCGCATCGAAATTCGGACCACAAACGCTAGAGTAGCTTACTTTGCAAACTCTGCCAGATCTCTCAAGGGATAGTACACGCCTTGGTTTGAAATTTTCGAGTTATTTTTAAATAAAGAAAGTGATCCATTCCGCATTTAAAAATGCAAATATAAGTTAAATGGCGCAAAAACCGCATCGATATTCACACAACAAATGCTAGAATAGCTTACTTTGCAAATTCTGCCAAATCTCTAAGGGGATAGTACAGGCCATGGTTTGTCATTTTCGATTTTTTTTTATCAAAAAAGTGATCCATTCCTCATTTAAAAATGCTTATATAAGTTACTTGGCGTAAAAAACCGCATCGAAATTCGGACCACAAACGCTAGAGTAGCTTACTTTGCAAATTCTGCCAGGTCTCTAAAGGGATAGTACACGCCATGGTTTGACATTTTAGAGTTATTTTTAAATAAAGTGATCCATTCGTCACTTAATGATGCTAATATAGGTTACTTGGGCCAAAAACCGCATCGAAATTTGGACCACAAACGCTAGAGTAGCTTACTTTGCAAATTCTGTCAGATTACACGCCATGATTTGACATTTTCGAGTTATTTTTAAATAAAAAAAGTGATCCATTCCTCATTTAATAATGCTATTATAAGTTACTTGGCGCAAAATACGCATCGAAATTCGGACCACAAACTTTAGAGTAGGTAACGTTGCCAATTCTGCCATATCTCTAAGGGTATAGTACACGCCATGGTTTGACATTTTCGAATTATTTTTAAATAAAGAAACCGATGGTTTGAATAACTTACTTTGCAACTTCTGCAAGATCTTTAAGGGGATAGTACACGCTATGGTTTGACATTTTCAAGTTATTTCTAAATTAAGAAAGTGATCCATTTCTCATTTAATACTGCTTATATAAGTTACTTGGCACAAAAACAGCATCGAAATTCGGACCACAAACGCTAGAGTAGCTTACTTTGCAAATTCAGCCAGATCTTTAAGGGGATAGTACACGCCATGGTTTGACATTTTTGAGTAATTTTTAAATAACGGAAGTGATCCATTCTTTATTGAATAATGCTAATATAAGTTATTTGGCGCAAAAACCGCATCGAAATTCAGACCACAAACGCTAGAGTAGCTTACTTTGCAATTTCTGTCAGATCTCTAAGGGGATAGTGCATGCCATGGTTTGACAGTTTCGAGTTATTTTTAAATAAAGAAAGTGATTCATTCATCATTAAATAATGCTAATATAACTTATATGGCGCAAAAACCGCATCAAATTTTGGACCACAAACGCTAGATTAGCTTACATTGCAAACTTTGCCTGATTTATTAGAGGATATAGTACACGCCACGGTTTGAAATTTTTGAGTTATTTTTAAATAAAGAAAGTGATCCATTCCTCATTTAATAATGCTAATATAAGTTACATGAGGCAAAAACCGCATCGAAATTTGGACCACAAACGCTACAGTAGCTTACTTTGCAAATTCTGTCAAATCTCTAAGGCGATAGTACACGCCATGGATTGACATTTTCGACTTATTTTTAAATAAAGAAAGTGATCCATTCCTCATTTAATAATGCTATTATTAGATACTTGGCGTAAAATCCGCATCGAAATTCGGACCACAAACACTAGAGTAGCTTACTTTGCGAATTCTGTCAGATCTCTAACGGGATAATACATGCCATGGTTTGACATTTTCGAGTTATGTTTAATTTATGAAAGTGATCCATTCCTCATTGAATAATGCTAATATAAGTTACTTGGCGCAAAAACCGCATCGAAATTCGGACCACAAACGCTAGAGTAGCTTACTTTGCAATTTCTGCCAGATCTCTAAGGGGAGAATACACGCCATAGTTTGACATTTTCGAGTTATTTTAAAATAAAGAAAGTGATCCATGCCGCATTGAAAAATGCAAATATAAGTTATTTCGCGCAAAAACCGCATCGAAATTCACACCACAAATGCTAGAATAGCTTACTTTGCAAATTCTGCCAAATCTCTAAGGGGATAGTACAGGCCATGGTTTTACATTTTCGAGTTATTTTTTCATCAAGAAAGTGATCCATTCCTCATTTAAAAATGCTAATATAAGTTACTTGGCGTAAAAAACCGCATCGAAATTCCGACCACATATGCTAGAGTAGTTTACTTTGCAAATTCTGCCAGATCTCTAATGGGATAGTAAACGCCATGGTTTGACATTTTCGAGTTATTTTTAAATAAAGTGATCTATTCCTCACTTAATGATGCTAATATAGGTTACATGGGCCAAAAACCGCATCGAAATTTGGACCACAAACGCTAGAGTAGCTTACTTTGAAAATTCTGTCAGATTACACGCCATGATTTGACATTTTCGAGTTATTTTTAAATAAAGAAAGTGATCCATTCCTCAATTAATAATGCTATTATAAGTTTCTTGGCGCAAAAACCGCATCGAAATTCGGACCACAAACTTTAGAGTAGCAAACTTTGCCAACTCTGCCAGATCTCTAAGGGGATAGTAAATGCCATGGTTTGACATTTTCGAGTTATTTTTAAATAAACAAAGTGGTCCATTCCTCATTTAATATTGCTAATATAAGTTTTTTGGCGCAAAAACCGCATCGAAATTGGGACCACAAACGCTACAGTAGCTTACTTTGCAAATTTTGTCAGATCTCAAAGGGGATAGTACACGCCAAGGTTTGACATTTTTGTTTTATTTTTAAATAAAGAAAGTGATCCATTTATCATTGAATAATGCTAATATAAGTTACTTAGCGCAAATACCGCATTGAAATTTAGACCACAAACGCTACAGTAGCTTACTTGGCAAATTCTGTCAGATATCTAAGGCGATAGTACACGCCATGGTTTGACATTTTCGACTTATTTTTAAATAAAGAAATTGATCCATTCCTCATTTAATAATGCTAATATAAGTTATATGGCACAAAAACCGCACCGAAATTCGGACCACAAACGGTAGAGTAGCTTACTTTGCAAATTCTGACAGATCTCTATGGAGATAATACACGCCATGGTTTGATATTTTCGAGTTATTTTAAAATAAAGAAAGTGATTCATTGCTCATTGAATAATGCTAATAAAAGTTACTTGGCGCAAAAACCACATTAAAATTCGGACCACAAACGCTAGATTGGCTTACTTTGAAAATTCTACCAGATCTCTAAGGGGATAATACACGCCATTGTTTGACAATTTCGAGTTAATTTTGAATAAATAAAGTGGTCCATTCCTCATTTAATAATGCTAGTATAAGTTACTTGGCGCAAAAACCGCATAGAAATTCGGACCACAAACGCTAGAGTGGCTTACTTTGCAAATTCTGTTAGATCTCTAAGGGGATAGTACACGCCATGGTTTGACAATTTCGACTTATTTATAAATAAAGAAAGTGATCCATTCCTCATTGAATAATGCTAATATAAGTTACTTGGCGCAAAAAGTGCATCTAAATTCGGACCAAAAAAGCTTGAGTAGTTTACTTTGCAAATTCTGCCAGATCTCTAAAGGGATAGTACACGCCATGGTTTAACAATTTCGAATTATTTTTGAGTAAATAATAATATCGATTTGTCATTGAATATTTTTAATATAAGGTACTTGGTGCAAAAATTGCATCGAAATTCGGACCACAAACGCTACAGTAGCTTGCTTCGCAAATTCTGCCAGATCTCTAAGGGGTTAATACACGCCATGGTTTGACAATTTCGAGTTATTTTTAAATAATGAAAGTGATCCATTACTCATTGAATAAAGCTAATATAAGTTACTTGGAGCAAAAAGCGCATAGAAATTCGGACCACAAACTCTAGAGTAGCTTACTTTGCGAATTCTGTCATATGTCTAAGGGGATAGCACACGCAATGTTTGAATTTTCGAGTTATTTTTAAAAAGTAAGTGATTTATTTCTCATTTAATTATGCTAATATAAGTTACCTGGCACAAAACCGCATCAAAATTCGGACCACAAACGCTAGAGTAGCTTACTTTGCAAATTCTGCCAGATCTCTAAGGGGAAGTACACGCCATTCTTAGACATTTTCGAGTTATTTTTAACTAACGAAACTGATCCACTCCTCGTTGAATAATGCTAATATAAGTTACTCGGCGCAAAACCGCATCGAAATTCGGACCACAAACGCTAGAGTAGCTTACTTTTCAAATTCTTACAGATCTCTAAGTGGATAGTGCACGCCATGGTTTGAAATTTCGAGTTATTTTTAAATTAAGAAAGTGATCCATTCCTCATTGAATAATGCTAATATAAGTTTTATGTCGCAAAAACTGCATCGAAATTGGGACCACAAACGATAGAGTAGCTTACTTTGCAAATTCTGCCAGATCTCTTAAGGGATAGTACAGGCCAAGGTTTGATATTTTCGAGTTATTTTTAAATAAAGAAAGTGATCACTTCCTCGTTTAATAATGTTAATAAAAGTTACAAGGGGCAAAAACCGCATCGAAAATCGGACCACAAATATTAAAGTAGCTTACTTTGCGAACTCTGCCAGATCTCTGAGGGGATAGTACACCATCATTTGACATTTTTGATTATTTAAAAAATAAAGAAAGTGATTCATCCTCATTGAATAGTGCTAATATCAGTTACTTGGCGCAAAAACCGCATCGAGATTTGGACCACAAACGCTAGAGTAGCTTACTTTGCAAATTCTGCCGGATCTCTAAGGGGATAGTACACGCCATGGTTTGACATTTTCCACTTATTTTTAAATAAACAAAGTGGTCCATTCCTCATTGAATAATGCTAATAAAAGTTACTTGGCGCAAAAACTGCATCGAAATTTTGACCACAAACGCTACAGTAGCTTACTTTGCAAATTTTGCCAGATCTCTAAGGCATTTGACATTTTCGACTTATTTTTAAATAAAGAAAGTGATCTATTCGTCATTGAGTAATGCTAATATAAGTTACTTGGTGCAAAAACCGCATCGAAATTTGGACCATAAACGCTATAGTAGCTTACTTTGCAAATTCTGCCAGATCTCTTAGGGATAGTACACGCCATGGTTTGACATTTTCGAGTTGTTTTTAATAAAGAAAGTGATACATTCCTCATTGAATAATGCTAATATAAGTTACATGGCGCAAACGCCGCATCGAAATTCAGACCACAAACGCAAGAGTAGCTTACTTTGCAAATTTAACCAGATCTCTAAGGGAATAGTACACTCCATGGTTTGACAGTTTCGAGTAATTTTTAAATAAAGAAGGTGATACATTCCTCATTGAATAATGCTAATATAAGTTACATGGCGAAAAAACCGCATCGAAATTCAAACCATAAACGCAAGAGTAGCTTACTTTGCAAATTTTGCTGGATCTCTAAGGGGATAGTACACGCTTTGGTTTGAAAATGTCGAGTTATTTTTTAACTAAGAAAAAGATCCTTTCCTCATTTAATAATCCTAATAAGAGTTACTTGGCCGAAAAACCGCATTGAAATTCGAACCACAAACACTATAGTAGCTTACTTTGCAAATTCTGCCGGATCTCTAAGGGGATAGTACACGCCATGGTTTGAAATTTTCTATTAATTTTTAAATAAAGAAAGTGATCCATTTCTCATTAAATAATGCTAATATAAGTTACTTGGCGGAAAAAGCGTATTGAAATTCGGACCACAAACGCTAGAGTAGCTTACTTTGCAAATTCTCCCAGATCTCTAAGGGTATATGGTTTGACATTTTTGAGTTTTTTTTAAAATAAAGAAAGTGATTAGATCCTCATTGAAAATGCAAAAATAAGTCACTTGTCGTAAAAACGGCATCGATATTCGGACCACAAACGCTAGAGTAACTTATATTGCAAATTCAAGTTGATCTCTAAGGGGGTAGTACAAGCCATGATTTGACTTTTTGAGTTTTTTTTTAAATAAATAATGATCCATTTCTCATTGTATAATGCTACTATAAGTTATTGGCAAAAAATTTGCAACAAAATTTGGAATACAAACGCTAGAGTAACTTACTTTGAAAATTCTGCCAGATCTCTAAGGGGATAGTACACGCTATGGTTTGACATTTTCTAGTTATTTTTAAATAAAGAAAGTGATCCATTCCTCATTGAATAATGCTTATATAAGTTACTTGGCGCAAAATTGCATCGAAATTTGGACCACAAACGCTAGAGTAGCTTACTTTGCAAATTCTGCCAGATATCTAAGGGGATAGCACACGCCATGGTTTGACAATTTTAGTTATTTTTAAATAAAGTGATCCATTGCTCATTGAATAATGCATATATAAGATACTTGGCGCAAAAACCGCATTAAAATTCGGACCACAAACGCTAGAGTAGCTTACTTTGCAAATTCTGCCAGATCTCTAAGGGGATAGTTACACCATAATTTGACAATTTCGAGTCTTTTTTTGATAAAATCCATTCCTCAGTGAATAATGCTTAATAACTTACTTGGCGAAAAACCGCATCGAAATTCGGACCACAAACGCTAGGGTAGCACACTTTGCAAATTCTGCTAGATCTCTAAGGGGACAGTACACGCCATGATTTGACATTTTCGAGTTATTTTAAAATAAAGAATTTGATCCATTCCTCATTGAAAAATGCAAATATAAGTTACTTGGCGCAAAAACCGCATCGAAATTCGGACCAAAAAGTTAGAGTAGCTTACTTTTCAAATTATGTCAGATCTCTAAGGGGATAGTACACGCCATGGTTTGACTATTTCGAGTTATTTTTAAATAACGAAAGTGATCTATTCCTCATTGAATAATGCTAATATCAGTTACTTGGCGCAAAAACCGCTTCGAGATTCGGACCACAAACGGTAGAGTAGCTTACTTTGCAAATTCTTCCATATCTCTAGGGGATAGTACACGCTATGGTTTGACAATTTCTAGTTAGTTTTAAATAAAGCAAGTGATCCATTCCTCATTGAATAATGCTAAGTTAAGTTACTTGGCGCAAAAACCGCAATTAAATTTGGACCACAAATGCTAGAGTAGCTTACTTTGCAAATCCTGCCAGATCTCTATGGGGATAATACACGCCATTGTTTGACAATTACGAGTTGTTTTTAAATAAAGTGATCCATTGCTCATTGAATAATGCTAATAAAAGTTACTTGGCGCAAAAACCGCATTAAAATTCTGACCACAAACGCTAGAGTAGCTTACTTTGCAAATTCTGCTAGATCTCTAAGGGGATAGTAACACCAATATTTGACAATTTCGAGTCATTTTTAATGGTTAATAAGTAACTTGGCGAAAAATCGCATCGAAATTCGGACTACAACGCTAGAGTACCTTACTTTGCAAATTCTGCTAGATCTCTAAAGGGATAGTACACGCCATGGTTTGACATTTTCGAGTTATTTTTAAATAAATAAAGTTATCCATTCCTCATTGAATAATGCTAATATAAGTTACTTGGCGTAAAAACATTTGAAATTCGGACCACAAACGCTACAATAGCTTACTTTTCAAATTCTGCCAGATCTGTAAGGGGATAGTACACGCCATGGTTTGAAATTTCGATTTTTAAATAAATAATTGATCCATTCCTCATTAAATAATGCTTATATAAGTTACTTGGCGCAAAAACCCATTAAATTTTGGACCACAAATGCTAGAGTACTTACTTTGCAAATTCTGCCAGATCTCTATAGTACACGCCATGGTTTGACATTTTCGTTATTTTTAAATAGAAAGTGCATTCCTCATTGAATAATGCTAAAATAAGTTACTTGGCGCAAATACCGCATCGAAATTCGGACCACAAACGCTAGAGTAGCTTACTTTGCAAATTCTGTTAGATCTCTAAGGGGATAGTACACTCCATGGTTTAACAATTTCGAGTTATTTCTTATTAAAGAAAGTGATTCATTCCTCATTGAATAATGCTAATGTAAGTTACTTGGCGCAAAAACCGCATCGAAATTCGAACCACAATCGCTAGATTAGCTTACTTTGCAAATTCTACCTCATCTCTCAGGTGATAGTACACGCCATGGTTTGGCAATTTAAAGTTATTTTTAAATAAAGAAAGTGATTCATTCATCATTGAATAATGCTAATATAAGTTACTTGGCGCAAAAACCACGAAATTTACATTTCAGAACAAAAACACGCCTAGCAATTCTAAATAAAGTGTCCCATCCTACTTAATGCTAAAATCTGCAAAAAATCAAAGAAAGTGATCCATTCCTCACTGAATAATGCTAATATAAGTTACTTGGCGCAAAAACCGCATCAAAATTTGGACCAAAAACGCTAGAGTAGCTTATTTTGCAAATTCAGCGAGATCTTTAAGGGGATAGTACACGCCATGGTTTGACATTTTCGAATTATTTTTAAATAAATAATGTGATCCATTCCTCATTGAAAAATGCAAATATAAGTTAATTGGCAAAAAAATTGCCTCGAAATTCAGACCACAAACGCTAAAGTAGCTTACTTTGCAAATTCTGCGAGATCTCTAAGGGGATAGTACACGCCATGGTTTGACATTTTTGTGTTATTTTTAAATAAAGAAAGTGATCCATTCCTCATTGAAAATCGCTAATATTAGTTTCTTGGCGCAAAAACCGCATCGAAATTCGGACCACAAACGCTAGAGTAGCTTACTTTGCAAATTCGGTCAGATCTCTAAGGGGATAGTACACGCCATGGTTTGACAATTTGGAGTTATTTTTTAATAAAGAAAGTGATCCATTCCTGATCGAATAATGCTAATATAAGTTACTTGGCACAAAAACCGCATTGAAATTCGGACCACAAACGCTACAGTAGCTTACTTTGCAAATTCTACCAGATCTCTAAGGGGATAGTACACGCCATGGTTTGACAATTTTGAGTTTTTTTTAAATAAAGAAAGTGATCCACAGATCAATGAATAATGCTAATAAAAGTTACTTGGCGTAAAAACCGCATTGAAATTCGGACCACAAACGCTATAGTAGCTTACTTTGCAAATTCAGCGAGATCTTTAAGGGGATAGTACACGCCATGGTTTGACATTTTTCGAGTTATTTTTAACAAAAGAAATTGATCTATTCCTCACTGAATAAGGCTTATATAAGTTACTTGGCGTAAAAACCGCGTCCAAATTCGGACTACAAACGCTAGAGTAACTTACTTTGCAAATTCGGCCAGATCTCTAAGAGGATAGTACACGCCATGGTTTGACATTTTTCAGTTATTTTTAAATAAAAAAGTGATCCATTCCTAATTGAATAATGCTAATATAAGTTACTTGGCGCATAAACCGCATCGAATTTCGGACCACAAACGCTACAGTAGCTTAGTTTGCAAATTCTGCCTGATCTCTAATGGGATAGTACACGCCATGGTTTGATATTTTCGAGTTCTTTTAAAATAAAGAATTTGATCCATTCGTTATTGAATAATGCAAATATAAGTTAGTTCGCGCAAAAACTGCATCGAAATTCGGACCACAAATTCTAGAGTAGCATACTTTGCAAATTCTGCCAGATCTCTAAGGGGATATTATACGCCATGGTTTAACAATTTCGATTTATTTTTTTAAAAGAAAGTGATTCATTCCTCATTGAATAATACTAATATAAGTTACTTGGCGCAAAAACCGCACGAAATTCGGACCACAAACTGTAGATTAGCATACTTTGCAAATTGTACCAGATATCAAAGGTGATAGTACACGCCATGGTTTGGCAATTTGGAGTTATTTTTAAATAAAGAAAGTGATCCATTCATCATTGAATAATGCTAATATAAGTTACTTGGCGCAAAAACCTAATCGAAATTCTGACCACAAACGCTAGAGTAGCTTACTTTGCAAATTCTGTTAGATCTCTAAGGGGATAGTACACGCTATGGTTTGACATTTTCGAGTTATTTTTAAATAAAGTGATCCATTCCTCATTGAATAATGCTAATAAAAGTTACTTGGCAAAAAAATTGCCTCGAAATTCGGACCAAAAACGTTAAAGTAGCTTACTTTGCAAATTCTGCGATATCTCTTTGGGGATAGTGCACGCCATGGTTTGACATTTTCGAGTTATTTTTAAATAAAGAAAGTGATCCATTCCTCATTAAATAATGCTAATATTAGTTACTAGGCGCAATAACCGCATCGAAATTCGGACCACAAACGCTAGAGTAGCTTACTTTGCAAATTCTGCGAGATCTCTAAGGGGATAGTACACGCCGCGGTTTGACATTTTTGAGTTATTTTTAAATAAAGAAAGTGATCCATTCCTGATTGAATAATGCTAATATAAGTTACTTGGCACAAAAACCGCCTTGAAATTCAGACCACAAACGCTACAATAGCTTATTTTGCAAATTCTGCCAGATCTCTAAGGGGATAGTACACGCCATGGTTTGACAATTTCGACTTATTTTTAAGTAAAGAAAGTGATCCACTACTCAATGAATAATGCTAATAAAAGTTACTTGGCGCAAAAACCGCATCAAAATTCGGACCACAAACGCTACGGTTGCTTACTTTGCTAATTCTGTTCAATTTCTATGGAGATAGTACACGCCATGATTTGACATTTTCGAGTTATTTTTAACTAAAGAAATTGATCCATTCCTCACTGAATAATGCTAATATAAGTTACTTGGCACAAAAACCGCGTCCAGATTCGGACCACAAACGCTAGAGTAGCTTAGTTTGCAAATTCTGCCAGATCTGTAAGGGGATAGTACACGCCATGGTTTGATATTGTTGAGTTAATTTTAAATAAATAAAGTGATCCATTCCTCATTGAATAATGCTAATATAAGTTACTTGGCGCAAAGTCCGCATTGAAATTCAAACCACAAACGCTACAGTAGCTTACTTTGCAAATTCTGTCATATCTCTAAGGGGATAGTACACTCCATGATTTGACAATTTTGAGTTATTTTTAAATAAAAAAATATCCATTTGTCATTGAATAATGCTAATATAATTTACTTGGCGAAAAAAATCGCATCGAAATTCGGACCACAAACGCTACAGTATCTTATTTTGTAAATTAAGCTAGATCTCAAAGGGGATAGTACACGCCATGGTTTGACAATTTCGAGTTATTTCTAAATAAAGAAAGTGATTCATTCTTCATTGAATAATGCTGATATAATTTACTTAGCGCATAAACCGAATCGAAATTTGCACCACAAACGCTATAGTAGCTTACTTTGTCAATTCTGCCAAATCTCTAAGGGGATAGTACACGCCATGGTTTGACATTTTCGAGTTATTTTTAAATTAGGAAAGTGATCCATTCCTCATTGAATAATGCTTATATAAGTTACGTGGCGCAAAAACCGTATCGAAATTTTGACCACAAACGCTAGAGTAGCTTACTTTGCAAATTCTGCCAGATCTCTAAAGGGATAGTACACGCTATAGTTTGACATTTTTTAGTTATTTTAAAATAAAGAAAGTGATCCATTCGTCATTGAATAATACTAATATAAGTTACTTGGCGCAAAAACCTCATCGAAATTCGGACCACAAACGCTACAGTAGGTTACTTTACTAATTCTTCCTGATCTCTAAGGGGATAGTACACTCCATGGTTTGAAATTTTCTAGTTATTATTAAATAAAGTTTGTGATCCATTCCTCATTGAATAATGCTAATATAAGTTACTTGGCGGAAAAACCGCATAAAAAATCGGACCACAAACGCTAGAGTAGCTTACTTTGCAAATTCTGCCAGATCTCTAAGGGGAGTACACGCCATGGTTTGACAATTTGGAGTTCTTTTTAATTAAAGAAAGTGATCCATTCCTTATTGAATAATGCTAATATAAGTTACTTGGAACAAAAACCGCATCGAAATTCGGACCATAAACGCTATAGTAGCTTACTTTGAAAATTCTGCCAGATCTCTAAATGAATAGTACACACCATGGTTTGATAATTTCGAGTTATTTTTAAATAAAGAAAGTTATCCACTACTCAATGAATAATGCTAATATAAGTTACTTGGCGCAAAAGCAGCATCGAAATTCGGACCACAAACGGTAGAGTAGCTTACTTTGCAAATTCTGCTAGATTTCAAAGGGGATAGTACACGCCATGGTTTGACATTTTCGAGTTATTTTTAAATAAAGAAAGTGATCCATTCCACTTTGAATAATTCTAATATAGGTTACTTGGCGCAAAAACCGCATCGAAATTATGACCTCAAACGCTTAAGTAGCTTACTTTGCAAATTCTGCCAGATCCCTAAGGGATAGTACACGCCATGGTTTGATATTTTCAAAATATTTTAAAATAAATAATGTGATCCATTCCTCATTGAATAATGCTAATATAATATCTCGGCGAAAGAATTGCCTTAAAATTCTGACCACAAACGCTAGAGTAGCTTATTTTGCAAATTCAGCGAGATCTTTTAGGGGATAGTACACGCCATGGTTTGACATTTTCGAATTATTTTTAAATAAATAAAGTGATCCATTCCTCATTAAATAATGCATATATAAGTTATTTAGCGCAAAAACCGCATCGAAATTCGGACCACAAACACTACAGTAGTTTACTTTGCAAATTCTGCCAGATCTCTAAGGGGATAGTACACGCCATAGTTTGACATTTTCGAATATTTTTAAATAAATAAATTGATCCATTCCTCATTAATTAATGCCAATATAAGTTACTTGGCGCAAAAACAGTCCTAATTTGGACCACAAACGCTAAAGTAGCTTACTTAGCAAATTCTGCCAGATCTCTAAGGGTATAGTACACGCCATAGTTTGACATTTTCGAGTTATTTTTAAATAAAGAAAGTGATCCATTCCTCAATGAATAATGCTAATATAAGTTAGTTGGCGCAAAAACCGCATCGAAATTTGGACCACAAACGCTAAAGTAGCTTATTTTGCAAATTCAGCGAGATCTTTAAGGGGATAGTACACGCCATGGTTTGACATTTTCGAATTATTTTTAAATATATAATGTGATCCATTCCTCATTGAAAAATGCTAATGTAAATTACTTGGCGCAAAAACCGCATTGAAATTTGGACTATAAACGCTACAGTAGCTTACTTTGCAAATTCTGCTAGATCTCTAAGGGGATAGTACACGCCATGGTTTGACATTTCCAAATATTTTTAAATATAGAAATTGATCCATTCCTCATTAATTAATGCCAATATAAGTTACTTGGCGCAAAAACGACGTCCTAATTTGGGCCACAAACGCTAAAGTAGCTTAATTTGCAAATTCTGCCAGATCTTTAAGGGGGATAGTACACGCCATGGTTTGACAATTTCGAGTTATTTTTAAATAAAGAAAGTGGTCTATTCCTCATTGAATAATGCTAATATAAGTTACTTGGCACAAAAACCGCATCGAAATTTGGACCACAAATGCTATAGTAGCTTACTTTGCAAATTCTGCCAAATCTTTAAGGGGACAGTACACGCCATGGTTGGACAATTTGGAGTTATTTTTAAATAAAGAAAGTGATCCATTGCTCATTGAATAATGCTAATATAAGTTTTTTGGCGCAAAATCCGCATCGAAATTTGAACCACAAACGCTACAGTAGCTTACTTTGCTAATTCTCCTAGATCTATAAGGGGATAGCACACGCCATGGTTTGACATTTTCGAGATATTTTTTAATAAATTAAAGTGATCCATTCCTCATTCAATAATGCTAATATAAGTTTCTAGGCACAAAATCCGCATCAAAATTCGGACCACAAACGCTATAGTAGCTTACTTTGCAAATGCTGCCAGATCTCTTAGGGGATTGTACACTCCATGGTTTGACAACTTCGAGTTATTTATAAATAAAGTGATCCATTCCTCATTGAAGAATTCTAATATAAGTTACTTGGCGTAAAAACCGCATAGAAATTCGGACCACAAAAGCTAGAGTAGCTTACTTTGCAAATTCTGCCAAATCTCTAAGGGGATAGTACACGCCATGGTTTGACAATTTGGAGTTATTTTTAAATAAAGAAAGTGATTCTTTCCTCATTGAATAATGATAAAATAAGTTACTTGGCTCAAAAACTGCATCGAAATTCAGACCACAAACGCTACAGTAGCTTTCTATGTAAATTAAGCCATATCTTTAAGGGGATAGTACACACCATGGTTTGATAATTTCGAGTTATTTTTAAAAAAAGAAAGTGTAGCATTCTTCATTGAATAATGCTAATTTAAGTTACATGGCGCAAAAATCGCGTCGAAATTTGGACCACAAACGCTAGAGTAGCTTACTATGCAAATTCTGCCAAATCTCTTAGGGGATAGTACACGCCATGGTTTGACATTTTTGAGTTATTTTTAAATAAAAAGATCCATTCGTCATTGAATAATACTAATATAAGTTACTTGGCGCGAAAACCGCTTCGAAATTTTGACCACAAACGCTAGAGTAGCATACTTTGCAAATTCTGCCAGATCTGTAAGGGGATAGTACACGCCATGGTTTGACATTGTCGAGTTATTTTAAAATAAAGAAAGTAATCCTTCCCTCATTGAACAATGCTAATAAAAGTTACATGGGGCAAAAACCGCATCGAAATTCAGACCACAAACGTTATAGTAGCTTACTTTGCAAATTCTGCCAGATCTGTAAGGGGATAGTACACGCCCTGGTTTGACATTGTCGGGTTAATTTTAAATAAAGAAAGTAATCCCTCCCTTATTGAATAATGCTAATATAAGTTACTTGGCGCAAAAACCGCATCGAAATTCGGACCACAAACGCTACAGTAGGTTACTTTGCAAATTCTGCCAGATCTCTAGAGGCATAGTACACTCCATAGTTTGACATTTTGTAGTTATTATTAAATAAAGAATGTGATCCATTCCTCATTGAATAATGCTAATATAAGTTACTTGGCGCAAAAACCGCATAAAAAATCGGACCACAAACGCTAGAGTAGCTTACTTTGAAAATTCTGCTAGATCTCTAAGGGGATAGTACACGCCATGGTTTGACAATTTGGAGTTCTTTTTAATTATAGAAAGTGATCCATTCCTTATTGAATAATGCTAATATAATTTACTTGGCACAAAAATCGCCTCAAAATTCAGACCACAAACGCTATAGTACCTTACATTGCAAATTCTACTTGATCTCTAAAGGGATAGTACACGCCATAATTTGACAATTTCGAGTTATTTTTAAATAAAGAAAGTCATCCACTGCTCAATGAATAATGCTAATATAAATTACTTGGCGTAAAAACAGCATCGAAATTTGGACCACAAACGGTAGAGTAGCTTACTTTGCAAATTCTACTAGATCTCTAAGGGGATAGTACACGCCATGATTTGACATTTTCGATATATTTTTAGATAAAGATAATGATCCAGTCCACTTTGAATAATGCTAATATACGTTACTTTCTCAAATTCTGCCTGATCCCTAAGGGGATAGTACACGCCATGGTTTGACATTTTCGATTTATTTTTAAATAAAGAAAGTGATCCATTCCTCATTGAATAATGCTAATATATGTTACTTGGCGAAAAAATTGCCTTAAAATTCGGACCACAAACGCTAGAGTAGCTTACTTTGCAAATTCTGCAAGATCTCTAAGGGTATAGTACACGCCATGGTTTGGCAAATTAGAGTTATTTTTAAATAAAGAAAGTGGTCCATTCCTCATTGAATAATGCTAATATAAGTTAGTTGGCACAAAAACCGCATCGAAATTTTGACCACAAACGCTATAGTAGCTTACTTCGTAAATTCTACCAAATCTTTAAGGGGATAGTACACGCCTTGGTTTGACAATTTGGAGCTATTTTTAAATAAAGAAAGTGATCCATTCCTCATTGAATAATGCTAATATAAGTTTCTTGGCGCAAAATCCGCATCTAAATTCAGACCACAAACGCTACAGTAGCTTACTTTGCTAATTCTGCCAGATCTATGAGGGTACACGCCATGGTTTGTCATTGTCGAGTTATTTTTAAATAAAGAAAGTAATCCTTCCCTCATTGAATAATGCTAATAAAAGTTAGATGGGGCAAAAACCGCATCGAAATTCGGACCACAAACGTTATAGTAGCTTACTTTGAAAATTCTGCCAGATCTTTAAGGGGTTAGTACACGCCATGGTTTGACATTTTCGTGTTATTTTTAAATAAAGAAAGTAATCTCTCCCTCATTGAATAATACTAATATAAGTTACTTGGCGCAAAAACCGCATTGAAATTCGGAGCACAAACGCTAGAGTAGCTTACTTTGCAAATTCTGCCAGATTTGTAAGGGGATAGTACACGCCATGGTTTGACATTGTCGAGTTGTTTTTAAATAAAAGAAGTAATCCCTACCTCATTCAATAATGCTAATATAAGTTACTAGGCGCAAAAACCGCATCGAAATTCGGACCACAAACGCTACAGTAGGTTACTTTGCAAATTCTGCCAGATCTTTTAGGGGATAGTACACTCCATGGTTTGATATTTTCTAGTTATTATTAAATAAAGAATGTGATCCATTCCTCATTGAATAATGCTAATATAAGTTGCATGGCGCAAAAACCGCATAAAAAATCGGACCACAAACGCTAGAATAGCTTACTTTGCAAATTCTGCTAGATCTCTAAGGGGATAGTACACGCCATGGTTTGACAATTTGGAGTTATTTATAAATAAAGAAAGTGATCCATTCCTCATTGAATAATGATAAAAAAAGTTAGTTGGCGCGAAAAACCGCTTTGAAATTCAGACCACAAACGCTACAGTAGCTTACTATGTAAATTATGCCAGATCTTTAAGGGGATAGTACACGCTATGGTTTGACAATTTCGAGTTAATTTTAAATAAAGAAAGTGTAGCATTCTTCATTGAATAATGCTAATATAAGTTACTTGGCGCAAAAATCATGTCGAAATTTGGACCACAAACGTTAGAGTAGCTAACTTTACAAATTCTGCCAAATCTCTTAGGGGGATAGTACACGCCATGGTTTGACATTGTTGAGTTATTTTTAAATAAAGAAAGTAATACATTCGTCTTTGAATAATACTAATATAAGTTTTTTGGCGCAAAAACTGCATCGAAATTCGGACCACAAATGCTACAGTAGCTTACTTTGCAAATTCTGCCAGATCTCTTAGGGGATTTTACACTCTATGGTTTGACAACTTCGAGTTATTTTTAAATAAAGTGATTCATTCCTCATTTAAGAATGCTAATGTAAGTTACTTGGCGCAAAAACTGCATCGAAATTCGGACCACAAACGCTAGAGTAGCTTACTTTGCAAATTCTCCAAGATCTCTAAGGGGATAGTACACGCCATAGTTTGACATTTTCGAGTTATTTTTAAATAAAAAAAGTGATCCATTCCTTATTGAATAAAGCTAATATAAGGTATTTGGCATAAAAACCGCATCGAAATTCAAACCACAAACGCTACAGTAACTTACTTTGCAAATTCTGCCAGATCTTTAAGAGGATATTACACTCCATGGTTTGACATTTTTGAGTAATTTTTAAATTAAGAAAGTGATCCATTCCTCATTGAATAATGCCAATATAATTAACTTGGCGTAAAAACCGCATCGAAATTCGGACCACAAACGATAGAGTAGCTTACTTTGCAAATTCTGCCAAATCTCTTAGGGGATAGTACACGCAATGGTTTGACAATTTAGAGTTATTTTTAAATAAAGAAAGTGATCCATTCCTCTATGAATAATGATAAAATAAGTTACTTGGCGCAAAAACCGCATCGAAATTCAGACCACAAACGCTACAGTATCTTACTAAGTAAATTAAGCCTGATCTTTTAGGGCATCGTACACGTCATGGTTTGACAATTTCGAGTTATTTTTAAATAAAGAAAGTGTAGCATTTCTTATTGAATAATGCTAATATAAGTTACTTGGCGCAAAAATCGCGTCGAAATTTGGACCACAAACGCTAGAGTAGCTTACTTTGTAAATTCTGCGAAATCTCTTAAGGGATAGAACACGCCATGGTTGACAACTTCGAGTTATTTTTAAATAAAGTGATTCATTCCTCATTGAAGAATGCTAATATAAGTTACTTGGCGCAAAAACCGCATCGAAATTCGGACCACAAACGCTACAATAACTTACTTTGCAAATTCTAGCAGATCTGTAAGGGGATAGTACACGCCATGGTTTGACATTGTCGAGTTATTTTTAAATAAAAAAATTAATCCTTCCCTCATTGAATTATGCTAATAAAAGTTACATGGGGCAAAAACCGCATCGAAATTCAGACCACAAACGCTATAGTAGCTTACTTTGCAAATTCTGCCAGATCTGTAAGGGGATAGTACACGCCATGGTTTGACATTGTTGAGTTATTTTTAAATAAAGAAAGTAATCCCCACCTCATTCAATAATGCTAATATAAGTTACTAGGTGCAAAAACCGCATCAAAATTCGGACCACAAACGCTACAGTAGGTTACTTTGCAAATTCTGCCAGATCTGTAAGGGGATAGTACACTCCATGGTTTGATATTTTCTAGTTACTATTAAATAAAGAATGTGATCCATTCCTCATTGAATAATGCTAATATAAGTTACTTGACGCAGAAACCGCATAAAAAATCGGACCACAAACGCTAGAGTAGCTTACTTTGCAAATTCTGCTAGATCTCTAAGGGGATAGTACACGCCATGGTTTGACAATTTGAAGTTATTTTTAATTCAAGAAAGTGATCCATTCCTTATTGAGTAATGCTAATATAATTTACTTGGCATAAAAACCGCATCAAAATTCGGACCACAAACGCTATAGTACATTACTTTGCAAATTCTGCCAGATCTCTAAAGGGATAGTACACGCCATGGTTTGACAATTTCGAGTTATTTTTAAATAAAGAAAGTTATCCACTGCTCAATGAATAATGCTCATATAAGTTACTTGGCGTAAAAATAGCATCGAAATTCAGACCACAAACGCTAGAGTAGCTTACTTTGTAAATTTTGCTAGATCTCTAAGGGGATAGTACACGCCATGTTTGACATTTTTGAAATATTTTTAAATAAAGAAAGTGATCCATTCCACTTTGAATAATGCTAACATAGGTTAGTTTGCGAAAAAACCGCATCGAACTTCTGACCTCAAACGCTAGAGTAGCTTACTTTGCAAATTCTGCCAGATCCCTAAGGGGATAGTACACGCCATGGTTTGACATTTTCGAGTTATTTTTAAATAAAGAAAGTGATCCATTCCTCATTAAATAATGCTAATATAAGTTACTTGGCGAAAAAAATGCATTAAAATTCGGACCACAAACGCTAGAGTAGCTTATTTTGCAAATTCAGCGAGATCTTTAAGGTGATAGTACACGCCATGGTTTGACATTTTCGAATTATTTTTAAATAAATAAAATGATCCATTCCTCATTGAATAATGCTAATATAAGTTACTTGTCGTAAAAGCTGCATCAAAATACGGACCACAAACGCTATAGTATCTTACTTTGCAAATTCTACCAGATTTCTAAGGAGATAGTACACGCCATGGTTTGACATTTTTGAATATTTTTAAATTAAAAAATTGATCCATTCCTCATTAATTAATGCCAATATAAGTTACTTGGCGCAAAAACGGCGTCCTAATTTGTACCAAAAACGCTAAAGTAGCTTACTTTGCAAATTCTGCAAGATCTCTAAGGGGATAGTACACGCAATGGTTTGACAATTTCGAGTTATTTTTAAATAAAGAAAGTGGTCCATTCCTCATTGAATAATGCTAATATACGTAACTTGACGCAAAAACTGCATCGAAATTTGGACCAGAAACGCTACAGTGGCTTACTTTGCAAATTCTGCCAAATCTTTAAGAGGACAGTACACGCCATGGTTTGACAATTTGGAGTTATTTTTAAATAAAGGAAGTGATCTATTCCTCATTGAATAATGCTAATATAAGTTACTTGGCACAAAATCCGAATCGAAATTCGGACCACAAACGCTACAGTTGCTTACTTTGCTAATTCTGCCATATCTATAAGGGTACACGCCATGGTTTGACATTTTCGAGTTATTTTTAAATAAATTAAAGTGCTCCATTCCGCATTCAATAATGCTAATATAATTTCCTAGGCGCAAAAACCGCATCGAAATTCGGACGACAAACGCTACAGTAGCTTACTTTGCAAATTCTGCCAGATCTCTTAGGGGATAGTACACTCCATGGTTTGACAACTTCGAGTTATTTTTAAATAAAGTGATTCATTCCTCATTGAAGAATGCTAATATAAGTTACTTGGCGTAAAAACCGCTTTGAAATTCAGACCACAAAAGCTACAGTAGCTTACTTTGCAAATTCTGCCAAATCTCTAAGGGGATAGTACACGCCATGGTTTGACATTTTCAATTTATTTTTAAGTAAAGAAAGTGATCCATTCCTCATTGAATAATGCTAATATAAGGTATTTGGCACAACAACCGCATCGAAATTCAAACCACAGACGCTGCAGTAACTTACTTTGCAAATTCAGCCAGATCTTTAAGGGGATATTACACGCCATGGTTTGACATTTTCGAGTGATTTTTAAATAAAGAAAGTGATCCATTCCTCATTGAATAATGCTAATATAATTTACTTGGCGCAAAAACCGCATCGAAATTCGGATCACAAACGCTAGAGTAGCTTACTTTGGAAATTCTGCCAAATGTCTAAGGTTCGTACACGCCATGGATTGACAATTTGGAGTTATTTTTAAATAAAGAAAGTGATCCATTCCTCATTGAATAATGATAAAATAAGTTACTTGGCACAAAAACCGCATCGAAATTCGGACCACAAACGCTAAAGTAGCATACTATGTAAATTAAGCCAGATCTCTAAGGGGATATAGTACACGCCATGGTTTGACAATTTCGAGTTATTTTTAAATAAAGAAAGTGATTCATTCTTCATTGAATAATGCTAATATAAGTTACTTGGCGCAAAAATCGCGTCGAAATTTGGACCACAAACGCTGGAGTAGCTTCCTTTGCAAATTCTGCCAAATCTCTTAGGGGATAGTACACGCCATGGTTTGACAATCTCGAGTTATTTTTAATTAAATAAAGTGATCCATTCCTCATTGAATAATGCTTATATAAGTTACTTGGCAAACGCTAGAGTAGCTTGCTTTGCAAATTCTGCCAGATCTCTTAGGGGATAGTACACGCCATGGTTTGACAATCTCTAGTTATTTTTAAATAAAGAAAGTGATCCATTCCTCATTGAATAATGCTTATATAAGTTACTTCGCAAAAAAATCGCGTCGAAATTCGGACCACAAACGCTAGAGTAGCTTACTTTGCAAATTCTGTCAGATCTCTTAGGGGATAGTACACGCCATGGTTTGACATTTTCGAGTTATTTTTAAATAAAGTGATCCATTCCTCATTGAATAATGCTAATAAAAGTTACTTGGCAAAAAAATTGTCTCGAAATTCGGACCACAAACGCTAGGGTAGCTTACTTTGCAAATTCTGCGATATCTCTAAAGGGATAGTGCACGCCATGGTTTGACATTTTCGAGTTATTTTTAAATAATGAAAGTGATTCATTCCTCATTGAATAATGCTAATATTAGTTACTAGGCGCAATAACCGCATCAAAATTCGGACCACAAACGTTAGAGAAGCTTACTTTGTAAATTCTGCGAGATCTCTAAGGGAATAGTACACGCCGTGGTTTGACATTTTCGAGTTACTTTTAAATAAATAAAGTGATCCATTCCAGATTGAATAATGCTAATATAAGTTAGTTGGCACAAAAACCGCATTGAAATTCGGACCACAAACGCTACAGTAGCTTACTTTGCAAAATCTGCCAGATCTCTAAGGGGATAGTACACGCAAAGGTTTGACAATTTCGAGTTATTTTTAAGTAAAGAAAGTGATCCACTGCTCAATGAATAATGCTAATAAAAGTTACTTGGCGCAAAAACCGCATCGAAATTCCGACAACAAACGCTACAGTAGCTTACTTTGCAAATTCTGTTAGATCTCTAAGAAGATAGTACACACCATGATTTGACATTTTCGAGTTATTTTTTACTAAAGAAATTTATCCATTCCTCATTGAATAATGCTAATATAAGTTACTTGGCGAAAAAATTGCCTTAAAATTCGAACCACAAAGGCTAGTACACGCCATGGTTAGATATTGTCGAGTTTTTTTGAAATAAAGAAAGTGATCCATTTCTCATTGAATAATGCTAATAAAAGTTACTTGGCGCAAAGTCCGCATTGAAATTCGGACCACAAACGCTACAGTAGCATACTTTGCAAATTCTGCCATATCTCTAAGAGGATAGTACAATCCATGGTTTGACAATTTCGAGTTATTTTTAAGTAAAGAAAAATATCCATTCGTCATTGACTAATGCTAATATAATTTACTTGGCGCAAAAACCGCATCGAAATTCCGAACACAAACGCTACAGTAGCTTATTTTGTAAATTAAGCCAGATCTCTAAAGGGATAGTATACGCCATGGTTTGGCAATTTCGAGTTATTTTTAAATAAAGAAAGTGATTCATTCTTCATTGAATAATGCTAATATAAGTTACTTGGCGAAAAAACCGAATCGAAATTTGCACCACAAACGCTATAGTAGCTTACTTTGTCAATTCTGCCAGAACTCTAAGGGGATAGTACACGCAAGGGTTTGACATTTTTCGAGTTATTTTTAAATTAAGAAAGTGATCCATTCATTATTGAATAATGCTTATATAAGTTACGTGGCGCAAAAACCGTATCGAAATTCGTAACCACAAATGCTAAAGTAGCTTTATTTGCAAATTCTGCCAGATCTCTAAAGGAATAGTACACGCCATGGTTTGACATTTTTGAGTTATTTTAAAATAAAGAAAGTGATCTATTCGTCATTGAATAATACTAATATAAGTTACTTGGATCAAAACCTGCTTCGAAATTCGGACCACAAACGCTAGAGTAGCTTACTTTGCAAATTCTGCCAGATTTGTAAGGGATAGTACACGCCATGGTTTGACATTAACGAGTTATTTTTAAATAAAGAAAGTGATCCATTCCACTTTGAATAATGCTAATATAGGTTACTTGGCGCAAAAACCGCATCGAAATTATGACCTCAAACGCTAGAGTAGCTTACTTTGCAAATTTCTGCCAGATCCTTAAGGGATTGTACACACCATGGTTTGACATTTTCGAGTTATTTTAAAATAAAGAAAGTGATCCATGCCTCATTGAATAATGCTAATATAAGTTACATGGCGGAAAAACCGCATAAAAAATCGGACCACAAACGCTAGAGTAGCTTACTTTGCAAATTCTGCCAGATCTCTAAGGGGATAGTACACGGCATGGTTTGACAATTTGGAGTTATTTTTAATTAAAGAAAGTGATCCATTCCTTATTGAATAATGCTAATATAAGTTACTTGGCACAAAAACCGCACCAAAATTCGGACCATAAACGCTATAGTAGCTTACTTTGCAAATTCTGCCAGATCTCTAAAGGGATAGTACACGCCATGGTTTGACAATTTCGAGTTATTTTTAAATAAAGAAAGTTATCCACTGCTCAATGAATAATGCTAATATAAGTTACTTGGCGCAAAAACAGTATCCAAATTCGGACCACAAACGGTAGAGTAACTTACTTTGCAAATTCTGCTAGATCTCTAAGGGGATAGTACACGCCATAGTTTGACATTTTCGAGTTATTTTTAAATAAAGAAAGTAATCCATTTCACTTTGAATAATTCTAATATAGGTAACTTGGCGCGAAAACCGCATCGAAATTATGACCTCAAACGCTAGAGTAGCTTACTTTGCAAATTTCTGCCAGATCTCTAGGGGATAGTACACGCCATGGTTTGACATTTTCGAGCTATTTTAAAATAAAGAAAGTAATCCATTCCTCATTGAATAATAGTAATATAATATCTCGGCGAAACAATTGCCTTAAAATTCGGACCAAAAATGCTAGAGTAGCTTATTTTGCAAATTCTACGAGATCTTTAAGGGGATAGTACACGCCATGGTTTGACATTTTTCGAATTGTTTTTAAATAAATAAAGTGATCCATTCCTCATTGAAAAATTCATATATAAGTTACTTGGCGCAAAAACCGCATCGAAATTCGGACCACAAACACTACAATAGCTTACTTTGCAAATTCTGCCAGATATCTAAGGGGATAGTACACGCCATGGTTTGACATTTTCGAATATTTTTAAATAAAGAAATTGATCATTTCCTTATTAATTAATGCTTATATAAGTTACTTGGCGCAAAAACAGAGTCCTAATTTGGACCACAAACGCTAAAGTAGCTTACTTAGCAAATTCTGCTAGATCTCTAAGGGGATAGTACACGCCATGGTTTGACATTTTCGAGTTATTTTTAAATAAAGAAAGTGATCCATTCCTAATTGAATAATGCTAATATAAGTTACTTGGCCCAAAAACCGCATCGAAATTTGAACCACAAACGCTAGAGTAGCTTATTTTGCAAATTTAGCGAGATCTTTAAGGGGATAGTACACGCCATGGTTTGACATTTTCGAATAATTTTTAATTAAATAATGTGATCAATTCCTCATTGAAAAATACTAATGTAAATTTCTTGGCGCAAAAACTGCATTGAAATTCGGACTACAAACGCTACAGTAGCTTACTTTGCAAATTCTGCCAGATCTCTAAGGGGATAGTACACGCAATGGTTTGACATTTTCGAATATTTTTAAATAAAGAAATTGATCCATTCCTCATTAATTAATGCCAATATAAGTTAATTGGTGCAAAAACGGCGTCCTAATTTGGACCACAAACGCTAAAGTAGCTTAATTTGCAAATTCTGTCAGATCTTTAAGGGGATAGTACACGCCATGGTTTGAATATTTCGAGTTATTTTTAAATAAAGAAAGTGGACCATTCCTCATTGAATAATGCTAATATAAGTTACTTGGCGCAAAAATCGTATCGAAATTTGGACCACAAACGCTATAATAGCTTACTTTGCAAATTTTGCCAGATCTCTAAGGGGATAGTACACTCCATGGTTTGACAACTTCAAGTTATTTATAAATAAAGTGATTCATTTCTCATTGAAGAATGCTAATATAAGTTACTTGGTACAAAAACCGCATCGAAATTCGGACCACAAACGCTACAGTTGCTTACTTTGCAAATTCTGTCAAATCTCTAAGGGGATAATACACGCCATGGTTTAACATTTTCGATTTATTTTTAAATAAAGAAAGTGATCCATTCCTCATTGAATAAAGCTAATATAAGGTATTTGGCACAAAAACCGCATCGAAATTAAAACCACAAACACTACCGTAACTTACTTTGCAAATTCTGCTAGATCTTTAAGGGGATATTACACGCCATGGTTTGACATTATCGCGTAATTTTTAAATAAAGAAAGTGATTTATTCCTCATTGAATAATGCTAATATAATTTATTTGGCGCAAAAACCGCATTGAAATTCGGACCACAAACGCTAGAGTAGCTTACTTTGCAAATTCTGCCAAATCTCTAAGGGGATAGAACACGCCATGGTTTGACAATTTGGAGTTATTTTTAAATAAATAAAGTGATTCTTTCCTCATTGAATAATGATAAAATAAGTTACTTGGTGCAAAAACCGCATTGAAATTCAGACCACAAACGCTACAGTAGCTTTCTTTGCAAATTAAGCCATATCTTTAAAGGGATAGTACACACCATGGTTTGATAATTTCGAGTTATTTTTAAATTAAGAAAGTGTAGCATTCTTCATTGAATAATGCTAATATAAGTTACTTGGCGCAAAAATCGCGTCGAAATTTGGACCACAAACGCTAGAGTAGCTTACTTTGCAAATTCTGCCAAATCTCTTAGGGCATAGTACACGCCATGGTTTGACATTTTTGAGTTATTTTTAAATAAAGTGATCCATTCGTCATTGAATAATACTAATATAAGTTACTTGGCGTGAAAACCGCTTCGAAATTTTGACCACAAACGCTAGAGTAGCATATTTTGCAAATTCTGCCAGATCTGTAAGGGGATAGTACACGCCAAGGTTTGACATTGTCGAGTTATTTTAAAATAAAGATAGTAATCCTTCACTCATTGAATAATGCTAATAAAAGTTACATGGGGCAAAAACCGCATCGAAATTCAGACCACAAACGTTATAGTAGCTTACTTTGCAAATTCTGCCAGATCTGTAAGGGGATAGTACACGCCCTGATTTGACATTGTCGAGTTATATTTAAATAAAGAAAGTAAACCCTCCCTTATTGAATAATGCTAATATAAGTTACTTGGCGCAAAAACCGCATCGAAATTCGGACCACAAACGCTACAGTAGGTTACTTTGCAAATTCTGCCAGATCTCTAGAGGCATAGTACACTCCATAGTTTGACATTTTCTTGTTATTATTAAATAAAGAATGTGATCCATTCCTCATTGAATAATGCTAATATAAGTTACTTGGCGCAAAAACCGCATAAAAAATCGGACCACAAACGCTGGAGTAGCTTACTTTGCAAATTCTGCTAGATCTCTAAGGGGATAGTACACGCCATGGTTTGATAATTTGGAGTTCTTTTTAATTTAAGAAAGTGATACATTCCTTATTGAATAATGCTAATATAATTTACTTGGCATAAAAACCGTCTCGAAATTCGGACCACAAACTCAATAGTACCTTACATTGCAAATTCTACCAGATCTCTAAAGGGATAGTACACGCCATGGTTTGACAATTTAGAGTTATTTTTAAATAAAGAAAGTCATCCACTGCTCAATGAATAATGCTAATATAAATTACTTGGCGTAAAAACAGCATCGAAATTCGGACCACAAACGGTAGAGTAGCTTACTTTGCAAATTCTGCCATATCCCTAAAAGGATAGTACACGCCATGGTTTGACATTTTTGAGTTATTTTTAAATAAAGAATGTGATCCATTCCTCATTGAATAATGCTAATATAAGTTACTTTGCGGAAAAATTGCCTTAAAATTCAGACCACAAACGCTAGGGTAGCTTAATTTGCAAATCCAGCGAGATCTTTAAGGGGATAGTACACGCCATGGTTTGACTTTCGAATTATTTTTAAATAAATAAAGTGATCCATTCCTCATTGAATAATGCTAATAAAAGTTACTTGGCGCAAAAACTGCATCGAAATTCGGACCAAAAACGCTACAGTAGCTTACATTGCAAATTCGGTCAGATCTCTAATGGGATAGTACACGCCATGGTTTGACATTTTCGAATATTTTTAAATAAAGAAATTGATCCATTCCTCATTAATTAATGCCAATATAAGTTACTTGGCGCAAAAACGGCGTCCTAATTTGTACCACAAACGCTAAAGTAGCTTACTTTGTAAATTCTGCAAGATCTCTAAGGGTATAGTAAACGCCATGGTTTGCCAAATCCGAGTTATTTTTAAATAAAGAGTGGTCCATTCCTCATTGAATAATGCTAATATAAGTTACTTGGCACAAAAACCGCATCGAAATTTGAACCACAAATGCTACAGTAGCTTACTTTGCAAATTCTGCCAAATCCATGGTTTGACAATTTGAAGCTATTTTCAAATAAAGAAAGTGATCCATTCCTCATTGAATAATGCTAATATTAGTTACTTGGCGCAAAAACCGCATTGAAATTCAGACCACAAACGCTACAGTAGCTTACTATGTAAATTAAGCCAGATCTTTTAGGGCATCATACACGTCATGGTTTGATAATTTTGAGTTATTTTTAAATAAAGGAAGTGTAGCATTCCTCATTGAATACTGCTAATATAAGTTACTTGGCGCAAAAATCGCGTCGAAATTTGGACCACAAACGCTAGAGTAGCTTAATTTGCAAATTCTGCCAAATCTCTTAGGGGATAGTACACGCCATGGTTTGACAACTTCGAGTTATTTTTAAATAAAGTGATTCATTCCTCATTGAAGAATGCTAATATAAGTTACTTAGCGCAAAAACCGCATCGAAATTCAGACAACAAACGCTACAGTAGCTTACTTTGCAAATTCTGCCAGATCTGTAAGGGGATAGTACACGCCATGGTTTGACATTGTCGAGTTATTTTTAAATAAATAAATTTATCCTTCCCTCATTGAATAATGCTAATAAAAGTTACATGGGGCAAAAACCGCATCGAAATTCGGACCACTAACGTTAGAGTAGCTTACTTTGAAAATTCTGCAAGATCTGTTAGAGGATAGTACACGCCATGGTTTGACATTGTCGAGTTATTTTTAAATAAAGAAAGTAATCTCTCCCCCATTGAATAATACTAATATAAGTTACTTGGCGCAAAAACCGCATCGAAATTCGGACCACAAACGCTAGAGTAGCTTACTTTGCAAATTCTACCAGATCTGTAAGGGGATAGTACACGCCATGGTTTGACATAGTCGAGTTATTTTTTAATAAAGAAAGTAATCCCTACCTCATTCAATAATGCTAATATAAGTTACTAGGTGCAAAAACCGCATCGAAATTCGGACCACAAACGCTACAATAGGTTACTTTGCAAATTCTGCCAGATTTCTAAGGGGATAGTACACACCATGGTTTGACATTTTCTAGTTATTATTAAATAAAGAATGTGATCCATTCCTCATTGAATTATGCTAATATAAGTTACTTGGCGCAGAAACCGCATCGAAATTCGGACCTTAAACGTTAGAGTAGCTTACTTTGAAAATTCTGACAGATCTCTAAAGGGATAGTACACGCCACGGTTTGACAATTTTGAGTTATTTTTAAGTAAAGAAAAATTCAATTCCTCAATGAATAATGCTAATATAAGTTTCTTGTCGCAAAAACCGCATCGAAATTCGGACCACAAACGCTACAGTAGCTTACTTTGCAAATTCTGCCAGATCTCTAAGGGGATAGTACACGCCATGGTTTGACATTGTCGAGTTAATTTCAAATAAAGAAAGTAATCCCTCCCTCATTGAATAATTCTAATATAAGTTACTTGGCGCAAAATCCGCATTGAAATTCGGACCACAAACACTACAGTAGCTTCCTTTGCAAATTCTGCAAGATCTCTAAAGGGATAGTACACGCCACGGTTTGACAATTTGGAGTTATTTTTAAATAAAGAAAGTCATCCACTGCTCAATGAATAATGCTAATATAAATTACTTGGCGTAAAAACAGCATCGAAATTCGGACCACAAACGGTAGAGTAGCTTACTTTGTAAATTCTGCCATATCCCTAAAAGGATAGTACACGCCATGGTTTGACATTTTTGAGTTATTTTTAAATAAAGAATGTGATCCATTCCTCATTGAATAATGCTAATATAAGTTACTTTGCGGAAAAATTGCCTTAAAATTCAGACCACAAACGCTAGGGTAGCTTAATTTGCAAATCCAGCGAGATCTTTAAGGGGATAGTACACGCCATGGTTTGACTTTCGAATTATTTTTAAATAAATAAAGTGATCCATTCCTCATTGAATAATGCTAATAAAAGTTACTTGGCGCAAAAACTGCATCGAAATTCGGACCAAAAACGCTACAGTAGCTTACATTGCAAATTCGGTCAGATCTCTAATGGGATAGTACACGCCATGGTTTGACATTTTCGAATATTTTTAAATAAAGAAATTGATCCATTCCTCATTAATTAATGCCAATATAAGTTACTTGGCGCAAAAACGGCGTCCTAATTTGTACCACAAACGCTAAAGTAGCTTACTTTGTAAATTCTGCAAGATCTCTAAGGGTATAGTAAACGCCATGGTTTGCCAAATCCGAGTTATTTTTAAATAAAGAGTGGTCCATTCCTCATTGAATAATGCTAATATAAGTTACTTGGCACAAAAACCGCATCGAAATTTGAACCACAAATGCTACAGTAGCTTACTTTGCAAATTCTGCCAAATCCATGGTTTGACAATTTGAAGCTATTTTCAAATAAAGAAAGTGATCCATTCCTCATTGAATAATGCTAATATTAGTTACTTGGCGCAAAAACCGCATTGAAATTCAGACCACAAACGCTACAGTAGCTTACTATGTAAATTAAGCCAGATCTTTTAGGGCATCATACACGTCATGGTTTGATAATTTTGAGTTATTTTTAAATAAAGGAAGTGTAGCATTCCTCATTGAATACTGCTAATATAAGTTACTTGGCGCAAAAATCACGTCGAAATTTGGACCACAAACGCTAGAGTAGCTTAATTTGCAAATTCTGCCAAATCTCTTAGGGGATAGTACACGCCATGGTTTGACAACTTCGAGTTATTTTTAAATAAAGTGATTCATTCCTCATTGAAGAATGCTAATATAAGTTACTTAGCGCAAAAACCGCATCGAAATTCAGACAACAAACGCTACAGTAGCTTACTTTGCAAATTCTGCCAGATCTGTAAGGGGATAGTACACGCCATGGTTTGACATTGTCGAGTTATTTTTAAATAAATAAATTTATCCTTCCCTCATTGAATAATGCTAATAAAAGTTACATGGGGCAAAAACCGCATCGAAATTCGGACCACTAACGTTAGAGTAGCTTACTTTGAAAATTCTGCAAGATCTGTTAGAGGATAGTACACGCCATGGTTTGACATTGTCGAGTTATTTTTAAATAAAGAAAGTAATCTCTCCCCCATTGAATAATACTAATATAAGTTACTTGGTGCAAAAACCGCATCGAAATTCGGACCACAAACGCTAGAGTAGCTTACTTTGCAAATTCTACCAGATCTGTAAGGGGATAGTACACGCCATGGTTTGACATAGTCGAGTTATTTTTTAATAAAGAAAGTAATCCCTACCTCATTCAATAATGCTAATATAAGTTACTAGGTGCAAAAACCGCATCGAAATTCGGACCACAAACGCTACAATAGGTTACTTTGCAAATTCTGCCAGATTTCTAAGGGGATAGTACACACCATGGTTTGACATTTTCTAGTTATTATTAAATAAAGAATGTGATCCATTCCTCATTGAATTATGCTAATATAAGTTACTTGGCGCAGAAACCGCATCGAAATTCGGACCTTAAACGTTAGAGTAGCTTACTTTGAAAATTCTGACAGATCTCTAAAGGGATAGTACACGCCACGGTTTGACAATTTTGAGTTATTTTTAAGTAAAGAAAAATTCAATTCCTCAATGAATAATGCTAATATAAGTTTCTTGTCGCAAAAACCGCATCGAAATTCGGACCACAAACGCTACAGTAGCTTACTTTGCAAATTCTGCCAGATCTCTAAGGGGATAGTACACGCCATGGTTTGACATTGTCGAGTTAATTTCAAATAAAGAAAGTAATCCCTCCCTCATTGAATAATTCTAATATAAGTTACTTGGCGCAAAATCCGCATTGAAATTCGTTCCACACAGTAGCTTCCTTTGCAAATTCTGCAAGATCTCTAAAGGGATAGTACACGCCACGGTTTGACAATTTGGAGTTATTTTTAAATAAAGAAAGTGATCCATTCCTCATTGAATACTGCTAATATAAGTTACTTGGCGTAAAATACGCATCGAAATTCGGACAACAAAAGCTACAGTAGCTAACTTTGCAAATTATGCTAGATCTCTAAGGGGATAGTACACGTCATGGTTTGAAATTTTCGTGTTATTTTTAAATAAAAAATGTGATCATTTCCTCATTGAATAATGCTAATATAAGTTACTAGGCGCAAAAATTGCTTCGAAATTTGGACCACAAACGCTAGAGTAGCTTACTTTGAAAATTATGCCAGATCTCTATGGGGATAAAACACGCCATGATTTGACATTTTAGAGTTATTTTTAAATAAAGAATGCGATTTATTCGTCATTGAATAATGCTAATATAAATTACTTGGCGTAAAAACCGCATCGAAATTCGGACAAAAAACGCTACAGTAGCTTACTTTGCATATTTTGCCAGATCTCTAGAGGGATAGTACACGCCATGGTTTGACATTTTCGGGTTATTTTTAAATAAAGAAAGTGATCCATTCCTTATTGAATAATGCTAATATAAGTTACTTGGCGCAAAAACCGCATCGAAATTCGGACCAAAATTGTCCAGATATTTAAGAGGATAGTTCACGCCATGGTTTGACTTTTTTGATTTATTTTTAAATAAAAATAGTGATCCATTCCCCATTGAATAATGCTAATATAAGTTACTTTGCGCAAAAACCGCATCGAAATTCAAACCACAAACGCTACAGTATCTTACTTTGTATATTTTGCCAGATTTCTAGAGGGATAGTACACGCCATTCTTTGACATTTTCGGTTATTTTTAAATAAAGAAATTGATCCATAAGTCATTGAATAATGCTAATATAAGTTACTTAGCGCAAAAACCGCATCGAAATTCGGACCACAAACGCTACAGTAGCTTACTTTGCAAATTCTGCAAGATCTCTAAGGGGATAGTACACGCCATGGTTTGACATTTTCGTGTTATTTTTAAATAAAGAAAGTGATCCATTCCTCATTGAATAATGCTAATATAAGTTACTTGGCGCAAAAACCGCATCGAAATTAGGACCACAAACGCTACAGTAGCTTACTTTGCATATTTTGCCAGATCTCTAGAGGGATAGTACACGCCATGGTTTGACATTTTCGGATTATTTTTAAATAAAGAAAGTGATCCGTACATCATTGTATAATGCTAATATAAGTTACTTGGCGTAAAAACCGCATCGAAATTCGGACCACAAACGCTAGAATAGCTTACTTTGCAAATTCTGCCAAATCTCTAAGGGGATAGTACACGCCATGGTTTGACATTTTCAGGCTATTTTTAAATAAAGAAAGTGATCCATTCCTCATTGAATAATGCTTATATAAGTTAGTCGGCCCAAAAACTGCTTCGAAATTCGGACCACAAACGCTAGAGTAGCTTACTTTGCAAATAATGCATGATCTCTCGTACACGCCATGGTTTGACATTTCTGGGTTATTTTTAAATAAAGAAAGTTATCCATTCGTCATTTAATAATGCTAATAAAAGATACTTAGCGCAAAAACCGCATCGAAATTCGGACCACAAACGCTATAGTAGCTTACTTTGCAAATTCTGCTAGATCTCTAAGGGGATAGTACACGCCATGGTTTGACATTTTGAGTCAATTTTAAATCTAGAAAGTAATCCATTTGTCATTGAATAATGCTAATATAAGCTACTTGGCGCAAAATCCGCATCGAAATTCGGACCACAAACGCTACAGTAGCTTACTTTGTAAATTCTGCCAAATCTCTAAGGGGATAGTACACGCCATGGTTTGACATTTTTCGTGTTATTTTCAAATACAGAAAGTGATCCATTCCTCATTTAATAATGCTAATTTAAGTTACTTGGCGCAAAAACAGCATCGAAATTCGGACCACAAACGCTAGAGTAGCTAACTTTGTAAATTCTGCAAGATCTCTTAGGGAAAGTACACGCCATGGTTTGACAATTTCGAGTTATCTTTAAATAAAGAAAGTGATCCATTCCTCATTAAATAATGCTAATACAAGTTACTTTGTGCAAGAACCGCATCTAAATTAGGACCACAAACGCTACAATAGCTTACTTTGCATATTTTGCCAGATCTCAAGAGGGATAGTACACGCCATGGTTTGACATTTTCGGGTTATTTTTAAATAAAGAAAGTGATCCGTACATCATTGAATAATGCTAATATAAGTTACTTGGCGCAAAAACCGCATCGAAATTCGGACCACAAACGCTAGAATAGCTTACATTGCAAATTCTGCCAAATCTCTAAGGGGATAGTACACGCCATGGTTTGACATTTTCTTGTTATTTTTAAATAAAGAAAACGATCCATTCCTCATTGACTAATGCTAATATATTTTACTTTCCCGAAAAACCGCAACGAAATTCAGACCACAAACGCTAGAGTAGCTTATTTTGCCAATTCTGCCAGATCTCTAAGGGGATAGTACACGCCACGGTTTGACATTTTTGAGTCAATTTTAAATAAATATAGTTATCCATTCCTCATTGAATAATGCTAATATAAGCTACTTTGCGCAAAAACCGCATCGAAATTCGGACCACAAACGTTAGAGTAGCTTACTTTGCAAATTCTGGAAGATCTCTAAAGGGATGGTACACGCCATGGTTTGACATTATCGAGTTATTTTTAAAAAAATAAAGTTATCCATTCCTCATTGAATAATGCTAATATAAGCTACTTTGCGCAAAAACTGCATCGAAATTCAGACCACAAACGCTAGAGTAGCTTAATTTGCAAATTCTGCCAAATCTCTAAGTGGATGGTACACGCCATGGTTTGACATTTTCGAGTTATTTTTAAAATAATAAAGTGATCCATTCCTCATTGAATAATGCTAATATAAGTTACTAGGTGCGAAAACCGCATCGAAAATCGGACCACAAACGCCACAGTAGCTAACTTTGCCTTTTCTGTCGGATCTCTAAGGGGATAGTACACGCCATGGTTTGACATTTTCGGGTCATTTTTAAATAAAGAAAGTGATCCCTTCCTCATTGAATAATGCTAATATAAGTTACGTGGCGCAAAAATCGCATCGAAATTCGGACCACAAACGCTAGAGTAGCTTACTTGTAAATTTTACCAGATCTCAAGGGGATAGTACAAGTCATGGTTTGACATTTTTGAGTTATTTTTAAATAAAGAAAGTGATCCATTCGTCATTGAATAATGCTTATATAAGTTACTTGGCGAAAAAACCACATCGAAATTTGGACCACAAACGCTAGAGTAGCTTACTTTGCAAATTCTGCCAGATCTCTAAAGAATAGTGCACGCCATGGTTTGACATTGTCGAGTTATTTTTAAATAAAGAAAGTAATCCCTCCCTCATAAACTAATGCTAATATAAGTTACTTGGCGCAAAATCCGTATCGAAATTCAGACCACAAATGCTACAGTAGCTTACTTTGTAAATTTTGCCAAATCTCTACGGGGATAGTACACGCCATGTTGACATTTTCGAGTTATTTTGAAATACAGAAAGTGATCCATTACTCATTTAATCATGCTTATATAAGTTACTTTTCGCAAAAACAACATCGAAATTCGGACCACAAACGCTAGAGTAGCTTACTTTGCAAATTCTGTCAGATCTCTAAAGGGATAGTACACACCATAATTTGACAATTTCGAGTTATTTTTAAATAAAGAAAGTGATCCATTCCTCATTGAATAATGCAAATATAAGTTACTTTGCGCAGAAACCGCATCGAATTTCGGACCACAAACGCTACAGTAGCTTACTTTGCAAATTCTGCCAGATCTCTAGGGGAATAGTACACGCCATGGTTTGACATTTTCGAGTTATTTGGAAATACAGAAAGTGATCCATTCCTCATTTAATAATGCTAATATAATTTACTTGGCGCAAAAACAGCATCGAAATTTGGACCACAAACGCTAGAGTAACTTACTATGCAAATTCTGCCAGATCTCTTAAAGGATAGTACACGCCATGGTTTGACAATTTCGAGTTACCTTAAATAAAGAAAGTGATCCATTCCTCATTGAATAATGCTAATATAAGCTACTTTGCGCAAAAACCGTATCGAAATTCGGACCACAAACGCTAAAGTAGCTTACTTTGCAAATTCTTCCAAATCTCTAAGGGGATGGTACACGCCATGGTTTGACATTTTCGAGTTATTTCTAAATTAATAAAGTGATCCATTCGTCATTGACTAATGCTAATATAAGTTACTAGGTGCAAAAACCGCATCGAAATTCGGACTACAAACGCCACAGTAGCTAACTTTGCCTATTCGGCCGGATCTCCAATTGGATAGTACACGCCATGGTTTGACATTTTCGGGTTATTTTTAAATAAAGAAAGTGATCCATTCCTCATTGAATAATGCTAATATAAGTTACGTGGCACAAAAACCGCATCGAAATTCGGACCACAAACGCTTGAGTAGCTTACTTGCAAATTCTACCAGATCTCAAGGGGATAGTACAAGTCACGGTTTGACATTTTTGAGTTATTTTTAAATAAAGAAAGTGATCCATTCTTCATTGAATAATGCTAATATAAGTTACTTGGCGAAATAACCGCATCGAAATTTGGACCACAAATGCTAGAGTAGCTTACTTTGCAAATTCTGCCAGATCTCTAAGGAATAGTACACGCCATGGTTTGACATTGTCGAGTTATTTTTAAATAAAGAAAGTAATCCCTCCCTCATAAACTAATGCTTATATAAGTTACTTAGCGCAAAACCCGCATCGAAATTTAGACCACATATGCTACAGTAGCTTACTTTGCAAATTCTGCCAGATCTCTAAGGGGATATAGTACACGCCATGGTTTGACATTTTCTAGTTATTTTGAAATACAGAAAGGGATCAAATACTCATTGAATAATGCTAATATAAGTTACTTGGCGCAAAAACCGCATCAAAATTCAGACCATCAACGCTAGAGTAGCTTACTTTGCAAATTCTGCCAAATTTTTGAGGGGATAGTACACGCAATGGTTTGACATTTTAGAGTTATTTTAAAATAAAGAAAGTGATGTATTCCTCATTGCATAATGCTAATATAAGTTACTTGGTGCAAAAACCGCATCGAAATTCGGACCACAAAGGCTAGAGTAACTTACTTTGCAAATTCTGCCAAATCTCTAAGGGTAGTACACGCCATGGTTTGACATTTTTGAGTTTTTTTTAAATTAAGAAAGTGATCCATTTCTAATTGAATAATTCTAATATAAGTTACTTGGCGCAAAAACCGCATCGAATTTCGGACCACAAACGCTAGAGTAGCTTACTTTGAAAATTCTGCCTGATCTCTTAGGGGATAGTACACGCCATGGTTTGACAATTTCGAGTTTTTCTAAATAAAGAAAGTGATCCATTCCTTAATGAATAATGCTAATATAAGTTTCTTTGCGCAAAAACCGCATCGAAATTCGGACCAGAAACGCTACAGTAGCTTACTTTTCAAATTATGTCAGATCTCTAAGGGGATAGTACACGCCATAGTTTAAAAATTTTGAGTTATTTTTAAAATAAATAAAGTCATTCATTCCTCGTTGAAGAATGCTAATATAAGTTACTTGGCGCAAAATCCGCATCGAAATTCGGACCACAAACACTAGAGTAGCTTACTTTGCAAATTCTACCAGATCTCTAAGGGGCCTTGGTTAGACATTTTCGAGTTATTTTTAAATAAAGAAAGTGATCCATTCCTCATTGAATAATGCTAATATAAGTTATTTGGTGCAAAAACCGTATCGAAATTCGGAACACAAACGCTACAGTAGCTTACTTTGCAAATTCTGTCAGATCTCTAATGGGATAGTACACGCCATGGTTTGACAATTTCGAGTTATTTTTAAATAAAGAAAGCGATCATTTCCTCATTGAATAATGCTAATATAAGTTACTTGGCGCAAAAACTGCATCGAAATTCGGACCACAAACGCTAGAGTAGCTTACTTTGCAAATTCTCCAAGATCTCTAAGGGGATAGTACACGCCATAGTTTGACATTTTCGAGTTATTTTTAAATAAGGAAAGATCCATTCCCCATTGAATAATGCTAATATAAGTTATTGGCGCAAAAACTGCATCGAAATTCGGAACACAAATGCTTGAGTATCTTACTTTGCAAATTCTGCCAGATCTCTAAGGGGATATTACCCGCCATAGTTTGACAATTTCAAGTTATTTTTAAGGGTTATTTCTAAAAACCAACCGCAGGTTTGAAAAATTAGCCAAAAACCTACAACTTTTTCATTTTTGGCCAAAAACCAACATTCTGACAATTTCCATTCATTTTACTGTTCATCCGTTAGTTGATGAATAGTAACCAAGGGTATTTTGGTAATTTCCAATGTTTTTAAAAATAAAAATGAAATATAAAGCAAAAGAAAATAAAAAAAAATATTTTATAAAATATAAAATTACAAAAATACCCCTGGTTACTCTTCATCGACTGACGAAAAACCAGTAAAATGGATGGAATCTGACATAATGTTGGTTTTCGGCCAAAAAGGAAAAAGTTGTAGGTTTTTGGCCAATTTTTCAAACCTGCGGTTGGTTTTTGGAAATCTCCCTATTTTTAAATAAAGAAAACGATTCATTCCTTATTGAATAATTCTTATATAAGTTATTTGGCGCAAAAACCGCATCGAAATTCGGACCACAAACGCTACAGTAGCTTAATTTACAAATTCTGCCGAATCTCTAAGGGGATAGTACACGCCATGGTTTGACAATGTCGAGTTATTTGTAAATAAAGAAAGTGATACATTTCTCATTGTATAATGCTAATATAAGTTACTTGCCGCCAAAACTGCATCGAAATTCATACCACAAACACTACAGTAGCTTACTTTGTAAATTCTGCCTGATCTCTAAGTACACGCCATGGTTTGACATTTTCGAGTTATTTTTAAAAAATGAAAGTGTAGCATTCTTCATTGAATAATGCTAATATAAGTTACTTGGCGCAAAAACCGCATCGAAATTTGGACCACAAACGCTAGAGTAGCTTATTTTGCAAATTCTGTCGGATTACTAACGGGATAGTACACGCCATGTTTTGATAATTTCGAGTTATATTTAAATAAAGAAAGTGATCCATTCCTTATTGAATAATTCTAATATAAGTTATTTGGCGCAAAAACGGCATCGAAATTCAGACCACAAACGCTACAGTAGCTTACTTCGAAAATTCTGCCAAATCTCTAAGTGGATAGTACACGCCATGGTTTGACAATTTAGAGTTTTTTTAAATAAAGAAAGTGATCCATTCCTCAATGAATAATGCTAATATAAGTTTCTTGGAGTAAAAACCGCATCGAAATTCGGACCACAAACGCTACAGTAGCTTACTTTGTAAATTCTGTCGGATCTCTAAGGGGATAGTACACGCCATGGTTTGACAATTTCGAGTTATTTCTAAATAAAGAAAGTGATACATTTCTCATTGTATAATGCAAATATAAGTTACTTGGCGCAAAAACTGCATCGAAATTCAGACCACAAATGCTACAGTAGCTTACTTTGTAAATTCTGCCAGATCTCTAAGTACACGCCATGGTTTGACATTTTCGAGTTATTTTTAAAAAAAGAAAGTGATCCATACCTCATTGAATAATGCTAATATAAGTTACTTGGCGCAAAAACCGCATCGAAATTCGGACCACAAACACTTGAGTGGCTTACTTTGCAAATTCTGCTAGATCTCTAAGGGGCCTTGGTTAGACTTTTTTGAGTTATTTTTAAATAAAGAAAGTGATCCATTCCTCATTGCATAATGCTAATATAGTTACTTGGCGTAAAAACCGCATCGAAATTCGGACCACAAACGCTAGGGTAGCTTACTTTGCAAATTCTGTAAGATCTCTATGGGATAGTACACGACATGGTTTGACAATTTCGAGTTATTTTTAAATAAAGAAAGTGATCCTTTCTCATTGAATAATGCTTATATAAGTTACTTGGGCAAAAACCGCATTAAAATTTGGACCACAAATGGAGTAGCTTACTTTGCAAATTTTGTCGGATATCTAATGGGATTCTTGGTTTTCTTCCTCCTATTAGAAAGATACGTCATTTTATTCATGATCCAAGAATATGCTGCATCATTAGTCAAGAAAGACTTGAAATGATAAGCAGCTGAGTACACGCCATGTTTTGATAATTTCGAGTTATTTTTAAATAAAGAAAGTGATCCATTCCTTATTGAATAATTCTAATATAAGTTATTTGGCGCAAAAACGGTATCAAAATTCGGACCACAAACGCTACAGTATCTTACTTTGCAAATTCTGCCGGATCTCTAAGTGGATAGTACACGTCATGGTTTGACAATTTCGAGTTTTTCTAAATATAGAAAGTGATCCATTCCTCAATTAATAATGCTAATATAAGTTTCTTTGCGCAAAAACCGCATCGAAATTCGGACCACAAACGCTACAGTAGCTTACTTTGCAAATACTGCCAAATCTCTAAGTGGATAGTACACGCCATGGTTTGACAATTTCGAGTTATTTCTTAATAAACAAAGTGCTACATTTGTCATTGTATAATGCTAATATAAGTTACTTTGCGCAAAAACTGCATCGAAATTCAGACCACAAACGCTATAGTAGCTTAATTTGTAAATTCTGCCAGATCTCTAAGTACACGCCATGGTTTGACTTTTTCGAGTTATTTTTAAAAAAAGAAAGTGATCCATTCCTCATTGAACAATTCTAATATAAGTTACTTGGTTGCAAAATCGCATCAAAATTTGGACCACAAACGCTAGAGTAGCTTACTTTGCAAATTCTGTCGGATTTCTAAGGGGATAGTACTTGTAATGTTTTGATTATTTCGAGTTATTTTTTAATAAAGAAAGTGATCCATTCATTATTGAATAATGCTAAAATAAGTTATTTGGCACAAAAACGGCATCGAAATTCGGACCACAAACGCTACAGTAGCTTACTTTGCAAATTCTGCCGGATCTCTAAGGGGATAGTACACGCCATGGTTAATCAATTTCGAGTTATTTCTAAATAAAGAAAGTGATACATTTCTCATTGTATAATGTAAATATAAGTTACTTGGCGCAAAAACTGCATCGAAATTCAGACCACAAACGCTACAGTAGCTTACTTTGTAAATTCTCCCAGATCTCTAAGTACACGCCATGGTTTGACATTTTCAAGTTTTTTTTAAAAAAATAAAGTGATCCACACCTCATTGAATAATGCTAATATAAGTTACTTGGCGCAAAAACCGCCTCGAAATTCGGACCACAAACACTTGAGCGGCTTACTTTGCAAATTCTGCTAGATCTCTAAGGGGCATTGGTTAGACTTTTTTGAGTTATTTTTAAATAAATAAAGTGATCCATTCCTCATTGCGTAATGCTAATATAGTTACTTGGCGTAAAAACCGCATCGAAATTCCGACCACAAACGCTAGGGTAACTTACTTTACAAATTCTGTAAGATCTCTATGGGGATAGTACACGACATGGTTTGACAATTTCGAGTTATTTTTAAATAAAGAAAGTGATCCATTCCTCATTGAATAATGCTTATATAAGTTACTTGGCGCAAAAACTGCATCGAAATTCAGACCACAAATGCTACAGTAGCTTACTTTGTAAATTCTGCCAGATCTCTAAGTACACGCCATGGTTTGACATTTTCGAGTTATTTTTAAAAAAAGAAAGTGATCCATATCTCATTGAATAATGCTAATATAAGTTATTTGGCGCAAAAACCGCATCGAAATTCGGACCACAAACACTTGAGTGGCTTACATTGCAAATTCTGCTAGATCTCTAAGGGGCCTTGGTTAGACTTTTTTGAGTTATTTTTAAATAAAGAAAGTGATCCATTCCTTAGTGCATAATGCTAATATAGTTACTTGGCGTAAAAACCGCATCGAAATTCCGACCACAAACGCTAGGGTAGCTTACTTTGCAAATTCTGTAAGATCTCTATGGGATAGTACACGACATGGTTTGACAATTTCGAGTTATTTTTAAATAAAGAAAGTGATCCATTCCTTATTGAATAATGTTAATATAAGTTATTTGGCCCAAAAACGGTATCGAAATTTGGACCACAAACGCTACAGTATCTTACTTTGCAAATTTTCCCGGATCTCTAAGTGGATAGTACACGCCATGATTTGACAATTTCGAGTTTTTCGAAATAAAGAAAGTGATCCATTCCTCAATTAATAATGCTAATATAAGTTTCTTTGCGCAAAAATCGCATCGAAATTCGGACCACAAACGCTACAGTACCTTACTTTGCAAATCCTGCCAAATCTCTAAGTGGATAGTACACGCCATGGTTTGAAAATTTCGAGTTTTTTTAAATAAAGAAAGTGATCCATTCCTCAATGAATAATGCTAATATATGTTTTTTGGTGCAAAAACCGCATCAAAATTCGGACCACAAACGCTACAGTAGCTTACTTTGCAAATTCTACCGGATCTCTAAGAGGATAGTACACGCCATGGTTTGACAATTTCGAGTTATTTCTAAATAAAGAAAGTGATCCATTCCTCAATGAATAATGCTAATATAACTTTCTTTGCGCAAAAACCGCATCGAAATTCGGACCACAAACGCTACAGTAATTTACTTTGCAAATCCTGCGTAATCTCTAAGTGGATAGTACACACCATGGTTTGACAATTTCGAGTTTTTTAAATAAAGAAAGTGATCCATTCCTCAATGAATAATGCTAATATAAGTTTCTTGGCACAAAAACCGCATCGAAATTCGGACCACAAACGCTACAGTAGCTTACTTTGAAAAATCTTCCGGATCTCTAAGTGGATAGTACACGCCATGGTTTGAAAATTTCGAGTTATTTCTAAATAAAGAATGTGATATATTTCTCATTGTATAATGCTAATATAAGTTACTTGGCGCAAAAACTGAATCGAAATTTAGACCACAAACGCTACAGTAGCTTACTTAGTAAATTCTGCCAAATCTCTAAGTACACGCCATGATTTGACAATTTGGAGTTATTTTTAAATAAATAAAGTGATCCATTCCTCATTGAATAATGCTAATATAAGTTACTTGGCGTAAAATCCGCATCAAAATTCGGACCACAAACATTATAGTAGCTAACTTTGCAAATTCTGCCAGATCTCTCAGGGGATAGTACAAGCCACGGTTTGATATTTTCGTGTTATTTTTAAATAAAAAATGTGATCCATTCCTCATTGAATAATGCTTATATAAGTTACTTGGCGCAAAAACTGCATCGAAATTTGGACCACAAACGCTAGAGTAGCTTACTTTGTAAATTCTGCCAGATCTCTAAGGGGGATAGTACACGCCATGGTTTGACATTTTCGAGTTATTTTTAAATAAAGAAAGTGATTTATTCCCCAATGAAAAATGCTAATATAAGTTTTTTGGCGCAAAAACCGCATCGAAATTCAGACCACAAACGCTACAGTAGCTTACTTTGCAAATTCTACCGGATCTCTAAGGGGATAGTACATGCCATGGTTTGACAATTTCGAGTTATTTCTAAAAAAATAAAGTGATACATTTGTCATTGTATAATGCTAATATAAGTTACTTGGCTCAAAAACTGCATCGAAATTCATACCACAAACGCTGTAGTAGTTTACTTTGTAAATTCTGCCAGATCTCAAAGTACACGCCATGGTTTGACATTTTCGAGTTATTTTTAAATATAGAAAGTGATCCATTTCCCATTGAATAATGCTTATATAAGTTTTTTGGCGCAAAAACCGCATCAAAATTTGGACCACAAACACTAGAGTAGCTTACTTTGCAAATTATGTCGGATTTCTAAGGGAATAGTACATGCCATATTATGATAATTTCGACATATTTTTAAATAAAGAAAGTGATCCATTCCTTATTGAATAATGCTAATATAAGTTATATGGCGTAAAAACGGCATCGAAATTTGGACCACAAACCCTACAATAGCTTACTTTGCAAATTCTGCCGGATCTCTAAGTGGATAGTACACGCCATGGTTTGACAATTTCGAGTGTTTTTAAATAAATAAAGTGATCCATTCCTCAATGAATAATGCTAATATAAGTTTCTTTGCGCAAAAACCGCATCGAAATTCGGACCACAAACGCTATAGTAGCTTACTTTGCCAATTCTGCCAGATATCTAAAGGGATAGTACACCCCATGGTTTGACATTGTCAAGTTTTTTTCAAATAAAGAAAGTAATTCCTCCCACATTGAATAATGCTAATATAAGTTACTTGGCGCAAAATCCGCATCGAAATTCGGACCACAAACGCTACAGTAGCTTCATTTGCAAATTCTGCCCGATCTTTCAGGGGATAGTACACGCCATGGTTTGACAATTTGGAGTTATTTTTAAATAAATAAAGTGATCCATTCCTCATTGAATAATGCTAATATAAGTTACTTGGCGTAAAATCCGCATCAAAATTCGGACCACAAACGTTATAGTAGCTAACTTTGCAAATTCTGCCAGATCTCTAAGGGGATAGTACAAGCCATGGTTTGACATTTTCGTGTTATTTTTAAATAAAAAATGTGATCCATTCCTCATTGAATAATGCTTATATATGTTACTTGGCGCAAAAACCGCATCGAAATTTGGACCACAAACGCTAGAGTAGCTTACTTTACAAATTCTTTCAGATCTCTAAGGGGGATAGTACACGCCATGGTTTGACATTTTCGAGTTATTTTTAAATAAAGAAAGTGATCCATTCCTCATTGAATAATGCTAATATAAGTTACTTGGCGCAAAAACCGCATCGAAATTTGGACAACAAATGCTAAAGTAGCTTACTTTGCAAATTCTGCCAGATTTCTAAGGGGATAGTACACGCCATGGTTTGACATTTTCTAGTTATTTTTAAATAAATAAAGTAATCCATTCCTCATTTAACATTGCTAATATAAGTTACTTGGCGCAAAAACCGCAATGAAATTCAGACCACAAACGCTAGAGTAGCTTACTTTGCAAATTCTGCCAAATCTCTAAGGGTTAGTACACGCCATGGATTGACATTTTGGTGATATTTTTAAATAAAGAATGTGATATATTCCTCATTGAATAATGCTCATATAAGTTATATGGCGCAAAAACCGCATCGAAATTCAGACCACAAACGCTACAGTAACTTACTTTGCAAATTCTGCCAGATCTCTAAGGGGATAATACATGCCATGGTTTGACAATTTCGATTTATTTTGTAATAAAGAATGTGATCCATTCCTCTTTGGATAATGCTAATATGAGTTACTTGGCGCAAAAACCGCATCGAAATTCGGACTACAAATGCTATAAAAGTTTACTTTGCAAATTCTGCCAGATCTCTAAGGGGATAGTACACGCCATGATTTGACCTTTTCGAGTTATTTTAAAATAAAGAAAGTGATTCATCCCTCATTGAATAATGCTAATATAAGTTAGTGCCGTCAAAACGGACTTAAAGTCCGCGGACTATCCGGGTCTACCCGTAATTTATACAGATATGGACTTAGAAAACAAGTGTCCATTTTGAGCGCGGACTTTTTTATCCGCTTCGTACGAATAACGGACTTTAGCGGACCAGAGCGGATATCCGCTATTTTCAATATAATTTTTTTAAAAGTTAAAGTTTTTTAACTTGCTCTACTGTAATAAAAAATATCAAGATCACAACTAATAAACCCTAAACTTCGTAGTGTCGAAACTCACCTCTCTTAGACACCCACCGTTGATAACTAGAGTACGTATATGGACTTAGAAAACTAGTGTCAATCTACTCTAGTCCGCTTTAGAATGTTTTTTTTTCCAAAATATTTGATAACTGTTGTTTTTATATTTTGTGATAGTCTTTTGAGATTTTGCAAGTTACAATTTTTTAGACCATAACTATGTCGCTTATTTCATGCGACATCTATACTTCTTACTAGTGTTTTAGTTTTAATCTTTTTTATTATGCTCGATTCTCTATTATTATAGTAGTTAAATCAATATGTGATGGAATATATGTATATATATAACTGTACATGAATAAGATGTATGTAAAATAGCTTATAGATTAGTAACAAAGGAAATAAAAAATATACAACTCTTCAACAAGATGCATTAATAAAAAAAATTGAAAATTAACGGACATGTCCGGATCCGTCTGTACGGATCCGCGGGCAGACCCAGACTTGAGAGATAAATCCGTTTTAGAAAATGGATATGTCCGGTGCGGTCCTTTTTTTTAAAAAAAGTCCGTACAGACCCGAACGGAGCGGACCGGGCTGTCCGTTCTGACACTGCTAATATAAGTTACTTGGCGCAAAAACCGCATCGAAATTCGGACCACAAACGCTATAGTAGCGTACTTTGCAAATTCTGTCTGATCTCTTAGGGATAGTACACGCCATAGTTTGACATTTTCGAGTTATTTTTAAATAAATAAAGTGCTACATCCCTCAATGAAAAATGCAAATATAAGTTACTTGGCGCAAAAATCGCATCGAAATTCGGACCATAGACGCTAGAGTAGCTTACTTTTCAAATTCTGTCCGATCTCTAAGGGGATAGGGCACGCCATGGTTTGACATTTTCGAGTTATTTTTAAATAAAGAAAGTGATCCATTTCTCATTTAATAATGCTTATATAAGTTACTTGGTGTAAAAATCGCATCGAAATTCGGACCACAAACGCTAGAGTAGCTTACTTTGCAAATTATGCCAGAGCTTTAAGGAGATAGTACACGCCATGGTTTGAAAATTTTAAGTTATTTTAAATAAAGAAAGTGATCCATTCCTCATTGAATAATGCTAATATAAGTTACTTGGCGTAAAAAACGCATCGAAATTCGGACAACAAACACTAGAGTAGCTTACTTTGCAAATTCAACCAGATCTCAATGGGGATAGTACACGCCATGGTTCAACAATTTCGAGTTATTTTTCAATAAAGAAAGTGATCCATCCCTCATTGAATAATGCTCATATAAGTTACATGGCGCAAAAACCGCATCAAAATTCGGACCACAAACGCTACAGTAGCTTACTTTGCAAATTCTGCCAGATCTCTAAAGGGGATAGTACACGTCATGGTTTGACATTTTCGAATTTTTTTTAAATAAAGAAATTGATCCATCCGTCATTGAATTATGCTAATATAAGTTACTTGGCACAAAAATCGCATCAAAATTCGGACCACAGACGCTAGAGTAGCTTACTTTGCAAATTCTGCCTGATCTCTAAGGGGATAGGGCACGCCATGGTTTGAAAATTTTGAGTTATTTTTAAATAAAGAAAGTGATCCATTTCTCATTTAATAATGCTTATATAAGTTACTTGGTGTAAAAACCGCATCGAAATTCGGACCACAAACGCTAGAGTAACTTACTTTGCAAATTATGCCAGAGCTCTAAGGGGATAGCACACGCCATTGTTTGACAATTTTAAGTTATTTTAAATAAAGAAAGTGATCCATTACTCATTGAATAATGCTAATATATGTTACTTGGCGTAAAAACACATCGAATTTTGTACCACAAACACTAGAGTAGCTTAATTTGCAAATTCAACCGGATCTCTATGGGGATAGTACACGCCATGGTTCGACAATTTCGAGTTATTTTTCAATAAAGAAAGTGATCCATCCCTCATTAAATAATGCTCATATAAGTTACATGGCGCAAAAACCGCATCGAAATTCGGACCACAAACGCTACAGTAGCTTACTTTGCAAATTCTGCCAGATCTCTAAAGGGGATAGTACACGTCATGGTTTGACATTTTCGAGTTTTTTTTAAATAAAGAAATTGATCCATCCGTCATTGAATAATGCTAATATAAGTTACTTGGCACAAAAATCGCATCAAAATTCGGACCACAGACGCTAGAGTAGCTTACTTTGCAAATTCTGCCTGATCTCTAAGGGGATAGGGCACGCCATGGTTAGAAAGTTTTGAGTTATTTTTAAATAAAGAAAGTGATCCATTTCTCATTTAATAATGCTTATATAAGTTACTTGGTGTAAAAACCGCATCGAAATTCGGACCACAAACGCTAGAGTAACTTACTTTGCAAATTATGCCAGAGCTCTAAGGGGATAGCACACGCCATTGTTTGACAATTTTAAGTTATTTTAAATAAAGAAAGTGATCCATTCCTCATTGAATAATGCTAATATATGTTACTTGGCGTAAAAAACACATCGAAATTTGGACCACAAACACTAGAGTAGCTTAATTTGCAAATTCAACCGGATCTCTATGGGGATAGTACACACCATGGTTCGACAATTTCGAGTTATTTTTCAATAAAGAAAGTGATCCATCCCTCATTGAATAATGCTCATATAAGTTACATGGCGCAAAAACTGCATCGAAATTCGGACCACAAACGCTACAGTAGCTTACTTTGCAAATTCTGCCAGATCTCTAAAGGGGATAGTACACGTCATGGTTTGACATTTTCGAGTTTTTTTAAATAAAGAAATTGATCCATCCGTCATTGAATTATGCTAATATAAGTTACTTGGCACAAAAATCGCTTCAAAATTTGGATCACAGACGCTAGAGTAGCTTACTTTGCAAATTCTGCCTGATCTCTATGGGAATAGGGCACGCCATGGTTTGAAATTTTCGAGTTAATTTTAAATAAAGAAAGTAATCCATTCCTCATTTAATAATGATAATATAAGTTACTTGGCGCAAAAACCGCATCGAAGATCGGACCACAAACGCTAGAGTTGCTCACTTTGCAAATTCTGCAAGATCTCTAAGGGGTTAATACACGCACTGGTTTTACATTTTCGAGTTATTTTTAAATAAAGAAAGTGATCCATTCCTCATTGAATAATGATCATATAATTTTCATGGCGCAAAAACTGCATCGAAATTATAACCATAAACACTAGAGTAGCTTACTTTGCAAATTCTGCCACATTTTTAAGGGGATAGATAGTACATGCCATGGTTTGACATTTTTGAGTTATTTTTAATTAAAGAAAGTGATCCATTACTAATTGAATAATGCTAATATAAGTTACTTGGCGCAAAAACCGCATCGAAATTCGGACCACAAATGCTAGAGTAGCTTACTTTGCAAATTCTGTCAGATCTCTAAAGGGATAATACACGCCACGATTTGACATTTTCGAGTTATTTTTAAATAAAGAAAGTGATCCATTCCTCATTCAATAATGCTCATATAGGTTACATGGCAAAAAAACCGCATCGAAATTCGGACCACAAATGATACAGTAGCTTACTTTGCAAATTCTGTCAGATCTCTAAAAGGATAGTACATGTCATTGTTTGACAATTTTGAGTTATTTTTTAATAAAGAAAGCGATTCATTCCTTATTGAATAATGCTTATATAAGTTACTTGGCGCAAAAACTGCATCGAAATTCAGACCACAAACGCTAGACTAGCTTACTTTGCAAATTCGCCCAGATCTCTATGGGGATAGTACACGCCATGGTTTGACAATTTCGAGTTATTTTTAAATAAAGAAAGTGATCATTTCCTCATTGAATAATGCAAATATAAGCTATTTGGTGTAAAAACCGCATCGAAATTCGGACAACAAACGGTACAGTAGCTTACTTTGCAAATTCTACCAGATCTCTAATGGGATTGTACACGCCATTGTTTGACAATTTCGAGTTATTTTTTAATAAAGAAAGTGATCCATTCCTTATTGAATAATGCTTATATAAGTTACTGGGCGCAAAAACTGCATTGAAATTCGGACCACAAACGCTAGAGTAGCTTACTTTGCAAATTCGGTCAGATCTCTATGGGGATAGTAGACGCCATGGTTTGACAATTTCAAGTTATTTTACAACAAAGAAAGTGATCATTTCCTCATTGAATAATGCAAATATAAGTTATTTGGCGTAAAAACCGCATCGCAATTCGGACCACAAACGCTACAGTAGCTTACTTTGCAAATTCTGTCAGATCTCTAAGAGGATAGTACACGCCATTGTTTGACAATTTCGAGTTTTTTTTTAATAAAGAAAGTAATCCATTCCTTATTGAATAATGCTAATATAAGTCAATTGGCGTAAAAACCGCATCGAAATTCGGACCACAAACGCTAGAGTAGCTTACTTTGCAAATTCTGCCAGATCTCTATGGGGATAGTACACACCATGGTTTGACAATTTCGAGTTATTTTTAAATAAAGAAAGTGATCCATTCCTGATTGAATTATTCTAATTAAACTTACTTGGCGCAAAAACCGCATTGAAATTCAGACCAAAAAAGCTAGAGTAGCTTACTTTGCAAATTCTGCCAGATCTCTAAGAGGATAGTACACGCCATGGTTTGACATTTTCGAGTTTTTTTAAATAAAGAAAGTGTTTCATTCCTCATTGAATAATGCTCATATAAGTTACATTGTGTAAAAACCGTATCGAAATTCGTACCACAAACGCTACAGTAGCTTACTTTACAAATTCTGCCGGATCTCTAAGGGGATAGTACACGCCATGGTTTGACATTTTCGAGTAATTTTAAAATAAAGAAAGTAGTCCATTCCTCATTTAATTATGCTAATATAAGTTACTTGGCGCAAAAACCGTATTGAAATTCGGACCATAAACGCTAGAGTAGCTTACTTTGCAAATTCTGCTAGATCTCTAAGGGGATAGTACACGCAATGATTTGTCATTTTTGAGTTATTTTTAAATAAATAAAGTGATCTATTCCTCATTTAATAATGCTAATATAAGTTACTTGACGCAAAAACTGCATCGAAACTCGGATCACAAACACTAGAGTAGCTTACTTTGCAAATTCTGCCAGATCTCTGAGGGGATAGTACAGGCCATGGTTTAACATTTTCGTGTTATTTTTTAATAAAGAAAGTGATTCATTCCTCATTTAATAATGCTAATATAACTTATTGGCGCAAAAAACCGCATCCTAATTCAGACCACAAACAAGAATAGCTTACTTTGCAAATTCTGCCAGATATCTTAGGGGATAGTACACGCCATGGTTTGACATTTGGAGTTATTTTTGAATAAAGAAATTGATCAATTCCTCTTTTAATAATGCTCATATAAGTTACTTGGCGCAAAAACCGCATCGAAATTCGGACCACAAACGCAAGAGTAGCTTACTTTGCAAATTCTGCCAGATCTCTAAAGGGATAGTAACGCCATGGTTTGAAATTTTGAGTCATTTTTAAATAAAGAAAGTGATCCATTCCTTATTTAATAGTGCAATATAAGTTACATTGCTAAAAAAGGCATCGAAATTCCAACCACTAACGGTAGAGTAGCTTACTTATGAAATTCTGCCAGATCTCTAAGGGGATAGTACACGCAATGGTTTGACATTTTTGAGTTATTTTTAAATAAAGAAAGTTTTCGATTTCTCATTTTATAATGCTAATATAACTTACTTGGCGCAAAAACCGCATTGAAATTCAGACCAAAAACGCTAGAGTAGCTTACGTTGCAAATTCTGTCATACTCTAAGCGGGATAGTACACGCCATGGTTTGACATTTTCGAGTTATTTTTAAATAAAGAAAGTGATTTATTCCTCATTTTATAATGCTAATATAAGTTACTTGGCACGAAAACCGCATCGAAATTCAGACCAGAAACGCTAGAGTAGCTTACTTTGCAAATTCTACTAGATCTCTAAGGGGATAGTACACGCCATGGTTTGACATTTTCGAGTTATTTTTAAATAATAAAAGTGATCCATTCCTAATTTTATAATGCTAATATAACTTACTTGGCACAAAAACAGCATCCAAATTCAGACCGCAAACGCTAGATTAGCTTACTTTACAAATTCTTCAAGAACTATAAGAGGGATAGTACACGCCAAGGGTTGACATTTTCGAGTTATTTTTATATAAATAAAGTGATCTATTCCTCATTTAATAATGCTAATATAAGTTACTTGGCGCAAAAACTGCATCGAAATTCAGACCACAAATGCTAGAGTAGCTTACTTTGCAAATTCTACCAGATCTCTAAGGGGATAGTACACGCCATTGTTTGACATTTTCGAGTTATTTTTAAATAAAAAAAGTGATCCATTCCTCATTTTATAATGCTAATTTAACTTACTTGGCACAAAAACAGCATCCAAATTCGGACCACAAACGCTAGATTAGCTTACTTTGAAAATTCTTGCAGAACTATAAAGGGGATAGTACACGCCATGGTTTGACATTTTCGAGTTATTTTTAAATAAAGAAAGTGATCCATTCCTCATTTAATAATTCTAATATAAGTTACTTGGCGTAAAAATCGCATCGAAATTTGAACCAGAAACGCTAGAGTAGCTTACTTTGCAAATTCTGCTAGATCTTTCAAGGGATAGTACACGCCATGGTTTGACATTTTCGAGTTATTTTTATATAAAGAAAGTGATCCATTACTCATTTTATAATGCTAATATAACTTACATAGTGAAAAAACCGCATCGAAATTCGAACCACAAACGCTAGATTAGCTTACTTTGCAAATTCTTCCAGAACTAGAACTATAAAGGGGATAGTACACGCCATGGTTTGACATTTTCGAGTTATTTTTAAATTATGAAATAGATCCATTCCTCATTTAATAATGCTAATTTAAGTTAATTGTCGCAAAAACCGCATCGAAATTCGGACCACATATGCTAGAGTAGCTTACTTTGCAAATTATGCCAGATCTCTAAGAGGGATATAGTACACGCCATGGTTTGACATTTTCGAGTTATTTCTATATAAAGAAATTGATCCATTCCTCATTTTAAAATGCTAATATAAGTTACTTGGCGCAAAAACCGCATCGAAATTCACACCACAAATGCTAGAATAACATACTTTGCAAATTCTACCTAATCTCTAAGGGGATAGTACACTCCATGGTTTGACATTTTCGAGTTATATTTAAATCAAGAAAGTGATCCATTCCTCATTTAATAATGCTAATATAAGTTACTTAGCGCAAAAACCGCATCGAAATTCGGACCACAAACGCTAGAGTAGCTTACTTTCAAATTCTAGCAGATCTCTAAGGGGATAGTACAGGCCATGGTTTGAAATTTTTGAGTTATTTTTAATTAAAGAAAGTGATCCATTCCTCATTTAATAATGCTAAAATAAGTTACTTGGCGCAAAAACCGCATCGAAATTCAGACCACAAATACTAGAGTAGCTTACTTTGCAAATTCTGCTAGATCTCTTATAGGATAGTACACGCCATGGTTTGACATTTTCGAGTTATTTTTAAATAATGAAAGTTATCCATTCCTCACTTAATAATGCTAAAATAAGTTACTTGGCACATAAACCTCATCGAAATTCGGTCCACAAACGCAAGAGTAGCTTACTTTGCAAATTCCGCCAGATCTCCATGGGGGGTAGTACACGCCATGGTTTGACATTTTCGATTTTTTTTAAATAAAGAAAGTGATCCATTCCTCATTTAATAATGCTAATATAAGTTAATTGGCGCAAAATTTGCATCGGAATTCGGAACACAAACCCTAGGATAGCTTACTTCGCAAATTCTACCAAATCTCTAAAGGGTAAGTACACGCCATGGTTTAACATTTTCGAGTAATTTTTAAATAAAGAAAGTGATTCATTCTTTTCCTCATTTAATAATGCTAATATAAGTTACTTAGTGCAAAAACCGCATCGAAATTCGTACCAGAAACGCTAGAGTAGCTTACTTTGCAAATTCTGACAGATCTTTAAGGGGATAGTACAGGCCATGGTTTGACATTTTTGAGTTATTTTTAATTAAAGAAATTGATCCATTCCTCATTTAATAATGCTAAAATAAGTTTCTTGGCGCAAAAACTGCATCGAAATTCAGACCACAAATACTAGAGTAGCTTACTTTGCAAATTCTGCTAGATCTCTTAGGGAATAGTACACGCCATGGTTTGACATTTTCGAGTTATTTTTAAATAATGAAAGTTATCCATTCCTCACTTAATAATGCTAAAATAAGTTACTTGGTACAAAAACCTCATCGAAATTCGATCCACAAACGCTAGAGTAGCTTACTTTGCAAATTCTGCGAGATCTCTATGGGGGTGGTACACGCCATGGTTTGACATTTTCGAGTTATTTTTAAATAAATAAAGCGATCCATTCGTCATTTAATAATGCTAATATAAGTTAATTGGCGCAAAAACTGCATCGGAATTCGGACCACAAACCCTAGGATAACTTACTTTGCAAATTCTACCAAATTTTTAAGGGGTTAGTACCCGCCATGGTTTAACATTTTCGAGTAATTTTTAAATAAAGAAAGTGATTCGTCCTTTTCCTCATTTAATAATGCTAATATAAGTTACTTGGCGCAAAAACAACATCGAAATTCGGACCACAAATGCTAGAGCAGCTTAATTTGCAAATTCTTTCAGATCTCTGAGGGGATAGTACACGACATGACTTGACATTTTCGAGTTATTTTTAAATAAAGAAAGTGATCCATTCCTTATTTAATAATGCTAATTTAAGTTAATTGTCGCAAAAACCGCATCGAAATTCGGACCACATATGCTAGAGTAGCTTACTTTGCAAATTATGCCAGATCTCTTAGTGGGATATAGTACACGCCATGGTTTGACATTTTCGAGTTATTTTTATTTAAAGAAAGTGATACATTCCTCATTTAAAAATGCTAATTTAAGTTACTTGGAGCAAAAACGCATCGAAATTCACACCACAAATGCTAGAATAACTTACTTTGCAAATTCTGCCTAATCTCTAAGGGGATAGTACAGGCCATGGTTTGACATTTTTTAGTTATTTTTAATTAAAGAAAGTGATCCATTCCTCATTTAATAATGCTAAAATAAGTTACTTGGCGCAAAAACCGCGAAATTCAGACCACAAACACTAGAGTAGCTTACTTTGCAAATTCAGCTAGATCTCTTATGGGATAGTACACGCCATGGTTTGACATTTTCGAGTTATTTTTAAATAATGAAAGTTATCCATTCCTCACTTAATAATGCTAAAATAAGTTACTTGGCAAAAAAACCTCATCGAAATTAGATCCACAAACGCTAGAGTAGCTTATTTTGCAAATTCTGCCAGATCTCCATGGGGGTGGTACACGCCATGGTTTGACATTTTCGAGTTATTTTTAAATAAAGAAAGCGATCCATTCCTCATTTAATAATGCTAATATAAGTTAATTGGCGCAAAAACTGCATCGGAATTCGGACCACAAACCCTAGGATAACTTACTTTGCAAATTCTACCAAATCTTTAACGGGTTAGTACCCGCCATGGTTTAACATTTTCGAGTAATTTTTAAATAAAGAAAGTGATTCGTCCTTTTCCTCATTTAATAATGCTAATATAAGTTACTTGGCGCAAAAACAGCATCGAAATTCGGACCACAAATGCTAGAGCAGCTTAATTTGCAAATTCTTTCAGATCTCTAAGGGGATAGTACACGACTTGACTTGACATTTTCGAGTTACTTTTAAATAAAGAAAGTGATCCATCCCTCATTTCATAATGCTAATATAAGTTACTTGGCCCAAAAACCGAATCGAAATTCGGACCACAAACGCTAGAGTAGCTTACTTTTCAAATTCTACCAGATTTCTAATGGGATAGTACACGCCATTGTTTGACATTTTCGAGTTATTTTTTTATAAAGAAAGTGATCCATTTCTCATTTAATAATGCTAATATAAGTTACATGGGGCAATAACCGCATCGAAATTCGGACCACAAACGCTAGAGTAGCTTACTTTACAAATTCTGCCAGATCCCTAAGGGGATAGTACAGGCCATGGTTTGACATTTTCGAGTTATTTTTAAATAAAGAAAGTGATCCATTCCTCATTTAATAATGCTAATTTAAGTTAGTTGTCGTAAAAAACGCATCGAAATTCGAACCACAAACGCTAGAGCATCTTACTTTGCAAATTATGCCAGATCTCTAAGGGGGATAGTACACGCCATGGTTTGACATTTTCGTGTTATTTATAAAAATAAAGAAAGTGATCCATTCCTCATTTTTAAATGCTAATATAAGTTACTTGGGGCAAAAACCGCATCGAAATTCACACCACAAATGCTAGAATAAACTTACTTTGCAAATTCTGCCAAATCTCTAACGGGATAGTACACGCGATGGTTTGACATTTTCGATTTATTTTTAAATCAAGAAAGTGATTCATTCCTCATTTTATAATGCTAATATAAGTTACTTGGCGAAAAAAACTGCATCGAAATTCGGACCACAAACGCTAAAGTAGCTTACTTTGCAAATTCTGCCAGATATCTAAGGGATAGTACACGCTATGGTTTGACATTTTCGAGTTATTTTTATATAAAGAAAGTGATCCATTTCTCATTTAATAATGCTAATATAAGTTACATGGGGCAAAAACCGCATCGAAATTCGGACCACAAACGCTAGAGTAGCTTACTTTGCAAAGTATGCCACATCTCTAAGGGGATAGTACACGCCATGATTTGACATTTTCGAGTATTTTTAAATAAAGAAAGTGATTCATTCCTCATTTAATAATGATAAAATATGGTACTTGGCGCAAAAACCGCATCGAAATTCAGACCACAAATACTAGAGTAGCTTACTTTGCAAATTCTGCAAAGTCTCTTATAGGATAGTACACGCCATGGTTTGACATTTTCGAGTTATTTTTAAATAATGAAAGTTATCCATTCCTCACTTAATAATGCTCAAATAAGTTATTTGACACAAAAACCGCATCGAAATTCGGTCCACAAACGCTAGAGTAGCTTACTTTGCAAATTATGTTAGATCTCTTAGGGGGATAATACACGTCATGGTTTGACATTTACGAGTTATTTATAAAAATAAAGGAAGTGATCCATTCCTCATTTTAAAATGCTAATATAAGTTACTTGTCGCAAAAACCGCATCGAAATTCACACAAAAAACGTTAGAATAACTTACTTTGTAAATTATGCCAAATCTTTAACGAGATAGTACACGCCATGGTTTGACATTTTCGAGTTATTTTTAAATAATAAAAGTGATCCATTCCTCATTTAATAATGCTAATATAAGTTAATTGGCGCAAAAACCGAATCGGAATTCGGACCACAAACCCTAGGATAGCTTACTTTGCAAATTCTACAAAATCTCTAAGGGGTTAGTACACGCCATGGTTTAACATTTTCCAGTAATTTTTAAATAAAGAAAGTGATTGATTCCTTTCCTCATTTAATAATGCTAATATAAGTTACTTGGCGCAAAAACTGCATCGAAATTCGGACCACAAACGCTAGAGTAGCTTACTTTGTAAATTCTTTCAGATCTCTAAAGGGATAGTACACGACATGGCTTGACATTTTTGAGTTACTTTTAAATAAAGAAACTGATCCATTCCTCATTTAATAATGCTAATATAAGTTACTTGGTCTAAAAACCGAATCGAAATTCGGATCACAAATGCTAGAGTAGCTTACTTTGCAAATTCTACTAGATTTCTAAGGGTTACACGCCATGGTTTGACATTTTTGAGTTATTTTTATATAAAGAAAGTGATCCATTTCACATTTTGTAATGCTAATATAAGTTACATGGGGCAAAAACCGCATCGAAATTCTGACCACAAAAGATAGAGTAGCTTACTTTGCAAATTCTGCCACATCTCTAAGGGGATAGTATAGGCCATGATTTGACATTTTCGAGTTATTTTTAAATAAAAAGTTGATCGATTCCTCATTTTATAATGCTAATATAACTTACTTCGCGCAAAAACCGTATCGAAATTCACACCACAAACGCTAGAGTAGCTTACTTTTAAAATTATGCCAGATCTCTAAGGGGGATAGTACCCGCCATGGTTTGACATTTTCGAGTTATTTTTAAATAAAGAAAGTGATTCATTCCTCAGTTAATAATACTAATATAAGTTTTTTGGCTCAAAAACCGCATCGAAATTCACACCACAAATGCTAGAATATCTTACTTTGCAAATTCTGCCAAATCTTTAAGGGGAGTACACGCCATGGTTTGACTTTTTGAGTTATTTTTAAATCAAGAAAGTTATCCATTCCTCATTTAAAAATGATAATATAAGTTACTTGGCTCAAAAACCGCATCGAAGTTTACACCAAAAATGCTAGAATATCTTACTTTGCAAATTCTGTCACATCTCTAAGGGGATATTACGCGCCATGGTTTGACTTTTTCGAATTATTTTTACATCAAGAAAGTTATCCATTCCTCATTTAAAAATGCTAATATAAGTTACTTGGCGCAAAAAATCGCATCAAAATTCGGATCACAAACACTAGAGTAGCTTACTTTGCAAATTCTGCCAGATCTCTGAGGGGGTACACGCCATGGTTTGACATTTTTGAGTTATTTTTAAATAAAGAAAGTGATCCATTCCTCATTAAATAATGCTAATATAAGTTACTTGGCGCAAAAACAGCATCGAAATTCGGACCACAAACGCTAGAGTAGCTTACTTTGCAAATTCTGCCAGATCTCTAAGGGGGATAGTACACGCCTTGGTTTGATATTTTCGAGTTATTTTTAAATAAAGAAAGTAATCCATTCCCCATTGAATAAGGCTAATATAAGTTACGTGGCGTAAAAACCGCATCGAAATTCGGACCACAAACACTAGAGTAGCTTACATTGCAAACTCTGCTAGATCTCTAAAGGGATAGTACACGCCATGGGTTGACATTTTGGAGTTATTTTTGAATAAAGAAATTGATCCATTCCTCTTTTAGTAATGCTAATATAAGTTACTAGGCGTAAAAATCGCATCGAAAATCGGACCACGAACGCTAGAGTAGCTTACTTTGCAAATTCTGCTAGATCTCTAAGGTACACGCCATGGTTTGACATTTTCAAGTTATTTTTATATAAAGAAAGCGATACAATCCTCATTTAAAAATGCTAATTTACGTTACTTGGCACAAAAACCGCATCAAAATTCTTACCACAAACGCTAGAATAGCTTCTTTGCAAAGTCTGCCAGATCTCTAAGGGGATAGTAAACGCCATGGTTTGACATTTTCGAGTTATTTTTAAATAAAGAAAGTGATTCATTCCTCATTTAATAATACTAATATAAGTTACTTGGCTCAAAAACCGCATCGAAATTCGGACCACAAACGCAAGAGTAGCTTACTTTGCAAATTCTGCCAGATCTCTAAGGGGGATAGTACACGCCATGGTTTACCATTTTTGATTTATTTTTAAATAAAGAATGTGATCGATTCCTCATTTTATAATACTAGTATAAGTATCGAAATTCACACCACAAATGCTAAAATATCTTACTTTGCAAATTCTGCCAAATCTTTAAGGGGATAGTACACGCCATGGTTTGACTTTATTGAGTTATTTTTAAATTAAGAAAGTTATCCATTCCTCATTTAAAAATGCTAATATAAGTTACTTGGCGCAAAAACCGCATCTAAATTCACACCACAAATGCTAGAATATCTTACTTTGTAAATTCTGCCAAATATCTAAGGGGATATTACACGCCATGGTTTTACTTTTTCGATGTATATTTAAATCAAGAAAGTTATCAATTCCTCATTTAAAAATGCTAATATAAGTTACTTGGCGCAAAAAACCGCAGCGACATTCGGACCACAAACGCTAGAGTACCTTACTTTGCAAATTCCACCACATCTCTTAGGGGATATTACACGCCATGGTTTGACATTTTCGAGTTATTTTTAAATAAAGAAAGTGATCAATTCCTCATTAAATAATGCTAATATAAGTTACTTGGCGCAAAAACAGCATCGAAATTCGGACCACAAACGCTAGAGTAGCTTACTTTGCAAATTCTGCCAGATCTCTAAGGGGGATAGTACACGCCATGGTTTGACATTTTCGAGTTATTTTTAAATAAAGAAAGTAATCACTTCCTCATTGAATAATGCTAATATAAGTTACTTGGCGCAAAAACCGCATCGAAATTCGGACCAGAAACGCTAGAGTAGCTTACTTTGCAAATTCTGTCAAATCTCTAAGGGGATAGTGCACGCCATGGTTTGTCAGTTTCGAGTTATTTTAAAATAAAGAAACTGATCCATTCCCCATTGAATAATGCTAATATAAGTTACGTGGTGCAAAAATCGCATCGAAATTCGGACCACAAACACTAGAGTAGCTTACATTGCAAACTCTGCTAGATCTCTAAAGGGATAGTACACGCCATGGGTTGACATTTTGGAGTTATTTTTGAATAAAGAAATTGATTCATTCCTCTTTTAGTAATGCTAATATAAGTTACTTGGCATAAAAATCGCATCGAAAATCGGACCATGAACGCTAGAGTAGCTTACTTTGCAAATTCTGCCAGATCTCTAAAGGATAATGCACGCCACGATTTGACATTTTCGAGTTATTTTGAAATAAAGAAAGTGAACCATTCCTCATTTAATAATGCTATTATAAGTTACTTGGCACAAAATTCGCATCGAAATTCGGACCACAAACTTTAGAGTAGCTAACTTTGCCAATTCTGCTAGATCTCTAAGGGGATTTGTCAATTCTGCCAGATCTCTAAGGGGATAGTACACGCCATGGTTTGACATTTTTCGATTTATTTTTAAATAAAGAAAGTGATCCATTCATCATTTAATAATGCTAATATAAGTTACTAAGCGCAAAAACCGCATCGAAATTCAGACCTCGAACGCTATAGTAGCTTACTTTGCAAATTCTGCCAGATTTCTAAGGGGATAGTACACGCCATGATTTGACATTTTCGAGTTATTTTTAATTAACGAAAGTGATCCATTCCTCATTTAATAATGCTAATATAAGTTTTTTGACACAAAAACCGCATCAAAATTCGGACCACAAAAGCTTGAGTAGCATAGTTTGCAAATTCTGCCAGATCTCTAAGAGGATAGTACACGCCATGATTTGACATTTTCGAGTTATTTTAAATTAACGAAAGTGATCCATTCCTCATTTAATAATGTTAATATAAGTTACTTGGCGCAAAAACCGAATCGAAATTCGGACCACAAACGCTAGAGTAGCTTACGTTGCAAATTCTGCCAGATCTCTAAAGGGATAGTACACGCCACGATTTGACATTTTCGAGTTATTTTGAAATAAAGAAAGTGATCCATTCCTCATTTAATAATGCTATTATAAGTTACTTGGCGCAAAAACGGCATCGAAATTCAGACCACAAACGCTAAAGTAGCATACTTTGCAAATTCTGCCAGATCTCTAAGGGGATAGTACACGCCATGGTTTGACATTTTCGATTTATTTTTAAATAAAGAAAGTGATCCTTTCCTCATTTAATAATACTAATATAAGTTACTAAGCGCAAAAAATGCATCGAAATTCGGACCACAAACACCAGAGTAGCTTACTTTGCAAATTCTGCCATATTTCTAAAGGGGATAGTACACGCCATGGTTTGACATTTTGGAGTTATATTTGAATAAAGAAATTGATCCATTCCTTTTTTAATAATGCTAATATAAGTTACTTGGCGCAAAAACCACATCGAAATTCGGACCACAAACGCTAGAGTAGCTTACATTGCAAATTCTGCCAGATCTCTAAGGGGATAGTACACGCCATGGTTTGACATTTTGGAGTTATTTTTGAATAAAGAAATTGATCCATTCCTCATTAAATAATGCTTATATATGTTACTTGGCGCAAAAACCGCATCGAAATTCGAACTACAAACGCAAGAGTAGCTTACTTTGCAAATTCTGTCAGATCTCTAAAGGGATAGTACACGCCATGGTTTGAAATTTTCGAGTTATTTTTAAATAAAGAAAGTGATCAATTCCTCAATTAAAAATGCTAATATAAGTTATATTGCTAAAAAACCGCATCGAAATTCTTACCACAAACGGTTGAGTAGCTTACTTTGCAAATTCTGCCAGATCTCTAAGGGGATAGTATACGCCATGGTTTGACATTTTCTAGTTAGTTTTAAATAAAGAAAGTGATCGATTCCTCATTTTATAATGCTAATATAACTTATTTGGCGCAAAAACCGCGTCGAAATTCAGACCAAAAACGCTGGAGTAGCTTACTTTGCAAATTCTGCGAGATCTCTAAGCGGGATAGTACACGCCATGGTTTGACATTTTCGAGTAATTTTTAAATAAAGAAAATGTTCGATTCCTCATTTTATAATGCTAATATAACTTACTTGGCGCAAAAACCGCATCGAAATTCAGACCAAAAACGCTAGAGTAGCTTACTTTGCAAATTCTGTCAAATCTCTAAGGGGATAGTGCACGCCATGGTTTGACATTTTCGAGTTATTTTAAAATAAAGAAAGTGATCCATTCCCCATTTAATAATGCTAATATAAGTTACTTGGCATAAAAACCGCATCGAAATTCAGACAACAAACGCTAGAGTAACTTACTTTGCAAATTCTACTGAATCTCTAAGGGGATTGTACACGCCATGGTTTGACATTTTCGAATTATTTTTAAATAAAAAAGTGATCCATTCCTCATTTTATAATGCTAATATAACTTACTTGGCACAAAATTGCATCCAAATTCGGACCACAAACGCTAGAGTAGCTTACTTTAAAAATTCTTCCAAAACTATAAAGGGGATAGTACACGCCATGGTTTGACATTTTTTAGTTATTTTTAAATAAAGAAAGTGATCCATTCCTCATTTAATAATGCTAATATAAGTCACTTGGCGCAAAAACCGCATCGAAATTCGGACCACAAACTCTAGAGTAGCTTACTTTGCAAATTCTGCCAGATCTCTAAGGGGGATTGTACACGCCATGGTTTGACATTTTCGAGTTATTTTTATATAAAGAAAAAGATCAATTCCTCATTTAATAATGCTAATTTAAGTTAATTGTCGCAAAAACCGCATCGAGATTCGGACCACAAACGCTAGAGTAGCTTACTTTTCAAGTTATGCCAGATCTCTAAGGGGGATAGTACACGCCATGGTTTGAAATTTTCGAGTTATTTCTAAATAAAAAAGTGATCCATTCCTCGTTTTAAAATGCGAATATAAGTTACTTGGTGCAAAAATTGCATCGAAATTCACACCACAAATGCTAGAATAACTTACTTTGTAAATTCTGCCTAATCTTTATAGGATAGAACACGCCATGGTTTGACATTTTCGAGTTGTTTTTAAATCAAGAAAGTGAACCATTCCTCATTTAATAATGCTAATATAAGTTACTTGGCGCAAAAACCTCATCGAAATTCGGACCACAAACGCTAGAGTAGCTTTATTTGCAAATTCTGCTAGATCTTAGGGGATAGTACAGGCCATGATTTGACATTTATGAGTTATTTTTAATAAAAGAAAGTGATCCATTCCTCATTTAATAATGCTAAAATAAGTTACTTGCGCAAAAAACCGCATCGAAATTTAGACATCAAATACTAGAGTAGCTTACTTTGAAAATTCTGCCAGATCTCTTATGGGATAGTACACGCCATGGTTTGACATTTTCGAGTTATTTTTAAATAATGAAAGTTATCCATTCCTCACTTAATAATGCTAAAATAAGTTACTTGGCGAAAAAACCTCATCGAAATTCGGTCCACAAACGCTAGAGTAGCTTACTTTGCAAATTCTACAGATCTCTATGTGGAGTAGTACATGCCATGGTTTGACATTTTCGAGTTATTTTTAAATAAAGAAAGCGATCCATTCATCATTTTATAATGCTAATATAAGTTAAGGGCACGACATGGCTTGACATTTTCGAGTTACTTTTAAATAAAGAAAGTGATCCATTCCTCATTTAATAATGCTAATATAAGTTACATGGCCCAAAAACCGAATCGAAATTCGGACGACAAACGCTAGAGTAGCTTACTTTGCAAATTCTACTAGATTTCTAATGTAGTACACGCCATTGTTTGACATTTTCGAGTTATTTTTACATAAAGAAAGTGATCATTTTCTCATTTAGTAATGCTCATATAAGTTACATGGGGCAAAAACCGCATCGAAATTCGGACCACAAACGCTAGAGTAGCTTACTTTGCAAATTCTGCCAAATCTTTGAGGGGATAGTACACGCCATGGTTTGACATTTTCGAGTTTTTTTAAAATAAAGAAAGTGATCGATTCCTCATTTTATAATGCTAATATAACTTACTTGGCGCAAAAACCGCATCGAAATTCAGACCAAAAACGCTAGAGTTGCTTACTTTGCAAATTCTGCTTGATTTCTAAGCGAGATAGTACATGCCATGGTTTGACATTTTCGAGTTATTTTTAAGTAAAGAAAGTGATCTATTCCTCATTTAATAATGCTAATATATGTTACTTGGCACAAAAACCGCATCGAAATTCAGACCACAAACGTTAGAGTAGCTTACTTTGCAAGTTCTACCAGATCACTAAGGGGATAGTACAAGCCATGGTTTGACATTTTCGAGTTATTTTTATATAAAGAAAGTGATCCTTTTCTCATTTAGTAATGCTAATATAAGTTACATGCGGCAAAAACTGCATCGAAATTCGGACCACAAACGCTAGAGTAGCTTACTTTACAAATTATGCCAGATCTCTAAGGGAATAGTACAGGTCATGGTTTGACATTTTCGAGTTATTTTTAAACAAAGAAAGTGATCGATTCCTCATTTTATAATGCTAATATAACTTACTTGGCGCAAAAACCGCATCGAAATTCAGACCAAAAACGCTAGAGTAGCTTACTTTGCAAATTCTGCCAGATCTCTAACCGAGATAGAACACGCCATGGTTTGACATTTTCGAGTTATTTTTAAGTAAATAAAGTGATCTATTCCTCATTTAATAATGCTAATATAACTTACTTGGCACAAAAACCGCATCGAAATTCGGACCACAAACGCTAGAGTAGCTTACTTTGCAAATTCTGCCAGAACTATAAGGGGGATAGTACACGCCATGGTTTGAAATTTTCGAGTTTTTTTTTAAATAAAGAAAGTGATTCATTCCTCATTTAATAATGCTAAAATAACTTACTTGGCGCAAAAACCGCATCGAAATTCGGACCACAAACGCTAGAGTAGCTTACTTTGCAAATTATGCCTGATCTGTAAAGGGGATAGTACACGCCATGGTTTGACATTTTCGAGTTATTTCTAAATAAAGAGAGTGATCCATTTCTAATTTTAAAATGTTAATATAAGTTACTTGTCGCTAAAACCGCATCGAAATTCACACCACAAATGCTAGAATAACTTACTTTGCAAATTATGCCAAATCTCTAACGGGATAGTACACGCCATGGTTTGACATTTTCGAGTTATTTTTAAATCCAGAAAGTGATCGATTCCTCATTTAATAATGCTAATATAAGTTACTTTGCGCAAGAACCGCATCGAAATTCGGACCACAAACTCTAGAGTAGCTTACTTTGCAAATTCTGCCAGATATCTAAGGGGATAGTACACGCCATGGTTTGACATTTTCGAGTTATTTTAATATAAAGTGATTCATTTCTCATTTAATAATGCTAATATAAGTTACATGGGGTAAAAACCGCATCGAAATTCGGACCACAAACACTAAAGTAGCTTACTTTGCAAATTATGCCAGATCTCTAAGGGAATAGTACACGCCATGATTTGACATTTTTGAGTTATTTTTAAATAAAGAAAGTGATCCATTCCTCATTTAATAATGCTAAAATATGTTACTGAGCGCAAAAACCGCATCGAAATTCAGACCACAAATACTAGAGTAGCTTACTTTGCAAATACTGCCAGATCTCTTATAGGATAGTACACGCCATGCTTTGACATTTTCGAGTTATTTTTAAATAATGAAAGTTATCCATTCTTCACTTAATAATGCTCAAATAAGTTACTTGGCACCAAATTTGCATCGAAATTCGGTCCACAAACGCTAGAGTAGCTTACTTTGCAAATTCTGCCAGATCTCTAAAGGGGGTAGTACACGCCATGGTTTGAAATTTTCGAGTTATTTTTAAATTAAGAAAGCGATCCACTCCTCATTTAATAATGCTAATATAAGTTAATTGGCGCAAAAACCGCATCGGAATTCGGACCACAAACCTAAGGATAGCTTACTTTGCAAATTCTACCAAATCTCTAAGCGGTTAGTTCACGCCATGGTTTAATATTTTCGAGTAATTTTTAAATAAAGAAAGTGATTCATTCCTTTCCTCATTTAATAATGCTAAGATAAGTTACTTGGCGAAAAAACCGCATCGAAATTCGGACCACAAACGCAAGAGTAGCTTACTTTGCAAATTCTTTCAGACATCTAAGGGGATAGTACACGACATGCCTTGACATTTTTGAGTTACTTTTAAATAAAGAAAGTGATCCATTCCTCAATTAATAATGCTAATATAAGCTACTTGGCTCAAAAACCGAATCGAAATTCGGACCACAAACGCTAGAGTAGCTTACTTTGCAAATTCTACTAAATTTCTTAGGGGATAGTACACGCCATGGTTTACATTTTCGAGTTATTTTTATATAAAGAAAGTGATCCATTTCTCATTTAGTAATGCTAATATGAGTTACATGGGGCAAAAACCGCATCGAAATTCAGACCACAAACGCTAGAGTAGCTTACTTTGCAAATTCTGCCAGATCTTTAAGGAGATAGTACAGGCCATGGTTTGACATTTTTCGAGTTATTTTTAAATAAATGAAGTGATCGATTCCTCATTTTATAATGATAATATAACTTACTTGGCGTAAAAACCGCATCGAAATACACACCACAAACGCTAGAGTATCTTACTTTGCAAATTATGCCAGATCTCTAAGGGGGATAGTACACGCCATGGTTTGAAATTTTCGAGTTATTTTTAAATAAAGAAAGTGATCCATTCCTTATTTGAAAATGCTAATATAAGTTACTTGTTGCAAAAACCGCATCGAAATTCGGACCACAAACGCTAGAGTAGCTTACTTTGCAAATTCTGGCAAATGTCTAAGGGGATAGTACACGCCATGGTTTGACATTTTCGAGTTATTTTTAAATAAAGAAAGTTATTCATTCCTCATTTAATAATAGTAATATAAGTTACTTGGCTAAAAAACCGCATCGAAATTCGGACCACAAACGCTAGAGTAGCTTACTTTGCAAATTCTTTCAGATCTCTAAGGGGATAGTACACGCCATGGTTTGACATTTTCGAGTTATTTTCAAATAAAGAAAGTGATCAATTCCTCATTTAATAATGCTAATATAAGTTACTTGGCGCAAAAACCGCATCGAAATTCACACCACAAACGCTAGAATAACTTTACAACTTCTTCCAGATATTTAAGTGAATAGTACAGGCCATGGTTTGACATTTTCGATTCATTTTTAAATAAAGAAAGTGATCCATTCCTCATTTTATAATGCTTATTTAAGTTACTTGGCGCAAAAACCGCATCGAAATTCACACCACAAACGCTAGAATAACTTACTTTGCAACTTCTGCCAAATATCTAAGTGAATAGTACAGGCCATGGTTTGACATTTTCGTGTTATTTTTAAATAAAGAAAGTGATCCATTCATCATTTAATAATGCTAATTTAAGTTACTTGGCACAAAAACCGCATCGAAATTCACACCACAAACGCTAGAATAACTTACTTTGGAACTTCAACAAGATATCTAAGTAAATAGTACAGGCCATGATTTGACATTTTCGAATTATTTTTAAATAAAGAAAGTGATCCATTCCTCATTTAATCATGCTAATTTAAGTTACTTGGCATAAAAACCGCATCGAAATACACACCACAAACGCTAGAGTAGCTCACTTTTTAAATTCTGCCAGATCTCTAAGGGGTTAGTACGCGCCATGGTTTGTCATTTTCGAATTATTTTTAAATAAAGAAGGTGATCCATTCCGCATTAAATAATGCTAATATAAGTTACTTGGCGGAAAATCCGCATCTAAATTCGGACCACAATTGCTAGAGTAGCTTCGTTTGCAAATTCTGCCAGATCTCTAAGGGGATAGTACACACAATGTTTTGATATTTTTTCGAGTTATTTTTAAATAAAAAAGTGATCCATTCCTCATTTTATAATGCTAATATAAATTATTTGGCGCAAAACCGCATCGAAATTCGGACCACAAACGCTACAGTAACTAACTTTGCAAATTCTGCTAGATCTCTAAGGGGATAGTACACACCATGGTTTGGCATTTTCGAGTTATTTTTAAATAAAAAAAATTGATCAATTCCTCATTTAATTATGATAATATAAGTTACTTGGCGCAAAAATCTCATCGAAATTCGGACCACAAACGCTAGAGTAGCTTACTTTTGAAATTCTAGCAAATCTCTAGGGGGATTGTACACGCCATGGTTTGAAATTTTCGAGTTATTTTTAAATCAAGAAAGTGATCCGTTCCTCATTTAATAATGTTAAAATAAGTTACTAGGCGCAAAAACCGCATCGAAATTCGGACCACAAACGCTAGTGTAGCTTACTTTGCAAATTCTGCTTGATCTCTAAGGGTACACGCCATGGTTTGACATTTTCGAGTTATTTCAAAATAAAGAAAGTGATCCTTTCCTCATTTAATAATGCTAAAATAACTTACTTGGCGCAAGAACCGCATCGAAATTCGGACCACAAACGCTAGAGTAGCTTACTTGGCAAATTATGTCAGATCTCTAACGGGATAGTACACGCCATGGTTTGACAATTTATGGTTATTTTGAAATAAAAAAAGTGATCCATTCCTCATTTAATAATGCTAATATAAGTTACATGGCGCAAAAACAGCATCGGAATTCGGACCATACACGCTAGAGTAGCTTACTTTTCAAATTCTGCCAGATCTCTAAGGGGGATAGTACATGCCATGGTTTGACATTTTCGAGTTATTTTTAAATAAATAAAGTTATCCATTCCTCATTTAATAATGCTAATATAACTTACTTGGCCCAAAAACCATATCGAAATTCGGACCACAAACACTAGAGTAGCATACTTTGCAAATTCCGCCACATCTCTAAGGGGATAGCACACGCCATGGTTTGACATTTTCGGGTTTTTTTAAAATAAAGAAAGTGATCAATTCTTCATTTAATAATGATAATATAAATTACTTGGCGCAAAAACCGCATCGAAATTCGTAGCACAAACGCTACAGTAGGTTATTTTGCAAATTCTGCCAAATCTCTCATGGGATAGTACACGCCATGGTTTTACATATTCGAGTTATTTTATAATAAATAAAGAGATTCATTCCTCATTTAATAAGGCTAATATAAGTTACTTGGCGCAAAAATCGTATCGAAATTCGGACCACAAACGCTAGAGTAGCTTACTTTGCAAATTCTGCCAGATCTCTAAGGGGATAGTACACGCAATAGTTTGACATTTTCGAGTTATTATTAAATAAAGAAAATGATATATTCCTCAATTAATAATGTTAATAGAAAAAGTGATGCATTCCTCATGTAATAATGCTAATTTAAGTTACTTGGCGCAAAAACCGCATCGAAATTCACACCACAAACGCTAGAATAACTTACTTTGCAACTTCTGCCAGATCTCTAAGTGAATAGTACAGGTCATGGTTTGACATTTTCGAGTTATTTTTAAATAAAGTAAGTGATCCGTTCCTTATTTAATAATGCTAATATAAGTTACATGGCGCAAAAACCGCATCGAAATTCGGACCACAAAAGTAGCCTACTTTTCAAATTCTGTCAGATCTCTAAGGGGATAGTACACGCCATGAATTGACATTTTCGAGTTATGTTTAAATAAAAAAAGTGATCCATTCCACATTTAATAACGCTAAAATAATTTACTTGGCACAAAAACTGCATCGAAATTCGGACCACAAATGCTAGAGTAGCTTACTTTGCAAATTCTGCCAGAGGGGATAATACCCGCCATGGTTTGACATTTTCGAGTTATTTTAAATAGAGAAAGTGATCCATTCCTCATTTAATAATGCTAATATAAGTTGCATGGCGGAAAATTTGAATCGAAATTCGGACCACAAACGCTAGGATAACTTTCTTTGCAAATTCTGCCAGATCTCTTAGGGGATAGTACACGCCATAGTTTAACATTTTCGAGTTATTTTTAAATAAAGAAAGTGATTCATTCCCCATATAATAATGCTAATATAAGTTACTTGGTGCAAGACACGCATCGAAATTCGGACCACAAACGCTAGAGTAGCTTACATTGCAAATTCTGCCAGATCTCTATGGGGATAGCACACGCCATGGTTTGACATTTTTGGAATAATTGGAAATAAAGAATGTGATCCATTCCAGATTTTATAATGCAAATATAAGTTACTTACTCAAAAACAGCATTGAAATTCGGACAAAAAACGCAAGAGTAACTTACTTTGCAAATTCTGCTAGATCTTTAACGTCATGGTTTGACATTTTCAAGTTATTTTTAAATAAATAATGTGATCCATTCCTCATTTAATAATGCTAATATAAGTTACTTGGCGCAAAATTCGCATCGAAATTCTGACCACAAACGCTAGAATAGCTTACTTTGCAAATTCTGCCAGATCTCTAAGGGTATAGTACACGCCATGGTTTGACATTTTCGAGTTATTTTCAAATAAATAAATTGATCCATAACTCATTAAATAATGCTAATATAAGTTACTTGGCGCCAAAACCGCATTGAAATTCGGACAAAAAACGCTAGAGTAGCTTACTTTGAAACTTCTGCCAGATCTCTCAAGGAATAGTACACGCCATGGTTTGATATTTTCGAGTAATTTTTAGATAAAGAAAGTGATCCATTCCTCATTAAATAATGCTAATATAAGTTACTTAGAGCAAAAACCACATCGAAATTCGGACCACAAACGCTAAAGTAGCTTACTTTGCAAATTCTGTCAGATCTCTTAGGGGATAGTACACGCCATGCTTTGACATTTTCGAGTGATTTTGAAATAAAAAAAGTGATCCATTCCACATTTTATAATGCCAAAATAATTTACTTGGCACAACAAACACAACGAAATTCGGACCAGAAACGCTATAGTAGCTTACTTTGCAAATTCTGCCGGATCTCTGATGGGATAGTACCCGCCATGGTTTAACATTTTCGAGTTATTTTTAAATAAAGAAAGTGATCCATTCCTCATTTAGTAATGCTATAATAAGTTACTTGGAGCAAAAACCGCATTGAAATTCGGACAAAAAATGTTAGAGTAGCTTAGTTTGCAAATTCTGCCAGATCTCTAAGGGGATAGTACGCGCCATGGTTTGACATTTTCGAGTTATTTTTAAATAGAGAAAGTGATCCATTCCTCATTTAATAATGCAAATATAAGTTACTTGGCGCAAAATTTTCATCGAAATTCGGACCACAATCACTAGGATAACTTTCTTTGCAAATTCTGCCAAATCTCGAAGGGGGAAAGTACAGGCCATAGTTTGACATTCTCGAGTTATTTTTAAATAAAGATTGTGATTCATTCCTCATTTAATAATGCTAATATAATTTACTTAGCGCAAAAACCGCATCAAAATTCACACCTGAAACGCTAGAATAGCTTAATTTCAGACTTCGGCTAGATCTCTGAAGGGATAGTACAAGCAATGGTTTAACATTTTCGAGTTATTTTTAAATAAAGAAAGTGATCCATTCCTCATTTAATAATTCTAATTTAAGTTACTTGGCGTAAAAACTGCATCGGAATTAGGACCACAAACGCTAGAGTAGCTTACTTTGCATATTCTGCCAGATCTTTGAGGGGATAGTACACGCCATGTTTAGACATTTTCAAGTTATTTTCAAATAAAGAAAGTGATCCATTCCTCACTTAATAATGCTAATATAAGTTACTTAGCGCAAAAACTACATCGAAATTCGGACCACAAACGCCAGAGTAGCTTACTTTGCAAATTCTGCCAGATCTTTAAAGGGGTAGTACACGCCATCGTTTGATATTTTCAAGTTATTATTAAATAAAGAAAGTGATCCATTTCTCATTTAATAATGCTAATATAAATTACTTGGCGCAAAAACCAAATCGAAATTCACACCACAAACGCTAGAATAACTTACTTTGCAACTTTTGCCAGATATCTAAGTGAATAGTATAGGCCATGATTTGACATTTTCGAGTTATTTTTAAATAAAGAAAGTTATACATTCCTCATTTAATAATGCTAATATAAGTTGCTTGGCGCAAAAACCGCATCGAAATTCAGACCACAAACGCTAGAGTAGCTTACTTTGCAAATTCTGTCGGATCTCTAAGAGGATAGTACACGCCATGGTTTATCATTTTCGAGTTATTTTTGAATTAATAAAGTGATCAATTCCTAATCTGATAATGCTATAATAAGTTACTTGGCACAAAAATCAAATCGAAATTCGGACAACAAACGCTATAGTTGCTTACTTTGCAAATTCTGCCAGATCTCTAAGGGGGATAGTACACACCATAGTTTGACATTTTCGATTTATTATTAAATAAAGAAAGTAATCATTTCTCATTAAATAATGCTAATATAAGTTACTTGGCGCAAAAACCGCATCGAAATTGACACCACAAATGCTAGAATAACTTACTTTGCAACTTCTGCCAAATATCTCTCTGAATAGTACAGGCCATGGTTTGACATTTTCGAATTATTTTTTAATAAAGAAAGTGATCCATTCCTCGTTTAATAATGCTAATATAAGTTACTTGGCGCATAAACCGCATCAAAATTCGGACCACAAACGCTAAAGTAGGTTACTTTGCAAATTCAGTTAGATCTCTAAGGGGATAGTACACGCCATGCTTTAACATTTTCGAGTTATTATTAAATAATGAAAGTGATCAATTCCACATTTAACAATGCTAAAATAAGTTACTTGGCGCAAAAACCGCATCTAAATAAGGACCACAAACGCTAGAGTAGCTTACTTTGCAAATTCTGTCAAATCTCTTAGAGGATAGTACACGTCATTGTTTAACATTTTCGAGTTATTTTTAAATAAATAAAGTGATCCACTCCTCACTTTATAATGATATAATAAGTTACTTGGCACAAAAACCGCATCGAAATTCGGACAACAAACGCTAGAGTAGCTTACTTTGAAAATTCTGTCAGATCTCTAAGGGTATAGTACACGCCATGGTTTGACATTTTCGAGTTATTTTTAAATAAAGAAAGTGATCCATTCCTCATTTTATAATGCTAATATAAGTTATTTGGCGCAAAAACCTCTTCGAAATTCAGACCATAAACGCTAGAATAGCTAACTTTGCAAATTCTGCCAGATCTCTAGGGGATAGTACACGCCATGGTTTGACATTTTCGAGTTATTTTTAAATAAAAAAAATTGATTCATTCCTCAGTAACTAATGCTAATATAAGTTACTTGGCGCAAAAACCTCATCGAAATTCGGACCAAAAACACTAGAGTAGCTTACTTTGGAAATTCTGCCAAACCTAACGGGATAGTACACGCCATGGTTTGACGTTTTCGAGTTATTTTTAAATAAAGAAAGCGATCCATTCCTCATTTAATAATGCTAATATAAGTTACTTGGCGCAAAAACCGCATCGAAATTCGGACCACAAATGCTAGAGTAGCTTACTTTGCAAATTCTGCCAGATCTCTAAGGGGGATAATACACGCCATGGTTTGACATTTTCGAGTTATTTCTAAATAAAGAGAGTGATCCATTCCTCATTTAATAACACTAATATAAGTTACTTTGCATAAAAACCGCATCGAAATTCGGACCACAAACGCTAGAGTAGCTTACTTTGCAAATTTTGCCATCTCTCTAAAGGGATAGTACATGCCATGATTTGACTTTTTCGAGTTATTTTTAAATAAGGAAAGTGATCCATTCCACATTTTATATTGCTAATATAAGTTACTTGGCGCAAAAACCGCATCGAAATTCGGACCACAAACACTAGAGTAACTTACTTTGCAAATTCTGCCAAATCTCTAAGGGGATAGTACACGCCATGGTTTGACATTTTCGAGTTATATTTTCAATAAATTAATTGATTCCGCCTTCGGAACAAATGCTAGAGACTTTGCAAATCTCGATTTTTATTTTGACATTTTTAGCTTACTTTGCAAATTCTGCCAGATTTCTTAGGGGATAGTACACGCCATGGTTTGACATTTTCGATTTAATTTTAAATAAAGAAAGTAATCCATTCCTCATTTAATAATGCTAATATAAGTTAATTGGCGCAAAAGTCGTATCAAAATTCGAACCACAAACGCTAGTGTAGCTTAGTTTGCAAATTCTGCCGGATCTCTGAGGGGATAGTACCCGCCATGGTTTAACATTTTCGAGTTATTTTTAAATAATGAAAGTGATCCATTCCTCATTTAATAATGCTATAATAAGTTACTTGGAGCAAAAACCGCATTGAAATTCGGACCAAAAATGTTAAAGTAGCTTAGTTTGCAAATTCTGCCAAATCTCTAAGGGGATAGTACGCGCCATGGTTTGACATTTTCGAGTTATTTTTAAATAGAGAAAGTGATCCATTCATCATTTAATAATGCAAATATAAGTTACTTGGCGCAAAATTTTCATCGAAATTCGGACCACAAACGCTAGGATAACTTTCTTTGCAAATTCTGCCAAATCTCGAAGGGGGATAGTACACGCCATAGTTTGACATTCTCGAGTTATTTTTAAATAAAGATTGTGATTCATTCCTCATTTAATAATGCTAATATAATTTACTTGGCGCAAAAACCGCATCAAAATTTACACCTGAAACGTTGGAATAGCTTAATTTCAGACTTCGGCTAGATCTCTGAAGGGAGAGTAGAAGCCATGGTTTAACAATTTCGAGTTATTTTTAAATAAAGAAAGTGATCCATTCCTCATTTAATAATTCTAATTTAAGTTACTTGGCACAAAAACCGCATCGGAATTAGGACCACAAACGCTAGAGTAGCTTACTTTGCATATTCTGCCAGATCTTTGAGGGGATAGTACACGCCATGTTTTGATATTTTCAAGTTATTTTCAAATAAAGAAAGTGATCCATTCCTCATTTAATAATGCTAATATAAGTTACTTAGCGTAAAAACTACATCGAAATTCGGACCACAAACGCCAGAGTAGCTTACTTTGCGAATTCTGCCAGATCTCTAAAGGGGTAGTACACGCCATCGTTTGACTTTTTAAGTTATTATTAAATAAAGAAAGTGATCCATTTCTCATTTAATAATGCTAATATAAATTACTTGGCGCAAAAACCGAATAGAAATTCACACCACAAACGCTACAATAACTTACTTTGCAACTTTTGCCAGATATCGAAGTGAATAGTACAGGCCATGATTTGACATTTTCGAGTTATTTTTTAATAAAGAAAGTTATACATTCCTCATTTAATAATGCTAATATAAGTTACTTGGCGCAAAAACCGCATCGAAATTCAGACCACAAACGCTAGAGTAGCTTACTTTGCAAATTCTGTCGGATCTCTAAGAGGATAGTACACGCCATGGTTTATCATTTTCGAGTTATTTTTAAATTAATAAAGTGATCAATTCCTAATCTGATAATGCTATAATAAGTTACTTGGCGCAAAAATCGAATCGAAATTCGGACAACAAACGCTATAGTAGCTTACTTTGCAAATTCTGCCAGATCTCTAAGGGGATAGTACACACCATAGTTTGACATTTTCGATTTATTATTAAATAAAAAAAGTAATCATTTCTCATTTAATAATGCTAATATAAGTTACTTGGCGCAAAAACCGCATCGAAATTGACACCACAAACGCTAGAATAACTTACTTTGCAACTTCTGCCAAATATCTCTCTAAATAGTACAGGCCATGGTTTGACATTTTCGAATTATTTTTAAATAAAAAAAGTGATCCATTCCTCGTTTAATAATGCTAATATAAGTTACTTGGCACATAAACCGCATCAAAATTCGGACCACAAACGCTAAAGTAGGTTACTTTGCAAATTCAGTTAGATCTCTAAGGGGATAGTACACGTCATGCTTTGACATTTTCGAGTTATTATTAAATAATGAAAGTGATCAATTCCACATTTAACAATGCTAAAATAAGTTACTTGGCGCAAAAACCGTATCTAAATTCGGACCACAAACGCTAGAGTAGCTTACTTTGCAAATTCTGTCAAATCTCTTAAAGGATAGTACACAAAATTGTTTAACATTTTCGAGTTATTTTTAAATAAATAAAGTGATCCACTCGTCACTTTATAATGATATAATAAGTTACTTGGCACAAAAACTGCATCGAAATTCGGACAACAAACGTTAGAGTAGCTTACTTTGCAAATTCTGTCAGATCTCTAAGGGGATAGTACACGCCATGGTTTGACATTTTCGAGTTATTTTTAAATAAAGAAAGTGATCCATTCCTCATTTTATAATGCTAATATAAGTTATTTGGCGCAATAGACTCTTCGAAATTCAGACCATAAACGCTAGAATAGCTTACTTTGCAAATTCTGCCAGATCTCTAAGGGATAGTACACGCCATGGTTTGACATTTTCGAGTTATTTTTAAATAAAAAAATTGATTCATTCCTCATTAACTAATGCTAATATAAGTTACTTGGCACAAAAACCTCATCGAAATTCGGACCAAAAACGCTAGAGTAGCTTACTTTGCAAATTCTGCCAAACCTAACGGGATAGTACACGCCATGGTTTGACATTTTCGAGTTATTTTTAAATAAAGAAAGCGATCCATTCCTCATTTAATAATGCTAATATAAATTACTTGGCGCAAAAACCGCATCGAAATTCGGACCACAAATGCTAGAGTAGCTTACTTTTCAAATTCTGCCAGATCTCTAAGGGGGATAGTACACGCCATGGTTTGATATTTTCGAGTTATTTCTAAATAAAGAGAGTGATCCATTCCTCATTTAATAACACTAATATAAGTTACTTGACGTAAAAACCGCATCGAAATTCGGACCACAAACGCTAGAGTAGCTTACTTCGCAAATTCTGCCATATCTCTAAAGGGATAGTACACGCCATGATTTGACTTTTTCAAGTTATTTTTAAATAAGGAAAGTGATCCATTCCACATTTAATATTGCTAATATAAATTACTTGGCGTAAAAACCGCATCGAAATTCGGACCACAAACATTAGAGTAACTTACTTTGCAAATTCTGCCAAATCTCTAAGGGGATAGTACACGCCATGGTTTGACATTTTCGAGTTATTTTTCAATAACTAAATTGATCCATTCCTCTTTTAATAATGCTAATATAACGTATTTGGCGCAAAAACCGCATCGAAATTCGGACCACAAATACTAGAGTAGCTTACTTTGCAAATTCTGCCAGATTTCTAAGGGGATAGTACACGCCATGGTTTGACATTTTCGATTTAATTTTAAATAAAGAAAGTAATCCATTCCTCATTTAATAATGCTAATATAAGTTAATTGGCGCAAAAGTAGTATCAAAATTCGGACCACAAACGCTAGAGTAGCTTAGTTTGCAAATTCTGCCAAATCTCTAAGGGGATAGTACACGCTATGGTATGAAATTTTCGATTTGTTTTTAAATAAATAAAGTGATCCATTCCTCATTTTATAATGTTAATATAAGTTACTTGGCGCAAAAATCGCTTCGAAATTCGGACCACAAACGCAGGAGTAACTTACTTTGCAAATTCTGCCAGATCTCTAAGAGGATAATACACGTCATGGTTTGACATTTTCAAGTTATTTTTAAATAAAGAAAGTGATCCATTCCTCATTTAATATTGCTAATATAAGTTACTTGGGGCAAAAACAGCATCAGAATACGGACCACAAACGCTAGAATAGCTTACTTTACAAATTCTGCTCGATCTCTTAAGGGACAGTAAACGCCATGGTTTGATATTTTAAAGTTATTTTTAAATAATGAAAGTGATCCATTTCTCATTTAATAATGCTAATTTAAGTTACTTGGCGCAAAAACCGCATAGAAATTCGGACCACAAACGCTAGAGTAGCTTACTTTGCAAATTCTGCCAGATCTCTAAAGGGATAGTACACGCCATGGTTTGACATTTTCGAGTTAACTTTAATTAAATAAAGTGATCCATTCTTCATTTAATAATGCTAATATAAGTAACTTGGCGCAATAACCATCTAAATTAGGACCACAAACGCTAGAGTAGCTTACTTTGCAAATTCTGCCAGATCTCTAAGGGGATAGTACACACAATGGTTTGACATTTTCGATTTATTTTTAAATAAAGTATTCCTCATTTAATAATGCTAATATAAATTACTTGGCGCAAAAACAGCATCGAAATTCACACCACAACGCTAGAACTTACTTTGCAACTTCTCCCAGATCTCTTAGTGAATAGTACAGGTCATGGTTTCAAAATTTCGAGTTATTTCTAAATAAAGAAAGTGATCCGTTCCTTATTTAATTATGCTAATATAAGTTACATGGCGCAAAAACTGCATCAAAGTTCGGACCACAAACGCAAATGTAGCCTACTTTTCAAATTCTGTCAAATCTCTAAAGGGATAGAACACGCCATGGTTTAACATTTTTGAGTGATGTTTAAATAAAGAAAGTGCTCCATTCCATAATTAATAATGGTAATATAAGTTACTTGGCGCAAAAACCGCATCAAAACTCGGACCACAAATGCGAGAGTAGCTTACTTTGCAAATTCTGCCAGATCTTTTAGGAGATAGTACAGGCCATGGTTTGACATTTTTTGAGTTATTTTTAAATAAATGAAGTGATCGATTCCTCATTTTATAATGATAATATAACTTACTTGGCGTAAAAACCGCATCGAAATACACACCACAAATGCTAGAGTATCTTACTTTGCAAATTATGCCAGATCTCTAAGGGGGATAGTACACGCCATGGTTTGACTTTTTTGAGTTATTTTTAAATAAAGAAAGTGATCCATTCCTCATTTAATAATGCTTTAATAAGTTACTTGGAGCAAAAACCGCATCGAAATTCGGACCACAAATGTTAGAGTAGCTTACTTTGCAAATTCTGCCAGATCTCTAAGGGGATAGTACGCGCAATGGTTTGACATTTTCGAATTATTTTTAAATAGAGAAAGTGATGCATTCCTCATTTAATAATGCTAATTGAAGTTACTTGGCGCAATAACCACATCGAAATTAGGACCACAAACACTAGAGTAGCTTACTTTGCAAATTCTGCCAGATCTTTAAGGGGATAGTACGTGCCATGGTTTGTCATTTTCGAATTATTTTTAAATAGAAAAAGTGATGCATTCCTCATGTTATAATTCTAATTTAAGTTACTTGGCGCAATAACCGCATCAAAATTCACACCACAAACGCTAGAATAACTTACTTTGCAACTTCTACCAGATCTCTAAGTGAATAGTACAGGTCATGGTTTGACATTTTCGAGTTATTTTTAAATAAAGAAAGTGATCCGTTCCTTATTTAATAATGCTAATATAAGTTACATGGCGCAAAAACCGCATCGAAATTCGGACCACAAACACTAAAGTAGCCTACTTTTCAAATTCTTTCAGATCTCTAAGGGGATAGTACACGCAATAGTTTGACATTTTCGAGTGATGTTTAAAATAAGTTACTTGGCGCAGAAACCGCATCGAAATTCAGACCACAAACGCTAGAGTAGCTTACTTTGCAAAATCTCTAAAGGAATAGCACACGCCATGGTTTGACATTTTTGAATTAATTTTAAATACAGAAATAGATCCATTCCTCATTTAATAATGCTAATATAACTTGCTTGGCCTAAAACCGCATCGAAATTCGGACCACAAACGCTAGAGTATCTTACTTTCCAAATTCTACCAGATCTCTAACGGGATAGTACACGCCATGGTTTGACTTTTTTGAGTTATTTTTAAATAAAGAAAGTGATCCATTCCTTATTTAATAATGCTTATATAAGTTACTTGGCGCAAAAACCGCATCGAAATTCGGACGACAAACCCTAAAGTAGCTTACTTTGCAAATTCTGTCAAATCTCTTAAGGAATAGTACACGCCATGCTTTGACATTTTGGAGTTATTTTTAAATAAAAAAAGTGATCCATTCCATATTTAATAATGCCAAAATAATTTACTTGGCGCAACCAACGCAACGAAATTCGGACCAGAAACACTAGAGTAGCTTACTTTACAAATTCTGCCCGATCTCTGAGGGGATAGTACACGCCATGGTTTAACATTTTCGAATTATTTTTAAATAAAGAAAGTGATCCATTCCTCATTTAATAATGCTTTAATAAGTTACTTGGAGCAAAAACCGCATCGAAATTCGGACCACAAATGTTAGAGTAGCTTACTTTGCAAATTCTGCCAGATCTCTAAGGGGATAGTACGCGCAATGGTTTGAAATTTTCGAATTATTTTTAAATAGAGAAAGTGATGCATTTCCCATTTAATCATGCTAATTGAAGTTACTTGGCGCAATAACCGCATCGAAATTAGGACCACAAACACTAGAGTAGCTTACTTTGCAAATTCTGCCAGATCTTTAAGGGGATAGTACCCGCCATGGTTTGTCATTTTCAAATTATTTTTAAATAGAAAAAGTGATGCATTCCTCATGTAATAATGCTAATTTAAGTTACTTGGCGCAATAACCGCATCGAAATTCACACCACAAACGCTAGAATAACTTACTTTGCAACTTCTGCCAGATCTCTAATTGAATAGTACAGGTCATGGTTTGACATTTTCGAGTTATTTTTAAATAAAGAAAGTGATCCGTTAATTATTTAATAATGCTAATATAAGTTACATGGCGCAAAAACCGCATCGAAATTCGGACCACAAACGCTAAAGTAGCCTACTTTTTAAATTCTGTTAGATCTCTAAGGAAGGTTTGACATTTTCGAGAGATGTTTAAATAAATAAAGTTATTCATTCCATATTTAATAATGCTAAAATAAGTTACTTGGCGCAGAAACCGCATCGAAATTCGGACCACAACCGCTAGAGTAGCATACTTTGCAAATTCTGCCAGATCTCTAACGGGATAGTACACGCTATGGTTTGACATTTTCGAGTTATTTTCAAATAAATAAATTGATCCATTCCTAATTTGATAATGCTATAATAAGTTACTTGGCACAAAAAGCGCATCGAAATTTGAAGCACAAACCCTAAAGTAGCTTACTTTGCATATTCTGTCAGATCTCTTTAGGGATAGTACACGCCATGCTTTGACATTTTCGAGTTATTTTTAAATAAAGAAAGTGATCCATTCCACATTAAATAATGCAAAAATAATTTACTTGGCGCAACAAACGCAACGAAATTCGGAACAGAAACGCTAGAGTAGCTTACATTGCAAATTTTGCCCGATTTCTGAGGGGATAGTACACGCCATGGTTTAACATTTTCGAGTTATTTTTAAATAAAGAAAGTGAACCATTCCTCATTTAATAATGCTATAATAAGTTCCTTGGAGCAAAAACCGCATAGAAATTCAGACCACCAATGCTAGGGTAGCTTACTTTGCAAATTCTGCCAGATTTCTAAGGGGATAGTGCACGCCATGGTTTGACATTTTCGAGTTATTTTTAAATAGAGAAAGTGATCCATTCCTCATTTAATAATGCTAATTTAAGTTACTTGGTGCAAAAACCGCATCGAAATTTCGGACCACAAACGCTAGAGTAGCTTACTTTGCAAATTCTGCCAGATCTCTCAAGGGATAGTACACGCCATGGTTTGACATTTTTGAGTTATTTTAAATAAATAAAGCGATCCATTCCTCATTTAATAATGCTAATATAAGTAACTTGGCGCAATAATTGTATCGAAATTTGGACCACAAACGCTAGAGTAGCTTATTTGCAAATTCTCCCAGATCTCTGAGGGGATAGTACACGCCATGGTTTGACATTTTCGATTTAATTTTAAATGAAGAAATTTATCCATTCCTCATTTAATAATGCTAATATAAGTTAATTGGCGCTAAAGTCGCATCAAAATTCGAACAACAAACGCTAGAGTAGCTTAGTTTGCAAATTCTGCCAAATCTCTATGGGGATAGTACACGCCATGGTTTGAAATTTTCGATTTGTTTTTAAATAAATAAAGTGATCCATTCCTCATTTGATCATGCTAATATAAGTTACTTCGCAAAAATCGCATCGAAATTCGGACCACAAACGCAAGAGTAACTTACTTTGCAAATTCTGCCAGATCTCTAAGAGGATAGTACACGTCATGGTTTGACATTTTAAAGTTATTTTTAAAAAAAGAAAGTGATCCCTTTCTCATTTAATAATGCTAATATAAGTTACTTGGCAAAAAAACCGCATCCAAATTCGGACCACAAACGCTAGAGTAGTTTACTTTGTAAATTCTGCCAGATCTCCTAAAGGGATAGTACACGCCATGGTTTGACATTTTCAAGTTATTTTTAAATAAAGAAAGTGATCCATTCTTCATTTAATAATGCTAATATAAGTAACTTGGCGCAATAACCGTATCGAAATTCGGACCACAAACGCTAGGGTAGCTTACTTTGCAAATTCTGCCCGATCTCTGAGGGGATAGTACACGGCATGGTTTAACATTTTCGAGTTATTTTTAAATAAGGAAAGTGATCCATTCCTCATTTAATAATGCTTAAATAAGTTACTTGGAGCAAAAACCGCATCGAAATTCGGACCACAAATGTTAGAGTAGCTTACTTTGCAAATTCTGCCAGATCTCTTAGGGGATAGTAGGCGCAATGGTTTGACATTTTTGAATTATTTTTAAATCGAGAAAGTGATGCATTCCTCATTTAATAATGCTAATTGAAGTTACTTGGCGTAATAACTGCATCGAAATTAGGACCACAAACACTAGAGTAGCTTACTTTGCAAATTCTGCCAGATCTCTAAAGGGATAGTATGCGCCATGGTTTGTCATTTTCTAATTATTTTTAAATAGAAAAAGTGATGCATTCCTCATTTCATTATGCTTATTTAAGTTACTTGGCGCAATAACCGCATCGAAATTCACACCACAAACGCTAGAATAACTTACTTTGCAACTTCTGCCAGATCTCTAAGTGAATAGTACAGGTCATGGTTTGACATTTTCCAGTTATTTTTAAATAAAGAAAGTGATCCGTTCCTTATTTAATAATGCTAAAATAAGTTACATGGCGCAAAAACCGTATCGAAATTCGGACCATAAACGCTAAAGTAGCCTACTTTTTAAATTCTGTCAGATCTCTAAGGAAGGTTTGACATTTCGAGAGATGTTTAAATAAAGAAAGTGATCCATTCCATATTTAATAATGCTAGAATAAGTTACTTGGCGCAGAAACCGCATCGAAATTCAGACCACAAACGCTAGAGTAGCTTACTTTGCAAATTCTGCCAGATCTCTAAAGGGATAGCACACGCCATGGTTTGACATTTTTGAATTAATTTTAAATACAGAAATAGATCCATTCCTCATTTAATAATGTTAATATAACTTGCTTGGCCTAAAACCGCATCGAAATTCGGACCACAAACGCTAGAGTAGCTTACTTTCCAAATTCTACCAGATCTCTAACGGGATAGTACACGCCATGGTTTGACTTTTTCGAGTTATTTTGAAATAAAGAAAGTGATCCATTCCTCATTTAATAATGCTAATATATGTTACTTGGCGCAAAAACCGCATCGAAATTCGAACGACAAACCCTAAAGTAGCTTACTTTGCAAATTCTGTTATATCTCTTAAGGGATAGTACACGCCATGCTTTGACATTTTGGAGTTATTTTTAAATAAAGAAAGTGATCCATTCCATATTTAATAATGCCAAAATAATTTACTTGGCTCCACCAACGCAACGAAATTCAGACCAGAAATGCTAGAGTAGCTTACTTTGCAAATTCTGCCCGATCTCTGAGGGGATAGTACACGCCATGGTTTAACATTTTCGAGTTATTTTTAAATAAAGAAAGTGATCCCTCATTTAATAATGCTAATATAAGTTACTTAGAGCAAAAACCGCATCGAAATTCGAACCACAAATGTTAGAGTAGCTTACTTTGCAAATTCTGCCAGATCTCTAAGGGGATAGTACGCGCAATGGTTTGACATTTTTGAATTATTTTTAAATAGAGAAAGTGATGCATTCCTCATTTAATAATGCTAATTGAAGTTACTTGGCGCAATAACCGCATCGAAATTAGGACCACAAACACTAGAGTAGCTTACTTTGCAAATTCTGCCAGATCTCTAAGGGGATAGTATGCGCCATGGTTTGTCATTTTCGAATTATTTTTAAATAGAAAAAGTGATGCATTCCTCATTTAATAATGCTTATTTAAGTTACTTGGCGCAATAACCGCATCGAAATTCACACCATAAACGCTAGAATAACTTACTTTGCAACTTCAGCTAGATCTCTAAGTGAATAGTACATGTCATGGTTTGATATTTTCGAGTTACTTTTAAATAAAGAAAGTGATCTGTTCCTTATTTAATAATGCTAATATAAGTTACATGGCGTAAAAACCGTATCGAAATTCGGACCACAAACGCTAAACTAGCCTACTTTTTAAATTCTGTTAGATCTCTAAGGAAGGTTTGACATTTTTGAGAGATGTTTAAATAAAGAAAGTGATCCATTCCATATTTAATAATGCTAAAATAAGTTACTTGGCGCAGAAACCGCATCGAAATTCGGACCACAACCGCTAGAGTAGCATACTTTGAAAATTCTGCCAGATCTCTAAGTGGATAACACACGCCATGGTTTGAGATTTTTGAATTAATTTTAAATACAGAAATAGATCCATTCCTCATTTAATAATGCTATTATAACTTACTTGGCGCAAAAACCGCATCGAAATTTGGACCACAAACGCTAGAGTAGCTTACTTTTGAAATTTTGCCAGATCTCTAACGGGATAGTACACGCCATGGTTTGACATTTTCGAGTTATTTTCAAATAAATAAAGTGATCCATTCCTAATTTGATAATGCTATAATAAGTTACTTTGCAAATTCTGCCAGATCTCCTAAAGGGATAACACGCCATGGTTTGACATTTTCAAGTTATTTTAAATAAATAAAGTGATCCATTCTTCATTTAATAATGCTAGTATAAGTAACTTGGCGCAATAACCGTATCGAAATTCGGACAACAAACGCTAGAGTAGCTTACTTTGCAAATTCTGCCCGATCTCTGAGGGGATAGTACACGCCATGGTTTAACATTTTCGAGTTATTTTTAAAAAGAAAGTGAACCATTCCTCATTTAATAATGCTATAATAAGTTACTTGGAGCAAAAACCGCATAGAAATTCCGCCACAAATGTTAGAGTAGCTTACTTTGCAAATTCTGCCAGATTTCTAAAGGGATAGTACGCGCCATGGTTTGACATTTTCGAGTTAGTTTTAAATAGAGAAAGTGATCCATTCCTCATTTAATAATGCTAATTTAAGTTACTTGGTGCAAAAACAGCATCGAAATTCGGACCACAAAGGCTAGTAGCTTACTTTGCAAATTCTGCCAGATCTGTCAAGGGATAGTACACGCCATGGTTTTACATTTTTGAGTTATTTTAAATAAAAAAGCGATCCATTCCTCATTAATAATGCTAATATAAGTACTTGGCGCAATAACCGTACCGAAATTTGGACCACAAACGCTAGAGTAGCTTATTTGTAAATTCTACCATATCTCTAAGGGGATAGTACACGCCATGGTTTGACATTTTCGATTTAATTTTAAATAAAGAAATTTATCCATTCCTAATTTAATAATGCTAATATAAGTTAATTGGCGCAAAAGTCGCATCAAATTCGACAACAACGCTAGAGTAGCTTAGTTTGCAAATTCTTCCAATCTCTATAGGGATAGTACATGCCATGGTTTGAAATTTTCGATTTGTTTTGAAATAAATAAAGTGATCCATTCCTCATTTGATCATGCTAATATAAGTTACTTGGCGTAAAAATCGCATCGAAATTAGGACCACAAACGCAAGAGTAACTTACTTTGCAAATTCTGCCAGATCTCTAAGAGGATAGTACACGTCATGGTTTGACATTTTCAAGTTATTTTTAAATAAAGAAAGTGATCCCTTCCTCATTTAATAACGCAATTATAAGTTACTTTGCAAAAAAACCGCATCAAAATTCGGACCACAAACGCTAGAATAGCTTACTTAACAAATTTTGCTCGAACTCTAAGAGGACAGTAAACGCCATGGTTTGATATTTTCAAGTTATTTTTAAATAAAGAAAGTGAACCATTCCTCATTCAATAATGCTAATTTAAGTTACTTGCCGCAAAAACCCCATCGAAATTCAGACCACAAACGCTAGAGTAGTTTACTTTGCAAATTCTTTCCGATCTCTAAAGGGATAGTACAAGCCATGGTTTGACATTTTCGAGTTATTTTTAAATAAATTAAGTGATCCATTCTTCATTTAATAATGCTTATATAAGTAACTTGGTGCAATAACCGTATCAAAATTCGGACCACAAACGCTAGAGTAGCTTACTTTGCAAATTCTGCTAGATCTCTAAGGGGATAGCACACGCCATGGTTTGATATTTTCGAAATTAATTTTAAATAAAAAAGATACATTCCTAATTTAATAATGCTAATATAACTTACTTGGCACAAAAACCGCATCGAAATTCGGCCCACAAACGCTAGAGTAGCTTACTTTGCAAATTCTGCCAGATCTCTAAGGGGATAGCACACGCCATGGTTTGACATTTTTGAATTAATTTTAAATACAGAAATAGATCCATTCCTCATTTAATAATGCAAATATAAGTTACTTGGCGCAAAATCCACATCTAAATTCGGACCACAAACCCTAAAGTAGCTTACTTTGCAAATTCTGTCAGATCTCTTTGCGAATAGTACACGCCATGCTTTGACATTTTTGAGTTATTTTTAATTAAAGAAAGTGATCCATTCCATAATTATTAATGCCAAAATAATTTACTTAGCGCAACAAACGCAACGAAATTCGGACCAGAAACGCTAGAGTAGCTTACTTTGCAAATTTTGCTCGATCTCTAAGGGGATAGTACCCGCCATGGTTTGACATTTTCGAGTTATTTTCAAATAAATAAAGCGATCCATTCCTCATTTAATAATACTAATATAAGTAACTTGGCGCAATAACCGTATCGAAATTCGGACCACAAACGCTAGAGTAGCTTACTTTGCAAATTCTGCCAGATCTCTAAGGGGATAGTACACACCATGGTTTGATATTTTCGATTTAATTTAAAATAAAGAAAGTGATCCAATCCTCATTTAATAATGCTAATATAAATTAATTGGCACAAAAGTCGCATCAAATTTCGGAACACAAACGCTGGAGTAGCTTAGTTTGCAAATTCGGCCAAATCTCTAAGGGGATAGTACACGCCATGGTTTGAAATTTTCGATTTGTTTTGAAACAAATAAAGTGATCCATTCCTCATTTGATCATGCTAATATAAGTTACTTCGCGCAAAAATCGCATCGAAATTCAGACCACAAACGCAAGAGTAACTTACTTTGCAAATTCTCCCAGATCTCTAAGAGGATAGTATACGTCATGGTTTGACATTTTCAAGTTATTTTTAAATAAAGAAAGTGATCCATTCCTCATTAAATAATGCTAATATAAGTTACTTGGAAAAAAAACCACATCGAAATTCGGACCACAAACGCTAGAATAGCTTAATTAACAAATTCTCCTCGATCTCTAAGAGGACAATAAACGCCATGGTTTGATATTTCCAAGTTATTTTTAAATAAAGAAAGTGATCCATTCCTCTTTTAATAATGCTAATTTAAGTTACTTGGCGGAAAAACCGCATCGAAATTCGGACGACAAACGCTAGAGTAGCTTACTTTGCAAATTCTGCCAGAGCTCTAAAGGGATAGTACACGCCATGGTTTGACATTTTCGAGGTATTTTTAAATAAATAAAGTGATCCATTCTTCATTTAGTAATGGTAATATAAGTAACTTGGCGCAATAACCGTATCGAAATTCGGACCACAAACGCTAGTGTAGCTTATTTTGCATATTCTGCCTGATCTCTAAAGAGATAGCACACGCCATGGTTTGACATATTTGAATTAACTTTAAATAAAGAAACAGATCCATTCCTCATTCAATAATGCCAATATAAATTACTTGGCGCAAAAACAGCATAAAAATTCACACCACAAACGCTAAAATAACTTACTTTGCAACTTCTGCCAGATCTCTAAGTGAATAGTACAGGTCATGGTTTGAAATTTTCGAGTTATTTTTAAATAAAGAAAGTGATCCGTTCCTTATTTAATAATGGTAATATAATTTACATGGCGCAAAAACCGCATCGAAATTCGGACCACAAACGCTAAAGTAGCCTACTGTTCAAATTCTGTCAGATCTCTGAGGGGATAGTACACGCCATGGTTTGACATTTTCGAGTGATGTTTAAATAAAGAAAGTGATCCATTCCACAATTAATAATGCTAAAATAAGTTACTTGGCGCAAAAACCGCAAAGAAATTCGGACCACAAACGTTAGAGTAGCTTACTCGCACACGCCATGGTTTGACATTTTCGAATTAATTTTAAATACAGAAATAGATACATTACACATTTAATAATGCTTATATAACTTACTTGGCGCAAAAACCGCATCAAATTTCGGACCAAACGCTAGAGTAGCTTACTTTCCAAATTCTGCCAGATCTCTAACGGGATTGTACACGCCATGGTTTGACATTTTCGAGTTATTTTTAAATAAAGAAAGTGATCAATTCCTCATTTAAAAGGCTAAAATAAGTTACTTGGCGCAAAAACCGCATCGAAATTCGGACCACAAACGTTAGAGTAGCTTACTTGCACACGCCATGGTTTGACATTTTCGAATTAATTTTAAATACAGAAATAGATCCATTCCACATTTAATAATGCTTATATAACTTACTTGGCGAAAAAACCGCATCAAATTTTCGGACCAAACGCTAGAGTAGCTTACTTTCCAAATTCTGCCAGATCTCTAACGGGATTGTACACGCCATGGTTTGACATTTTCGAGTTATTTTTAAATAAAGAAAGTGATCAATTCCTCATTTAATAAGGCTAAAATAAGTTACTTGGCGCAAAAACCGCATCGAAATTAGGACCACAAACCCTAAAGTAGCTTACTTTGCAAAATCTGTCAGATCTCTTTTGGGATAGTACACGCCATGCTTTTACATTTTCGAGTTATTTTTAAATAAAGAAAGTGATCCATTCCACATTTAATAATGCCCAAATAATTTACTTGGCGCAACAAACCCAACGAAATTCGAACCAGAAACGCTAGAGTAGCTTACTTTGGAAATTCTGCCCGATCTCTAAGGCGATAGTACAGCCATGGTTAAACATTTTCGAGTTATTTTTAAATAAAGAAAGTGATTCATTCCTTATTTAATAATGCTATAATAAGTTACAAGGAGCAATAACCGCATAGAAATTCGGACCACAAACGTTAGAGTAGCTTACTTTGCAAATTTTGCCAGATTTCTAAAGGTATAGTACGCGCCATGGTTTGACATTTTCGATTTAATTTTAAATAAAGAAAGTGATCCATTCCTCATTTAATAATGCTAATATAAATTACTTGGCGCAAAAACCGCATCGAAATTCACACCATAAACGCTAGAATAACTTACTTTGCAACTTCTGCCAGATCTCTTAGTGAATAGTACAGGTCATGGTTTGACATTTTCAAGTTATTTTTAAGTAAATAAATTGATTCGTTCTTTATTTTATAATGCTAATTTAAGTTTCATGGCGCAATAACCGCATCGAAATTCGGACCACAAACGCTAAAGTAGCCTACTTTTCAAATTCTGTCAGATCTCTAAGGGGATAGTACATGCCATGGTTTGACATTTTCGAGTGATGTTTAAATAAAGAAAGTGATCCATTCCACATTTAATAATGCTAAAATAAGTTACTTGGCGCAAAAACCACATCGAAATTCGGACCACAAACGCTAGAGTAGCTTACTATGCAAATTCTGCCAAATCTCTAAGGGGATAGCACACGCCATGGTTTGACTTTTTCGAGTTATTTTTAAATAAAGAAAGTGATTCATTCCTCATTTAAAAATGCTAATATAAGTTACTTGGCGCAAAAATCGCATCAAAATTCGGACCACAAACGCTAGAGTAGCTTAGTTTGCAAATTCTGCCAAATCTCTAAGGGATCGTACACGCCATGGTTTGAAATTTTCGATTTGTTTCTAACTAAATAAAGTCATCCATTCCTCATATGATAATGCTAATATAAGTTACTTGGCGCAAAAATCGCCTCGAAATTCGGACCACAAACGCAAGAGTAACTTACTTTGCATATTCTGCCAGATCTCTAGGAGGATAGTATACGTCATGGTTTGACATTTTTAAGTTACTTTGAAATAAAGAAAGTGATCTATTCCTCATTTAATAATGCTAATATAAGTTACTTGACGCAAAAACCGCATCGAAATTAGGACCACAAACGCTAGAATAGCTTACTTTACAATTTCTGCTCGATCTCTAGGGGGAAAGTAAACGCCATGGTTTGACATTTTCGAGTTATTTTTAAATAAAGAAAGTGATCCATTCCACATTTAATAATGCTAATTTAAGTTACTTGGCGCAAAAACCGCATCGAAATTCGAACCACAAACGCTATAGTAGCTTACTTTGCAAATCTGCCAGATCTCTAAAGGGATAGTACACGCCATGGTTTGACATTTTCGAGTTGTTCTTAAATAAATAAAGTGATCCATTCCTCATTTAATAATGCTAATATAAGTAACTTTGCGCAATAGCCGTATTGAAATTCGGACCATAAACACTAGAGTAGCTTACTTTGCAAATTCTGCCAGATCTCTAAGTGTACACGCCATGGTTTGACATTTTTCGTTTAATTTCAAATAAAGAAAGTGATCCATTCCTCATTTAATAATGCTAATATAAATTACTTGGCGCAAAAACAACATCAAAATTCACACCATAAACACTAGAATAACTTACTTTGCAACTTCTGCCAGATCTCTTAGTGAATTGTACAGGTCATGGTTTGACATTTTCGAGTTATTTTTAAGTAAATAAAGTGATCCGTTCCTAATTTAATAATGCTAATTTTTCATGGCGCAATAACCGCATCAAAATTCGGACCACAAACGCTAAAGTAGCCTACTTTTCAAATTCTGTCAGATCTCTAAGGGGATAGTACATGCCATGGTTTGACATTTTTGAGTGTTGTTTAAATAAAGAAAGTGATCCATTCCACATTTAATATTGCTAAAATATGTTACTTGGCGCAAAAACCGCATCGAAATTCGGACCACAAACGCTAGAATAGCTTACTTTGCAAATTCTACAAAATCTCTGAGGGGATAGCACACGCCAAGGTTTGACTTCTTCGAGTTATTTTTAAATAAAGAAAGTGATTCATTCCACATTTAATAATGCTAATTTAAGTTTTTTGGCGCATAAATCGCATCAAAATTCGGACCACAAAAGCTAGAGTAGCTTAGTTTGAAATTTCTGCCAAATCTCTAAGGGATAGTACACGCCATGGTTTGAAATTTTCGATTTGTTTTTAAATAAATAAAGTGATCCATTCCTCATATGATAATGCTAATATTAGTTACTTGGCGCAAAAATTGCATCGAAATTTGGACCATAAACGCAAGAGTAACTTACTTTGCAAATTCTGTCAGATCTCTATGAGGATAGTACACGTCATGGTTTGACATTTTAAAGTTATTTTTCAATAAAGAAAGTGATCCATTCCTCATTTAATAATGCTAATATAAGTTACTTGACGCAAAAATCGCATCGAAATTAGAACCACAAACACTAGAATAGCTTACTTTACAAATTCTGCTCGATCTCTAAGGGGAAAGTAAACGCCATGGTTTGACATTTTCGAGTTATTTTTCAATAAAGAAAGTATCCATTCCACAATTAATAATGCTAATTTAAGTTACTTGGCGCAAAAACCGCATCGAAATTCGGACCACAAACGCTAGAGTAGCTTACTTTGCAAATTCTCCCAGATCTCTTAGTGGATAGTACACGCCATAGTTTGACATTTTCGAGTTATTTTTAAATAAAGAAAGTTATCCATTCCTCATTCAATAATGCTATTATAAGTTACTTGGCGCAATAACCGTATCGAAATTCGGACCACAAACGCTAGAGTAGCTTACTTTGCAAATTCTGCCAGATCTCTAATGGGATAGTACACGCCATGGTTTGACATTTTCGATTTATTTTTAAATAAAGAAAGTGATCCATTCCTCAGTTAATAATGCTAATATAATTACTTGGCGCAAAAATAGCATCGAAATTCACGCCACAAACGCTAGAATAACTTACTTTGCAACTTCTGCCAAGTCTCTAAGTGAATAGTACAGGTCATGGTTTGACAGTGTCGAGTTATTTTTAAATAAAGAAAGTGATCCGTTCCTTATTTAATAATGCTAATATATGTTACATGGCGCAAAAATCGCATCGAAATTCGGACCACAAACGCTAAAGTAGCCTACTTTTCAAATTCTGTCAGATCTCTAAGGGGATAGTACATGCAATGGTTTTACATTTTCGAGTGATGTTTAAATAATGAAAGTGATCCATTCCACATTTAATAATGCTAAAATAAGTTACTTGGCGTAAAAACTGCATCGAAATTCGGACCACTAACGCTAGAGTAGCTTACGTTCCAAATTCTGCCAGATCTCTAAGAGGATAGCACACGCCATGGTTTGACATTTTCGAAATTAATTTTAAATACAGAAATAGATCCATTCCTCATTTAATAATTCTAATATAACATACTTGGCGCAAAAACCGCATCGAAATTTGGCCCAATAACGCTAGAGTAGCTTATTTTGCAAATTCTGCCACATCTCTAAGAGGATAATACACGCCATGGTTTGACATTTTCGAGTTATTTTTAAATAATGAAAGTGATCCATTCCTCATTTAATAATGCTAATATAAGTTACTTGACGCAAAAACCGCATCGAAATTCGGACCACAAATGCTAGAGTAGCTTACGTTGCAAATTCTGCCAGATCTCTAAGGGGATAGCACACGCCATGGTTTGACATTTTCGAAATTAATTTTAAATACAGAAATAGATCCATTCCTCATTTAATAATGCTTATATAACTTACTTGGAGCAAAAACTGCATCGAAATTCGGCCCACAAACGCTAGAGTAACTTACTTTGCAAATTCTGCCACATCTCTAAGAGGATAATACACGCCATGGTTTGACATTTTCGAGTTATTTTTAAATAGAGAAAGTGATCCATTCCTCATTTAATAATGGTAATATAAGTTACTTGACGCAAAAACCGCATCGAAATTCGGACCACAAATGCTAGAGTAGATTACGTTGCAAATTCTGCCAGATCTCTAAGGGGATAGCACACGCCATGGTTTGACATTTTGGAAATTAATTTTAAATACAGAAATAGATCCATTCCTCATTTAATATTGCTAATATAACTTGGCGCAAAAACCGCATCGAAATTCGGCCCACAAACGCTAGAGTAGCTTATTTTGCAAATTCTGCCACATCTCTTAGAGGATAATACACGCCATGGTTTGACATTTTCGAGTTATTTTTAAATAGAGAAAGTGATCCATTCCTCATTTGATAATGCTAATATAAGTTACTTGACGCAAAAACCGCATCGAAATTCAAACCACAAATGCTAGAGTATCTTACGTTGCAAATTCTGCCAGTTCTCTAAGGGGATAGCACACGCCATGGTTTGACATTTTCGAAATTAATTTTAAATAAAGAAATAGATATATTCCTCATTTAATAATGCTTATATAACTTACTTGGCGCAAAAACCGCATCGAAATTCGGCCCACAAACGCTAGAGTAGCTTACTTTGCAAATTCTGCCACATCTCTAAGAGGATAATACACGCCATTGTTTGACATTTTCTAGTTATTTTTTAATAGAGAAAGTGATTCATTTCTCATTTAATAATGCTAATATAAGTTACTTGACGTAAAAACCGCATCGAAATTCGGACCACAAATGCTAGAATTGCTTACTTTACAAATTCTGCCAGATCTCTAATAGGATAGTACACGCTTTGATTTGACATTTTTGAGTTATTTTTAAATAACGAAAGTGATCCATTCCTCATTTAATAATGCTAATATAAGTTACTTGGCGCAAAAATCACATCGAAATTCGGACCAATAACCCTAAAGTATCTTACTTTGCAAATTTTGTCAGTTACATGCCATGGTTTGACATTTTCGAGTTATTTTTAAATAGAGAAAGTGATCCATTCCACATTAAATAATGCCAAAATAATTTACTTGGCGCAACAAACGCAACGAAATTCGGACCAGAAATGCTAGAGTAGCTTACTTTGCAAATTCTGCCAGATCTCTAAGGGGATAGTACGCGCCATGGTTTGACATTTTCGAATTTTTTTTAATAGATAAAGTTATTTATTCCTCATTTAATAATGCTAATTTAAGTTAATTGGCGCAAAAACCGCATCGAAATTCGGACCACAAACGCTAGAGTAGCTTACTTTGCAAACTCTTCTAGATCTCTCAAGTGATAGTACACGCCATGGTTTGACGTTTTCGAGTGATGTTTAAATAAAGAAAGTGATCCATTCCACATTTAATAATGCAAAAATAAGTTACTTGGCTCAAAAACCGCATCGAAATTCGGACCACAAACGCTAGAGTAGCTTACTTTGCAAATTCTGCCAAATCTCTTAGGGGATAACACACGCCATGGTTTGACTTTTTCGAGTTATTTTTAAATAAAGAAAGTGATTCATTCCTCATTTAATAATGCTAATATAAGTTACTTGGCGTATAAATCGCATCAAAATTCGAACCACAAACGCTAGAGTAACTTAGTTTGCAAATTCTGCCAAATCTCTAAGGATCGTACACGCCATGGTTTGAAATTTTCGATTTGTTTTTAAATAAATAAAGTGATCCATTCCTCTTATGATAATACTAATATTAGTTACTTGGCGCAAAAATCGCATCGAAATTTGGACCCTAAACGCAAGAGTAACTTACTTTGCAAATTCTGTCAGATCTCTAAGAGGATAGTACACGTCATGGTTTGACATTTTCAAGTTATTTTTAAATAAAGAAAGTGATCCATTCCTCATTTAATGATGCTAATATAAGTAACTTGGCGCAAAAACCGCATCTAAATTAGAACCACAAATGCTAGAATAGCTTACTTTACAAATTCTGCTCGATCTCTAAGGGGAAAGTAAACGCCATGGTTTGACATTTTCGAGTTATTTTTAAATAAAGAAAGTGATCCATTACACCTTTAATAATGCTATATTAAGTTACTTGGCGCAAAAACCGCATCGAAATTCGGACCACAAACGCTAGAGTAGCTTACTTTGCAAATTCTGCCAGATCTCTAAAGGGATAGTACACGCCATGATTTGACATTTTCGAGTTGTTTTTAAATAAATAAAGTGATCCATTCCTCGTTTAATAATTCTAATATAAGTAACTTGGCGCAATAACCGTATCGAAATTCGGACTACAAACGCTAGAGTAGTTTCCTTTGCAAATTCTGCCAGATCTCTAAGGGGATAGTACACGCCATGGTTTGACATTTTCGATTTATTTTTAAATAAAGAATGTGATCCATTCCTCATTTAATAATGCTATTATAAATTACTTGGCGCAAAAACAGCATCGAAATTCACACCACAAACGCTAGAATAACTTACTTTGAAACTTCTGCCAAGTCTCAAAGTGAATAGTACAGGTCATGGTTTGACAGTGTCGAGTTATTTTTAAATAAAGAAAGTGATCTGTTCCTTACATAATAATGCTAATATAAGTTACATGGCGCAAAAACCGCATCGAAATTCGGACCACAAACACTAAAGTAGCCTACTTTTCAAATTCTGTCAGATCTCTAAGGGGATAGTACACGCAATACTTTGACATTTTCGAGTGATGTTTAAATAATGAAAGTGATCCATTCCACATTTAATAATGCTAAAATAAGTTACTTGGCGTAAAAACTGCATCGAAATTTGGACCACAAACGCTAGAGTAGCTTACGTTGCAAATTCTGCCAGATCTCTAAGGGGATAGCACACGCCATGGTTTGACATTTTCGAAATTAATTTAAAATACAGAAATAGATCCATTCCTCATTTAATAATGCTAATATAACTTACTTGGCGCAAAAACCGCATCGAAATTCGGCCAACAAACGCTAGAGTAGCTTACTTTGCAAATTCTTCCACATCTCTAAGAGGATAATACACGCCATGGTTTGACATTTTCGAGTTATTTTTAAATAAAGAAAGTGATCCATTCCTCATTTAATAATGTTAATATAAGTTATTTGACGTAAAAACCGCATCGAAATTCGGACCACAAATGCTAGAGTAGCTTACTTTGCAAATTCTGCCAGATCTCTAACGGGATAGTACACGCCTTGATTTGACATTTTTGAGTTATTTTTAAATAAAGAAAGTGATCCATTCCTCATTTAATAATGCTAATATAAGTTAATTGGCGCAAAAATCACATCGAAATTCGGACCACAAACCCTAAAGTATCTTACTTTGCAAATTCTGTCAAGTACATGCCACGCTTTGTCATTTTCGAGTTATTTTTAAATAATGTGATCCATTCCACATTAAATAATGCTAATATAACTTACTTGGCGCAAAAACCGCATCGAAATTCGGCCCACAAACGCTAGAGTAGCTTACTTTGCAAATTCTGCCAGATCTCTAAGGGGATAGTACGCGCCATGGTTTGACATTTTCAAATTATTTTTAAATAGAGAAAGTGATTTATTCCTCATTTAATAATGCTTATTTAAGTTAATTGGCGCAAAAACCGCATCGAAATTCGGACCACAAATGCTAGAGTAGCTTACTTTGCAAATTCTGCCAGATCTCTAACGGGATAGTACACGCCTTGATTCGACATTTTTGAGTTATTTTTAAATAAAGAAAGTGATCCATTCCTGATTTAATAATGCTAATATAAGTTACTTGGCGCAAAAACCGCATCGAAATTCGGACAACAAACCCTATAGTAGCTTACTTTGCAAATTCTGTCAGATCTCTTAAGGGATAGTACACGCCATGCTTTGACATTTTCGAGTTATTTTTAAATAAAGAAAGTGATCCATTCCACATTTAATTATGCAAAAATAATTTACTTGGCGCAACAAACCCAACTAAATTCGGACCAGAAACGCTAGAGTATCTTACTTTACAAATTCTGCCCGATCTCAAAGGGGATAGTACACGCCATGGTTTAACTTTTTCGAGTTATTTTTAAATAAAGAAAGTGATTCATTCTTCATTTAATAATGCTAAAATAAGTTACTTGGAGCAAAAACTGCATCGAAATTCAAACCATAAACGCTAGAGTAGCTTACTTTGCAAATTTTATCAAATCTCTAAAAGAATAGTAGACGCCATGGTTTGACATTTTCAAGTTATTTTTTAATAAATAAAGTGATCAATTCCTCATTTAATAATGCTGATATAAGTTTCTTGACGCAAAAACCGAATCGAAATTCAGACCACAAACGCTAGAGTAGCTTACTTTGCAAATTCTGTCAAATCTATAAAGGGATAGTACACGCCACAGTTTGACATTTTCGAGTTATTCTTAAATAGAGAAAGTGATCCATTCCTCGTTTAATAATGCTAATATAAGTTACTTGGCGCGAAAACCGTATCGAAATTCGGATAAAAAACGCTAGAACAGCTTTCTTTGCAAATTCTGCCAGATCTCTATAGGGATAGTACACACCATGTTTTGACATTTTAGAGTTATTTTACAATAGAGAAAGTGATCCATTCCTCATGTACTAATGCTAATATAAGTCACTTGGCGCAAAAATCGCATAAAAATTCGGACCACAAACGTTAGACTAGCTTACTTTGCAAATTCTGCCAAATCTCTAAGGGGATAGTACACGCCATGGTTTGTAATTTTTAAGTTATTTTTAAATAAATAAAGTGATCCATTCCTCATTTAGTAATGAAAATATAAGTTACGTGGCGCAAAAACCGCATCGAAATTTGGACAACAAACGTTAGAGTAGCTTACTTTGCAAATTCTGCCAGATCGCTAAGGGATACACGCCATGGTTTGACATTTTCGAGTTATTTTTAAATAAAAAAAGTGATTCATTCCTCATTTAATAATGATAATATAAGTTACTTGGCGCAAAATCCACCACGAAATTCGGACCACAAACGGTAGAGCAGCTAACTTTGCAAATTCTGCCACATCTCTAAGGGGATAGTACACGCCATAGTTTGACATTTTCGAGTTATTTTTAAATAAAGAAATTGATCCATTCCTCATTTAATAATGCTAATATAGGTTACTTGGCGCAAAAACTGTATCGAAATTCGGACCACAAACGCTTGAGTAGCTTAATTTTAAAATTCTGTCAGATCTCTAAGAGGTTATTTTACGCCATGGTTTGCCATTATCGAGTTATTTTTGGATAAAAAAGTGATCCATTCCCCGTTTTAAAATGCTAATATAAGTTACTTGGTGCAAAAACCGCATCAAAATTCGGACTACAAATGCTAGTGTAGCTTACTTTACAAATTCTGTCAGATCTCTAATGGGATAGTATACGCCATGGTTTGCCATTTTCGAGTTATTTTTAAATAAAGAAAGTGATCCATTCCTCATTTAATAATGCTAATATAAGTTACTTGGTGCAAGAACCGTATCGAAATTCGGACCACAAACGCTAGAGTAGCTTACTTTGCAAATTCAGCCAGATCTCTACAGGAATAGAACACGCAATGGTTTGTCATTTTCGAGTTATTTTTAAATAAAGAAAGTTATTCATTCCTCATTTAATAATGCTAATATAAGTTACTTGGCGCAAAAACAACATCGAATTATGCTAGAGTAGCTTACTTTGCGAATTCTGCCAGATCTCTAAGGGGATAGTACACGCCATGGTTTTACATTTTCGAGTTATTTTTAAATAAAAAAAGTGATCCATTCCTCATTTAATTATGCTAATAAAAGTTACTTGGCGCAAAAACCGCCTCGAAATTTGGACCACAAACGCTAGAGTAGCTTACTTTGCAAATTCTGTCACATCTCTAAGGGGATAGTAGTACACGCCATGGTTTGATATTTTCGAGTTATTGTTAAATAAAGAAAGTGATTTATTCCTCATTTAATAATGCTAATATAGGTTACTTGGCGCAAAAACCGCATCGAAATTCGGACAACAAACGCTAGAGTAGCTTACTTTGAAAATTCTGTCACATCTCTAAGAAGATAGTACACGCCATGGTTTGCCATTTTCGAGTTTTTTTAAATAAAGAGAGTGATTCATTCGTCATTGAATAATGCTAATAAAAGTTACTTGGCACAAAAACCGCCTCGAAATTTGGACCACAAACGCAAGAGTAGCTTACTTTGCAAATTCTGCCACATCTCTAAAGGGATAGTAGTACACGCCATGGTTTGATATTTTTGTGTTATTGTTAAATAAAGAAAGTGATTTATTCCTCATTTAATAATGTTAATATAGGATACTTGGCGCAAAAACCGCATCGAAATTTGGACAACAAACGCTAGAGTAGCTTACTTTGCAAATTCTGCCACATCTCTAAGAAGATAGTACACGCCATGGTTTGCCATTTTCGAGTTTTTTTAAATAAACAAAGTGATCCATTCCTCATTTAATAATGCTAATATAAGTTACTTGGCGCAAAAACCGCATCGAAATTCGGACCACAAACGCTAGAGTAGCTTACTTTACAAATTCTACCAGATCTCTATGGGGAAAGAACACGCCATGGTTTGACATTTTCTAATTATTTTTAAATAAAGAAAGTGATCCATTTTTCATTTAGTAATGCTAATATAAGTTTCTTGGTGCAAGAACCGTATCGAAATTCGGAACACAAACGCTAGAGTAGCTTACTTTGCAAATTCTACCATATCTCTAAAAGGATAATACACGCCATGGTTTGACATTTTCCATTAATTTTTAAATAAACAAAAGTTATGCATTCCTCATTTAATAAGGCTAATATAAGATACTTGGCTCAAAAACCGCATCGAAATTCGGACCACAAACGTAAGAGTAGCTTACTTTGTAAATTCTGCTACATCGCTAAGGGAGATAGTACACGCCATGGTTTGACATTTTCGAGTTATTTTTAAATAAAGAAAGTTATTCATTCCTCATTTAATAATGCTAATATAAGTTACTTGGCGCAAAAACAACATCGAATTATGCTAGAGTAGCTTACTTTGCGAATTCTGCCAGATCTCTAAGGGGATAGTACACGCCATGGTTTTACATTTTCGAGTTATTTTTAAATAAAAAAAGTGATCCATTCCTCATTTAATTATTAATAAAAGTTACTTGGCGCAAAAACCGCCTCGAAATTTGGACCACAAACGCTAGAGTAGCTTACTTTGCAAATTCTGTCACATCTCTAAGGGGATAGTAGTACACGCCATGGTTTGATATTTTCGAGTTATTGTTAAATAAAGAAAGTGATTTATTCCTCATTTAATAATGCTAATATAGGTTACTTGGCGCAAAAACCGCATCGAAATTCGGACAACAAACGCTAGAGTAGCTTACTTTGAAAATTCTGCCACATCTCTAAGAGGATAGTACACGCCATGGTTTGCCATTTTCGAGTTTTTTTAAATAAAGAGAGTGATTCATTCGTCATTGAATAATGCTAATAAAAGTTACTTGGCACAAAAACCGCCTCGAAATTTGGACCACAAACGCTAGAGTAGCTTACTTTGCAAATTCTGCCACATCTCTAAAGGGATAGTAGTACACGCCATGGTTTGATATTTTTGAGTTATTGTTAAATAAAGAAAGTGATTTATTCCTCATTTAATAATGTTAATATAGGATACTTGGCGCAAAAACCGCATCGAAATTTGGACAACAAACGCTAGAGTAGCTTACTTTGCAAATTCTGCCACATCTCTAAGAAGATAGTACACGCCATGGTTTGCCATTTTCGAGTTTTTTTAAATAAACAAAGTGATCCATTCCTCATTTAATAATGCTAATATAAGTTACTTGGCGCAAAAACCGCATCGAAATTCGGACCACAAACGCTAGAGTAGCTTACTTTACAAATTCTACCAGATCTCTATGGGGAAAGAACACGCCATGGTTTGACATTTCTAATTATTTTTAAATAAAGAAAGTGATCCATTTTTCATTTAGTAATGCTAATATAAGTTTCTTGGTGCAAGAACCGTATCGAAATTCGGAACACAAACGCTAGAGTAGCTTACTTTGCAAATTCTACCATATCTCTAAAAGGATAATACACGCCATGGTTTGACATTTTCCATTAATTTTTAAATAAAGAAAGTTATGCATTCCTCATTAATAAGGCTAATATAAGATACTTGGCTCAAAAACCGCATCGAAATTCGGACCACAAACGTAAGAGTAGCTTACTTTGTAAATTCTGCTACATCGCTAAGGGAGATAGTACACGCCATGGTTTGACATTTTCGAGTTATTTTTAAATAAAGAAAGTTATTCATTCCTCATTTAATAATGCTAATATAAGTTACTTGGCGCAAAAACAACATCGAATTATGCTAGAGTAGCTTACTTTGCGAATTCTGCCAGATCTCTAAGGGGATAGTACACGCCATGGTTTTACATTTTCGAGTTATTTTTAAATAAAAAAAGTGATCCATTCCTCATTTAATTATGCTAATAAAAGTTACTTGGCGCAAAAACCGCCTCGAAATTTGGACCACAAACGCTAGAGTAGCTTACTTTGCAAATTCTGTCACATCTCTAAGGGGATAGTAGTACACGCCATGGTTTGATATTTTCGAGTTATTGTTAAATAAAGAAAGTGATTTATTCCTCATTTAATAATGCTAATATAGGTTACTTGGCGCAAAAACCGCATCGAAATTCGGACAACAAACGCTAGAGTAGCTTACTTTGAAAATTCTGCCACATCTCTAAGAGGATAGTACACGCCATGGTTTGCCATTTTCGAGTTTTTTTAAATAAAGAGAGTGATTCATTCGTCATTGAATAATGCTAATAAAAGTTACTTGGCACAAAAACCGCCTCGAAATTTGGACCACAAACGCTAGAGTAGCTTACTTTGCAAATTCTGCCACATCTCTAAAGGGATAGTAGTACACGCCATGGTTTGATATTTTTGAGTTATTGTTAAATAAAGAAAGTGATTTATTCCTCATTTAATAATGTTAATATAGGATACTTGGCGCAAAAACCGCACCGAAATTTGGACAACAAACGCTAGAGTAGCTTACTTTGCAAATTCTGCCAGATCTCTCAAGGGATAGTACACGCCATGGTTTGCCATTTTCGAGTTTTTTTAAATAAACAAAGTGATCCATTCCTCATTTAATAATGCTAATATAAGTTACTTGGCGCAAAAACCGCATCGAAATTCGGACCACAAACGCTAGAGTAGCTTACTTTACAAATTCTACCAGATCTCTATGGGGATAGAACACGCCATGGTTTGACATTTTCTAATTATTTTTAAATAAAGAAAGTGATCCATTCTTCATTTAGTAATGCTAATATAAGTTTCTTGGTGCAAGAACCGTATCGAAATTCGGAACACAAACGCTAGAGTAGCTTACTTTGCAAATTCTACCATATCTCTAAAAGGATAATACACGCCATGGTTTGACATTTTCCATTAATTTTTAAATAAAGAAAGTTATGCATTCCTCATTTAATAAGGCTAATATAAGATACTTGGCTCAAAAATCGCATCGAAATTCGGACCACAAACGTAAGAGTAGCTTACTTTGCGAATTCTGCTAGATCGCTAAGGGAGATAGTACACGCCATGGTTTGACATTTTCGAGATACTTTTTAACAAAGAAAGTGATCAATTCCTCATTTAATTATGTTAATATAAGTTATTTTGCGAGAAAACCGCATCAAAATTCGGACCACAAACGCTAGAGTAGCTTACTTTGCAAATTTTGCTAGATCTCTAAAGGGATAGTAAACGCCATGGTTTGACATTTTCGAGTTATTTTATATAAATAAAGTGATCCATTCCTCATTTAATAATGCTAATATAAGTTACTTGGCGCAATAACCGCATCGAAATTCGGACTACAAACGCTAGAGTAGCTTACTTTGCAAATTCTGCGAGATCTCTAAGGGGGATAGTACACGCCATGGATTGAGAGTTTCGAGTTATTTTTGAACAAAGAAAGTGATCCATTCCTCTTTTAATAATGCTAATATAAATTACTTGGTGAAAAAACCGCATCGAAATTCGGACCACAAACGCTAGAGTAGCTTACTTTGCAAATTTTGCCAGATCTCTAAAGGGATAGTACACACCATGGTTTGACATTTTCAAGCTATTTTTAAATAAAGAAGGTGATCCATTCCTCATGTAATAATGCTAATATAAGTTACTTGGCACAAAAATAGCATCGAAATTCGGACCACAAACGCTAGAGTAATTTACTTTGCAAATTCTGCCAAATCTCTAAATGGATAGTACACGCCATGGTTTGACATTTTCGAGTTATTTTTAAATAAAGAAAGTGATCCATTCCTCATGTAATAATGCTAATATAAGTTACTTTGCTTTAAACCGAATCGAAATTCGAACTACAAAAGCTAAAGTAGCTTACTTTGCAAATCCTGCCAGATCTCTAAGAGGATAGTACACGCCATGGTTTGACATTTTCGAGTTACTTTTAAATAAAGAAATTGATCCATTCCTCATTTAATAATGCTAATATAAGTTACTTTACGCAAAAATCGCATCGAAATTCGGACCACAAAAAATAGAGTGGCTTACTTTGCAAATTCTGCCAAATCTCTTAGGTTACGCCATGGTATGACATTTTCGAGTTATTTTTAATCATAGAAAGTGATCCATTCCTCATTTAGTAATGCTAATATAAATTTCTTGGCGCAAAATCCATTTCGAAATTCTGACCATAAACTCTTGAGTAGCTTAATTTGCAAATTCTATCTAATTTCTAATGGGATAGTACACGCCATGGTTTGACATTTTCGAGTTAGTTTTAAATAAAGAAAGTGATCCGTTCTTCATTAAATAATGAAAATATAAGTTACGTGGCGCAAAAACCACATCGAAATACGGACCACAAACGGTATAGTAGCTTACTTTGCAAATTCTGTCAGGTCTCTATTCGGATAGTACAAGCCATGATTTGACATTTTCGAGTTATTTTTAAATAAAGAAAGTGATCCATTACTCATTTAATAATGCTTATATAAATTACTTGGCTCAAGAATCGCATCGAAATTCGAACCACAAACGCAAGAGTAGCCTACTTTGCAAATTCTGCCAGATCTCTAAAGGGATAGTATACGCCATGGTTTGACATTTTTGAGTTATTTTAAATAAAGAAAGTGATCCATTCCTCATTTAATAATGCTAATATCAGTTACTTGGCGCAAGAACCGCATTGAAATTCGAACCACAAACGCTAGAGTAGCTTACTTTGCAAATTCTGCCAGATCTCTAAGGGGATAGTAGACGCCATGGTTTCACATTCTCGAGTTATTTTTTAATAAGAAAGTGATCCATTCCTTATTTAATAATGCTAATATAAGTTACTTGGCGCAAGAACCGCATCGAAATTCGAACCGCAAACGCTACAGTAACTTACTTTGCAAATTCTGCCAGATCTCTAAAGGGATAGTACACGCCATGGTTTGACATTTTCAAGTTATTTGAAAATAATTGAAAGTTATTCATTCCAAATTTAATAATGCTAATATAAGTTACATGGCACAAAACCGTATCGAAATTCAGACCACAAACGCTAGAGTAGCTTACTTTGCAAATTATGCCAATACTCTAAGGGGATAGTACACGCCATGGTTTGACATTTTCGAGTTATTTTTAAATAAAGAAAGTGATCCATTCCTCATTTCATAATACTAATACAAAATACTTGGCGCAAGAAACGCGTCGAAATTCGAACCACAAACGCTAGAGTAGTTTACTTTGCAAATTCTGCCAGATCTCCAAGGTAATAGTAGACGCCATGGTTTGACATTTTTGAGTTATTTTTAAATAAAAAAGTGATCCATTCCTCATTTAATAATGCTAATATAAGTTAAATGGCGCAAGAACCGCATCGAAATTCGAACCCAAACTAAAGTAGCTTACTTTGCAAATTCTTCCAAATCTCTAAAGGGATAGTACACGCCATGGTTTGACATTTTCGAGTTATTTTTAAATAAAAAAGTTATCCATTCCTCATTCAATAATGCTAATATAAGTTACTTGGCGCAAAAACCGCATCGAAATTCGGACCACAAACGCTAGAGTAGCTTACTTTGCAAATTCTGCTAGATCTCTATGGGGATAGTACACGCCATGGTTTGACATTTTCGAGTTATTTTTAAATAAAAAAGTGATCCATTCCTCATTTAATAATGCTAATATAAGTTACTTGGCGTAAAAGCCGCATCGAAATTCAGACCACAAACGCTAAAGTAGCTTACTTTACAAACTCTGCCAGATTTCTAAAGGGATAGTACACGCCATGGTTTGACATTTTCGTGTTATTTTGAAATAAATAGAGTGATCTATTCCTCATTTAATAATGCTAATATAAGTTACTTGGCACAAAAACCACATCGAAATTCGGACCACAAACGCTAGAGTAGCTTACTTTGCAAATTCTGCGAGATCTCTATGGGGATAGTACACGCAATGATTTGACATTTTCAAGTTATTTTTGAATAAAGAAAGTGATTCATCCTCATTTAATAATGCTAATATAAGTTACTTGGTACAAAAACTGCATCGAAATTCGGACCACAAACACTAGAGTAGCTTATTTTGCAAATTCTGCCAGATCTCTGAGGGGATAGTACACGCCATGGTTTGACATTTTTGAGTTATTTTGAATAAAGAAAGTGATCCATTCCTCATTTAACAATGCTAATATAAGTTACTTGGCGCCAAAACCGCATCGAAATTCTGTCCAACAATGCTAGAGTAGCATACTTTGCAAATTTTGCCAGATGTCTACGTGGATTGTACACGCCATGCTTTGACATTTTCGAGTTATTTTTAAATAAAGAAAGTAGTCTATTCCTTATTTAATACTGCTAATATAAGTTACTTGGTGCAAAAACTGCCTCGAAATTAGGACCACAAACGCTAGAGTAGCTTACTTTGCAAATCATGCCAGATCTTTAGGGGATAGTACATGCCATGGTTTGACATTTTCGAGATATTTTTAAATAAAGAAAGTGATTCATTCCTCATTTAATAATGCTTATATAAGTTACTTGGCGCGAAAACCGCATCGAAATTCAGACCACAAACGCTAGAGTAGCTTACTTTGCAAATTCAGCCAGATCTCTAAAGGATAGTACACGTCATGGTTTGACATTTTCATGTTATTTTAAAATAGAGAAAGTGATCCATTCTTCATTTAATAATGATAATATTAGTTACTTAGCGCAAAAATCGCATCAAAATTCGAACCAGAGTCACAATAGTAGCTTAGTTTGCAAATTCTTCCAAATATTTAAGGGATAGTACACGCTATGGTTTGATATTTTAGAATATTTTTTAAATAAAAAAGTTATCCATTCCTCATTAAATTATGCTAAAATAAGTTATTCGTCGCAAAAACCGCATCGAAATTCATACCATAAACGCTAGAGTAGCTTACTTTGTAAGTTCTACTAGATCTCTAAGGGATAGTACACGATATAGTTTGACATTTTAGAATTTTTTTTAAATAAAATAGTGATCCATTCCACATTTAATAATGCTAATATAAGTTACTTGGCACAAAAACCGCATCGAAATTGGAACCACAAACGCTAGATTAACTTACTTTGCAGATTCTGCCAGATCTCTAAAGGGATAGTACACGCCATGGTTTGACATTTTAGAGTTATTTTTAAATAAAGAAAGTGATTCATTCCTCATTTAATAATGCTAATATATGTTACTTGGCGCAATAACCGTATTGAAATTCGGATCACAAACGCTAGAGTAGCTTACCTTGCAAATTCTGCCAGATCTCTAAGGGGATAGTACACGCCATGATTTGACATTTTCGAGTTATTTTAAAATAGAGAAAGTGATCCATTCCTCATTTAATAATGATAATATTAGTTACTTGGCGCAAAAATCGCATCAAAATTCGGACCACAGACGCTAGAGTAGCTTAGTTTGTAAATTCTTTCAAATCTCTAAGGGGATAGTACACGCCATGGTTTGACATTTTCGATTTATTTTTAAATAAATGAAGTGATACATTCCTCATTAAATAATACTAATATAAGTTACTTGGCGCAAAAACCGCATCGAAATTCGGACCACAAACGCTAGAGTAGCTTAATTTGCAAATTCTGCCACATCTCTAAGGGGATAGTACACGCCATGGTTTGACATTTTCGAGTTGTTTTTAAATAAAGAAAGTGATTTATTCCTCATTTAAGGATGCTATTATAACTTACTTGGCGCAAAAACCGTTTCGAAATTCGGACCACAAATGCTAGAGTAGCTTACTTTGCAAATTCTGCCAGATCTCTAAAGGGATAGTACACGCCATGGTTTGACAATTTCGAGTTATTTTTAAATAAAGAAAGTGATCCATTCCTCATTTAATAATGCTAATATAAGTTACTTGGCACAAAAACCCCATCGAAATTCGGACCACAAACGCTAGAGTAGCTTACTTTGCAAATTCTGCCAAATCTCCTAGGGGATAGAACAGGACATGGTTTGACATTTTTGAGTTATTTTTGAATAAAGAAAGTGATTCATCCCTCATTTAATAATGCTAATATAAGTTACTTGGCGCAAAAACCGCATCGAAATTCAGACCACAAACGCTTGAGTAGCTTACTTTGCAAATTCTGCCAAATATCTAAAGGGATAGTACACGCAATGATTTGACATTTTCGAGTTATTTCAAAATAGAGAAAGTGATCCATTCCTTATGTAATAATGCAAATAAAAGTTATTTGGCGCAAAAATCGCATCAAAATTTGGACCACAAACGCTAGAGTAGCTTAGTTTGCAAATTCTGCCAAATCTCCTAGGGATAGTACACGCCATGGTTTGACATTTTTGATTTATTTTTAAATAAATAAAGTGATCAATTCCTCATTTAATAATGCTGATATAAGTTACTTGGGGCAAAAACCGCATCGAAATTCGGACCACAAACGTTAGAGTAGCTTAATTTGCAAATTCTGCCAGATCTCTTAGGGGGATAGTACACGCCATAGTTTCACATTTTTGAGTTAATTTTGAATAAAGAAAGTGATCTTTACCTCTCTTAATAATGCTAATGAAGTAACATGGCGCAAAAATCGCATCGAAATTCAAACCACAAACGCTAGAGTAGCTTACTTTCAAATTCTGCCAGATCTCTACGGGGATAGTACACACCATGGTTTGACATTTTCGAGTTATTTTTAGATAAAAAAGTAATCCATTTCCCATTTCATAATTCTAATATAAGTTACTTGGCGCAAAAACCGCATCGAAATTCGAACCACAAACGCTATAGTAGCTTACTTTGCAAATTCTGTCAAATCTCTAAGGGGATAGTAGACGCCATGGTTTGAAACTTTCGAGTTATTTTTAATAAATAAGTGATCCATTCCTCATTTAATAATGCTAATATAAGTTTCTTTACGTAAAAACCGTATCGAAATTCAGACCACAAACGCTAGAGTAGCTTACTTTGCAAATTCTGCTTGATCTCTAAGGGGATAGTACACGCCATGTTTTGACATTTTCGAATTATTTTTAAATAAAGAAAGTGATCCATTCCTCATTTAATAAAGCTAATATTAGTTACTTGCGCGAAAACCGTATTGAAATTCGGACCACAAACGCAAGAGTAGCTTACTTTGCAAATTCTGCCAGATCTCTAAAGGGATAGTACATGCCATGGTTTGACATTTTCGAGTTATTTTAAAATAGAGAAAGTGATCCATTCCTCATGTACTAATGCTAATATAAGTTACTTGGCGCAAAATCTGCCTCGAAATTCGGACCACAAACGCTAGTGTAGCTTACTTTGCAAATTTTGCCAGATCTCTAAGGGGATAGTACACGTAATGGTTTGACATTTTCGAGTTATTTTTAAATAAAAAAAGTGATCGACTCTTCATTTAATAATTATAATATAAGTTACATTGCGCAAAAACCACATCGAACTTCATACCAAATACGCTAGAATAGCTTACTTTGCAACTTCTACCAGATCTCTAAAGGGATATTACACGCCATAGTTTGACATTTTCGAGTTATTTATAAATAAAGAAAGTGATCTATTCCTAATTTCATAATGCTAAAATAAGTTACTTGGCGCAAAAACTACATCGAAATTCAGACCACAAACGCTAGAGTAGCTTACTTTGAAAATTCTACTAGATCTCTAAGGGGATAGTACACCGCCATGGTTTGACATTTTCGAGTTATATTTAAATAAAGAAAGTAATCTATTCCTCATTTAATAATGCAAATATAAGTAACTTGGCGCAAAAATCGTATCGAAATTCGGACCAAAAACGATAAAGTAGCTTACTTTGCAAATTCTGCCAGATCTCTAAAGGGAAAGTACATGCCATGGTTTGACATTTTCGAGTTATTTTTAAATGAAGAAAGTGATCCATTTCTCATTTCATGATGCTAATATAAGTTACATGGCGCAAAAATCGCATCGAAATTCGGACCACAAACGCTAATGTAGCTTACTTTGCAAATTCTGCCAGATCTCTACTCTTTTTAAGGCCCCATGTCTAGGCCTTTTTTCATCTGACCACCTGTTTAGGCCTTTCTTTTATGTCTTTTGGGTTTTGTTAACAGACACTTTAGTTTTTCTTTTTCTTTCACTAAAGTTCGGCTAAGTTCTAGGGGGTGCCTACCTAGTAGGGATTCCTGATGAACTCTGCCTATTTCATTAAAAAAATCCCTAAAACCTAAACCCTAAACCCTAAACCCCAAACCCTAAACCCCAAACCCTAAACCCTAAACCCACCAAAAACCCCCCTCCGCCGCCCAAAACCCCCTCCACCGCCCAAAACCCCACCACCGTCCCTTCCTCTCTCTCCTCTCCACGTCCGCCGCCCACCACCACCGTCCCGACCCCCTCCGGCCAAACGGCCACCCCTTGGCCGACCTCCAAACCCCAGCCGCCTCCTCCGTCCAACAACCGGCCGCCTCCTCCAAGCCGGTCACCATCCTCCAGAACCCGCTCCGCCATTCAGACATCTTTGGTAGAAAACCTACTCCTCCGATACATTCGGTAGATCTTGTGTCTCTTTGGAACTCTAAAGTTTCAACCTTCTCGGCCGCTCCTCTATCTGAGAAGCTGCCCCAGACTACTACGTCTTAGTCTCCTCTAGAGACCACGCCGTTGCGTGACACCTCTTTGGCCGCGTCGCCTGAGGCTGCGCCGTCCACCGGTCAAATTCAACAGCCGGTCTCCAATCCCAAAGGTATGAACTATAAATCTACTATTTTGGGAGAACAATCTAACGATACGATGAAAGCCTATACTGCTGCCGCTCCACCTCCGGAGAGAAAGAGAAGTTACATGACAATTCCCATATCTGCTGAATTGCACGCTGCTAGAATTAAGATGTTTGATACGACTTTGATTGGGAGAGTCATTCTCAAACCGGGTGATATTCCGTGGAGAATTGAAGATTTGAGAACCAAATTTCAAAAGTTATGGAATCCGCAAGGAGATTGGAAGATATCAAGTTAGGGTAAGGGTTTCTACACTTTTAAATTTTCATCTATGGAGGAACGTGACCGCATTAGAATCACTCCAAATCTGTCTCTCCACCCAGGTACGATTAGATTATTGCCTTGGTCTAATAATTTTAATCCTTCATCTCAAAGATCTACAGCTGCACAAATTTGGGTTAGATTTTATTATCTAGGTGAAGAATATTTTGATCCTTCAATTATTTGGAACCTTGCTAGATGTGTTGGTCAACCTTTAAAAATTGATAAAAGAACTTTGGAATGCACGCACGTGCAATATGCTAGAGTTTTGATTGAGGTGGATGTATCTAGATCCAAAGAGTCATTTGTGCAAATTGAGCATGGGAATTGTATAACTGTCCAAGTTTCTGTACATTATGAGAGCTGGCCAGAATTCTGTAACTTCTGTCAAATTATGGGTCATGATGCCAAGATTTGCAGAAAGAGACTTCAGAAAGAAAGCAAAATCGTACAACCTGAGAAAGCCTCAGTTCCAATTCCTCCAAAACGAGTGCTCCTAAGCCTAAAGTCACCCAGGAGTGGCAGCAGGTGACTAAGAAAAAAGCAGCAAAAAATACATCAGTTCCGGTGGGTCAATCTCTATCCCGCCTCATGACCTCTTTGCGAACTCTGAAAGAAGTTGAATTCTCTGCTGAACCGGAGCCTCAAGGCAATATGGTTGTGTCTGACCCCAGGGTTGATCCTTTAGAAGATGAAGCAGCCTGGACTTTTACCAAATTGCTGGATAAGTCTGCCGTTGAAGTTCTACTATCTCAGAACGATGGCCCATTCTTGGGCATTAAAGATAAGCCTCTTGCAGATCCCCCAAAAAGAGCTGGGCAAGTGAAGACGAAGAGGATGGAGAGGATGAAGAGGTCCTGGAGGTAGAAGCAGGACCGGAGAAAGCTATTGCTATCTACACAGATAAAATCACTCCCAAAGACATCATAGCTTCTGAGAATGATGACCTGGAAAAGAGGATTATGTGTCTTTCGTAACTCACGTGGTTTTTTTAAGTTTGCTTTTGCAAGTACAGGAGGATTATGTGACGCGTACAAAGCGAAATTTCTTGCATTTATCATGGCCATCGAATATGCGGTTGAGAAGGATTGGACTCGTCTCTGGGTGGAATCCGACTCAACTCTGGTGGTTTATCTGGTCAAGACACGCTCAGACTGTGTTCCTTGGAATCTCTTGGCTAGATGGCTCAATAGTCTCCATCACATAAAGCAAATGGACTTCGTCATATCACATATTTACAGATAAGGCAACCAAGCAGCAGACAGACTCACCAAGCTCCAAATGGATAACATCAAGACTTGGACTACCTGCCCAGACTTTCTTTGGCCTTTCATCTGCAGGGACCTCCAAGGTAGACCATTTTTCAGGTTCTCATAACTCGTGACTTTTTCTAGATGATCAGCTTCAACACTCTGGGAAGAATTCAGTTTCATGGTCGGTGGCAACATAGGCCCTTGTCGCCAGCCTTGTCGCCAACGAACGACTCCAAGCAGCTCCAATTATCTCGCCTCGTACGAGTTGGCAACATAACCTTATGTCGCCTAGTCATATCGCCAACGTCCGACTTCATGCACATTCCTTCGCACTAGTGCACGTGTTTGCTGGTGACATAAGCCTTGTCGTCAGTCTATGTCGCCAGCCGGTCAAACTTCGTCTTCTGAATTGACTTCTTCATGGATCAGATTTGGGACGTCATTTTGGGCCTCTACATGGGCTTTTTGTTATTTTCAGCCATCTGTTTAGGCCTGCATTCTTTTTAGGCCCACTGTTTAGGCCTGCATTCTTTTTTAGGCCCACTGTTTAGGCCTGCATTCTTTTTTAGGCCCACTGTTTAGGCCTCTTTTCATTAGGCCACCTGTTTAGGCTTCTTTTCTTTAGACCACCTGTTTAGGCCTTACTTTTCTGTCTTTTGGGATTTTTTTTGTCAGACTCTTTGTTTTCTTTTTTCTTTTAATAAAGTAAGGCTTAGTTCTAGGGGGTGCCTACCTAGTAGGGATTCCTCATGGACTTTGCCTTTTTCATTAAAAAAAAAAGAAAAAGAAAAAACTCCAAAACATAAATTATTAATTCAAATTACAATATGAAGAAAGTGAAAGAACAATCTTATAACTGGCAACGTATATTGACATGAAAAATTAATTGACTTCATTGAGAGAAAAAAAAAAAACAAAAACAAACCCTAACTAATCTAATTTTACATAACAAGAGAGACAACAAAACATATTTTACAAAACCATTTTTTTCCTTAAAGTTTTTATCAGAAAACTTACCAAAAGAATTCACGTCTAGAAAAATTCGTGTGATAGGCGCCGAGAAGAATTCCAGAGGTTTAGCAATAAATTTGTAATGAACAGAGAGATACGTGAACAACAATGAAAAAAAAAACGCGTCAAAGAGAGAAGTAGAAGATTCGGCCGGAAAGAAAAGAAAAATTAAGCGAAAGAGAAAGTATTCAGCGGGAAAAAGAATACGTTATACCATCAACCACTAAGCCAACATGTCTAGTTGAATGTCTAAATTAGAAAGTTTGATTGACAATGTCTATAATTAAAATTGCCACGTAAGCTGGACATTCAAAACAGACTGGACTATTGGAGCCCTATTTTTTAAAATTTTGTCCACGGGAGCTGACGTGCTGTCAAGAATTTCTAATTGAATATACTACTGGAGATGCTCAAAGTTTAAAAATTTTTAACTAAATGAATATATTTTTCAAATTGGTTTATTAGATGTAAAACTATTTTATAAAAGTTTATTTTTATAAAATTTTTATTAATGGCTAAAACTAATCTTTTAAATTGAGTAGCTCAAAAGTGTAAAGTTTAATCCAACTGAGAAGTAGTTTAATCCAGCCGTGGCAGTCAGCGCCACAAGTGCTCATAGTTCTGGCTCCAACAGATATGAGCATTATATGTGCACATGATTGTCATATTATTTCATATAAAAAAAATGTAAACTCTATACCACAAAGATTGATATAGATGGAGATAAAAGTAATAATTATATATTTATAGTAAATTAAAATAATTCTAAGTACCTAATTAGTGTTCACTATTTATTTTTCTAGATTTTTGTTTGACTCTTGACTTTTTAAATATTAATATATTTATATCTTTCTACATGTATATGACTTTCCATTTTCAAATATTAATGCATTTATAATTATTTATATGGATGTTATAACAATAGAAGAAAGGGAAGTAGAAAAAATAATAAGTGGATGACACATAGATGCCACATGTTATTTTCTGTTAGGATTGTGACGAGAATTCGGGTATATTCCGGTATCCAAATTGGTTAGTAATTTGGAAAAGACTCGAATACTATTTTGGAAGTGTCATATTTGATTAGGAATGGTATTTCCTAATGCGAGATTCTAATTAGGAAAGAGATCCTTGAGAATTCTAAATAGGAAAAGGTTTTCTTAATGGTTTAGGATTACTTTGTGACTAAGTAATCTAATGCTATAAATATGGTGTTTGTATCTATTATTAGATATCCTAAGAGAACAATGTAGATCTAGTTGGTTAGGTTTGGGAGGTGCCCAATTGGGGCCTAGGAACCATGAAGACCATGGAGATCTTGAGTTCTAGGATCGAGTCTTGTTATCCTGTGAGAGCCATATTGGGAGAGCTTGTGTGAGACTGTAACTAATATAATTGGATTGGGGAGTGAGAGAGTGGTATTCTGGTTGTACCTGTTGCTTTATTGTTACATAGTGAGTCTCTCGTCGTCCCGACGGCCGTGGTTTTTCCCGTTTAAGGTTTCCACGTAAAAACCTTGTGTCTTATTTTCTATGTTTTTTCTTACCTTTTGTATGTTGTTTACTTTGTGGTTACCAATACTCGTCTTCGCTGCAATGGATCACCGATTTGTTCAACACGTGGTATCATAGCTAGCCGTGTTTTCCCAACAACTGGTATCAGAGCCCTTGGTTTGTGAGTTGGCGCTGGTGTGGTCCGTGAGTTTTGGTTTGGTCAAAGACAACACGGGTTAAGGTAAGATGAAAGCGAAAGGTTTTGAAGGATGGGTAAATCTCCCGGAGTCTTTAGAAGTTCTAAAAAATATAGATTTGGTTTCTCTAGTCGAGTTTGGAGCTGGTTGTGTGAGAAAAAAATAAAGCTGAAAAAAAATCCACAAGTTTGTCAAGATCTGGTCTGCGTGGGTTGTAGAGATGAAAAAGTTTCGGCAGTAGTTCTCAAGCGATGGCAGTGGTGATCTACAACATGTATGATTGTGGTGGTAAGGTAGCTTTGAGACTTTTGTGTTTCTCTATTAACACAAGTAAAGATCAAAAGATGTGGTCAAAGATTCATGCTTAGTTAAATAGTCAAAATAAAAAATTAAAGGTTTGACTAGTGGTGTTTTGGGATCTTTGTGGGCTGAGAATTGAATTGGCTGGTGAACTCGAATAAAGAAAGACTGAATGAGCGGTTCGACAAAGGCTCCGATTGTACGCTGGGATAGGTGTTTTTATGACATGTTTTGAACCACCAAGGTTGTCATGATAAATGATAGAATAATTCTAGCGTGTCCACGATTTAACGGGCATCTGGTCAGCATGGATGTGGGTGTGGTGGAAAGTATATTGATGGCTGAGGAGTTTCCTGAAAGCTGATGATGAAAGCTGCACCATCGTTTATTCAGCAAGTGTTTCGACATGTGCCGAGAAAAGAAAATCTTTAGTTGATGGTTCCTGAGTGGTTTGTCTTGGGATGGATCAAACCTGAGTGTGTATACCTATGGTGGGGTATGATGATTCTGGTTTGAGTTGTGGTCGTCGGAAAGGGACAAAGAGAATTCTCGTCAAGGGGTGGTTCGTTAGGATTGTGATGAGAATTTGGGTATATTCCAGTATCCATAATTGGTTAGTAATTTGGAAAATACTCAAATATTATTTTGGAAGTGTCATATTTGATTAGGAATGGTATTTCCTAATGTCGGATTCTAATTAGGAAAGAGATCTTTGAGAATCCTAAATAGGAAAAGGTTTTCTTAATGGTTTAGGATTATTTTGTGACTAAGTAATCTAATGTTATAAATATGGTGTTTGTATCTATTATTAGATATCTTGAGAGAACAATGTAGATCTAGTTGGTTAGGTTTGGGAGGCGCCCAATTGGGGCCTGGGAACCATGAAGACCATGGAGATCTTGAGTTCTAGGATCGAGTCTTGTTATCCTGTGAGAGCCATATTGGGAGAGCTTGTGTGAGACTGTAACCAATGTAATTGGATTAGAGAATGAGAGAGTGGTATTCTGGTTGTAACTGTTGCTTTATTGTTACATAGTGAATTAGTCTCTCGTCGTCCCGACGGCCGTGGTTTTTCCCGTTTAGGGTTTTCACGTTAAAACCTTGTATCTTATTTTCTATCTTTATTTCTTGCCTTGTGCATGTTGTTTTACTTTGTGGTTACCAATACTCGCCTCCGCTGCAATGAATCACCGATTTGTTCAACAAGTGGTATCAGAGCTAGCCGTGTTTTCCCAAGATTTTCTTACCGGTAAAATATCTAAAAAAAAAAAAAAACAAAACATTCTATTTACTCAATTTTTCTACGTAGTCAGTTTTCGGTGCGCCACACCAACTTCTAATATATATAAATATTTCAATAAAATATTTCAATCAAAAGATGTGAAAATATATTTATAAGAAAATTATATCAATGAATTGATAAATTGATTAATTTTTTTTTCTTAACAAATTTCTTTTACTTTTAATTTTTTTAAAAGTCATTTAACACAAGTTTATTTAATTCTTTACTGTTATTATTATTACTATTATTATTTTAAAAGTAAAATATTATTTATTACTTATTTACTGTTTTTTTATTGATTTTTATTCAATATTATTAAGAAATATTAACAAAAATCAATTTTAAAATATTTCTTTTAATGTTTCTTTCAATGGATATCTTTTGACTATTGTTTACTAGTTATGTTTATGTATCCATACCTGCTATGTTTTGTCCATCTGGCCTATTCTTTTTTGTGTGGCATCTGTTCTCCGCATCCTACCAACGGGTGGGGTTTGGGTATTGCAATAACCTTTTTTGCTTCCAGGTTTTACTAGTAGTTTCCTAGTGTTCTATATCAGGAAGCATCCTTTTTATGTTGTTTCCCGGTTTCGAACACCGGGAACCCACTGGAACCTACTAGATCCCTCCTTACTTCTCGATTTTCTATACTGGGAAGCAAGCATATTTTTTACAAGCTTCCCGGCCTTTAGTACTGGGAAGCACATGCAATAGTAATCACAACAGCTCATTTAAAATTATATATCCAAACCATATCTAACCTAAAATTGCAAACAAAACTGAGTTAATTGCAAAACATTATCCTAAAACTAACCCTAACAGAAACCCTAACACTAAAATCGTCACATTTTGCTTAAAGAAAAGTGAGAAAAGCCCTAACCTTTACAGACTTGTTGTTGGTTCGCTGAGTTTTCTTCTCGTAGAGGTGTTTTGCTCACTTTCGATTTGGCAGGGTTGGGAGATGGCTTTACTAATTGTTTTTGTTTCTTCATTTTTTCAGGGCTGAGAGTTGTCTTCAATCTTGATTTTTTAACGTGATGTGTTCTCGTCATGGAAAACAAAGACTATGGACTAAGAACGAGATTGAACGAGAGTGCGAGTGAACGTGAGTTAAGAGTGCGAGTGCGAGTGAGGGTGACTTGTGAGAGAAACCGTGAGACTGAATGAGAGTTGATGTTGTTTTCGTGAGAGTGAGCTATTTGTGAGACGGATGAATGTGAATCTGTTGTTAGATGGAGATGGATCGATTCACAAAGTGATGGTGATGGGAAGATGGAACTGTCCAGTTCCTCTACTTTCTAACAGATAATTGAAATGGCAACTTAGGAATTTTAGTTAATGGTATATTTTACTGTAGTTTATTTATTAAGTTTAATTTTTTTAACTAAATGGGTATATTTCTCAAATTGGTTTATTAGACGTAAAAATATTTTATAAAAATTTATTTTTTTAAAATTTTTATTAATGGACTAAAACTAGTCTTTTAAATTTGAGTAGGCCTAAAAGTGAAAATTTTAATTCGACTGGGAGGCTATCAGCGCCACAAGTGCTCATCGTTCTGGCTCCAACAGCTATGAGCATTATATGTGCACATGATTGTCATCTTATTTCATATAAAAAAATGTATACCCGATAAAAGTAATAACTATATATTTATTTATTTATTTTGTGATATATATATATCCTAACCCCAGAAAAATTTATTTTCTAAATTAAAATTTAATTAAGTAATTAGCTAGTCAAAGCAAAACAAATACAAGGAAAACCCAGGTAGAGTAGGAAACAAAAAAACAATCAAATATAAAGAAATCCAGGCGCTGCAATATAAATAAGTTTGGGATCCCTAAAAGCAAGTATCGAATTAAGTGATGGATGTTTCTCACTGGCTGAGAACTAAGTCTCCAATCATTCGTAAAGACCCATTAGCAACTACAACAATAGTGGAAGTGCAGATTGTGTTCAAATCCATAGAATCATGGTTTTCCGGTACGGCTTTTGTTGTCAAGTCAACAAAACAATCAACATGCAGGGTGGATCTTCACGACTTGTCTCATCAATCGGAATCTTACAAAACAAATCTTGGACAGATTCTTTCGACATTGGAAGTCGATGAGAATTTGATCGACCCCTTTGTTGGGAAAATAATCAGTCGAGGACAGGAACAGATTAGAGAAATCAGGTCGGAAGGAAATTTGATTGTGTTGCCTGTTTATATGATAAGAATCGAGCATGTGACGATGGAGGAGGAGGCGGAAGAAGAAGAGAATGATTTGGTGATGAGAGAGTCGATGGTGGAGTTTGAGAGGACGAATTATGGAAGAGTGGGGGCCAGTGCGGTGGCCTTGAAGAGTATGGTGAAGGTGATTCAAGTAGAGGAGGTGGTGAATTGTGGTGTTTGTTTGGAGCAAGTTTCTGTTAAGGGAATGGTGATGCCTTTGTGAGCATATGTTTCATTCGGATTGTATTATCAAGTGGTTAAAAGAGTCTCATCTCTGTCCTCTTTGTTCTTTGTTGTTATTAGATGCTTACTGATCAATGAACTTTTTTTTTTCTTTCATTTTTGTAAACGATCATATGGTGATCTAATTACTTGAAGAGTTATAAAAGTGTATAAAATTTTATTATTATTATTATTATTATTATTATTATAAATTTATAAATCCTTTTAAAATTAAAATTTTTATTATTTCGAAAATAAAAATATATTATTTGAGTAGAATTGAAAATTAGCATTATGAATTTTATATATTTTTTTAATGAAGTATATTATCATTTATTTTAAAAAAAATAAATTTATTATTATTATTATTTTAATGATCTAAATGTTTGAGGGATTGTAGAAGTTTGTAAAATTTTATTATTATTATTATTATTATTATTATTATTATTATAAATTTATGAATCCTTTTAAACTTAATTTTTTTATTGTTTTGAACATAAAAATATATTATTTGAATAGAATTGAAAATTAACATAAATTGCCCTTTCCAACTGATAATTGAAAAGGTAACTTAGGAATTTCAGTTAATTTTATATTTTAGTGTAATTAATTAATTTATTTATTTAGAGCGTCTCTAATGGATCGTGGAGACGTGACCATGAAAAATAGAAATTGTAAATAATGATGTGGAAAATAGAAATCGTAAATAATAATGTGGTATAAATTATATCATCAGACATTGTTTTTTAAAAATAGTTCTACAATGGTTGTCGTTTTTAGGTTTTTTAAATTAAATTTTGATTAAATTAAACTACCACTAAAAGTAGGGAAATTTTTTTTATAGGTCATAAAAAGTTTAATATACAATTATAGGTCACTTTTAAAAAGTTTGCAAAACTAAAATTTGATTTTCACTCTATAGACCATTCACAGATTATGAGCGTAATTCACAGAATCTGTGAATTGTAAAAATTTATGGGTATTTTGGAAAATTTGACCTATGATGTGAAAACTAAACTCTTAAAAATCTGTTTTGGTACGTTTTTAAATCCAACCCTATAATTGTATTTTGAACTCTAAAAAGCCTATTTTTTTATTTTTTTTTTTAAAATTCACTTAAAAGTAACCATTATATTAAAATAAAATAGATTGACACATTAAAAATATAACTATCTTTTTAATAAAAATCAAAATTTGAAAATAAATTTAACGTTGAAATATCAGTTTCACGTATAAAAGAGATAGGAAGAAAAAAATTCTGGTATATTTTTAGGTCGAGCTATTGTCCATACCACACAACACTAGAAAAATACAAATCCAATCGAAGCTGTCGCGCATATCTTGCTTCATCTTCTTTCAGTCACTCCAACATGGTATTAACTGTTGTAAGCACGAAACTGCACAAATTTTGTCGGTCATTTGAATATGGTTTTTAATTGATGTATACGCGAAACTGCACAAACATCACAAAGTAAGTTCGATAAAAGTTTGTAAAATTTTATTACTATTATTATAAATTTATAAATCCTTTTAAAATTAAATTTTTTACTATTTCGAAAGTAAAAATATATTATTTGAGTAGAATTGAAAATTAACATTCTGAATTTTATATATTTTTTAATGAACTATATTATCATTTATTTAAAAAAAATAAATTTATTATTATTATTATTTTAATGATCTTAATATTTGAGGGATTGTAGAAGTTTGTAAAATTTTATTATTATTATTATTATTATTATTATTATTATTATTATTATAAATTTATGAATCCTTTTAAAATTAAATTTTTTATTGTTTCGAAAATAAAAATATTATTTGAATAGAATTGAAAATTAACATAAATTGCCCTTTCCAACCAATAATTGAAAGGTAACTTAGGAATTTTAGTTAATTTTATATTTTAGTGTAATTAATTAATTTATTTATTTAGAGCGCCTCTAATGGATCCTGGAGACGTGACCATGAAAAATAGAAATTGTAAATAATGAAAAATAGAAATCGTAAATAATGATGTGGTATAAATTATATCATCAGACATTGTATTTTAAAAATAGTTCTACAATGGTTGTCGTTTTTAGGTTTTTAAATTAAATTTTGATTAAATTAAACTACCACTAAAAGTAGGGAAATTTTTTTTATAGGTCATAAAAAGTTTAATATACAATTATAGGTCACTTTTGAAAAGTTTGCAAAACTAAAATTTGATTTTCACTCCATAGATCATTCACAGACTATGAGCGTAATTCACAGAATCTGTGAATTATAAAAATTCATGAGTATTTTGAAAAACTTGACCTATGATGTGAAAACTAAACTCTTAAAAGTCTGTTTTGGTATGTTTTTCAATCCAACCCTATAATTGTATTTTGAACTCTAAAAAGCCTATTTTAAATTAAAAAAAAATTCAATTAAAAGTAAAAATTATATTAAAATAAAATAGATTGACACATTAAAAATATAACTATCCTTTTAATAAAAATCAAAATTTGAAAATAAATTTAACGTTGAAATATCAGTTTCACGTATAAAAGAGATAGGAAGAAAAATTTTCTGGTATATTTTTAGGTCGAGCTATTGTCCATACCACAGAACACTAGAAAAATACAAATACAATCGAAGTTGTCGCGCATATCTGGCTTCATCTTCTTTCAGTCACTCCAACATGGTTCTTAACTGTTGTAAGCACAAAACTGCACCAATTTTATCAGTCATTTGAATATGGTTTTTAGTTGATGTATACACGAAACAGCACAAACATCACGAAGTAAGTTTGATAATGAATTGAAAGATGATTGTTTCTATTTTAAATTTGCAATCTAGCACTATATTTTCTTATAGGTGTGGATCTATTATCTTGCATTAAACAATAGACGTGGAAGGACCTGAGATAGACACCTGCACTCTGATGGTAAAAGACTAGCTCCGTCAGTAGTAACCTTCAAGTCTATCAATATTATGCGCTCAAAGTACAAGTCCAAAAAAACTGTAATCCAATGGCCCTTATTAACATTTGCAGGAAATAATACCTATTATAAAACAACATATTATAAGTACAAAATATGATTCAAAACAATTTAAAATAACCACGGTAACGATAATTAAAGTAGTGACTTACATAGTCAAGATTCCACCATGGATGACATTCATTCTCATCTAATCCTCCACCGACCACTGAATTTTTCAAATCTCTATCTGAAACTAATGCATCAATGTTATCACCTCTTGTCATACTTGAAATACTGGCTTATATGTTGGAAGAAGAATGTTCTACATATCCCTATTTTATGCTCAATAGTCCACTCAATTTCTTGCTTCATAGCAATCAAAAACATATTGATGTCTTCGCTGCTAAACCATTCAAACTTACTAAGTAGTTTCTTTAACTGTTTTTGGCTCAATTCAATGTTACCTAGGAGAAAATATCTATGACAACATAAAACAATTAGAATACTACTATGAACATAAGTAAGACCAATTTCGAAACAATTATTGCAAGTTAAACAAATTATAACTCACTTGGAATTGCCTTATTGTTTAATGAATGATTCAAACATTGGAGGTTCCTCAACTTTGCTACAAGGGACTGGTTTTCCAAGACAAGGAACTACTGACCCAACAAGCAAAGGTGCTAAATCGTTAAGCATGGGTTTCACTTCATCCGACCAATCAGAATGCGTTCTAGGATGTTCTGTTCCTTCAAGCTTAAGTTCACCATTGAAACAATTTTTGTCACGACTTTCCTTTTTCAATTTCCTCACACTGGCTGTGTCAGGAGTTAGCTCACAAGCAGGGCATTTTTTTAGTCTTTCACTTCGCCTAACCATCTGTTCCTATTGACACGATCATACCGCAATAATTTATAAGAATAACAAGAAAATATATCAACATAATTAGAAACGATAAAAAGAACATATATCAACATAAGCATACCATATTCGCCCATGTTTATTTGTTTGTTTATGACTCTTAACTTTGACTTTCCCTCTGTTGCTTTCTTCGAATACATTTGCCCTACTTCTATCTTCACGTAGATCGCCCTGCTCATTCACTTCATATGAGTTTTCGCGCCTCTCATCATGATTATCTACCTTCACATCCTTGGTTAAAGTAACATCTTAGACAAAGTAATTATCACATAGATTATTAACACAACATCTAACCTCAAAATCTGCATTGAAAAACTCATTTCGGTCAGCAACTTCATGATTATGATCAGTATTATCCTCATTCACATCTACACCCTATATTAAAGCAATAAATTAGACAAACTATTTTACACACAGCTTGTTTAATCAAAATCTAACCTTCGAAGTATCAACGAGATTCTTATCTGGAAGGCTCTGGTCAACGTGGACTCCAAGACTTTCGACTATATCTACTTGTTCTAATTTCAATTAGCCGATCCTCAATAGATATTTTGGATGCACAACCAAAACCAATCAGTTATTCAATCTTTCTCAACCTATTTTCATGATTGTTTGTCATTCTTCTATACTCCTAAAGTTTGTTGATTTCATCTAAAGCATATTTCTTGAAGTCTTCCAGTTCTCTAATCTTCATCATGATCTCCGACATCCCATTCTAGTAATAAAGAATAAAACTGTCAAGTCCCAAAGAGTCACTCAAAATAATATTTTAAATTTTCAAAAACCATATCAAAACGTATTACCTCAGATGGAGAAGCATTAAAATTTGAGGACTATCCTTCATAACTTGGTCTTTTTCTTAAATGTTGCCTCAGGACCTGAACTATGATGGTTATTACCGCATTCATTAATTTTGTTATTAGTACTGGGCAAGTTGTTTCTCTAGAACATTTTCAGTTTATTTTGTGACTAGTTTTGATGTTAAAATCAGTTTGAGGATACCCTTATTAATTTACAGCATCTTAGCCAGCTTTTGAGCAGATTTTCTATTGTTGGTGTTCCTATTACCTTTTTAAAATATATTTGATTTGAAGCTTAATTTTGACTGTCTGTTGGGTGAATAAGTTGGAAATTCACGATGCGTGATTTTACAATGCATCAGAATTTATCTATAGCATATATAATTAAAGGAAAGTTCAAAATAAATAATCCACAGAAAAAGTAGGAAACAATGTATGCAAAAGTTTGTTGTACGCAATAATGAATGATTTCTTAAATATTATTTAAAATCAATTTTTTTATTGACCACCGTATAAATGCCATAAATGATTAGTGAGATAAACTTTCAAATCTGTGTGTACTTTTTTGTCTTGAATTCTTTGCATTCGAGTGATCATTCTTGATACAAGGAAAGAATAGTGCCAAAGAATGCATACCAAATCCATAAATTTTGTGAAGCTACAATCTCAAAAATAAGTGTAGGAACTTTTTTAAATCCATTAGTATGTGTGCCATGCCAAGCTGTGGGATAATTTTTCCAATGCCAATGCTTACAATCTAAACTCCCGAGCATACTTGGAAAACCTGATCCTCACCTACCTTTAGCAACATTTCCACGTCATCTCTATTTGGTTTTCTTAAATATTGTTCTTCAAAAACTCCTATTACAGCATCACAAAACCGCTTTAAACTCTCAACAACTGTGGTTTCTCCAATTTAAACATATTCATCAAGCACGTCAGCTGAACATCCGTACGCAAGCATTTGTATTGCTACTACCATTTTCTGTAGAGGACTCAACCCAATCTCTTTAGCTGCATCAAATTTTTGTGTGAAATATTCATCATAAGATTGAGTAGCTTCCAGTATATGTTGGAATAACGTAACATCCATTCGAAATCGGTGTCTGAAGTGTTCTAGTGTGTATTTTGAATTCTCACCTTTAAAGTAATCATTTACAATCAAATAATGACGTTTTTTCCTATCACGTATATAACGTCTGCTAGATGAAGTTCCACCATGAGAATGCTTTTTACTTATTAAATTTGTTAACAGAATAATAGGGAGCTGAATTCCAATGGTTTGAACAACATCATCGAACAGAATATTATATGAGTCCTCTTCTGGTTCTTCATCAAATAATTTGTTGGTTATTGAAAGTGTAGAACTTCTTGATGATGAACTATCATCTTTAGAATCCATGGTTAATCAGGATATTATATTAAACCCTAGAAAAGAGATATAAAAATAACTATAAAAAAAAAAGTTGTGAACAACTAAAATAAATTAATAGAACTACTGATTAAAAAAAATTGGCATAATAAAAAATTCATCATCTTCCAATTAATAAAATTGAATAATGATCTCACACAATAAATTCTTGGTTTTATAACATCTCTATAGCAACATAAACATGAAATGAAAATATAGTACAAGATTGCAATTATAAAATAGAAAAATCATCTATCAAATTAGTTATCAAACTTACTTCATCATTTTATAATATATTAGATCCACACCTATGAGAAAATATCGTGTTAGATTGCAAATTTAAAATAGAAACAATCATCTTTCAATTCATTATCAAACTTACTTTGTAGAGTTTCGTGTATACATCAATTAAAAACCATATTTAAATAGCTGACAAAATTTGTGCAGTTTCATGGTAAGAACCATGTTGGAGTGACTGAAAGAAGATGAAGCTGAAAGCGCGATAACTTCGACTGGATTTGTATTTTTCTAGTGTTCTGTGGTATGGACAATAGCTCGACCTAAAAATATATTAGAAATTTTTTCTTCCTATCTCTTTTATATGTGAAACTGATATTTCAACGTTAAATTTATTTTCAAATTTTGATTTTATTAAAAAGATAGTTATATTTTTAATGTGTCAATCTATTTTATTTTAATATAATTGTTATTTTTAAGTGATTTTTTTTTAAAATAGGCTTTTTAGAGTTCAAAATACAATTATAGGGTTGGATTGAAAAATATACCAAAACAAACTTTTAAGAGTTTAGTTTCAACTCTATAGGTCAAGTTTTCTAAAATACCCATGAATTTTTACAATTCATAGATTCTGTGAATTACGCTCATAGTCTGTGAATGATTTATGGAGTGAAAATCAAATTTTAATTTTGCAAACTTTTCAAAAGTTACCTATAATTGTATATTAAACTTTTTATGACCGAGAAAAAAATTTCCCTACTTTTAGTGGTAGTTTAATTTAATCAAAATTTAATTTAAAAAACCTAAAAACGACAACCATTGTAGAACTATTTTTAAAATACAATGTCTAATGATATAATTTATACCACATCATTATTTACGGTTTCTATTTTCCACATCATTATTTACAATTTCTATTTTTCACGGTCACGTCTCCACGGTCCATTAGAGATGCTCTAAATAAATAAATTAATTAATTAATTAATTAATTAATTACACTAAAATATAAAATTAACTAAAATTCCTAAGTTACCTTTTCAATTATCGGTTGGAAAGGGCAATTTATGTTAATTTTCAATTCTATTCAAATAAAATATTTTTATTTTCGAAACAATAAAAAATTGAATTTTAAAAGGATTCATAAATTTATAATAATAATAATAATAATAAAATTTTACAAACTTCTACAATCCCTCAAATATTTAGATCATTAAAATAATAATAATAATAAATTTATTTATTTAAAAATAAATGATAATATACTTCATTAAAAAATATATATAAAATTCATAATGTTAATTTTCAATTCTACTCAAATAATATGTTTTTATTTTCGAAATAATAAAAATTTTAATTTTAAAAGGATTTATAAATTTATAATAATAATAATAATAATAATAATAATAATAATTTTTATTTTTATATATAATAATCACTGTTTTTCCCGCCAATTTTTCACCGAACCAATGATCTAATGACAAGTTGCAAGTTTTTTAATTGCCTAGTTGTGAAATATAATAATAATAAAATATAATATCTTTCTATTATATATAAATTATAAATTAAAAATATTTATTTAAAATTTTAAGATATTATAATATTATCTTTTGTGATTCTTTTTATATTTTTGACATATTATATAAGACGTGAGCATTGTTATTCGCTCATTTTAGTTTCGTCTTTTAAGGTTAGTATTTTTCTTTAACTTTTTTATATTTACTTGTCTCATGTGAATAGTTTTTATTTCGTTTATATGTATTATGAATTATTATGTATCCTTTTTCTCTTTATTTCATTAATCATGATAATTATTTTTTTCTTTTATTATTATGATTATGTGTTTTTTTTTCTTTTTCAGGCTATCTAATTATTTTTTTCACATCTCTCGATAAGTGTTTTTCTTCAGATATTTTAGTTTTTGTCTTTGTTTGTAGTTTTTTTAATTATATATTTTAATAATTTTAATTTCGGTTTCAACCTCTTATATAATTAGTCAATGTGTTTTTTTATTTAGGGTCCTTTAGATTTATAGGCCACCAAAAGTTTAAAGTATAATTATAGGCCCATTTTAAAAATCATACAAATCTAAACTTTTTAAAAGTTTGTTTTCATCCCATAGGCCTAACTTCCCATACCACCCTTTTCAATTAAAAAAATAGTAAAAATATATTTTTAATTTACTTTAAAAAAATAAATCAAACATCCCAAAATTGCCCTTCAACCAACTTGGACTGGTTCTATTTTGTTTCAACAGATGAAATTAAAAAAAAAAACGATCTTCTTCATTCTTTTTCTCCACCATCAACCTAATCAATCGTAGCCTCCATCTTCTCCTTCTCCATTTGTAGCAACAGCTTCCATCTTCTTCTCCTCCGAATTGAAATCCTCCACTTTCGTCGACAACTATCGATTCCGTTGACGGCTTCTGTGTCATCCTCTCCAATTACGACCTAATCGATCGAAGCCTCAACTTCTTCTTCACCTAATTCATCGAGAGCCTCCATCTTCTTCTCCTCCGAATTGAAATCCCCTATTTTTGTCGACGGCTATTGATTTCGTTGAAAGCTTTTTTGTCATCCTCTCTAATTGCGACCTAATCAATCTACATCCTGTTGCTCAAGTCGTCCACTGGTGTGGAGAGAATTGGAGAACCGATGAATGTAAGATTCTTGTCATGGTGGTCTGCCGCTAGCTCGTGACTCATCCGCCGCTAGGTCGGGGGCTGCTTGGTCTTCTTTGATATAAAAGGTAAGCTATTGATTTAAACTTGATGCATTTTGGGTTTGTAATAGTAATAATTTTGGGATGCTTAAAGCTGTTATTGAAATATTTGGTTTTTGTTATTCATGTATTTCTTTGTTATTCACAGTCTATGAATTGATAAATATGTAATTGGTAGTAGATAATTCATGGCTTAACAGAGGCTGTGCATATTGATTGTATTATTGTTGAATGTTTGAGCAGTTCACAGTCTTTGAATTGTACATTGTTTGTAGCCGTGATAATACCGTCAAAAAGAAACTATAAGGCGTGATGAAGACTGCTGTTATATTGAAACTGGACCAAAACTGTTGTTGTAATAAAAACATCAATGTAGTGGACTAAAACTCTATTAGATTGAGTTAACTGGATAGGTAGATAGATATAGAAAGACTTGGAGGGCATCCCTATGTACTTCCTTAGCAATATTTTTGTATGATAAATTTATCTCTATTTAGGTTTTCTTGACCTGCTGCTATTGAAAATTTTGTTTATGCCGATTCTATATGTTGATTGGAATTTGTAGTGTATTGTTGTTGAAAGTCTGTGATCCTTGTTCATAATCTATAAATTTTCGTGGTTCCATGATCGTTATTCACTGTCTGTGAGCAAATAACATTGTCAACTATAATACAGGTTGTGAACTGATGGACTGTATTGTTATTGATAGTGCTTTCTTCACAGACTGTGAACTGATATGTAAACATGTGTGAGTTATATTCACAGTATGTGAATGACATTCACAGTTTGTGAATAGAGATCATAAATTCATGAACTGATGATGGTATATTGTTATCTTACTGGTTGAATTAATTTTTGCAGATGAATTATGTAAGAGCTGTTCTATTCTACGACGCAGAGTGGAATGGTTCTGAATATAGTGGTGGAGAACCCGGGGCTGAGGTTTTCGATTTAAACACGACGCTGCAGCAATTGATTGATAGGATTTCGTCCAAAAAGAGTAGACAAAGAGAGAAGGAACGTCTGCAGCTGCATTTCATGTGGAAGAATCCAGATGGCATAAAAATTAGGATGCCTATTAATGACGATGGTGACTATGTTTATTTATGTATTATATGATCTGTATTTATAATTTCTGTTTAATTATTAAGTATATTATTTTTGAAATTTAATATCATAATTCAAGTCATGTTTAATTACGTATTATAGTAGCTGTGACCAACAATCACAGACTGTGAACTGCGTTTCAGCTCACAGCCTGTGATCAGAGATCATAGTAGCTGCAGGCTCAATTATGGCATCCCAAAAGGTAAAGATGTGCATCCTTCAACTAAATGTAACATATTACGGCTCCCCACATCATTTCATGCTATTTTGTCAACAATTGAATATGCATGCATACCACTCCTTCCTTGTTCTTATATACTTGCTCATTTTTTTGAGCATCTTAGGCTTAAGGTCATTTTTGGACTACCACCGAAGAGCGATTATCATCACAGAAATGTTTAGGGGATTAATTAATCGTGACTTCACTATCTCCCTAACTCGTTGGACGAACTATGATCATTGATCACAACCGTGATTACGGCTCACAGTCTGTGAGCATAGTTCACAGTCCAAAAATGTGGATGTCATGGCATCCCAAAAGGCAAGGATGAGCATCCTTCAACTAATCATAATATATTACGGTTCCCCACATTATTTCATAACATTTAGGCCACAATTGACTATGCATACATACCACTCCTTCCTTGTTCTAGTGTACTTGCTCATTTTTGAACAACTAAAGCTTAGGGTCGTTTTTGGACTATCACTAAAGAGAAATTTCTCATCAAAAAAGGTTTAGGAGCCTGAATAATCATGACTTCACTATCTGCCTAACTCGTTGGACGAACTGTGATCATTGATCACAGCTGTGATTACGGGTCACAGTCCGTGCGCATTGTTCACACTACAAAAATGTGGATGTCATGGCATCCCAAAAGGCAAGGATGAGCATCCTTCAACTAAACATAACATATTAAGGTGATCCACATCATCTCATAAAATTTAGGCCACATTTCTCTATGCATGCATACCATTCCTAAATATTAAGGCGTAGGGTCATTTTTGGACAACCACCAAAGGCATGGGATCCCTAAAGGAAAAGATGAGCCTCTTGGTACTAAACATGACATATTATGGGTCTCCACATCATTTCGTAATATTTCGGCAACTACTGAATATGCATGCATACCACTCCATCCTTCTACTTGTATACTTACTCATGTTTTGAGCAACTAAGGCATGAGGTCATTTTTCGACTATCACCGTAGAGTAATTTCTCATCACATAAAGGTTTAGGGGCTTGAATAATCGTGATTTAACTGACTTCCCAACTCATTGGAAGAACTGTGATCGTTGGTCACAGCTCGTGATTATGGGTCACAGTTTGTGAGCATAGTTCACAGTACACCTATGTGGATGGTATGACATCCCAAAAGGCAAAGATGGGCCTCCTTCAACTAAACATAACATATTACGGTTCTCCCCATCATTTCATAGTATTTTGGCAACAATTGAATATGCATGCATACAGCTCATTCCTTGTTCTTATATACTTACTCATCTTTTGAGCAACTTAGGCTTAGGGTCGTTTTTGGACTATCACCGAAATGCAATTTTCATCACATAAAGGTTTAAGGGCTTGAATAATCGTTAGTTGACTGAATCCACAACTCATTGGAAGAACTTTGATCGTTGATCACAACTCGTGATTACGGGTCACAGTCTATGAGCTTAGTTCATAGTACACCCATGTGGATGGCATAGCATCCCAAAAGGCAAGGATGGGCCTCTTGAGTCTGTTTATAACAAATTATGGGTCTTCACATTGTTTCATAATGTTTCGACAAATATTGGATTTGAGTGCAAACCACTTAATCCTCCTACTTGCCTATTTACTAATGTTTTGAGCAACCAATGCATGAGCTCACTTTTCGACCCCAACTGAAGTGCACTTTGTTATCACAAAAAGGTCGAGGAGTATGAATATTATGGCAAAGCATTCTTGCAAGGAGCATATGGGTAGCCAATCAACCCTACACCAGGTTCTTTTGTCTAATTTCTTATGTTTTGAGCTCCCAAGTGATGAGGTCAATTTTTGATAGGATAGAAACGTGAATTTTATTTCAAATTATGCCTATTAGGGTTGGATAAGCGTGCCTTGACTGCCTCTCCATTTCTTTGAAGCAACTGTGATCGTTGATCACAGACTGTGATCAAGTGGCACAGTCTATGATTAGAGATTACAGTGCTCTAGTAAGCCTCATATAGGCTCCTTAAAGACATTCAGGAACCTCACGCAATGTAAGTGAGACATTCTGTGAGGTCTCACTGTGAGCGACCTAGTTAGAATAACTGTGATGTCTGATCACAAACTATGAGTGAGTTATATTCGCATCCGATGAACACGGATCATACTATACAAATTTTGGCCAAACATGATCACAAACTGTGTATGTAGTTCACAATTCATTTATACTAATTAATTTTAAAGTACTGTCAATTCAAAAGCATCCTTAAAGTGTACAAAATATAATTATCAATATCATCTGCTCATATCCAAAAGTAATGCTTTTAAATACCCATATTCTAAAACGAAGCGGTACAATCACGCTTGAAAATTTGGATGTTTAGCCATAGAAGTTTTAAACACAAAACTTGTAATGTACTCCCGGATGAAGCCTTTGCTGGTCGATCCTGTACATGCTCATAATACTTTGCAGCTGATAAAATCAAAGGGAGAATGAATGGAAAACACTTAATCTGTTCAGCGAAATAGTTTCTTTATATTGTTGAATACCTTGAATGAAGCGAAATAGTTAAACGTTGCTTATCAATCGATTTTGACCACTTCCTTTTATAAATTTTTCCTGTAAAATTGAAATAATATAACCCATATTAGAGTTGTAACTAATAAAAGGGCTTATTTAATAACACTATAGTTAGATTTAAGCAAACCACAACTCACAACAGACTGTAAACACAGTACGCAGGCTTGTGAATGGCATTCACAATGTGTGAATATAGTTCACCGACTATGAATATAGTTCACAGTCTTAGTCAGACACTGTGAAACTTCTACACAAACGTGTTGGTAGTAAACAATTAACAAAAAACACACATTTTACACATAGTCGCAATTCCCAATTCATAACCTACATTTAACATACTAACAACATAATGAATACTGTGAATATTCACTGGATTGTGAAATTCGAATCCAAAAGCCAATTAACATTTAAAACCAAAATTACAAACAGACAATATTTAAGACCTTATATACAAAACCAAATGAAAACCTAACCCTAAGCATGACTATTTGCAAAATAAACAAAGCAAAACCTGTAAAATGAATACTTGTACAATAACAACAACACATGCCATATCATTCCAACACACACCACAAGAAGAAATAAAATACTAAGAAGAAGCAGTGACCGAGAGCGACCAACGCTGACCAAATATGATCAAATGTGATGAAATATCGAATAAAATCTAAACTCACCTACGACGGCGATGTAACATCAATGAAGCGGCAATCAAACTCTGGACACGACGAACAATGATGAAGAACTGACCATGAACAGCGAAGAAGAAGCTGCACAGTGGAGTTTTTGAGTCTTTGCTCTAGACACGACGAACAATGACGAAGAAATGACGAAGAAATGACGATGAACAACAAAGAAGACGCTGCACAGTGGTGTTTTTGGGTCTTTGCTCTGGAGACGACGAATAATGACGAAGAACTAATGATGAACAGCGAAGAAGACACTGCAAAATGAAGTTTTTGAGTCTTTGGATTTCTTTCGCTTTCGAATTTCAAATGGTGAAGATGAAAGTGTGGTTTTGATTTTTAGAAACGGTGGTCATGTGTGTCATTGAGGCTATGAGTGTAATTTCACCCTTTTATTATATTTCTATCTTAATATAAAAATGTATAATGGCATTTTTGTGAATAAAATTAAAATTAAAGGGTAAAAATGGAAGTTAGGCCTATGGGATGAAAACAAACTTTTAAAATGCTTAGATTTGTATAAATTTCAAACCAAGTCTATTATTGTATTTCAAATTTTTGGTGGCCCATTTGGAGAAATTTTCACTTTTATTTATTATATTTTAATATTTTATTTTTTGTTTTCGTATTATTTTGTAATTATATTTTCATCTTTCCATGTAGTTGTTTTAATATCATATTTTAATATGTTTAGTTTCGTCTTTTTTATTTGATTATGTAATTGTTTTTATTTGGTCTTTTAGGTATTATATGTGAAGCGGTGAGATAAACTATGGCCATAAAAGATGAAAAAGAAAGAAGATTTATATATGAAGAATGATTTAAATTAGAATAAACAATTATGGTTTTGTTTAGCCATGTAAATTTATATATTTGTTCATAAATTGTTCTTCAATATGAATTCTTCTTCTTCTTCTCGGCAATTGTGTATATGTAATCAAGAATTTCAATTTCAATAAAAAATAATATGAATTATTCTTCTTCTCGGCAATTGTGTATATGTAATCAAAAATTTCAATTTCAATAAAAAAATAGTTAGAATTTTAAAAATAATAAATGTTTATAAACTTTTTAGGTATTTGTGTATATATATATATACATATCTCATTCCATTTTTAAAATATCTCATTAATTATAATAAATTAAATATATATATATGTGAGATTAACGGTGCACATTTAATTATTTTTTATTTAAATTCATAATTATAATATTATTAAAAATATAAATATTTATATTAATGATAGTAATTTATTTTGATTATTAAAATATAATAAATAATTAAAATATCAATATTATAAAGTTATTACAGAGAATAATATTTTTTATTAAAAAAATGACAATATTGTTAAAAATAAATATTCTAAAAAAAATTTGAAACCTCATCAACAACATCTAATAATATCATCTAATGTAATACTTCATATTCTTTGTTGTACAATCGCATAAATATAAATTTACAGAATATTCTATTAGAAAAAAAAAGATAAAAGTTGAATTTATATACAAAATAAATACTTTTAGAATTATTATGTTTTGGCATTAGTTTATTTATTGTCTTTTTTTTAATTGACTCCACATAAGAATTTTGACAATATTTAATACGGCTACATTATATTAAATAAAAATATAAGAAAATTTATGTTGTTTTTTTTTTTTTTTAAGTATAGATTCCAGATTCAAATAAAAATTTAAATATTTGTTAATTTCTTTTAATATGATTAAAATTTATAAAATAATGTATTTTAGTTAGAAAGTTGATCATACAAATTATTCATAGTCTTCCTTATCATTCCATTTTCTTTTAACTATTTTTTAAATATCTATAATTTAAAAATACTTTCAATAAATATATTTTCAATTTCCTTTCATGCACATATTGGTAATAAATATAATTATTTTTTCAATGAGGGCAAATATTCCGTTACATCTCTTATTTTTATTTTGTAATATCATATTAATTACAAAGAATTAAATATTAATTTATACATAATAATGATTTATTTTACTGATATTTAAATATTTTTTAATTTTTAAATTCATAATTATAAAATTATTAAAAAGATAAATATTTATTTTAATGATGGTAATTTATATCTAATTGTCATTTATTTTAATATGGTTGTTACCCTCTAAAAATAAATTGATGAAATATTTTAAAACTATATTAAAATTACTATAAAATTAGAAAGATAATAACTGTGAATTAATAAAAATCACTAATTATAATATACATGCAATATAATAATAATAATAATAATAATAAACAAAACAAAGAAACAAATGTAAGAATACATTTTAATGTATTAAGATTTTTTCAACATTTAAACTAACTCATATGAAATCTAAATATAATTAATCAAAATTATTTTTGACTAGAGATGCTCCATCAGATAATGAATTATGATGTGATTTTTCCGTAACATATTTAATCACATATTTTTTTATTATATTTATATATATAATAGTCGTTATTTTTTCCTGCTCTTTTCACATCAATTATATGGTTAATTCTAATATTTTAATTTTATATTTTAAAATATTATTTTATTTTGTTCCCATTATATATTTGCTTTAAACTAATTGTTATTCCACACAAATGCGTAACTCACAAATTATTTTTTCACTCCTATACAAATGAAATTTTCATTGAATTGGTTTTCATATAGACTTTTAAGGTAATAGTAGTCATTGAACAATAATAACAACAACAACAACAATAATAATAATAATAATAATAATAATAATAATAATAATAAAAAATTACTTGCTGCTAAAAGTTTAGATATAAGTTTATAATAATTTTTATTTTGAATTCAATTTTAAACTTTTAAAATTCACATAAATTCAAAATCTATAGTGTGTGTTTATATACAAATAATATATATATTATCTATATAATTTATATGGAGCTTTAGGATATTGGTACATTTTATACATTAAAAAAATACTAGCCGCTAGAGATTTATAATATATTTTTTAAAATTTTGGATTCATTTTAAATTTTTTAAATTAACATAAATTAAAAAATCTATATTATAATATATATATATATAATTGAAATTTTTATAAGTACTATATAAATAGATCTATAGTATATTTAAAATTTACTTTCATCTATATTATTATAATTATTATTATATGTTATAATATATTTCATTTTGCATTATTAATATCGAACCTAGGTTCTTAGTGAAATATAATATAAAAGTTAAATAAAATAATGCTTAATATAAATGTTATATATATATATATATATATTTCATTTTGCATTATTAATATCGAGTCTAGGTTCTTACTGAAATAAAATATAAAAGTTAAATAAAATAATGCTTAATGTAAATGTTATATATAGTCTTAATATTAATAATCAATTATGTATAGCTTTTATTTTTATAATCTCAATCATATTCTCTGAAAATTCGAACTAATTTATTCTGAAAAATCGAACCAATTCATTTGTAAAAAAATTGAAATAATTCAACAAAACAAACTGTGTTATAAGTAATTTCATATATCATTATTTTAAAAATATAAATATAAACTAATAAAACAATAAACTATATTCTAAACTATAGAATTTATGAAAAATACTTTTAATAGTTATTTAATTTAAATTTGAAGATTCATTATTTAAAATCTTTTAATAAAATACAAATGAACCATAAAATAAGCAAATAAAATGATTATAACAACGTTTGTTTATTTTTTTCGGTATACAATCTTATTAGATCTTAGTTATAAACGTATTTTAAAAAGGATTTTTGATTTAAACTAGATATACGGTTTGTTTTCTTACTTTTGGTACATCGTAGATTTTATTTACCATTTTATCATTATTAATTAGTTTAATAAAATTTGTCTTCATATGTACATAATATATGTAATAAATTGATTTGTTTTAAAATTAAATTATCTAAAAGTAAATTACTTTTCAAAATTTTTATTTTTTAAATTACATTACTTATTATAATATGTGCATAATTGATTTTTTATTATAATAACTAATGATTTTAAATAAAATATAATGATTGTATAGAATGATGATTAATTTTATAATGGAAAATCTTTTACGTATAAAAACTAATTTTGAAATTTCAATAATAATTTTGATAGTTTAAAGGACAAATAAATGATTATGATAGTTTATGAGTAAATAAGTTTAATAATCCCAAGAATCATTTCGATAATGTTAAAAAAAAAACTTTAAATAAGTTTGATGATTTCAATAATTAGGGAAAATTATATAAAATAGCCCAAATAAAGTTTAAAATTTCAAAACTAATCCAAAAAAATTTCATTTATATTTTAAATTCATTCAAACTTTGATTTTCAAAAATAGTCATTCACGGTCTGTGAAGTGAAGGTCTCATTCGCACCTGTGAATGACTATTTCTGAAAAATAAAAGTTTGAAAGATTATTTTCGAGAAGTTTTTAAAATTGGGTTATATAGTGTAAATAAAAGTTATAAAATGCCAAAAATAAAATTCTCCCTTATTTTATATATTATATAAAATTAAAATACGAAATTAATTTAAATTTATCTAAAAAAGTAAATATATTTTTAATTAAAATTATAATTAAACATACTTAAAAAGTTATTTAATAATTTTGTGGAAGGATATAATTGTAAGAAAAATATTTTTATGACATTTTTGTAAATATAGTGTGATAAATCACCCATCTAATTAGAAACAGTGAAAAAAATTTATGATGAAAAACAGATATCTAAAATAGACAAAAAAAAAATCCAATAACTTTTTTTTTTTAAGATTTTTTTTTTTGTAAAAGAAAAACAAATGCCACTTTAGATACCTTTAAATACCTTAGAGTGGTCACAACATATTATAAGCAATATTTATATTAATGGTCGAATATCTATAAATAATCTTTTAAATATGATTTTTTTTAGAAATACTTTAAGTAAAAAATAAAATTTATTTTTATTTTTTATATTTATATTATATTATATTATAAAAATTAAAATTAAAACCGTGCGTCTCCGAAAAATTATATACTGTTATAATAATAATAAAATTTTACAAACTTTTATAACTCTTCAAATTATATACTGTTATATTCATCATACTCTTCAAGGCCGCCGCACTGGCCCCCACTCTTCCATAATTCGTCCTCTCATACTCCACCATCGACTCTCTCATCGCCAAATCATTCTCTTCTTCTTCCGCCTCCTCCTCCATCGTCACATGCTCGATTCTTATCATATAAACAGGCAACACAATCAAATTTCCTTCCGACCTGATTTCTCTAATCTGTTCCTGTCCTCGACTGATTATTTTCCCAACAAAGAGGTCGATCAAATTCTCATCGACTTCCAATGTCGAAAGAATCTGTCCAAGATTTGTTTTGAAAGATTCTGATTGATGAGACAAGTCGTGAAGATCCACCCTGCATGTTGATTGTTTTGTTGACTTGACAACAAAAGCCGTACCGGAAAACCATGATTCTATGGATTTGAACACAATCTGCACTTCCACTATTGTTGTAGTTGCTAATGGGTCTTTACGAATGATTGGAGACTTTGTTCTCAGCCAGTGAGAAACATCCATCACTTAATTCGATACTTGCTTTTAGGGATCCCAAACTTATTTATATTGTAGTGCCTGAGTTTCTTTATATTTGATTGTTTTTTTTTCCTACTCTACCTGGTTTTCCTTGTATTTGTTTTGCTTTGACTAGCTAATTAATTAATTAATTTTTAATTTAGAAAATAAATTTTTCTACGATTAGGATATATATATATCACTAAATAAATAAATAATTAATTAATTAATAAAGATGGATACTTTCATTAGATGTTTTTTTTTCTCAAATCAACAATATAATTGTCTTTCATTCCTTAATTAATATATATATATATTTATATATATATTTGAAATTTCTTAATATTTTAATATTTATTATTTATAACCTGTGACAAATAAATATATATTTCTCTCTCATATTTTAAGGGGTTGTTATTTCCCACACCCTAATTAGTAAAGATAACATTTTTTCCAAATATTGTTTTTTTAATATATAATTAAATTTAATTCTACAAAATAAATTATTTTATGAGTCCATTGGATTTCTAGACCATAAAAAGTTTACTATACAATTATAGGCCACTTTTGAGAAATTTGCAAAACTAAACTTTGATTTTAACTCCATAGGCCAATCACAGCTGTGAACGTAATTCACAGACTGTGAGCATAATTCACAGCATCTGTGAATTGTAAAGTTTTAGGGGTATTTTGGAAAACTCGGCCTATGGAGTGAAAACTAAACTTTTAAAAGCCTGTTTTTATATGTTTTTCAAAACAGGCCTATAATTGTATTTTAAACTTTAAAAAGCCTATTTCTTAAAATTTTCACATATTTTATTTTATAATTTTTTTATACCATTTGTATCCTTGAAAATATCATTTTATTTATGAATTTTTATAGTTTGATGATTGATATTTGTTCAGGATGACATTCTAAATCTTAAACCCTAATAAAATAAAATATCATAATTCTACTAAACATAAATATATGGTCTGATACGGAGAACATCATATAAGTCAT